>CM060943.1:395916232-398403732 GCA_030765085.1 Allium cepa | reverse complement strand
CATCTTTATATAAACATCTAAAGCTTAGAATTTTTAACTAGGTAGGTTGTTTAAACTTAAATCATAACTTGTATGTGATTTTACAGCATGACGGTAAAATATAACAACAGTTTATACAGGTTTTAAGTAAGAAATAAATCAATAGCTAAAATTCGAATGTTTTAATTTGTAAATTTGGTCTCATATCTTGATTTAGCATATAAAGTAAGGAATTTTAAAATAGAAATGATGATTTTTAGATCAATATTCATGTTGCAATTTCAAAGATAACCGAAAATGTTTTTTTTTGAGATTATCCGATGATTCAACCAATTTTAGATGTTGAAATTCATGTTGAAGTTTGCTTGATACTTGTGGATGTCAGGAAAAATGTTAAAAAAATTATTCAATGCAAGGATTTTAAAGTCGAATTGAATATAGGGTTTTGGGTTAAAAATTTACCGTGCTCTGTAAATTTTGGTTTTCGTCGCCGTGCTTTGATCGAGTGTTATGCAAATTTGGGTGAAGGTTGAGGAGGGTATGGCCATGGCGCGGACGAAGTGGCTTGGCCTCCGGTGATGGGTGATGGCAGAACGTGGTGGTTTTCGGTGGGGTGTTCATATTTCGAGTTCGAGCTTCAGGCATTTTTTTTCGATTCGCCTTTTTGTGAAGATCTGGGTTTTGTTTTCGATCATTGAGTCGATTTATGATTTGTGGGTGGCAACGAGGGTTGCCGAAGGTGAGGCGAACCACCATGCACGTGCACGGTGGCGATCGGTGACAGTGTACCAGGTTTGGGTCGTGCGCGAGTATTGTTCGAGTTTAATTGGGTTTTACTTCGAGTCGACCCTGGTACGCGCGTGTCTTCGTTTGGTACTGCAGTTGTTTTAATTTAAACTTGAAGCTAAAATAAATAAATAAAAAAAGAAGTAGAAAAGGATCAGGTTAAAGAAGGAGAAGGTGGGAAGGAAGAGTGACGCGAGAAACATGGAGGAGGCTCGAGTGTTACTCGAGAAATTACGTGGGTTACCTCGGGTCTGTTGTATTGCCTTAATGCTTTAAGTATTTGGATTAACAAAGTTCAACATTAATTAAGTAAATAATGATTTGGTTAGTTTTAGGTTAATATTTGATTTAGAGTTTATTAAAAGAAGGTTTGTAAAGGTAAGATAATTAATTTATATAAGGTAATTATAAATGTAAATTAACTTATACATGTAATTAAATTAATAACTTTAATTTAATTTGTAATCAGAAATTGATTTTGTATTTAAATCAATTTTTAACTTAAGAATCTTAATTAATTATTTATAGTTAATTAATAAATAAATGGTAGTTAACTTAAGTGATTAATTAAGGATTAAATGATAAGTTAATTAATATAAATGATTAATTAAATAATTTGTAATAATTAAATAAGTAATTAAATTTTATTAATTAATGATTTAGATTATTATTTAATAATTAAGAATCAATTAGTTAAGTAAGTAATTAAGTAATAATTAATAAAATTTAATAAGTTAATTAGTAATTAATTAAACAGAATAATAATAATTTATCCTTAAGTAATTAATTAAGTTAATCAAACCAGTTTGATATGAATTGATGATTCTTGTTTGATTGACTCTGATATCTATTGGTGATATTCTGTGATATGTTGTGATATATTCTGGATATAATCTGTGATGACTGTGTACGATTTATCTGTGATATTTGTTATGTGAATTCTAAGTATTGAATTAAATTGTTAAGACTAAATAGACAACTTGGCCTTTAAAATGGCGTTTGGATTTCGGTGAGACCGGGATCGGGTATCAATTTGATAATCCAAAAACCACATCGATCCAAATTAAACGATAGGTCGTGACATCTCAATTGGAGATCGAGATGGTGTTTCAGAATGCAAGGGTTATCGTCGTTAACTCTGAGGGTGATTCCAAAACTAGTGTAACGAGATAATGCCTTCGGTTTCGTTCGAACCCGTAACGAACTTGTATGGATTGAATGCTTTCAGCACATCGTCAGGCGGACGATGAGCATTCTAAGAGATATGTTCTTTAAAGATAATCGCAGCTTCAAGCCTCATCAACCGGGAATGGCTAAAACATGGGATATGCAGCAAGGTTAGGTGGTCATGCCCAAGCAGGACGAGGTATACCCCTGTCTAGATTTCCCTTTATTTCGGCTGTGTGGGCAATTATTTGGCCACAACTGCGGGGTTATCTTGTTCGGGACTGGTCAGTAAGGAATGGTTCCGGCCTTGTGTTGTAGGGGGTCGGGAGTGATCCTCGGTACGGTGATCTAGGCCCCGTACTGTGACGGGCGGTACCCCAGTAGCCCTGCCATTGTTGGAAATCCATTTTCACTACGAGACCCTACGGTTTTGATTTGTATTACCCACTTTCGTGGCTAGTAGCTGGAATTTAATAGATGTAACAATTTCGGCTATTTTCTATTTACTTGAAAACCCTAGACACTATTATAATATCACTGGATTTCCTATAAAATGTTTTGGTTAGCATAAGGTAAAAACTTACCCGTATTTATGTGTGGGGAGTCTTACGTGATACCTTTATTTTCAAATGGTTTTCAAAGTTAAACAACTTTAAACCGTTTACTCACACCAGACCCATGTCTGACCCGGAGTTTATATTTTATTTTTCATAAACTCTTGGGTACTCAAATTTTTATGAGTAGCTAAGTGATAGGTATTTGGAGTATTGAGTTTCTGGAGGAGCTTTGGAGAAGAAGACCAGACGTATGTATCTATCTATAGTTCCACCGTGTAGTTAGTGTATGCTGTATTTTGGATATATGTATTGATATATATGTATATGACTGTCTGTTGTATGATATTGTATAACTCTGATATATGTAAAACTATGTAATAGTTATGTGATGTATTATATTTTGTTCTATTCCGCTGTGAGATTCTGATATTTTTATTTCTTTCTTTTATTCTTTTTATTTCTATCCCTTTCTTTCTTAATGATGATACGTCTTTCTGGGGTTAGAAAGGCGGGTCGTCACAGAATTAGTAGTGTAAACTACAAATAGGATTCATGATCTACACCCATATTTCATTATTGAAAACACACAATAAGAATCAAAGAAGGAGGAGAAGTGGAATGGACTATGAAATTATTAAAAATTGTAGAAACAATATAAATTCCATCGAATTAAACTAAACGATCGAGATTCTTCATCTAGAATTGACATTTCAAAATAAAAAGAAATTTTAGAGGATTTTGTCTATTTCTCTTTTGCAACCCAAAGTACCTACGGTATATTCAAATCCATAAATATAAACTAATCAATTACTGAAATGAAAATAGTAATGTTTGCACTCACAGATTATCTGTAGCTTTTCTTGTATGGATTTGCAACGCTAAATTAACTCTTTTCCAGATCTCCTTCTTTCGATATATACACACAACAAAGAATTGGTATATATATAATTTTGTTAGATTCAGAGTGGTTGGAGGAGAAGAAAATAGATTAAATGAATAATTAGAAAAAGGTTAGAATACTTACTCGAATCCTTAATAGAATTTTTGAATCTAACCGAGGAGAGAAAATAATAGAGGTTCAAGGAGTTCCTGAATAATTTATGAATAAAAAGTGGGAAGGATAAGGTCCTATTTATGAGAGTTGAAATGTATCAGAACCGTAGGATGAACTTAGATCAGAAACGGATAAATCTAGACTGTTTAACATCACAAAACCCTAGTCACCACTGCTCGGCAGCGGTTGACCGCTTATGCTCGGCCAGTCGACCGCTAGGGCTCAACCGGTTAAGTCTTCTAGGTTGGCTGCTCCTCATATTTCCGGTGCATTGATTTGTTTCTGTTGCTCGTTTATTATATTCCCTAATTAAATTTTAAGGTTAATTGTTTAACTTAACGTTTAACTTAACCCCCAACTAAACCTACTGTTTGTTTTTGAAATCCAAACCTTAAATTTTAAAATTCATTTGAATTTGTATTCAAACTTAATTAATTTTAAGTATGAAAACATCAAACGGTTATAAAATTTTCATGTGAGCTCTGTTTTCAGCATATTATTTATGGAAAACAGATCAGAATTTCGCCACGAATGCAACATAATAGCTTTCGTGGTCAAATTCCAATTTTTATAAAATTTTCATTTGCGACCCTACCTTATTTAAATTAATTCGCTCAATTCATTTATGGTTGATTTCATGGGGTGTAACGATGTGAGGGCACCCACAACTACTGGTTTAGGGGTATACAAATGGAGCATGTTGTGATATCATAGTGTTGGTCCAACATCTAGTAGAGGAACGTGAGTAGGATTCACTAGAGATATACATACATCGTTTATGAATACTTAAAAATGTGCTTAATAATAATAAAGATTGCGACTTGTAAAGGTGATTAGGAGTGATTTCTCAATTGATTAGAGTTACAGTAGTGAGGCACATTAATTAGGGTCTTGATACGAGTAATTAGATTGCATGTACAATGAGATATGGTGGGTTTGATTTAGCGCGTGTATGTTGTATTTTTCTTTGACATATCACATATAAACCCGACACACACCTTGTTACACTCATAGCTAGCCTGACTCTAGTTTTCTTATATTTTTAACAACCTTGGGCTAGACTAACGTGTGTAGAATGTTTGCTTTTAGTCGTATATCTATTTTAAGATGCGTACCGAGGATGATGCAGTAGAAGATGGTGTTAAATTATATTTGTAGTGTGTCAATTATCATTTGTTGTAATGTAGTTCATATCATTGTTTTTCATGGTTGTATTAGACTCGTTATACCATGCTTTGATTTGTGATGATGTACTTATAGTGGAAATGTGACAATGTTAGAGGTAGTCCCTAAGGGCAATTATTTAATTTGTTACATACATCTAACTCTATGATCGATCTTCTTTATAATACAGGTATTTGATTTCAATTATATACTTTGTTATATAGTGATATAATTAATTAATTTAAAGTATATAAATAAGGAAATCCTTAAATGAAATGTTATGAGATTGTAGATACAAATAGTTGTAATCATGAGTAATTAATCACAATATAAAATAACATTTTATTTTAAATATTCTTGGTCAAAATATTTTAAGAAAGGATTTCGATACATTCGTTGAGGTCAGAATATTTAACGCTCTCCAAGTATCGGATAGCGTATTACTCATGGTTGCTAAGGGCATTAAGGGACCACATACTAATAGTTATTGGATAACTACAGAATGACTAATCCAAGAGTTTCTTATTGGTTAATAACAACTAGGTCAAACGGGAAATCTTGAAATAGCACTATTACATAGTTCTGTTGACTTGAGAATGTAGTTGAACTTCAATATGAAAACTTCACTTTGATTATAATCAAATTGTGGCATGACATCCATCAAACAACTATAATTGGGTATGAATTGAAGCATTGAAAGCGAAAAACTATTCAGTAGGGAATCTGTCTCCTCAATTGTATGAGGTTAGTACCATAGTCAACTGTAGTCAACTTAAAGTCAAAATTGATGGCTAGATTAGTACGTATAATAATAAATATCATTATTGAACCAAGAACTTTGTTTATGGACTAAGTTAGTTGAATAAGGGTGACATTAGAAGTTTTACCAAAACCAAATTTCATAAATTCTAAAGTGACATAGTACCGATGAAGAGAATGTGCATAAATAGTCGTTACTAAATAGCACCGCTTAAGAAAATTGTAATATCCCGGAATTTCCAGGAGTTTAAAATGTTGATAATCTCTTATTTAAATTATTTGAAATTGATAAATTGTTATTTTCAAAGATAAATAACCAAGTAATGTAATATAATGTTTTAATTTTGGTTATAAATTGGTTTTATAATAAGATTAATTATTTTGTATTGTATAAATAAATTCTAAATTGGCTTATTGCTTTCAAAATTTGATAAGTGTGTTTAAATATATTTATATCTGTGTATTTTAGATTGATTTTTAAGATAGGATAAATTATTTGTAAATAATAATAAGCTTAATTAAAAATTAGATATTTATATTTGTTTAAATTGATTTTTAGATTTGATTTTTAAATTTGACTTTGAAAATGAATATAAATTTGAATTCAAAAATATACATACATCTTAAATAAAATAATAATATAGTTTGAGTTTAAATTATATAGATAATGTTTTTGATTAAAAATAGGATTTGTTTTGTATTTTTCTTTTTATAGACATATTTTGATAGAAATTTATCTTGGAAATTTGGATTTGTATTTATTTAATATAAGGCTTTTGAAATAACATTTTAAAATAAGTTTGCAATGTTTTATAATTTTATTTGAATTATATTTGGTTCATTCTTTTCAAAGATTATATTTTATATAAATTTAGCATACATTTGTAAATGTATAAGTATATTTGTTTATTTGATATTTAATTAGAAAAGCATTTTTAAAATTTAGAAAGCACATTAGTAATTAGGAAAAACAATTTAAAAGGGTTTTAAATTTCTTTTAGAATAAAAATTTAATAAAAAGTGACAAATGTTTAATTTTAAAACACTTTGTTAACAAGTGTTAACACATTCATGAAATTAGGGACAAGTGTCCATATGTTTTTGTATTTTCTTTTTAATTCATTAAATCTGAAAATTGCTTATATAATCACCTTTTCTCTTCATCTTTCTTTTTCTTTAAAAACTTTGTTTTATTTCTAAAAAGAAACTTGAATCATCAGCAAACACTCAACCACCAAAAATCAGAGACACTCCTCAATTCAAACCATCTTCAAAACAAAAATCTGAAAATCCTTGCTCAAATCAAAACTGCATATCTGCAGTTTGTTTTCAAAACAACATTCAACCCAGTTTTGCATTTGAGTATCTGCATCATCTTCAAATGCATGCAAGTTTTTAAGATGGAAATCTGAAGCAACCTGTAACCTTTCAAATTTGCAAATAAAAAACAACCTTCAAAACAATTCCTCAAACAAAATCACAGCCTGTTTTCAAAATTTCACGTATCTGCATATGTTTTCAAGAGTCTGATGCAAGCTTTCAATCCATGTCTGCCACAAAATTTTCAAATGCATGCAAGTTTCAAATCTCCAGTTTTTAAAGCGTCAAGCTCAAGTGTTTACAAGTTTTTCTAAATGCAATCTGAAAAGCAATTTTAAAGGGCTGTGGGCATTTCTGTTTTAAGGCTTCAGGTTCAAGTCTTGTGCAACTTCCAGTTCATCTTCAAAACCTCTGCATTTCTTTTAAATTGAGGTGAGTAAACCTTTTTATTAAAATTTAGTAAATAAATCAAGTTGCTTGGAAAAAATTCTGGTTGAATATGCTCTGCATTGTTATGTAAATATAAGTGTAGAATCTGAATTTATTTGACTGTTAAATGAATGTGCGTGTCTCACCTATCTTGCCCTTCCTGTTCCTGTTACAGGATTATCATGTTTAAACAAATTTCAAGTTGCTCTTTCTCTGATTTCATTTAGGTTTTGATCTTCAAACATTGAATGTTTGTGTAAGCTTAAATTTAATACTAAAAATGAATTTAAGTAAAAGAATTTAGCAACTCATCTGGAAAATGAAATCTTTATAAAAATTCTTTAAACAAGACAAATTTTGTTACTTAAATTTACAGTTTCAAGTTTATAACTTGAATCTATTCTAAAGTTTAGGATTTTTAAAATCAAAATTAAGATTTTAAATAAATTAAGGTGTAAGAATGAGTATTGTCTGGATATTGGGTTTTTTGCAAAAATCAGTTGATTTATGCATCTGGAATGATTGAGATGTTTGATGGAGCTAGGTGAAGCATCAGAGAGTGTAGCAAAAATTGTTGAAGAATTTGTAAATCACTGTGAAGTTTGATTTTTCCAGAAATTGATTTTTAACCTAGTTTTTGGGGTCTGCTGTAAATTGGCTAATGCATCTTCAAAATTGCATCGAGTTGTATGAATTTGTGGGAGGATGATGTGCGGTGAGTCAGCATCTCATGGTCGGAGTGGTAGCGATTTTAGATGATTGAAGGCGATGGTTCAGAGGAATGTTCTGATGGTATTTTGGGGTCAGATTGACCAGGGTGCTCGATTTTGAATCGGGGTAGATGTTGGAGTTTGGTTGGTCGTGGAGGCTTGTAGGGTGGTAGAATGACTTGTCGGAGGTGTTGACGTTGGTCAGAATGGATCCAGCACCGGTGCAGGTTGCACGGAGGTGGGTTGATGTTAGTGGGTGTGTTTTGTTTGGGATTGTTTGTTTTCTCGAAGCAGATCTCGGGCAGTAGGGAAGATAGCTCGGGGAGGAATTTGCGTGATCTCTGGTGTTTTGTTTGCAGGGGTTTAAACTGTTATGTTAACAGTTTTTAGTTTAAATTTAAACAGTTTTTTAATATTTTAAAATCAAATTTGTTTTAAAAATAAAGAAGAAAAGAAGATGTGCTTTGTTTTCTTAAATTCCAGTAAACATGGGTTGAACCCAAACTAAAATGTTCAACAAAATTTTCAAATTTAAATAAGTAAGTTTTAAACTTTAAATAGTTTAAGTTAAACTAGAATTCTTGTTTTTGAAATTGAATTGTTTTTATAATGAAATTTGTATGATTTGTTTAAATGTTTAAGTTAATGTTATTTTCAAACTTACTTTGGAAATATAAAGGAAATTTATAAATGTTTTTATTAATTAACAATTAAAGTTAAGATAATTTATTAACTTGAAATTAGAATTATTAATTAATAATTAAGGAAAGTAATTAATGATTATTTTATATCTTAATTTAATTAATTAATTGTGTTAAGTAAAGTTTTTTTCAAGGTTAAATGAAGATAATGTTTTATCTTAAATATTAATTAAGTATAAATTAATTAAATTAATTAAGAAATTTTAAGTTAATTAATTAATTTAATTATTATTTTAAAAGGGGTTAATTAAGTGATTAATTAATTATAATTATTAAATTAATTACTAATAATTAATTGATTTAATTAAGGTCTAATGATTAATTAAATTGTAATTACTTATTTATTTAAGTAATTAAGAGTTAATTAAAATAGCAATTAATTAATACTTAATAAAGGTTTTATTAAGTAATAATTAGGGTTTTCTTAATTAATAATTAAAAACGTTATTAATCTAAAATGCAAGATAATTAAGAATTAATTAACTATTTTTATCAAGGTTAATTAATTAGGATGATGATCAATTAATTTGTTTAATTGAAGAATAAGTAAGCAAGATTTATTGTGATGAAGGTAATTAATTTTAAATTAATTAAGAGATGAAGTAATTATTTTAATTCACTTTAAATTAATTAAAAATAGAGATAGTTAATTTAATTCATTTTAAATTAATTATGTTGTGATTAAGTAAATCATGCTTATGTATAAATGGATGACATTGATTGTCTTGAATGGATGTAATCTCAGAAATGAGATAAGTAATGTTGTGTGGTATGAATGCTTGGTTGCATTTTGATGATAACATAGATTATCAATTGGGATGGTGATATATGGATTACCTATTTTGATATTGATAATGTAGATATCTTTATTTGATAATGTGATTATCAATTGTGAGTTGTGAATTATATATTCTGTGTATATATAGATAGTTGAATTTAATTGTTTAACTTTAAACAACTTGGACCTATAAGATACGCTTTGGATTTCGATGAGACCGGGATCGGGTTTCCATATTTGGATATCCGAAAACCACATCGATTCCAATTAAACGTTAGGTCGTGAATCAAAGTGAAGAGTGAAGACTCGAGGTGTAAGGACTATACGTCAGTATAACTCTGTGGGTGATTCCGTAATGAGTTTGACGGAACTAGTTCTTATAGGTTCGAGATGGTGATTCAGAGTGCAAGGGTTATTGTCGTTAATTCTGAGGGTGATTCCAAAATGAATGTAACGAGATAATGCCTTCGGTTTCTTTCGAACCCGGAACGAACTTGTATGGATTGAAAGCTTTCAGAACATCGTCAGGTGGAAGATGAGCATTCTAAGTGATGTGTTCACTAAAGGTAATCGTAGCCTCAACCCTCATCAACCGGGAATGGCTAAAACAGGGGAGGTACAACAAGGTTTCGTAGGTAGCCCCCACTTGAGAGTAAGATTTACCCCTGTCTAGAGGTCCCTTTTATTTCGGCTGTGTGGGTGGTTGAATAGCTACATCCACCGGGGTTGTCTTATTTGGAACTGCTCAGTAAGGAATGGGTCTGGCTTTGTGTTGCAGGGGAGCGGGCGTACTCATCGGTACGGTGATCTAGGCCACGTACTGTGACGGGCGGTACCCCAGTAGCCCTGCCATTGTATGGAATCCAAAATCCAGTAAGTGCCGTACGTATTAGTTGTGCCCAACTATGTTGGAACGTGAGATGTAAGCATTCCAGCTATTTCTGTATTTTACTTGAAAACCCTAGACACTATTATAATATCATCGGATTTCCTATCAAATGTTTTGGTTAGCGTAAGGTAAACACTTTTCCATATTTATGTGTGGGAAGTCTTACGTGATACTTTTTCTTTCAAAATGTTTTTAAAGTTAAGCAACTTTAACCGTTTACTCACACCAGACCCATGTCTGACCCGGAGTTTATTCTTTTTTTCTTAAACTCTTAGGTACTCAAATTTTTACGAGTAGCCAGGGAAATTTAGGTTGGCTTGACGAACTCTAGAGGAGCAATGGAGCAGAGGCTTCTGCGTGTAGAAATAGTATTCCGCTGTGTGTTCTCTGAGTTGTTGTCTTTGAGTTGTATCGAGTTGTATAACTAGGCAGGTGTTTATAACTGTCTAGTATGTGTTGTTTTAGCTGTGTATCTCTGATGTATATGATACTATGTAATCTACTATGTGATTAATTTAATTTATTCGTTCCGCTGTTTAGATTCTAATGTTGTTTCTTTCTTCTTCTCTGTCTTTTCTCTTTTCTATCCCTTTCTTTCTTAAAAATGATGCGATTTTCTGGAGATAGAAAGTCGGGTCGTCATATTTGGTATCAGAGTATTAGGTTGAGTGAATACCTAGGCTCTGTAGTGGTGTCTTTCTTGAGAGAGCGTACTTGTAATTTATATATATAACTATAAATATATGTATATTTCTACCTATCTTTTGGGTTACCTGTTCGGGTTTTCCAATATAAGTTATAAATGTAGATGAGGTAGTGGTGTGTGTAACACAACTACCATTGGTTGGAGTTTGAATGTTTGAGGTTGCAAGTGTATCTGTCGAGACTGTAGACCTAATACCGTCTCGAGTGAGTTCTGTAGTGATGAAGGATTTCATTGATCTCTGAAGGTAACCTGTAAAAGTTCGGAGTTCATCTTTAAAGTATAGGTTTGATCGCGCTCGTGAGAGCGGATTTTTAAGAATTTGGATCTGTCGGTTAGGCTGAAGTAAGCGATGATATCTTGGCAACCTAAGGAAGTAGTAGCTGCGTGATGAGAAGCAGTGACTATGGATGTCTCCGAAAATGTTTTCTTTCGGAGCAAGTTTAAGGAAGTGTGTCTGCTTCAGTGTTGTAGCTGAGTTCAACAGGATGTATATGTTTAGTTGGAGATCCGAGTTTCTCAAAGAACTTTGGATAAGAAGTCTTTGGCATCTGTGTTAGCGGTGCAGCTCAGAAGTGTTCTGTGCTTCAGCAGGAAGATCTTTTTGGTGATTATCTTAGATAGTCTTTTGCTTGGATTGTGGCATTTCTAGAAGATGCAGAAGTTATGGAATTGTCGAAGATTTTCCGGATATATCTTCAGGGAAGTTATAGATTTGCCCACATTGGAGTTTGAGTTCTGAATCAACTTGATGTCAGGAGTGATATGGTGATTCAGCTGGGTAGAAGGTTGTCTCCTAGGTTGATTGTTTGGTGAAGCAGCTCTGTATTTCTTGGAACTCCTGTTGAACCTTATTTCCGAGACGTGCTGTTTAGTCTGTGCCTGTGATCATTCGACGACATTTTCATCTGCTCCAGATCAGAGTTGTGCAGCGAAAGCAAGGTGGCTGTTGTTCTTAAGTAGAAGCAATTGGAAGTTGCAGTATTTTGGATTAGAGAGTTTCTACTGAATTTATTTTTCAGGATCTGAGGCAAGCTAGCAAGTGATTCTGTTCTTTCTTTTCTAGATAGGAGAAGTGGTTTTCTTCTGTTGATAGTAAAATTTGGTTTTGATTTTTGGATTGATCTTGAGCGGATCAGTTTGTTGGGTTGTTGTGATCCAGTTTGTTTGTAGAAGTATCAGCGAAGGTTGAGCTGATCAGGAAGGATCTGTAGGCAACCCGGATCATCTGGAAAGTTTTGAGATTAAGAAACGAAAGAATTTGGAATCCGAAGTTGGAGGTTTCGATGTTGTTGAGGTTTTCTCTGGTAGTGGGAGCAATAGGATTTGGTGAGATTATGAGGTGATCTACGAGGTATATTGGATTCTTCTGAGTTTTTGTAAGGATCAGTGATTTGGTTTGAAGAGTTGAATTGCCAGTTTGGAAGACTGGAATTCAAAATATTTCACGTGTTTCTGAGGGAGTACGTATTTTGGTCCATCACTGGTTTTGAGACCAGTAGTTCTGTGAAGGTTTTAGTAGTTGATCAGACTTGTCTATGGTCTGGTATCTTGTGCAGATTATAGATCTAACTGAGTGGGAACTCAGTGGTAGCAGTATAGTTAGTTTGGGTTTAGTAGAGCGAGTATCCCTGTGTCTGTACTTGGGAAACTCGAGATAATTTTAGGAAATTTATCCGGATCTGTGTCCGGATAGCTAGTGTTATTTATTGATTAAATTGGTTGTTTGGATGAAATTGTTTGATTGATAGTGTATGGCTGTTATGAATGTTTGAAATAAAATTTAACTTTGGATTATCTTTGTTTTAAATTTCGAGGACGAAATTCTGTTAAGGGTGGAGGATTGTAATATCCCGGAATTTCCAGGAGTTTAAAATGTTGATATTCTCTTATTTAAATTATTTGAAACTGATAAATTATTATTTTCAAAGATAAATAACCAAGTAATATAATATAATGTTTTAATTTTGGTTATAAATTGGTTTTATAATAAGATTAATTATTTTGTATTGTATAAATAAATTCTAAATTGGCTTATTGTTTTCAAAATTTGATAAGTGTGTTTAAATATATTTATATCTATGTATTTTAAATTGATTTTTAAGATAGGATAAATTATTTGTAAATAATAATAAGCTTAATTAAAAATTAGATATTTATATTTGTTTAAATTGATTTTTAGATTTGATTTTTAAATTTGACTTTGAAAATGAATATAAATTTGAATTCAAAGAAATACATACATCTTAAATAAAATAATAATATAGTTTGAGTTTAAATTATGTAGATAATGTTTTTAATTAAAAATAGGATTTGTTTTGTATTTTTCTTTTTATAGAAATATTTTGATAGAAATTTATCTTGGAAATTTGGATTTGTATTTATTTAATATAAGGCTTTTGAAATAACATTTTAAATAAGTTTGCAATGTTTTATAATTTTATTTAAATTATATTTGGTTCATTCTTTTCAAAGATTATATTTTATATAAATTTAGCATACATTTATAAATGTATAAGTATATTTGTTTATTTGATATTTAATTAGAAAAGCATTTTTAAAATTTAGAAAGCACATTAGTAATTAGGAAAAACAATTTAAAAGGGTTTTAAATTTCTTTTAGAATAAAAATTTAATAAAAAGTGACAAATGTTTAATTTTAAAACACTTTGTTAACACATTCATGAAATTAGGGACAAGTGTCCATATGTTTTTGTATTTTCTTTTCAATTCATTAAATCTGAAAATTGCTTATATAATCACCTTTTCACTTCATCTTTCTTTTTCTTTAAAAACTTTGTTTCATTTCTAAAAAGAAACTTGAATCATCAGCAAACACTCAACCACCAAAAATCAGAGACGCTCCTCAATTCAAACCATCTTCAAAACAAAAATCTGAAAATCCTTGCTCAAATCAAAACTACATATCTGCAGTTTGTTTTCAAAACAACATTCAACCCAGTTTTGCATTTGAGTATCTGCATCATCTTCAAATGCATGCAAGTTTTTAAGATGGAAATCTGAAGCAACCTGTAACCTTTCAAATTTGCAAATACAAAACAACCTTCAAAACAATTCCTCAAACAAAATTACAGCCTGTTTTCAAAATTTCAAGTATCTGCATATGTTTTCAAGAGTCTGATGCAAGCTTTCAATCCATGTCTGCCTCAAAATTTTCAAATGCATGCAAGTTTCAAAGCTCCAGTTTTAAAGCATCAAGCTCAAGTGTTTACAAAATTTTCAAAATGCAATCTGAAAAACAATTTTAAAGGGCCGTGGGCATTTCTGTTTTAAGGCTTCAGGTTCAAGTCTTGTGCAACTTCCAGTTCATCTTCAAAACCTCTGCATTTCTTTTAAATTGAGGTGAGCAAATCTTTTTATTAAAATTTAGTAAATAAATCAAGTTGCTTGGAAAAAATTCTGGTTGAATATGCTCTGCATTGTTATGTAAATATAAGTGTAGAATCTGAATTTTTTGACTGTTAAATGAATGTGCGTGTCTCACCTATCTTGCCCTTCCTGTTCCTGTTACAGGATTATCATGTTTAAACAAATTTCAAGTTGCTCTTCCTCTGATTTCATTTAGGTTTTGATCTTCAAACATTGAATGTTTGTGTAAGCTTAAATTTAATACTAAAAATGAATTTAAGTAAAAGAATTTTGCAACTCATCTGGAAAATGAAATCTTTATAAAAATTCTTTAAACAAGACAAATTTTGTTACTTAAATTTACAGAGTTTATAACTTGAATCTGTTCTAAAGTTTAGGATTTTTAAAATCAAAATTAAGATTTTAAATAAAGTAAGGTGTAAGAAAATGAGTATTGTCTGGATATTGGGTTTTTGCAAAAATCAGTTGATTTATGCATTTGGAATGATTGAGATGGTTGATGGAGCTAGGTAAAGCATCAGAGAGTGTAGCAAAAATTGTTGAAGAATTTGTAAATCACTGTGAAGTTTGATTTTGCCAGAAATTGATTTTTAACCTAGTTTTTGGGGTCTGCTGTAAATTGGCTACTGCATCTTCAAAATTGCATCGAGTTGTATGAATTTGTGGGAGGATGATGTGCGGTGAGTCAGCATCTCATGGCCGGAGTGGTGGCGATTTTAGATGATTGAAGGCGATGGTTCAGTGGAATGTTCTGATGGTATTTTGGGGTCAGATTGACCATGGTGCTCGATTTTGAATCGGGGTAGATGTTGGAGTTTGGTGGTCGAGGAGGCTTGTAGGGTGGTAGAATGACTTGTCGGAGGTGTCGACGTTGGTCAGAATGGATCCGGCACCGGTGCAGGTTGCACGGAGGTGGGTTGATGTCAGTGGGTGTGTTTTGTTTGGGATTGTTTGTTTTCTCGAAGCAGATCTCGGGCAGTAGGGAAGATAGCTCGGGGAGGAATTTGCGTGATCTCTGGTGTTTTGTTTGCAGGGGTTTAAACTGTTATGTTAACAGTTTTTAGTTTAAATTTAAACAGTTTTTTAAAATTTTAAAATCAAATTTGTTTTAAAAATAAAGAAGAAAAGAAGATGTGCTTTGTTTTCTTAAATTCCAGTAAACATGGGTTGAACCCAAACTAAAATGTTCAACAAAATTTTCAACTTTAAATAAGTAAGTTTTAAACTTTAAATAGTTTAAGTTAAACTAAAATTCTTGATTTTGAAATTGAATTGTTTTTATAAATGAAATTTGTATGATTTGTTTAAATGTTTAAGTTAATGTTATTTTCAAACTTACTTTGGAAATATAAAGGAAATTTATAAATGTTTTTATTAATTAACAATTAAAGTTAAGATAATTTATTAACTTGAAATTAGAATTATTAATTAATAATTAAGGAAAGTAATTAATGATTATTTTATATCTTAATTTAATTAATGAATTTTGTTAAGTAAAGTTTTTTTCAAGGTTAAATGAAGATATTGTTTTATCTTAAATATTAATTAAGTATAAATTAATTAAATTAATTAAGAAATTTTAAGTTAATTAATTAATTTAATTATTATTTTAAAGGGGGTTAATTAAGTGATTAATTAAGTATAATTATTAAATTAATTACTAATAATTAATTGGTTTAATTAAGGTCTAATGATTAATTAAATTGTAATTAATTATTTATTTAAGTAATTAAGAGTTAATTAAAATAGTAATTAATTAATACTTAATAAAGGTTTTATTAAGTAATAATTAGGGTTTTCTTAATTAATAATTAAAAACGTTATTAATCTAAAATGCAAGATAATTAAGAATTAATTAACTATTTTTATTAAGGTTAATTAATTGTAATTAAGAATTAATTAATTATATTAATTAATTTGTAATTAAGGTTGTTAATTAATAATTAAGTTTATTAATTAATGATTAAGAGATAATTAATTAGTTAATTAAGGTTAATTATAAAAGTAATTAGTGATTAATTACTTTGTATTAGATAACTGATTAATAATTAAGGTTTATTAATTAATAGTTGAAGATTATTAATCTGTTAATTGAAGATTAATTTGGCTAATGAGTAATTAAGGGATGAATTACTCAATTATAATTAATGAGATAAGTATGATCAAGTAAGTTAATTAATTTGTTAATTAATTAATTATATTCACTTGATTAACGATTAAGTATGTTTACTTAATAAGTTTTGATAAGAGTAATTACTTAAGATAAGTAATTAATAAATTATAGAGGTAACTGAGATAAGTAAAATTACTAATTGGGAAGTAATTTTAAATGGGTAATTACTGGTTAAAGTAATTAAGGGTTTATTGCTTGGTGTAATAAATCAATGAATTTATACGGTAATTAAAAGTAATTAAGAAGTAATTAAGAATAATTAATTACTGTTTATATTTATTTAAGTAATTAATTGAAAGCAATTAATTTAACATGATTAATTAATGTAATTAATTAAGCAATAATGAAATTAATTAAAGTTAATTAATTAATGGAAGTAATTAATTAAGGTTCATTAATTGATATGATCAATGAGAATAATTAAGGATTAATAACTTGATTAAGAGTTAATTAATCAAGGTTGATTAATTAGGATGATGATCAATTAATTTGTTTAATTGAAGAATAAGTAAGCAAGATTTATTGTGATGAAGGTAATTAATTTTAAATTAATTAAGAGATGAAGTAATTATTTTAATTCACTTTAAATTAATTAAAAATAGAGATAGTTAATTTAATTCATTTTAAATTAATTATGTTGTGATTAAGTAAATCATTGCTTATGTATAAATGGATGACATTGATTGTCTTGAATGGATGTAATCTCAGAAATGAGATAAGTAATTTTGTGTGGTATGAATGCTTGGTTGCATTTTGATGATAACATAGATTATCTATTGGGATGGTGATATATGGATTACCTATTTTGATATTGATAATGTAGATATCTTTATTTGATAATGTGATTATCAATTGTGAGTTGTGAATTATCTATTCTGTGTGTATATAGATAGTTGAATTTAATTGTTTAACTTTAAACAACTTGGACCTATAAGATACGCTTTGGATTTCGATGAGACCGGGATCGGGTTTCCATATTTGGATATCCGAAAACCACATCGATTCCAATTAAACGTTAGGTCGTGAATCAAAGTGAAGAGTGAAGACTCGAGGTGTAAGGACTATACGTCAGTATAACTCTGTGGGTGATTCCGTAATGAGTTTGACGGAACTAGTTCTTATAGGTTCGAGATGGTGATTCAGAGTGCAAGGGTTATTGTCGTTAATTCTGAGGGTGATTCCAAAATGAGTGTAATGAGATAATGCCTTCGGTTTCGTTCGAACCCGGAACGAACTTGTATGGATTGAAAGCTTTCAGAACATCGTCAGGTGGACGATGAGCATTCTAAGTGATGTGTTCACTAAAGGTAATCGTAGCCTCAAGCCTCATCAACCGGGAATGGCTAAAACAGGGGAGGTGCAGCAAGGCTTCGTGGGTAGCCCCCACTTGAGAGTAAGATTTACCCCTGTCTAGAGGTCCCTTTTATTTCGGCTGTGTGGACGGTTGAATAGCTACATCCACCGGGGTTGTCTTATTTGGAACTGCTCAATAAGGAATAGGTCCGGCTTTGTGTTGCCGGGGAGCGGGCGTACTCCTCGGTACGGTGATCTAGGCCACATACTGTGACGGGCGGTACCCCAGTAGCCCTGCCATTGTATGGAATCCAAAATCCAATAAGTGTCGTACGTATTAGTTGTGCCCAACTATGTTGGAATGTGAGATGTAAGCATTCCAGCTATTTCTGTATTTTACTTGAAAACCCTAGACACTATTATAATATCATCGGATTTCCTATCAAATGTTTTGGTTAGTGTAAGGTAAAAACTTTTCCATATTTATGTGTGGGAAGTCTTACGTGATACTTTTTCTTTCAAAAGGTTTTTAAAGTTAAGCAACTTTAACCGTTTACTCACACCAGACCCATGTCTGACCCAGAGTTTATTCTGTTTTTCTTAAACTCTTAGGTACTCAAATTTTTACGAGTAGCCAGGGAAATTTAGGTTGGCTTGACGAATTCTGAAGGAGCAATGGAGCAGGAGGCTTCTGCATGTAGAAATAGTATTCCGCTGTGTGTTCTCTGAGTTGTTGTCATTGAGTTGTATCGAGTTGTATAACTAGACAGGTGTTTATAACTGTCTAGTATGTGTTGCTTTAGCTGTGTATCTCTGATGTATATGATACTATGTAATCTATTATGTGATTAATGAAATTTATTCGTTCCGCTGTTTAGATTCTGATGTTGTTTCTTTCTTCTTCTCTTTCTTTTCTCTTTTCTATCCCTTTCTTTCTTAAAGATGATGCGATTTTCTGGAGATAGAAAGTCGGGTCGTCTCAAAAATATAAAACATGATTATACTGAAAAGATATTTGTATATGAAGCATCTTATATGCAACATCCTTATATATAAAGTTTTAACTACAAAGTCAATTATCAAGGTTTTAAAATATATTTGGAAATTTTAAATCATGGGTTACATGTAATGACCCGTAAATTTTAATGGTTTTATTTATATATATTTAATTAAAATCTTATGAAATTTTAAAACAATAAAATTTTGATATTTGGAATACATCTATTTTAACATAGCAACTAGTAAATTTTCATCAGATAATATAAAAGTCTATTTTGTTGTGTAAATCTATTTCAATTTAAATAAGTTAATATTTGATGATAATAAGACGTTTCCAAAACTGAATATTTTTATATAGAAAATTTCTAAATCATCTTCTGAGTGAGACGTCATATTTTGTTTCTCCAAATTTTGACTGTTATTGCTCCGTCGATCTTATTTTCGACGAAATAGTTGCATTTTCAATACCGATATCGACTTTTGATCGGATGATCATACCACTGATATCTGCATACCGTTTTGATCGTCTTGTCGTGCTGATCTCTGAGGTATATTCAATTCTGTGTTTTGAAGTCCGGTACGCAGCGGAATCCACAGAAACGGTGATCGTACCGGAACCGAATTCTAACTTTTGGTTTCCCACGTCTCTTTCATATTCCACCATTTAAGTTTCAATAGCCGTTAGCCTTTTCAATTCTCAAAATTCAAACTGTAGCCCTTTTATATTCCTAAATTTATTTTAATGTTTCAACGGTTCATTTTCTTGCTTAAAAATATAATTGTATGTTTCATATCGAAGCGTGCTAGTGATTTTTCTTCTGTAGCTCTACTATTTCTTTTCTCCAACCCAAGCTCCCATACCTTCTCCTCCACCCTATGTTTGTTATATAAAAAAGGGGGAAGGCAAATCATCTATATTTGTTGCCTAATCCACCGCATTCTTTTGCATGTGAGTTGTTGAAGCCTGCTTTAATCACCTCTCCACTGTCCTCCAAACCTATCATCCCCTTAGCGCCAACCTGTGCCACATCTGCCGCCACCATTATTTTGCTTCCATTTTTCCTACCGTCACTTGTTCTTCCCACCACTTATTCCACTCCACGCCAACCTTCTCGCCTCCACATACCTGAAGTCAAGCTTCTTCCTCTTTTCCATTTTTTATTTCTCAAAGTTCTTCTTTTTTTGTCTTATGTTCGACCTGACCTCCTCCTTGAACCGCATGCAACTTCTTCCATCTTCCAAGCCGAGCCACTCCACTGATAAACACTAGGTCAATCCTTCTTCCTTTCATCCTTCATCTCACAATCTTTTCTATTTTGCAGATATTACTTTATGTATATATATTTGATTTCAGGGTTGGTATATTGATTTATAAGACATAAGCTATGTTGTATAAATAAAATGTATTTAAACTATAGGATTTGATCATATAAAATATAAACTAAAATTTGGAATATATTATATAAGTTGCAATATGTAAGTTTATATATGTGCTAAAATAATATATACGTGTAGAGAATATATATGTATGTTGCATTGATTTTTAAATAGATACAGAAGTATATTTTCGGTTTTGTTATATATTGATGGTTGCTGTATATCTAGATAATGTATATGTAGTGGTTATGGCTGTATAAGCTTTTATTTGTTTTACAAAATTGATTCTTTTATAATCAATGTTGATTTCCTTTTATATAAAAAAGCGTATGTAAGCTTATAATAGGGGGAATTAATTTAAAGGACAAAGATTTGTATATTTTTTGCCTCAAGGACACGACCTCAATATTTTTAACACAAGGACAAACATTCTTCTAAAAATTATTCATAAGGACAAACATTTTTCAAAATTATTCATAAGGACAATAAAACTGCTACCGAGCTAAAACTGATACCTAAAAACTGCTACCGATAACTACAAACTGATACCTAAAAACTGCTATCAGTAACTAAAAACTGATACCTACATAAAGTTGTCCTTCGGGATAAAATATTGAAGGTCTGTCCTTGAGGCTAAAAAGCTGTTAAATTTTGTCCTTGAGAATAATTTCCTGCTTATAATATTATAAAAGAAGTTTTGTACATTATACGTATGCTAATATAAGTTAAATATATAAGTTAGACGTGACTGGCTATAGCTTGATGTTTTCCTTTACTTACAATTTATACTACTCTACACATATGTATATTAAGTTGCGGGTCTGCATGCATATTTGGTTATAGTCTATAGATATTCAATACAAGATACATTTGTTTAGACATATGATAGTTTTATATAGGTTCATACAAGTTTTATATGATTTGTTTAAGTGTAGACATATAGGCATGGGCAGTATATATATTTACCATATATTATATTATCTAAAATATCATATTACATTGTTTAAAAGTATATAATTTATCTATTAGTATTATATTTGTTTTATAAAGTGTTATACATTGTCTGTTTACTCGTCTGTCTATATAAGTATATTTTTATTTTTTTAATACTATTTCATTGATAAATTTGTAGACATATAATAGTAATATAAATTAGTATTGTATTAATATGGGCTACATATAGATTGTGCAAGTTGCTATTTAATTGGTAAGCATTGGAAGATTGTATATATATTTTATATTAGCTTTGTATAGGATCTAGTTGCATTTATGTATATAAGTTGCTGTAGGTATATAAACGAGTTTATTTAAGTTACACTATATAAATATAGGTGTGTATAAGTTTATATTAGTACTACATAACATGTTGTTGTATATAAAAGTTTATATATGTGTGCTTAATTTAAAACAATGATTTTTAATTATATATATATATATGTGTGTGTGTTATTTTAATATTTTTTTTAACTTAAATATTTATTTCATGAAAATAATAATAATAATAATATATAATTGTTGTATCTATCAAACTAATTCTAATTGCTTCATCGATTCCATATCTATCAGTTTGTCCATCGAATTCGTGCCAATCTTGCTTTGCTTTGGAATTGATAACTTGTTCTATTGTCAAACTCTCTGGCTCCATAAGGTGAGCAATCACTTACGATTAACGTTCTTATATTTATTAAATTTGATTTCAATTGAAAGGACAATTGAAATATGCTGCTGTTAGTTATTTACATTGTTATATATATATATGCCATTATCTGTATATGTTCACATGTGACATCTGACACCATTATCTGTTATTTATATTGATGATATATACTTGTTTTATTATTTTCATATCTGTTATCACTCTGCAAGTTCCCTATTAATATAGAATTCACTAAGGGTTGAAATGATACATACCCGAACAAACGTTAGAATAGGAGAAAATCGTTATGGGTTGAAATGATAGACCCAAGCGATTTCCATTTGAATTGAATTTGAAATTACGGGTTGAAATGATATATACCCGTACATAATTTAAATTACGAATTGAAATGATAAATATCCGTATCACTTGACCATAGGATAGAAAATTATATACATACACCGTGGTCAATATATATGTAAATATTATGAAATGTTTTCTATGGTTTGGAAAGAAATATATGATTTTATATAAATATTGATTTCAGATATTATATAAAGGTTATTTTATATATAGTTAAATTCTTGATTTTTAAACTATGTATAATTTTTTTATTTTAAGATAAGTTTAAATAAAGTTTGATTTTATTGAAATGTAATATGGTTAAGTATCTATTTAAATTATATTTTAATATAGAGTTTATAATGATTTTGATAAATTAGGTTGAGAAGATGGATTTGAAATTGATTTGAAATGGTATTTAATTAAATAGATTTGAAACTTATGGAATTTGAAATTTTAAAAGGATATGGCTTTATGACTTGATTTTGGAAAGTGATTTAAATGAATATATCAAGTTAGAATAAATTGAGGGAAATATTCAGTTATTAGAAATTTGGACTTTATTTAAATGATATTGGATTTATTAAGTAAATATTTCAAAACTAAATAATAGTAAATTGAATTTGATATATACATATAAATTTATCAAATTTAGTTTTGAAATGGTGAATATCTGAAGATTTGAAATATATATTTTCAAATGGTTTATTTATGGTTCAAATCTGTATTTGAAATCGATATAATTTTGAATGGTTTATTTAGAAGCTAAATTGGAATTAATGATTTGAGAACTGATTAAATTTGAATTTTGGAATTCAAGTTGATTTGGAATTAATTTGTGAAATTTGAGGAAAACAATTTCATTATATATACTATTTTAATATTTAAATCAGTTAAGTGGGAAGTATTATGATTTCAAAGTATTATATTTCGAAAGGGTTAATTTCAAGTATTTAGTTTCGAAAGTGTTATAACTTTGAAAGTGCCATGATTTTTGGAAATAATATTGTATTTGGTTTTTGAAATGGAAATGATATCGTATTTGGTATTGAAATGTAAGGGATATCGTATTTATATGGTTTTTGAAATGGATATGATATTTTGGCTTTGAAGTATAAACTATTTTGAAATGACCGCGGTGTTATAATAACGTTTGGTTGTTAAAGAGACCGGGATCAGAAGTTGTCATACTCTCTGCCAACTCTGAAAATCACTTTAACAACTGTATATGCGGTGGAGATTCCAGAATGAAGTAGGATGGTGGCGACGTCCTATTGAGGTATATACGTGGCCCCGACTCCCGTGAGTTGGCATAAGGTGGCTAAAACATGAGCGATTCTCGGTCCAATAAGCTAGCTCCTCTGATCGGACACACTCCTTCGATATTATATTCAGACCTTGTGATTGATTTGGTGGCCACATTTGATTTGGGAGTGTGACTCAAGGTGGGCGGCAGCTGCGGCTATACGCTACCACCAGCCCGGATGCGTAATTGGTATATTTACCCTGGCATTGCCTAGTTGTGTCGTGTCACCTACCCTAGCACGCCTTATATGAGTTTTGATTTGTGTCGTACCTATGGAGTATTTGTGGTAGCCTCCCAATCTGGAGGTACGACGGTACTGTATAGACTATTGGCACTATATATGTGTTAAGGTAGAAAATGTAAAGCCTTAACGCTATTTTTAAGTAAGTTTACTTTACTATTAGACATTATTATAACACCGTATATTACTACATAGTAGATATTTTAACGGATTCTTAGAGGATGTTATCCCTAACATCCTTTGAGTTACTTGTATTTCAGTTGTTATTTCACTTGAGTTGGATTTATTGATATAAGAATGTTAATCCTGACTCGAGTGTTTGTGTTTTGCTTTAGACTCGGGCTAGACTGAATGGTTCAGCTTTTGAGGCTCACCTTTGGAGTTGGAGCTTCGCTTGGAGATCCAGCTATCTATCCAGCTTTCAAATATTCAGTTGATTCTAGTGATATATTCTAATCTTGTGTTTGATTATTGTATTTGAAACTTCTATTGTATCTTATTTAACTCTGATATGTACGTAGTATCTTCATGAACTACCATCTTTTGTTTCCACTGCATTATTGTTATATTACTCCGTGTCTGTGCTTCTGTGGTATTTTATTTACTGTATATGCTGATTCAAATCTGGCATGTGTGCGTGCGAATGGTTGACAATTACAGGTCGTTACATTTGGTTTCAGAGCTTTGGTTTTCGGCAAAATTTAGCATATAAAGTAAATTTAATTACTGAATTGCTTTCGTTCGAGCTTGAATTCTTCCTCTTGATCGGTTTCCTTTGAATTTTGGAACGTTCCCCTTGGTTCCAGAATTCATCCTTATCTCTCCCTATTCGTATTCTAGAGTATTCCATAACTCCACTTCAAACGATCTCTATAATTACTCGGTGGTCTCGCCAATCTTCGAATGATTTGTAAAGGGGTAAAACTCCTTTACAACAAGCATTGATTTAGTGAAATTTTTGTATCCTCGGTTTACGATGCTGTTTTCTTCTGCTATGCCTAAATTCTATCTCTTGAGATCGAATGTCGATTTACCTTGGAGTTCTGCATCAATCTTATTCTTGTAGTCTCGGTTGGCCCGGTTAAGGTTGCCCGCGATTTAATAAACTTATCCATCTTCCTATTTTGTTATTTAATCACCCTATCTTTGTTTCAAACTTATCTTTGAATCAAAATTCTCTTTGATTTGAGTCCATCAAATTTGAATCTCTATCCTTGCTTTGAAATCCATTCTTGTATCGTCGAGTGAGGAAGTGTATTTATAAATTAATATTAAAAATGTTTTATATATATTGTGTTGTTTGAGTTTTTGATGTTGATTTGGGTTTTCGATCGATTCGTCTGATCAATGCTATCGATAGTATTTCTAAAACATTTGAACAGAGCAAACTAACATAATATTATTTTCAAATTTGGTAAATGAAATAAATTTTGTATGATTATATTATATATATAAGTATAAGTTTTCTGAAATTAAGTAGTTAATGATTTGGTTGTTGAAAATAATAATATTTGATTTTCATTTATTAGTTTGTAAACTATTGACTATTTCAACATCCAGATTTGGAAATTTAATTGAATTTAAATTTAGAATTTGAGAATTTTATTATCGATAATTCCAAACTTTGGTTTTAAAGTTCTAAAATGTATTATCTAAAGTATTTTCAAATAAAAATTATTTTCTAAAGAAATTTAAAGGTTTAAATCACCGCTTTGTTATTTTGTCGCTTGAAAATAATTTCGGTGATGACTGCAGCATCATCGACATTCAATTTCGAGTTTCAGAGTGGAGAGACCATTTGGTAACTTTGCTACACTTTTGTTTTTAAATGAAATTGATTTGAATTAATTAAAGTATGATTTGAATTATAATACATATTGGTATATGATTATAAATTTGATTCGGTATATGTTGTGTGTATATACATACATACATACATATATATACATACATACATACATACATACATACATACATACATATATATATATATATATATATCTAAATTGTCCGAAGTTAATCGGAAAGGTAATTTTTAAATTTATGTTAAAGGTGATTTTAGTTATAAAATGAAGCCAAAATTTTAAAATAAATATTTAAACTTGAGTAATTGAATTAAGAAAATTTTACTTGTTTAATACTCAATTACATTCCAACATAACTTACCTAAATCATTCAGAAGTTGAATATGTAATTGAATAATTTACAAGTAAAACGATGATTAATGATTTTATAAATAAAATTTGAGTAGTTATGACAAATGTTATACACTTAGATTTTAGTTATAACATGTTGTTAACTCCTCTTTTGAGCGACCTAACGACCTAAATAATAAGCGACCTAGCGACCTAGTCAACTCAACAACCTAGCGACCTAAAGGATTAGAGGGTCCAACGACCTACGACCTACCAAGCTAACGACCTATGGAATAAAACTCTTCTACGACTTAATTATTTAGAGGTCTTTGCGACCTAATAGATTCAGCGACTTAGAAGAGTAAGCAACCTAAAATATGAAGCGACCTAAGGAAGGCCGCGACCTAAAAGTATGCAGCGACTTAACTACAGCAGCGACCTACGACCTATGGGGAGCAGCGACTTATCGACCCAAAAAGCCAACGACCTAACTCCTGAAGAGAATGGCGACCTACCAACCAAAGAAGACTTAGCGACCTAACAAGATAACGACCTATGACTTGCTAACCCGTTCCAGACTAGAGTGCAACCTTGTCCTACCATAACTCTGAAACTGCTCGCGACCTACGACCTATGATAGGTCGCTCGCGACCTAAGAAGACGAAGAAAGGTTCAAAAAGCAACAGATATGAGAGGTTCCCTAGGTCGTCACCAACCTACGACCTAAATTAGGTCGTAGGCGACCTAAGACTTGGGAAAAAACACGCCCAGAAACACTCCTATAAATACGCCACTAGCTCCATCATTCAAAGGGGGGGCTTCTTCGGATTCTTGGAGGACGCCATTACTCTGCTGCATTCTCAACTCAAACAACACTTCAAGCATTTCTATCATCAAGGACACTACGAAGAACTTCAAAAGAGAATCAACATCATTCAACATGAATTCGAGAGATTATACTTCTTTGAAGTTTGAGCTACTAGTCCAAAGTGTAATGTAATTGAAGAAAGTTGTATAGAGTTGTAATCAAATGAGCAATAAAAAAGATTGAAGTGGACGTAGGCTCGATCTTAAGCCGAACCACTATAAAAATTGTGTCTTTTACTGCTTTTCTGTGATTTTACTGCTTAACTCTGATTCCCGTGTTAACTAGTGGTGCTTTCATCCAACTTCAATTGACACCGGGGTGTTAGCGTCCGATTTTCACGTTAACATTTTTGGTGCTTTCACTGAGAATTGAACTCAAGGAAATTTCCACTATTGCTCCGCAAAGGATTGTTGAAAGGATTTCTTTTAAAACCAGAAGTTTATTGGAAATAATGGCTCCTGGGAGAAAACGAAGTTCTGCAAGATCCGACAATGATCAAGAGAATACTGCTACCTCTCCTCCTTCAAGTCAAGCAGCTCCAACTGTTGGAGTTACTCGAGCAGAGTTGGACGTCGTTGTTTTGGGATTGAATCAACAATTGAATGCTCAGAATGCGCAATTGGAAGCCTAGAATGCCCAGAATGCCTTGATTACGGATAGGTTAAACGCCCTGCTTGAGGCAAATCACCAACGACAGGATAATGAAACAATCTATGCTGAAGATGCCCGTGACCCCCAAGTGAAAGGTATTCCTCAAAGAGGAGACAACACCACTGCAAGGGCACCTTCCCAAGCTGAAGGGTTAAGGCCACGGCCAACTTTTCAAACTTCCGAAAGGGCTGCTAACTTCTGCCAGGCAAAATCTCAAAACGATGAGGAGTATCTATCAGAAATGGTCCGCTCAATCATGAAGGAAAGCATGCGGAGGCATGAGGATGAAAACGATTCGGGGTTCGCTCCGAGCAAGACTCCGTTCACCGAAAGGATTTTAAAGGCGGAGTTTCCCAGGAAATTTGTGCCTCCTACCATCCCGGCCTATCGAGGGACAAGTGACCCTAACCAATTTCTATACAGATACGATTGGCATATGACTGGGGCACGAGCATCGGATGAGATTAAATGTCGATATTTTCCAGTATATTTAGAAGGGGTGGCTTTGCTTTGGTTCACCAAGCTACCGGTTCGATCCATAGATCAATTCTCCGATTTAACCCGAAAATTTAAAGAACAATTCAGATTGTATGCGTCAAAGGCAAAAGATATAATGTCACTGTCTAGTCTAGAACAATCACCCGGAGAACCCATCAAGTCTTTTTTGAACCGTTTTAATATAGCTTTAGCCGAGGTAGACAACGCGGAACCCCGAATGATCTTAACATACTTAATGCGGGCCATCGACAAGTCAAGTGAATTCGGGATGTGGCTCAAAATGAAGGAACCAAACTCACTCGAGAAGTTTTATAAAAAAGCCGACGAATTCATACGCCTAGAAAACCTCTCGATGCCAGTAAAAGCAGTGGTGGCCGAAATCAAGAATAACGATGTCATCTCTAACAAGAGAGGATCTGGAAACCAGAAAAGGGAGAGTGATGAAGGAAAGAGGCAAGGAAATAAGAAAAAACCTCGACGTTTTGACCCTTCAGATTTACCCCCTTAACTGATACACCGGAAAAGATTTTCTTGGCAACAAAGGATGTTGTCAAGTACCCTAAACCACCTGAGATGGGGAGAGGTGCAGTGCAAAATGGGAAATTCTATCGATTTCACAACCAACCCGGTCACGATACTGATCAATGTCGTCAGTTAAGGAGTGTGATTGAAGAATTGCTGAAACAGAATAAACTTCAACAATATGTGAAGAAAGACGGAATTGACCCAACCTCGTCCGCTCAGGGGCAACCATGTCCTGCTTATCGGTCCAGCTCAGGCAACAGAACTACAGAGCAGAAATCCGAGAAGCTGATCATTGACTAACATATGAATCACAAAATCATGGAATAGCATTCATTTACACCCATATTTTACTTAATAGCGTTGCCTAACTTTGTAAGATGATCATGGATGTATGATTCTTGTGCTATTAACCACTATAAATTTGATGTGAATCAGTAATGAGCAATTATAAATCTTATATTCTTTAATACCGTTAAAATGCCTGTATCATTTCGATATGCAAATATTACTAAAAATATCGATTTAGTATTGCAGGCTATCAGAATAAAGCTTGCTCATCCAACATATCACGAAGCGAAGTGATCCCTACAAATCACGGAGTAAACAAATGAAAAGTCACAAATGCTCCGAATTCAAGTATTTCGAAAGAAGTGCAATTTGCAAACAACTGAGGACTCCACCAAAGAGGGCACCTTCCTAATAGGAAGATTATGAGCCTTTGCTAGCCGACCACGATCGTTTGTGTAAACGAACATCTGGCGGAGCAACTTGCATCTGCCCCATGGATCCACTCAGCAATAAGGCACATTTCTCTAGCAAAGAACAAATGAAAGAATAGGACATGTACTTGAAGTTATTGTGAGGGATTGCTAAGAAGCGCAGGGTATAAAGACACAAGCGCCCAACGCTACTCTTTAGAGTCCAAAGTACTCTTTAGAGTCCAAATGCTTCTCTTCGGAGACCCAACGCTACTCTTTAGAGTCCAAAGTACTCTTTAGAGTCCAAATGCTTCTCTTCGGAGACCCAACGCTACTCTTTAGAGTCCAAAATACTCTTCAGAGTTCAAATGCTTCTCTTCGGAGACCCAGCGCTACTCTTTAGAGTCCAAAGCTACTCTTTAGAGTCCAAATCCAAGACCTCGAGTGGGCCTAGCCAGAAAAAGAGAGATCTTTCTCGTTACAAAGTTGCGGAATCATCGGTCGATACACTCCCGTGAATCCGTCCAACCGAGAGAAAGAAACTCCAAACTTCCAGGCAAAAGCCCTACTCAGAGGCACACGTTTCACCGAGATTGAAATAAAACTTCCAGGTGTTGAAACGTGAAAAGCCCTCTCCGGAGGCCCATTTCACCACAGTTGAAATGCTAAAAGACCTCAGGCGGGCCAACCAGAAAAAGAGAGATCTTTCTTGATACAAAGTTGCGGAATGATCAGTCGATACACTCCCGTGAATCCGTCCAACCGAGAGAAAGAAACTCCAAACTTCCAGGCAGTAACCCAACTCAGAGGCACACATTTCATCATCGGTCGATACACTCCCGTGAAATAAAATGTGAAAAGCCTTCTTCGAAGGCCCGCTTCCCAGCGAACAGGGAAAAATAAAAGCCTCTCCCAAGAGGAAGAAACAAAAAGACCTCTTCCCAGAGGCAGAAATGAAAAGACCTCCTCCCGGAGGCACAATCAAACAGAAAGACCTCTTCGGAGGCACGCGTTTCACCAAGATTGAAATAAAACTTACAGGTGTTGAAACGTGAAAAAGCCCTCCTCGGAGGCACAACTCTTCGGAGGCACATGTTTCACCGAGATTGAAATAAAACTTCCAAGTGTTGAAACGTGAAAAAGCCCTCCTCAGAGGTGCAACTTTTCAAAGAAGCAAAAATCAAAAAGCCCTTTACTGTGGCACAAAAAAAAAGAAGCCATCTTCAAAGGCACACTTTAACTCTCAAAGGAAGAATAATACACCTATTCTGGAAAATTCTCTTCCTCAAAAAGAAGTTAAAGTACCCTTCAGATGCCCGCTTTACCACATAGAAGAATTCACTTGGTAAAATGTGTATATGCACAATAGAAAAAGTGATATCTTCGAAGGATGAAGCGTAAAAACTTATTTGGAGGGAGTTGTACTCTGTTTTTTAACAAAATAAAATTCCTCCAAGTATGGAATAATTATTCTCTAGAAAATAAAAGTACAAGTCCCCTCAAAATATAAAATATTGCAACGAGCTTATGGTATAGGGGCAACATGGTATAACTACATCGGTAAAATTGCGCTCGAACAGTATACCACAAGCTCGCTACAATATCATGCAAAGAAGCTTGTACAAAAATGAATAATAAATGCATTCTCAGATATAGACAGGAGTTTATACAAAGAAAAAGAATCATTTCATTCAAAACTGTTAAAATTTTATATAGGTACAGGTTTCAAAGTAAAAAGTAGAAGAAAAGCAGGACCGGTACCCGCACAATCTCCGGTCGGTACATGCACAAAAGCAAAAAACGATATGAAAGCCACAGAACCAGAGCCATCATTTCTTCTTCCGTCCACCTTTTGAGCCCGCACCTGGCTGGATAACCAACTTCTTAGGCCGGCTTGTGAGAGTAGGGGATGAAGGAGAAAGGGGCTCAGTCGGACTTTCTTCCATTTTTTCTTCGCCAGTTAAGGATTCCTTCTTCTTCTTGGAGACTCCCTGCTTTCCTCTCTTCTTGGAGGAAGACCCACTCCCTGGAGAAAGAAGTTCAGCTAACGGTTCATCATCGGAGCCAGTTGGTTCTGGAGTCTTCTCGCTTCCTTCAGTTTCTTCTCCTTTCGGATCTTGAGAAGCAACAGGATCATCTAAGCCGTGAAGAGCTTCTATTTGCTCCTCTTGTGACCCGGGTTGAGAAGCGGAAGGAGGAGTGACCTGGTGAACCGAAGGAGGAATGATTGGAGGAGAAGAAGCTTGAACAATGCTCGATGCTTTTTCTACAGAAGAAAAGAAGTTAAAATCAGTTAAGAGAGGAGATAAAGGCTCGCCGAGGTTCAGAAAATAGTCAAAAAGCTCATCAAGCTCGTAAGAAACAGATGAGCAGTCTACTTGGGCAAGATTAACAGTAGAATTACTTGGAGAAGTCGGTTTTCTGACATCAACCTTATAAGCCTGTGCCTCGGCACTCTCGTCGCCTTCATCTCCACCCTGTATACTTGTAATCTCGGTGGTAACTTTAGTAGGGGATGGAGAATGGGAACTGGAACCGATGATATCGATTTCGGCCGAAGGAGAAGGTTGAATCGGAGCAGTTAGGATAGCCTTTCCTGAATGTTCCCCGACCGCCATTTCGGCCCTTAATCTTGCAAGTTGTTCCTTTCCCTTAGCGAGAGCGGCGCGAGCATCCTCATCAAAATAATGCTCTTCAAGAGCTGGTTCGATGTAGCCAGCACCTTTAGCACCGAGCATATCAAGTGCAGCCTCCCATACCTCAGCCAGAGTAATTTCGTACTTGGGGCCTAGAAAGGCGAGGCTACCGCGCCCCAAGACACTATGCAGGTAGAAGTCAAATAATGTTGAGCTGATGTTGGTCTTCGTTGCCTCATGAGATTTTTCAGCTGCAATTTTGCCGGCAACGGCCTCATCACGCCCTCTTTCAGCTTTGAAAACTTGAAACTTAAGCATTTGAATTTCCGCCTCCTGAGAACTGACTTTCTCCTGTAGTTCTGTAGCCTCAGCACGATACATTTCTGCTGTTCTCTGCTCAGCTTCAAGTTGTGCCTCGGCATATCGCTGAGCTGCGTGAGCATCGTGAACTTGCTTCTGAAATACTTCTTCTTTTTGAGTATATGTGGTAGAAGAAGTAGCAAGCTCTTGTTTAAGTTCCTCAACTTTCGCTTCAAGCTCTTCATTATTAGTAGCGATGCTCCTCATTTCAGTATCATGCTGCTCAAGAACCTTCTGCCATTCGGCTTTATCGTTCTCCATAGTAAGCATGGCCTCTATATTTGCACGGTTGACCCTTTGAAGCTCGTCTACAAGCTTTTGCCAGTTCGACATCCTTTCAATATCAAGCTTGACGGCATTGAGATTTCGTAACATGGCAGGCTTGTCGATGGGGACCAAGTCAAGGTCGAACCGCACTCCCTTCAGGCATCACTGTGGAAACCGGCTTTGCAAAGTGGTTGGGCCCGGTCCAACTTGGAATTTAGGCCTGCTAATTATTGTTTGGATGTCTGTCTTCCCGAGAGCGGGAGAGCCGGAAGGAATGTCAAGCGAGACGGGGGGAACGATCTTTTCGGGAGTTGTAGAAGTATGCTTCTCACCGTGTCGGGCACGTTTTCTTAGTTCCTCAACCATATGACCTTTCCCCCGGTCATCGTGGGATTTTCTCTTATGGGAATCATCGCCTTTATGGGAAGAATCGTGGCGCTCCTCCCTCTCTCTTCTCTCAGAACGCTCTTCTTGCGCCCTCCTCTCCTGAGCCTTTCGGGGGGCTCTCTCTTCATCGGATTCTCTGTAAGAGGGAAGGTAGCGCCTATAATCATATTGGCTATGCCTCCCGTAGCGCTGGAAGTCATCGTAGTATGAGTTGCTGCGTCCCATCGGAAAATCTGAAATAAAAAAGAGATAAGTTTTAGAAGTCTTCAAAGTACAAAGAGTCAGAAGCATAAGAGTGCCGAAAAATGCTAAGTGTGTGTGATGTGCAAACTACGCGCATCAAACTACGAACCACTCTTTAATTGAGGAGTAGTTGTGGGTGTAGTAGTTAGCGTCAACTCTTGAGTTGACGGAATCTGTTGCAGAATAGAAGTCGCTTCAACTACTGAAGAAGAAACCCCGGTAGTGATAGGATCATCTTTAAAGATCTCTTGTGAGGTGGCAAAGAGGTCGCTCAGCCCTTCGAAAGTATCGTCCCTGCTTTGCTTGACAGGGCTGGTTTTCTCGGCTTCTTCACCGGATTTCTGTGAACATTGGGGAGATCCCTGAGGCTCTTCTTCCTCAATAACCGGGGCAAGTTCGTCAGATGGCCCCACAACATCAACAGAAGTGGAGCGTTTCACTAGTGAAGCCTCGGGAGCAGGTCCTTTTGGTATGGATGTGTCGGTAGAAACTGGGGCATCCGATGCTCTAGCCGGGGAGTCAAGGATTTCATGAGGATATGTAGAGCGAGAGGTATGCAAAAGTCCGTATTGATGCAAAAATTCGTCTTTCAACAGAAATTGAATGCTTCTCTCCTCAACTGGCATGGCCATAAGCCTCTCAAAAGTTACTTTATGACTAGAATCCCTAGAAGGAGGAGGAAGCGCTGAAAAGTAAAAGGCGAAGTTAACATTTGATAACTCAGGCTATGAAAAGCTCAGAGAAAAACATCAGGAACAAAGATAAATGCTCTTACTTCCTACTCCCCAGGTAGCATAGAATCCCGGAGGACAGCGAACGAAGAAAAATTGGCTTAGGAAACCGTGAGCACTTTCAGGAAGGCCAATTATTAATTTACGATTCCTGGCGCTTCTCACAAGAATGATGGAAGGGTGATCTTTATTTTTGGCAAATGTGCACAAATAGCAAACTTCATCAAAACTCGAAAGGCGATCCAGCGTCCTTCCGAACAGCACACATAACCCCATCAGAATAGCATAGCCATTGGGGTGCAGCTGGAAGGGGGAGATAGCTAGTCGGAGAAGAAGCCGTTGGAGAAAGTCGTTAAAAGGAGGGATAGCTCCACTTGTGCACATTTGACGATTAACTGCTACAAAACCAGAAGGTGGTATATCGGCAGTATCGCTTCTCTCAGGAAGAATGGCATCTGCTTCAGCAATGCCAAACAGAGCGCACAGTTGGCGGAAAACTTTGTATGTTAGTGTGGTTGAAACTCTCTTTGGAGGATTAACCAATGGAGTAGCAATTGGGAAAGTCTCTTCAGCCGGTTCTGTTTCTCCTTGTTGAGAAGTCATTCTATACAAGGAACTAGACATTCAAATAAGAAGGTGCACGTTTCCTAAAAAATGTGAAGTGTTGTGCAGAACTAACAAAAACAGAAAGCAAACATAACTGAAATTAAACTAGTTGACAATTAGTTGACTATGTGGTTTCAGAACTCGTTAATATAAAACTCAAGTGTAGTGTTAATGCAAACAAATCGGCTTTAATTGGACATTTTAGTTTTGCTTTAATACTTCACTTGAATTCATTGGTTCGCAACATTTCATTCACACAGTTCATTTAAGTTGATTATTCTTTATCGACTAATCTGTCATTCGATGTGGGCGGTCAATGGCAGTATATTCGTCCCATTTTCTGCAAATGTTGTATACAGGTTATTAGCATTAAAGTTGATATAATTTGTCAATCAAACTCTAGCAACTTATCATGATATAAAGTCCAGATAATTCAGAGTTCATCCAGGCAATTCAAGTTGAGAATTCAAGTCGAAATTATGCTTCACAACAAGCAAAACATTTTGTAACCAAGTGTTAGCTCGTCCACAACCTAAAGGCTATGCCACGAGTTAAGTCAAGTTGTTGATCCTTGAAGTCGTGATACATATTAGGGAAAAAGGTCTCGAGTTAGGGTGATGCAAAGTTATCCAAGTCCTTGCTCGGCCGCGACCTAAAGCTTATGCCGCAAAATATTAAGCCGCTAATTCGATAGGTCGCAATCCAAGCCAACAGTTCAAGACAGTGCGCATTCGGTTAAGTCCTAGGTCGTATGAATACAGAAGCGACCTAAGGAGTTAAATCATACGCGGTCCAGGTTGCAAGCTGTTAGGTCGGTCAAGTGTTCTAGGTCGCGAAGGTTCATGGGTCGCTCAGATTCGTTTGGTCATCTCTAATGGAAACTCGAGCTATCTTCTGCTCAAGCTAATACCTCGCTTCCCTTCACCAATTGCCTCCCTCTCCACTCAGAAGCCCATTAATTCGTCAACTTACAACCCGATAACCCGATATTACCTAAGTAACGGAAATCCATCATCCTCTCAGCTAAATCTGTTACCTACTCATACCACCGACTCACCCAACCCCAATTCGAATCATCTCAAATCCATCGCACTACTTTGCTCTCGTGAATCGCAGCAGCATCATAGCTAATCACGATCGAAATCGATCGCAACTCAACTTGAAAGTGAATCGAGACATACGAAGTTGGACTGGGTCAGGAGATGGGAATTGTGGTTCAAAGGAGATCGTAGTTGGATCTAAGGTGAATTCACTTACGCAATGTGGTAGCAAGAATGGATCGTCGATTGATTAGCTCAAATTCACCTTTGAGAAGCTTGGAAGATCGTTAATGGCAGAAAGGTTTATTGAAGCAGTTAGATAAGGAGGAAGGAGCGAGTTAGCACTTTATATGGGGCAAGGTATAGGAGGAGGTGAATGGCCACGCGAGTTATCAAATTTCTTAGGTCGCTCACGACCTAGCGGCATTAGGTCGAAGCACACGACCTATGACCTAGGCATGTACTTCGAGGGGCAAGTGTTAACTCCTCTTTTGAGCGACCTAACGACCTAAATAATAAGCGACCTATTGACCTAGTCAACTCAACAACCTAGCGACCTAAAGGATTAGAGGGTCCAACGACCTACGACCTACCAAGCTAACGAACTATGGAATAAAACTGTTCTACGACTTAATTATTTAAAGGTCTTTGCGACCTAATAGATTCAGCGACTTAGAAGAGTAAGCAACCTAAAATATGAAGCGACCTAAGGAAGGCCGCGACCTAAAAGTATGCAGCGACCTAACTACAGCAGCGACCTACGACCTATGGGGAGCAGCGACTTATCGACCAAAAAAGCCAACGACCTAACTCCTGAAGAGAATGGCGACCTACCAACCAAAGAAGACTTAGCGACCTAACAAGATAACGACCTATGACTTGCTAACCCGTTCCAGACTAGAGTGCAACCTTGTCCTACCATAACTCTGAAACTGCTCGCGACCTACGACCTATGATAGGTCGCTCGCGACCTAAGCAGACGAAGAAAGGTTCAAAAAGCAACAGATATGAGTGGTTCCCTAGGTCGTCACCAACCTACGACCTAAATTAGGTCGTAGGCGACCTAAGACTTGGGAAAAAACACGCCCAGAAACACTCCTATAAATACGCCACTAGCTCCATCATTCAAAGGGGGGGCTTCTTCGGATTCTTGGAGGACGCCATTACTCTGCTGCATTCTCAACTCAAACAACACTTCAAGCATTTCTATCATCAAGGACACTACGAAGAACTTCAAAAGAGAATCAACATCATTCAACATGAATTCGAGAGATTATACTTCTTTGAAGTTTGAGCTACTAGTCCAAAGTGTAATGTAATTGAAGAAAGTTGTATAGAGTTGTAATCAAATGAGCAATAAAAAAGATTGAAGTGGACGTAGGCTCGATCTTAAGCCGAACCACTATAAAAATTGTGTCTTTTACTGCTTTTCTGTGATTTTACTGCTTAACTCTGATTCCCGTGTTAACGGGTGGTGCTTTCGTCCAACTTCAATTGACACCGGGGTGTTAGCGTCCGATTTTCACGTTAACACATGTTAATAGTGATAACTAGAATTATAAGTTGATTGGATAGTAAATAAGACAAATTAAAGAAAATTCTATGTTGAAAGAAACCTTTATGATATCAAATGTTATTAAATTGAAATAAAATCAACTTAATGAATTATCTTGAATTTAAAATTAATTGTTGAATGTAAAATTATTTTAAATTGAAATTTATATGGTTTAAAATTAATATTTTTATTTTGTAATTCAAGTCTATTTTTCTTCTGGTTGTTTCTATTCTCCTACCTCCTTCCTTTTCGGGGACGAAAAGTTTTGAGTGGGGGAGAGTGTAACGACCTGTAAATTTTAATGGTTTTATATATATATATATTTAATTGAAATTTTGTGAAATTTTAAAGCAATAAAATTTTGAAATAAAATTTGATATTTGAAATACGTCTATTTTAACATAGCAATTGGTAAATTTTCATTAGATAATATGAAAGTTTATTTTGTTGTGTAAATCTATTTCAATTTAAGTCAGTTAATATTTGATGTTAAGAAAACGTTTCCAAAACTGAATATTTTTATATAGAAAATTTATAAATCATCTTCTAAGGGAGAATTCATATTTCGTTTATCTAAATTTTGACTGTTTTTGCTCCATCGATCTTATTTTCGACGAAATAGCAGCATTTTCAGTACCGATATCGACTTTTGATCGATGATCGTACCACTGGTATCTGCATGCCATTTTGATTGTCTCGTCGTGATGATCTCTGCGGTATATCCAATTATGTGTTTTGAAGTCCGGTACGCAGCGGAATCTACGGAAACGGTGATCGTACCGGTACCGAATTCTAACTTTTGGTTTCCCACGTCTCTTTCATATTCCATCGTTTAATTTTCAATAGCCGTTAGCCTTTTCAATTCTCAAAATTCAAACTGTTGCCTTTTGTATTCCTAAATTAATTTTAATGTTTCAACGATTCATTTTCTTGCTTGAAGTATGTTTCATATTGAAGCCTGCTAGTGATTTTTCTTCTGTAGCCCTATTATTTCTCTTCTCCAACCAGAGCTCTCCTCCCTTCTTCTCCACCCTATGTTTGTTATATAAAAAAAAGGGGGAAGGCAAATCATCTATATTTTTTGCTTGAGCCACCGCATTCTTTTGCATGTGAGTTGTTGAAGTCAGCTTTAATCACCTCTTCACTGTCCTCCAAACTCGTCATCCCCTTTACGCCGCCCTGCGCCACATCTGCCGCCACCATTATTTTACTTCCATTTTTCCCGCCTTCACTTGTTCTTTCCACCGCTTATCCCACTCCACGCCAACCTTCTCGCCTCCACGTACCCGAAGTCAAGCTTCTTCCGCTTTTCCATTTTTTTCTTCTCAAAGTTCTGCCTTTCTTCTCTTATGATCGGCCTGACCTCCTCCTTGAACCGCCATCTTACAAGCCGAGCCACTCCACTAATAAACACCAGGTCCGTCCTTCTTCCTTTCATCCTTCATCTCACAATCATTTCTATTTTGCCGATATTGCTCTATGTATATATATTTGATTTCAGGGTTGTTATATTGATTTATAAGGCATAAGCTATGTTGTATAAATAAAGTGTATTTAAACTATAGGATTTGATCATATAAAATATAAAACAAAATCTGGAATATATTATATAAGTTGCAATATGTAAGTTTATATATATGTTACAATAATATATACGTGTAGAGCATATATGTGTATGTTGCATTGATTTTTAAATAGATACAGAAGTATATTATCGGTTTTGTTATATATTGATGGTTGCAGTATATCTAGAAAATGTATATGTAGTGGTTATGGCTGTATAAGCTTATATTTGTTTTATAAAATTGATTCTTTTATAATCAGTATTGATTTCTCTTTATAAAAAAGTGTATGTAAGCTTATAATATTATAAAAGAAGTTTTGTACATTATACATATGCTAATATAAGTTAAATATATAGGTTAGACGTGACTGGCTGTAGCTTGATGTTTTCCTTTACTTACAATTTATACTAGTCTACACATATGTACATTAATTTGTAGGTCTGCATGCATATTTGGTTATAGTTTACAGATATTCAATACAAGATATATTTGTTTAACATATGACATTTATGTACATAGGTTCATAAAAGTTTTATATGATTTGTTGAAGTGTAGACATATGGGCATGGGCAGTATATATATTTACCATATATTATATTATTTAAAATATTATATTATATTGTTTAAAAGTATATAAGTTATCTATTAGTATTATATTTGTTTTATAAAGTGATATACAACTGTCTGTTTACTTGTCTTTCTATATAAGGATATTGTTTTTTAGTACCATTTCATTTATAAATTTGTAGACATATTATAGTAATATAAATTAGTATTATATTAATATGGGTTATATACAGATTGTGCAAGCTGCTGTTTATATTGGCAAGCATCGGAAGATTGTTTGTATATATATTTCAGATTAGCTTTGTATAGGATCTAGTTGCATTTATATGTATAAGTTGCTGTAGGTATATAAACGAGTTTATTTAAGTTACACTATATAAATATAGGTGTATATAAGTTTATATTAGTAGTACATAACATGTTGTTGTATATAAAAGTTTATACATATGTGCTTAATTTAAAACAATGATTTTTAATTATACATACATACATATATATATATATATATATATATATATGTGTGTGTGTGTGTGTGTGTGTTTTATTTTAATATTTGTTTTAACTTAAATATTGATTTCATGACAATAATAATAATATAATAATATAATAATAATATATTTGTTGTATCTATCAAATTAATTCTAATTGCTTCATCGATTCCTTATCTACCAGTTTGTCCGTCGAATTCTGCCAATCTTGCTTTGTTTTGGAATTCATAACTTATTTTTCGTCAAACTCTCAAGCCCCGGAAGGTGAGCAATCACTCACGATTGACGTTCTTATATTTATTAAATTTGATTTCAATTGAAACGACAATTGAAATATGCTGCTGTTAGTTATTTGCATTGTTGTATATATATATGCCATTATCTGTATGTGTTCACATGTGACATCTGACACCATTATCTATTATTTATATTGATGATATATGCTTGTTTTATTATTATCATATCTGTTATCACTCTGCAAGTTCCTTGTTAATATAGAATTCATTATATGTTGAAATGATACATACCCGAACGGACTTTAGAATAGGAGAAAATCGTTATGGGTTGAAATGATAGACCCCAAGCAATTTTCATTTGAATTGAATTTGGGATTGCGGGTTGAAATGATATATACCCATATATAATTTAAATTATGGATTGAAATGATAAATATCCGTATAACTTGACCATAGGATAGAAAAATATATACAGACACCGTGGTCTATATATATAAATATTTTGAAATGTTTTCTATGGTTTGGAGAAAAATATATGATTTTATATAAATATTGATTTCAGATATTATATAAAGGTTATTTTATATATAGTTAAATTCTTGATTTTTAAGCTATGTATAAATTGTTTATTTTAAGATAAGTTTAAATAAAGTTTGATTTTATTGAAATGTAATATGGTTAAGCATTTATTTAAATTATATTTTAATATAGAGTTTATAATGATTTTAATAAATTAAGGTTGAGAATATGGATTTGAAATTGATTTGAAATGGTATTTAATTAAGAATTTATTTAATTAAATAGATTTGAAACTTATGGAATTTGAAATTTTAAAAGGATATGACTTTATGACTTGATTTTGGAAAGTCATTTAAATGAATATATCAAGTTTGAATAAATTGAGGAAAATATTCAGTTATTTGAAATTTGGAGTTTATTTAAATGATATTGGATTTATTAAGTAAATTTTTCAAAACTAAATAGTAGTAAATTGAATTTGATATATATATATATATATATATATATATATATATATATAAAGTTATCAAATTTAGTTTTGAAGAATATCTAAAGCTTTGAAATATATATTTTGAAATGGTTTATTTGTGGTTCAAATCTGTATTTGAAATCGATATAACTTTGAATGGTTTATTTAGAAGCTAAATTGGAATTAATGATTTGAGATCTGATTAAATTTGAATTTTGGAATTCGAGTTGAAATTTGAGGAAAACAATTTCATTATATATACTATTTTAATATTTAAATCAGTTAAGTGGGAAGTATTATGATTTCAAAGTATTATATTTCGAAAGGGTTTTAATTTCAAGTGTTTAGTTTCGAAAGTGTTATAACTTTGAAAGTGCCTTGATTTTTGGAAATAATATTGTATTTGGTTTTTGAAATGGAAACGATATCGTATATGGTTTTGAAAAGTAAAGGAAATCGTATTTATATGGTTTTTGAAATGGATATGATATTTTGGTTTTGAAGTATAAACCATTTTGAAATGACCGCGATGTTATAATAACGTTTGGTTGTTAAAGAGACCGGGATCAGAAGTTGTCATACTCTCTGCCAACTCTGTAACGACCTGTAAATTTTGATAATTCAGTTTGTCAATTTAATAAGATTTTGCTAACTAAATCTGAAATAAATAAAAAGTTGAAATTTGTTAATGAATTAATAACAGAAATGAATGTAATGATGTTAACTTTAATATAATGATAGGTTGAATAAAAAGAATGGAAAATCAAGATTTATTAATTTATTGAAATTTAAATTTAATAATTGGATTAATTGCAAATAATTGAAATTAAATATTTAAATATTACGTTAATGATGATTAATATGAAATTTGGGAATATTAATGTAATAAACCATAAATTAGTGTTAATTTTATCTATTTGGTGATAATGGATTGAATAACAAGATTTAGAATCAAATAAATGGATTTATTGGAATTTCAATTGATAATTAGTGAATTTATTTAAAATTGAAATTTAATACGGTAATGGGTAAATTAATTAACTTAAAATTGATATATGAACTTGTCTAAATTATTATGAAGGTTTAAGAAATCAAAAGTGATAAAGATTGCTAAGTATAAAATTTGAATTGAAGATTTGATTTAATTAGTTTAATATTAAATTATTTAATAATGTGAAAATAGCCATTTTGGCCAATGATTCAGATTTCGAAGAAACCAGTTTCATCGGATCCGTAACATTGAATTATTATAGGATTTCAAGTTTCGGAGTGATCGGACTTGTCATTTGATCGTACGAGCTCAAAATGCCTAAAAATCAATTTAATTGAAATCAATTCGAAATAACTTGATTTTTGCATAACTTCTTCATACGATTGAATTTGGACTTGAAACCTATTCCATTGATTTTAAAATATTTGAAAACATCTATTTTGATATATGGGTTGATCCATTTTCGTTCCGGAGTTAGAACGGGCTTTTCGGGCCATGTAACGACCCCGGATTTTTATGAATTTAAATTGATAATTTAAATGAATTTTTGAATTAAAATTTATAAAATTAATTATAAAGGGCAGCGAGTTTCCCCGATTCAAATAGAAAATATATTAAGTCATATGGGTTTGAAAATTTGTATGTATGAGAATATATATGTATATATTGGATTTTAAATAAATTCTTAAATAAATGATTTTTGAAAAATAAATAATATACTTTAGGCACAAGTACGAAATGAATAAATAAGTGAATTGTTAATTTATTTTTGATGGTTAAAATATATATATAATAAATACAAGACAATAAATAAGAAGTAAATAAAATATAAGATATAACAATATAAAGTAAATATATATATATATATATATATATATCTTAATCTCATATTAATAAATCAATACAAGATAATACAAATGGAGTAGGCTACAAAAGTAATAAGAGTAAAATAAAAATAGAAGTTCACTTATTTTGTAAAGTAAAATAATTCATACTTAAGTTATGAATAAAAAAAATAAGAACATTGATAAAAAAACAAAAACAATAAGTATAAAACTAAACTAAAAAAAAAGATAGTATGCAGCTTGTAAAGATTTGAACAAGCAATGATAAGTGTGTAAACTGAAAATAAACAAGAAATAGACAAAAGAAAGAAAAATAAAATATGCAAATATGAAGACAGCAAAAAAAAAATGTATACTAGTGTGAAACCAAAACAAGAAAGAGAAACAAAGAAAAGCAAAAAGAGATACAACACCCTGAACATGCTTTTTCTTTTATATACTATCTCCATATTGTACAGCCGAGATAGAGGAAATAGTTATAAGTAACAAAGCTGCAGCCACAATGATAAAGAAAAAAAGATGTAGGCAAGCATGGAATAAGTACACATGCATTTAATGTTTACACCTCTAGCCCATAACTAAAGTCAGTTCCTTGCTATTTATCAAACAACAGTATATCACCACCCTATACAAGATTTGTATACCCTGTATACTTTAACTTCATATACACACCAAAGTATCATTACAGTTTCATTCTTCAAAACTGAGAAAAGAAAAAAAAAAGCAAAAGCAAGTGATACTCAAAACTTGAACAAGATTCAAACAAACAAACAACTTAAATCAATTACACCCAGAGATCTAAAGGAAGAAGAGAAGATTTCCAGTATCAACTCTGAAACCAGTTAGCAACTTTGCAAAAGTTCAACAGCCTCAACTTTTCAAACTACCAAAAACTCTGTCATTTTTAAAAGCAAGAAAATGTGAAAGGTGAGTAACTCAACCCAGTTTTCTATGTTTATTGAAATGCCTGTGAGTAAACTACTGTCTTGAAACTTTAGTTGATTTATAACTTGATATCTGTGATTATAACTTGAAGTAAAGTGGTTGCATGAATGAAAATCTGTTTGAATATATATATAAATATGTAAATGTTTGAGTATGCATGTCTGTGTAAATGCATATACATCTCTGTTTGTATTCAGGCACCAATCTACCTAAAATAATTCTATCTCTCTTCATAGATTCAGTATTAGGCTAAGATGCCTGAAGATAAAATGCATATATGAAGGTCACATTTATTTTAAAACTAATTTTAAGTATATATGATAAGTAATTAATTCAAAAATGAGAAAATAACAGCAATGATCTACTAATGTCAGGAAATCTAGTATCCAAATATCAAGTTTTAATTTTATAAACTGAATCGAATCGGAGAATGATGATTTTTGATATATAAATCTAGATTTTTAAGTTTGTAGATGGTGTGAATTTTCGAGTTGACCAGAAAATGGGTTTTGGGAAAATTCTGGTGATCGGAGGGGAGATGGTCGGCGCGATCATGTCTGGAGCTAGCTGGGAGATCGATGAGTGTGGGAAAAATGCTCAACTAATTTTTATATCGTCGTGGTGGCCGGAAATCACTAGGCTAGGGTTTAAGCGCATGATTTAGTTAAGGTCGGAATTTGGGTTGCTGGCAACTCGTCGTTGAACCGGAGTAGACCGCACCAGTGTTAAACGAGGCGTCAAACATCTGGGGAGGTTTGTGTGCATTCGCGTGATCTCCGATGGCCCGAGGTGATGGCGTCGAGCAATTATCTGGTGATGCTTCGCCGGGTTTATTTGGTCGAGACGACTCGATCTCGTTTTCTAATTTAATTCGAGTTTCTGGGTGTTTGGATGGCTTGAGGCGATCGAAGTTGACCTGAAGGCGGCGGTGAAGTTGATCGGAGCTGGTCGTGGTGTTGGTACATGTGTACGTGCATATGTATATATCTGTGCATTCGAAGTTTTGGGGAAGAAGCATCGTGACTTGAAGTTGTCTTCGGGGAAACGTAGGGCTGGCTCGAGTTTGAGCTCGGGTAGTTTTAAGTTGTATCCGGGTCAATTTTTTTACACTTAAACAAAAATTTTGAAATTTACGAGTCTCGGGTTGGTTTGGGGAAAGACTCGAAGCAGGGCTTGGGTAGAACGTGGATTTTCTCGGGTTTGACTCGGGTAAGTATAAAAACAGTTTTTGAAACTTTAAAACAAAATTCAAGTTTTAAACATTTTTAACTCATTCTTTTAAATAATTGTTTTATTTAAGTATGGGATTGGTTTAAGGTTTAAAAGTAAATTATTTCAATTTAATTAAGTTTTACTTAAAGATTTAATTAAAAGGATTAATTAATTAAAGATTTAATTTATGTGATTGAATAAATTAATGTGATTAATTAAAGATTTATTATTTAATAATTTAAAGGTTAATTAAGTACTGATTACAGATTAATTAATTTGTTAAGAGTTAATTTATTAATAATGAATAATTAATGGATGACTACTTAAGCATATAATTACTTAATGTAATTAATAAAAGGGTTTTTACTTAATGGAATTAAAGGATAATTACTTAGTGTAATTACATTAAAGGATAATTATTTAATAATTAAAGATCGATTGATTATTAATTAAGATTGATGAATTAATGTTTAAAAAGTTAATTCATTTAAAGGATAATTAATTAATGAGATTAATTTATTAAGGTAAGTAAATTGAGGATAATTAAATAAATTTAAAGGTTAATTAATAAATGAAGGTGATTAAGGAATGATTATTAATCAAAGTAATTAATTAAAAATAATTAATAAAATAGTGAATTAAATAATTAAAGCTTTATTATTTAATAATTAAAGGTTGATAATTAAAGGTTAATTGATTTATTATTAATGGATAATTAATAAATGATTAAAGAATAATTAATCAAAATGATTTGTAAATTATTAATGTTAGTTAACCAGGATTAGTAATTCATAAGAAATAAATTCGATTTAAATTAATCAGATAATTTATTGATCTTACCTATGGATATTTGGATTCTATTGGATGACTTGATTGTTTGATATTCCTGATTTGTGATGCTTTGTGATATATCCTGATTTATGTTGTGATCTGTGATTTATTATCTGTGATATATAAATATATCTGTGATCTGTGAATGAAGATAAGCGTCATAATTTATATCGCTTATCAGATATATTGTTCTATTTGATCTGTCATGATTGAATGATGTTGCACTACTGTGTATAACCCTTGGACCACACCATACACACACAAATATGGATTTCACGAGGAAATCGGTTAAGTCACAGATGTTTGAAATAGTTTTAAATTTGAATTTTTAAATTCAAATGTTTTGGAAATGGAATCGGAATAAATGTGAAAAGCTTTTGGAATGGAAATTTATTTTAAATTACTTGATTAAGTTTGGAATTTAAATAATTTAATTTAAATTTGAATTCAAAAGTAGGAATTGAATTCTATAATTTGAAACTAAGGATTAATGATATTATACTAGTCAGTATGAGTTAAATCATTTTTTTTAAAGTATTATTTTTGGGAATTTGAATTTAACCCAAGGATTTCAACTCGTATAAATGAATCAGATTTCCAAAATGAAAACTGTTGTTTTCAAATGATAAACACTTTTAGATAAGAACTGAGATTCCAGTTAATTAGGGGAATCTCAAGATTGAATAGAGAAATGATTTTCCTAAGTTATGAATGAATTCTTTTTGAAAGCTATAAATTAAATCTGTTTATTTTTAACAGATTTAAATTGATGATTTGTTTAAATCAAGTTGAAATGAAATTGTTTTGAAGGTTATAAGTTAAATCTTTGATTTAAAGATTTAACGAGTAAATCAAATTGAAATGAAAATTGATTTGGAAAATCGGTGAATGAATCTTTAGTTTAAAAGATTAAAATGTGAAAATTGTTTAAACCGTTAAAGGTTGTGAAAATAAATCTTTTTTGTTAAAAGATTTGAAATGGTAATTGATTAAACCATTTGAAAGAAAGTTTTGAATTAATAAGTTGTGACTTAATCGAAATCCCATATCCATATGTTTTAAAAATATTTTCGCTCACTATTCGGTTTAGCCGGGAAAGGACCTTTGTGTCGTATAACCCATTCCGAATATGTGATTCGACGTTATGGATAGCATTTGAAGACCGGTGATGAAGACCGGGTATTTGCGAAAGCGATAGGATGACCTATCGATTGTTTCTGCACCGAGTCGCGCCGGTATAGAGACTCCCTAAGTGATGGGAAATCCGATCGGCATTGTGAATATCCGGATTGCAAGGACTTCTTTGTAAGTGCCTTCGGTTCTGTTCGAGCCCGGAACAGACTTGTATGGATTGTATGTCTGACATTACAAATTGAGATATAAAGCCGATTTCTTTCAAATATATTTCTGTTGGTGGCGAAGAATTTATTCTTTTAGCTTAACACCCTTCTCTGAGACGTACGAGCTCAGAGGTTATGTAGTTGAATGTTATCAGCGATATATTCCCAATTTGGTAATGTGATATACTGAGTGTTGCTGTGAAATGATCATTGTGTTGATTATTTGTGATAGGATCATTTGTTTGATCGTCTATCTTTGTGATCATTTCTATGATCATTTGTTGACCCAAAGCATGGCTTTTGTATAAAGTATGTTTTTGTGGACGTGACTTCGTCGAGCCTCACACCTCGGGAATGGTCAAAACAGGAAAGATGCGGCAAGGTTATGAGGGGTAGCGCCCTTTAGGATATGTGCATTTCCTTCTGGAAAAGGGTAGTATCATGGTATGGAGCACAGATGCTTACTCATGTTGAAAACACTTTATGATTGTGTGAATTGATTACGAGCGCTCGGTTGAAAGGTCCCAAAGGACCGGGGGATGGCATATTCGGTCAGTTGTTACTCAGTTAGGGGTAACCCGGCCTTGTGTTGGTAGAGATCCGGTTTGGTTCTCGGGGATGTCCATCCAGAGGCATTCTCATGTGGCAATGGGAAGTTCCTTGGCCTGATCATTCGTTGGAAATCCAAAGAAACAATACGACCTTGTACAGTATTAGTTGTATAACCTGCCATGGAATGTGGCGGTAACCTGCTATTGAACATGGTAGCTATAGTAGGCATAAGTGCGAAATGTCTATGCTGGCTAAGATTTATATCTTTACTTTCGAAATGAATTTTTCCTACACTATGCACTAGTAATAATATCAAATGTTTCTTTTAATGCGTATCAAGCATCTTTGACTATCATAAGGAGAAATCTCCTCCGATTCTGCGTTTGCATTGTGTGTGTGTGCGGGAGGCCTTATGGTAGTCTCATTTTTAAAAAGCATTGCGAATTGACTTTGAAAATCTTTTGTTGAATGTTTGAAAAGATAAATTGTTTTTGTTGCTCACACCAGTCCCACGACTGATCCGGAGTTTATTGTTTCTTTCCTAAACTCTGGGTGCTCATTATTTTCTACACGAGCAGTCTAGAGTTGGGTTTTTCAGATAGTTAGATATAGTGGATTATCTGGAGTTAGTTCAGTCTTTGGATCGCACCAGTCTTACTGAGCTTGGTGCATCGTTATTGGGGGTTCGAGCTATTGCTAGATTGATTATTGGAAATGGAGTTGCAGTTATTTCTGGAGTTCTTCCTTGAAGACTATTTTAGAGTTATATTGTTCTGCTGCTAGATGTTATCTATTTTATTTCCGCTGCTGTTTTATTGTATCATATCTCTGATGTATATTGATATCTATTGGATCATCTGTTGTGTCAGATATTGTATCAAAGCTGTATATCAATGTATTATTCTTTTATTCCGCTGTGTTATTTACTTAATGTTGTTATAAGCTCCGGCGAATCGGATTTGAACGGTCGAATCTATGGCATTCGAATACGATTTGAAGTATGGATGTCGATTTTTGAGCGGGCAAAATCCGCAAGTCCTCACAGGCCATTATCGTTCAAATTTCCATACCTATTTGAGCCCATTCAATTCTATTTTTTTCAGCCTATATATATTTCGTTATAAACCTTAGCAGCTATTTTATTTCTCATTTCTATACGTATTGAAATTTCTGTTCCTCCTCTTCCTCAATGGCAGACAAATCCAAATCCCTAATTGCAATTTCAATTCAAATTTCAACTCCAAATTTTAAATTCCTCAAATAACATCAAATTATATATTAATATGAAGCTCTCAACGAGCACATCTCAGATCTATAATTCATTTCTGTCATTAAATCATCATTTGGCTAGAAATCACCAATTAATTTTCGACCGTCAATTGTAGGGTTTGTCATTCAACGGTAGATCTTCATTTCTGTGACAATCAGGGGACGCTGGAGCGTAGAGCCCGACGTATAGAGCTGATCCATAGGTTAGTTGTTGAAATCATCGTCCCCATTCACCTGAATCGTGCCACCAACGACGGTGGCCAGGTGCGCTCGAGAGCCCGGAGTCGTCACGCGTCACGTCAAGGGCAGGAGTTGGGTCGGCTCGAGAAGGCAGAGATGGTGGTGGCCTCTGATCGGGGGCGCAGTGCACGGCGACGTCGAAGATAATAGGGTTATATGGTCGCTGGACTTTGGGTTCGAACGGCTATAGGGTGAACGCGCAAACGAAGGTGACGTGGCTACTGTGTACATTCCTTTGTTTATTTATTATTTCGTTTTATTTTGATTTCGAATTCAAATGTTCTAATCGCAATAACTTTTACACACGAGGTTCAATTCACGCGCGGTATCCTCCGCTAGGATCACATTGAAATTCCGGAGATTTTGGCACTTGTTTGGACAAATTTTGAGACTGTTCAATTTTTGGGTTTAAATTGGATTTAAATTCAATTTAAATTCAAAAGGTGAGTGTTTTAATCCACTCACAAATTCTAAAATTTCTTATGTTTGTTAAATTAATTTATGATGTGATTTGAAATTTATTTATGACAGTTGGCATATTTTTAATCATCGTCTCAGTTAAATTGAATTTATTGAATTAAATTGTTATTTAATTTATTATTGCATATAAACTGCCAGTTAATTTGTTATTTAATTTATTATTGCATATAAACCGCCAGTAAAATTCTTGTTGAGTATTATCTGTTCTATATTGATGTTATTGATTGAATTGGATGATGATTTTGATAAATGTTTGATGATTGATATTAGATGAATGGATGTTGTATTTTATATTGTTATAAACTGCAAGTTGTTATGGATATTTACTTTTCGGGATTGCGGTTTGAAATGATATATAACCGTATTTATGTTTTAAATTACGGATTGAAATGATAAATATCCGTATCACTTGACCATAGGATACAAAATTATATACAGACACCATGGTCTATGTATATAAAAATATTTTGAAATTGATTTCTATGGTTTTTGGAAAGAAATACATGGTTTTATATAGATATTGATTTTAGATATTACATAAATGCTATTTTATATATATATATATATATATAGTCAAATTCTTGACTTGAGCTATGTATAAATTTGTTGATATAAATAAGTTTAATAATAAAGTTTGATTTTATTTAAAATATAATATGGTTAAATATTTATTTAAATTATATTTTAATATTGAATTTATAATGATTTCAATAAATTAAGGCTGAAAGACAAATTAGAAATTGATTAGAAAATTGTATTTAATTGAGAATTTTATTTAACTAAAATTGATTTGGGACTCATTGAATTTAAGAATTTAAAGAATATGATTTCTAACTTGATTTTTTGTTTAAGGTTATATAAATGAATATATCAAGTTTTAATAAAGTGAGGGAAATATCCAGTTATTTGAAATTGGAGTTTATTTGAATGATATTGGAATTATTAAGTAAATATTTCAAAACTAAATAATAGCAAATTGACTTATATATATATATATATATATATATATATATATATATATATAGAGTTAACAAATTTAGTTTTGAAATGTTGAATATTGAAAGCTTTGAAATCTATTAAAATGATTTGGAGGTTCGAATCTATATTTGAAATCAATATAAATTGAAATGTTTTGTTGAAAACTGAAAGTGAGTTGAAAGTTAAGAATTGAGATTTAATTTAAAGTGACTAAAATTGTAAAGTCGAGGAAATTATTTTACTTTATAAAGTAAAGTTTAAATTTAAACTATTTTATTTTATATACTGTTTGAATATCCAAACCGTTTAGGTGGCGGAAGTTATGGTTTAGAAGCTATGAAATTCAAGGTATTATGTTTTGAAAGGTTATATTTCAAGCGTTTAGTTTCGAAATATTATAATTTTGCAAGTGTTATGGTTTTAGAAAGGATATATTTGAAATGAAAATGATATCGTATTGATTTGGTTTTGAAAGGGAAATTATATTTTGTTTTAAAGAATAAACTCTTTTGAAATTGACCGCGGTGTTATAATAATGTTTGGTTGTTAAAGAGACCGGGATCGGAAGTTGCCATACTCTCTGCCAACTTCAAAAACCACTTTAACAATCGTGTACGCGGTGGAGATTCCAGAATGAAGTAGGATGTTGGTGGCGTTCCTTTGAGGCATATACGTGGACCCGACTCCCATGAGTTGGCATAAGGTGGCTAAGACATGAACGATTGACGAGATAAGAAGGTGGCACCTTTTATCGGACACACTTCTTCGATACCATTCTATTACTTTGTGATTGATTTGGGCCCTTTTGATTTTGAGGGTGTGGCTCGAGATGAGAGGTAGTAGCTGCTATCGATCCGGAAGTGTAATTAGTATATTTACCTTGGCATTGCCTAGTTGTGCCGTGTCACCTACCCTAGCGAGCCTTGTACGAGTTTGATTTGCGTCGTACCTATGAAGCATCATCTCGTAGCCTCCCGATCAGGAGGTACGTAGGTGTTGTATAGACTATTGGCACTATTACGTGTTAATGTGGAAAATGTAAAGCCTTAATGCTATTTAAAAGTAAGTTTATTTAACTATAGACATTATTATAATAGCGAAATATTACTACATAGTAAATAGTTTAACGGATCCTTTGAAGATGTGAATCTCGAGCATTTCTAACGTTACTACACCCACGTTAGACACTGGATAGGAGATGTCAAATCCCATAAACATCTCTGACGCTGTTCCACTCATATTTATTTCTGTTGATTTAACTCACATAAGATCTTTTAGTTCTGACTCGAGTGTTTTGTCTTTTCAATTCGCTCGGGTCAGTCTTAGCATTACATGATTTGAAGACTATATTTTGGAGGACGAAGACGAAGATATTATTATTATTATTATATACTATATTGTTACACTGAATCACCCTATTCGGCTGTATTATTATTTATTGTTCTGGTATGTGTAACTCTGATATATGTTGTGTAAGTTAAATCGAATGTTTCATAAGACTGCTTCATGAACTGTTATTTGATTATTATATTTTGTCATTCAGCTGTGAGATTCTGTTTTGTTTTATTTCTTTCTCTGCTTTTGTTATTCACCCCAATAACAATCCGCCCTTCTGCATGGTTTAAGTGTGACGCGTGTGGTTTATTGTCGATTTAAAGCGTACAAAAAGGTGGGTTGTTACATCTGGTATCAGAGCTTTGGATTAGCGATAAACCTTAGCTTTGTGGGGCCTGACTCTTTATTAATTGGGTAGTAATACCCTATGATGAGTCGCTAAGAGTATATATATAAGACAACATATTTGTTAGTGTTATAAAAGGTTCTAATATTATGTTAATTTGTTCCGTTTTGTATTTATAAATTCTGATTGGTGCATGGGATGCTATGACATCAATAGGGATTTCTAAACACTTAATAGGACAGACCGACACAATATTTGTTTTGAAATATAGGTGAATGAAATAATTTTTCATATTGTATATTTTTATATATATAAAATAATATATTTTATAAATGGTATATTTGGTTGTAATATATTGGTTGTTAGGTAGTGAAATTTATAAATATTGGTTGGAAATAAGATTTAAAATAAAATAAATGAAAATTGGAAATTTAGAACCTAAGTTCCGGGGTTTATGAAAATTCCTTCCAAATGATTTTGGAATATAGTAATAATGTTACTTAAAAGTATTTTCTGATATAAATATTTCAGTATAATTTGAAAGAATTGTTTTAAAGAAATTTTAAAAAGGAATAGGTTCTGTACTCCCCTCTCTGTCGCTACAAAATAATTTCGGTGATGAGTGCACACATCATCGACATTCATTTTCGAGTTTCGAAGTGGGAAGGCCACTGTAGTAGTTTTACTATAGATTTATTTTGATAAACAAATGTAAATTTCAAATTATTTTAAATATATTTGGATTCTAAATTGTAAGTGTATACATCTATCTATTATTTTAAATGATTTGAAATTAATCCCGACATTTAGTTCTTAAGTTTCCATTGATTTGTAGTTTCAGTTATTAAAGTGAGATGGAATGTAACTAATTAATAATTGGAACCTTTAATTAAAATAAGAGATTAAATGCTAGGTTATAAATCAAATAACAAGAAAGTTGAAATTTATAATCTATAAAAAAAACAAAAGATATGATTACTGAACGTTTAATTTATTAAAATAAATAAGATGAACTTGTATAATTTTCAGTCGCATTCTTAAAAGCATATATATATATATATATATATAACTTACCAATATATTTAAAAGTTGAAATGTTAATAATAAAATATAATAGAATAGTATACAAGTAATACTTAAATAATGAAAGTGTTCAATAAAATTTACTTTATAAACAAGAAATTTGACATGAAAATAGTTATAAACTTGAGTCAAAATTTTAATACTACTAATTAAATGAAATAGTACACGAGTAATGTAAGTAAAGATTTTGAACTCAAGCTAATGTTGAAACTATTTTATTATTAAAGTAAATAAATGAAATTAAGTAGTGAATAAATGAATGCAATACGATAAAAAGGAAATCTACATGATATGAATAAATGGAAATAAATGAAAAATTTGTAAGAATAAATGTATATAAACAAGATGAATCATTATATGAATGAAAAGGAAATGAAACGATAAATGTTGTGAAATGAAGTTAATAAGAATGAACTTAATTTATGTTTAGAGCCATTATTGTTTGACTTATGGTTGTTTGGGCAAGGATACTTTAAAATTGTTTGGATGTATGAATAATCTATTTAGTTTCGTCTAAGACTGTTGAGTAAATGGTGCACTTAGTAGTTTATTTTTCATTCTGTACAATTTAGAGTTTTTGAACCCGAACAACTATTTGTTTGTTTGATACGAATGGACAACTGATTTTTGTTGATTTTATATTGATGATTATATGTTGTGGTAGCAAGTGATTGCTGTGTATATTGGTTTGTTTGATAGTAGTTGAAAAAACTTTAAATATTTCATTTTATACAATTATTAACTCTTTTGAATTATATAAGTAAAATACAGGTTATGGAAGCAATTGCTACTGCTTTTGGTTTCATAATATAAGCGTTAATCGCCCAACAAATCGATACGTTCTCGGATTTACGGTTTTATAGCGTTATTATATTGTTTTTTCCGTGTTGAGATATATTATTTGGAAATTATATGTTATATATTGTTATATTTGATATTATATTTTCTTTCGAGCCTTCCCGTACAAAGGAGACTTCCGAAATTTGATGAAAATTTTGGACTTAGAAATTTTTTTGAAAAATGTTTTCCGAACTTTTTTAATCTGAGTATCAAAAGTTTTAATGGTTATAAAGTGATATATTTTATTTAGATTATTAAATTTTGCAAGTCATGTGTTTATAAAATTAATATTTTTGAATAAGACGTATTGACTACTAAATTCTTTCTTTTCCCTTCTTTTTCCTTTTCGGGGACGAAAAGTTTTGAGTGGGGGAGAGTGTAACGACCTGTAAATTTTGATAATTAAATTTGTCAATTTAACAAGATTTTGGTAATTAAATCTGGAATAAATAGAAAGTTGGAATTTTTTAATGAATTAATAACGGGAATGAATGTAATGGTGCTAATTTTAATATAATGATAGGTTGAATAAAAAGAATGGAAAATCAAGATTTATTAATTTATTGAAATTTAAATTTAATAATTGGATTAATTGCAAATAATTGAAATTAAATATTTAAATATTACTTTATGGAGATTAGGATAAAATTTCAGAATATTAATGTAATAAACCATGAACTAATGTTAATTTTATCTATTTGGTGATAATGGATTGAATAACAAGATTTAAAATCAAATAAATGGATTTATTGGAATTTCAATCGATAATTAGTGAATTTATTTAAAATTGAAATTTAATACGATAATGGGTAAATTAATTAACTTAAAATTGATATCTGAGCTTGTCTAAATTATTAAGAAGGTTTAAGAAATCAAAAGTGATAAAGATTGCTAATTATAAAATTAGAATTGAAGATTTTATTTAATTAATTTAATATTAAATAATTTAATAATGCGAAAATAGCCATTTTGGCCACTTACTCGGATTTCGACGAAACTAGTTTCATCGGATCCGTAACGGTGAATTATTGTAGGATTTCAAGTTCCGTAACGATCAGACTTGTCGTTTGATCGTACGAGCTCGAAACGCCTAGAAATCAATTTAATTGAAATCAATTGAAATCAATTTGAAATCACTTGATTTTTGCATAACTTCTTCATACGATGGAGTTTGGACCTGAGACCTATTCTATTGATTTTAAAATGTTTGAAAACATCTATTTTGATATATGGGTTGATCCATTTTCGTTTCGGAGTCAGAACGGGCTTTTCGGGCCATTATCGTTTAAATTTCCAAACCCATTTGAGCCCATTCAATTCTATTTTGTTCAACCTATATATATGTCGTTATAAACCCTAGCAGCCTTTTTATTTCTCATTTTTGTATGTACAGAAATTCTCGATCCTCCTCTTCCTCAATGGTAGACAAATCCAAATCCCTAATTGTAATTTCAATTCATATTTCAACTCCAAAATTTAAACTCCTCAAATAACATCAAATTATGTATCAGTCTGAAGCTCTCGACGAGCGCATCTCAGATCTATAATTCGTTTCTGTCATCAAACCATCGTTTGGCTAGAAATCATCAATTAATTTTTGACCGTCAATTGTAGGGTTCGTCGTTCAACGGTAGATCTTCGTTTCTGCGACAATCAGGGCACGTTGGAGCGTAGAGCTCGATGTATGGAGCCAATCCATACGGTTAGTCATCGAAATCATCGCCTCGATTCGCCTGAATCATGCCATGAGCAGCGGCGGCTAGGTGCGCTTGAGAGGAGCCCGGAGCCGTCACGCATCACATCGAAGGCAGGAGTTGGGTTGGCTCAGGGAGGCGGAGATGGTGGTGGCCTCTGATCAGGGCGCAGTGCACGACGACGTCGGAGATAATAAGGTAAGGTGGCGGCTGGACTTTGGGTTCAAACGACTACTGGGTGAACGCGCAAACGAAGGTGACGTGGCTACTGTGTACGTTCCTTTGTTTATTTATTATTTCGTTTTATTTCAAATTCAAATTCAAATGTTCTAATGGCAATAACTTTTACAACGAGGTTCAATTCACACGCGGTATCCTCCGCTAGGATTGTATTGAAATTCCGGACATTTTGGCACTTGTTTGGACGAATTCTAAGACTGTTCAATTTTTTGGTTTAAATTGGATTTAAATTCAATTTAAATTCAAAAGGTGAGTGTTTTAACCCACTCACAAATTCTAAAATTTCTTATGTTTGTTAAATTAATTTATGATGTGATTTGAAATTTATTTATGAAAGTTGGCATATTTTTATTCATCGTCTCAGTTAAATTGAATTTATTGAATTAAATTGTTATTTAATTTATTATTGCATATAAACTTCCATTTAATTTGTTATTTAATTTACCATTGCATATAATCTGCCAGTAAAATTCTTGTTAAGTATTATCTATTCTATATTGATGTTATTGGATGATGATTGTGATAAATGTTTGATGATTGATATTAGATGAATGGATGTTGTAATATTGTTATAAACCGCAAGTTGTTATGGATTTTTATTTTTCGGGATTGCGGTTTGAAATGATATATAACCGTATTTATGTTTTAAATTACGAATTGAAATGATAAATATCCGTATCACTTGACCATAGGATAGAAAATTATATACAGACACCGTGGTCTATGTATATAAAAATATTTTGAAATTGATTTTTATGGTTTTTGGAAAGAAATACATGGTTTTATATAAATATTGATTTTAGATATTACATAAATGCTATTTTATATATAGTCAAATTCTTGACTTGAGCTATGTACAAATTTGTTGATATAAATAAGTTTAAGAATAAAGTTTGATTTTATTTAAAATATAATATGGTCAAGTATTTATTTAAATTATATTGTAATATAGAATTTATAATGATTTCAATAAATTAAGGTTGAAAGAAAAACTGGAAATTGATTTGAAATTGTATTTATTTGAGAATTTTCCTTAATAAAAATCGATTTAGGATTCATTGAATTTGAGATTTTAAAGAATATGATTTCTAACTTGATTTTTTGTTTTAGTTTATATAAATGAATATATCAAGTTTGAATAAAGTGAGGGAAATATTCAGTTATTAGAAATTGGAGTTTATATGAATGATATTAGAATTATTAAGTAAATATTTCAAAACTAAATAATAGTAAACTGAATTTGATATATATGTGAGAAATGCGGATTACGGATCTTAAAGCTAGAATTAACACTAGAGGGGGAGGTGAATAGTATTTTAAGGAATTACTATTTCTTTTGGAGTTTATATTAATTTGAACACAAACGTATGCAATATTCTGACACAAATATGATCACAGAATCAAACAAGATGCAGATATAAAGTAAAAGCAATAAGGGAAAGAACATACCGGATTTTATACTGGTTCGGAGTTACCCTACTTCCTGTCCCGCACCACAAGTACGGATTTCCTTTCAAAATCAATTCTTACAATTACACCCTCGATTTCAAGGCCACGAGGTGCACCACTCCAGATTCACAATCCTCTGAGTAGAGATACTTGATTTTATGGGCAACAAGTTCACCCAATTGATTTCCCAGGCTACAATCACACCTTTTCTCGCTTGAAAGATTTTACAGGCTACAATCACACCTTTTCTCACTCAATTAATTACAAAGAAGTCTATAACTCTGAATAACACCGGGATTTTGTTGAGATAGTGAAAGAGAATCAAACCAGAAATGATCTAGTTAGATTCAATGGTGATTTGGGCAGAGTAATGGTAAAAATGTATATAAAGAAACGTGAAAGAAGATAAGGGGTGAAATCAAAAAAAAAATATGAATTAAAACAGTCCCTATTTATAGTAGAATAATAGCCATGTCCATTCATGAAAGGATATGACGAATAGACACTTCCTTTGAAATTCAAAATTTTGAAATAAACTATCACCTTGTCGACAAGGGTATCTTGGGGTTGTCGATAGGCCCAAGTAATTTTTGGTAATTTGTTTTTCTTTGAAAATAACTTCTATCTTGTATTAAAACTATTTTGAACTTCATAAATATACTTAACTATAGTTAAAATACATAAATAAATATAGGGAATAATATATATAAAATTTTACTATAAGTTTATATTTAAATCTAAGTATAAATATTAAAAGTTAAATATATTATAATTAAAAGATAGTTTAAAACCTAGGATAATTTGATTTTTAAAATAAAGATTATTTTGAGGCTAAAAGTATTTTAAAACCAGGATAGGTGTTTTTGATTCTTTTAAAAGGAAGATTTTGAAATCATTTAGAAAACAAGATATAATTTTATAAAACATCTGAATAAAATTTAGTGGATACAAAACAATGTTCCACTAGATTTTTCGTAGGTTCCATCCCTTTAACGCGCTCGAAATGGATTCCACTTCACGAATAAAATGGTTTTTAAGATGTCAGTGCTTTTCTAGGAGTTTTAACAAAATTCTTAATTAAATTACTTATATTTAAATCTTGAACTCTTGATAATCTTGATACTCATGAGTCTTGAATCTTGATATCCTCGATCTTGAGTTTATCAATTCTTGAATCTCTATACTGTACAGTCTTCATTCTTTGGTACCGGTATATATATCCTAAATATACATATATATCTAAACAATAATGTTAGTATTTATATTTTATAATCTTATTCTAAGGTTGTTGTCATCAAAACCAACTTCTCAGGAACTAACAATCTTCTCCTTTTTGATGATGACAACCTTTTTTATAAAATATTACTTCTATCCTAATAACCCCCCCTAAAACTAGTAACTCCCCCTTAATCTATGCCTAACTATCCTATTTTATAGTTATCCCCCTTTGTCATCAACAAAAACTAACTCCAAACTATATAACTCCCCCTTAATCTAATACTATATGACATATGATTATAATGATAGTGTTATCATAAATAATCAACACTTAATTCTGAAACTAAAACTTAGTCCTTACTTACTAACTACCCTAACTAAGAATCCATATATGATAATACTTATAATAGGGATAATGTGAGAAATCAAATATAAGAACACAAATCATTTACTAATTATATATTGTTATGTTTACATTTGCATAGAAAACGTAAGTAAGATCATATAACGATAAGAAAGAGAGAAAAGAAACTAATATGTTTCCTTGAAAATGGGAGATCTATCAACCTAGAAATTTGAGTAGTGGAAACAGAAATTTCTACGTTGTTCGACTAGATTTCCATCATTGTCAAAGCACGCTTCGCCAACACAAACAACTTTGTCGTCATCTTCAGCGTGCTCTTCTTCCATGAAGGCTTCTTCTTCTTCTTCCTCGCTGTCCTCTTGCACTTGATCACCTGAAGATTCTTCATCAATAAAGATGGGATTGGCGTGATTGTCCATTAGAAACTTTTGCAAATTTCTAAGGATTTTGCCTTGCCGTTCTAGTTCTTTGGCCATTCTGATTTGCACTACTTGAATTTCAGTCATAAGTTGCAGTGCATCCTTCAAGGAATCCTCCATTTTTATCACTCGTGCAAGCGTAGTTTGTTGAATTGGTCCAATAGAAGGAGAAGGGAATGAAAAAGTTGAATTTTTATTTGATTTGGAGGAGGAGGACATTGTTTTGTTTTTTTCAAAAGTTAGATTAGAGAAAGGATAGAAAGTATGAACACAATTTCGAAATAAGAAGAATATATAACCACTCATTTGAATTTTGCTGGGAATATTTCAAAAGAAAAAAAATCGTTATATGTCGACAGGGGTAAGGGAGGGTTGTCGACAAGGAACACATAATTTTACTATTAGATTTAATTTAATTTAATTTTGTTATTTATATTCTATATTTTAGTTATTTAACAAATACCTAATTCTCTTCTTAATTTAGTAAATATAGATTCATTTAAAGGTTTTGTTAAGATATCAGCAATTTGGTTCTCGGAATTGATATAATCGAGAGTAATTACTTCCTTACTTATATTATCTCTGAGAAAATGATGTCTGATATCAATATGTTTAGTTCGAGCATGATGAGTAGGATTTTTGGATAAATTTATTGCACTAGTATTATCACCATAAATTTGTAACGACCCTCCTTTCATTCCACAGAAAGACGCATCACTTTTAAGAAAGAATGAGGTAGAAATAGAATAGATAGAAGAAAGAACTCAACAATATCATAATCTCATAGCGGAATGGAACAAAATATAATATATCACATAGAAATTACATAGTCATTTACATATCAAGTTACATAGATACAACAACATCATCACATTAGACAGTTATAAAACTATCTATCATACATCTCAAATACAACACAGAGATACATCACAACGGAAACACTATATAACTACAAACGCTGAAGCCTCCTGCTCCATCTCTCCTCCAAAATTCGTCAAAGCTAACCTGAATCCCTTGGCTACTCATAAAAATTTAAGTACCCAAGAGTTAAAAAAAAACAGAATAAACTCTGGGTCAGACATGGGTCTGGTGTGAGTAAAGGGGTTAAATGTTGCTTAACTTTTGAAAAGCCTTTGAAAAAAAAGGTATTACGTAAGACTTCCCACACATAAACATGGGTAAGTTTTTACCTTACGCTAACCAAAACATTTGATAGGAAATCCAATGGTATTATAATAGGGTCTAGGGTTTTCAAGTAAATAGAAAATAGCCAAAATTGCTACATTCATTAAATTCCAGCTACTAGCCACAAAAGTGGGTAATACAATCAAAACCGTAAGGGCACGTAGGAAGAATGGGTTTCAATCAATGGCATGGCTACTGGGCTACCGCCCGTCACAGTATGTGGCCTAAATCATCGTACTGAGGATCCCCCTTGAATCCCCTGCAACACAAGGCTGAAACCATCCCTTACTGGACAGTCCCGAATAAGACAACCCCGGCGGTTGTAGCCATTCAACCGTCCACACAGCCGAATAAAAAGGGACTCTAGACAGGGGTAAATCTTATCCTACTTGGCTGCTACCCACTCAGCCTTGCTGTACCTCCCCTGTTTTAGCCATTCCCGGTTGATACGGCTTGAGGCTACGACTACCTTTATAGAACACATCTATCTTAGAATGCTCGTCGTCCACCTGACGATGTTCTGAAAGCATTCAATCCTTACAAGTTCGTTCCAGGTTCGAACGAAACCAAAGGCATTATCTCGTTACACTCATCTTAGAATCACCCTCAGAGTTAACGACAATAACCCTTGCACTCTGAAAACTCCATTCTTGAACCTAAAAGCACTATCTCCATTATACTCATATTGGAATCACCCTCAGAGTTTTTAATGACAAATAGTTCTTACACTTCGAGTCTTCAACTTGATCTTTAATTGGATTCACGACCTAACGTTTAACTTGGATCGATGTAGTTTTTGGATAATCAAATTTGGTACCCGCTCCCAGTCTCATCGAAATCCAAACGTATCTTAAAGGCCAAGTTGTTTAAAAGTTTTAAACAATTTAATTCAATTCAATACTTTGAATTCACACAACATTAACACAGATAAATATCACACATTTAGCACTGATATATGCATTATCACATCATAGAATATCATAGCATATCATCTAATAGATATCATCCAATAGATATCATCCAATTCAGACATTCTACACAAACAATCATCCATAAACATGAATTATTAATCCAAAAATAATTAATCATCTAATCCTGCTTAATCAACCATTAATTAATTACAATCATTTAAGTAATTCATTACTCCTTGATTACCTTATCAATCAATCAATCGATCTCTAATCATAGATTAATTATCCTTTAATTATCAGTTAATAATCCTCAATTATTAATTAATCTCCTTTAATATAGAGTAATCAATCCTTAATTACTTTATAATCAATTAATTAACCTTTAATTATCCACTAACTATTGATTAATAACCCTTAATTATTAATCAATATCTTAATCCATAATTACCCTTATAATTAATTAATCAATAATTAATCAACTAATTAATTGTCTCTTAATTATTTATTAATAAACCTACTTATTAATTATTAATTAACAACTTAATTACAGATTAATTACTCCTTAATCACCAGTTGATTAACCCTTAATTAATAGTTAATCAATCCTTAATTATCATTTGATTAATCCTTAATCACATTTGATTAATCAATTAATTACCACTTAACAACTTCTTAATTAATCCTTAATACAGATTAATTATCCTTTGACTATTAATTAATCAAATCTGATTATTAATTAATAAAACTTAATTACAAATTAAACACTTCTTAATTTCTAGTTAAGTAACCTTTAATTACTTAATTAATCAATCTTAATTACTTGATTAATTAATTCTTAATTACACTTAATTACTTAATAATTAAGCTCTAATCATTAATCAATAATATTCATTATAATTAATGATCTTTATTACAAATTAATTAACCCTTAAATTAATTAATCTTTAATCCTTAATCATTTATTAATCAAGTAAATTAATTAACCTTAATTAATTCTTAATTAATCCTTTATAATTAATTATACTAATTAATTATATTTAAGTTCCTTCAATTATTTTCATTAATATTAAGACATTAATCCTTCATTAAGATAAAACATTATCTTGTTAATATCTTTATTACCATTAACATAATTACACCATTTATCTTTAAAATTATCTTTACTTAATTAAATCATTAATTAAGTTTTAATATAAACAATCATTTATCTTAATAAATTTAAGTTATCAAAACATAACTTTAACATAACTAAAAACATTTATCACGATAATTTTTAAAGCCTATTTTCATTTTTAATTTAAGAACCTTATCTTTTTATATAAATTTTTAAAATTTCATTCATAACTCAATTTTAAATATCACTATAAATTTATTAACAAAATTTAGATTTAACAAACTTCAAACTTCTAAAATGTTTTAAAAAATATTTATTATTTAAAAAGTAATTTATAAAAAGGTTTTAAACTAAATTTATTTTTAAATTTCAAAAATCCTTGTTTTTAAAACTTTTTTAAAAAAAAAATGCTCAATAACACTACTTCGGGTCAAACCCAAAGGCCACTCGGGTTTAAACCCGAGTTCTTTCTTTCTCTTCTACCCATTTTTTTAAAACATTTTGATAAAATTTTTAAGTTGAAAAACAAACAGGCTAAACTCCTCTAAACTACCCGAGTGTAAACTCGAGTTTCATACCTCAAAACCCGAACCTGCCTTCGAGAAAACTCACAACCAAAATAACTAATACGACCCCCACCTCTGTACACATGCACCAACACCATGGCTGCCTCCGACCATCGACATTCCCTCCATCACATCACTCTACCATGCTACAACCCAAATCGACCACCCAAACATTCATACGAGCCTCGAATTAAAATCAAGCAACTTAGATGGATCGAAACCCAAACCACCATCAAGAAAATTACTCGAGCCTTCGATTCCGATCATCGTAGCCATAATAACTCCGGCCATGCCTTGTCTTGCTTCCACGCCGCCATTCACCAAAGTTTCGCGGCACTCGATCAACCAAAGATAAAGCAATGACCCGAATTCCAGATTCAACAAAAACTAGGGTTTTAATCTTAACTCGGCCACCATCGACGCCACAGTGATCAGTGACACCTCCTGACATTTTTGCCTGAACCATCATTACCTCTACCACCTCCAGTAATGTTCCCGACCACCCCAATTGCTTCGGCCACCAGAATTCGACCAAAAACAAGATTCCAGACATTTCCAAAATTCACATGCAATTCAATATTAAAATTTTTGATATTTGTTTTAAAAATCATAACTTTTGAAGTGGATTCAAGTTATGATCTTGAAACAACAGATTAGAATGATTGATTTTAGCATATATAAAAGAAATCCTACTGTATTCTAAATTTCCAGATAAACTTTCAATTATTTTTACTTAAATTCATTTTTTTAAATTAAATTTGTGTCTAAACAAACATTTATTGTTGGAAGACCAAACCCTATAGGAAATCAGAGGAGAATAAAATGAATTTTTTTGGTTCAAACTTGAAAATTCTATAGCAAGATTAGGGCAGACATCAAACACAGGCATGCACACTTCTGAACAAAATCAAATAAATACAGATACTACACTTGTATACATGCAGAGCATCATCAACTCAGAATTTCACAAGCTACCTTTATTTTCCTACTTAAACTTTAAATTAAAAAGTTTACTCACCTTTGAAAATGCAGAGAGTTTAAAAAAGAACTAGGAAGCTTTTAAACATTTTTGATTTCTGAAACTTGTATTGCTTGAACTTAAGAACTGAAAAGGCTTTGAAGCTTGATTGTTTAACTGGAACAAGATGATGAGGACTCAAGACTTTGATAATCTGTTTGGTTCCAGGTTGTATTTGAACTTGAAATCTTGATTTACAGGCTTTGGAAAGTGCTAATAGGGTTTGTTGAACTACAGATTTGAAAAAAAGTTCTTTTACAGGTTGCAGCTTTGAAAAATTCTACAGGCTTGATATAAATCATCACAGGCTTTGAAAATGCTTGCAGCGTTTTGATTGCAGGCTTGATAAAAGAAGATTACAGAGCTGGGTTTTGAGCATTTTTTTGGATTTGATCTTGTTTGAAAAAATGATTTTTGTCGAGGATTTGAATACTTTTTTTTTCAGATATTGATTTTAGAGGAGATGTTTCAGATTTTCTGGTTTGCATATGAGAATATTTCAGGTTATGACCATTGATTTCTTGCTTGAATTGAAAGAATAAGAAAAAGAACGAGGAAAGGAATGGGAGTTTTATATTTTGTAATCTATGGTTTGTCAAAATTAAAGAAAAGAAAATAAGAGAAAGACACTTGTTAAATCTTCTTACATTTGTCACAAACCATTGTTTAATTAACTACACATGTTGATCAATAAGCTTTAAAAATTAACACTTGTCATAACTTATTTTTAAATTATTTTTAAATGATTTTAAAAGCTTTATTATTAATTTTCCTAATTAATAAGTGCTTTTCTTAATTTAAAAATGCTTTTTCTTATTTTATAAAAATAAAACTTTTAAAAGAAAATAAAATACAAACTAATTCGATTCTAAATAAAATCATGTAAAATTATTTAATCCATTTTTAAATTCTAATTTAAGAGCTTTTGTCTTTATTTACTATTAAATAAATATTTTCCAAATTTATAAAAAAAAAATTCTTTTGTTTTCAATTATTATAAAACAAATCTTATTTTAAAATAAAAACTTTATTCATATATTCTTTTATATCCAAAATAATTTCAACATATATATATATATATTCTTTTGAAATTTCAAATTTAAATTTAAATTTCAAATCAAAATTCAATTTAAACATCAATTTGAAATCAAATCAAATATATCTATATTAATTTAAACATATCAAATTTGGAAACATTAAATCTATTAAAATTTATTTGACAACACTTATTAAATTTGAAAATAATAAATCAATTTAAAACCAAATTTATAAAATAACACGAATTAAATAATTATTCTATTTAGAAATCAATCTATCTTTAAATTTAAAAACATCACATTATTATTTTTGGTTATCTATTTTTAAAAGTAACAATTTCGTCAAATTCTGAATGATTTAATTAAGAGATTATCACATTTTAAATTCCTTGAAATTCCGGGATGTCACAAAATTGGTGATTTTGAGATGTTTAAACCAAAATATTTTAAAGTTTGTTGCATGTATATTACATGAGAACAAGCCAAACCAACAGAAATATAATCTGCTTCGGTTGTTGACAAAGAAACTGTGTTTTGCTTTTTACTAAACCAGGAAATCGGAGAATGTATACTTTCGAAATGTTTTCCTACACTTTGCACTTATAGTAATAATATCAAGGAGAATTTGCGTATCAAGCATGTTTGACTATCATAAGGAGAAATCTCCTCCAATTCTGCGTTTGCATTGTGTGTATGTACGGGAGGCCTTATGGTAGTCTCATTTTCTAAAGGCATTGCGAATCTAATTTAAAATATTCCTTTGTTTGTTTTTAAAGATAAACTGTTTAAGTTCTCACACCAGTCACATGACTGACCTGGAGTTTATTGTTTCCTCACTAAACTCTGGGTGCCCACCAATTTTAACATGAGCAGTCTAGAGTCAGGTTATCAGGTCATTCTGGAATTCAGGGGCTGCTGTAGAGATTTGGAGGCTAGCTGGATGGCAAGACGTATCAACTAGTACCTAGTATTTCTTTTCCGTTGTTTGTTGTTGTAAACTTTGATGATGTAATATAATGTGATGTAATGTAATAACTGATATAGTTCTTTGTTTTAAAGATTATTCATTTATCTATTATATGTTGTTCCGCTGCGATTGTGTGATTCTGATATTGTTTCTGTTTCTTTTTCTTTCTTTCTTTCTTCTTCTATCTTCTACCTCTTTTTTAACCCTAACAGTACAGTTTTCAAGCCTTCGATTGCACGGCAGTTGATACAGTGGACGTATTAATGTCGACTTTCGTGAGTCGAAAATCGCATTCGTTGCAGTTCCGTTGCATTATTATTTATTGTTCTGGTATGTATAGCTCTGATATGTGTTGTGTAAGTAAAATCGAATGTTTTATAAAACAACTTCATGAACTGTTATTTGATTATTATATTTTATCATTCCGCTGTAAGATTTTTTTTGTTTTATTTCTTCCACTGCTTTTCTTATTCACCCCAATAATAATCCGCTCTTCTGTATGGTTTAAGTTTGACATGTGTGGTTTATCGTCGATTTAAAGCGTACAAAAAGGCGGGATGTTACAAACTCCGAAAACCACTTTAGCGACCGTGTACGTGGTGGAGATTCCAGAATGAAGTTGGATGGTGTCGACGTCCTATTGAGGTGTATAGGTGGACCCGACTCTCGGGAGTTGGCATAAGGTGGCTAAAATAGGAGTGATTCTCGGACCAATAAGGTAGCTCCTCTGATCGGACACACTCCTTCGATTTTATATTTAGACCCTAACTGATTTGGTGGCTACATTTGATTTTTCATTTGGTAATGTGTCTTGAGGTGGGTGGTAGCTGCGGCTATGCATTACTACCAGCCTGGATGTGTAATTGGTATATCTACCCTGGCATTGCCTAGTTGTGCTGTGTCACCCACCCTAGCACGCCTTGTACGAGTTTTGATTTGTGTCATACCTATAGAGTATTTGTGGTAGCCTCCCGATCTGGAGGTACGACGGTACTGTACAGACTATTGGCACTACATATGTGTTAAGGTGGAAAATGTAAAGCCTTAACGCTATTTTTAAGTAAGTTTATTTTTCTATTAGACATTATTATAATACCGTATATTACTTCATAGTAGATAGTTTAATGGATCCTTAGAGGATGGTTATCCCAACATCCTTTGTGTTACTTGTATTTCAGTTGCTATTTCACTTGAGTTGGATTTATTGATATAAGAATGTTAATCCTGACTCGAGTGTTTGTGTTTTGCTTTATGCTCGGGTCAGACTGAGTGGTTCAAGACTCACCTTTGGAATTGAAGCTTTGCTTGGAGATCCAGCTATCTATCCAGCTTTCAGATATTCAGTCGATTCTAGTGATGTATTCTAATCTTGTATTTGACTATTGTATTTGATACTTCTATTGTATCTTATTTAACTCTGATATGTGTACAGTAGCTTCATGAACTACTATCTTTTGTTTCCGCTGCATTATTGTTATATTACTCTGTGTTTGTGATTCTTGATTATTTTATTTACTATATATGTTGAGTTTGCCAAATATAAATTAACAATCTAGTATTTTGAGCAATTCAAATCAGACATGTGTGGATGCGAATGGTTGAAAATATATCCAACTCAAGTATATATATATATGAGTTGTTTATATATTAATTAAAAATACATAGGTTGTATATATTGTTGTTATTAAATACATGTTATGTGGTTATATATCTGATTTATGTATATGTTTATAACAAATTTGCAATCTGTTTGATTTAACATATGAATTTATATAAGTTATACGTATATTATCATTTTAATCTTAAATTACATATGGTTTATATATATTAGTACTTTAAATTGTTCCTATAGTTAGTATGTAACATGGTACATGATTTTATATTAGTCTATTTATATAAATATATATGATTCTGGGTTTTGGATAAACATATATAGTGCTTTTATTGTATGGGTGTTTAAAATTTTTATTTATTTAAAAATATGTATACTATTTTAAAAATGAGTTTAAAATTTTATATTATTTATTAGAGAAAGATATATATATATATGGATATAATATTTATTTTGTTTCAGTTTATGTTAAACTAATTTTGATTTGTTCTCATCGATTTCTGTTATCAGCTTTATTTATCGTATTCGTGCCAGTCTTGCTTTGCTTTGGAATTCGTGCTTGGATTCTTAACTCATTTCACTGTCTAATTCCTCTAGACTCAAAAGGTGAGCAATCACTCACGATTAACATTCTTATACTTATTTAATTTGATTTCATTTAAAACGACAATTGAAATATGTGGTTGCTAGTTAATTAATTGCTATATAGATGATATGACATTATATGTAACTGTTCACCTATGACATTTGACCCCATGATCTATTATTTGTATTATGATTTAATTTGTTACTGATGATGTATGCCTGTTATTGATATGTTATATTTTTATCATCAACGTTCTCACTCTGCAAGTTCCTGTTAATTTAGAATTCCCTATGGGTTGAAATGATACATACACGAACGATCTTGTAGAATAGGAGAAAATCATTATGTGTTGAAATGATAAACCCAAGCGATTTTCATTGAATTGAATTTTGGGATTGCGGGTTGAAATGATATATGCTCGTAGAAATTTAAATTGCAGATTGAAATGATAAATATCCATATCACTTGACCATAGGATAGAAAATTATATACAGACACCGTTGGTCTATATATAGTTCGAAATGATTTCCAAAGTTTTAAAAAAGGAAATATATATGGTTTTGTACAAATATTGTTTTTTAAATATCATATATATAAATGTTATTTTATATATGTTTAAATTCTTGATTTTTAAAATTATACGTTTCGGGAAATTTAAATTTATAAGTTAGTTTTGAAATTATAAATTTTAAGATTTTACTTATAATTTTACTATTTTTTAATATATAAAATAAGTTTTGATATAAAATATATTTACTAATAAGATTTAGTTAAATAAAATTTAATTTAATTTGTATATATTATGTTTAAGTATTTATTTAAAATTATATTTTAAAAAAATATTTTTGTAATAATTTTTATAAATTAAGGTTGGAGATAAATAGAAATTGATTTGAAATTTTATTTGTTTAAGGATTATACTTAAATAAGAATTGATTTGAAACTTATTGAATTTGAGATTTTAAAGATATGATTTATGACTTGATTTTGATTAAAGGTGATTAAATGAATATTTTCAAATTTAAATTGGTATATCTAGTCTTATTTAAATTTGAAATTTGAAATTTTATTTAAATGATTATTGAATTGATTAAATAATGGTAAAGCTAAAATTGAAATATAAATGAAAATTTTAAATTGAGTTATTGTAAAGGTTTGAATATTTAAACTTTGTAATCTATTGAATACGAAATGGTTAAATTTGTAGTTCAAAATTGTATTTCAAATCGATATAAATTGAATATGTTTACTAAAACTTGAATTGATCTGAAATGGATGAATTGAGTTTGAATTAAATTGGATATTTAAAATTCGAGTTGATTTAAAACGATTTCTGAAATTTGAGGAAAACTATTTTTATTATATAAGTATTTTTAAATATTTTAAAAACTATTCTAATACTTTACTTTATAAATTATTTTAATATAAACTATTTTTAATGTAACTATTTTTAATATACTAATTAATTTAATATATAAAATATTTTAAATTTATAACTATTTTAATATACTAATTATTTTATTATATAAACAATTTTATTATATATACTATTATTAATATCTAAACTTTTATATTCCCAAAGTATTATGATTTCAAAATGTCATGGTTTCCGGAGTATTATGATTTCAAAGTGTTATAATTTCTAAGTTTTATAATTTTGAAAGTGTTATTACTTTGAAGGTGCTATGACTTTGGAAATGGATATATTTAAGTGAATAGCGATATCGTATTGATATGGTTTTGAAATGATATGATATTTTGATATGAAGTATCAACTATTTGAAGTAAAATGACTGCGATGTTATAATAACGTTTGATTGTTAAATAGTCCGAGATTGGTTATTGTCATACTCTTTGCCAATACCGAAAACCACTTTAACAACCGTATACGTGGTGGAGATTCCAAAATGAAGTAGGATGGTTGGCGACAATCTATTTGAGGTATATACGTGGACCTGACTCCCGTGAGTTAGCTTAAGATGGCTAAAACAGGAGCAACTAAAGGGCCAAGTGAGGTAGCTCCTCCAATCGGACACACTTCTTCGGTACTATTCTATTACTTTGTGATTAATTGGGTGCACCCTCAGATTTTTAGGAGTATGGACGAGTTGGACGGTAGCTACGGCTATGCGTTACCAACAGCCCGGAAGTGTAACTGGTATATCTATCCTGGCATTGCCTTATTGTGCCATGTCACCTACCTTATCGAAACTGCTACGAGTTTGTTTTATGTCGTACCTATGGAGTTCCCTTTGGTAGCTTCTAGTTTACGGAGGTATTACGGTACTGTATAGACTACGACAATATGAAAATGTGTTAAGAGGGATATGGGTAATGACTTAATGCTATTTTAATAATTTATCTTACTATAGACATATTATAATAGCATATATTACTACATAGTAGATAGTTCCACGAATCCTTAGAGGATAGGTATCCCAAACATCTTTTAACTAACTTATATTTCAGTCGCTATTTCACTTGAGTTGGATTTATTAATATAAGAATGTTAAACCTGACTCGAGTATTTGCTTTATGCTCGGGTCATACTGAGTGTCACAACATTTGAGACACATCTTTGGAGTTGGAGCTTCGCTTGGAGATCCATCTATATCTATTTAGCTTTCAGTTATTCAGTTGACTCCAGTGATATATTCATATTTTTATTTGACTATTGTACTAAGACTTCTATGTATTCGTGATTTCTGTTGTATCTTTTTTTAACTCTGTTATATACATCATGAAGTACTATTCATTTCTTTCAGCTGCTTACTGTTATATTACTCTGTGTCTATGATATTGTGATTGATTTATTTACTGTATATGCTGAGTTTTGTCAAATATAAATTAACAATATGATATTTTGAGCAATTCAATTCCGACATGTGCGGATGCGACTGGCACGAAATATCAGGTTGTTGCATGTGGTATCAGAGCTCTGTTTTTAGGCAAAACTTAGTATATAAAGTAAATTTAATTACAGAATCACCTTCATTCGAGCTTGAGTTCCTTCCTCTTTGATTCGAATTTCCTTTGAATTTTGGAACTTCCCCCTTCATTCTGAAATCCATTCTTGTCTCTCCCTATTCGTGTTTTGTGGATTCTGGAGTATCCCATAGCTCCACTGTATGATTTGTAAAGGGATGAAACTCCTTTACAACATATATTGATCAACGGAAGATTTCCGTATCCTCGGTTTAGATGCTGCTATCTCTTGCTATGTCCAAATGTTCTCTAGTAGACGACCAGGGTTATTCCCTTGTGATCGGATGTCGATGTGCCTCAGAATTCTGCATTGATCTTATTCTTGAAGTCATGGTTAACCCGGTTAAGGTCGCCCACAATTTATATAAGTCTATCCATCTTTCTATTTTGTTATTTAAACATCTTATCTTCATTTTGAACCTATCTTCTAGTTAGAATTCTCTTTGAATATGGTTCCTCTAATTTGGATCTCTACCCTTGTTTTGAAATCCATTCTGGAATCATCGTGTGAGGGAATGTATTTGTAATTAATATTAAAATATTTTATAGTGTGTTGTTTGAGTTGCTAAGGTTGATTTGGGGTCTCGATCGATTCTTCGATCAACTTATCGATAGGAATTCCAAAACACTTGAACAGAGCAAATTGACACAATATTGTTTTTAAATTTGGTAAATGAAATAATTTTTGTATGATTATATTTTATATATAAATTTTTTTGAAATTAAATTGTAAACTGAAATAGTTATTAGAAATGATAATATTTGATTTTCATTTATTGTTTTGAAAATCATTGACTATAGTCACATGATATAAATAAAGTAATGAAATTACAAAATATGGTTTATAAATTGATTTGGAATTTGAATTAAGAAATTGAGAATTCATTTTTTTAGTATTTTTGTTTTTTTAAAATCTTAAGGCATATTATTTAAAAGTATTTTCGAATAGAAATCGTTCCTAAAGAATTTTTAAAATTTTTAAATCAGTGCTCTCCTCTTTTGTCACTGGAAAATAATTTCGATGATGATTGCAGCATCATCGGCATTCGTTTTCAAGTTCCAAAGTGGAGATTTGGGAAAATAAACTTAATTTGAATTTCTTAGGTATGACTTGATGTGTGTGTGTGTATATATATATGATGTGTGTGTGTATATATATAGGCATATGTTTATGGATTTGATTTGATATATAGAATATATATATATATATATGTATGTATTCATTTATCTCTAAATGTTTGAAGTAAAATTGGAAATTTAACTCTTAAATTTTTGTGAAAGGATAATTTCAATTTTTAAATGAAGCCAAAATTTTGAATAAGTATTTAAAACTTGAAATAATTTAATTGAGAAAATTTTACTTATATAATACTCAATTGCATTCCAATATAACTTACCTAAATTACTCAGAAATTGGCTATGTAATTGAATAGTATACAGTATAAAACGAAGTTAAAGGAATTTATAAATAAAAATTTGAATGGTTTTAATAAGTGTCAATATACTTAATCTATGTGAAAAGATAGGTTAAGTGGAATAAATTGAATAATAAGATAATGAATAAATAAATATAAATTTAGAAATACTTAAGATTGAACTATAAATGGAATTAATTTAAGTGAAATCAAATGGATTAAATAAATGAGAAAAATAAGATAAATTTCGTTTTGAAAGAAACCTTTTCGTAACAAACATTAATAAATTGAAATTAAATCAACTGAATGAAATACCTTGAATTGAAATTAATTAGTTGAATATAAACCAATTTAAAAATAAATGAAACTCATATGGTTTTGAATTAATTGTTTTATTTTATATTTCAAATCTATTTTTCTTACTGGTTGCTTCTATTCCCCTACCTCCTTCCTTTTAGGGATGAAAAGTTTTGAGTTGGTAAGAGTGTAATGACTCGTAAATTTTAAATGGTTTTAATAACATAAATAATTGAAATTTTATGAAATTTTAAATAATTAATTTTGTAAAAAAATTGATACTTGGAATACGTCTATATTAACATAACAAATGGTAAATTTTCATCAGAAAATATGGAAGTTTATTTTATTGTGTAATTTTATTTAAATTTAAATCAACTAATATTTGATGATATTAAAATATTTTTCAAACCTGAGTATTTTTACATAATAAATTTTTTTATCATCTTCTGAGTGGGACGTCATATTTCGTTTCGTCAATTTTGGACTGCTATTGCCCCGCTTACCTTAATTCCGACGTTTTAGCAGCATTTTCGATACCGAATATCGACTTTTGATAGGATGGTCATATCATTGATATCTATGAACCATTTTGATGGTCTCGTCATGTTGATCTCTACGGTATATTCATTCGTGTGTTTCGAAGTTCAAGACACGATGAAATCGGTGAACCGATAAGTCGTATCAGTTTTGTATTTGAACCTGTGCCTTTTCGTTGCTCCCTGAGACAACCAATAGCCAGCAGCTATTAATATTCACTGAATTCAACATATATGTCTATTACTATTACACCTCTTCAATATATTTTCTGATACGTCATCTTACCCTTATTTGCTTCCTCTTCCCTCTTTTCTTTTTATTCTACTTTTTGTGTGATATATATATATATATATATATATATATATATATATATATTATAACTAAAACATATATTCGATTTTTGAAACCCTGTTCATTCCCTGTGCCTGCTCACCATTTTCTCTCGATCAAGCTTATATGAGTGTCGAACTCTACCTCCACCTTCATTTTTTGTTATGTCGCCCGCATCTCCACATCAACACCCTAGCCTAGCCAAACCATCACTATTCCCCGAGAAGCCTGCTCCTCCTTCTGCCCGCCGAAAACATTTTCCATCCCTTCCTCCTCTTGTGCCTCCCCACCTGCTCACGACCGAGTTTCTCATGCATAGCCCATCCATGTTTCTCCATCGCTATCCATCTTTCCCCACATCCACATGCTCCGGCCTTCCACCGAACCCAAGATCGGCCTCACTCCGCCTTGCTGCCACCACACCTTTCCTTCCCACCTCCACCCAAGTTCTCCTCCCAACCGCAAGTGCCTCCATCGTCCTCACCTTCACTTCTCCTTATATTAAGGTATATATGTTTAAAGTATATTATATTATGTTAGTTATATTGATTTGATATAGTATGTATACACAGATTTGTCTATGGGGTATAGTTTGTATATCAGGTCTGTGTATATATATATATACTTGAAGTGTTGAAGAACTTATTTTAATATAATATGTTTAAAGAAGTATTATATGTGTTTAATGTGTAGTTATGTATAATATAATATATAGTAGTTTTCGCATATATATTGGAAACATGCTGTAGCCGTTGCTTGGTTCATTTATCATATATAATATATGGTATGGCTTTCATATTTTATATAATATTAACTGTATTAGAAGTTTTACTATTTGCACTTTGATATTATGTCCATATTTGATTTTTGAATTATATATTATGTCTACAAATATATATATCTTGCAATATATGTTTGATTTTAAATGTTAAAATATAACACATAGCTATGTTATTTATGATGATTTTGTGATATTATATATATATATATATATATATATATGAGTTAGTTTATATATTAATTAAATATACATAGGTTGTATATATTGTTGTTACTAAATACATGTTATGTGGTTACATATCTGATTTATGTGTATGTTTATAACAGATTTGCAATCTGTTTGATTTTACATATGAATTTATATAAGTTATATATATATATATATTATCATTTTGATCTTAAATTACATATGGTTTATGTATATTAGTACTTTAAATTGTTCATGTAGTCAGTATGTAACTTAGCACATGATTTTATTAGTCTATTTATATAAGTATATATGAGTTTGGGTTTTGGATAAATGCATATAGTGATTTTATTGTATGGATCCTTAAATTTGTATTTATTTAAAATATATGTACTATTTTAAATATGTGTTTAAAATTTTATATTAATTACTAGAGAAAGATATATATGGATATACTATCTATTTTGTTTAGGTTTATGTTAAACTAATTTTGATTTATTCTCATCGATTTCTGTTATCAGCTCTATCGGTCGAATTCATGTGAATCTTGCTTTACTTTGGAATTCGTGCTTGGATTCATAACTCATTTCATTGTCAAATTCTTCTAGCCTTGAAAAGTGAGCAATCACTCACAATTAACATTCTTATATTTATTAAATTTGATTTCATTTGAAACGAAATTGAAATATGCGGTTGCTAGTTATTTAATTGCTATATAGATGATATGCCATTATCTGTAATTGTTCACCTATGACATCTGACACCATGATCTGTTATTTATATTATGATTTAATTTGTTACTGATGATATATGCCTGTTAATGATATGTTATATTTTTATCATCACTGTTCTCACTCTGCAAGTTCCCTGTTATAAAATTCTCCATGGGTTGAAATGATACATACCTGAACGATCTTGTAGAATAGGAGAAAATTGTTACTGGTTGAAATGATAAACCCAAGCGATTTTCATTGAATTGAATTTTGGGATTGCGGGTTGAAATGACATATACCCGTAGATATGTAAATTGCGGATTGAAATGACAAATATCCGTATCACTTGACCATAGGATAGAAAATTATATACAAACACCGATGGTCTATATATATTTTGAAATGATTTTCAAAGTTTTAAAAAAAGAAATATATGTGGTTTTATACAAATATTGATTTTTAAACATCATATATAAAAATGTTATTTTATATATGTTTTGGGAACTTTCAATTTGTAAATTAGTTTTGAAATTATGAATTTTAAGAATTTACTTATAATTTAATTATTTTTTTAATATATAAAATAAGTTTTAATATAAAATAGATTTAATAATAAGATTTAATTAAATAAAATTTAATTTAATTTGTATATATTATGTTTAAGTATTTATTTAAAATTATATTTTAAATAAGATTTTTATAATGATTTTATAAATTAAGGTTGGAGATAAATAGAAATTGATTTGAAATTTTATTTATTTAAGGATTATATTTAAATAAGAATCAATTTGAAACTTATTGAATTTGAGATTTTAAAGATATGATTTATAACTTGGTTTTGATTAAATGTGATTAAATGAATATTTTCAAATTTAAATAGATTTAAATTGAGATATTTAGTCTTATTTAAATTTGTGATTTGAAATTTTATTTAAATGATTATTGAATTGATTAAATAATGGTAAAGTTCAATTTGAAATATAAATGAATTTTTAAAATTGAGTTATTGTAAAGGCTTGAATATTTAAACTTTGAAATCTATTGAAATCGAAATGGTTAAATTTGTAGTCCAAAATTGTATTTGAAATCGATAGAAACTGAATATGGTTTATTGAAACTTGAATTGAACTGAAATGGATGGATTGAGTTTGAATTAAATTGGATATTCGAAATTCGAGTTGATTTAAAACGATTTGTGAAATTTGAGGAAAACTATTTTTATTATATAAAGTATTTTTAAATATATTAAAAACTATTTTAATACTTTACTTTATAAATTATTTTAATATAAACTATTTTTAATTTTACTATTTTTAATATACTAATTAATTTAATATATAAACTATTTTAAATTTATAACTATTTTAACATATTAATTATTTTATTATATAAACTATTTTATTATATATACTATTATTAATATCTAAACTGTTATGATTTCCAAAGTTTTATGATTTTAAAGTTTCATGATTTCAAAATTATTTTGACTTCAAAGTGTAATGATTTCCAAACTATTATAATTTCTAAGTTTTATAGTTTCGAAAGTGTTATAACTTTGAAAGTGCTATGATTTTGGAAATGGATATATTTAAGTTAATAATGATATCGTATTGATACGGTTTTGAAATGATATGATATTTTGATATGAAGTATAAACTATCGAAATAAAATGATCTTGGTGCTATGGTAACGTTTGGTTGTAAAAGAGACCGGGATCGGTTATTGTCATACTCTTTGCCAATACCGAAAACCACTTTAACAACCATGTACGTGGTAGAGATTCCAGAATGAAGTAGGATGGTTGGCGATGATTCTATTTGAGGCATTACGTGGACCTGACTCTCGTGACTTAGCTTAAGGTGGCTAAAATAGGAGCAATTGACTGGCCAAGTGAGATAGCTCCTCCGATCGGATACACTTCTTCGATATGTGATGCCCCACCTCTATACCCACACTAGCCAAGAACACTACGGTGTAGTGCTGTCAACTAGTATGGAGAATAAGGCTGTTGAGGAGCGACCATCCATGTAATTGCTTATCACACGGTGGCTATAAATAATCTTCGAAAACAAACATAGGAATAATCATAACACAAATCAGTCACAGGTATCCATATCACAAAGGCGGAAGAAGATATGAATATATAACTAACACATGAAAGTGTACATCAGAGTAGTGGTCCATAAGATCCACGATAATACAAAAGAATAGCAACACGTGCTATACAAAAGAATACAACTATGAGTCTATATCTCAAGTGTATACAACAAAAACTGCTAATCTAAACAGTTAGCCAAAAGTCAGAGTGATGAATCCCTGGGAAGAAGTCAAGCAGAAGCACCTATAACATCTCGGTCTGACCCGAGTATTATTTAAGAAAATAATAAACGGGTCAGTCTAGCTATAAATATCAGATGACATGATATAACATAAAAGATATGGCATAAACATAAAATATCCATAATGACATACCACTATAAGTATGTAAATAATGATCAACAAAAGATCAATCAATAAGAGATAATCAATATCACAAGAATCTTCTCAAAGATTCGGAAAGGGCATCATACCCCAAACTTGTACTCATAACAAGTCAATGACATAAATTCTAGAAATCAATGCAAGAAGTCCAAAAATCATAGAAAAGAGAAAGAGGCCTATCACATGACGGTCCGAAGACCAAGGGGGGCTACCCCACATGTGTGAATGGAATCACACAGATTAAGGTCCAGACTAACCAAAAAGCAAAAAGGTATGTGTGAGTGGAATCACACAAGTGGTGTCTAGTCTAACCTCGCAACAAGAGACATCGCACAGTTGCTAGTCTAAATCATCAGAATGATCGTCATGATCAACGAGAAGTGTCAATTACACTAAGCTGGTAAATATAGAAGTTTAGCTTCATGTCCCATAACCACTTGCTTAACTTAAATATTTACGAACAAACTGTAAATCTTCACTAATAAAATTGTCACAAGAGGTTCAATCGAACAAGTCCAAGAATTAACCGACGAAGTGAACGCAAGCGTTTCATACCACTTGTTTTACTAAGTCGTTTAATTAGATTTCTCATCCGAGTGAGGTAAAGGTTTGTATATACTAATAGATTGGAAAACGGTTTAAGAAAAGAGCTTTGTTATTAAAAATAGAGTTGAAATTGTTTGTTAAAAGAGTTTTGATATTTACTACTAGTATTGAAACCTTTATATTATAAAGTGACAAGACACAGAAGCAATTGTAGAAACAATCAGTCACAAAAATCGCATACGGAGATGTGAATAAAATCCAAGGAAATCAGCTCAATGTTTTTCAGATAAGATCCCCTACGGAGGGGGGGTGGCAACCTCCTAAGGTGGGGGTGCGGGGGCAACGCCACCGCTTACGGGGTTCGACCTGCCCGGTCAGGTCGCGGGGGTCCAGGGGGCAGCGCCCCCGGCGGGGTGCGGGGCAGAGCCCCGACCAAAACGGTACGACCTAGTGAAGTCAAGCGGCCTACGACCTAAAAAAAAAAATGAGGTCTTACGACCTAAGGGGGGTGCGCGACCTAAGAAGGTTCGCGGGCTAAGGATGAGCGACCTAACAAGGTTCACGACCTAACGGAGACGAGGTCATGCGACCTAAAGTGGTTCGCGACCTAAAGGGGAACGACCCATCGAGTTATAGGTCTAACGACCTAACGGTTTAAAGGTCATGCGACCTAAAAGTGAAATGACCTAAAGTCAAAAACAAGGTCACGCGACCTAACGAGAAACAAGGTCAAGCGACCTAAGGGGTTACGCGACCTAAGGTAACACGGGTCAAACGACCTAAGGCATCACAGGACGAACGACCTAACTGCTTAAGGGACAGGCGACCTAAAGAGGTTCGCGACCTAATAGGGTTCGCGACCTAAAGGTGCATGACCTAAGGTCTTTCGACCTAGGGGTATATAGATAACACGACCTAAAGATGTCGCGACCTGAAAATAGAAAGCACGGCCGAACGACCTATCGAAGTAGAAAGGCATGCGACCTAACGGTCAAAAGGCCATCGACCTACGACTTAAAAGCCATACGACCTACGACCTAAAAGCCATACGACCTACGACCTAAAAGCCATACGACCTACGACCTAAAAGCCATACGACCTGTGACCTAAAAGCCATACGACCTACGACCTAAAAGCCATACGACCTAACGTGAAACGACCTAACTCCGAAGTGAAGATTCAAGGCAGTGCGACTTAGCGCGATAACACGCGAACGACCTAAGGGTTAGGTCGCGAACGACCTAACTCCGAACACCAAAAATGGCCAGAACGACCTAAGTGCAGAAAATTCACCAAAACGCTAAAAATTGGAGTTTTTCGCCAATCCAATCCAAACCAAATGCTAATATGCATGCAAAAGTGATAGGGAATCATTCCCAACAGTCCAATATGGTTATAGACTAGAATCGTGAGATAAAAATCTCACCTTTGCACCAAATATCAATGAAAATGAACTTTTAAGCAAGCAAGAATCAATCCTTCTTCTATCTAAGCACAAGAAGCTTGAATCCAATGTCTTCTTCTTGAATTTGGAGTAGAAAGATGGATTGCAATTGAATTTGAGTTTTGGAATTTTAATTTCCCATTCCCTCCACCATTAATGCCAAAGCTTGATTAGTTAGGAAATTTATGAAGAGTGAGGAGAAGAGGGTTGGAACTTGGGCTTAATAGGCTAAACTAACCCAAAGTCCAAAGCGGGAAAAGTTAGTGAAATTTCACTAACTCCAAACCTATCGATGTTTATACTTAAAAAAGTTGTAAACGGCATTTCGAACTCAATGGAAGTGGTCTCGAGTCCTAATTTGACTGTTTGCGAAAAGTAGCTTTTCGGACCAAAATCCGATTAACGATTTAATATTTAAATAAAATATTTAAAATACAAACTCGATAAATATGCGGGTTGTTACACGATACCATTCTATTACTTTGTGATTGATTGGGTGCACCCTTGGATTTTTGGGAGTGTGGACTAGTTGGGCGGTAGCTGCGCCTATGCGTTGCCAACAGCCCTCGAGTGTAAAAGTATATCTACCTTGGCGTTGCCTGGTTGTGCCGTGTCACCTACCTTATCGAGACCACTACGAGTTTGTTTTATGTCGTACCTATGGGGTGTCCTTTGGTAGCTTCCAGTTTACGGAGGTATTACGGTATTGTATAGACTTTGACATTATAAAAATGTGTTAAGGGGGATATGTGTAATGCCTTAACGCTATTTTAATAGTTTATCTTACTATAGACATATTGTAATAGCGTATATTACTACATAGTAGATAGTTCCACGGATCCTTAGAGGATGGGTATCCCAAACATCCTTTAAGTTACTTGTATTTAAGTTGATATTTTACTTGAGTTGGATTTATTGATACAAGAATGTTAATCCTGACTCGAGTGTTTTGTGTTTTGCTTTATGCTCGGGTCAGACTGAGTATCACAGCATTTAAGACTCACCTTTGGGGTTAGAGCTTCACTTGAAGATCCATCTATATCTATTATGTTTTCAGTTATTCAGTTAACTCCAGTGATATATTCAGATTTTGTTATTTGACTATTGTATTGAGACTTGTATGTATTCGAGACTTCTGTTGTATTTTGTTTTAACTCTATTTATATTTAGTAGCTTCATGAACTACTATTCATTTGTTTCCGCTACTTATTGTTATATTACTCTGTGTTTTTGATTCTGTGATTGATTATTTACTGTATATGCTGAGTTTTATCAAATATAAATTAACAAACTGATATTTTGAGCAGTTCAATTCCGACATGTGCAAATGCGAATGGTATGAAATATTGGGATGTTACATGTATATATTACACCATGTTATATTTAGTTTGCTATGCTTATGTGTCTTCTCTAATTATGTCATTCATTTACAATTTACACCATATATGTTCATGTGACATTTCTCATATCCAAAAGTGATAGATGCAGCTCCTAATTAATTGTGCTGTTGTTACATTTTTGATATATTATCTTATTTCCTTAACTAACAACTTGACCGTTCACATATCTAAATGATAAAGCATAAACATCTAGCTAAATAACATACACATACATACATGTGTGTGTATGAGCATCACACTTATAATATAGTCAAGTGTTCCATATGCCATCATGTTATCTTATTATGTTATGAATATACATACATACATGCATATATATATATATATATATATATGTATGTATGTATGTATGTGTATGATCATATTATTTCAAACTTAATCGACGCAAAGTATAAATAAATATAAAATAATGTTAGATAAGATATGATTTTATCGAGTAAATAGATTGGACCTAGTAAAACCTATTAGACTTTATACGCTTACTATATATGATGAAAATTGAAAACTAATCTGCAAATTTCACCCATTGTAGATCGACCTGGTTCCTTCAATAACATATCGACCTGGTTCCTTCAATAACATCATAATCCAAATAGTCTATGCAGTCTAATTAGCAACTTTGGAGCCAACTATGCCTACCTATTTGGCGGGTTTCTAAAAAAGTAATATGTGCACTTAGGGTTGAATAATCAAGTATTCTCCCCTCCTTATCTACCGGTTTAGCCCAATGGGTGTAATAAACCCAAAATTTTTAAAATTAAGTTTGAAAATTTAAAATATATTTTAAATTTAAAAGTTAAGTTCAAAATATAAATAAAATTTATAAAAGTTATAAAATATATTTTAAAAATTCTTTTGAAATAAGTTAATATTTTCAAAAATTATTTAAAATTTATTTAACAAGATTAATTGAATAATTTATTAATTAAAAGTTAAGTTCTTAAAATAAAACATATATATTAATATATATACATATATAGCAATAAATTTTGTAATATATATCTTAAATTATTTTAAATAAATTAAAATAATTCTTAATTTATTAAAACATAAAATTAAAATTGCATTAATTAAAAAATAATTTATTTTAAATTAATTATTTAATTTTTAATTAATAATAAAATATTATATATATAATGCTATACATATATATAACTATTTTAAATTTATAATGATATACGTATATTTATCTTAAGTTGGTTGGGATAAATAAAATAAAATTTTAAATTTAAATTAAATTATTTTATTTGTTAATTGAATTAATAAGAATTAAAATTAATTAAATATAATTTATTTAAAAATAATTAAAATTACTTAAACAAGATTTGATTAATAATATACATAATAATATTATACAAGGTAATTAAACTATTAATAGTTATAACTGAATTAAACTTATACAATATGAACGTATAATCTTAAGTGGAACTGTAAGAAACTCTACTTAGATTTAAGGAACAAGTACATGCATATTGTATGTACATTATGATTTCACATGTGTCCGACATTTGAATCATGATGATATTTTATAAGAAATACATTGTTTTCTAAATCGTTATTAGTCAATGTGTGTGTATTTATATATTCAAGATTATGAATCCTTAATATATAAGCAGTCCTCAACCATTTATATATTTATATCATACTCTTTAGTTACAATATTCCTCAAGCTAGGGATTTTATGTGTATTACTATCAACATATTGCCTAAACGAGAAAAGATACTTGCATGTATTTATTGATATTCCTTAAGGTACATGCATTGTACTTAAGCCATCGTGAAATGGTAGGTATGATTGAATAATCTCTTTTGATTTGTTGATATTCCTCTAGCTTGAGATGAGATTAGGAAATAAATTAAGAGTTAGGAGTTATATATGTGCAACCGATAAAGTGTTATCTATCGTTTGGAGGCCATGATCTATTGATATTCCTCAAGGTCAGAATATCAAGGCAAGCAAGTCCTATAGCCCATTGGAGAATTCGAAAGTTTCTATGTTTTCTTAAGGTTTTGAGAAACATAAAATTTAGTAAGAGCTTTATTAGAAAAATGAAATGAAACATTTAATCTTTCTAATATTATAAGAATATATGTTATATAAGTTAATATAATCTACTTCGATAAATTTGTGCAACTAATATAATTGATAAAATGTTTATCAGTTAATATATACAATTTAACTGAATTAAGATAGTCACAGAAATATAATACATAGTCACCAATAGACTTTATGGCATGCTGTCACTTTACGACCCATACAAGAGCCAATTTATACAGCCACTAAAACATTCATGCCTCATCGCTTAAGTGTCTATTTATACGAGATAGTGTATTGTCTTCTATGAGTTTCAAGCTTTAAAAACAATACAAGAATATGGATTTTTGATTCATATTCGATCACATATAAATGTTACATAATGAATAGTCGCTATTCGTAATGTATGAAACTTCGATGAAATTAGTTCATTCGAAATAAGCAAGTAAACAATAGTGCAAGATCGTGCATTCAATACGATTGATTACAGTAAGGATTTTGTTGTATTAGGTATTGAACTAAACCATGAGCTACAATGCATACCTAGGAATTCGAACATTAAAATTTCAATCTGGTCGCTTTACGTAAACTACAACTTATTTGATATCCTAAAATGTTAAGGATGACTAAATGCATTTTTGTAAAGAGTTCGTTATGATCTTGTAAGGGTTTCCTTTTAAATGGTTCGAATATTTGAAAAGGAAAGCGAATCTAAAATAATGGATGTAATTTAGGTGTGGTTGAGATGGAGAGAGTGAATGGTCACCTTTATTTCATGAAAAGACATTACAAAAAAATTGTACAAAATACTAAAAGATACTTAATATGGAATCAGAAATGCAATTCCTGTTTCAAATGTATTTTTAAATAGAATTTTTTTTTAGTATAAAAGTTATTTCTTTGAGTTCAAGATATTTAATCTAAAACTCTCGACCATAGACTAGTTACAATGTATGAAATAAAATCCTATAAAAAGTGGTTGAATAAAGCTTCATCTTTCATACGCTATTATAATAATATAGGAAATAGTTAAAACATAACATACAAAACTTCTTTTTAGACACATCAAGTTACGAAAAAAATTGTTTTCGTAAATATACCAAATATTATTTATGAAATAATAACTGTTTTCAGTATTGACTAAAAATAGATATAGTGTTATTTTGATATGAATATTATGAATATTCATTATGAGATAAACTATAATGGTATTTTCTTTCATAACAAAAGTGATGCACTGAAGTATCTGAAAATTTCACAGTTGTTTTGGAATTATACTAAGCCATCTCTTTGAGGAATAACTCAATAATCATGCGATTCCGTATGGTACCGATGAATTATATCTTAGAAGATTAAGGGCAAAGTTCCCATTTGGCGGTAGTGATAAAAAAGTTAGCGAACTCTTCTGATTGATACATATAGATGTATACAATTGTAAGTTTAAGGACACCAAAATGGTTACACATACTTCATTTAATTCACTAATTAATTATCACATACATGAATATAGTATCAAATGCACGTGTAGTGTTTCTATGATAAGTTCATAGATTATAAAACAGAAGTAAATAACATAACGTTCTTAAGAAAATAATGTAACGACCCATAATTTTTAGCTATTAATTTAATGTATTTATTAAATAAAAATGGTTAAAAATAAAAATTTAATGATTTGAATGTAAGTTATTGGATATGAACTTAAATAAAATTTTGAAATAAACTTATTTGAAGTTTTGGCGATAATAAGATTGAAATGAAAAAAAATTATATATTAGATGGGTTCATGATCAATAACTGAAGCTAAATAATAATTGTGAATTATTTAAATAGACATAAAATTTTGAAATAGATTGATTTCGAAAATTTAAGTAATAATAAGTATTGAAAATGAATGCCACTTATTGAATATGTTTACAATTAATAGTTGGATTAAATAATAATGCTGAATTTAATAGATGTAAATAAAGTAATCGATCGATAAGTAAAATTCATTTAAAATCAAATATTAGAATTTGTCAAATATTGAACAATTAAATTATTTAAATTCAATATTTGAAATTAACTGTATAATTGAATAATGGGAATTGAATAACATTAAAATGAAAATAGTTGTTCTATAATTTTAATTTGTTTTAAAAGTTAAGTCTTATAAGTTCATTTTCAAATATTTCAAAAGATAGTGAATTATTGAAAAATCAAAATTATTTAAATTTAGTATTGCAAATATTTGAATAATTGAACTCTGATGTTAATATGATTGGAAATGTTATTAAAAGCTGTTGTAAATTTTATTTAAACAACAATGAAATTGATTAACATTTAAAATTGGATTTAAAACTTAATAATTAGAAATTAAAAATTTTATATTATAATCGAGACGTTAAAATAGCTATCTGGAGCATAGTCTTGGAATTCAAAGAAACCAGTTCCATTAGATCCGTAATAGTGTGTTATTATCAGATTTTAAATTTCATACATTTGAAGTTATCGTTTGGTTGTGCGGGTTAGAAACGCGTTGAACTAAATATCGAAAATTTAATATTTTACTTCGATTCAAAAAGCTATCTTTCATATACGATCAAATTAGGCCCCAGAACATGTCCCATTGCGTTTGAAATAGGGGTAAAGCAATATAAACACCTGGCGGCACTCTTCGTATGGAGCTCGTTCTAAAAGTATGTGATAAATTGGAATATATAAATAAAATAATACTATGTACATACATAAATACTGTTTGTACAGTGAAACCCTAAGTAGGTTTCGTGGCCACCGTTTCTTGTTTTAATGGCCGAAAACTTCCATCTTTTTCCCCTTGTTTTCTCTCCATCCATCGACAATCGTCGAAAACTCTCAACTGGGAAATCATAGAGCCCGAGCGATCTACAGATCCTGTAACGATCCTATTTTTAAATTAAACTTAAATTTAATAATTAATATAAAAATTTGGAGTTAATTTGAATTAATTCTAAATTTTCAAAACAAATGAATATTATGTTTATATATATAGAATGGATTGTAATTCAAATTCAAATTTGAATTTGTATTTGAATTTGAATTTAAATAAATATCTTAAGAAAAATATTTGGATTCAAAATATTAACATATGTATATGATTTTATTTATGTATAAATTATTATTAAAACATTCTCTTTTAAAAGTTGTATAAATATTATAAAGGAATGTAATTATACAAATAAGAAAAAGTAATATAACATTCTATTTAAACATGTAATTATGTAAAAATTAAAAGTGTTAATTAATAAGACACCCAATTTAACAAGTGTTTAAATTTTAGTAAATGAATTAACAAGTGTAATTCATGAAGAAAGAAAATTAACAAGTGTCATCACATTGTTTTTATTTTTGAGAAATTCATAAAAAGAAAATATAGTTATATAACATCTTTAATCTCCGTCTTCCCTTTTATTTATCTTTATTTTCACAAAGCCCTGTACAAATTCTCAAACCAGAAAGAGAAAAAGAAATCATCAAGCAACTCTAAAAAATAAATTCAAACCAGAGAAAAAACAAAGATCAGATTCAAGCAAAAGAAAGAAAGGATTCAAACAAAAAAAATCCGTGAACAAAAACAATTTAAAAGCCTGGAAACATCTCAAGCCTGTAAGACAAAGTTTTACTCAAAAAAGATTCAATTAAACAAACCAAGTTTTCATCATCAAAACAACAAGATCAAGCTTAGATCAAAGTTCAACAATCAATTTTTTTTTCCAGTCTTCAATTTTGACAACACAGAGTTCTTCTCTGTTTTCAAAATTCACAGGTGAGCAAACCACCCTGATTTGATTTTTAAACTTGATCAGTGTTAAATATATGAAGTAAAGTTGTGATGAAGTATTACCAGAGTGAAATTTTGTTATATATATGCATAAATATGAACATGCATGCTTGTGCATGTCAGTGACAGACATGAGTCCCCTCTGTTCTAGGTTTACAGTAATACAAACCTGTGTAAAATTCGATTTCTTGTTCTTCGATCATTATTATGCTTTGGAATTCAAACAGAAGTTGCTTATTTAAACATGGTTTAAATTTTAAAAATAGGTTTAAGCCAAAATGAATTAAAGTGTTTTTGGAATTTTGAAAATACAAGCACAATTCACATTTTGTTAAAATTCAAACATCGTAAGTCTTAGTTTCAGGTATACCATCTGAAATGTTATCAAAAATAATGATTTTTGAAAGAAAAATCGAGATTTTTACTGAACTATCGATCGAGAAAATCGAAGCTGAATGGTATTGGGATTTTTGGCGAATTCTAGTGATCGTCGGCATGAGGGTTGTCGTGATTGAAGTTGAAGCTTGTATGATGGTTGGGGAGGTTGAGAAAAATGCTCGGAAAAATTTTTGATCATCGTGGTGGCCCAACATGGGTCATTTGGAGATTAAACCGCGTTTCTGTATTGGTCGGAATTCGACCAATTGTAACATCGACGTTGCATCGGACTGGACCAGGACAATTGGTGGTGGGGCATGGTCGATAGGAGGAGCTCTAGAAGAGGATGCGTTGACTCTGGTGGTCTGTGTCGTCGACACGAGGAGGATTAGTTGGTCGAACTTTTGTTCCAGATTGAGTCAGATTGCTCTTTTGCAAGTTCATCGATGTTTTGGTTTTCTGGGTGGTCTGGAGGTTTGGTCGGGTTGTCGTTGACTCGATGATGGCCGGAGCTTCGACTGGAGGTGGCCGTTCCGACTGTGTATGTGCACGAGGCCTGATTTGTATCAGGTAGCTTGGTAGAGGAAGGAGGGGTGGATGTCTCAAAGTGGTCTTCGGGAGGTTCGTGCGCTGGCTCGAGTCTTAGCTCGAGTGGATTCATGTGTACGCCGGGTAAATACTTAAATAAAATTTAAGTTTGAAAAAAATAAAGGCATACAGGTTGATTTTTGGGAAAACTCAAAGCATTCAGGCATTTGATCGGGTAAGACTCGAAGTGGGCCTCAGGTCTGGTATAAAAAACAGTTTTTACTTTAAAATAAAATTCAAACTTTTAAACATTTTTAATCCATGTTTTCAAATGATGATTTTGATTAAAGTTTGAATTAGTTAAGGATTTAAGAAAGATATTTTTAAAGTAATTAAATTTAATTTATTTAGTTTTGTTACATTATTTTATAAAGTTATTTATATTAAATGAATAATGTAATTAAAAAGAATAAAAAAGATAAAATGTTATTTAAACTAACCTTAACCTTTTAAAACAACTAATGTGATAAGGATGATTTATTAAACAAGGTTTAAAAGATAATCAAAGTAATTAATAAAGATAAAAAGATTTATCTTTTAATTTATTAAGTAATTAATGATTTGTTAATATAATTACTTAAAGATAATTACTTAATTAATTACATAATATTAAAGATTAATTAAATAAATAATTAAGGTTAATTAATTTGTAATTAATTAAGGTAATTAATTAAGGAATAACTAATCTATTAATAATTAAGTATTTAATTAATTAACAATTAAGGATTTAATTAATAATTAAGGATTTAATTAATTAATAATCAAGGATTAATTAATTTATTAGTTAAGAATAATTAATCACTAATTAAGCATGATTAATGAAAATAATTACGTGATTAATTATAATCACACGAATACTTCATCTTAATTATAGATGATTGATTATTGTTGAATGCTTTGCATTGATGGATGTCTCTAATATGTGACTGTGATCTATATGCTATGAATTGCTTTGTGCTGAGCTATGATATCTGTGATTTGTTTCTATGTGAATATGAAAACCCCTTGCCCGTAAAACGACATTTGAATTTCGATGCGACATGGAGTCGGATTCCAGTTGGTTATCCGAAACCCACATCGAATCCTAATAGTGAATCTTTGTGAATGGAATATCCACATGTTTTTAAAATTAAGCGCTCACTATTCGGTTTAGCCGGGAGAGGACTTTGTGTCATATAACTCATTCCGAATAGTGATACGACGAAATGGATATCATTTGAAGATGGTGCTGAAGACCGGATGTCTTCGAGAACGATAGGATGACCTGTCAAATGTCTCTACACTGAGTTGCTCCGGTATAGAGATCTCCATATGTGATGGGGAGTACAATCGGGATTGTGGATCCCCAGATTGCAAGGGCTTCTTTGGAAGTGCCTTCGGTTCTATTCGAACTCGGAATAGACTTGCATGTTTGACATTACACTTTGAGATATAAAGCTGATTTCTTTCAAATACATTTCTGTTGGTGACGGAGAATTTATTCTCTTAGCTTAACACCCTTCTCTGAGACGTACGAGCTCAGAGGTTATGTAGTTGAAGGTTATTAGTGATATACTCCCAACTTGGTAGCGTGGCATGTTGAGTGATGTTGATCATTTGTTGATCGAAGCATGGCTTTTATGAAAAGCGTAGCTTTATGGACGAGACTTTACCAGACCTAACAACCTAGAAATAGTCGAGACAAGAAGGATGCATCAAGGTTATTGGGGGTGGCGCCCTTAGGGTATGTGCATTTCCTTCTGGATAGAAGTGGTGTCATGGTATGGAGCCCAGATACTTAACTTATGTTGATATTGCAATTATGTTGCTTTGTGGTTGTTGTTGTTGGGGTCCCGGATAAAGGTAGGTTACGATCGGGGGATGGCATACTCGTGACAGTTAGTTACCTAGTTACAGAGGTAACCCGGCCTTGTGTTGGCAGAGATCCGGTAAGGTTTTCGAGGCGTCCCTAAAAAGGCGTACCCATGTAGCCCAGGAAGTTCCTTAGCCTGAACATTGTTGGAAATCTAATCACCAATACGCGCCCAGTACGGTTTTAGTTGTAGAACCTGCCATTTAACATGGTAGCTATAGTTGACATACTATAATGGTACGTATGCTGGCTAAGATTAATGTTATACTTCCGAAATGTTTTCACACTATGGACTAATGATAATATCAAAAGAGTTTCCTCATATCAAGCATGTTTGACTATCATAAGGAGAAATCTCCTCCAATTGTGCGATTGCATTGTGTATGTGCAGGGAGACCTTATGGTAGTTTCATTTTTCAAAAGCATGAACGGATTTTCTTTTATAAACTTTTTTTATATAAAAAACTATTTTTGTTTACTCATACCAGTCCCATGACTGACCCGGAGTTTATTGTTCCCTTCCTAAACTCTGGGTGCCCATAATTTCCACACGGGTAGCCTAGAAGCAGGTTATCGATGTTTTGGAGCTAGCATGGATTTTGAAGTCTTTTAGTTTAGAAGCTATCGAATTTTGGAAAGCTCTTTGGTTTGAAGTCCTTGGGTGCTTTTGGATTTAAGGTGCTTAGGTTGGAATCTCGTTATCGCTCTCTTTCTTTTGAAGACTCTCTTGAGGTTGTGATAACTCTGTTGTTCTGCTGTAGAGTTACCATTTTGTTGTTTTATCATGTATATGAATTCTAATGTTGGTGATATGTTGTATGAATATTGTATCAGTGTTGTATCTGTGTTGTGATAAATGATATCATATTTTGTTTCCGCTATTTATATTCATCTAATGTCGTTATGAGCTGCATCCGAACTGGAGTTCAACGTTCGAATCTCCGGCAGTCGAATACAAGTGAGGTATTTGATGTCGATTTCTGAACGTTGGATTTCGAGTCCTGATAAGTGGTATCAGAGCTAAAGGTTGAGTAAGAACTTTAGCTATGGAGTATAACACATTAGGTGGCTCATTAGAGATAGGGTGAACTATACCCTAGAATGAGTATAAACCGAGAGACCGAAACCCTAAAATTTCTTGGTCTATTTCTTTAAACTGTTGATATTCCCTAAGATATCTCGTCTGCATACCTAAATCAAGTTTTCTTACTATTTACAGATAGTAAGAATGAGCGGGCGAAGAGGAAGACCTAGGGGTTGGGGAATACCACTACAACCGGTCAAGTCCCCAAAATAGCAGAAGCAGCTATACCTACTCAACCTCAGCAGAATCTGGCCGATCTATATAAAAGCTTCTCGAGACTTGGTGGTAAGCCGTTCACTGGCAAGGAATCTATTGTCGAAGCCCAAGCCTGGATCAGATCGTGTGAAAGAATTTTTAGAGGGCTGAAGTTAGAAGACGATCAAATGCGACTAATAGTTCTTGAGAACTCCAAGAAGAAGCCCTAGCCAGGTGGGAGACAGTTACAGTGGATGAGCCAGAAGATGAATTCATGTGGGAACAATTTAAAGAAGTGTTTGAGAAATGCCAGCTGGTATCTCTCGAATGTACCAGGAATTTATGGACTTGAAGCAGGGAAGTTTATCATTTGAGAAGTACTTAAATAAATTCAATGAATTATTTCATTTCGGTTCGGAGTTGGTAAACACACCTCTAAAGAAAAATGAAAATTCATTCGTGGGATGAATAAGAAATTTCACCAAAGAATGACAGCTCATGTTAAAGAATCCTTTTCTAATCTAATCGATATGGGGTACAGATATGCTACCCTAAATATGCAGGAAGTTCCGAAGGAGAAAGGAAACCAAAGCAATCCAAATTGGAAGAAAAGGAAGTTCGAAGAGAAGAAGCCGGATCAAGGCAAGGAGAAGAGGAGTAATCAGGAGAACCCGGCAAGAGATATTACTTGCTACAACTGTCAGGAAAAAGGCCATTATGAAAACGATTGTAAGAAGTCAAAGAAACAAATAAAGAAAGATCAACGTGTGAGGATAAGTCAAAGAACCAAGGAATGCTATTGCTATCACCAGCTAGGTCACGGAGTTAAAAATTGCCCGAAAAGAAACAAGAACAAGTAGTGAAAATGTACGTGATAAAAGATGACCCCTCAATTTCAAAGGCAGATAAAGAAAAAGGAGTTTTAGGTAACCTTATTATTTATGATAGAGTTGTTAGAGTTTTGTTCGATACGGGAGCTACACATAGCTTTATCTCCCAAGAAACTATAAAAGAACTAGAACTTGAACCAGAATTTGTCGACGAGCCTATTTGTGTGAAAATCCAGTTGGTGGCCCTGCAAAGCTTTGTCTATGATGCCAAGAGGTTCCTATCTCATATTCTTGTCATCGATTCCCTATTAGCCTTTTCATTCTCGACTTCAATGAATTTGAAATCTTACTCGAAATGAATTAGTTGACGAAATATGAAGCCAAATTAGATTGCAACAATCGAACGATCTCAATCAAAACAAAACTATTGAAATCTCTTGTAAGGATCTGAGTCCTAAGAGAGATAAACTGATGTATACTTTGGGATATCCCGAACCTAGTCTGGAGTCCGTACCGATTGTCTGGGATTTTCTAGACGTATTCGAAGAAGTCAAATCTTTATCTTCACACAGAGAAATTGAATTCAGATTTGACTTAGTTCCGGATGATCGTCCTGTCGTTCATGCAAGCCGCAGGATGACACCAAGGGAAAGGATAGAACTAGTCAAGCAAACTCGAGATTTGCTAGAGAAAGGATTAATATGTCCTAGTGTTTCAGAATGGGGTTCAGTTGTGGTATTCGTCGCTAAGTCTGATGGATCTTTGAGATTGTGTGTGGACTACTACGATCTCAATAAACTAACTCTCAAAAACAAATTTCCTTTACCCAGGATCGACGATCTATTCGATCAACTTCACGGCGCACGATTCTTTTCAAAGATGGATCTAGCCCAGGGATTCCATCAGCTACGAATTGCTGAAGATCGTGTTCACTTGATAGATATCAAGGGTCCAGACACATTCTATGAATGGTTAGTCATGCCTTTAGGACTAACCAATGCTCCCACATACTTCATAGACTTAATGACCGGTGTATTTCGAGGAGTATTGAATAAATTTGTTCTGGTGTTTGTTGATGATATTCTAATCTATTCCAAAACCGAAAAGGAGCATGCTGAGAATCTCAGAATAGTTCTGGAAATATAAAGGAAGAACATTCTGTTTGCAAAATTTTCTAAATGCCATTTTTGTTGAATATGCGAGTATATGATTTTTGTTTGATGATAATAAACATATATATATTCATTTAAATGTATTTGCTAAAGTACTATTTTATTTTTCACATAATTAAATAAATATTTGCTGAATAAAATAAATAACACAGAATTTAAATTCAAACGGATATTTCTGTTTAAACAAATATTTATTACAATTTTGAATTGTATAAATTTGAGCTCTCACTATATATATATACACACACAAAATTTTTAATTACAATAATTTTTTTGATTACATCACAATTTTTCACTTACAAATGCAGCTTACTGCAATTCACTCATTCACTTGTAATTATCTTCAACTCCATTCCAAATTGAATCCAGGATTTGAGAAATCTGCAAAAATAGACACTGACCTAGTAAAATTAAAAATAAAATATTTTTGCAGTATAAAATAAAATATGGATTTTGAAAATAATATTTGCCTTAGTTATTTGGGTTGTTCGTCATCATTTAAATTTGAATTCATCATACACGACCAGCTTGTGACATGCATAGTGTATCACTGTACATGACACAAAGCCATGCACACCGATATACACTTGATAAATCTACAGGGACATGTGAGCACAGGTCAAACCCAAATGAAAAGCCGGGTTCAACTCAAGTGCAATACAAATAAAGTCACAACACGAGAACAAGGTCAAACCCGAGCTGCAAGCTGAATACAACACAGATGCAAATTCAAATGAAATGGTCAAGACACAAAAATTAAGTCTTGTCCAAAGTTCAAGTCAATCACCAGAAAACGGGGACTGCAACAGTTCTGACCAAACAGTAGAGTTCAATATCCAGTCAAGCTAAATAAAGACTACCTCGGTAATCATGTAACATGAAGAAGTCAACACATATGATCAGAAGCAATGCAACAGTCAATATCAAGGCATGAACCAGACATGAAGCACAGGGATGCAAGCATCAAATAACAGTTTTGAACAAGACATAAATGCCGAAGTCGTGCAACATCATGTAGACATCAAGTAGATGAGCAAGGCTGCAAACATACATCATGAAACCAGAGTACACAATGAAGACATGAATACAAACACAAGAACTAAGCACACTGGAATACACAATGCATTAAGACCAAAGTATAACCTCCACTGACTCAACTCAAAAAGGGATGAACATGCAATAAAGGAGGCAAACAAGTAATGTACACATGAATATAATAGTGGACAATGCAAGTGCAGACTATGCAAAAGTGGAGACCACATGAGCTCAATGCAACATAACATCAAATAACAAACTATAACATATACATATGTATATGCATATTCAAGTGCATCTGAACTCACTCGACCAAGATTACATGAACCAGACTCAAACACACAGTGACACGTGTACATATATATAGACATTACTCGAAACCAGTAAACAATGTGAAGTCATAAGGTTCCAAATGATCAAAGTCATACTAGCAGTGACAGTGTCAACAGAGAAAAGATAACAGAGCTTCAATCAGTTTCACAAGAACAAGTCTGCAACACAATACAACATGGCAGTAGATAGTGAAAAGTGGTGCACATGTAACCAGAGTCAAGACAGGAAAACCAGTTCATATATGCAACCAGACTTCGACTCGAGCAGTGGACAGGAAACTCAACAAAGATCAAGTGAACAGGATAATCATACCACAATGCATCAGATGTCAAGACCACGAACATACCATAAGAAGTCATGAAACAGTAGTGTCAGTGACAGTACTGAAGTCATCAAAAGTCAAAGAGGCAAAAATCAACAACCAGGGTGCAAGTTCAAACAATTTCAAAAATCATGGTACAACAGTCATGGGACGACAAGTAGAAATCGAACAAGTAAATTTCCAACATGCTACATAGATGAAATAAATCAATATCTTCAGGAAGCAGGTTTTACAATACAAATCAAAGCCGTAATTATCAAGTAAGCAACTATAGTTCAATATCAAGGCACTGGCCAAATTCAAATTACAGAGAAAAATTCAAACCGAAGTCAAAAGTCCAAATAATTCAAAGCCGTGGTTGACGAGAAATGATACGGCTCTAAATCGAAGCCGTATGAATCAAGCTACCAAAAAATAGACGAATTTGAACAAATAAAAAATATATAAACTGAAGAAGTCAGAAATCATCACCAGCATCGAAACAAAATCGAACGGTCGGAACAAAGAAATTGACGAACTCAAACAAATACATACGAATGAAATTATATGGGATTAAACACTATATACCCTATCATCATCATCCGTAAATGTATTGAGTTCATGCAAGCAAATCAGAAAAAGCAAAAGGCCTAATTTACATACCAAAGTTAAAGATCGAACTCAATCGAGAAGCAGCCGAGTGCGACTTAGGTCAATCGACAAAGCTAGCAACGCACAATCGAATATTCGATTGATCAATTTGAAGTCGACGGCTTCTAATTTCCCAAAGCCCTAATTTCGAGCAAAGAAAAAGAGGAACGAGAAGGCCGACAATTTTACAGAGCAAAGTAGAGGAACGAAATAAAAGAAATAAAAGGCCCGGCCTTATTTTTTAATAAAGGCTTCAATATAATTTAAGATTAGGGTTTTGAATTTAAATTGCTTTGAATTGTATTTTTCCTTTTTAAACTTGTGTATTGTCTAGTCGTGTGACTAGGGGACGAACTAGGTGGTGTAGTTCAAGAATTCGCAACTCAGTGGGTGAGTTATGGCAGGGTTTTGAGCGTAGAGTTAAGGCTAGTCGATAGCGGGTGTCGCGAGTTTACGTGTGTAATCGTCTGACTGCTTAATTTCTAGTAGAAACCTTGAGGGCAGCATGTTGGTAGGTTTTTGCTGAAGCTGGGTAAATTCTATGTCGTTCTATTTCTGCATTTATTATTCTGCTATTATATATGATGCTATTGTTTTAATATATCTGTGTTGAGATTATTTTATACAAACTTCCGCAATAAATTTTTATAATTAATAATATTACCCTATTCACCCCCTGAAATCGATCCTACAAGTGGTATCGGAGCAAGGTACAAAAGCCATTTTTGTTTTAAAAATTTAATTTTTCAAAGAATATTTTTTTAAAAAAATTAAAATTTTGAAATGGCTACTTTTGCTAAGGGTCGGTCTAGTATTATCCCTCCTATTTTTGACGGAACATATATTTTGAATTGGAAATTAAAAATGGAATTTTATTTAAAATCGGTTAATTTTAAATGTTGGGATATCATTGAAAATGGGTGTGATATAACAGATGAGAAAATTATCTCGATTAATGCTCTGGCTATGCATATATTATATTCTCATATTAATCAAGATATTTTTAACTTCATCTCTCATTGTGAAGATGCACAGAAAATTCGGAATACTTTTGATGTAATATATGGTGCAAAAGCCAACGGCAATGAGAAATCCTCCTCAATCAAATCGATTAAAGAAACGAGCTTAATAGAATTGGTAAAAAGTAGTAGTGATGAGGATGATGATGAAGATGGAGCAGCTGAGCTGGCATTACTAATGAAGTGATTCATGAAGTGGAACTGCAAATACAGAAATCCAGGTCTAAATTAAAAATTAAAAAGCATAATAATCAAAGTTCTTGATAATCCAGAAGAATAGGAGATCGTCTGTCACAAGTGCAACAAACCCGAACACATCAAGCCCAATTGTCCTCGAAATCGACACGCCATAGAAAAGAATTCAAAAAGGAAAAGTTTTGCAGCCATGTGGAATAAAAGTGATGATTGTAAAAGAACTAGTAGTGAGAGAGAAACAGTAAATCTGTGCCTATAAGGTGATATAACTGATAGCGACGATGACGAGCCAAGCGAGGTATCAAAACTTTCTCACTTGCAACTACTTATATATTTCCACGAAGTAAATGGATGTTTTGAACGACTTAGGGAGAGATATGCTAAAATTGAATCACAAAGAGATACTTTGATAGAATCAAATAAACAACTTGACCAATTAGTTAAAAACTATCAAAGTAGGATCCCTAAGTGTGCATTTGAAGAAGAAATTAAAAAATCAGAAATCAAAACGCTTGAAAATGAAATTCTGATTTTGAAAGAAAGTGAAAATACTCGAAGAGAAAATTCTATTAAAAGGTGCACACAATTATTGAATGAAAATGTATCCCTCAAAACACAAGTCCAACAATTATCTACGACTTTAGGAAAATTTTCAAAAAGTGAATGATCGTTAAGTCTGGTTTTAGGAAAAAAAACTGTTAATACATATGCACAAGGGCTTGGATATAATCGATCAGAACATGATAGAGATGAAATTAAACAAGTCAATTCCATGTGCATAATTTGTAGAAAATTTGGACACAATCAAAATATTTGTTCGTATAGACCCAAACACGTGAAAACCATTCCAATTTGGGTTTCAAAAGGCATAAATACAAAATCTTTGAAAGTCAAACAAATTTGGGTGCCAAAAGGAACGTATATAAATAGTTATGGGTCTCCACAAAATTATTTTTCAAAATATTTTGCCACTAACAATCATGGACCTATAAAAACAAATGGGCCACAAAAATCTTTTATCGTGTAGGTGTGGTAGCAGGCTAAGGAACTACAATAGTATTACTTGGATTTTGGCTGTTCCAGGGACACAACGGACGACAAAACAACGTTCCTTAGCCTAGTACAAAGGTGATAGAATCACAATGGGCTACAACGAAATATTATCATAAAGGTAAAACAGGTAATGGTATATTTATGTTGAACGATATATTAAATGTGATAATCTACACCTTAATCTGATTTAAATTAGCCAGTTATGTGACAATGAATGTTGATGATGATTCTGACTTTTTCAAAAGAATTGGCCAATTACTTGTTTATACTGAGAACACTAAAACCTTGAATTATTGATGATGTTTTTGATGATTACTCTTGATTCATGTGGATATATTTTTGGATTTGTCACTATGTTTACTATTTGCTTATATACACGGCTTCAAATTTAAATTCAAGAGAAATTCACTTAAAAGCTGTTAAAATTGATTTTAAGATATTTTGATGCACACTTCATGGTTTGGACTATCAAATTTAACTAATGATAATATCGAATGAAAGAAAAATTCAGATGCAGATTACACTGGTAATATAGTTGATAAAAAATTCTAGTGGAACGTGATTCATGTTGAGACATTTAGTAACTGCATCGTTTTTCAAAAAAAAAAATATCTACATATTTTTCATTTCAAATAATTTTCAAAAAGCAGACATTTTTCTTATCAAACCCCATTTAGAAAATACTTTTTGACCTTATTTCAGATTAGTCATCTTAGAAAATTTGATTTTATAATTATTTTGAATATGATTTTAAATGATTACATTGACTAATCTGACTCCCTAATCACTATCGAAAAGATCGATAGTGATTGAAAAAGTGAAGATTGTTAATATTAATCATATATTATAACTTGAGGCGGTATATTTAGTAAATTTCTTTAGAAATTTGAACAAGAGTTATAAAAACTTTTTATTGGTGAAAATTCCATGAGCATATCTAATTCTATCATATTTCTATCAACCATCACTCATTAAAATCCAATATAGTATGTCAATATGTGGAATTTCAAACAAGAAATCATTCGTTTTTCATTTTATATTTTAAAAATAAAATAAAATAAAATAAATAAAATCCAAAGTATTCACTCTCATTTAAAAGTCCTAACGGTTATGCATGGGTGAATTACTTAGAATTTTTATGTGCTTCCAAGCTCATTTAAAAGTCCTCGCGGTTATGCATGCATGGAATGCATATTAAAATTGATTAATTAAATAGACAAGTTGATTCTAATCTCATTTAAAAGTCCTCATGGTTATGCATAGTTAGAAGATACTTGAATTCATTTTTTCAAAAATATAATTGGAATACTACTAGTCTCATTTAAAAGTCCTAACGGTTATGCATGGTTAGTAGATATTTAAATTCCTGAAATAAGTATACCACAAATAGACACAACTGCATGGTTTTATATGATGACATCATCCCTATCTTCTAAAGTGAATATGCGTCAAACAGAGTATTTATGATTTTCGTTTGATTTTTTATTGAAATTTAATATTTATATTCGACTGAGTTTTAATGTCGTATTAATGTCTATCACTTTATCTCTATTTTTCTAACACTATTACTCTTTTGCTGATTAAAATAGACACAACTGCATGGTTTTAATGTCGTATTTTATTTTTCACATAATTAAATAAATATTTGCTGAATAAAATAAATAACATAGAATTTAAATTCAAACGGATATTTTTATTCAAACAAATATTTATTACAATTTTGAATAGTACAAATTTGAGCTCTCACTACACACACACACACACACACAATTTTCACTTACAACACAAATTTTGATTACATCACAATTTTTCACTTACAAATGCACCTCACTACAATTCACTCATTCACTTGTAATTATCTTCAACTCCATTCCAGATTGAATCCAACATCTGAGCAATCTGCAAAAATAAACACTGACGTAGTAAAATTGAAAACAAAATATTTTTGTAGTATAAAATAAAATGTGGATTTTGAAAATAATATTTGCCTCAGTTATTTGGGTTGTTCGTCATCATTTAAATTTGAATTCATCATACAGGAACAGCTTGTGACATGCACAGTGTATCACTGTACATGCCACAAGGCTGTGCACACCGACATACACTTGATAATCTACAGGGACAGGTGAGCACAGGTCAAACCCAAATGAAAAACCAAGTTCAACTCAAGTGTAATACAAATAAAGTCACAACACGAGCACAAGGTGAAACCCGAGCTGCAAGCTGGATTCAACACAGGTGCAAATTCAATTGAAATGGTCGAGACACAAAAATTAAGTCTCGTCCAAAGTTCAAGTCAATCACCAAAAAACAGGGACTACAACAGTTCTGACCAAACAATAGAGTTCAATATCCAATCAAGCTAAATAAAGAGTAGCTCAATAATCATGTAACATGAAGAAGTCAACATATATGATCAGAATCAATGCAATAGTCAATATCAAGGCATGAACCAGACATGAAGCACATGGATGCAAGCATCAAGTAGCAGTTTTGAACAAGACATAAATGCCGAAATCATGCAACAACATGTAGACATCAAGTAGATGAGCAAGGCTGCAAACATACATCATGAAACCAAAGTACACAGTGAAGACATGAATACAAACACAAGAACTAAACACATTGGAATACACAATGCATCAATACCAAAGTATAACCACCACTGACTCAACTCAAAAAGGGATGAACTGGTAACAAAGGAGGCAAACAAGTAATGTACACATGAATACAATAGTGGACAATGCAAGTGCAGACTAAACAAAAGTGAAGACCACATGAGCCTAATGCAACACAACATCAAATAACAAACTATAACATAGACATATGTATATGCATATTCAAGTGCATCTGAACTCAAACTCGACCAAGACTACATGAACCAGACTCAAACACACAGTGGCACATGTACACATATATAGACATTACTCGAAACTAGTAAACAATGTGAAGTCATAAGGTTCCAAATGATCGAAGTCATACTAGCAGTGACAATGCCAACAGAGAAAAGATAACAGAGCTTCAACCAGTTTCACAAGAACAAGTCTGCAACACAATACAAGATTATAGTAGATAGTGCAAAGTGGTGCATATGCAACCATAGCTGAGACAGGAAAACCAGTTCATATATGCAACCAGACTTCGACTCGAGCAGTGGACAGGAAACTCAACAAAGATCAAGTGAACAACATAATCATACCATAATGCATCATATGTCAAGACCACGAACATACCACACAAAGTCATGAAACGGCAGTGTCGGTGATAGTACCGAAGTCATCAGAAGTCACAGAGGCAAAAATCAACAACCAGGGTGCAAGTTCAAACAATTTCAAAAATCATGGTACAACAGTCATGGGACGACAGGTAGAAATCAAACAAGTAAAATTCCAACATGCTACAAAGATGAAATAAATCAATATCGTTAGGAAGCAGGATTTACAATACAAATCAAAGCCATAATTATCAAGTAAACAACTGCAGTTCAATATCAAAGCACTAGCCGAATTCCAGTTACAGAGAAAAATTCATACCAAAGTCAAAAGTCCAAATAATTAAAAGTCGTGGTTGACAAGGAATGATACAGCTCTCAATCGAAGCCGTATGAATCAAGCTACTAGAAAATATATGAATTTAAACAAATAAAAAATATACAAACTAAAGAAGTCAGAAACCATCACTAGCATCGAAACAAAATCGAACGGCCGAAACAAAAAAATTGACGAACTCAAACAAATACATACAAACGAAATTATAGGGGATTAAACTCTATATAAACCCTACCATCATAGGCTGTAAATGTACTGAGTTCAAGCAAGCAAATCAAAAAAAGCAAAAGGCATAAATTACGTACCAAAGTCAAAGATCGAACTCGATCGAGAAGCCGTCGAGTGCGACTCAAGGAGACGGTCAATCGACAGAGCTAGCAATGCATAATCGAATATTCGATTGATCAATTTGAAGTCGGCAACTTCTAATTTCTCAAATCCCTAATTTCGAGCAAAGAAAAAGAGGAACGAGCAAGGCCGACATTTTTACAGAGCAAAGTAGAGGAACGAAATCAAAGAAATAAAAGGCCCATCCTTATTTTTTAATAAAGGCTTTAGTATAATTTAAAATTAGGGTTTTGAATTTAAATTGCTATAAATTGTATTTTTCCCTTTTAAACTTGTGTATTGTCTAGTCTTGTGACTAGAGGACGAACTAAGTGGTGTAGTTCGAGAATTCACAACTCAGTGGCTGAGTTGTGGCAGGGTTTTGAGCGTAGAGCTAAGGCTAGTCGATAGCGGGTGTCGTGAGTTTACGTGTGTAAGCATCCGACTACTTAATTTCTAGTAGAAACCTTGGGGGCAGCACGTAGGCAGGTTTTTGCCGAAGCTGCGTAAATTCTGTGTCGTTTTATTTCTGCATTTATTATTCTGCTATTATCTATGCTGCTATTATTTTGATATATCTGTGTTGAGATTATTTTATACAAACTTCCAAAATAAATTTTTATAATTAATAATATCACCCTATTTACCCTCTTTCTAGGGTGAAATCGATCCAACAATTTTTGGGTTAAGGAAGTCAGATTTTTTGGGCACATTGCTAATGAAGAGGGAATTTCTATTGACTGAGCAAGATTTCCGCTATTCTTGACTGGAAGAAACCCACTACTCTAAAAGAAGTTTGAAGCTTTCTGGGTTTAGCTGGATATTATTGAATATTTGTCCAGGATTTCTCCATATTGGCTAGTCCGTTGACTAGGCTAACTATGAAGAATGCTAAGTTCGGTTGGACTCCAAAATGTAATGAAGCTTTCCAGGAGTTGAAGAGGAGATTGACTACCGCTCCCATTCTCACTATCATTAACGGAAATCAAGGCTTATCGATTTATATAGATGCTTGTGGTGATGGTTTGGGTGCAGTGCTAATGCAGAATGGGAAAGTAATTGCCTACGTGAATAGACAATTACGTCCGAATGAGAAAAATTACCCAACTCACGATCTCGATCTTCTAGCTGTTATTTTCGCTTTGAGAATCTGGCGACACTATCTTCTAGGTAAAAATCTCTTTAAGATTTTCTAAAGATTTAAAAGTTTAAATTAGCTTAATATTTATACTTAATAAACCTTTTTCTTTTAGATGAAAAATTTGAATTATTCACCGACCACAAATCTCTGAAGTATCTATTCACCCAGAAAGATTTAAATCTAAGGCAACAATGCTGATTGGAATTTCTAGCATCATATGACCTAGATATTCTGTATACGCTTGAAAAAGCCAATGTAGTTGCCGATGCCTTGAGTAGGAAACATGCTATTCTTGCTCATCTTGTTGCCGCACCTACTATTCTTGAGAAAGCCGCTAACAGGCAAAATGAAGACAAGTTTCTTCGAGATATTTATAGGAGGATTTGTCGAGGTGAAGATTTCAGTTTTGGAATCGATAATTTGGAATTATAAGATTGAAAGGCAGGATGTGTGTTCTAGATATCCCGGATCTAAAGCGGAAGTGTTGGACGAGTGTCAAAAGTCTAAACTTAGTATCCATCCAGGAGTTAATAAGATGTATAGAGATATCAAAAGAACTTTCTGGTGGAAAACAATGAAAAGGGATATATCTATTTATGTCAGTTGTTGTGCAACCTGTCAACAAATTAAAAGTGATCAAAAGAAGATGGCGGATTTACTTCAGCCGTTGGAAGTACCTAAATGGAAGTGGGATCAAGTGTCTATGGATTTTATAAATGGTTTTCCAAGAACTCATAAAGGTAATGAGGCAATTTGGGTTATCTTGGATCGTCTAACCAAGACTGCCCACTTCATCCCAGTAAAATCTAACCGAACTACAACAAGTCTGGAAAAGTTGTATATAAAAGAGATTGCTCGTCTCCAGGTATACCTAGCAGTATAGTGAGTGATCGTGATCCGATCTTCACTAGTAGGTTTTGGGAGGAATTTCAAGCCGCATTAGGAACCAAACTGAACTTTAGTACTGCTTATCACTCGTAGTCTGATGGGCAGACTGAGAGGATTAATCGAATCTTAGAAGACCTATTGCGTGCTTGTATACTGGATTTTGGTGGTTCACAGGAGGACCATTTACATCTAGTTGAATTCTTATATAACAATTGTAACGTTTCGGATTTTGCCCGCTCGAAAATCGACATCCATACTTCATATCGTATTCGAATGTCAAAGATTCGAACGTTCAAATCCGATTCGCCGGAGCTTATAACAACATTAAGTAAACAACACAGCGGAATAAAAGAATAATACATTGATATACAACACAGATACAATATCTGATACAACAGATGATCCAATAGATATCAATATACATCAGAGATATGATACAATAAATAGCAGCGGAAAAGAAAACGATAACACCAGCAGCGGAACAAATAACTCTAAGATAGTCTTCAAGCAAGAACTCCAAAACCGCAACTCCCAACTCCAAGAACCAATCCAGCAATAGCTCGAACTCCCAATGACGATGCACCAAGCTCGGCAGGACTGGTGTGATCCAAAGACTGAACTAACTCCAAATAATCCACTACATCTGATTATCTGAAAAACCCAACTCTAGACTGCTCGTGTAGAAAAAAATAAGCACCCAGAGTTTAGGAAAGAAACAATAAACTCCGGATCAGTCGTGGGACTGGTGTGAGCAACAAAAACAGTTTATCTTTTATTCAAAATCAAAATAGAGGAATATTTTTAAAGTCAATTCGCAATGCTTTTAAAAATGAGACTACCATAAGACCTCCCACCACACACACAATGCAAATGCAGACTTGGAGGAGATTTCTTCTTATGTTAGTCAAAGATGCTTGATACGCATTAAAAAGAAACATTTGATATTATTATTAGTGCATAGTGTAGGAAACATTTCGAAAGTAGAATATAAATCTTAGCCAGCATAGGTACCATTATATTATGCCTTCTATAGCTACCTCCTGAGGAAGCAGGTTCTACAACTAAAACCGTACAAGATCGTATTGTTTCTTTGGATTTCCAACAAATGGTCAGGCCAAGGAACTTCCCATTGCCACATGAGAACGCCTCTGGAAGGACGTCCCTGAGAACCAAACCGGATCTCTGCCAACACAAGGCCGGGTTACCCCTAACTGGGTAACTACTGACACGAGTATGCCATCCCCCGGTCCTTTGGGACCTTTATCCGAGAGCTCTCTAATCAACATCACACAATGATAAATAAAGTGTTTCAACATGAGCAAGTATCTGGGCTCCATACCATGATACCACCCTTTTCCAGAAGGAAATGCACATACCCTAAAGGGAGCTACCCCTCATAACCTTGCCGCATCTTTCCTGTTTTGACCATTCCGGGGTGTGAGGCTCGACGAAGTCTCGTCCACAAAGCCACGCTTTATACAAAAGCTGTGCTTTGGGTCAACAAATGATCATAGAAATGATCACAAAGATAAACGATCAAACAAATGATCATATCACAAATGATCAACACAATGATCATTTCACAGCAACACTCAGCATGTCACATTACCAAATTGGGAATATATTGCTGATAACCTTCAACTACATAACCTCTGAGCTCGTACGTCTCAGAGAAGGGTGTTAAGCTAAGAGAATAAATTCTCCGCCACCAACAGAAATATATTTGAAAGAAATCAGCTTTATATCTCAACTTGTAATGTCAGACATACAATCCATACAAGTCTGTTCCGGGCTCGAACATAACCGAAGGCACTTACAAAGAAGTCCTTGCAATCCGGATATTCACTAATCACGACCGGACTTCCCATCACATATGGAGTCTCTATACCGGGGACCAGTCGATGCAAAGACATTCGACGAGTTGTCCTTTCGCTTTCAAAAATATCCGGTCTTCAACACCGGTCTTCAATTGCTATCCATAACGACATATCACATATTCGGAATGGGACATATGACACAAAGGTCCTCTCCCGGCTAAACCGAACAGTGAGCGCAGTATTTCAAAAACATATGGATATTGGGATTTCAATTAAGTCACAACTTAAAACCCAAAACTTTTCTTCAAATGGTTTAAACCAATTACCATTTCAAATCTTTATATTACAAAAAAGATTTATTTCACAAAGATCAATTTATAGACTTTAAAACAATTTCCATTCCAATTGGATTAACTCATTAAATCTTTAAATCAAAGATTTAACTCATAGCTTTCAAAATTCGATTAACTTGTTGAATCTTTAAATCAAAATTCAACTTATAGCTTTCAAATCGTTTTCATAACTTGGAAATTATCTTCATTTTCAAACTTGAAATTCTTTTTTACACAAATTGGACGTTAATTTCTTATATGAAAGCTTTTATTATTTGAAAACAAACAGTTTTCGTTTCAGAAAGATCCAATTATATTTACATGAGTTAAAGCCCTCGAATTCTATTCACATCCCAAATCAATACTTTTAAAATAGTTTAACCCATATATAACTGGTATAACATTTTTAATCCCTAGTTTTTAATCATAGAATTCAATTTCAAATCTTGAATTTAAGTTCAAATCAAATTATTCAACTTCATATTTTATCGAGTTATTCAAAATAAATTTCATTTATGAATTTCCATTTCAATTGCTTTTCACTTTAAACCCAATCTATTTGAAACCATTTGAATTTAAAAATTCAAATTCAAAACTATTTTCAAAAATCTGTGACTTAATCGATTTCCTCGTGAAATCCATATTGGTGTGTGTATAAGTGTGGTCTAGGGGTTTAACACAATAGTGCAACATCATTTCAATCATCACAGATAAAAACACAGAAATATAGTTGATAAGCGATATAAACTATAACGCTTATCTTCCATATACAGATCACAGATAGTATGGAAATGTAAATAAATATACACAGCTCAATCTACAGAACAAAATATCACAAATCAGATAGGATAATCAATTCAAGGCATTTCATACTATACAATCATTCATAAGCATTCAATAAACATTTGTAAGCAGGAATAATTAATTGTTTAATCCTAATTAATTCAATTCATTTCCAATTTAATTGATTACTTATGAATTTATTATTCAATTCAGATTTATTAATTCCAAATCATTTGATATAAATTAATTTATCAAACACTTTAATTAATTAAATTATTCTTAATCAATCATATTAATTAAATTGACTCTTGAACCAATTATAAAATTAATTAACTTCTTAATTCATTATTTCAAGAAGTTTACTCTTTAATTACTTACCATTAAGCAATCATCTCATAATAACAAATCATTAATTACCAATTTATCTTTATCATTAATTTAATTAAAATATTCAAATTTAATTGCTTATTAGTAATTAACCCCTTAATTGCTTTCATTAAGTAATTAACAATTAACAATTGATTTAATTAATTAAATTTATTTGTTATCAAAATTTATCACATTAATTTTGTTACTTAATAACTCATAGTTAATTATTCTCATTAACTAATAACATTTCTTAATTTACTTCTTAATTAATATCTAATTATAAATTAATCTAAATTATTAATTTATAAATTAAATACATAAGTCATTCCTTAATTATCTTATTCATTTAAATCATTTTAATACCTTAATAATTTCTAAGATAATCTATTTCTTTATCAATGATTTAAATAAATATTAAGGTGTATTTTAGACATTACCCCTTTTGAATTTAAATTTGAATTCCATTTTGAATTTAAGATTTCAAAATGATTTACCATTTAACATTAGCCCAATTTAAATATTTATTTATAAACTTAAAAAAAATGAAAAAAAAACATTTATTACTTTTATAAGAAAGCCTTTAAATCAACTACTTAATTTTTTTTGATAAAAATTTAGCTTTTTACATCACATTACATTTCAACTTGCTTTTGAAAACTTGGTTTTTAATTTTTTGATTAAAAACCCAAATTCATTTTTTCTTTCTTTTATCTTAGATTCAAAGGTTCATTTGCATCCATACTTTAAATTGTTGAATTTAAATCCCAGTTTAAATTTTTATTTCAGATTTTAAATTAAACTTTAAAAATCTGAAACTATCAGGTTTTAAACCTGAAACCCCATTTAAATATTTTAACTATTTATTACATTTCAGATTTTAATGCAAAGATAAATTTGAATTCAAACTTAAATCTGGATTTAAACTTGATTAAAATCTGGTATACAACTAAGTTTTCATTTGAATTTGTTAAAAACTCAAACAACTTTGGTATCAGGTTATAAGGCTGGAACAAACACTGACCAAACTCAAACCAAAGTTGACTTCGAGTCGCATACCCTTTTGCTTCGAGCCATATACTCGAATGACTCGAGTGAAACCCGAGGAAACAACCCACAAAAAAAGAAAACACAGTGACAGGTTTTTTTTTTATTTATCAAAACCTGTAACCAGCCCCCATTTGCACTTCAAATGGCCATGGTGCACGTGCACATCGCCTCTGGCGATGTTCCAACATCGCAGCATGGTTGAAAGCGTCGACCATTCTCCCCAGATCCATTCGCGACCACCTAAACTTCGTCAACACCGCGAAAATCACATTCGACTTCGAAGGCCCGAACCTGGGAACACAACACCAAACACCCCCTTCAAACCTGTCATTGCATCAAACTCGCCGCCTCGACCACTAAAATTCGAGCGACTCCGGCTACAAACGCGTCACACTTCCAACCATCATTCCCCCAAAGCACACGCGACTCGGTCGATCATCGGTGGTGAACTCACCTCGTTTCCAGACCTCATCAAAACCATGTACTAAACCCTACATTCAATTCGAGCTACAAATTTTGGCATTAGAAAAATTTTCCATCATTTTTCCTATATCCACGAATCAATGATCTAGCTCCATAACAAATTTCGGCATCAACAATTGATTAAATCAACAGAATTTTGTAAAAAGGTGATTTTTGTTCATCTGTAAACCGCTTCTTTATTTCTCAACTAAAAATTTTCATTTTTGTTTTGAAAATCAAGTTTAAGCTTTATCTTTTGATTCATATACCTGAATCTGTGAATCATAAAAATTAAAATTTTACTTATTTAAGTTTTCCCCTGTTGTTTTATTATTTCCAGAAGCCAAAACAAATTAGCTTAACTTAAACAAACTTTTAAACTTAAAACAAAGATACACAAACATATTTTGTTCGAACTTAAGTAATAATAAAGATTTAAATAAGAGTAAGTAAAGTTTGATTAGTAGTTGAGCCTGGGAACTAAAATCAGAGGGAAAGAATTCAGATTAACTATTGCACACACCAGTACACATATATAAACACAGAGATTTTTAAAATGTGCTCACAGACATATTTTTTTTTAATTTCAGAAATGAGCATGTAACCATATACTTGATATTTTCAATTAGTGATGTTACTCACCTTGCTTTTCCAGAAAAAACAGATCCTCATTTTGTTTGAAACAGGCTTGAAGTTGCAAACTAAATCCTTCTTTGCTTTTCTGGATTTGTATTATTATTTTAAGGTTGAACTTGTTTAAGTTTGAAATGATGTTCATTTTTGATTTTCCTCAGTGATGATGGTCGAACTGAAATGAGAAGAAGTTGATATAGAGGAGAGAGTGTACAGAGTAATGTCTTTGTTTATTCAATAAGCATGGCTGAGATGTTTTGTATTAAATGCATGAGTCCTTTATCACTTTTCTTTGTTTTGTTTAGTATAATAGGCATGGCTGGTATGCTTGCATTAATTACTTACAACTTTATGCAGGCTATATTTTATTTCTTCATTTGACAAGGGTACATGACTATATGTTTTGTTTGCTTTGACTATGCAAATTTGATTTCGGCTGGAGATATTAGTGGCTTGCAGATTTGTTTATTAACTTGTATTTATATTTTGAATTTATATTTCTTTTTGCTAAGTTTTATCACTTTATATTTAAACTTTGTTTTGTCACTTCTTTTGTTCCATTGTCTTATTTTTATTCCTCTTTTATTTTAACTTAAATTATTTATTTTACTTTAATATTTATTGTTTTATATTAAATTTATAAATTCAAATTATTATTAACCATCAATTGTAATACTTATTGTTATCAATTATTATTAAACCATTCATTTACAATTCATATCTAATGTATATACATATATATCTCTATATTTATTTTTAAACCCATTTATTTAAGATTTTATTTCAAATCCAATTTAAATATATATTCACATATATACAAATTGTCAAATCCATATGACTTTATATATTTTCTAGTCGAATCGGGGAAACTCGCTTCCATTTAAATCAATTTATCTTACAATTTTATTCAAAAATTCATTTAATTATCAATTTAAATTAAATTAAAATCTAGGGTCGTTACAAACTTCCCCCCTTAAAAGAATTTCGTCCTCGAAATTCGCAGGCATGAAAACAACACAGAGATAGACAGATTCGATCTCCTATAATTCCTCAAACTTAAGATATGAATTCCAAACTCAAGTCGGAATATCTCAGAACACATACCAATTTGTCCCTCTTCGGACTTTGGTATTCAAAAGAAATTTCAATAAAATTTCAAAATTCGGCTTCAACCGACATCGTTTTATTGATTTAATTCAATTTTATCCTCATTTTCTATTAATCAATTTACCTCAAATTAGAATTTCCAATTTCAAATTCATTAAGGTTTAAATCAAAAATCTGATAAGAAGCCGATGAAGAAACAAAGTAAGGAATTTCTACAACGATTCATAGAGCCATCATCATACCGAAACTTCTTCTTGTAGCTGGTACGAAGAAATCAAAAGAGTTTGGAAATGAATCAAAGAAAATTGATAGAGAAAGATTATTTCCACTGTTACAGGGTATTGACCATTTATAGTCGTACTTTTCTATCCCCTATCTCGTTCTCTTCTCGCACTCATACTTACTATCAGTGAATAGTAAGAGAATTTACTGAGACACTCGAACGGATATCTTAGGGATTACTCATTCTAGGGTATACTTCACCCTATCTCTAATGAGCTACTTAATGTGTTACACTCCTGAGCTAAAGTTCAACCTTAGCTCTGATACCAAATGTAACGTTTCGGATTTTGCCCGCTCGAAAATCGACATCCATACTTCATATCGTATTCGAATGTCAAAGATTCGACCGTTCAAATCCGATTCGCCGGAGCTTATAACAACATTAAGTAAACAACACAGCGGAATAAAAGAATAATACATTGATATACAGTACAGATACAATATCTGATACAACAGATGATCCAATAGATATCAATATACATCAGAGATATGATACAATAAATAGTAGCGGAAAAGAAAACGATAACACCAGCAGCAGAACAAATAACTCTAAGATAGTCTTCAAGGAAGAACTCCAAAACCGCAACTCCCAACTCCAAGAACCAATCCAGCAATAGTTCGAACTCCCAATAACGATGCACCAAGCTCGGCAAGACTGGTGTGATGCAAAGACTGAACTAACTCCAAATAATCCACTACATCTGACTATCTGAAAAACCCAACTCTAGACTGCTCGTGTAGAAAAAAATGAGCACCCAGAGTTTAGGAAAGAAACAATAAACTCCGGATCAGTCGTGGGACTGGTGTGAGCAACAAAAACAGTTTATCTTTTATTCAAAATCAAAATAGAGGAATATTTTTAAAGTCAATTCGCAATGCTTTTAAAAATGAGACTACCATAAGACCTCCCACCACACACACAATGCAAACGCAGACTTGGAGGAGATTTCTTCTTATGTTAGTCAAAGATGCTTGATACGCATTAAAAAGAAACATTTGATATTATTATTAGTGCATAGTGTAGGAAACATTTCGAAAGTAGAATATAAATCTTAGCCAGGATAGGTACCATTATATTATGCCTACTATAGCTACCTCCTGAGGAAGCAGGTTCTACAACTAAAACCGTACAAGATCGTATTGTTTCTTTGGATTTCCAACAAATGGTCAGGCCAAGGAACTTCCCATTGCCACATGAGAACGCCTCTGGAAGGACATCCCCGAGAACCAAACTGGATCTCTGCCAACACAAGGCCGGGTTACCCCTAACTGGGTAACTACTGACACGAGTATGCCATCCCCCGGTCCTTTGGGACCTTTATCCGAGAGCTCTCTAACCAACATCACACAATGATAAATAAAGTGTTTCAACATGAGCAAGTATCTGGGCTCCATACCATGATACCACCCTTTTCCAGAAGGAAATGCACATACCCTAAAGGGAGCTACCCCTCATAACCTTGCCGCATCTTTCCTGTTTTGACCATTCCGGGATGTGAGGCTCGACGAAGTCTCGTCCACAAAGCCACGCTTTATACAAAAGCTGTGCTTTGGGTCAACAAATGATCATAGAAATGATCACAAAGATAAACGATCAAACAAATGATCATATCACAAATGATCAACACAATGATCATTTCACAGCAACACTCAGCATGTCACATTACCAAATTGGGAATATATTGCTGATAACCTTCAACTACATAACCTCTGATCTCGTACGTCTCAAAGAAGGGTGTTAAGCTAAGAGAATAAATTCTCCGCCATCAACAGAAATATATTTAAAAGAAATCAGCTTTATATCTCAACTTGTAATGTCAGACATACAATCCATACAAGTCTGTTCCGGCATCGAACAGAACCGAAGGCACTTACAAAGAAGTCCTTGCAATCCGGATATTCACTAATCACGACCGGACTTCCCATCACATATGGAGTCTCTATACCGGGGACCAGTCGATGCAAAGACATTCGACGAGTTGTCCTTTCGCTTTCAAAAATATCCGGTCTTCAACGCCGGTCTTCAAATGCTATCCATAACGACATATCATATATTCGGAATGGGATATATGACACAAAGGTCCTCTCCCGGCTAAACCGAACAGTGAGCGCAGTATTTCAAAAACATATGGATATTGGGATTTCAATTAAGTCACAACTTAAAACCCAAAACTTTTCTTCAAATGGTTTAAACCAATTACCATTTCAAATATTTACATTACAAAAAAGATTTATTTCACAAAGATCAATTTATAGACTTTAAAACAATTTCCATTCCAATTGGATTAACTCATTAAATCTTTAAATCAAAGATTTAACTCATAGCTTTCAAAATTCGATTAACTTGTTGAATCTTTAAATCAAAATTCAACTTATAGCTTTCAAATCGTTTTCATAACTTGAAATTATCTTCATTTTCAAACTTGAAATTCTTTTTAACACAAATTGGACGTTCATTTCTTATATGAAAGCTTTTATTATTTGAAAACAAACAGTTTTCGTTTCAGAAAAATCCAATTATATTTACACGAGTTAAAGCCCTTGAATTCTATTCACATCCCAAATCAATACTTTTAAAATAGTTTAACCCATATATAAATGGTATAACATTTTTAATCCCTAGTTTTAAATCATAGAATTCAATTTCAAATCTTGAATTTAAGTTCAAATCAAATTATTCAACTTCATATTTTATCGAGTTATTCAAAATAAATTTCATCTATGAATTTCCATTTCAATTGCTTTCCACTTTAAACCCAATCTATTTCAAACCATTTGAATTTAAAAATTCAAATTCAAAACTATTTTCAAAAATCTGTGACTTAATCGATTTCCTCGTGAAATCCATATTGGTGTGTGTATAAGTGTGGTCTAGGGGTTTAACACAATAGTGCAACATCATTTCAATCATCACAGATAAAAACACAGAAATATAGTTGATAAGCGATATAAACTATAACGCTTATCTTCCATATATAGATCACAGATAGTATACAAATGTAAATAAATATACACAGCTCAATCTACAGAACAAAATATCACAAATCAGATAGGATAATCAATTCAAGGCATTTCATACTATACAATCATTCATAAGCATTCAATAAACATTTGTAAGCAGGAATAATTAATTGTTTAATTCTAAATAATTCAATTCATTTCCAATTTAATTGATTACTTTTGAATTTATTATTCAATTCAGATTTATTAATTCCAAATCATTTGATATAAATTAATTTATCAAACACTTTAATTAATTAAATTATTCTTAATCAATCATATTAATTAAATTGACTCTTGAACCAATTGTAAAATTAATTAACTTCTTAATTCATTATTTCAAGAAGTTTACTCTTTAATTACTTACCATTAAGCAATCATCTCATAATAACAAATCATTAATTACCAATTTATCTTTATCATTAATTTAATCAAAATATTCAAATTTAATTGCTTATTAGTAATTAACCCCTTAATTGCTTTCATTAAGTAATTAACAATTTACAATTGATTTAATTAATTAAATTTATTTGTTATCAAAATTTATCACATTAATTTTGTTACTTAATAATTCATAGTTAATTATCCTCATTAACTAATAACATTTCTTAATTTACTTCTTAATTAATCTCTAATTATAAATTATTCTAAATTATTAATTTATAACTTAAATACATAAGTCATTCCTTAATTATCTTATTCATTTAAATCATTTTAATACCTTAATAATTTCTAAGATATTCTATTTCTTTATCAATGATTTAAATAAATATTAAGGTGTATTTTAGACATTACCCCCTTTGAATTTAAATTTGAATTCCATTTTGAATTTAAGATTTCAAAATGATTTACCATTTAACATTAGCCCAATTTAAATATTTATTTATAAACTTAAAAAAAATGAAAAAAAACATTTATTACTTTTATAAGAAAGCCTTTAAATCAACTACTTAATTTCTTTTGATAAAAATTTAGCTTTTTACATCATATTACATTTTAACTTGCTTTTGAAAACTTGGTTTTTAATTTTTTGATTAAAAACCCAAATTCATTTTTACTTTCTTTTACCTTAGATTCAAAAGTTCATTTGCATCCATACTTTAAATTTTTGAATTTAAATCCCAGTTTAAATTTTTATTTCAGATTTTAAATTAAACTTTAAAAATCTGAAACTATCAGGTTTTAAACCTGAAACCCCATTTAAATATTTTAACTATTTATTACATTTCAGATTTTAATGCAAAGATAAATTTGAATTCAAACCTAAATCAGGATTTAAACTTGATTAAAATCTGGTATACAACTAAGTTTTCATTTGAATTTGTTAAAAACTCAAACAACTTTGGTATCAGGTTACAAGCCTGGAACAAACACTGACCAAACTCAATCCAAAGTTGACTTCGAGTCGCATACCCTTTTGCTTCGAGCCATTTACTCGAATGACTCGAGTGAAACCCGAGGAAACAACCCACAAAAAAAGAAAACACAGTGACAGGTTTTTTTTTATCAAAACCTGTAACCAGCCCCCACTTGCACTTCAAATGGCCATGGTGCACGTGCACATCGCCTCTGGCGATGTTCCAGCATCGCAGCATGGTTGAACGCGTCGACCATTCTCCCCAGATCCATTCGCGACCACCTAAACTTCGTCAACACCGCGAAAATCACATTCGACTTCGAAGGCCCGAACATGGGAACACAACACCAAACACCCCCTTCAAACCTGTCATTGCATCAAACTCGCCGCCTCGACCACTAAAATTCGAGCGACTCCGGCTACAAACACGTCACACTTCCAACCATCATTCACCAAAGCACATGCGACTCGGTCGATCATCGGTGGTGAACTCACCTCGTTTCCAGGCCTCATCAAAACCATGTACTAAACCCTACATTCAATTCGAGCTACAAATTTTGGCATTAGAAAAATTTTCCAACATTTTTCCTATATCCACGAATCAATGATCTAGCTCCATAACAAATTTCGGCATCAATAATTGATTAAATCAACAGAATTTTGTAAAAAGGTGATTTTTGTTCATCTGTAAACTGCTTCTTTATTTCTCAACTAAAAATTTTCATTTTGTTTTTGAAAATCAAGTTTAAGCTTTATCTTTTGATTCATATACCTGAATCTGTGAATCATAAAAATTAAAATTTTACTTATTTAAGTTTTCCCCTGTTGTTTTATTATTTCCAGAAGCCAAAGCAAATTAGCTTAACTTAAACAAACTTTTAAACTTAAAACAAAGATACACAAACATATTTTGCTCGAACTTAAGTTCTAATAAAGATTTAAATAAGAGTAAGTAAAGTTTGATTAGCAGTTGAGCCTGGGAACTAAAATCAGAGGGAAAGAATTCAGATTAACTATTGCACACACCAGTACACATATATAAACACAGAGATTTTTAAAATATGCTCACAGACATATTTTTTTATTTATTTCAGAAATGAGCATGTAACCATATACTTGATATTTTCAATTAGTGATGTTACTCACCTTGCTTTTCCAGAAAAACAGATCCTCATTTTGTTTGAAACAGGCTTGAAGTTGCAAACTGAATCCTTCTTTGCTTGTCTGGATTTGTATTATTATTTTAAGGTTGAACTTGTTTAAGTTTGAAATGATGTTCATTTTTGATTTTCCTCAGTGATGATGCTCGAACTAAAATGAGAAGAAGTTGATATAGAGGAGAGATTAGAGTGATGTCTTTGTTTATTCAATAAGCATGGCTGAGATGTTTTGTATTAAACGCATGAGTCCTTTATCACTTTTCTTTGTTTTGTTTAGTATAATAGGCATGGCTGGTATGCTTGCATTAATTACTTACAACTTTATGCAGGCTATATTTTATTTCTTCATTTGACAAGGGTACATGACTATATGTGTTGTTTGCTTTGACTATGCTAATTTGATTTCGGCTGGAGATATTAGTGGCTTGCAGATTTGTTTATTAACTTGTATTTATATTTTGAATTTATATTTCTTTTTGTTTTGTTTTATCACTTTATATTTAAACTTTGTTTTGTCATTTCTTTTGTTCCATTGTCTTATTTTTATTCCTCTTTTATTTTAACTTAAATTATTTATTTTACTTTAATATTTATTGTTTTATATTAAATTTATAAATTCAAATTATTATTAACCATCAGTTGTAATACTTATTATTATCAATTATTATTAAACCATTCATTTACAATTCATATCTAATGTATATACATATATATCTCTATATTTATTTTTAAACCCATTTATTTAAGATTTTATTTCAAATCCAATTTAAATATATATTCACATATATACAAATTGTCAAATCCATATGACTTTATATATTTTCTAGTCGAATCGGGGAAACTCGGTTCCATTTAAATCAATTTATCTTACAATTTTATTCAAAAATTCATTTAATTATCAATTTAAATTAAATTAAAATCTAGGGCCGTTACAACAATAACTATCAGGCCAGTATCGAAATGGCTCCTTTCAAAGCTTTATATGGTTGTCCATGTCGATCATCTGCATGCTGGATCGAGTCAGGTGATAGACTCTTCCTTGGACCTGATATAATTAAAGAAGCTACGAAAAAAGTGGATTTTACTCGAAAGAAGTTGATAACCGCACAAAGTCGTCAGAAAAGTTATTACGACCGCAGGAGAAGAGCTATAGAATTCCAGGTTGGAGATTCTGTATTTCTAAAAGTATCTCCAATGCGTGGCATGTTGAGATTTGAAAAGACTGGTAAGCTGGCATCACGATACATTGGTCCTTTTCCTATTCTGGAGAGGATCGGTCCTTTGGCATATCGAGTGCAGCTACCCAGCTGGTTATCTGGCATACACGATGTATTTCACGTTTCACATCTTCGAAAATATGTGCACGATCCAGATAGTATCATTGAAGAAGCTGCTCAGCAAGATTTGGAAATTACACCAAATTTGGCAGTTAAAAGAGAACCATTAAAGATCATTGATCGTTGTTAACCGGCACCTTGGCCCGGCTACGAAACGACAGTTGAAGATATTATTGTTAGCACTAGATAAGATTCTTACCAAGGAGAGCCTGAAGATATACGGGCTTGATGCAATCGACACGTTTTGGCATTTAAGTACGGTTCGACAGGAATAGACCAACCAGCTTGAGATCGCCCTATATGGGCCAAGTCACCTCAGCCTTGAGCCCATGAGGGAAGTCCAACCCATCTTCGTCTATGGATAGAAGGGCAAGGGTACAGTGAAAGGGACCTTTTTTCCGGGAACACTAGGGAGACTCTGCCATTTTCTATACTCTCCTCTTTTTAATTCAAACTTGTATTCAAGTGATTGATTTACGGATTGTATCTGTATTCAAGTAATTGAGAAAGCAATAAAGATCAAACTCAAAGTGGATGTAGGCAATTACGCCGAACCACTATAAATCTGGTGTTCTCGTTTTTATTGTTCCTTTTGCATTGAATTACACTATTTTTCAGTTCTAATTTACTCTCTTCATTAATCTCTCTACATAACTCTACTCAAGGGTGTTAGTGACCAATTTTGGTGCTAATAATCGTGATGAAAAGCAATTGAGGAATAAAGTTATGAAATTGGCCAAAGTGCAATGGAGCAGAAATCCAAATGACTGTACTTGGGAAACAGACGGTAGCATGCAGAAGTCCTATCCCAATTGCAGAGTGGATATTTCGGCTTAATCTGTTATGCCATTCTCTATCTTTTTCTGTATTCGTACATTCTTTGTTTGCTTTTCTCCCTCTTTCAAATTTTGAGGACGAAATTTTCTTAAGGGGGAATCTGTAATGATCTCGATTTTTAGTTAAATTTAATTTGGTAATCTAGATAAATTTTTCAAATTAAATTGTGAATTAATTTGGTATTTTTCCAAATTAAAATAGACATTTGTTTGTTATTTAAATAAATGTATATAAATATGATCTTTATTAGAATTTCTAATTGGAAATTCAGAAATAAACATTTTGAATAATATATTGAGGTTGAATTTATTTGTGAATTTATTTGAGAAATAATTTGAATATTTGGAAATAAAAATAAAATAAATTTGAAAATAATAATAATAATAAATATATTGAAAAATAAGTTGAATTTGAGAACATTATATTTTCAATTAATACTAATTTGTTTTCTAATTTTATTAAATAGGCATTTTGACTTGAAAGTTCTGATTTAAATTTAAGATAATTTTCAAGAGGTTATATGTGTTTATTTATTAAAATTATAAAATCATTTTCTTTAAATTGATATAAATAATAAATACAAATATAAAACAAGAATGTATAAAGGTTTATATATACATATATCTTTTGAAATTTATGAGAAGAAATGTGGTTTGTATGTGTGTATATATAGAATTAATAAAAAGGTTTAAAAATCATTTTTCTTTCATAATTGAAATAAATTTAGTTTGTATATATAAGTTAAAATTGTATACGTAAATATTTAGAACTAAATTTATAAATCAATTAAAGTTAAGGACTTAATACACAATTTGTAAATTAATTTAGAGAAAAAGGGTTAAGCATAAATTTTCTTGTTCATGACATTTGTAAAGTTTTGAAATTCAAATATTAACAAGTGTAGTTTAAAGAGGATATGAATTTAACAAGTATCATACTTTATTTTTCTTTAAAATTTAAAACATAAATAACATGAATTAAAGATTAAAACTAGGTTGCATGTTTTCTTTTATCTTCACCCTCAAATTCTTCTTCTTCAAAACCAGTTAAAAACAATAACAAATCTTAAACTCAACTTGGTGAAGGAACATTCTATCTACTTCCCTTACATCCCCTAATCGATCAGGGCATAGAAGATCTAGCGACAGCTTCTGAACGGCAACAAGGGAATAGAAAAACAACTGCTACTCAAACGATACTCTCAAAGGGATATCATACTGATCACCCTTGAGGAGAATCGACCTCCGTATATATTTTGGCAGCCAGTTAGCTGGAAAACCTCCTATGACCATGGATCGTTTCTATGACAAAAATAAATCTAAACCAAAGTGTGGAGGAGCGGAACAGACTAAGAAAAATAACAATGAAGGCCCATTGGCTTAGGATGCACATCCCAGTAGACAAAACAAGACCTCAAAATTCAGCTCATATGCTCTTTGAAAGATTCAATTGACAACCTCTACTTGAAGACTCACGACTCGGAATGGTATTGGAAACCAACCTCGAGAGAGTACACCAAAGTCTAAAGAAAATCAGGGGAATGTTGTATATTCCCAGATGCTCACTGATCCTAACACGGGCGATTACAAACACCTCCGAGGTGTGATCGAAAAGCCGACCTGGAAAGGAAATCTTCAATAGTATGTACAAGTCTTACAGAATGGCGGGCAGCGAACATCCGATGCCTATTAATAAAGGGATATGATTATCAATTGGACTGCTGACGGCCGACATCCCTTTGAAAGGGGCCAGGGGCAAAGTCGAATAGCGAGCACACGATGCCGCTTCACTTATCAATGAGATTTATCCTAATCTTCTTTGAATTATTTCCAAATCTATTTCTATTTTAATTGTTCTATGAACTACGACTAGCTTGAACTAAACTACTTTCAAAACGATGCAGGTGACCAGGTACTCAGATTTGGTTGCCAACCAATCTACGCAGACCATGACCGGACGTGTGGAGTTACATCTAGACGAGCATAATTCAATCGCTCATCATCAACCATATGCCTTTGATTTGAGGCTATGGACTAGATATTGAAAAGTTCATCACGATCAGAGCCCAATACAAAATCAACATGACCAACCATCCATTCATCGACCTCTACATTTGACTTGGGGACCTGAACAAGGCTTGAAATGAGTAGGGCCCAATCGTCCACTCAAATCAAGTCATAGAACAAAGTTCGACAAAATACAGATGCCTCTCCTAAAGCTCAGTGACGCCAGGATCTGTCTAGAGTGGACGTGATTTGTTCATCTACACATCAAATCCTACCTTGAACACAAAAGGTTATTCGAAAGCCTGACTTGAAGTAGTTGTGGTGGACTGCCTACTTATTAACCATCGCTCTTAATACATGGGCACGGCTGCACCTTGGAACATATGCAACTTATTTTGTCTACTCAACAATCTATTATCCTTATTTTCTAGAAAGAGATGCAGAGCAAATTGTATGAGATTTGGCTATCTAACCCAACATGGATGTGATCCAACCATCTGTCATATACCTCCTTCCTTGACTTGATTGGAAGAGCTATAATCACCAAGCGGACAAGAATCGATCGTCCATTTTTCAAGTTTCATCTCTCATGCTGGGGGCAGAATCCCATCCCATGAGCAAACGTGGTTCGATTGTTCTTTCGACAACATTAGCCTCGATACGGTAGATGAAATATAAATTAAAGGGTGGAAATACGTCTACTCTCAATAAAAACCTCTAAGTCCCCAGAGTGCGGACTCGAGTATAAATGACTTAAACCTCCAAGTCCCCAGAGTGCGGACTGGAGTACTATGAGTCCCCAGAGTGCGGACCAGAGTATAAACAACTCAAAATCTCCAAGTCCCCGGAGCGCGGACTGGAGTACTCTAAGTTCCCGGAGCACGAACTCGATTATAAACGACTCAAAATCTCCAAGTCCCCGGAGCGCGGACTGGAGTACTCTAAGTCTCCGGAGCGCAGACTCGAGTATAAACGACTCAAAATCACCAAGTTCCCAGAGCGCGGACTCGAGTATAAACGACTCAAAATCTCCAAGTCCCTAAAGCGTGGACTGGAGTACTCTAAGTCCCGAAGCGCGGACTCGAGTATAAACAATTCATACCTCCAAGTCCCCAAAGTGCAGACTGGAGTACTCTATGTCCCCAGAGTGCGGACTCGAGTATAAACGATTCAATCCTCCAAGACCCTAGAGTTCGGACTGGAGTACTTTATGTCCCCAGAGTACGGACTCGAGTACAAACGATTCAAATCTCCAAGTCCCCTGAGTGCGGACTGGAGTACTCTAAGTCCCCAGAGTGCGGATTCAAGTATAAGTGGTTCAAATCCCTAAGTTCCATGAGGATGAGCTAGGACACTAATGACTTGAACTCACCAATTCCCTGATGTACAGACTACAAGATATTCTAAGTGCTTGAAGCCTGGAGTGAAAAAATGAACAACTCCCAAAGAATTTTCGAGCTATATGAAGATGAACCGAGAGGTCTATGTTATACACAACAACTTGGATTTAAATCACAATCATAAAGAAAATTGAACGATAAGAGTCTTTTGTAAGACAAAAAAAGGAATTAAACTTTATTTAGAAATAAGTTTCTACTATAACCCCTCCAAAGTTTGGAGTCGACAATCTATTTACAAGAACTACGGAAGTAGATGAAAATAATTACATAACTTAAACTAACTCTCATTGAACGAGAGTAATGATTCTTCTTGTGCTTCTTCGACTTCTTCACCTCCGTTGTCTTCTCAGACGACTCCTCTCCTCCGCGTTTACCCTTGGTACCCTTCTTTGATGGAGGAGTGACAGCCGAAGAAGTATGAGGAACATCCATGGGTTTGGACCTGCCAGGGAGAATGATCTTCAGCGGCTTGTTCAAAGGATCGTCTGGGTCCACGACTTGAGGTTTGACCTTGATCTTGGTCGTTTCTTCCTTCTCTTTCTCAAGCCTCTCCTTCATGCTCAGCTCGGATGTGTGCTCGGAGACGCCTGTAATTTCAACTTCATAACTCCCATCAATGGGAGAGGAAGCCTCAGATTTATCTTCATCAAGCTCTTCGATCACTTGCGCATCTGGACCGGGAGCCTCTCCTGCATGAGGGGCCTTACTTGTTTCCTTCCCTACCTCCTTGGCGACATCGCTCCTCGAAGTGGGATCGGGATCAGAACGGCCTGCACAAAATTGTGAAAAACAAGCCTTAGAATACAATAGTCTTTCATAAAGAATGACAACTTCTGGAATCTTAAAGTGAAGGGTTATCTACCAGGTTCTGGCAAACTCTCAGCCGTCAGAGGGGTCTCACCCTCTGACAGAATGTGGACGCCAAGGCCAGGGTCCTCCGGGTTGTAACCAATATGCTTCTCAAATGGATCGAGTATCGGTCGATCGGCCGATTGAGTAGGCACATGAGTTGGAGGCACGACTTCGGATGGAACGGTGATAACTTCTTTCCCTTTCGCTGAGGGGAAGCCTTTGCAGTAAAGAACTTTTGCTGCTGATAGGTCCGAAGGCTCGTTTCCTTTAATAAATTCTTTTATCAAAATCTCTTCATTAACCTCATCGGAACCATGCTCAGCCTTCCTGATTTCTATCAAGGCCTCCCACGCTTCGGCTAAAGATTCAAGATAGCCCTCGTCCAAAAAAGTCAAGTCTCGATGCATGAGAACACGAGCGTTGAATTCAGCGATTAGCGGGTCAAACATGCTTTTAACCTCCTCCCTACCTTCTTCTCTAGCCTCCTCAGGACGGGAGTCGATGTCCATGTACGCTATCTTGGGGACTCAGAGTATAAACGACCCAAAATCTCCAAGTCCCCGGAGTGCGGACTGGAGTACTATGTGTCCCCAGAGAGCAGACCAGAATATAAACAACTCAAAATCTCTAAGTGCCCGAAGTGCGGACTGGAGTTCTCTGAGTCCCCAAAGTGCGGACCAGAGTATAAATGACTTAAATCTACAAGTCCCATGAGTGCGGACTGGATTACTCTCAGTGCCTAGAGTGCAGACTAGAGTATAAGCGACTTAAATCTCCAAGTTCCCTGAAGCGGACTAGAGTACTCTCAGTCCCCTGAGCATGGACTAGAGTATAAACGGCTTAAAAACTTCTACATCCCCTGAGTGAGGACTAAAGTACTCTCAGTCCCCGGAATGAGGACCATAGCATAAACGAATTGACGAAAATCTCTGCATCCCGAACTGCGGACTAAAGTATAAACCGTTCGACAAATCTCTAAGTCCCCAGAGCATGGACTGAAAGTTGAACACAAATTGGGCGCAAGTCGAACAAGGGGAGAATAACACTAAGTCACCAGAATGCAGAGTGGTGTATAAACATCGACAAATAGATGAGTGGATTCCGACCATTCTCTATTCCGCAAACTAAGGCCGAAAATCGACAGGAGGATTATTAACTTGCTAAGGATGGAGCTCGACAATCCAACTAGTGGCCTAGCTAAATCAATGTTGGGAGCAGGGGTACAAATCACTAAAACTTGAATACGACAGCTTACTATAACTCTAGCTTGGCATTTCTTATAACTTAAGGCAACGACTACATGGAGGCCTCAATACAATACTAATCGAAACGGCATCCAAAGCTACGAGCAGCCGACTATATCATACCTCATATCGAGGGTCAATACCGATCCGCACTAAGCACATACGAATGTGACTGGGATGTTCTTTGAAAAACTATAACCTCCAGAGTGTGGAAAGGAGAGTAAACCATGAATATTCTGTCAAAAATTATCCAGCACCTTCCTTCAATCCATTAGGAGGAGTAGGAAATTGGATGGGAATAACCCGACTGCATTTGTAGCCAACTTTACCTCGAGATCTGATTACAGAACATGAACCAAAGTGGACGTGGATGACCGTCCAGTGTTCGAATTACGCCCTAAAACTGATGAGGCATCAAAGTATTCCTCTTAGAATGAAAAACCATGAAAAAAATCCAAGATAGGCGAGACCCTATCTCTCATCGACTGACCTGATCCACGATCCAACGGGAAAGAGAGTAATGTTAAAGTGGGCATGGCTGACCTTCCTACTTATTGGTATATATGCCCCAGACCCGGGGGCATGAGCTAGAAGCAACATGAATGTGAACCGACTATTCATCGATCAACTCTATGTTTTTGAAGTTTAGGTGGGAACATAAACATAGCTAGGACGAGACTCAACCATCCATGTAGAACATTTACCAACCCGAGACTGGGAGCAGATGCGTGGTCATCCAAAGACCAGCTGCGATAGCTCAATATTGAAACTTGTATATAATGTTTACAACTACTCAAGGCTACGACTGAAAGAATGCCTAGGGATAGAATCATTAAGTCGATACCTAAGCTAGTGGGCAACTAACTATCACTCCAACCAGAGGCATGCATATCATGAATGTTGCTCGAATATGGAAGATGGAACCCCCGCAAAACAACAACGCATGATGGCAGACAATATAGTGTTTAGGAGTCGAGATGCAGACAAGGTGGACAACTCCGTCCACATCCAAAACACTGGCAATTGACAAGTAGTGCTCGAGCCCTGGCTCGGGCAGCATTCTCGGATCTATAGAGACATACATCCGAGAATTGATGATGGGGGACCTAGGGAAACGAATGTAGCATCGGTTGAGCTGACGATTGACATACCAGTCAGCCGGGATGACCCATCATTGGCCGAGGATCTTACTGATTTCCTCCGAGCGAACCTAGACGTTTTCGCTTGGACACATTCTGATATGTGCTGGATTTCTCCCGCTATTGCGAGTCATATGTTGAACATAGACCCGAAATACGTCCTCGTAAAACAAAAATGGAGAGGCATGGACCCGGAGAGGTCCGCTGTTCTTGGAGAGGAGGTAGACAAACTCAAAGCCAATGGGTTCATCCGCGACGCCCTCTACCCTGAAGGGGTTTCTAACCCTTTGCTTGCGAGGAAAGCAAACGAAAAGTGGAGAACTTGTGTTAATTACTCTGATCTGAATAAAGCATCCCCGAAGGATAATTTCCCTTTACCTAGAATCAACCAGCTCGTCGACTCTACGGCCGGACACGAATTATTGTCTTTTATGGATGCGTATTCGGGTTACAATCAGATCCCGATGCATATTCCAAACCAAGAACACACCAGTTTTGTCACAGATGTGGGGCTATATTACTATGTAGTAATGCCTTTTGGATTGAAAAACGCGGGAGCAACTTATCTACGTCTGGCGAATCGAATGTTTAAAGACCAGATTGGTAGAACGATGGAAGTCTATGTGGATGACATGGTCGTGAAGTCACGGCAGTCGACGACCACATCCGAGACCTAGCGGAGATGTTTGATATATTCAGGCATTATGAAATGAAAATCAATCCTTTGAAGTACTCACTTGGCGTAGCGTCGGAAAAGTATTTGGGTTTCATTGTGAATGCGCGGGGAATCGAAGCTAACTCGGAGAAGATTCAAGCTATCCGAGACATACAAGTGCCCAGAACTATGAAGCTAGTACAAAGCTTGAATGAAAAGGTGGCTGCACTGAGTCGATTCATATCCAGAGCTACAGACAAGCGTATTCCTTTATTAGATGTGATAAAGAAAGAAGAGATGAATTTCGAATGGACATCCAATTGTGAGGAAGCATTCCGAGCTCTGGTAAGGCATTTGGAAAGTTCTCCTGCGCCATCGAAAACAATAAGCTACAAAATGTTGTATGTGTACTTGGCAGTATCAGAGCATGCTATCAGTACGGCTTTGGTTCGCGAAGATGACCAAGCTAAAAAGCCAGTTTACTATGTCAGTAAACGTCTGATGGGGGCAGAAAGAAATTAGCCCAAGATCGAGAAATTAGCCTATTGCTTGGTGATTGCGTCACGCAAGCTTCGCCAATATTTTCAGGCACACTCAATCAGTGTTTACACTGATCAACCCTTGCGACAGATACTCCAATGACTGGAAACTTCTGGAAGGATGTTAAAATGGAATATCGAGTTGAGTCAGCTCGGTATTACCTACCTTCCACAAAGGGCCATATTGGGGAAAACACTAGCAGACTTCATTGCTGAATTCACTGTGTTAGACGACTCAAACAACCACAATGTCATACATCCCATTCGATGGAAGATATACATCGATGAGGCATCTAACGACCATTGTTTGGGGGCTGGCGTAGTTCTTGTGACTCCTGAAAACCGATCAGTTTGTTATGCTTTGAAGCTTGAATTCCCAGCAACAAATAACGAAGCCGAGTATGAAGCATTGATTGCTGGCTTGAGACTTATCAAAGAACTGGGAGTAAAATCGGTTGAAATATTTTGTGACTCGCAACTGGTGGTGTACCAAGTGCGGGGAGAATATCAAGCAAAGGGACAGAGACTTGCCCCGTATCTTGAATGGGTTCAGAAGCTACTAGCAAATCTTAAATATTATGATATCTCGCACGTCCCGCGTGAACAAAACAAAGAAGCTGATTCATTAGCCAAATTTACGAGCATTGGCGATACCCAGCAAATGGGAATAGTTCCCATTGAAACCATGCATACTCCAAGTATAAATATGATGGAGGTAGATTTCATGCTAGAAACCGAAATCGATAAGGAGTCATGGATGACCCCATTTAAGCAATACTTACTACATGGGATCTTACACGAAAGAAGGAGCGAAAGACAACAATTCATTCGTAAGGCTTCGCGATATGTAATGGAGAGCAAAATAATGTATCGAAGGGGATTCTCGACCCCCTTACTCCGGTGCATAACCCATGATGAGATAAAACGAGTCCTGAAGGAGGTCCATGAAGGAGATTGCGGTGAATATACTAGGGGGGTAGACGTTAGCGAAAAAAATCCTTCGCTATGGATACTCTTGGCCGACTGTAAATTGAGATGCCACAGACTATGTGAGGAGATGTGACAAATGCCAGAAATATGCAAAAGTCCCGAGAGCTCCGCCGACGGAACTCACACAAATGGTTGATCCCTGGCCGTTTGCAATGTGGAGGATCGACATAGTCGGTTCCTTACCCATATCCAAAGGTGATGCGAAATACGCGATAGTTGCGGTCGATTACCTTACTAAGTGGGCAAAAGTAGAGCCTTTGGCCACTATCACCACCAAAAAGGTCATTAATTTCGTTGTACGAAATATTATATGCCGTTTTGGCCTTCCACGAATTATCATTACTCACAATGGAACTCAATTCGAAAGCAAGGATTTCAAAGAATTTGGCCAAAAATATGGCATTAAGAAAAAGTTTGCAACAGCTGCTCATCCAAAAGCCAATGGACAAGTGGAAGCCGTGAACAAAATAATCAAATCCATATTAAAAAGGCGTTTGGAAAAGGCTAGAGGCAAGTGGGTAGATGAACTTACAACAGCATTATGGGCTTATAGAACTACCCATGGGTCCGTGACTGGCCATACTCCATTCACTCTTGCTTACTGCTCTAAGAAAATACAAACAAAGAACCACTATTGAATTGCAATTAAACTAGATGGAATTGGTGACGACTTATTAGAATATAAAACGCATCCGAGAGCCAATGTCAAGAACATGTACGCGAATATGCATGAGTACATTCGAAAAAGTTCAATTTTTTGAAATCAACATAAATTGAATTCTCGCTTAGGGTTATTAAGAAAAGACTAGATCAGATAGCCGAAGCTTGCTAGCTCTGTAGAATCAGACACGGATGGCCATTGATGAACTACAACCCTAGATTTATAATATTGGGAATCAACCAAGTGTCAGGACGAGCAAAGAAGGATATGACAGCTTGGGAGGATAAAATCAAAGGATAATGACTATTCAGAAAACGTGATGGATTTCTTTATGGAAACAAGGGGTACTCGCTGATTCAAAGCAAGTCGTGTTGCTTCACACGACACACTTTGGGGGCAAGTGTTAACCGGCACCTTGGCCCGGCTACAAAATGATAGTTGAAGATATTATCGTTAGCACTAGACCAGATTCTGACCAAGGAGAGCCTGAGGATATACGGGTTTGATGCAGTCGACACGTTTTGGCATTTAGTTACGGTTCAATAGGAATAGACCAACCAGCTTGAGATCGCCCTACGTGGGCCAAGTCACCTCAGCCTTGAGCCCATGAGGGAAGTCCAACCCATCTTCATCTATAGATAGAAGGGCAGGGGCACAGTGAAAAGGACCTTTTTTCCGAGAACACTGGGGAGACTCGACCATTTTCTATACTCTCCTCTTTTTAATTCAAACTTGTATTCAAGTGATTGATTTACGGATTGTATCTGTATTCAAGTAATTGAGAAAGCAATAAAGATCAAACTCAAAGTGGATGTAGGCAATTACGCCGAACCACTATAAATCTGGTGTTCTCGCTTTTATTGTTCTTTTTGCATTGAATTACACTATTTTTCAGTTCTAATTTACTCTCTTCATTAATCTCTCTACATAACTCTACTCAAGGGTCTTAGTGACCAATTTTGGTGCTAACAATCGTGATGAAAAGCAATTGAGGAATAAAGTTATGAAATTGGTCAAAGTGCAATGGAGCGGTGATCTAAATGATTGTACTTGGGAAACAGAGGGTAGCATGCAGAAGTCCTATCCCAATTGCAGAGTGGATATTTCGGCTTAATCTGTTACGCCATTCTCTATCTTTTTCTGTATTCGTACATTCTTTGTTTGCTTTTCTCCCTCTTTCAAATTTCGAGGACGAAATTTTCTTAAGGGGGAATCTGTAATGATCTCGATTTTTAGTTAAATTTAATTTGGTAATCTAGATAAATTTTTAAAATTAAATTGTGAATTAATTTGGTATTTTTCCAAATTAAAATAGACATTTGTTTGTTATTTAAATAAATGTATATAAATATGATTTTTAATAGACTTTCTAATTGGAAATTCAGAAATAAACATTTTGAATAATATATCGATCTTGAATTTATTTGTGAATTTATTTGAGAAATAATTTGAATATTTGGAAATAAAAATAAAATAAATTTGAAAATAATAATAATAATAAATATATTGAAAAATAAGTTGAATTTGAGAACATTATATTTTCAATTAATACTAATTTGTTTTCTAATTTTATTAAATAGGCATTTTGACTTGAAAGTTATGATTTGAATTCAAGATAATTTTCAAGAGGTTATATGTGTTTATTTATTAAAAGTATAAAATCATTTTCTTTAAATTGATATAAATAATAAATACAAATATAAAACAAGAATGTATAAAGGTTTATATATACATATATCTTTTGAAATTTATGATAAAAAATATGGTTTGTATGTGTGTATATATAGAATTAATAAAAAGGTTTAAAAATCACTTTTCTTTCATAATTGAAATAAATTTAGTTTGTATATATAAATTAAAATTGTATACGTAAATATTTAGAACTAAATTTATAAATAAATTAAAGTTAAGGACTTAAAACATAATTTGTAAATTAATTTAGAGAAAAAGAGTTAAGCATAAATTTTCTTGTTCATGTCATTTGTAAAGTTTTAAAATTCAAATATTAACAAGTGTAGTTTAAAGAGGATATGAATTTAACAAGTGTCATACTTTATTTTTCTTTAAAATTTAAAACATAAATAACATAAATTAAAGATTAAAACTAGGTTGCATGTTTTCTTTTATCTTCACCCTCAAATTCTTCTTCTTCAAAACCAGTTTAAAACAATAACAAATCTGAAAATGAAAACATGAAATCAAAATCAATAAATTAAAAAAATCATCTCAAACCAGAAAATGAAATTCAAACCAAAACAAATGCAAGCCTTGTAGATTCTTTTTCTCAAATATGTGTAATCAAACCTGTAAATAAAATTTTCAAATGAAAATCTGGAACAAGTATCAGGGTCAAGCAAACATCTACAACTTGAGTTCTACCTGGAAATGATAAAACAAAAGTAATGCAAAGTTTCAGTTCAAAATTTGGAAACTCAGAATCAAAATCAGGCAGGTTCAAACTTAACAATCATAAAACCAGAAAGCAAATTTTCAAGCCTGGAACAACAATTTAAGCTATGGATTCAATCAAATCAGAATGCAAGGATTCAAATCTGTTCTTAAAATTTTTCGAGCGTGAAAACATTTTAACCCGGGAAAGCGAATTCAAACATCAAGGCATCTTAAAATCTAAAGCGTGCAATATATCAAAATCAAGCAAATCTGATCAACATCAGATCAGGCAAAGATCTTCTTCTGGAAAGTAAAACTGCAAAACCAAGCAAAGTAAAATAGAAAAAACAAATCAAACAACAAGTCTCTGCTCTATCATTTCTTGGGTGAGCAAACTAACCTTGAACTTGCTATGATATCTTGATGATATTGTTTGAATGTTAAGATGCTTGCATGTTTGTGTGTATGAATATATATATATATATATATATATATATATATATATATATATATATATATATTGTGTGCATATTTGTTTACAGGCATCTATGTCTCTGTTAAACATTCTTAAGCTAAAGAACAACATAAAAAAAATTCTATATCTCCCTAAATAAACATTATTAGATTATGATTCTTGAATGAAAAAGGATTGTAATGGTGTAATGTTATTTTTTAAAATAAAAACAAGTAGAAATAATGAGTAATTCATCTGGAAATTTGGAAATATAGTACAAACTCAGAACTTCCCAAAAATTTGATTATCATATTTCTTATATTTGATTATATAAATTAAATCGTACTTGAAAATGCTGAATTGTTGATAATGAAATCAAAATTTTTAGATTAGTATTGGTTGTGAAATCTATAGTTGAACAAAATTGACAATTTCATCAACTTCCAATGATCAACAATGAATTGTGGATCATGATTAATGGTGAAGGTAGCTTGGAGGTCAGAGAGTTCGAGAAAAATGGCCGATGGAATTTTTGATCATCGGGGAGGTGGTGCGAAGTCAAACTAGGGCTTTGGGTAGAGATTTGGTCGTTGATGGTTCCAGGGTTCGTAAGGTAGCAATGGTGAAACGGTGTGGATCGCAGGTAGGGGGAAACAGAGGAGGAAACTTTGGCGAGGCTGTGGACACGGCGGCATGGTAGATGGTGGTCAAGAACGTCAACGGCGATGGATTTTTAGAGAATGGTAGGTTCCAGGAAAACAATGGAATGGGCTCGATCTCGACTCTGGCACGAGATCATCGACATGGTTATCGAAGTCATCGGCGAAGTTGTTGGTGATCTGAGGGTGGTCACAGTGAGGGCCGATACGTCGCCGTTCCTCCGTGCACGTTCACATGGCTGGGGTTGTGTCAGTAGACATAGGTTTGGGAAGAAGAAGAAGAAAAGGTGGGGGCGAAAGTAAAAATGGCTCAGGTTTACTCTCGAGAAAACGTAAGGGTAGCTCGAGTTGGCGTCCAGGTTGAAACTCGAATGATTTTGATAGTTTAAAGGTTTTAAACAAATCCAAGTTTTAAAAGAAAAAAAATATAAAAGAAGGGAAACTCGGAGCTGTGTTCGGGCATATCAAGGGTTTGGCTCGGGTAAACGAGTGTGTGGCTCAAGTAGTGATAATACAGCAAGGTTTTAAAATTTTAGCTAAATATTTAACAAAGTTTAAACTATATAAATGTTTGAATCAAGTTTTGACAAATATAGGAGGGTGAACAAAGTAAAAAAAAAGTAACGATGAATTTAATCAACTTTTCAAATTTATTAATCATAATTTAGAAGTTAAAATGAAAATTAAATAAGTTTTCAACAAAGTTTCGAAAATTTAATTTCTAAGTTAAATATTTAAAATTGATTTGTTTTTAAAATAATATATTATGTATTTTTTCAATGCTTTCAAATGGAATTTAATAATTAATTATTAAGGTAGGTGATTAATCAATCAATGTGATTAATTAAAGGGTTATTTGTTTTGCTCAAGGTGATTGATTTAATTTTGTTAATCAACTAAGAATTAAGGTAAAATAATTACATGATTAAGGTTAATTAAATAATGATTTAAAGATTAATTAATTCATGAAAGTATTCAAGGGACAATTTATTGATAAAGGTAATTAATAAATTAATTAAGTAATTAAGGGTAATTAATTGCTTGGAGATAATTCTTAATTAAAAGTAACTAATTTATGATTTAAGGTTGATTAACAAAGTGATCAAAATAATACTTAATTTAAGGATAATTAATTAATGTGATTAATTAATTAATGTGATTCATTAAGAATAATCAATTAAAGGTTAATTAATTAATCAAGTTGATTAAGAAATGATAATCAATTTAGGAATAATTAATTAATGGAATTAATTAAGAATAATTAATTAAAAGATAATAAATTAATTAAAGGATAATCATTTATTGATTAAAGGTTGTTTAATTAATAATTACAGTTTAATTAATTTATTATTAATGGTTAATTAATAAATGATTAAAGGATAATTAATCAAAATGGTTTGTAATTAACTAATATTAATTAACCATGATTAGTAATTATTCATAAGTAATTGATCTGATTTAAACTAATTAGATGATTAATTGAACTTACTTATAGATGTTTGATTTCTATTGACTGTTGAATTATTTGATATCCTTGATATGTTATGCTTTGCGCTATGAATTGTTTTGGTATGAGCTGTGATGAATGTAATTTATTTATTTTATCTATGATAAATGTATATTATTTATCTGTGAATCTGTGTATGGAAGATAAGCGTTATAGTAATATACCGCTTATCGATATTGATGTGTTTGAATCTGTGATGATTAATGATGTTGCACTATTGTGTAAAACCCCTAGACTACACCATACACACACAAATATGGATTGGACGAGGAAATTGGTTAAGTCACAGATTTTTAGTGATTTTAAAGATTGAATTTTTGAATCCAAAATAGTTTTGGAAATGGAATTGAAAGCTTTTGAAAAAGAGTTTCCAAAATAAAAGTTATTTTGAATAACTTGATTAAGTTTTGAAATTTAAATAATTTGATTTAAGTTTGGATTCAAAATTTGAAATTGAATTCTATGTTTGGAAACTATGGTTTAAAGATGTTATACAAGTTATATATGGGTTAAACCATTTTAAAGGTATTGATTTGGGAATTTGAATTTAACTCAAGGGTTTTAACTCGTGCAAATATAATTGATTTTTTTCAAAACGAAAACTATTTGTTTTCAAATAGTAATAACTTTCATATAAAGAAAGGATTTCCAATTTGTATCCAAAAATTTCAAGTTTGAAATGAAATTGTAAATTGCTTTTGAAAGTTATGAATGAACCTTTGTGAAAGATTATTAAACCTTGTTTTGAAATCAAAGAGAATTTTAAATGGTGCATCTTTTATATAAAAGATTTGAATTAGAAATGGTTTGAAAGCTATGAATTAAATCTTTTGATTTAAAGATTGGATGACTTAATCCAATTTGAAAGGAAAATTGTTTTGGAAAGCTATGAAATAATCTTTGTGAAAGATGGGTGAACTTTGTGAAGTGGATCTTTTTGTTTAAAAAGATTTAAAATGGTAATTTGTTTAAACCATTTGTTTTGGACTTTAAATTGTGACTTAACTAAGATCCAATATCCATATGTTTTTAAATATTGCGCTCATTATTCGGTTTAGCCGGGAGAGGACCTTGTGTTCTATAACCCATTCTGAATAATGATACGACGTTATGGATAGTATTTGAAGACTGGTGGTGAAGACCGGGTATTTTTGAAAACGAAAGGATAACCCGTCGATTGTCTCTGCACCGAGTCGCGCCGGTATAGAGATTCCCTAAGTGATGGGAAGTCTGATCGGGATTCTGAATATCCGGATTGCAAGGGCTTCTTCGAAAGTGCCTTCGGTTCTGTTCGAACTCGGAATAGACTTGTATGGATGTGTGTCTGACATTACACTTTGGGATGTAAAATCTGTTTCTATCAAATACATTTCTGTTTGGTGGCGGAGATTTATTCTCTTAGCTTAACACCCTTCTCTGAGACGTGTGGGCTCAGAGGTTATGTAGTTGATGGTTACTAGTGATACATTCCCAATTTGGTAGTATGGCATACGACGTGCTGCCGATCATTTGTTGATCAAAGCATGGCTTTGTGAAAAAGCGTAGCTTTGTGGACGAGACTGCATCAGGACCTCATAAACCGAAATGTTCGAAATAGGAAAAATGCGGCAAGGTTGCAGGGGTCGCGCCCCTAGGGTATGTCCATTCCTTCTAAAAAAGGTTGGTATCATGGTATGGAGCCCAGATACTTAACTCATGTGGACACTGTATATTTATTACTATGTGATGTTGCTTTGTGGTTGAGGATCCTTGGATAAAGGTCGCAAAGGACCGGGGGTGGCATATCTTAGGTGTTACTCCCGGGAAGGGAGTACACTGGCCTTATGTTGGCAGAGATCCGGGTAGGTTCTTGGGGCGTCCCTCCAGAGGCGTACCCATGTGGCAATGGGAAGTACCTTGGCCTGACCATTTGTTCGAAATCCAATCAAACAATACGAGCCCTTTACGATTGCAATAGTATAACCTGCCACCTCAGGTGGTAGCTATAACTGGCATAATATAATGGTACCTATGATGGTTAAGATTAATATTATAATTTCAAAATGTTTTCCACTATGCACTAATAATAATATAAAAAAGGATTTTGCGTAGTAAGCATGTTTGACTACCATAAGGAGAAATCTCTCCTAAGTGTACGATTGCATGGTGTGTATGCCGGGAGGCCTTATGGTAGTTTCATTTTCAAAAAGCATTGCAGATTTCATTGTTTTAAATTCTTTTGTTTGTTATGTTTAAAGACAAAAAGTTTTTTGTTTGCTCATACCAGTCCCATGACTAACCCAGAGTTTATTGTTCCCTTCCTAAACTCTGGGTGCCCACAATTTTCCACACGGGCAGCATAGAGTTGGGTTTTTCGGATAGTCAGGTTTAGTAGATTATCTGGAGCTAGTTCAGTCTTTCGATTCAGACTGACCTGGATTTGCTTAATACATCTTGATTGAGAGTTCGAGCTATTTTTGGATTGGTGCTTTGGAGGTGGAGATTGCTGATATTAGAGTTCCTTCTTTGGAGTTCGAGTTTATGTCATCTCTTTCCGCTGCTGTGTCTTGGCTCTGATATTTATGGATCTATTGTATCATTATTGTATCCAATATTGTATCTCATGTGTATCAATGATATTTATATTATTCATTTTTTCCACTATGTTGTTATACTTAATGTGTTATAAGCTCCGGCACGAGTCAAATTTCAACGATTGAATCTGCGGCATTCGAGTACAAGTGAAGTATGGGTGTTGATTTTCGAACGCTGAAATTCGAAACGTGACAGAATATGTAATGATCCTGTTTTTAAATCAAATTTAAATTTAATAATTAATATAAAAATTTTGAGTTAATTTGAAGTAATTCTAAATTTTCAAAAAAAATGAATATTATGTTTATATATATATATATATATATAGAATGGATTGTAATTCAAATTTGAATTTGAGTTTGTATTTGAATTTGAATTTAAATAAATATCTTAAGAAAAATATTTGGATTCAAAATATTAACATATGTATATGATTTTATTTATGTATAAATTAATATTAAAACATTCTCTTTTAAAAATTTTATAAATATAATAAAGGAATGTAATTATACAAATAAGATAAAGTAATACAAAATTTTATTTAAACATTTAATTATATAAAAATTACAAGTGTTAATTAATAAGACACCTAATTTAACAAGTGTTTAAATTTTAGTAAATGAACTAGCAAGTGTAATGCATGAAGAAAGAAAATTAACAAGTGTCATTGCATTGTTTTTATTTTTGAGAAATTCATAAAAAAAATGTTGCTATATAAAATCTTCAATCTCCTTCTTCTCATTTTTTTATCTTTATTTTCACGAAGCTCTGTACAAATTCTCAAACCAGAAAGAAAAAAAGAAATCATCAAGCAACTCTAAAAATCAAATTCAAACCAAAAAAAACAAAGATCAGATTCAAGCAAAAGAAAGAAAGGATTCAAACAAAAAAAATCTGTAAACAAAAACAATTCAAAAGCCTGGAAACATCTCAAGCCTGCAAGATAAAGTTTTACTCAGCAAAAGATTCAATTAAACAAATCATGTTTTCGTCATCAAAACAACAAGATCAAGCCTAGATCAAAGTTCAACGATTAAAACTTTTTTTCCAATCTTCAAGTTTGACAACACAAAGTTCTTCTCTGTTTTCATAATTCACAGGTGAGCAAACCACGCCGATTTGATTTTTAAACTTGATACAGTGTTAAATATATGAAGTAAAGTTGTGAAGAAATATTACTGGAGTGAAATTTAGTCATATATGTGCATAAATATGAACATGCATGCTTGTGCATGTCAGTGACAGGCTTGAGTCCCCTTTATTCCAGGTTTACAGTAATACAAACCTTTTCAAAATTCGATTTCTTCTTCTTCGATCATTATTAGACTTTGGAATTCAAACAGAAGTTGCTTATTTAAACATGATTTAAATTTTAAAAATAGGTTTAAGCAAAAATGCATTAAAGTGTTTCTGGAAATTTGAAAATACGGGCACACAATTCAAAATTTTTTATTCAAACATCGTAAATCCTAGTTTCAGGCAACCATCTGAAATGTTATAAAAAATAATGATTTTTGAAAGAAAAATTGAGATTTTTAATGAACTATCGATCAAGAAAATCGAAGTTGAATGGTATTGGAATTTTTGGCGAATTATGGTGATCGTCGGCATGAGGGGTGTCATTATTGAAGTTGAAGCTTGTATGATGGTCCGGGAGGTTGAGAAAAATGCTCGAAAAAATTAACGATCATCGTGGTGGCCAAATGTATTTCATTTAGGGTTTGAGTCGCGATTGGTCGGAATTCGACCAATTGCAACATCGACGTTGCATCGGACTGGACCAAGACAATTGGCGGCAGTGCATGGTCGATAGGAGGAGCTTTGGACAAGGATGCATTGACTCTGGTAGTCTGTGTCGTCGACACGAGGAGGATTAATTGGTCAAAGTTTTTTTTCCAGATTTGGTCAGATTTCTCTTTGCAAGTTCGTCGATGTTTTCGTTTTCTGGGTGGTCTGGAGGTTTGGTCAGGTTGTCGTTGACTCGACAATGGCTGGAGATTCGACTGAGGGTGGCCGTTCTGATCGTGCATATGCATGAGGCCTGATTTATATCAGGTAGCTTGGGAGAGGAAGGAGGGGTGGATGTCTCGAAGTGGTCTTTGGGAGGTTCATGCGCTGGCTCAAGTCTTAGCTCGAATGGATTCATGTGTGCGTCGAGCAAATAAAAAAAAAATTAAGTTCAAAAAAAATAAAGGCATACGGGTTGATTTTTAGGTAAACTCGAAGCATTCAGGCATTTGATCGGGTAAGACTCAACGTGGGTCTAAGATCTGGTATATAAAACAGTTTTTACTTTGAAATAAAATTCAAACTTTTAAACATTTTTAATCCATGTTTTCAAATGATGATTTTGATTAAAGTTTGAACTAATTAAGGATTTTGTGACGGTCAAGATTTTTCGCGTTCGAAAATCGACATCCATACTTTACATCGTACTCGAATGTCGTAGATTCGACCGTTCAAATCTGAGTCGCCGGAGCTTATAACACCATTAAGTAAACAACACAGCAGGAAAAAAACAATAATACATTGATATACAACATTGATACAATATCTGATACAACAGATGATACAATAGATATCAATATACATCAGAGATATGATACAATAAAATAGCAGCGGAAAAGAAAATAGATAACATCAGCAGCGGAACACATAACTCTAACATAGTCTTCAAGGAAGAATTCCAGCAGCAGCTCGAACCAACATCACGATACACTAAGACAAGCAAGTCTCGTCCACGTCCAAAGATTGAACTAGCTCCAAATAGTCTACTAAACCTAGCTATCTGAAAAACCTAACTATAGACTGCCCGTGCGGAAAAATTTTGAGCATCCAGAGTTTAGGAAAGAAACAATAAACTACAGGTCAGTCATGAGACCAGTATGAGTAACAAAAATAGTTTATCTTTAAAAACAACAAAGAAGTATTTTAAATTAGATTCACAATGCTTTTAGAAAATGAGACTACCATAAGGCCTCCCGCACACGCACACACTGCAAACGCAGAATCGGAGGAGATTTCTCCTTATGATAGTCAAAGATGCTTGATACGCAAATTTCTTTGATATTATTATTATAAGTGCAAAGTGCAGGAAAACATTTTGAAAGTATAACATAAATCTAAGCCAGCATAGACATTTCGCACTTATGCCTACTATAGCTACCATGTTCAATAGTAGGTTACCGCCACATTCCATGGCAGGTTATACAACTGCAATCGTAAAGGGCTCGTAAACAAATGGTCGGGCAAAAGAACTACCCAAGTAAAATGGAATGCCTCTGGAGAGACATCCCTGGATCCTAACCGGATCTCTGCTAGACAAGGTCGGGTTACCTCTAGCTGGGTAACAACTGACACGAGTATGCCATCCCCCGGTTGTAAACAACCTTTATCCGAGGATCCTCTCAACCAACAACCACAAAATAATAAGTTTGCAGCAACCACAAAGTAAGTATCTGGGCTCCATACCATGATACCACTTATAATCCAGAAGGAAATGACATACCCTCAGAGGGCGCTATCCTCAAATAACCTTGCTGCTACGATTCTTGTTTCGACCATAACCGGGTTGTGAGGTTTGACGAAATCTCGTCCACAAAGCTACGCTATTCACAAAGCCATGCTTTGATCAACAAATGATCAGCAACACTCAGCATATCACACTACCAAATTGGGAGTATATCTCTAATAACCTTCAACCACATGACCTCTGAGCTCGTACGTCTCAGAGAAGGGTGTTAAGCTAAGGGAATAAATTCTCCGCCACCAAAAGAAAAGTATTTGAAAGAAATCTGTTTTATATCTCAATTTGTAATGTCAGACATACAATCCATTCAAGTCTGTTCTGGGTTCGAACAGAACCGAAGGCACTTCCAAAGAAGTCCTTGCAAATCCGGGTATTCACAATCCCGATCGAACTTCCCATCACTTAGTGAATCTCTATACCGGAGCAACTCAGTGTAGAGACAATCGATAGGTCATCCTATTGTTCTCGCAAATACCCGGTCTTCACCACCGGTCTTCAAATGCTATCCATAACGGCGAATCATATATTCGGAATGGGTTATACGACACAAAGGTCCTCTCTCGGCTAAACCGAATAGTGAGCGCAACATTTAAAATATATGGATATAGGATCTCAATTAAGTCACAACTTAATAATTCAAAACTTTCTTTCAAATGGTTTAAAACAAATTACCATTTCCAATCTTTAAGTAAAAGATTTAATTCACAAAGTTCACCCAGTTTCACAAAGTTTCATTTTCGGATTTCAAAACAATTCCATTTCAATTGGATTAATTCATTTAGAATCTTTAAATTAAAGATTTAACTTATAGCTTTCAAACCGTTTCCATAACTTGGAAAATCATTTTCATTTTCAACTTGAAATCCCTTTTTAACACAATTTGGAAGTTCACTTCTTATATGAAAGCTTTTATTATTTGAAAACGAATAGTTTCATTTCAGAAAGATCCAATTTTACTTACACGAGTTAAAGCCTTTGAATTTAAATTCAAATTCCCTAATCAATACCTTTAAATTAGTTTAACCCATATAAACGGGTATAACATCTTTAGTCCCTCATTTCCAAATCATAGAATTCAATTTCAAATATTAAATTCAAATTTAAATCAAAATATTTAAATTTCAAAACTCAATCAAGTTATTCAAAATAAATTTCATCTTTGAAATTCTATTTCAAAAGCTTTTCACTTTAAACCCAATCCCTTTCCAAAACATTTGAATTCAAATTGTCTAATTAAAAATCACTTCAAAAATCTGTGACTTAATCGATTTCCTCGTGAAATCCATATTTGTGTGTGTATGGTGTGGTCCAGGGGTTTAACACAATAGTGCAACATCATTCAATCATCACAGGTTAAAACACAGATATATAGTTGATAAGCGATATAAACTATAACGTTTATCGCTCATTCGCAAATTCACAGATAATATGCAGATGTATCATCAATAAATGAATAAAATACTCAATTCAATCCACAGAACAAAATATCATAGATCAGATAGGACAATCAATTCAAGGCATCTCATACAATAAAATCATTCATAAGTAAGGTCAAGTATTCAATAGTCATTTATAAGGAGAATTAATTAATTGTTTAAATCCTAATTAATTCATTTTATTTCCAAGTAAATTAATTACTTATGAATTCGTTATCCAATTCTTATTAATTTATCATTTATAATTACAAATTAATCAACTCTTAATTACAAGTTTATTACTTCTAATTACATAATTACTTTCTAAATCTTAATTTCATCAATCTTTAGTTACTTGATAAATAAATTCCTAATCATTAATTAATAGTCTAAATTATCTAATTAATCATTTTTAATTACCAATAAATCTTACTTTTAAATTCCTTAATTAAATTAACTTAACTTTAACTTATAAATTTATAAGCTTACAACTATTAATTAAATCCATATAAACAATAATTACTCATTCTTAGTGAAATTAGAAATCATTAACTCTTCATTACTTAAAGTAAAACTCATTCATATTTATGATTTAATTATTATTCACAATATGTTTGAAAACGGTCATTTCAAATACTTTGGTTTTAGAAGAAATTTTAAAGAGTTGAAATCAAATCCTAAAATATTTAAACTTTTTAAAATATTTAAAATATTTACATTTATCACTTTCTTTTATTTCAAAATCTGAAATTCAAAGATATGTTCAAGTCTAGGTTTCAGATTTGTTTTCAACTTTGCTTAAAACTTTACTTTACAAATCAAATTCAAATCTTAAATTCAATTCCTTTTTAAATATACTTAATTGTTATTAAAACAATTTAAACTTAAAAACTTAGTTATGCCCAAACTATGTTGTAAACTAACTTAAGTTTATATTTAAACTTTTGTTTTTAAACTTGTTAAAGCTTTGTTTTAAAATTTAATTTTAAAATTTAGAAAACAAAACAGGTTCTGTTTATAAAACCTAGACAACATTAACCCGAGCTCCTTTCATTCTTACTTCGAGCCATACAAAAAATGCTCGAGCGAATACCCGAGACAAACCCGCGAACAAAACAAAACCCAACTCTAACTCAAAACAAGACGCCCAGATCCAAAAAATTCATGCACGGTGCACGTGCACGGAGGCTGTGCGTGATTCTAATCATCGATGATGATCTATCCATGACGACCAGCATCTCCAAAACCCAACTCAATAATCCCATTGCCTCCAAGTCGTCTCGAAATCGATTTCGAGTAAAATCGAAAACCTGGAAACACAAACCAGACCTCCACCTCGAAACCTGTCAACGCGTCGTTCACCCAACCTCGGCCAACTGAAAATCTGGAACTTCGGCCACTAACTCAACACACTCTAACCTAACTCCTCCCGGAAATTCGTGCAGCTCGTTGCACGAGAGGAGGCGCGGCGACCAAAAGGTCAACCCCTCGAAAAATTAGGTTTACGAACGAAAATTGAACGCCGCTTTCGCCACCAAGATCGAGGCCACCTCCGACCATTTTTCCAAGCATCCCCGTAGGCTTCTCCATCTCCACAAACAACCCCAACATCCACGAATTAATTGATCACCAGTAATTGGTAAAAACCACTTTTTAAACAAAACAAACTGCTCCTAATTCCCATCACTAAAAATCGCCAAATCTACCTTAAAATTCATAACTTTCAATAAGTATTCGAGCCATGTACTTGAATCATTATTTTATGAAATTCGAAATTTCCAGAAAACAAAGTTTTTTTACTGTAAAAATTGGATTTTTCATTCTATATACATTTTTATTCCATGAAACTATTTTTAAATTATCATCTATGCCTAAACACACCTATTTTGTTTAGGATCCAAAGTCTGATATGAATTAGAAAACAAGAAACTGAATTTTGAAAAAAAAAATTCTATACCCTGTAAAGAAACAGAGAAGAAGATGTTCACACTAATACCATATATATATATATATATATATATATATATACACAGAACAATGGCAACATATATTTAAGTTTAAATTACTAACTTTACTCACCTTTGTTTTGAGAAGAGGGACAGAGCACATTTATTTTCAAATAGCTTTCAAACTTTTTAAAACTGGACATGTTTTTGCTTTGATATTCTTTTACATCATCTTGCTTGATTCTTTGGTTTTGATGAATTCATATTGTTGTTGAAGTTTAAATTGAATTTTGTTTGAGTTTTCAAGATGATGCTTGCTCCCATTTTACTCAGTTGTGATAAATGAACTGAGATGAGTTTTTGATATATAGGAAAAGTGTACAGGTTGATTATAAATAAAGAAGTTTACAGGGTATAAAAATTTGTACAATAGGTATGGCTATTTGTTTGAAATCGTAGGCTAAAACAATTTTAGTCATGGGCTAGAGATATGGCAACATTTAATATCAATGTACTTTATGTTTTCATTTGCAATACTTGTTGACTTCGGCTGAAGATGATATTAGGGTGTACTAAAGATGTTGGCATTTATTTCCTTTGTTTATATTTTATATTCTTTCTTTCTACATACTTGAGTTGAGTATATTTATTGTTTTAAATCAGTTAATGTGTCACTTTTTATTTTACATAATTATTAACATATTGTTTGAATTTTAACCATGTATATTTATTTTATTTATTTGTTTAACTTAACATTTATTGTCTTGTATTTCTATATATATACATATTTATTTTAAAACGTCCAAATTAATTTTCAATTAATTCGAAATCTTATATCAGTTACCAATTAATTCACAATTTTTATTCAAAAATTAAATTAATTATAAACTTAAAATAAATCAAAATCCGGGATCGTTATAGATTCCCCTCCTTAAGAAATTTCATCCCCGAAATTTGCAGGCACGAAAACAACAAAGATAGATGAAGAATATTTCATCAAATCAAACTGAATATCTATTCTGCATTTGGCTTACCAAATCAAAATATCGATAATATATATAAGAGGAATCTATTTAACACTCACAAGATACTCGGTCTATCTGGATTCTGAATTCATGTCGGAATACCCAAAGTATATATAACTTGTCTTTCTTCGGACTTTGATCTACCCAAGAAATTACAATAGAATTTTAAATTTGGTTTTAAACAAAATCGTTTTATCAATTCAATTCAAATTTTGCTTCATATTCTATAAATCAAGTTAACTCAATCTAAAATTTCTAATTTATTTAAATTTTCAATTCCAAATTTCCAATTCATATTCATGATGGTTTAAATCAAAAACTTATAAGAAACCGATGAAATACGAAGTAAAAAATTTCTATAACGATTCATAGGGCCATCATTACACCGAAATTCTTTCTAGAGCTGTCACGAAGCAATCAAAAGAATTGAAATTGAATCATAGAAGATTGATAGAGAAAGATTGTTTCCGTTGTCGTTACATGATATTGATTATTTATAGTGGTGCTTCCCTGTCCCCTATCTCGTCTTCTTCTTGCACTCATACTCACTATCAGTGGATAGTAAAAGAATTTATTGAGGCATTCAAACGGATATCTTAGGGATATACTCATCTTAGGGATATACTTCACCCTATCTCTAATGAGCTACTTAATGTGTTATACTCCTGAGCTAAAGTTTCAACCTTCAGCTCTGATACCAAATGTGACGGTCAAGATTTTTCGCGTTCGAAAATCGACATCCATACTTTACATTGTACTCGAATGTCGTAGATTCGACCGTTCAAATCTGAGTCGCCGGAGCTTATAACACCATTAAGTAAACAACACAGTGGAAAATAAACAATAATACATTGATATACAGCATTGATACAACAGATGATACAATAGATATCAATATACATCAGAGATATGATACAATAAAATAGCAGCGGAAAAGAAAATAGATAACATCAGCAGCGGAACACATAACTCTAACATAGTCTTCAAGGAAGAACTCCAGTAGTAGCTCGAACCAACATTACGATACACTAAGACAAGCAAGTCTCGTCCACGTCCAAAGATTGAACTAGCTCCAGATAATCTACTAAACCTAGCTATCTGAAAAACCCAACTCTAGACTGCCTGTGTGGAAAAAATTTGAGCAACTAGAGTTTAGGAAAGAAACAATAAACTCCAGGTCAGTCATGAGACTGGTATGAGTAACAAAAATAGTTTATCTTTAACAACAACAAAGAAATATTTTAAATTAGATTCACAATGCTTTTAGAAAATGAGACTACCATAAGGCCTCCCGCACACGCACACACAATGCAAACGCAGAATCGGAGGAGATTTCTCCTTATGATAGTCAAAGATGCTTGATACACAAATTTCTTTGATATTATTACTATAAGTGCAAAGTGCATGAAAACATTTCGAAAGTATAATATAAATCTTAGCCAGCATAGACATTTCGCACTTATGCCTACTATAGCTAACATGTTCAATAGCTGGTTACCGCCACATTCCATGGCAGGTTATACAACTGCAATCGTAAAGGGCTCGTATTGTTTTGATTGGATTTCCAACAAATGGTCGGGTAAAGGAATTTCCTAAGTAAAATGGAACGCCTTTGGAGGGACGTCCCTGGATCCTAACCAGATCTCTGCTAGACAAAGCCGGGTTACCTCTAGCTGGGTAACAACTGACACAAGTATGCCATCCACCGGTTGTAAACAACCTTTATCCGGGGATCCTCTCAACCAAAAACCACAAAATAATAAGTTTGCAGCAAGCACAAAGCAAGTATCTGGGCTCCATGCCATGATACCACTTATAATCCAGAAGGAAATGAGATACCCTCAGAGGGCGCTATCCTCAAACAACCTTGTTGCTACGATTCCTGTTTCGACCATAGCCGGGTTGTGAGGTTTTACGAAATCTCGTCCACAAAGCTACGCTTTTCAAAAAGCCATGCTTTGATCAACAAATGATCAGTAGCACTCAGCATGTCACACTACCAAATTGGGAGTATATCGTTAATAACCATCAACTACACGACCTCTGAACTCGTACGTCTCAGAGAAGGGTGTTAAGCTAAGAGAATAAATTCTCCGCCACCAACAGAAACGTATTTGAAAGAAATATGCTTTATATCTCAATTTGTAATGGTAGACATACAATCCATTCAAGTTTGTTCTGGGTTCAAACAGAACCGAAGGCACTCCCAAATAAGTCCTTGCAAATCCGGGTATTCACAATCCCGATCGGACTTCCCATCACTTAGGGAATCTATATACCAGAGCAACTCAGTGCAGAGACAATCGATAGGTCATCCTATCGTTCTCGCAAATACCCGGTCTTCACCACCTGTCTTCAAATGTTATCCACAACGTCGAATCATATATTCGGAATGGGTTATACGACACAAAGGTCCTCTCCCGGCTAAACCGAATAGAGAGCGCAACATTTAAAACATATGGATACTGGATCTCAATTAAGTCACAACTTAATAATTCAAAACTTTCTTTCAAATGGTTTAAAACGAATTACCATTTCCAATCTTTAAATAAAAGATTTAATTTACAAAGTTCACCCAGTTTCACAAAGATTCATTTTCGGATTTCAAAACAATTCCATTTCAATTGGATTAATTCATTTAGAATCTTTAAATTAAAGATTTAACTTATAGCTTTCAAACCGTTTCCATAACTTGGAAAATCATTTTCATTTTCAACTTGAAATCCCTTTTTAACACATTTGGAAGTTAACTTCTTATATGAAAGCTTTTATTATTCGAAAACGGATAGTTTCATTACAGAAAGATCCAAATTTATTTACACGAGTTAAAGCCTTTGAATTTAAATTCAAATTCCCAAATCAATTCCTTTAAATTAGTTTAACCCATATAAACGGGTATAACATCTTTAGTCCCTCGTTTCCAAATCATAGAATTCAATTTCAAATATTAAATTCAAATTTAAATCAAAATATTTAAATTTCAAAACTCAATCAAGTTATTTAAAATAAATTTTATCTTTGAAATTCCATTTCAAAAGCTTTTCACTTTAAACCCAATCCCTTTCCAAAACATTTGAATTCAAATTGTCTAATTAAAAATCACTTCAAAAATCTGTGACTTAATCGATTTCCTCATGAAATCCATATTTGTGTGTGTATGGTGTGGTCCAGGGGTTTAACACAATAGTGCAACATCATTCAATCATCACAGATTAAAACACAGATATATAGCTGATAAGCGATATAAACTATAACGTTTATCGCTCATTCGCAAATTCACAGATAATATGCAGATGTATCATCAATAAATGAATAAAATACTCAATTCAATCCACAGAACAAAATACCATAGATCAGATAGGACAATCAATTCAAGGCATCTCATACAATAAAATCATTCATAAGTAAGGTCAAGTATTCAATAGTCATTTATAAGCAGAATTAATTAATTATTTAAATCCTAATTAATTCATTTTATTTCCAAGTAAATTAATTACTTATGAATTCGTTATCCAATTCTTATTAATTTATCATTTATAATTACAAATTAATCAACTCTTAATTACAAGTTTATTACTTCTAATTACATAATTACTTTCTAAATCTTAATTTCATCAATCTTTGGTTACTTGATAAATAAATTCCTAATCATTAATTAATAGTCTAAATTATCTAATTAATCATTTTTAATTACCAATAAATCTTACTTTTAAATTCCTTAATTAAATTAACTTAACTTTAACTTATAAATTTATAAGCTTACAACTATTAATTAAATCCATATAAACAATAATTACTCATTCTTAGTGAAATTAGAAATCATTAACTCTTCATTACTTAAAGTAAAACTCATTCATATTTATGATTTAATTATTATTCACAATATGTTTGAAAATGGTCATTTCAAATACTTTGGTTTTAGAAGAAATTTTAAAGAGTTAAATCAAATCCTAAAATATTTAAACTTATTAAAATATTTAAAATATTTACATTTATCACTTTCTTTTATTTCAAAATCTGAAATTCAAAGATTTGTTCAAGTCCAGGTTTCAGATTTGTTTTCAACTTTGCTTAAAACTTTACTTTACAAATCAAATTCAAATCTTAAATTCAATTCCTTTTTAAATATACTTAATTGTTATTAAAACAATTTAAACTTAAAAACTTAGTTATGCCCAAACTATGTTGCAAACTAACTTAAGTTTATATTTAAACTTCTGTTTTTAAACTTGTTAAAGCTTTGTTTTAAAATATAATTTTAAAATTTAGAAAACAAAACAGGTTCTGTTTATAAAACCTGGACAACATTGACCCGAGCTCCTTTCGTTCTTACTTTGAGCCAAACAAAAATTGCTCGAGCGAATACCCAAGACAAACCTGCGAACAAAACAAAACCCAACTCCAACTCAAAATAAAACGCCCAGATCCAAAAAATTCGTGCACGGTGCACGTGCACGGAGGCTGTGCGTGATTCTGATCATCGATGATGATCTATCCATGACGACCAGCATCTCCAAAACCCAACTCAATAATCCAATTGCCTCCAAGTCGTCTCGAAATCGATTTCGAGTAAAATCCAAAGCCTGGAAACACAAACCAGACCTCCACCTCGAAACCTGTCAACGCGCCGTTCACCCAACCTCGGCCAACAGAAAATCTGGAACTCTGGCCACTAACTCAACACACTCTCACCTAACTCCTCCTAGAAATTCGTGCAGCTCGTTGCACGAGAGGAGGCGCGGCGACCAAAAGTTCAACCCCTCGAAAAATTAGGTTTACGAAAGAAATTCGAATGCCGCTTTCGCCACCGAGATCGAGGCCACCTCCGACCATTTTTCCAAGCATCCCCGTAGGCTTCTCCATCTCCACGAACAACCCCAACATCCACGAATCAATTGATCACCAGTAATTGGTAAAAATCCACTTTTTAAACAAAACAAACTGCTCCTAACTCCCATCACTAAAAATCGCCAAACCTACCTTAAAATTCATAACTTTCAATAAGTATTCGAGCCATGTACTTGAATCGGTATTTTATGAAATTCGAAATTTCCAGAAAACAAAGCTTTTTTACTGTAAAAATTGGATTTTTCATTCTATATACATTTTTATTCCATGAAACTATTTTTGAATTATCATCTATGCCTAAACACACCTATTTTGTTTAGGATCCAAAGTCTGATATGGATTAGAAAACAAGAAACTGAATTTTGACAGAAAAAAATTCTATACCCTGTAAAGAAACAGAGAAGAAGATGTTCACACTGATACCATATATATATACAGAACAATGGCAGCATATATTTAAGTTTAAATTACTAACTTTACTCACCTTTGTTTTGAGAAGAGGGACAGAGCACATTTATTTTCAAACAGCTTTCAAACTTTTTAAAACTGGACATGTTTTTTCTTTGATCTTCTTTTACATCATCTTGCTTGATTCTTTGGTTTTGATGAATTCATATCGTTGTTGAAGTTTAAATTGAATTTTGTTTGAGTTTTCAAGATGATGCTTGCTCCCATTTTACTTAGTTGTGATAAATGAACTGAGATGAGTTTTTGATATATAGGAAAAGTGTACAGGTTGATTATAAATAAAGAAGTTTACAGGGTATAAAAATTTGTACAATAGGTATGGCTATTCGTTTCAAATCGTAGGCTAAAACTATTTTAGTCATGGGCTAGAGATATGGCAACATTTAATATCAATGTACTTTATGTTTTCATTTGCAATACTTGTTGACTTCGGCTGAAGATGATATTAGGTTGTACTAAAGATGTTGGCATTTATTTCCTTTGTTTATATTTTATATTCTTTCTTTCATACATACTTGAGTTGAGTATATTTATTGTTTTAAATTAGTTTATGTGTCACTTTATATTTTACATAATTATTAACATATTGTTTGAATTTAACCATGTATATTTATTTTATTTATTTGTTTAACTTAACATTTATTGTCTTGTATTTCTATATATATATATATACACATTTTATTTTAAAATGTCCAAACTAATTTTCAATTAATTCAAAATCTTATATCAATTACCAATTAATTCACAATTTTTGTTCAAAAATTAAATTAACTATAAATTTAAAATAAATCAAATCTGGGATCGTTGCAGATTTAAGAAAGATATTTTTAAAGTAATTAAATTTAATTTTTTTTGTTACATTATTCTATAAAGTTATTTATATTAAATGAATAATGTAATTAAAGAGGATAATTAAGATAAAATGTTATTTAAACTAACCTTAACTTTTTAAACAACTAATGTGATAAGGATGATTTATTAAACAAGGTTTAAAAGATAATCAAAGTAATTAATAAAGATAAAAAGATTTATCTTTTAATTTATTAAGTATTTAATGATTTGTTAATATAATTACTTGAAGAATAATTACTTAATTAATTAGTTAATATTAAAGATTAATTAAATAAATAATGAAGGTTAATTAATTTGTAATTAATTAAGGAATAGTTAATTTATTAATAATTAAGTATTTAATTTATTAACAATTAAGGATTTAATTAATTAATAATTAAGAATTTAATTAATTAATAATTAATCAATGAAGGTAATTAAGGATTTAATTAATTAATAATTAAGGATTAATCAATTTATTAATTAAGAATAATTAATCATTAATTAAGTATGATTATGAAAATAATTATGTGATTAATTAATTATAATCACACGAATACTTTATCTTAATTATAGATGATTTATTATTGCTGAATGCTTTGCATTGATGGATGTCTTTGATATGTGATTGTGATCTATATGATATGAATTGCTTTGTGCTGAGACGTGATATTTGTGATTTTTTTTTGTGAATGTGAAAACCCTTTGGCACGTAAAACGACATTTGAATTTCGATGCGACGGGGAGTCAGATTCCAGTTGGTTATCCGATACCCACATCGAACCCTAATAGTGAATCTTTATGAATGATATATCCACGTGTTTTTAAAATTAAGTGCTCACTGTTCGCTTTAGCTGGGAGAGAACTTTGTGTCATATAACCCATTTCGAATAGTGATACGACGAAATGGATAGCATTCGAAGACGATGGTGAAGACTGGCTGTCTTCGAGAACGATAGGATGACCTGTCGAATGACTCTGCATTGAGTTGCTCCGGTATAGAGATCTCCATATGTGATGGGGAGTCCGATCGGGATTGTGGATACTCAGATTGCAAGGGCTTCTCTGGAAGTGCCTTCGGTTCTGTTCGAACCCGAAACAGACTTGTATGGTTGTATGTTTGACATTACACTTTGAGATATAAAGCTAATTTCTTTCAAATACATTTCTGTTGGTGGCGGAGAATTTATTCTCTTAGCTTAACACCCTTCTCTGAGACGTACGAGCTCAGAGGTTATGTAGTTGAAGGTTATTAGTGATGTACTCCCAACTTGGTAGTGTGGCATGCTGAGTGCTGCTGATCATTTGTTGATCGAAGCATGGCTTTTGTGAAAAGCGTAACTTTGTAGACGAGACTTCTTCGAACCTCACAACCCAAAAAAGGTCGAAACAGGAAGGATGCGGCAAGGTATTGGGGGTAGCGCCCCTTAGGGTATGTGCATTTCCTTCTTGATATAAGTGGTATCATGGTATGGAATCCAGATATTTAACTTGTGTTGATATTGCAATTATGTTGCTTTGTGGTTGTTGTTGTTGGGGCCTCAGATAAAGGTTGGTTATGATCGGGGGATGGCATACTCATGACAGTTAGTTACCTAGTTACAGAGGTAACCCGGCCTTATGTTGGCAAAGATCCAATTATGTTCTCGAGGCATCCCTCCGGAGGCGTACCCATATGGCCCAGGAAGTTCCTTAGCCTGACCATTGTTGGAAATCCAATCACAAATACACGCCCAGTACAGTTTTAGTTGTAGAACCTGCCATTTAACATGGTAGCTATAGTAGGCATACTATAATGGTACGTATGCTGGCTAAGATTAATATTATACTTTCGAAATGTTTTCACACTATGCACTAATGATACTATCAAATGAGTTTTCTCGTATCAAGCATGTTTGACTATCATAAGGAGAAATTTCCTCCAATTGTGCGATTGCATTATGTGTATGCGGGGAGACCTTAGGCTAGTTTCATTTTCCAAAAGCATGAACGGATTTTCTTTTATAAACTATTTTTATACAAATAACTTTTTTTGTTTACTCATACCAGTCCCACGACTGTACTGGAGTTTATTGTTCCCTTTCTAAACTCTGGGTGCCCATAATTTCCACACAGACAGCCTAGAAGCAGGTTATCCGTGTTTTAGAGCTAGCTTGGATTTTTTTTGGTTTGGAAGCTATCGAATTTTGGAAAGCGTTTTGGTTTGAAGTCCTTGGGAGCTTTTGGATTTAAGGTGCATAGGTTGGAATCTCGCTATCGATCTCTTTCTTTTGAAGACTCTCTTGAAGTTGTGATAACTCTGTTGTTCCACTGTAGAGTTACCATTTTGTTGTTGCATCATGTATATGAATTCTAGTGTTGGTGATATGTTGTATGAATATTGTATCAGTGTTGTATCTGTGTTGTGATAAATGATATCATATTTTGTTTCTGCTGTTTATATTCATCTAATATCGTTATAAGCTCCATCCGAACTGGAGTTCGACGTTTGAATCTCCGGCAGTCGAATACAAGTGAGGTATTTGATGATGATTTCCGAACATTGGATTTCGGGTCGTAACAGATCGAACGGTTGTGATCGGGAACGGAGCTTCGTGGTGGTCGAAAACTGGGTTCGCAAGCATGGCATTCTCGCACGTTGTTTGAGAAGAGGTGGCGACCGAGCTTCACGTTGCTTGGGGCGGTGGTGCTAGGCGGCTATACGAACGACTGAGAGGCCTCAGATCAAGCTCCGGTGGCTCGATTTAAGTGCGGCATCTAGGATTTATGCGCGCGTATTGGGTTTTCTCGTGCGTGTGATACCTGGGGGACGCGACTAGAAAGAGCGAGGTAGAAAGCTACTTACGAGCTTGATTTTCTGGAGCTAAGATCTACGGCCCGATCATGTTTGGTAAATAAAAAAAATGGGAATTTTATAATATAAAAATATATGCAAACTTTAAAAAACTCATATCTCATCCATACTAGGTCGAAATCGGATGAAACTGGCGACGCTGGAATCGCAGAAATGAGATCTACGCTGTAGTGCAGATCTGGAGATGTTTGGAGCTCGTTAAATTTTTAGGTTAAATCGAACGCGTTAGGTTTAATTTAAAATTTGAACATTTGGCAACGTAACCCCAAGGTGAGTGTTTTATAACGCTCAAAACTTACCAGAATATTTTTATGCTGGTTATATTTGAATTTATGAATTGATATGAATCTATTGGTCGTTGTTGGTAAATTTGGTTGTCATTTGAATTAACCGTTATAAATTAAAATTGACATTCAACTTGAAATTGGGATTTAATTGTCAGTAAATTACCTGAAATTGACAACTATGAAATTGCTGTGAGTAATATGACTGTTTGGATAATTGATGGCGATGGATGCTATAGGTTGATATTTTGGACGATTTGGATGTTTGTTTGTTCTGATATGGCCTATTATCACCCTGTATATTATTTACAATGTATAAACCATAAATTGAATTATTTCGAATGAATTAAGAAATAGGTTGAAATGATATATACCTATGACACCGTGATTTGCATTGAAATGATATATATCCATCCCTGAAATTTAATTTAAATAACTGATCACTAGGCCATAGGATAGACAATTACATATTAACACTGGATTGGTTAAATAAAATGATTTTGAAAATCTTAGATTTGAAATTATTTAAATGGTTTTGATTAAAAGAAAGGAGAAATCAAGTTTATAGCAATCGAATCAATTACGAACTCGAGTTTGAAATGTTGAAATAAAATTTTGGTTAAAAGAAATTTTTAAATAATTGAAGTTGAGATTTTGGAGTTACATCGAAATATAATCAAAACTCATAAATTGATTTGTTTTAAAAGATTGACCTTTTATTCGAACTTTGAATATTACTAAGTAAAAGTGATAAAAAAATTATATGTCGAAATTGAGCTCAGAAGTTAAATTTTGTTTGAAGATTAGGATTTTAAACAAAAAATTGAAGGATAATTTGATTTACATGTTTTGAATCGATATTCGAAAATCGAGCTCGAAACCGATAAATTGAAATTGAAATAATTGGTTTTGAAAGTGGAATTGAATTAATTTGAAATCGAAGTTGAAATTGGTTTGAACTGCATTCGAAATTGAATCGATTGAATGGAAATTGAAATTGATTGGATTAGCAAGTTGGAATAGGACGGGTTTGACTTTGAAACTATTTTTAATTAAATTATTTAATACAAACTATTTAAAAGCTATCTTCTTAAATATACAAATTATTTGGTCTCCAAATTATTTTTCTATATAAACCATTTTAATACTTAAACTATTTTATATTAAACTATTTTAACCATTCAAACTATATTAATTATTTAAACTATTATGGAACTATTCAAACTATTTTTCAAATATTCAAACTGGTTAGAGATGAAATGTTTATTTTAAATCGTGGATTTAAATACGAATGGGGTTAAATGAAAGTTACAACCCAAATGTAAATTTGAAACCATTTTGGAATCGAAATTGCGATATTGAGATGAAAATGATTTGGAATTGAAATGGTATAATTTATGTGATGACTTTGAAATGGATTTGATTATGAAGAGAATATGATATTTTGATATCAAGTATGAACTATTTTTGAAATGTAAAAGAACTAACCGGTGTGTAAAACAATGTTTGGTTTTTAAAGAGACAGAAGCCGAATATGGGCATACTCTCTGTCGATACCGAAACCACTTTAGCAACTGTGTACGTGGAGTGATGATCCAGAACAAAGTTGTTGGATTTGGCGTCGTTTACTGGATTTGAAGAAAGAGAACGATTATGGATTAGCTTGACACTTGTGCTAATTTGAAATGACTAAAACAGGAGACATACCGGCCAAGTGGGCTAGCTACCCGAGCGAACGCACTTTTTCGAATTACCATCATTTACATTGTGATTTATTGGTGCGCACCCTTCGGATTATGAGAGTGTTGGACGCGGTGGGCGATCATGGCTATGATGCGTTACCACCAGCCGGAAAGGATAAACTGGTAGTATCCTACCTTAGGCATTGCCTCACGTGCCTTGTCATACTTTTATCCCTAAACAAGACCCATATGATTTTGGTTTAGTGTTGTCGTATCACGGCGCATCCCTATCCACCGACCGTTTAACTGGTGTTTTATATGCAAATTGTACGACAATGCTTAAAAACGCGTTAAGGGGGATTAATGTAAAGCCTTATTGCTATTTGAATATTTATTTTACTGAGACATTATATATATATATATATAGCGTATTCTACTACATATAAATATTTTGACGGATCCTTAAGAGATGGAAAATCCCGTAACTTCTCTTGAGTTATTGCACGCACGTTTTACACTGGATAGGAGATTTGAAAACCCGTAAACATCTCTGACGCCGTTGCACTCATGTTTATGTGATACAATTTTACTTACATAAGGATATTTTAGTCCTGACTCGAGTGTTTTGTCTTTTCGTTACGCTTGGGTCAGTTTTGAGTTTTCAGCTTACTGAAGAACTATTCTGGAGGACGAAGACGAAATTTTGGTATACTACTACTATTATTATCCCTGCATCATGTTGTCTTCTGCATTATTTATTTATCTCTGATGTATATGTAACTCTGATGAACGTTGTGTTGAATATAATCAAATGTATAATAGGAACAACTTCATGAACTGTTTATTTGATTACTGTATTTTATTGTTCCGCTGCGAGATTCTGTGTTTTTTCCTTCTTCTTTTCTAGTATTTTCTTATTTACCCCATTAACAATCCACCCTTTTGAACGGTTTGAGTTGACATGTGTGATTTATCGTCGATTTAAACTGTCCAAAAAAGGTGGGTCGTTACAGTTGGTATCAGAGCTTTGGTTTAGCGATAACCTTAGCTTTGTGGAGTAACTCATTAGAGATATGGTCTATAGCACCCTAGGTTGAGTTTGAGTGTATTAATAGATATGAGCGCATATTTGTTAGTGAATATGAAATGTTTTAAATTGTGCCGACTTATCAATTAAATGTTTATGAATGTTGGTCAGTACGGGATGTACAACCATATCGATAGGGGTTTCTAAACTCTTAGACAAGGTAAACCGACACAGTATTGTTTTGAAATTGGGTAAATGACATAAGTTTACCCTAATTATATTTATATACAGGAATAATTTTTAGAAATTATTATAGTATATGGTGTGAATTGGTGTTAGAAATGATAATATTGATCATTTCATTTATTGTTTGAATAGTCAATATTCCTAAACTATTGGCTATTATATGATTATATGAAAATGAAATTGTATAAATGTGATTTATAAAATATAAATTGCAAGCAAAATGAATATAAAGTTGAGAATTGAGAAATTTAAAATTCGGTGTTCTAAAAAAGTTTTCAAGGTTTGGAAAATAATATCAGTATTGTTTAAATGTATTTACAAGTACAAATTGTTCCCAAATAAATTTTAAAAAGGAATGAATTCGGTACTCCTCTCTTCTGTCATTGAAAAATAATTTCGATGATGACTATGCAGCATCATCGACGTTCATTTTCGAGTCTCAAAGTGGGGGAGACTTCTGAGAAGCACTGCTTCGGAATTGGTTTAAACTCCAAAAGTATGATTTGATATATAAAAGATATAAGTGTATATATTTATTTCAAATGATTTAAAATGAATCAGGCATTTAAATTTCTAAGTTTTGTTAATCAATTATTTTCAAATTATTTGAATGAAATGTGAATAACCAGAACTTATAAAATAAAAGGATTAAGAATTCTAAGCTTAATGTTTTTGAGGAGACTTTAGAGTTGAAGTGTAACTCTTAAAATTCAAAAGTAAGGAAAATTTAAACAAGTAAAATTATGAACATCCTAATTAAGAAAAATGAATTCAATTAATTTGTATAATACCAAATTGCATTCTTATATCATATAATAAGACTTCCCAAATGTTAAAAGTTAAAATGATGATTTGGATATGTAGTGAGATATTATACAAGTAAACAAAACCTAAAAGTAATTGAAATATACAAGTAAGAAAAACTTAAAAGTGATTAGAATGTATATAGATAGAAATTTGGTTGTGATAAAAATGTTATATACTTAAATATAATATGAAATGATGAATGACTAAATTCAATAAGTGTTGGGTGCGTTTCCACCACCACCGATCCAAAAAGAAAAGGAGACGCCACCTCTCCACCTCAAAGCCGAACCAACCTCTTCTCATACCTGGCGAACCGAGTTCCGGCCTCTACCACCGGACCATTCCCCAGCCGAACCAAAACATCTCCACGTCCTAGCCAAACCAACCACCAAATCAAAAACACCGGACCAACCACTGCCGAGCCAAACCTCACCCTCCACCGAACCACCACATCTCCATGTCCTAGCCGAACCGACCATACCGGAACAAAGCTCCACCGGTCCAACCATCTCCAACCACCAGACCAAAGCTCCACCGGTCCAACCATCTCCAACCATCGGACCAAAGCTCCACCGGTCCAACCATCTCTAACCACCGGACCAAAGCAAACCGGACCAACTTTGTCATACCTCCCATTCTTGCCGAATCAGGTGAGATCTTATTCTGCCGAATGTGTGTTTGTTCTCAACTACCGAATGGACTCGGGAACCTTGTGTACCGAATGAACATGAAAACCTTGTTTTACCGAATGGGATAGGGATTTTGAGTGCCGAATGGCCCTTTGATATTGTACTACCGGATGCGTTCGGGGACCCTGTGTACCGAATGAACTTGAAAAACCTTCGATTACCGGATGTCCTCAAAGACTATCAATAACGAATGAATTCGGGAGCTTAAATGTCGGATGTCCTTTTGTGTTTTGAATCGTGAATGAAACTCCAGGCTGCATGTACTTGTTCGTTTACATTTTCATACTCCTTGTTCTAACAATATGTCTTTCCGGTGATGCAGATAATGTCTCACAAAGTGGAAACTCGATCAGATAAGAGAAAATCCAAGGGAGAAGGAGAGTCCTCCGCAGTGCCCCCAGCCCAATCAGGACCAGGACGACAGGGGCCCATCCCGAGATCGCTAGTGGTTGGATATGGTCCTCAGGAGCTCTTGAACTCTCCTCCCGACTGCTTTCCTAGCTCCCTCCGAGAGGAGCAGCTTGATGTTATATCCTGCTCCTTTGGGATTGATAGAGCACTCATGCTGTTGCCGGGGGACGGAGTGATGCCGTACCATCCCCCTGAAGGATATTTTGCATATAGTAGGTACCACTGCATGTGTGGGGCCATTCCTCCCATCAATACCTGGGTAATCAGCTTCATCACCTATCTGAAGGTGGCCCCTTTCCAGCTCCAACCCAATTCCTACGCTATCCTGGTGTGCTTATTCGTTATTTTCCAGAGAAAGTACGGGCGCCCCCCTTCCAACCGGGATATTCGATATTTATATAACTTAAGAGGTTATAAGAAGGGGTCTCCGTACATTAGCTTGGAAGCGGCCGTTCCCTTTAAACCGGTCCTAGACCTGTATTCGAAGCTCAGTATGTTTAAGAAAGAATGGTTTTTTATCAAGGATGACTCCGTTTCCTTCCGCCTTTTCACTTCTGGCTGTAAGTTGAACTCCATTTGTAGTTTCTTTGTCTCGGCTGCAATGCTCCTTCTCATATGCTTTTATTTCTTGCTAGCGACAGGTGGCTTTGCAGTCGTGGAGAATGATTCCTTGGTTCGGATGGCTGCGGAAATAAGGGCTATTCCGAGACGGGATCGGTCGGCTTCTTACCTGATCAGGAACGCTACTCTCCTGGAGCACAACTTGATCCTGCCACACCAGTCCATGGTCAAGCAGAGAGATACGGCTGAGGAGAAGGACGCCAAAGCCAAGGAAGGGGCCATGGTGAAAAGCGACAGGAGGGAACCTTTCACAAAGCCTCCAGCTGTCGGAGGGAAGAAGCTCAAGAAGTCCGACGGCCCCTCTCGTAGCACTTGCCCAATTTCTCCGGGGGAGGAAGATGTGGAGGAGGATAGAGGTGAGGGTGAAGGAGGCGATGGACAGAGCGGCAGTGGTGTTGGTGCCTTAACCTTCGGGCAAGCGGGAGAGATTCATGAGTGGACGGATGATGCTTTCCGTCAAGCTTTCGGGGAGTCAGAGGGAGGATCGGCTTTGGTTGAGAAGGCAAGGGAGGCTGACGAGGCTGGGTCTGGTGCCGATCCATCCCCTAAGAGCTCTTCAGCTAAGGCGGCTCCGACGATTCAAGGTGAACTTTTGACTTCTGCAGACTCCATTTACGATAGGGACTTAGGAATATCTTATGGTTCGCTCCCGTCCTGGAATGAGATTCAGGACTTATTGCAGTATCCTACTCCTCCGCAGGGTTTGTATAATAGATGTGCCTTCTCACTCCTTTTAGCTTAACATATTTCTTGAATTATGGATCATTGTATGTTCGAAACACTTGTTCTTAACTCCAGGGGCAGGCGGGGTGGCAAAGACCTCAGGCATTCGACACCGCCTCGAACAATACAGACTTCTCAAAGCCTCGGCCAAGCCCAAGCCTCCTACTAACCGTCCTGGAGACGTAGTTGGCTATCGCCCCCTTCTCGGAGTTATCGAAGAAGATATTCAGAAGAGGAAGAGGAGACGTTCTTTGTTTGGTTCTCCACCTGGTCCTCAGCCCCCAGTCCAGCCTATTCACGATATTACTGAGGAAGATACTGGGTTTATGCCTTCCCCGCATCCGTTGGAAAATCCAACCGTCACCCCGATAGATCGCCCTGGTTTGGCACGCAACCCATTTTCCGGTCACCCCGATCTGGACCCGAGTTCTCAGGATATTTCATTTGACGAGGCCTCGATTGAACACCTTCTTCCCCGCAACCCCATGGTACGGGTGCTTGATGAGGCCAAGTCCCTAGACCTTGATTTGCTTACTACTCGGATAGTTACCATGGGGGACGAAGCCAAGGCTAATATTGACCGGGTTGCGGAGGAGACCAGGAAGTTGATGGGTCATCATGCCCGACTGGTCAAGGCTGGAGAGGAGATTGGGAGTGCCAACATCCGACCACGGTTAATGGTTTCTGATCAAGCCAAGCAGCTCGCCGATCAGGCCATTCAGATTTCTCAGCACGAGGCAGCCTCCAGGAGGTTGAAGGAGACTATGGAAGAGGCTAGTAGGGAAGAATTACGAAAGATGGAGGCTGCCTGCATGGAGCGGATTGACATAGCCATTGCTACGGTGGATGAGGTTCGGAGGGCGGATCTCGAGCAGGTAGAGGAGTTATCTGGGAGGCTTGAGGTCGCAGAGCTTGCTCAGGCCAGACTAAAGTAAGAGATGGAGGAAATGAGGAGGTCTCTCCAGGCTGACCACTTGAGATATCGATCGGAGAGGGATGTTGCCATCGCTAAGTTGCTGTCCTCCGAGGCCCAGGTGAGGAAGTTTGAGGAGAATGAGGGGATGATGGATGAGATGTTGTAGGATATGTACTTCCGTACTTAGAAGCAGGGTAATCTATCCTGGATGGATGACTATCCCCGGATCATGGCTAGGAAATATCTTCGGGCTTTGGAGGAGGCCAAGGCCGAAGCGGATAAGGAAGGTGGAGCGGCATTCAGGATGGATGTGGTTACCGCCCAGTTCTCAAAGGAGGAGAAGGTAGCGGTGAAGGAGGGGATGCGGCTACTTGCTGCGGAGGAAGCCGGTGTGCAGTTGGGGGATGAGGACCAAGGAGCGGGTGTTGGTGAGTTTTTCCTTTTTTAGCTTTTCATAACTTGATCGTTCGTTGTCGGTTTAATGGACTCTTTTCCTGAATTGGATAGGTGGGGCCTCTGGTCATCATGCTGGGAGCTCCGATCCTGCAGTCAAGCAGATTCGAAGAGCTAGTAGGACGAGGGTGGAGCACTGGTGCAGTTGGTTATTTTATTTGGTCTGCTTGACATTCCTATACATGCTAGTTCAAAACATTAATGTACTCTTAAGTTGTAATTATGTTATTGAACGTCTTTATGTAAGTTTATAACATAAGCTGATTCTGTTATATTTTGAATGCTGTTATTATTTTGAAGTGCTGTATAAAAAACATAGTTATGCATATGCCTGTGATTTAATTGTGTTCGGTGTTAAGCTTTTGCTTGAAATATAATCTCATGTTTTGCAATGTTATGAATAAGTCATAGCTACATGATTATGTACAAGAGAAAGAGTACCGCCCTTCATGTTCTGGTTGCAGGGGGTAGCTTTGGACATCTTGTGTAATTGGCCATGGATGCGGCTGAGTGCCTTGTCACCCAGTTTGCGGGCTCAGATTCTCATGAGCGAATGTCTCCTATTTAGTGTCCTGTACTTTGGGGACAGTTATGTAGGATGCAAGAAAAGTATTTAAATGGAATGGAAATATAGGAAAAGTAAAAATTCCGGTCACGGAAGGCCGTCGATATGCTTAAGTTCGTGGCAAACGGGTTTTGTAGTCACTTTCCCTAGCTGTGGGTCTTGGAGACATTTGTCACCCATCTTACGCCTCCGCGGGAGTTTATCTTTTTTACCACAGCCGCACATAAGACATATCGGAGCCGAGATCGCGCATAGTAACTACCCAAGCCATTATGGCCCGTAATCATGGGTATTATTCGATTTACTGTGGCCGGCTAGCGTGGGTGCCGATCGTCAACCGTGAACTACCCCTGGCAGGCCACACCTTATGTTGTCGGCGAGCCGAACGCCGTAATGAGCTGCCATCGGCTATAGTCGGCCTTCGGGATGACTTATAATCGGCTCATTACAGTTGGCTTTGATGGCAGTCGCGAGCAATGAGTTAACTCGCAGCAGAGGGATGCTGGAGCAAAAGTGTCTGATTGGCGAGTGCATAGAATCGCATGGTACCTGTTGGGTCTTGTCCACGTGAGTTTGCGCCGTGAAGTTCCAGTATGGAAATGTCGTTATACATGGTTTCATTCAACATAAAAGGATAACGCTTAACAAGAAGCCAAGATATAAAGGAACAAGTTAAAAAGAGACAAGATTTTTAAAGTGGTTCAGCAAGAAAATGCCTACGTCCACTGATCCTCTTTGTTAATTCACTTCATATGGGCAATACAAGTTAAGAAAAGTATCGACGGAGGTGTTGGATGTTCCATGCCCTCTGGAACACCTCTCCGTCCACTGTTGACAAAATATAAGCTCCGTTGTGGAGATCTTTATGAATTACATATGGTCCGTCCCAGATTGGATCTAGCGCTCCTGGGCGTGGGAAGATCCGCTTGAGGACAAGATCTCCTTCCTGTAAGCTGCGGTGCTTGACTTTAGAGTTGTATTGTGCTGCTACTTTTTGCTTGTGAGCTGCCGCTTTAAGTGCTGCATCATTTCTTCTTTCTTCAATTAGATCCAAAGACATGTGTAGGAGTTCTTCATTCTCTTCTGGGTTGTAGTGGATCCTACGGTGAGAAGGCACTACAGTTTCAACTGGGAGCATGGCCTCCGATCCGTATGCCAAAGAGAAAGGAGTATGCCCTGTTGATGTTCTGTAAGATGTGCGGTAGGCCCAAAGTGCCGTAGGGAGTTCATCCACCCAAGCGCCTTTTGACTTTTCAAGTTTCTTCTTGATTAGAGTTTTGAGGATTTTGTTGACAGCTTCGACTTGTCCGTTTGCCTGGGGATAAGCCACAGATGAGAAGCTTTTGTGAATCCCGTGCTCTTGGCACCAGTTGGCGAATTCCTCGCTTTCAAATTGAAGTCCATTGTCCGATATGATCTTGAGTGGGACTCCGTACCTGCATAGAATATTTTTGATCAAGAAGTTGATAATTTTTGCCGAAGATATTTTATTTAGAGATTCCGCTTCCATCCATTTGGTGAAGTAGTCGACTGCCACTATAGCATATTTGGCTCCGCCTCGGCCCGTTGGCAATTTGCCAATCAAGTCAATTCCCCATACTGCAAAGGGCCAAGGGCTGGTCATTTGAGTAATCTCCTTCGTGGGTAGTCGAGGAATCTTAGCAAATTTCTGACATCTGTCGCATCTCTTGACGAAGTCCAAGGCATCTTTGTTTAAAGTGGGCCAGTAATATCCATATCGGAGTATTTTCTTTGCCAGAGTCTGCCCTCCAGTGTGATCTCCGCTACTTCCTTGATGGATGCTGGATAAGACTTCCCTGGCTTCCCTTCCAGCGATACACCTTAATAAGGGATTAGAGAAGCCGCGCCGATAGAGGATGCCTTCTTGTAGTGTGTAGCAGGAAGCTTTCCTCAAGATTTTCTTGACTTCGTTACGCCTGTCGGGCAGTGTGCCATCTTGTAAATATTTCCAGATAGGAGTCATCCAGGTTTCTTCGTCGATCGCAGCTATCAGATTTACTTGCTCGAAACTTGGTGCAAGCTGTTTTGAGATGGTTAATGCTCCGAAAATGGTGATGTTCTTCATACTAGCTTGCTTTGCTAGTTCGTCGGCCTCTTGATTCTCTTCTCGAGGAATGTGTTTGATTAGATAGTGATCCAATTGATTGAGCATCAGCTTGATCTTTTTTAGATATGCTGTGAGTCGTTCTCCTCGAGTCTGGAAGTCTCCCAGTATTTGATTTACAATGAGTTGGGAATCACTATGGAGACATAAAGAACCGACTCCAATCTCCAGGGCAAGTTCTAATCCAGCTATCACCGCTTCGTATTCTGCGTCATTGTTGGTGGCAGTGAATTCCAACCTTAGGGAGTAATGCAGCTTCCTTCCCCTGGGGGTGATTATCACAACACCTGCCCCCGAGCCTTGTTCATTTGATGCTCCATCTACGAAGAGATTCCACTTGATATCTTCTGCTATTTCAGATTGCTCCTTACCTTCGTTAGTAGTAAATTCGGCAATGAAATCAGCTATGGCTTGCCCCTTGATAGCGGTGCGAGGATGGTAGGTGATATCATATTGACTCAGTTCAATGCACCACTTAAGTAGTCGCCTAGAAGTGTCGGGGCGATGGAGTACCTGCCTTAGCGGTTGATCGGTTAAAACTCTGATGGAATGAGATTGGAAATAGTGTCGCAGCTTCCGTGACGTGATTAGCAGACAGTATGCTAGCTTCTCAAGTTTAGGGCATCTGGCTTCCGCCCCTGTAAATCTCTTGCTTACAAAGTATACGGGCCGCTGTGTGCGGTTGTCTTCTCTCACCAAAGCGGCGCTTAAAGCATGGGACGATACAGCAAGGTATAAGTATAGTTCCTCGCCTTCATTTGGAGTTGAGAGTACTGGTGGTCGCTGGAGGTATCCGATTAAGTTGAGGAAGGCTGTCGAACATTCGTCAGTCCATTCGAACTTTCTTTTGTCTTTCTTTAGAGCTTCAAAGAAAGGGATGCATTTGTCAGTTGCTTTAGAGATGAACCTATTTAGGGCGGCCACTTTCCCATTTAGGCTTTGCGTCTCTCTTCGAGTGGATGGTATCTTGATATCTTGCAAATCCCGAACTTTTTCGGGTTTTGCTTCAATCCCCCTGGCATGGACGATGAATCCCAAGAACTTTCCCGACGATACTCCGAAGGAGCACTTTAGAGGGTTCAGCTTCATTCCATATCGGCGAAGTACTTGAAACATCTCATCCAGGTGGTTTATACGATTGTTGGCTTTCCTCGATTTTACTAGCATGTCATCCACATAAACTTCCATAGTTCGTCCTATTAGTTCCGCAAACATCTTGTTGACAAGGCGCTGATAAGTAGCTCCGGCATTTTTAAGTCCAAAAGGCATTACTTTGTAACAGTACAATCTCCGGTCAGTGATGAAACTAGTGTGTTCTTGATCGGGGGCGTGCATAGGGATCTGGTTATATCCTGAGTATGCGTCCATAAAGGATAAGAGTTCGTGTCCGGCAGTGTTGTCCACGAGTTGGTCGATTCGGGGGAGTGGGAAGCAGTCTTTCGGGCAAGCGTCATTTAAGTTGGAGAAATCGATGCATGTTCGCCACTTCCCGTTAGCTTTCTTTACCAGTACCGGATTGGCGATCCATTCTGGGTAGATGGCTTCTCGTATGAAGTCATTGGTAAGTAGGTTCTTTACTTCTTCCTCTAGGGCTGCGGATCGTTCTACCCCCATGCTTCTCTTTTTCTGCTTTACTGGCACCTTCGTGGGATCGATGTTCAGTACGTGGCATGCTACTTCTGGGGAGATCCCTGTCATATCAGCATGCGTCCATGCAAATACATCCATGTTGTGGCGAAGAAAATCAATGAGTTGATCCTTTAACTCTTCTTTTAGTTGAGATCCGATTTTCAATAGCCTACTTGAGTCATGTTTGTCTACAGCTACGAATTCCATAGCCTCTACGGGCTCGGCGGTGGCCTCCTCCTCTTTGTCCCTGGGGTCTAATCCATTGAAAGGGTCACTGGTATATCGAAGAGGAGGGGCTTTCTTTAGTTGCTATGCTTCCAAGTTTTTCATGCAGAGAGTAGTCTCTGCATTTTTTCCTTTATCCCTTCTGCGGTTATTGCGAAGTTCAGTTACATAGCAGTCTCGAGCAGCGTCTTGATCTCCCTTCATTTCTCCTATTCCGTTATCTGTTGGAAATTTCATCTTCAGGCACCATGGGGCTAGGACAATTTGGAAGTCAGACAAGGCTGGTCTTCCCAAAAAGGCGTTGTAGGCCGAGTGGTTCTCTATTAGCACAAATGTTTGCTTTCGCACAACGGAGCGGGGATGACTTCCTATTTCAACAAAAAGGTCTAGTTGCCTGAGGGGCATCTTCGCATCTCCAGTGAAACCATGTAGTGGTTTGTTGCAGGGAGACACATCCTTCATTGACAGCTTCATTTTGTCGAAAGCATGCTTGAATAGGATATTTACCGAGCTTCCGGTGTCTATTAAAATTCGAAAAACTTTGGCTGGACCGAACCAAGCAGAGAAGACCATAGGATCCATGTGTGGGTACTGTCTCCCCTCTAGGTCACGCCTACTGAATGTGATGTCGTCATTCTCTTTTCGTTTCGGGTGGCGTTCTTCCATGACAGAATTAACGTAGCCTTCATCGTTCCTAAGTGACTTACCGTATCTTTCCATCTCCGCCCAGCTTCTGTCGGCGATGTGCGGTCCTCCTGATATGGTATGGACCACTATCTTCTCTTGACTAGAGCCGCTGGTGTTGCGATTTCCACCGCCTGCTTCTGGGGGGGGGGGTAGTCCAGGATTCTCATTGGCAGGAGTTGAAGTCCTGTTCTGGCTTTTTACATAGCGTTCCAGTCTCTTCCTCCTGATGTGTTCTTCAATCAAGTCCCGGATATGGTGGCATTCATTGGTGTCATGTACATGGGATTCGTGGAAGCGGCAGAACTTTCCAGACTTGAGTGCGTTATCTGACTCCTTCTTGTGCGGGGGGCGCTTGTATCTAACTTCGTCTTGAGTGGCTAGGAAGATGTTTTCGATTGTTTCATTCAAAGGAGTGTAAGAGTCAAATCTTGGTCCTGGTCGATATAGGCGCTTTTCTCCCTTCTTGCCCCCAGCATTGTCTCTAGAGTCATTTCTTCGAACGTCCTTTGCTGCAGTGGGGACCCTGTCTGTAGCCGTCTTAGCATGTTGCCCTGACTGCCTTTCAGTGGTAGCGTCTTCAAGTCTTATATACTTTCCAGCTTCATGGAAGAAATCAGGTAAAGTAGCTGGTTTTTCCTTGGTTAGTCTTCTAGCAAATTTAGTATCCGGATGTAAACCACTGCAGAGGGCCATTAGGATAAGTTTCTCGTCGGCATCTTGGACTGCGGCAGCTGCGGCGTTGAATCGGGTTAGATATTGTTGCACCGTCTCTCCGGGGTTCTGTTTGATATTAGATAAGGAATAAGCGTCCTTGGGTTGTTCCACATGAATGCAGAACTGGCTGAGGAACTTTTCTTTCAACATTTCCCATGAGCTGATGGACCCTTGGGGTAGGTGGCAGAACCAGGAGGTAGCTAGATCTGCCAAGAAAAGTGGGAAACATTTACATAACACTCCCTCCATTGCTCCGCTCATGAGCATATGCTGGGTGTGTCTCTGTAAGTGTACGATGGGGTCAGAGGTTCCCTTGTAAGGTTCCATTATTGGCATTTTCCATTCCCGGGGGGTGATGGCAGTTTCGATATTGCGTGTGAAGGGGCTGGTTACCCTAGTACCTATTCCTCGATCCCTTTGCTCCCGTTGGACACACTCTCTGAACAATCTCGCCATCGTTTCGTCAGAACTTGGAGCGGATAGAAGGACGCACTCTCTGAACAATCGCGCCATCCTTTCGTCAGAACTTGAAGCGGATAGAAATGAGTTTGGTTCTTCTCTACGGGATTGAGTCCGTCCAGACGACTTGTAGGGATGGTATCGTCTGTCACTCCTAACATTCTCCAAAGGCTGCCTCTGGTCTTCTGGGGGCATGCTGGGGTCAGCCATGGTTGGCCCTTGCCTTGATCTTCCCCTGCTGGGTTCTTTTCTCAGCACTTCCTCGGGTCCAACTTCGGGCTGGACTCCAGCTCGGCCCCGTCTACTGGTGTTTTCATGGTTAGGTAGCATGATAGGCTCAGCTACATCCGACCCTTGCCTGGCACCTCCCCCGTTGGGTTCGGTTCCAAGTGTTTCCTCGGGTTGGAATTCGGGCTGAGTTCGGGCTCAGCTCCTACCATGGCTGTTTCTGTTGTTAACCTCTTCGAAGAAGAAAGGTCTTTGTCGCCTTTCAGATCCTCCAGATTGGGACTCACCCCATGATTCGGTGTTGCGGTTGGATTCTTTAGCATCCCTTAGGCGTGACATGAGTTGGTCCACCAAGGCTTCTTGTTGAGATGCGAAGCGGTTAGTTACTTCAGCCACAACCCTGTCCAGATCTTCCCTAGTAATTGGCTGTTCCGCGACGGGGGCTGTTGGGTTTGCCTGATTTTCATCTGGTACTGCTGTTAAAACGGGATGATTCTCTTGATTTGGGGCCACTGGATCCGGGATACTGCTAGTTGCGACGTTCTTTCCTTTGTTAACATCTCTCCTCTGCCTGGAAGTCATGTTGTCGGAGCAAGGAATGATGCTGTTAGGAAGAAGGTTGAGTTGGAGAAGCTGTAGCTTCTAGCTCGAGTTCTCAGTGAAAGCACCAAAAATGTTTGCACAAAAAATGGGCAAACACCTCCAAGTCGTGTGATTTAGTTGATTTTATGTTGTTCTTAGTGATTTGGATGAGTTGTGCGAATATGTAAAAAGCAGGGACTGAAATGTAAAAGACACGCAGATTTATAGTGGTTCGGCCAGAACGTACCTACGTCCACTTTATATGTATTCTCCTCTTACTATTCAGATTACAAGTACAAAGCCTTGATTACAAGTATATAAAAATTGTTTGAAAGTTCCTTCCGTGCTTGAGCTCTCAAACTTGTCCGCCATTGTTGTACCCCTGCCCCTCTATTTATAGAGTGAGGCTGGGGGCAGTGGTCTTGGATGTATACAGCAGTTGGCGAGCTTGGGATGATGCAATCTTTTTGATTCGGAAATCAATTGGTTCGGCTATCTCGAAAGGTGAAGGATTGACAGTGGCATGATGCCCCTACTTATAGGCGAGCGCAGGGTAACCGGACCAACCGGTTCGGCACTCACAGCCGAATGAAACCATCCAAACCACGAGAAAACAAAGCACGCCATATACAGGCATATGCCCTACTTTGGGGGGGGGGGCAAATGTTGGGTGCGTTTCCACCACCACCGATCCAAAAATAAAAGGAGACGCCACCTCTCCACCTTAAAGCCGAACCATCCTCTTCTCGTACCTGCCGAACCGAGTTCCGGCCTCTACCACCGGACCATTCCCCAGCCGAACCAAAACATCTCCACGTCCTAGCCGAACCAACCACCAAATCGACAACACCGGACCAACCACTGCCGAGCCAAACCTCACCCTCCACCGAACCACCACATCTCCACGTCCTAGCCGAACCAACCATACCGGACCAAAGCTCCACCGGTCCAACCATCTCCAACCACCGGACCAAAGCTTCACCGGTCCAACCATCTCCAACCACCGCACCAAAGCTCCACCGGTCTAACCATATCCAACCACCGGACCAAAGCAAACCGGACCAACTCTGCCATACCAGATAGCATCAGCCCAGGCTCGCCAACTGCTGTATACATCCAAGACCCCTTCCCCTAGCCTCACTCTATAAATAGAGGGGCAGGGGTACAACAATGGCGGACAAGTTTGAGAGCTCAAGCACGGAAGGAACTTTCAAACAATTTTTATATACTTGTAATCAAGGCTTCGTACTTGTAATCTGAATAGTAAGAGGAGAATACATATAAAGTGGACGTAGGTACGTTCTGGCCGAACCACTATAAATCTGCGTGTCTTTTACATTTCAGTCCCTGCGTTTTACATATTCGCACAACTCATCCAAATCACTAAGAACAACATAAAATCAACTAAATCACACGACTTGGAGGTGTTTGCCCTTTTTTTTGCAAACAATAAGTAAATGGAACTTAAGAAAGAAGACAAATGAATCAAGTAATATCTTTGTAAATTTGTTATAGAATTGAATATAAATTTCCAAAGAAGTTATGAAATTGAATTTGTAACTTTTGAGATAATTATAAACTTAGAAAATGTCCAACTCCTTATATATTACTTTTATAGAAAACTTATAAACTAAAGTGGTGATTAAGGAAATGTACCACAAATAAATCTGTTATTAACCGAAATTATGAAAATGAAGTAAATGTAAATAAAGAAATTTGGTATAGCTAAGAATCAATAGAAAAGGAAAATTAATTTAATTAAATTGTATAGAATGTTTAAGATGAATTTAAGTAATCAAATTCTATGGAATAATGTTTAAGAAATGATAGTATTAAAGAATATGTTGTGTAAAGAAATGGATATACTGAGTAATAAGGGATATGTACTATGAATAATTAATTGTAAATGAAATGATGGTTAGTAAAATAATTTAATGTAGATGAATTGGATAGAAATTTACTGAAAGGTAATATGTAAGTTGTACGTACATTATTTTATTCTCATAATGATTTGATCTAGATTCGAGCATAGAATTTCAAGATAATTTATATCGATCCGAGTTAGGATTTTTCACTCGATTCTCGATATCGAATCTTGGATATGGATTTTTGATTTTATTTTGGAATTCTCTATCATGGTATATGGCTATGCAAGGAGAATGATGGTTTCTGATCAAGGAACCAAATCCAAGCGTGCACTAGAGAGTCGTGTGAACGATACTAGTTTGAAAGTGAAATTGTGTGATCGAGTGAGCGATCGGATTTGATATTGCATATGAATGATACATGTACATCATGCGGGATTAAATAAAACTAATATTGAAGACTTAAAGTGGAAATTATAAAATGATTTTAAATTATACGATTAGATATCATTGGTAAATAAGATGCAGGTATTTAAAATCAAGAAAATTTGGATTGCCCGACAAAGAGGTACGTGTTTATTTTGTCATTGCATTTGGCAATTTTTGGTTGAGCCACTTGGCTTTTGGTTTTCTTTTGTTGGTTTGAGGCCCATAGAGGCGTTTTGTAGTTGTAAATCAAGCTGTGCAAAGGAGACTATGCCGATATTTTTCGCAAGTCCGGATGTTATAAATTTTTTGAAGTTTTAAAATTTTATAACTTGTTTTGATAACTAAAATTGTAATCCCATAAACTGATCGGAGTAGCTTAGAAGAAATGTAGTAATGGTTCTTATAAATGAAATTTTTATTTTTTATAAGTTGATAATTTAAAATGAAACATATTAAATGTTAAATTTTGTACTTAGTTCCTTTTTTAGGATGAAAAGTTTTGAGTGGGGTAGAGTGTAATGACCCGTAGTTTTTACCTATTTTAAATTATTAAATTTAATGTAATTATTAAATAAAAATGGTTAAAAAAATTTAATGACTTGAATGTAAGTTATTGGATATGAACTCGAATTAAATTTTGAAATAAACTTATTTGAAGTTTTGGCGATATTAAGATTGAAATGAAAAAAAAAATATACATTATATGGATTCATGATCAATAACTGAAGCTAAATAATAATTGTGAATTATTTAAATAGAAATAAAATTTTGCGATATACTGATTTCGAAATTTAAGTGGTAACAAGTGTTGAAAATAAATGCCACTTATTGAATGTGTTTACAAGTAATAGTTGGATTAAATAATAATGCCGAATTTAATGGATGTAAATAAAATAATTGATTGATAAGTAAAATTCATTTAAAATCCAATATTGGAATTTGTCGAATATTGAATAATTAAATTGTTTAAATTCAATATTTGAAATTAACTGGATAATTGGATAACGGGAATTGAATAACTGTAAAATGAAAATAGTTGTTCTATAATTTTAATTTGTTTTAAAAGTTAAGTCTTATAAGTTCATTTTCAAATATTGCAAAAGATAGTGAATTATTGAATAATCAAAATTGTTTAAATTAAATATTACAAATATTTGAATAATTGAATTCCGATGTTAATATGATTGAAAATATTATTAAAAGCTATTGTAAATTTTAGTTAAACAATAATAAAATTGATTAACATTTAAAATTGGATTTAAAACTGAATAATTAGAAATTGAAAATTTTATATTATAATGAGACGTTAAATAGTGATCCGAGGCACAGTCTCAGAATTCGACAAAACCAGTTCCATTGGATTTGTAATAGTGTGTTATTATCGGATTTCAAATTTCGTAACATTTGGCGTTATCGTTTGGTTGTATGGGTTAGAAAAGCGTCGAACTAAATATTGAAAATTTGATATTTTAATTCGATTCAAAAATCTTTCTTCCACATACGATCAAATTAGACCCTAGAATGTGTCCCATTACGTTCGGAATAGGGTTAAAATATTATAAACGCCTTGCGGCACGCTTCGTTTGGAGTTCGTTCGAATAATATGTGATAAATTGGAATATATTAATAAAATAATACTATGTACATATATAAATATTGTTTGCACGGTGAAACCCTAAGTAGGTTTCGTAGCCGCCGTTTCTTGTATTAATGGCTGAAAACTTCCATCTTTTTCCCCTCGTTTTCTCTCCATCCATTAGCAATCATCGAAAACTCTCAACTTGGAAATCATAGAGCCCGAAGCGATCTACAGATCCAACGGTTGAGATCAGGAACGGAGCTTCGTGGTGGTCGAAACTGGGTTTGAAGGCATGGCATTCTCGCATATTATTCTAGAAAAGGTGGCGACCGAGCTTTACGTTGCTTGGGCCGGTGGTGCTAGGCGGCTATATGTAACGCCCCACTATTTTGGACCATTCAAATCGACAATAAAACCACACATTTTGGACTTCAATAACTCAAAACAGTAGATTGTAATATAATTTGGAGCAAATAAAACCAATCATAGGATCACAGACACAAATAAATCTGAATAACTCGCAGCGGAAATAAAATACCCTAGTAGTTCATGAAGCTACTACAAACGCAGAGTCACAAAACAAGTATAAAATGCAGAGTCTGAAAAGTAAATACAATAGGAAATCCCAATACATATATATATCCACTGATACATAAGCTGAATAGAAATACTAAATAGAAATAGATGACAACTAGATAGATAAACTCCAGCAAATCCTCTAGCTCCAAAAGGTGAAATCCAAAGCTGATACTCAGGCTGACCCGAGCGTAAAGCAAAACACAAAACACTCGAGTCGGGACATACATACTTCTACAATGTAAACCAACTCAAGTGAACTGTAATAAAATAAACAAGTAACTTAAAGGATGCTTGAGACCGCCCATCCATTAAGGATCTGTTAAACTATTTACTATGTAGTAATATGCGCTATTATAATAGTGTCTAGAGTAAAGTATAATATATTTTAAAAATAGCGTTAAGGCATTACACATATCCCTCTTAACACATTTTTGTAGTGCCAGTAGTCTATACGGTACCGTAGTCCGTCCTGATCGGGAAGCCACTAGAGGATACTCCATAGGTACGACACAAATCAAACTCGTACAAGGCGCGCTAGGGTAGGTGACACGACACAACTAGGCAATGCCAGGGTAGATGAACCAATTACACTTCTGGGCCGGTGGTAGTGCGTAGCAGCCACTACCGCCCACATCGAGCCACACTCCCAAAAAATCAAAGGTGCGCACCAATCAATCACAAAGTAATAGAATGACATATGAAGAAGTGTGTCCGATAAGAGGAGCTACCTCATTAGCCCATTAATTATTCCTGTTTTAGCCAACTTACGCCAACTCACAGGAGTCGGGTCCACGTATATACCTCAAAGGAGCGCCGCCATCATCCTACTTCATTCTGGAATCTCCACCATATACATGGTTGTCAAAGTGGTTTTCAGAGTAGGCAGAGAGTATGACAACTTCCGATCCCGGTCTCTTTAACAACCAAACGTTATTATAACCCATGGTTATAAATTTCAAAATGGTTTATATTTCAAATCGAAACATACTCATTTAAACAATTTAAATTCAATGTCAATATCTTTCAAAAAATAATAATATTCATAGTTCGTTCAATTATAACAATTTCAAAAAACATATTGTATCATAGCATTCGTGGAAAATGTGATAATACATATACTAGAAGTTCAAAAATATTATCCTTCAGAAACAGCGGCACTTAGAAAACGTTACCGTAAATATAATAGTGTTTCAGAAATATGGTGTTTTCCAAAACCGCAACACTTAGAAAACGTTATTGTAGATATAGCAGTATTTCAAAAACTGTACATTTTCAGAAATGGTAGCACTTAGAAAGACGCTACCTTAAAACCACAGCATTTTGGAAATGCTGCCAATACAAATCTAAGATTTATTATAACATTTCAGAGACAATATAATTTCAGCTTTCACCACTTTTAACATATAAAACATATCTCACGTTTCAGAAATATTTATTTGGATATCTTTTAGCTTATGATTAAAAAAATAAAATTTTATAAATAAAATATCCAAATTAAACTATAATTCATTTATTAAGCCAAAAGTACATTATTTTACTTAACTTTTTATTTTAACAAATAACTTAATACTTTATTTTAAAAATACCCATTTCATAAATAAAATATTCTTGTTACTAAGTTAAACTTAAAATTTCCATTTGAAACTAAATTTTCAATTATCAAGTTAAGTCATATTTTAAATTACATTTTAAACCGTTTATTTACTTATACATTTTTAACTTATACAAAATAACTATAACATTTATTTAAATCATTTAAATCCGATTTAAGTTAAAATTTCATATTTTAAATTTCAAAAATACTTAATAATTTTTAGAAAATATTTAAACTTAACTACGGGTCTATATAATATTTTCTAACCTAGGTCAAGTGATACAGATATGTATCATTTCAATCCGTAATTTAAAAATAAAAATTCGAGTTCTATCATTTCAAACCCGTAATCCCGAGTCAAATAAAATAAAAATCACTTAAGCCTATCATTTCAGCTCATAACGATTTTTCCCTATTCTAAAGTTCGTTGGGGTATGTATCATTTCAACCCATAGTGATTCTATACTAACAGGGAACTTGCAGTGTGAGAAACAGTAAATAAAATAAACAGTACAGCAGTGTATCATATCAGGTGATGTAACAAAAATATATAATCAGGTTATAGCATCATGAAATATCATATCATAGGCTTGTATGAATTAATATCAACATAGCATATCACTACAACATATCCACTTGTTATTGTTTCACAATTATATAAGTATGAATGTCGAGAGTGATAGACTCACCTTCTAAAGCTGGAGATAACAATTCGAGACACACAACCAAACTCTAAAAAGCACGACAAAGCATGAATTAGATTTGAGTGGATGAAGAGCCACGATTCAAGTCTTGTGACCAAACAAATATGAATATACATAAGTATACATTATACAAAAGATTATAAACCAAGACAATGCATAAATATGAATCAAAATGAAACAATATTGGCTTAACCCCTTCAATAGGCTCGGCCACCATCAAAAATGGCTAGATCAACATCAAAATGGCTCAACGATGATCTGATCTTAAGCACCTAGGCTCGTCCAAGGTCACAAATGCACGGCTATGGGCTAGAATATAAAGGGATGGCAAGGCAAAGTCAATAAGAATGCCAAGAGGCAAGGCATAATGGGTTTTGGGTTCGGCCTTATGGCTACATGGCTCGGCCATAGGTGCTAAAGCTTGGATCAAGTCTGGTCACATCTGGATAGGCTTCAAGATGAAGTATTGGTTACGGCAAGGCAAGATGGTGGAGGAATAAGAGGTGGCCGAGGTAAGCAAGGAGGGATTGGACAATATAGTGCTCGGCTAGGGTTTTTTTCAAGGAAACTTTGGTGATGGATTGGATCGAGGGGTCACGACATGGCATGGGATGGTGATGAGGCTAGTCATAGGTGGTGTAGAGAAGGAGATATGGTCGGCTATAGGGGCATGATGGTGATGGCCAAGCTATGCTTGAAGGAGGAAAAAAACAAAAGAAAAGAGAAAAGGAGAAAGACATGATACTTACTGTAATATTTTTTTCACTAGGAAATGAAATGAGAAGAGACGTGAGAAATAATTTTTTGTACGTGAATGAGGATGTGTTTGCACGGCTAAGAAAGGGGAAAGATTTCAACGGCTATGGAAAGTAAAAGGTCTCATTGCATAATAAGGAAAAAGAAACTTAAGACTTTTGAATTTCCAAGCCCATTTATCAAAATAAATAAGCCAAAATAAAAATAGAAAAATGAGCATAAGAAATAGACAATAGAAAATAACAAATAAAATACCGAAAATAATCATGTATAAAATGCTAAATTTTATCATATTTACAAAGTATAAAATAGAATTTGATAAAACGATAAGCAAAACGAATATCAGAATCAAATACCATTTAAAAGAAAAAGATTAGAAATTTAAAATTAAAATTTGCAACGACCCGGAATTTTCGATCCCGAAAATTCCAGATAGTTGGGAAAAGAAGAAAGAGATAGAAGAAAAAGAAGAACAGAAATACCAACATCTCACAATTCGCAGCGGATAAAATATAATAACATATAATAACAGTTATACAAAGGAAAACTGTACTTATCAAATTATATTTTAATACATCAGAGTTACACATTTACACAAACACTGGACAGTTAGATATAACTTGTCCCAGATAAATAATAATATAACACAGCGGAAACACTCCATACGTTTCTACCATCCAGCTCGCCTCCTGAGCTCCAGAACGTCCTTACTGAAAAATCTGTAATACTCGGTCTGACCCAAGCATTATATCAAAGTAACACCCGGGTCAGGCTGGAAACTAGCGTGAGTAAACCCATCTAACATGGAATACAACAGCAGGCAACTTATATAAAACCCGGGGTAACTTGCATCAATTTACAAATTCACAATTTGTTATAAACATCACTTATTTCACACTTAGATTAAATGGTCCAATTCTCTTAAATCATTCCATTCCAGCCTATTGATTTCACATATCAATCAATAAAGAATCGAAGTGGTTTCGGGTATTTGCTAACATCCGACCTCGGTCTTTTCGAATTCAATACCAACCTAATCCACGTTATTCAAGTGAAACACAATTCAACCTTTAAATACCAGATGTCACTTTTAATACAACAATTCATCATCGACAGATAACCACGTAATCATTGTTCAAGACAAATATATCATATCTCAAACATTCATATCAGATATTTCAACCAATCATTCACAAGCAAGATTAATTTGTCACCCATTACTAATTAAATCAAATTAATTACTTCAATCATTTTTAAATCTTGCTTACTTAACAATAATTAATTACAACCCATTAATTAATCATTCCCTAATTATCCTCTCTAATTACATTCAGTAATTAGTTTAATTAATTTACCACATTCATTAATCAACCTTGATTAATCACATTCAGTAATTAATTATCCTTAATTACTTACATTAATTAATTAACCCCTTAATTAATTAATAAACCCTTTAATTAATTACACTCATTAATTTACTAACCTTTAATAATTTTTCTAAATTGATCCATACTTAAACTAATTACTCTACGTTATTAGTCCTCAATTACTTTCATTAAGTAATTATCATTAAATAAATCACATTTAGTAATTACCCATTAATTACCTTCCTTAATAATGTCATTAAGCAATTATCCTTTATTTAATTCCCCTTTTTTATAGCTTAATTAATTTATCACATTTATAAATAAAACTTTTAAGTTGATTATATAAATTAATCAACCTTTAATTAATTATCTAAATAATTAAATTAATTAATTATTTATTGCTCGATTTCATAAATCAATTATCAATCCTTAATACATTCAATAATTTAATTTCAACATTTGATTGACCTTGATTTAACCTATTTTATAATTACCTTAAACAACAAATTGGAAAACATTTTAAACCTTTAGAAACTCGCTTAAGCCTTCTATAATTTGTTTAAGAACTTGATTTATATTTTCTTTTGAAAAACTTAAAAAAAACTAGGTTTATTTAATATCAACAAAACATTATACTTCGGATCAGACCCGACCCCCAACCCCAATTTCCCACATCTTCCCGATCCATCTTCCTTGTTTGATTAACTTTTTTTTAAAAAAACTAATGCTCACTTAAACTCACACGAAATTCTCGAACCTGATCTCGAGTCACAAGCAAAACTTCCCGATGCAATTCCATCAAACTAAAACATCGGATACACACGTAAGTGCGTACACGTGCACGTCGCCATTTCTCTGCTCCGATTGCCACTATGACCTCAGGCAAGTCGTCGCCGACCCCCTCATCACGATCAATCACCCAGAAACCTGAAACACCATCGTTCCTGAAATCGAGCTATTCGTATTTCCTCAGGAGCCCATCACTTGACGAAATCCACCTCGAACTGCCATTCCCAAGACGTTATGGACCCTTCAACTCCGGCCATAGCTACCCCGACCCATCCTGCATTGCTTACCTTTGGACCGGTCATGTCCGATCTTCTATTGACGACAAATTTCCCCATTTAAACTCGTCGAAAAAACTGATTATTAAACCCTAAAATGAAATCGACCAGCCAATTTGATCAACAGAAAAATTTCAGATGAATTTTCCTACGATCATCAATCCCTAAGCGCCATTCGATAAGAACCCCGTCCACTCCACTTATGCCGATCACTAGAGAATACTCGAAATCCATATCACGTTCAACTCTCGGTTACTCGAGATTTTTTAACCTAAATATCATGATTATACCATCTAAATCCATGATTTACAATAAAAAATCAGATTATAGGTTCCATTTATCAAATCAAAATGTTTGATTTTTAACCCAAATTGATTCTTCACTGAATTTTTCCCAAATTTGAATTAATTACAAAATATAAAATCCTAAAATTATTTTTAGAAGTGATATTATATAGTTAGGGTCAGTTTCCATTTAGGAATTCAAACCTGAAATCAAATCTATGAGAAGATATGAAATTTGGAAAAATACTGTTCTTAAGCCAGTGAAGAACAACAGAACCAATGTATACATGCACAGGTATATCCTAGACAATTCAATTGTTTGTACATACATTTACAACTCAACCTTCAAGTAATCTGGTATACTACTATTTTCTATAGATTTTCATCTCATGCAACAAATCAAATCACCAAAATTTTAAACTGTTTTATGGTAAAGGTTTACTCCCAGTTATAGACAGAGAAGTCTGTTTTTAAAAGAACCTGGAAATATACTTATAATTTTTTTATATTTGAATTGCACCATTACACCTAAATTTCTTTAATCATAATATGTTAAAAGAAAATCAGGGAAATATTCAAATTTCTTTGAACATATTTAGTCAGTCATGAGTAAACGGAGATACACATATGTGCAGTCAGGCATGCAATGCAGAGTTGTTATCTATACACCTAACAGTCATTATCCTATTCATGCACATCAAATTAAGTTATTTTCATCATCAATTGAGGCATGCACCAATTTTACAGATGATTTTAACTTAAAAGAATTAAAGTCTGCTCACCTCAATATAACTTGAACAGAAAACAGAGGAAAGAAATCCTGGTCTGGACTGTCTCTATCAAAACTGAGGCTTGTTTGATTACTTGATGTTTTGATCCTGAATTTGTTTGCTTTGAAAACTTGATTGCTTCAGGTCTGATTTTTATCCTTTAATCTTGATCTTGCCTTTGATTACTTCAGTTTTGAGTTTGAATCATTATATTTACCATTGCTTCCAAGATTGAGATTTCCAGTTTAAAATTGCTTTGAATATGTTTTTGCTTTGATCTGCCCAGGTTTGTGAATTTGTTTACTGATTTTCATTCTTCAAATTTTGTTTTCTTTGTTTTAAAAGATTAAAAATAAAAAGAATTGAAAGAGGATGTATAGATATAATTATAGCTTTAGTTTACGATTTTAAAAATAAAAGAAAAAAATTAAGAAAATTGTGACACTTGTCGATGGCATAAATTCTTTGGCTTACATTTGTTAAATTATGTGTTAATATTCCAACACTTGTATTTTGTATGTGTAATTATATTTTAAAATGTTTTATAAATCTTTATATTATATATTTATCTCATGTATACTTTAAAGAAATATAATAGAACCTTTATTTATTCTTATTTAAATTTTAAACTTAAGTTATTTATACTTCAATTGATAACTATATATAAATACTAGTTGTAGAGTTTTTAAATCAATTCATTTTTAAGATATGTATATAGAATTCCAAATCATAGTTTTATTTGCAACTATGTATATATACATGAACAATAGTAATTAACAAGTATATCTAATTTATTCGAAAATATGGGTTTCCTTTTGTAAATTTAAATTATATAAGAAGATTGTTAAATAAATACTTATATCCAGATATATATAATTATCAGGAATTTTTTTCTATACAATCTATAACCAGATAATTATCCAATTATTAGATGTTCAAAAATTCGGGTTATCAAATTCCTTCCCCTTTTGAATCTTTCGTCCCCGAAAAGAGATAGAGCCAGAATTTATTAGAACACTTAATATCAGATAAATTTCCTCTTTGATTATTTTTGAAACACTTTAAAATCTATATAATATTGTCAAAATTGTTTTATAAAAATATCTTTCATAACTCAATGTTTCAACAAGTCTGTCCTCGTTCTTACAGAAATTCGGTCATACGTTGATCAGGCGTATGGCTGAAAATCTATAAGTACTTGGTAAACCCATTTTCAACATCCAGTGAAAATACTTGAAAAATAATTTTATTGAAAATATCGATTTTTTTTGAAAATTGAGGAAATATCTTTGGTGAGAATGCTCTGGAAATCATCACCCCCATCCATGGTCGTAGTTAACCTGATGGTTACATTGTCATCCCGGCAAAATCCATAGATAACTTTAGGCCTCGGCATCCCTCGATTATGCAATGGAACCCGCTACAGATCGCAACTACAACCGGGGTTACGTTGCTGTCACAGCAAAAACCCACATAACTATAGGCCTCAGCGCCCTCGAATTCCGCTGCCAAAAGAATGAAACTTCTCCACTCCACTTGACCATAGATCGCAGTCTACCGATGTTACGTTGCCTTCTCGGCAAAATCAAGCGTAGACCGTTGACACTCACCTCCACACGATTTCCGCTATGGTCCACACAGTAGATCGCAGCGACATCGAGTTACACTGTCGTCACAGCATAACCCAAATGCCTCTATAGGCATCAGCGCCATCGACTTTCGCTACCCAATAATCCTCAGGAACTAGTTTGTCCGAACTCCTCACAGGATCAACTTTAGAGCCTCCCCCTCTTTGAGACTCAAGGCAGCACCAACCTATGGTACTCCTGAAAAGTTCATTTCAAGGGAGCGCCTTTTTCTCTAGAGCCATTTTCAAAACACTTTATACTATACACATATAGTATCTTCCAAATCATACACCTAGTATGAATCCATATAAATCTCTTTTCTCAAAATCGATTATCCCAAAATCGATAATTCTCAATAAGGCTTTCCAAATTCCAAAATTGATTTTTCTCCAAAAATCAAAATCCTTTCCAAATCCATAGGTTCCAAAAACCTTTTCTCAAAATCATTCTCATAAGATCCTTTACATATATATATAATATATATATATAATAGATATATATATATATATAACCTTTAAAAATCTTTGGATCACTTCAAACTTGTACAAATTCCCTTTTTATGCTTCAAAAACTTTCAAAACCCTTTTCTTCTTGCAAAAGATTCAATAAGGGAAGTTTTATCTTATATAACAAAGATATATAACTTTGTTTATTCCAAATCAAACATTCAAATTTGATTACTCTATAAAGTCATTAACCATATTACTTACTTTCATAAAGTAAGTTTCTACCATAGAAATATCCAATTTCTGTTTTATTTTATCGTATATTCCACAAAATATACTTTCCACTCCAAAATATATTTTACACTCCAAAAGCCATTTTACAGTTCCTATCCACAAACTTTCAATATCAATTTCATTCCAATCCGTACGATGTACACATATCATTCGTATGCAATATCAATCTGATCGCTCACTCGATCACACAATTTTCCTTCCGAACTAGTATCGTCGACCCGACTTTCTAGTGCGGACTCAGATCTGGTTTTTGATCAGAAACTGTCATTCTACTTGCATAGCCATAACTATGATAGAGAATATGCAGAACCAATCAACAATCCATATCCAGGTTCTCCATCGAAATTCGAGTGAAAATCCCAACCCGGGTCGATATAACTATCTTGAAATTCTATGCTCGAATCTGGATCAAATCGCTATGCGAATAGAATAACATACGTACATCCTACGTATTTATCTTCATTGATTATCAACTAAATCAATTTCTCTTTCTATTCACATTTTCTTTAATTACTATCCACATAATCATAATTCTTTCAGTTCCATTGGATTGCCACTTTAATCCTTGTCTCAAATGGATATTCAATCATAAATAGTTTGTACTTTGACCAGCTTATATTTAGAAAATAGCTTGAAAGATTAAAAATAGATAAATAGTTGAAAAATAACTATTAGTTTATAAAATAGCCTTATAATAGTTGAGTAATTGTAAAATAACCGAAAAATAGTCAAATAGTTATAAAATAGTTAGATAATTGCAAAATAGTTGTAAAAATAGTAATTAGTTATAAAGTAGTTGAAAAATAGTAATTAGTTTATAAAATAGCTGAAAAATTGTTAAATAGTTTTCAAAAATAATTGTAAAACAAGTATAAGATAGTTTTAGATTTAAAAAGAAAAGTTTTATAGTAAATAGTTTGGAAAAACAGATTTATATTAAAACAATTTATTTTGAAAATGGTCCAGAGCCAAACAGTTCAATTCCAAATCTTCATTCTCATCAATTCAATTTAAATTTCCAATACCATTTAAATTGACTGAATTTCAATGACCTCAATTTAAATTTCCATTCTCATCCCAAATTCAAATCAACTTCCTATTTGAATTTTGAACTCATTCAACTTCAATTTCATTTCATATTAATCCAATTCAATTTTCCATTTGAATTTTTAACTTAACTTACATCATAATTCCAATTAATTCAAATAAATTTCAAATTGAACCAATTTCAATTTTCAATTCATTTCAACTCCAGTTTGAATTTAATCCCAATTCAAGTTGAATTATTCTTGATTCTTTCCAAATTCGAATCAAATTCCATTTGAATTTAAAAATATTCAACTTTAATCACAAATCCAAATTATTTAAATCAAATTTCAATTCGAACTAATTTCAAATTCAGTCTCACTTTAAATCATCTCGAATTATATAAATCCGAGTTAAATTTCAAATGTTGATTTAACCTCTTAAACTAAATTAACCTTATTTAAAGTCTTTAAACAATTTAATTATGAGTCCTAATTTCAAAATTCCATTTTAAATCATCTTTACTTAACTCATTTCAAAGTTCAAATAAAAGTTCAAAACAATTCTATCTTCAAAATTCAATTTATTTCCCAATTTATCTCAATAATGGATATATTACCACATCCCATTTCTTCATTCATTTAAACAATTCCAATTCTCAATTTAAAGATTATTGATAACAATAGGATAATATTATCTAAATTATTTTAAAACATCCATCCATTCCAAATTTCCAGATCTCAAACCCATTGAGATCACATAAACTCCCAATTCAAATTAACCATTTAACTTCCCAAGTTAAATCCCAATTTCATCTTGAAATTTACAAATCAAATTATTCATTTAAACTTATTTAACTTCCTCCGAGTTAAATTCAATTAATCCCATTAACCTTACTCAATTTTGAATTCTCCATTTCAAATCTCAAAATTCTTTCCACTTATAAGTTCGAAAACTTATCACTTTTGGGCATCACATCTCATTCCAAATTTAAAACTCAACATTTTAGAGTTTTATCTCATATCATCTTTAATATTATGTATATCCACATGTATACATATTAATTTCCTTTAACATTTTGAAAACAATTTCAAAATTTTAAATTTAGAATTCAGAGCTTCACAATTTGAATCCCACTTTAATTTACATCCTTTCTAATTTACACATTATTCTCATCAAATGGTTACTTCCTTAAAACATTTTATTGTTTATTGAAAAACAATCATCCCATTATTAAACATAATAACCATTCTATTTTCTGGTTTGAAACGAATTCTAATTCATCTTATTTTTAAACTCTTCCTCAATTTTCAAGATTTTAACTTTAGTTTGAATCCATTTCAAACTTATCTTTATTCAATTTCAGTTTGGTTGTATTTCTATTTCCACTTAACTTAATTCCAATAATTTAACAACAAATTTCTTTAATATTTATTAGAAAGAATTATATCAAAATATATTCTTATATAAAATCATTTAAAATCTTTATATAAGAAAATAACAAGTACGCTCTCATACACACACACACACACACTCAACTCATTCTAGGATACCATTGACCCTATCCTTAATGAGTAATCCCACCAGAGCCAAGGTTCTCGCTTTATCTTCAGCTCTGATACCAAATGTAACGACACGGAATTTTCGATCCCGAAAATTCCAGATAGTAAGGAAAAGAAGAAAGAGATATAAGAAAAAGAAGAAAAAAAATACCAACATCTCACAATTCGAAGCGGATAAAATATAATAACAAATAATAACAGCTATACAAAGGAAAACTGTATCTAACGACCCTGACTCGACCTTCGAAAATCGGCACCGAATACGACACTTGTATTCAAATGCCGCAGATCTAAACATCGAATCTGGTTCACCGAAGCTTATAACACATCAAGTATAACAACACAGAGGAAGAAAAGAAATGAATATCATTGATATACAACATTCGTTACAATAATGATACAATATAAATCAATATCAGCGATATAATATAACAATGCTACAGCGGAAAACCCAAATGAACTGGCAGCGGAAATAACAGAACTTGATACTCCAGAAGAAACACCAATATCAGCAATCTCCATAGAGAGCGAGAACCCCCATCAAGTTGCACCGAGATGAGCAAGGTCAGTCATCCCAACCAAATACTTCAATATCCAAAGTCTTCAAAGAATACCAAAGAAAAAAGCTGAAAGCTACCGAATCGATAACTATATCTATTATCTGAAAAACTCAACTCTAGACTGCCCGCGTGGTAAATTGTGGGCATCCAGTGTTTAGGAAAGGAACAATAAACTCCGGGTCAGTCATGGGACTGGTATGAGCAAACAAAATCAGTTTGTCTTTAAAAACAAACAAAAAAATTTAAATTTGAAGTCCGCAATTCTTTTTGGAAAATGAAACTACCATAAGGCCTCCTGGCACACACACAATGCATTCGCACACATGGGGGTGATTTCTCCTTATGACAGCCAAAAATGCTTACTACGAAAAATCCCTTTTGAATATTATTGTTAGTTCATAGTGGAAAACATTTCGAAAGTATAATATTAATCTTAGCCAGCATGCGTACCATTATAGTATGCCTACTATAGCTACCATATTAGATGGAAGGTTCTACAACTAAAACCGTACAAGACCCGTATTGGTAATTGAATTTCCAACAAATAGTCAGGCTAAGGAACTTCCTGGGCCACATGGGTACGCCTCTGGAGGTCCCGAGAACTTAACCGGATCACTGCCAACACAAGGTCGGGTTACCTCTGTAACTAGGTAACTATTGACACGAGTATGCCATCCCCTGTCATAACCGATCTTTATCCCGGGATTCACAAACAACCACAAAGTAATAAATTTGCAGCAACCACATAGGTTAAGTATCTGGGCTCCATACCATGATAGCACCTCTATCCAGAAGGAAATGAACATACCCTCAGGGGGCGCTACCCCCAAATAACCTTGCCGCATTCTTCCTGTTTCGACCATTCCGGGTTGTGAAGTTCGACGAAGTCTCATCCACGAAGCTACGCTTTTTTTAAAAAGCCATGCTTTGATCAACAAATTATCAGCAACACTTCGTATGCCACATTACCAATTTAGGAATGTATCACTAGTAACCTTCAACTACATAACCTCTGAGCTCGCACGTCTCAGAGAAGAGGTTAAGATAAGAGAATAAATCACCGTCACCAAATAGAAATATATTTGATAGAAACCGGTTTTACATCTCAAAGTGTAATGTCAGACACACATAAGGCGCGTATGTACCATTATAGTATGCCTACTATAGCTACCATATTAGATGGCAGGTTCTACAACTAAAACCATATAAGGCGCGTATTGGTAATTGAATTTACAACAAATGGTCAGGCTAAGGAACTTCTTGAGCCACATGGGTACGCCTTTGGAAGGACGTCCCGAGAACCTAACCGGATCTCTGCCAACACAAGGCTGGGTTACCTTTGTAACTAGGTAACTACTGACACGAGTATGCCATCCCCCGGTCGTAACCGACCTTTATCCTAGGATTCACCAACAACCACAAATTAATAAATTTCAGCAACCACATAGGTTAAGTATCTGGGCTCCATACCATGATACCACCTCTATCCAGAAGGAAATGAACATACCCTCAGGGGGCGCGACCCCTAAATAACCTTGCCGCATTCTTCCTGTTTCGACCATTTCGGGTTGTGAAGTTCGACGAAGTCTCGTCCACAAAGCTACGCTTTTTTACAAAGCCATGCTTTGATCAACAAATGATCGGCAGCACTTCGTATGCCACATTACCAAATTGGGAATGTATCACTAGTAACCATCAACTACATAACCTCTGAGCTCGTACGTCTCAGAGAAGGGCGTTAAGCTAAGAGAATAAATCTCCGACACCAAACAGAAATGTATTTGATAGAAACTGATTTTACATCTCAAAGTGTAATGTCAGACACACATCCATACAAGTCTGTTCTGGGTTCGAACATAACCGAAGGCACTTCCAAAGAAGCCCTTGCAAATCCGGATAATCCCTAATCACGTCCAAACTCCCCATCACAAAGGATGATCAAATCTCTATACCGGGGACCAATCGATGCAGAGACATTCGACGGGTTATCCTTTCGTTTTCGAAAATATCCCGTCTTCACCACCGGTCTTCAAATGTTATCCATATCGTCGTATCATTATTCGGAATGGGTTATATGACACAAAGGTCCTCTCCCGGCTAAACCGAATAATGAGTGCAATATTCAAAATCATATGGATAATGGGATTTCAGTTAAGTCACAACTTATTATCCAAAACTTTTCTTTCGAATGGTTAAACAAATTACAATTTACCAATCTTTTTAAACAAAAAGATTCATTTCAAAAACATTCAATGATTTAAACAATTTCCACACTTAAATCTTTTAAACAAAAGATTCACTTTTAAGACCCCTTTCAATTTAAAACAAGGTTCACCAATCTTTGACAAAGATTCATTCATAGCCTTTCAAAACAATTCCATTTCAAATTGGATTAACTCATCCGGTCTTTAAATCAAAGACTCATTCTATAGCTTTTAAAACAATTTTTAAAGATTCATTCATAGTTCTTTAAAACAATTTCCATTTAAGTTTGGACTAACTCATTCAATCTTTAAATCAAAGGTTTAATAGTTTTCAAACTCGTTTCCAATTCATTGAATTCCATTTTCAAATACTGAATTCAAACTCAAATCAAGATATTTCAGATTTCAAACTAAATCAAGTAATTCCAAATAACTTTTATCCTTAAACTCCCTTTCAAAAGCTTTCACTTTTTAACCCAATTTAATTTCAAAATCCGTTCGGATTCAAAATTCAAGTTTTTTAAAACTATTTTGAATTAAATTCAAATATATGTGACTTAACTGATTTCGTCGTGAAATCCATATTTGTGTGTGTATAAGTGTGGTCCAGGGGTTTACACACAATAGTGCGAAAAAATCAACCATTACAGATTCAAATACAGAAATATCGATAAGCGGTATAATCTATAACGCTTATCTTTATTTACAGATCATGGATGAATAATATAAATTCATCGTAGATAATAATTTAAATCACAAATAAATAAATTACATCACAGATCACAGCACAAATCAAGATAATTCATAACGCAAAGCATCATATATCAGGGATATCAAATAATTCAATCATCCAATAGAATTTAAATATTCATAAGTAATTTAAGCATTCCATAATCATTTATAGTCAGGATTAATCAGTTGTATTAATCCTTAATTATTTCACTTAATTTCCAATTAAATTAATTACTCATGAATTAATTATCCAATCTTGATTAATCAATTACAAATCATCTGCTATAAATTAATTAATTAATCATCTTACGTAATTATTCTTAATTAATTAATTATTCTTTATTAATCACATTAATTAAATTAACCTTAAAGTTAATTACATAATTGATTATTCTTTAATCAGTAGGTAATTATCCTTAATATTAGATTTATAAATCTTTAATCTTTTATTATCTACTCATAATTAATTTTCATTCCTTGGTCGCCTTCATTTATTAATTGACCTTTAAGTTAATTACTTAAGCAATTATCCCTTAATTACATTAAGTAATTACAAATAAACTTTTAATCATCAATTAGTCAACCTTTAAATTATTAAGTAATTAACCTTTACTTGCTTAATAAATCTTTAAGTTGCAAATTTATTAACCAACCTTTAATAAATTACCCCTTATATTAAGTAATTATCCTTTAATAATCTCATTAATTAATCCTTTTTTAAACTAAAACCTTTTAATCTCTTTTGTTAATAACCCATCATTAATTATTTAAGAACTTGATTAATTAAAAGATAAAACATTCTATCTTAATGAAGTATTTTACCTTGTTAAAAAAAATCTTGTAATTAACCACCTTAACACAAACTTTTAAGTTAAATTTAAAGATTCAAAAACTCTTCATTCTTTAATTAATTACAGTGATTAATAAATTTATCCTTAATTTATTATGATTCCTTAGTCACTTTCATAAATTAATTTACTTTTAATTGATTAATTATTTTCAAATTAATTACCTTTTATTAATCACATAAATTAATTACCCAAATTAATGAATTAACTCTTGATTAATTATATCAATTAATCAATCACATTTATTTATTTATCACATTAATTACATCATTAAGCTTTTTTTTTTAAATAAACTTTAAATTAAAGGTTATGTATATACTTAAACACTTTTTTTTCTTCAATTTAATTATTTCAATATACTTTATTTTAAAACCTTTGATCTTTCCCAAACTTAAATCCATATGTATTACTTCAAAAGAATTAGGTAAAGAATTTGTTCTAGACTTGACTAAGTTTAAATTTAAAAACTTGCATTTTCTTTCTTTTCAAAAAAAAACTGTGGTCATATCAAAACCCGAAGCAACCCCATCATTTCCCCGAGCTCAACCCAGAGCAACTCGCTCCATCATTTCCTTCGAGACAAACCCATAGCCGCTTTGAATTTGACTTCGAGAAAGCCTTCATCTTCCCCAACCTTGATTTACCCAGACATGAACATTACCTCGTACACGTGCATGACTAGCCGGTCGACCTTCGACCCATGTCGATCCTCTCAATGAGTCGCTGACGATCCCCACTACCTTCCCAAACGCCTAGAACCTCGAAATCATCCTTGAATCAAAATCGAACATGGTTGACCAAACCACAAAAAACCCAGTCGCCTAAAACTTTATCGTCACATCGCAAATGACCACCAGAGCCCAGGTCCTCCTGACCTCAGCTGCACAACGACCTCCAGCAATGTTTCCCCTACATGCGATCGCCTCTGATGGTCCATCGTCGCCGTACGAATTTAGACAACCTTGTCTACCCAAGCAGTGTTTCAAACCCCACCCCGATCAATTGCTACCACCACAACCTCTAATAAATTCCATTACCATTTTTCTGGTGATCTCCACTACCCAAGCTACCTTCAGCCTCAAGCACGCCATCAATTTCATTGTTGATCGCCGAGATTTGACGAAATTGAATTTTATAATCAACTTGAAAATTCTAGATAATTTCTATCTTAAAAATAAAAAATTTACCACTAAAATTCATCATTTTCCATTAGTAACCAAGTTATAAAATCAAAATGTGAATATATCACTTTATTTTCTGACCCATTTTAGTTCTTTACTGTAATATCTTTTATTTCATAGTATTTGCTAATTGTTTTTACTTGAAATTATTTTTAAAAACAGTGTTACACCCTTATACACCTTTCACGTTCAAAGATCCTATCCTATTATTGATTGAATAATGAGAATTTGGATTTTCTTTAAGAAAATTAGAGCCTGTCATAACAGAGATATGTTTTTAAACATCTCCAGACATTCATACTTTCAAACATGTTTATATACACACATACAAGCATATCCACATTTATGCAATCATTCCACACCAAGTATCAATCACAAATATCAAGTTATAAATCAGACTAAAATATTTAGGGTAGTAATCTGCTCACCTTTCCTTGAAGAAAAACAGAGCATGGACTTTGCAATTTTGAAAACTGGAATTGATGCTTTGATATGTGAATTTGCTTGAATCTGATTTTTAATTGCTCTTGATCCTTGTTCCAGATTAGAAATTTTCTTTTTTTTTCATTTAAACTTGCATGCTTGATCTTGATTTCTGGATTTTGAACCTCCAGGTTTTTAAGATTTTCTTTTAAACAGGAAACTTGATCTGCCCCTTGCTTTGATCTAAGATTTTAGTTGAGATGCTTTTGTTTTCAGGTTTGGAATTCTGTTGAATGCATCTGAATTTGAACTGCTACTTAAGTTTTGAAAACTGAAACTTGGTTATCTGATTTTGATTTGAAATTGTGATAAAAAAAATTCTCTGATCTTTGTTTCAGGTTCTCTTTTCTAAAGATGTTAAAGCCTGGTTTTAATCTTTACAAGTTTCTTTTCTTTTAATTAATTTTTTTCTTTTTCTACAAATTCTAAACCAAAAGAAAATTTCTTTTAATTGCCACTTGTAAATAAAACTAACACTTGTCTAATCCTTATATTTGTATTCTTACACTTGTTAAAATATAAACTTTTTATGTTTAAATCCTTATGTTAAATTTAATTATAAATTTTGTTTTAACCCTATCATTTTATAAATTGCTTTATATTCACATATGTATATTCTCAAATTATACTTATTACTTTTTAATATGTATTATTTATACTTATACAAATTAAAGAAAAAAATGGTTTGAAATTAAATAATACATTGTTAATAAATATTTATAAGTTAGTAAATTAGATTTTTGTTTTCAATACATTTATATCTTTAAACTTAAGATATTAAACTTATCTTAAAATTTTTATTTTAAACTTAAGTAATCATACTTATTATACTTTTGTTTCAAATATAATTTTTTTTTAAGTCCAATTAACATTTGAACCTCAAATTCAAATCTCAAATTATTATTTATATATATATATATATATATATATATATATATATATATATATATATATATATAAACACAAACCAAACACATATCGTATTTATCTTTGAAATATAAAGTTTGATATATATCCAATATTTATCTATAAAAACTTGTTCTTAAATTCCAAACCATTCTTGAATTTTCAATCTCACAATTAAATTAAAAATAAATTTCATATACAAATATCTGATATAAATTGGAAAAAATCACATTTATTCACAATTTGATTCCAAAAATTAAATTAATTATCAAATTATTTTAACTAAAATTTCAGGGATGTTACAGATTCCCCCCTTAAGAAAATTTCGTCCTCGAAATTTGTAAGGTAGACAACAAAAGAACATAGAGAGATGGAGAAATGAATTACCAGATCAAACTGGATATTTGTTCTGCATTTGGCTTACCAAATCAGAATATCAATAATGGATACAAGAAAGAATCAAGATACTCGGGTCACCAGAACTACGAATATACAGGAATATTGGTTAGTTCGAAGACTTAACTAACGATTCGTAGAATATATCTGGACCCAACAGAATAAACAGATATATGGATACAATCCAAATCTTTTTGTTTAAACAACCAAAACATACCTACCAACCATAGCAACCAAAACAAACAATTCATCCAAACAAATAATTCTGACCCATCTGGAGTTTATGTCCCATGCAAATATATCAAAGCTTCTTCCTAGAGCTGCCGGGAACCATCAAAGAATTGGAAAGAAGAATCAAAGGAGATTGATAGAGAAAGTTGTTTCTGCTATTGCAGGGTACTGACCATTTGTAGTCATACTCCCCTGTCCCCTATCTCGTCCTCTTCTTGTACTCATACTCACTATTAGTGGATAGTAAGAGAATTTACTGAGGCATACAGACAGATATCTTAGGGATATACTCATTCTAGGGTATATTTCACCCTATCTCTAATGAGTTGCCTAATGTGTTATACTCCCGAGCTAAAGTTTCAACCTTCAGCTCTGATACCAATTCTAACGAACCTGACTCGACCTTCGAAAATCGGCACCGAATACGACACTTGTATTCCAATGCTACAGATCCAAAAGCCAAATATGGTTCGCCGGAGCTTATAACACATCAAGTATAACAACACAGCGGAAGAAAAGAAATGAATATCATTGATATACAACATTCGTTACAACAATGATACAATATGAACCAATATCAGAGATACAAGATAACAATGCTACAGCGGAGAACCCAAATGAACTGGCAGCGGAAATAACAGAACTTGATACTCCAGAAGAAACACCAATATCAGCAATCTCCATAGAGAGCGAGAACCCCCATCAAGTTGCACCAAGATGAGCAAGGTCGGTCATCCCAACCAAATACTTCAATATCCAAAGTCTTTAAAGAATACCAAAGAGAAAAGCTGAAAGCTACCAAATCGATATCTATATCTATTATCTAAAAAACCCAACTCTAGACTGCCCGTGTGGTAAATTGTGGGCACCCAGAGTTTAGGAAAGGAACAATAAACTCCGGGTCAGTCATGGGACTGGTACGAGCAAACAAAATCAGTTTGTCTTTAAAAACAATCAAAAGAAATTAAATTTGAAATCCGCAATGCTTTTTGGAAAATGAAACCAGCATAAGGCCTCTCGGCACACACACAATGCATTCACACACATGGGGGAGTTTTCTCCTTATGATAGTCAAAAATGCTTACTACGAGAAATCCCTTTTTGATATTATTATTAGTGCATAGTGGAAAACATTTCGAAAGTATAATATTAATCTTAGCCAGCATACGTACCATTATAGTATGCCTACTATAGCTACCATATTAGATGGCAGGTTCTACAACTAAAACCATATAAGGCGCGTATTGGTAATTGAATTTACAACAAATGGTCAGGCTAAGGAACTTCTTGGGCCACATGGGTACGCCTTTGGAGGGACGTCCCGAGAACCTAACCGGATCTCTGCCAACACAAGACCGGGTTACCTTTGTAACTAGGTAACTACTGACACGAGTATGCCATCCCCCGGTCGTAACCGACCTTTATCCTGGGATTCACCAACAACCACAAAGTAATAAATTTCAGCAACCACATAGGTTAAGTATCTGGGCTCCATACCATGATACCACCTCTATCCAGAAGGAAATGAACATACCCTCATGGGGCGCTACCCCCAAATAACCTTGCCGCATTCTTCCTGTTTCGACCATTTCGGGTTGTGAAGTTCGACGAAGTCTCGTCCACAAAGATACGCTTTTTTACAAAGCCATGCTTTGATCAACAAATGATCAGCATCACTTCATATGCCACATTACCAAATTGGGAATGTATCACTAGTAACCATCAACTACATAACCTCTGAGCTCGTACGTCTCAGAGAAGGGTGTTAAGCTAAGAGAATAAATCTCCGCCACCAAACAGAAATGTATTTGATAGAAACCGATTTTACATCTCAAAGGGTAATGTCAGACACACATCCATGCAAGTCTGTTCCGGGTTCGAACAGAACCAAAGGCACTTCCAAAGAAGCCCTTGCAAATCCGGATAATCCTTAATCACGTCCAGACTCCCCATCACAAAGGATGATCAAATCTCTATACCGGGGACCAATCGGTGCAGAGACATTCGACGGGTTATCATTTCATTTTCGAAAATATCCGGCGTTCACCACCGGTCTTCAAATGCTATCCATATCGTCGTATCATTATTCGGAATGGGTTATATGACACAAAGGTCCTCTCCCGGCTAAACCGAATAATGAGTGCAATATTCAAAATCATATGGATAATGGGATTTCAGTTAAGTCACAACTTATTATCCAAAACTTTTCTTTCGAATGGTTAAACAAATTACAATTTACAAATCTTTTTAAACAAAAAGATTCATTTCAAAACATTCGATGATTTAAACAATTTCCACACTTAAATCTTTTAAACAAAAGATTCACTTTTATGACCCCTTTCAATTTAAAACATGGTTCACCAATCTTTGACAAAGATTCATTCATAGCCTTTCAAAACAATTCCATTTCAAATTGGATTAACTCATCCGGTCTTTAAATCAAAGACTCATTCTATAGCTTTTAAAACAATTTTTAAAGATTCATTCATAGTTCTTCAAAACAATTTCCATTTAAGTTTGGACTAACTCATTCAATCTTTAAATCAAAGGTTTAATAGTTTTCAAACTCGTTTCCAATTCATTGAATTTCATTTTCAAATATTGAATTCAAACTCAAATCAAAATATTTCAGATTTCAAACTAAATCAAGTAATTCCAAATAACTTTTATCCTTAAACTCCCTTTCAAAAGCTTTCACTTTTTAACCCAATTTAATTTCAAAAACCGTTCGGATTCAAAATTCAAATTTTTTAAAACTATTTTGAATTAAATTCAAATATCTGCGACTTAACTGATTTCCTCGTGAAATCCATATTTGTGTGTGTATAAGTGTGGTCCAGGGGTTTACACACGGTAGTGCGACAAAATCAACCATTACAGATTCAAATACAGAAATATCGATAAGCGGTATAATCTATAACGCTTATCTTTATTTACAGATCATGGATGAATAATATAAATTCATCGTAGATAATAAATTACATCACAGACAAATAAATTACATCACAGATCACAGCACAAATCAGGATAATTCATAACGCAAAGCATCATATATCAGGGATATCAAAAAATTCAATCATCCAATAGAATCCAAATATTATAAGTAATTTAAGCATTCCATAATCATTTATAGTCAGGATTAATCAGTTGTATTAATCCTTAATTATTTTAATTAATTTCCAATTAAATTAATTACTCATGAATTAATTATCCAATCTTGATTAATCAATTACAAACCATCTGATATAAATTAATTAATTAATCATCTTACGTAATTATTCTTAATTAATTAATTATTCTTAATTAATCACATTAATTAAATTAACCTTAAAGTTAATTACATAATTAATTATTCTTTAATCAGTAGGTAATTATCCTTAATATTAGATTTATAAATCTTTAATCTTTCATTATCTACTCTTAATTAATTTTCATTCCTTGGTCGCCTTCATTTATTAATTGACCTTTAAGTTAATTACTTAAGCAATTATCCCTTAATTACATTAAGTAATTACAAATAAACTTTTAATCATCGATTAGTCAACCTTTAAATTATTAAGTAATTAACCTTTACTTGCTTAATAAATCTTTAAGTTACAAATTTATTAACCAACCTTTAATAAATTACCCCTTATATTAAGTAATTATCCTTTAATAATCTCATTAATTAATCCTTTTTAAACAAAAACTTTTTAATCTCTTTTGTTAATAACCCATCATTAATTATTTAAGAACTTGATTAATTAAAAGATAAAACATTCTATCTTAATGAAGTATTTTACCTTGTTAAAAAAAATCTTGTAAGTAACCACCTTAACTTAAACTTTTAAGTTAAATTTAAAGATTCAAAAACTCTTCATTCTTTAATTAATTACAGTGATTAATAAATTTATCCTTAAATTATTATGATCCCTTAATCACTTTCATAAATTAATTTACTTTTAATTGATTAATTATTTTCAAATTAATTACCTTTTATTAATCACATAAATTAATTACCCAAATTAATGAATTAACCCTTGATTAATTATATCAATTAATCAATCACATTTATTTATTTATCACATTAATTACATCATTAAGGTTTTTTTTAAAATAAACTTTAAATTAAAGGTTATGTATATGTTATCCCGCTTTTTGGCAAAGCCGTGATACCGAAAGATTGGTCAAAAACAAAAGACAGCTCGCCTCAGAGATTGGTCGTACCTCGCTTCGCTATGGATATCGGTGAATTTTGTCCGAGTCCGGATCGGGCCACAATTGATAGGGCATGACAAGAAAGACCATAGAATCCAATGTCTCAAGTTTCAAGTCAATCCGAGTTCGTATGCTCAAGATATGATGGATTCAATTTGAGAAAGATACCCATTGTTCATTTCGAACCCATCACCATTCGAACCCATGAACTTCGAACCCATCACTGCTTGCTACCATATTCAAATCCACCAGCCATTGCCTGCTTCGACTCCATCACCTTCGACTCCATCACCTTCGACTCCATCACCTTCGACTCCATCTCCATCGGCCTCGCATCCATCGGCTTCGACTCCATCAAGTAAACCCCCAGATAGCCTTGCTTCGGATCCATCCGTGACCTAACTTCGAATCCATGGACCGAGCCTTGCTTCGACTCCATCCAAGTCACCTCGCCCCATGCCGTCTTCGAACCCAACATGTTAAAACAACTTCGAATCGATCCAAGGTGACGCATTTGGATCGATTCGAACGAATACCATTCCATCGATTCGAAGATGACTTTCGAATCCAACAACTCAAAGCCATCAACGGCTAAGCTAACACGAGCTTGGGTCGATTCGAACCGATCGATTCGAATTGATCGTCGAACCGATCGATTCGAATTGATCGATTCGAACGAATCAATTTCATCGGTTCGAAGCAACCAGCATGCCGAAGATCCAATCTTGAATCGATCATATCTCTCAATCCCTTGATCCAAATGCCATGAAATTTTCACAGGTGCTTGATTATACGCTGAAGAATGTCCACGCCAAATTTTGCCTTGATTGGATGCATTTTTGATCGATTCGAACCTCACTTCGAATCGATCCCAAACTGGGCACGGATCCCGAGAACGCGGGCCTGTGGGCCCCCCGTCACGTGCCAAGCAGCCTCCCCAGGTTTTGGGCGGGATTTCAGCCTTCCACGCCTATAAATAGAGCCCCTGGTCATTCAGAAAAAGGGTCGGAGATTTGGAAGGGAGAGAACAAGCCTAGACTCTGCCAGATTCAATTCTAGGTCTTTCCAACATCATTGTAATCAAGTGTGAAAGCTACATCTTGCTGTAATCTGCTGTAATCAATTGAAAATCATCAAGTGAATCAATAAAGATAAAAACCTTCAAAGTGGACGTAGGCACGAACGCCGAACCACTATAAATCCTGTGTTGTTTACTGTTATTTGTGATTTGCTGCATTTACTATCTCTTAGATCTGAGTTCTGTGTTTGTTATTGCTGGTTTGTGTTGATAAACGGGTGCTTTCACGGTATTGGGTGTTTGTGACCATTTTTGGTGCAAACATTTTGGTGCTTCCACTGAGAATTGAACTCAGGTCCCGCTACATCGGATAGAAGTTGAATTTGAAAATATAAGAGTTTATATCTGAGGAATTATGACGAGACAATCGAGTAGGAGGCCGAGGCCAGAGAGAAGCGAACACCAAGGAAGTCAAGAGGCTTCCTCAGGAGGGAATCAAGTGTCGATCTACATCACTAGGGACGAAATGGAGACAATGATGAAGAGGCAAGAGGAGTTGATCCAAAGTTTATTTCAACAGATAGGACAGCTTGGAGCACAGAATAGAGAAGCCAATGGAGTCCAGAACGGAGCAGGACCATCTGGCGTCGCACCTGGATTAGGGGGTGCACCCATGGAGAACGTTGATCCAGTTTTGGAGAGAGAAAGAGGAGCATCTGCGCAACCCGGTAGTAGTAGAGGATTGAACGCTCAGTCAAGGGGGCAGATCCAGAGTTCCCTCGTGAACTCGGGGGGTAGGTTGAAAGTAGTGAACGAGGATTACATCTTGGAGACAACGACAGGTTGGCAAAGATGGTTAGGCGAGCTTTAAGAGGCGGTTTGGTGAACAAAGATTTGGAGGATGTTAACAGGAGTCCTTTTACTTCAGCAATCAGGCAAGTTAGGAACCCACCGGATTTCAAATTACCGTCGTTGGATATGTATGACGGGAGAACGGACCCCATGGTCCATCTGACAAAATATATGAGGCACATGGAAGTGCTGGGGGCATCAGAGGAGGTTATGGCCCGGTGCTTCCCATTGTACTCGGCGGATATCGTAGCGTTATGGTTCAGGCAATTAGATAGTGGATCCATCGGAACATGGAGTGATTTAACTGAGAGATTTATGAGACAATTCAGGGTTCACATCACAAGACCTAAGAATGTGATGACGTTGGCAACTTTAAAACAGAAGGTTGGAGAAACATTGAGAAGTTTCCTGACACGGTTCAATGCGGCGGCAGCTTCGGTGGATCGACCGGATCCATCCATGGTTATGATGGCGGCTGTGTCCGGAATAGCAAACGGAACGGAGTTCAAAAATTCATTAACTAAGGATCCACCCGTGGATCTGGGAGAATTCTATCATGAGGCAGAAAAGTTTTTACGATTAGAGGATGCGAATGCAGAAAGAGAAGAAGGAGATGGGATAGAAGTTTGTGCACTCAAAGACGAAAAGCCCCCTAGAAGATACTCGGACAAGGATAAAGGTAAAAGAAGGATTGAGAATGACGAAGACAGATCAAAGCGGCAACGGAGGGAGCCGCGATTCACCACCTACACTGAGCTGAATGAGAGCCTGGAACGAATTTATCAGGATACCAAAGAACAGATTCCGTATCGTAGGCCAATGCGAAGGGATCCAACCTCTGACGAAAGGAAATCAGATAAGTTTTGTGTATTCCATGAATTAAATGGTCATAACACTAATGATTGTAGGCACCTGAAGGACGAGGTGGAAGGGCATATCAGGAACGGTGTGCTCCTTCAATATGTAAGGAGGCGAGCTTCTGTGGCGGAACCAGAACGACCACCGTCCACATCAGCTAGAGGCGACCCTGAATCAAGTCACCGTTTGGTTATCAATTGAGTGAAATAACGATGAACAAGTTGTAAGCTTCCACTAACGCAATTAAATCATTTACACATGTGCGAGATCGCGAACGATCTCCAGGCATGCTCTGAGTGATCATTGACCGTTTCGTAGTGGGAACTTACACTTTGACATCCATGCTTTGCTTTCATTTCGTTTTGATTTGAACATTTAGACTTTGTTTGTTTGGACATTGTTGTTGAAACTCATCCGTTTAGTTGATATTTGATTCTGATAACTCTGGAATGGCTAAGCTACTTACACATGTATGGGGTCGCGAACGATCCTTAGGCATGCTCTGAGACGGCGATGAACCGCCCTGAAAAACGATCCAGGAACTCACCCGAACGTGACCCTGGCATCGATAACACCAAGCCCTCCCGGGCACACAATTCGCCTCGAACGGCACTCGACTTCGAACAGTCACAACTCACCTCACCTCAGATGGCTTGATCGCGAACGGTCGTCACTTGAGGTCCGACACCCGACCGCGAACGTTCACAAATTCGCCTCGAACGGCACACGATCGCGAACGATCACTTTCTGCCTTGAACGGCACCGACCGCGAACGGTCATGGTTCACTAATTATGAAATCCGACCTCGAACGGTCACCACTAGCCTTAAACGGCACTTGGCCGCGAATGATCATCATTCGCCACGAACAGCAGTCGACCGCGAACGGTCCCATCTCATCATTTGCCGCAAATGGCATCGACCGCGAACGGTCCTATTCCATCCTATGCCACGAACGGCGTGGACCGCGAACAGTCCCGATTCACCTCAAGCAGCATACGATCCCGAACGATCGACGCATGGATTTATACGCTCGACCGCGCACGGTCGCACTTCACCTCGAACGACTCGGTCACGAACGATCGTCATTTGAAGTTAAGCGCTTGACCACGAACGGCCGCGCTTCATCCTAAATAGCTCGATCCCGAACGATCGTCATTTGAGGCCATATGAAACTATCAAGTTCTTTGCAGGTTGATGATAGGATACGAACATCCAACTCAAAGCATTTCAAAACACACCTTCCTACCGCAAGGCATGTTTTGGGGGGCAAAGTGTTATCCCACTTTTTGGCAAAGCCGTGATACCGAAAGATTGGTCAAAAACAAAAGACAGCTCGCCTCAGAGATTGGTCGTACCTCGCTTCGCTATGGATATCGGTGAATTTTGTCCGAGTCCGGATCGGGCCACAATTGATAGGGCATGACAAGAAAGACCATAGAATCCAACGTCTCAAGTTTCAAGTCAATCCGAGTTCGTATGCTCAAGATATGATGGATTCAATTTGAGAAAGATACCCATTGTTCATTTCGAACCCATCACCATTCGAACCCATGAACTTCGAACCCATCACTGCTTGCTACCATATTCGAATCCACCAGCCATTGCCTGCTTCGACTCCATCACCTTCGACTCCATCACCTTCGACTCCATCACCTTCGACTCCATCACCTTCGACTCCATCTCCATCGGCCTCGCATCCATCGGCTTCGACTCCATCAAGTAAACCCCCAGATAGCCTTGCTTCGGATCCATCCGTGACCTAACTTCGAATCCATGGACAGAGCCTTGCTTCGACTCCATCCAAGTCACCTCGCCCCATGCCGTCTTCGAACCCAACATGTTAAAACAACTTCGAATCAATCCAAGGTGACGCATTTGGATCGATTCGAACGAATACCATTCCATCGATTCGAAGATGACCTTCGAATCCAACAACTCAAAGCCATTAGCGGCTAAGCTAACACGAGCTTGGGTCGATTCGAACCGATCGATTAGAATTGATCGATTCGAATTGATCGATTAGAATCGATCGATTCGAATTGATCGATTCGAACGAATCAATTTCATCGGTTCGAAGCAACCAGCATGCCGAAGATCCAATCTTGAATCGATCATATCTCTCAATCCCTTGATCCAAATGCCATGAAATTTTCACAGGAGCTTGATTATACGCTGAAGAATGTCCACACCAAATTTCGCCTCGATTGGATGCATTTTTGATCGATTCGAACCTCACTTCGAATCGATCCCAAACTGGGTTCGAATCGATCCCAAACTGGGCACGGATCCCGAGAACGCGGGCTTGTGGGCCCCCCGTCACGTGCCAAGCAGCCTCCCCAGGTTTTGGGCGGGATTTCAGCCTTCCACGCCTATAAATACAGCCCCTGGTCATTCAGAAAAAGGGTCGGAGATTTGGAAGGGAGAGAACAAGCCTAGACTCTGCCAGATTCAATTCTAGGTCTTTCCAACATCATTGTAATCAAGTGTGAAAGCTACATCTTGCTGTAATCTGCTGTAATCAATTGAAAATCATCAAGTGAATCAATAAAGATAAAAACCTTCAAAGTGGACGTAGGCACGAACGCCGAACCACTATAAATCCTGTGTTGTTTACTGTTATTTGTGATTTGCTGCATTTACTATCTCTTAGATCTGAGTTCTGTGTTTGTTATTGCTGGTTTGTGTTGATAAACGGGTGCTTTCACGGTATTGGGTGTTTGTGACCATTTTTGGTGCAAACAGTATATACTTAAACAATTTTTTTTCTTTAACTTAATTATTTCAATATACTTTATTTTAAAACCTTTGATCTTTCCCAAACTTAAATCAATATGCATTACTTCAAAAGAATTAGGTAAAGAATTTGTTCTAGACTTGACTAAGTTTAAATTTAAAAACTTGCATTTTCTTTCTTTTCAAAAAAAAACTGTTGTCATATCAAAACCCGAAGTAACCCAATCTTTTCCCCGAGCTCAACCGGGAGCAAATCGCTACATCATTTCCTTCGAGACAAACCCATAGCCACTTCGAATTCGACTTTGAGAAAGCCTTCATCTTCCCCAACCTTGATTTACCCAGACATGAACATCACCTCGTACACGTGCACGACTAGCCGGTCGACCTTCAACCCATGTCGATCCTCTCAATGAGTCGCTGACGATCCCCGCTACCTTCTGTGACGCCCCACCTCTATACCCACGCTAGCCAAGAACATTACGGCGAATGCTGTCGACTAGCACGGAGAATAAGGCTGTTGAGGAGCGACTATCCGTGTAATTTCTTTGCGCGAGCACCGGTATGTCAGATAATATAACATGCATTCTATTTCAAGAGGAAATCCGACATACCGACACAAACTCAAAGCTACTACACGGTGGCTATATAAATCCTCCAGAAAACAAATATACAAATAAGCATAACACAAACCAGTCACAGACAATTCATATCACAAAGGCGGAATAAGATATGAATATTACACTAGAAAGTGTACATCAGAGTAGTGGTCTAAAAAGATCCACAATATCGCAAAAGAATAGTTACATGAACTACACAAAAGAATAAGTATACATTATGGAGTCTATATCTCAAATGTATACAACAAAAACTACTAATCTAAGTAGTTAACCAAAAGTCAGAGAAATCAATCCCAAGAGAGAAGTCAAGCAGAAGCACCTTCAACATCTCGGTCTAACTCGAGTATTATTTATAAGAAAATAATAAACGGATCAGTCTAACTATAAATATCAGATAACATGATATAGAATAGGAGATATGACTAAACACATAATAATCACAATGCCAAGCTGTGATATATATAAGTAATTGAAAATCAACAAGAGATTAATCAATATCACTATAATCCACTCAAGATAAAAAGGAATGTCATACTCCTAATTTCATTCACCAAGCCACAATAAATGACATATAAGATATGGCATAGGCGTATAATATCCATAATGGCACACTACTATAAGTATGTAAATGATAATCAACAAACGATTAATCAATATCAAAGAATCTTCTCGAAGATCCAAAAAGGGTATCATACCCAAAACTTGTATTCACAACAAGTTAATGACACACGAATTCACCTATGCACAAGAATTGATAAATCATATCAATAGAAATCACGAAGTTGGCGAAACATAAATTCCAGAGATCAACACAAGAAATCCAGTCAATGACACACAAATTCACCTATGCACAAGAATTGATAAATCATATCAATAGAAATCACAAAAATAGGTGAAGTATAAACTCCAGAATTCGACACACGAAATCCAAAAATTTCACAAAATAAAGGGGGGGGAGGCCTATCACATGAACGGGAGCATGAAAACTCACCAACAGCTGTAACACATGAACGAGAAGCTATCTCATGGTAGCTAGCCATTAATTTGACACAAGAATGGTCCGAATACCTGACACACGAATGGTCCGAAGACCGTGGGTTGCTACCCCACCAAATTTGAGTCGAAACTCCACAAAGCGGAAAAAGAGACATCGCACAACTGCTAGTCTAAATCACAAAAATGATCGTCATGATCATCGAGAATGTCAATTACACTAAGCTAGTAAATATATGAGTTTAGCTTCATGTCCCATAACCACTTGCTTAACTTAAATATTTACGAACAAACTGTAAATCTCCACTAGAAAATTGTCACAAGAGGTTCAATCGAACAAGTCCAAGAATTAACCGACAAAGTAAACGCAAGCGTTTCATACCACTTGTTTTACTAAGCCGTTTAATTAGATTTCTCATACGAGTGAGGTAAAGGTTTGTATATACTAATAGATTGGAAAACGGTTTTATAAACGAATTTGGTATTAAAATAGTATTGAAATCGTTTGAGGAAAGAGTTTTAATATTTACTACTAGTATAGAAAACCTTTATATTTTTAAAGTGACAAATCACGAAGAAGATTGTAAGAACAATCAATCACAAAAATTCACATACGAAGACGTGAAAAAAAAAATCCAAAGAAATCGATAAAGGATCCATCGAAATGGATATTCAAAAATCCCTAAAAAGAGTCATCAAAGTCATAATAGATGATAACAACAAATAGGATTATCACGAATCGATTTAAATTGGAATTTCAATCCAAAAAGGCAAATTGGACTCAAACAGCAGGTTCAGTCGACTGAACAGAGTTTTCAGTGGACTGACCCTGTGCCTGGAAATTTTCCAGGTTCAGGAAACTTTCTGTTTCCAGTTTCAGTTGACTGTGCAGAGTTTTTCAGTCGACTGAATCATGCCTGGAAACTCTCGGGTTTCAGGTTCAGTCGACTGAACAGAGTTTTCAGTCGACTAAATCATGCCTGGGCTGTTTTTCAGCCTTATTCAAATGAAGAGCAAACTCTTCCAAAATGCAACCGGACGAACATTGGCTCTAAGGGTTTATGCCAATCGGCAACCTGGCCCTATATGCTCCTCGATGCATCACCAAAAGCATGATCAAACATCCATAAAAGGATTTCACACAAATTTGACTTAAAAACCCAAAAATTGGAGTATTCACAAAACCAATCCAAATCAAGAGCAAATGCACATGAAGAAGTGTTAGGAATTCATACACAACAACCAAAGATAATTATAGTCATAGATGTGAGATAAAAATCTCACCTTTTCACAAAATCGAACAAGAAGAAGCTTGAAAGCAAATGGGGAATCAACCTCTCTTCAACACAACCCAATTGAGCTTGAATCTAAGCTCAAAAACAAGAACATTCCCAAAATTAGGTTTAGGAATTTCTGAAATTGGTAAGAGAACAAGTTGGAGAAGAAGAAGAGAAGCTTACCAATGGGTTCTTCTTGAGTTTGGAGCTAGGAATTTGATTTGCAAGAGAAACTAGGGTTTTGGAGTTTTAATTTCCAATCTCTCCCACCATTAAAGCTAAGAAAACTGAAAAGAGAAAGAAGTGAGGGAGAATGGGGAGAGTGGTTCAGTTTTAGAGTATAAGTTAACATAGGGCTGAGCCCAAAAACCAAACCCAAAGTAAAAAGTAGCAAAAATCAAATTTCTCCAAACATATCGAAGCTTATACTCAAAAAGGTCGCAAACGGCATTTTAAACTCAATGGGAGTGGTCCCGAGTCCTAATTCGACCGTATGCAAAAAGTAGCTTTTCGGACTAAAAATCCGACTAACGATGAAATATTTAAATAAAATATTTAAATATAAAATCGATAAATATGCGGGTTGTTACAGACTCCCCTCCTTAAAGAAATTGCGTCCTCGCAATATTTTAAGAAGAAGATATATAGTAACAACCATAAAAGCATATTCAACACAAAAGAAGTTTGAAATAAGAAGTTCACCTCAAAGAGCACGAGAAAGTAAGTCCGGATGTGTACGCTCGATGTACTTTCTAGATTCCCAAGAACAATCCTTAGGATTTGTAGACCATTGAACTTTAACAAGTGGAACATCTTTATTTCGAAGTCGTTTGACTTCCGAAGCAATGATACGAATAGGATGTTGCTCATAAGTTAAATTAGGCGAAACTTCAATCTCTTCCACAACACCGGGCTCAAGAATAGAATCGGAATCTCGAAGACATTTTCGAAGTTGAGAAACGTGAAATACGTCATGCATAGCAGAAAACTGAGCCGGTAATAAAAGGCGATAAGCCATGGAACCAATACGTTCGGTGATAGGAAATGGCCCAATATATCGAGGTGCTAGTTTTCCCGATCGACTGAAACGTACAACACCTTTCATAGGTGAAACACGAATGAACACAAGATCTCCCACAGAAAATTCTAACTTCCTTCTCCGGTTATCGGCATAGGATTTTTGTCTACTCTAGGCTTCTTTCATCCTATGAGGAATAAGTTCAATTTTCTCTGTGGAATCACGAATATAATCTGGACCTAAAACCAGCTTCTCACCGGCCTCAAGCCAACAAGAAGGAGATCGACATGGCCTTCCGTAGAGTGCCTCGAAAGGTGCCATACCAATACTAGATTGGAAGCTATTATTATAGGAAAATTCAACAAGTGAAATATGATCTTCCCAACTTCCACCAAAACACAAGCACGAAGAAGATCTTCAAGAGTTTGATTCACACGCTCAGTTTGTCCATCGGACTGTGGGTGATAAGCGGTGCTAAAATTAAGCCTCGTTCCTAAAGCTTTTTGAAGACTCTTCCAAAATTCACTAGTAAACAATGGATCACGATCACTAACAATAGAAGTAGGAACACCATGCAATTTAACAATTTCTTTTATAAATATTTTGGCCAAAAGAGGAACGGTTCGATTAGACCGAACGGGAATAAAATGTGCAGATTTAGTAAGCCTATCAACAATCACCCATAAGCTATGATGACCCGAACGAGAACGGGGAAGGCCATCTATAAAATCCATGGAAATTTGGTCCCACTTCCAAATTGGAATTTCTAAAGGTTGCAGTAACCCACCGGGCCTTTGATGTTCGGCCTTAACGAGTTGGCAAGTCACGCAACACTTAACAAAGTTAGCAATATCGAGTTTCATTCCCTCCCAATAATAAAGTCGCTTCATATCCGCGTACATTTTACTACTACCGGGATGAATGGTAAATTTAGAGTGATGAGAATCTTCTAAAATATCTTTACGAAGATCACCAATATTTGGCACGACAAGTCTACCAAATTTCCGAATGCCGCCACGAGAATCGATATCAAAGTCTTTCAAACCTTCAATATCAATTTTATCCTTAATATTTTGGCCAAGAAGAGCCAATTCAGGATCTAGCCTTTGAGCTTCAAGAATGCGGTCCAAAAGAGAAGGATGAGCCTCAAGGTTACATAAAACAAATGATGAGCGTAACTCGGATACACGGTCTCGAATCTCACAAGTGGATAAGATCTTGAGATCGTTCCATTCGGATATCATCATAGAAACAACAGCTTGTTGTTTACGGCTAAGAGCATCGGCGACACGATTACCCTTACCGGGAGTATAAAGAATATCAAGGTCATATGGTGCAAGAAATTCGAGCCAACGCTGTTGACGCAAATTAAGTTCCTTTTGAGAGAATAAATATTTCAAAGACTTATGATCTGTGTAAAGAACAAATTTCTCTCCTAAGAGATAATGACGCCAAATCCGAAGAGCAAAAACAATAGCCGCGAGCTCTAAATCATGAGTGGCATATCTAGTCTCAGCAGGCTTTAATTGCCTAGAAGCATAAGCAATAACACGTTCCTTTTGCATAAGAACGGCACCCAAACCAATGCGACTAGCATCGGTATAAACAACGAAATCTTGATTCCCATCGGGAATAACAAGAATAGGAGCATCAGAAAGAAGTTCTTTTAATTTCTGAAAAGAAGCTTCACATTTGTCCGACCAAATGTATTTAACACATTTCTTCGTCAAGCTAGTGAGAGGCACGGCAATTTTAGAAAAGTCTTTAATAAAATGACGGTAATAGCCCGCCAATCCAAGAAAACTATGAATCTCTGTCACACTCTCCGGTCTCTTCCAATCTTGAATTGCTTCAATCTTTGAAGGATCCATGGAAATTCCGGATTCGAAAATAATGTGACCGAGAAACTTCACACGAGATTGCCAAAAGTGGCATTTAGAAAATTTTGCCTTTAATTGATTACTCCTAAGAGTTTTCAACACAATCCGAAGATGTTTTTCATGCTCCTCCTCGGTTTTCGAATACACAAGAATATCATCGTTAAAGATGAGAACAAACCGGTCGAGAAAGTCTTTGAAAACTCGATTCATTAAGTCAATGAAATAAGCCGGCGCATTTGTTAACCCAAATGGCATAACAAGCCATTCATAAGATCCATACCGAGTACAGAACGATGTTAAAGGAATGCTATCCTCTGCAATACGAAGCTGATGAAAACCGGTAGCCAAGTCCAATTATGAAAAGACTCTAGCACCACTAAGTTGATCGAATAGATCATCAATTCGAGGTAAATGATATTTATTTTTGATAGTAAGATCATTAAGCTTGCGGTAGTCAACGCAAAGCCTAAGTGTTCCATCGGATTTCTTCACGAAAATAGCCGAAGCTCCCCAAGGCGAGGAACTAGAGCGAATAAATTGCTTCGTCGCCAATTCGGATAATTGTTTACGCATCTCCTCGTTTTCTTTATTGGACATACGATACGGAGGACGAGTGATAGGTTGAGCTCCAGGAATAAGATTAATTCTGAACTCAATTGCTCGCTTAGGTGGTAATCCTAAAACGGGCTCGAATATGTCGGAAAATTCACGAACGACATGAATAAGAGAAATAATATCACCCTCATCATCATAATCGTCATCATGAGGATTTAAAGAATATAAAGATGCAACCAAAGCAGAATCTGAATCTTTAAGAATAACAGAAACCTGAGTAACAGATTGAGGATGTCGAAGATGAATAGTCCGCTCAGGACAGAGGATATGAGCTTCATAATGGTTAAGCCAATCCATTCCCAAAATCATTCCAAAGCCTAAATAACGCATGACATGCAAATCGGCTCGGAAAGAAAAATCACACAAAATAATCTTGACATCTTTACACAATAAACTGATTGTTGCGGATCCACCAACCGGATTCGCAATTCTCAAAGAAGTCATTAAACACAAAACATCCAAGGAGAAAGTATCAACAAGTTCTTTTGATATAAAAGAATGGGACGCACCCGTATCAAAAAGAACTCGAATAGGATGATCACGAAATAAAATAATTCCATCAAGGACAGAATGAGGCATACCTTGACCACGAGATGTGTTGCCAGGGGCTTGAGCAACATTAAGCTTTCCCTCCCTCCTACTTTGAAGTTTGGGACATACATGCATAAAATGGTCCGGGCTTTTGCAATAGCGACAGGTACGAGGCTTTGAACACTTGTTCGCAAAATGGTCTTTCGAACCACAATTATAGCATTTCCCTTGAGTAGAGGAAAAGGTCTTTTCAGCAGGAGTTGCTTGCCTCCCTTTCTTATTGGGATAAGGACCTTTGAATTTGCTTGGCATCTTCTTGTTGTTGAAGTTTGGTTTGGAACCCACCACTTCAACATCATTCTCCTTATCCGCCTCTTCAAGACGAAGAGCGATATCAACGAGTTGGTCGAAAGAAACTTCTAACTTTAGAAGTAATGGCTTCTTGAGACTTTTGTTTAAGCCATAGATGAATCTCTGATTCTTCTTCAGAGGGGTGTTGATGTATTCAACCCCATATTTGGAAAGTGATTCAAAAGAAGCAACGTAGTCCGTCACGGAAGGATCGCCTTGAACAAGGTCAATGAAACGACGAGCCATCGTCACTTTCTCAGCTTCTGGTACGAATTTTAACTCGAAGCGTTCTTGGAATTTCTCCCAGGTGAGATCCGCTTCATTAATCTAAGAAATAAGAAGTTCGTACCAGTCCAATGCTCTTTCTCGGAGCATACTAGAGGCCACCTGAACTCGGTGAAGGTCAATAAGATTCATGCGAGAAAAGATTCGATCGCATGACCTTAGCCAGGCCTGTACTTCAATAAAAGTTTCGGAACCCTTGAATGGCTCCCCGCCCAAATTTGTGTAATCGCTGCACAAGCGTGCAAATCCCGACTTTGGGTGAGTAGGTTCCGGGTTAGCTCCAACTGCTTGAGCATTTGTCACTAAATCAAGAAGCTGTTGAGCAGTCATAAAAACTCCATCCTGGGGCGGAGTGCTAGATGGCACGGCTCTGGGGCGGCCAGGTCTAGACATTTCTCTTCCTTTAGAAAGAAAGAAGAGGAAGAAAAAGGTCATTCACCAAATTGAATATCAAGCAATCTTGATAGACAAAACAAGGAATCATAAAAGAAAATAGGATAGAACGGTACGTAGGCCTGAATAAAATCCTAAAGCACGACTCCTAAGATGAACTTAGGACGATGATCCTTGTTATAATATTCCATATTGTTCCGAAGTTTGGCTCCGATACCAAGCTGTGACGCCCCACCTCTATACCCACGCTAGCCAAGAACATTACGGTGAATGCTGTCGACTAGCACGGAGAATAAGGCTGTTGAGGAGCGACCATCCGTGTAATTTCTTTGCGCGAGCACCGATATGTCAGATAATATAACATGCATTCTATTTCAAGAGGAAATCCGACATACCGACACAAACTCAAAGCTACTAAACGGTGGCTATATAAATCCTCCGGAAAACAAATATAGAAATAAGCATAACACAAATCAGTCACAGACAATTCATATCACAAAGGCGGAATAAGATATGAATATTACACTAGAAAGTGTACATCAGAGTAGTGGTCTAAAAAGATCCACAATATCACAAAAGAATAGTTACATGAACTACACAAAAGAATAAGTATACATTATGGAGTCTATATCTCAAATGTATACAACTAAACTACTAATCTAAGTAGTTAACCAAAAGTCAGAGAAATCAATCCCAAGAGAGAAGTCAAGCAGAAGCACCTGCAACATCTCGGTCTGACCCGAGTATTATTTATAAGAAAATAATAAACGGATCAGTCTAACTATAAATATCAGATAACATGATATAGAATAGGAGATATGACTAAACACATAATAATCACAATGCCAAGCTGTGATATATATAAGTAATTGAAAATCAACAAGAGATTAATCAATATCACGATAATCTACTCAAGATAAAAAGGAATGTCATACTCCTAATTTCATTCACCAAGCCACAATAAATGACATATAAGATATGGCATAGGCGTATAATATCCATAATGGCATACTACTATAAGTATGTAAATGATAATCAACAAACGATTAATCAATATCAAAGAAACTTCTCGAAGATCCAAAAAGGGTATCATACCCAAAACTTGTATTCACAACAAGTTAATGACACACGAATTCACCTATGCACAAGAATTGATAAATCATATCAATAGAAATCACAAAGTTGGCGAAACATAAATTCCAGAGACCAACACAAGAAATCCAGTCAATGACACACAAATTCACCTATGTAGAAGAATTGATAAATCATATCAATAGAAATCACAAAAATAGGTGAAGTATAAACTCCAGAATTCGACACACGAAATCCAGAAATTTCACAAAATAAAGGGGGGGAGGCCTATCACATGAACGGGAGCATGAAAACTCACCAACAGCTGTAACACATGAACGAGAAGCTATCTCATGGTAGCTAGCCATTAATTTGACACACGAATGGTCCGAAGAACTGACAAACGAATGGTCCGAAGACCGTGGGTTGCTACCCCACCAAATTTGAGTCGAAACTCCACAAAGCAGACAAAGAGACATCGCACAACTGCTAGTCTAAATCACAAAAATGATCGTCATGATCATCGAGAAGTGTCAATTACACTAAGCTAGTAAATATATGAGTTTAGCTTCATGTCCCATAACCACTTGCTTTACTTAAATATTTACGAACAAATTGTAAATCTCCACTAGAAAATTGTCACAAGAGGTTCAATCGAACAAGTCCAAGAATTAACCGACAAAGTAAACGCAAGCGTTTCATACCACTTGTTTTACTAAGCCGTTTAATTAGATTTCTCATACGAGTGAGGTAAAGGTTTGTATATACTAATAGATTGGAAAACGGTTTTATAAACGAATTTGGTATTAAAATAGTATTGAAATCGTTTGAGGAAAGAGTTTTGATATTTACTACTAGTATAGAAAACCTTATATTTTTAAAGTGACAAATCACGAAGAAGATTGTAAGAACAATCAATCACAAAAATTCACATACGAAGACGTGAAAAAAAAAATCCAAAGAAATCGATAAAGGATCCATCGAAATGGATATTCAAAAATCCCTAAAAAGAGTCATCAAAGTCATAACAGATGATAACAACAAATAGGATTATCACGAATCGATTTAAATTGGAATTTCAATCCAAAAAGGCAAATTGGACTCAAACAGCAGGTTCAGTCGACTGAACAGAGTTTTCAGTCGACTGACCCTGTGCCTGGAAATTTTCCAGGTTCAGGAAACTTTCTGTTTCCAGTTTCAGTCGACTGTGCAGAGTTTTTCAGTCGACTGAATCATGCCTGGAAACTCTCGGGTTTCAGGTTCAGTCGACTGAACAGAGTTTTCAGTCGACTAAATCACCTGGGCTGTTTTTCAGCCTTATTCAAGTGAAGAGCAAACTCTTCCAAAATGCAACCGGACGAACATTGGCTCTAAGGGTTTATGCCAATCGGCAACCCGGCCCTATATGCTCCTCGATGCATCACCAAAAGCATGATCAAACATCCATAAAAGGATTTCACACAAATTTGACTTAAAAACCCAAAAATTGGAGTATTCACAAAACCAATCCAAATCAAGAGCAAATGCACATGAAGAAGTGTTAGGAATTCATACACAACAACCAAAGATAATTATAGTCATAGATGTGAGATAAAAATCTCACATTTTCACAAAATCGAACAAGAAGAAGCTTGAAAGCAAATGGAGAATCAACCTCTCTTCAACACAACCCAATTGAGCTTGAATCTAAGCTCAAAAACAAGAACATTCCCAAAATTAGGTTTAGGAATTTCTGAAATTGGTAAGAGAACAAGTTGGAGAAGAAGAAGAGAAGCTTACCAATGGGTTCTTCTTGAGTTTGGAGCTAGGAATTTGATTTGCAAGAGAAACTAGGGTTTTGGAGTTTTAATTTCCAATCTCTCCCACCATTAAAGCTAAGAAAACTGAAAAGAGAAAGAAGTGAGGGAGAATGGGAAGAGTGGTTCAGTTTTGGAGTATAAGTTAACATAGGGCTTAGCCCAAAAATCAAACCCAAAGTAAAAAGTAGCAAAAATCAAATTTCTCCAAACATATCGAAGCTTATACTCAAAAAGGTCGCAAACGGCATTTTAAACTCAATGGGAGTGGTCCCGAGTCCTAATTCGACCGTATGCAAAAAGTAGCTTTTCGGACTAAAAATCCGACTAACGATGAAATATTTAAATAAAATATTTAAATATAAAACCGATAAATATACGGGTTGTTACACCTTCCCAAACGCCTAGAACCTCGAAAGCATCATTGAATCAAAATCGAACATGGTTGACCAACCCAGAAAAAAACCTAGTCGCCTAAAACTTTAAAGTCACAACGCAAATGACCACCAGAGCCCACGTCCTCCTGACCTCAGCTGCACAACGACCTCCAGCAATGTTTCCCATACATGTGATCGCCTCAGATGGTCCATCGTTACCGTACGAATTCAGACAACCTCGTCTACCCAAGCAGTGTTTCAAACCCTATCCCGATCAATTGCTACCATCACAACCTCTAATAAATTCCATTACCATTTTTCTGGTGATCTCCACTACCCAAGCTACCTTCAGCCTCAAGCACGCCATCAATTTCATCGTTGATCGTCGAGATTTGACGAAATTGAATTTTCTAATCAACTTGAAAATTCTAGATAATTTCTATCTTAAAAATAAAATTTTTACCACCAAAATTCATTATTTTCCATTAGTAACCAAGTTATAAAATCAAAATGTGAAATTATATCACTTGATTTTCTGACCCATTTTAGTTCATCACTGTAATATCTTTTATTTCATAGTATTTGCTAATTGTTTTTACTTGAAATTATTTTTAAAAACATTGTTACACCCTTATACACCTTTCACCTTCAAAGATCCTATCCTATTATTGATTGAATAATGAGAATTTGGATTTTCTATAAGAAAATTGGAGCCTGTCATAACAGAGATATGTTTTTAAACATCTCCAGACATACATACTTTCAAACATGTATATACACACAAATACAAGCATATCCACATTTATGCAATCATTCCACACCAAGTATCAATCACAAATATCAGGTTATAAATCAGACTAAAATATTTAGGGTAGTAATTTGCTCACCTTTCCTTGAAGAAAACCAGAGCCTGGACTTTGCAATTTTGAAAACTAGAATTGATGCTTTGATCTATGAATTTGCTTGAATCTGATTTTCAATTGCTCTTGATCCTTGTTCCAGATTTGAATTTTTTTTTTCATTTAAACTTGCATGCTAGATCTTGATTTCTGGATTTTGAACCTCCAGGTTTTTAAGATTTTCTTTTAAACGGGAAACTTGATCTGCCCCTTGCTTTAATCTCGGATTTTAGTTGAGATGCTTTTGTTTTCAGGTTTGAAATTCTGTTGAATGCATTTGAATTTAAATTGCTACTTAAGTTTTGAAAAATTGAAAGTTGGTTTATCTGATTTTGATTTGAAATTGTGATAAAAAAATTTCTCTGATCTTTGTTTCAGGTTCTCTTTTCTGAAGATGTTAAAGCCTGGTTTAAATATTTACAAATTTCTTTTCTTTTAATTAATTTTTTTTCTTTTTCTACAAATTCTAAACCAAAAGAAAATTTCTTTTAATTGCCACTTGTAAATAAAACTAACACTTGTCTAATCCTAATATTTGTATTCTTACACTTGTTAAAATATAAACTTTTTATGTTTAAATCCTTCTGTTATTTAATTATAAATTTTGTTTTAACCCTATTATTTTATAAATTGCTTTATATTCACATATGTATATTCTCAAATTATACTTATTTCGTTTTAAATGTTAAAAACAATTATTTAATACTTTTTAATATGTATTATTTATACTTATACAAATTAAAGAAAAAAATGGTTTGAAATTAAATAATACATTGTTAATAAATATTTATAAGTTAGTAGATAAGATTTTTATTTTCAATACGTTTATATCTTTAAACTTAAGATATTAAACTTATCTTAAAATTTTCATTTTAAACTTAGGTAATCATACTTATTATACTTTTGTTTCAAATATAATTTTTTTTTAAAGTCTAATTAACATTTGAATCTCAAATTCAAATCTCAAATTATTATATATATATATATATATATATATAAACACAAACCAAACACATATCGTATTTATCTTTGAAATATAAAGTTTGATATATATCCAATATTTATCTATAAAAACTTATTCTTAAATTCCAAACCATTCTTGAATTTTCAATCTCACAATTAAATTAAAAATAAAATTTATATACAAATATCTGATATAAATTGGAAAAATTAACATTTATTCACAATTTGATTCCAAAAATTAAATTAATTATCAAATTATTTTAACTAAAATTTCAGGGATGTTACACTGTACTTATCAAATTACATTTTAATACATCAGAGCTACACATTTACACAAACACTGGACAGTTAAATATAACTTGTTCCAAATAAATAATAATATAACGCAACGGAAACACTCCATACGTTTCTGCTATCCAGCTCGCCTCCTGAGCTCCAGAACGTCCTTACCTGAAAATCTGTAATACTCGGTCTGACCCGAGCATTACATCAAAGTAACACCCGGGTCAGGCTGGAAACCAGCGTGAGTAAACCCATCTAACATGGAACACAACAGCAGGCAACTATATAAAACCCGGGGTAACTCGCATCAATTTACAAATTCACAATTTGTTATAGACATCACTTATTTCACACTTAGATTAAATGGTCCAATTCTCTTAAATCATTCCATTCCAGCCTATTGATTTCACATATCAATCTATAAAGAATCGAAGTGGTTTCGGGTATTTGCTAACACCCGACCCCGGTCTCTTCGAATTTAATACCAACCAAACCCACGTTATTCAAGTGAAACATAATTCAACCTTTAAATACTAGGTGTCACTTTTAATACAGCAATTCATCATCGACAGATAACCATGTAATCATTGTTTAAGACAAACATATCATATCTCAAACATTCATATCAGATATTTCAACCAATCATTCACAAGCAATATTAATTTGTCACCCATTACTAATTAAATCAAATTAATTACTTCAATCATTTTTAAATCTTGCTTACTTAACAATAATTAATTACAACCCATTAATTAATCATTCCCTAATTATCCTCTCTAATTACATTCAGTAATTAGTCTTTAATTAATTTCCCACATTCATTAATCAACCTTGATTAATCACATTCAGTAATTAATTATCCTTAATTACTTACATTAATTAATTAACCCCTTAGTTAATTAATAAACCCTTTAATTAATTACACTCATTAATTTACTAACCTTTAATAAATTTTCTAAATTAATCCATACTTTAACGAATTGCCCTACGTAATTAGTCCTCAATTACTTTCATTAAGTAATTATCATTAAATAAATCACATTTAGTAATTACCCATTAATTACCTACCTTAATTATGTCATTAAGCAATTATCCTTTTTTTAATTCCACCTTTTTTTATAGCTCAATTAATTTATCACATTTATAAATCAAACTTTTAAGTTGATTATATAAGTTAATCAACCTTTAACTAATTATCTAAATAATTAAATTAATTAATTATTTATTGCTTGATTTCATAAATCAATTACCAATCCTTAATACATTCAATAATTTAATTTCGACAATTGATTCACCTTGATTTAACCTATTTTATAATTACCTTAAACAACAAATTGGAAAACATTTTAAACCTTTAGAAACTCGCTTAAGCCTTCTATAATTTGTTTAAGAACTTGATTTATATTTTCTTTTGAAAAACTTTAAAAAAACTAGGTTTATTTAATATCAACAAAACAATATACTTCGGATCAGACCCGACCCCCAACCCCAATTTCCCACATCTTCCCGAGCCATCTTACTTGTTTGATTAACTTTTAAAAAAAACCGATGTTCACTTAAACTCACACGAAACTCTCGAACCTGATCTCGAGTCACAAGAAAATCTTCCTGATGCAATTCCATCAAACCAAAACATTAGATACACATGCAAGTGCGTACACGCGCACGTCGCCATTTCTCTGCTCCGATCGCCACTATGACCTCAGGCAAGTCGTCGCCGACCCCCTCATCACGATCAATCACCCAGAAACCTGAAACACCATCATTCCTGAAATTGAGCTATTCGTATATCCTCGGGAGCCCATCACTTGACGGAATCCACCCCGAACTGCCATTCCCAAGATGTTATGGACCCTTCAACTCCGGCCATGGCTACCCCGACCCATCCTGCGTTGCTTACCTTTGGACCGGTCATGTCCAATCTTCTATTGATGGCAAATTTCCCCGTTTAAACTCGTCGACAAAACTAACCATTAAACCCTAAAATGAAAACGACCGGCCAATTTCATCAACAGAAAATTTTTAGACGAATTTTCCTACGATCATCAATCCCTAAGCGTCATTCGATAAGAACCCCGTCCACTCTAGTTATGTTGATCACTAGAGAATACTCTAAATCCATATCACGTTCAACTCACGATTACTCGAGATTTTCTAACCTAAAAATCATGATTATACCATCTAAATTCATGATTTACAATAACAAATCAGATTATGGGTTCCATTTATCAAATCAAAATGTTTGATTTGTAACCCAAATTGATTCTTCACTGAATTTTTCCCAAATTTGAATTAATTACAAAATATAAAATCCTGAAATTATTTTTAGAAGTGATATTATATGTTAGTGTCAGTTTCCATTTAGGAATTCAAACTTGAAATCAAATCTATGAGAATATATGAAATTTTGAAAAAAACTATTCTTAAGCCAGTGAAGAACAACAGAACTAATGTATACTTGCAAAGGTATATCCTAGACAATTCAATTGTTTGTACATACATTTACAACTCAACCTTCAAGTAATCTGGTGTACTACTATTTTCTACAGATTTTCATCTCATGCAACATATCAAATCACCAAAATTTTAAACTGTTTTATGGTAAAGGTTTACTCCCAGTTATAGACAGAGAAGTCTATTTTTAAAAGAACCTGGAACTATACTTATAAAAAAAATTATTTGAATTGCACCATTACAACTAAATTTCTTTAATCATAATATGTTAAAAGAAAATCAGGGAAATATTTAAATTTCTTTGAACATATTTAGTCAGTCATGAATAAACAGAGATACACATATGTGCACTCAGGCATGCAATGCGGAGTTGTTATCTATACACCTAATAATCATTATCCCATTCATGCACATCAAATTAAGTTATTTTCATCATCAATTGAGGCATGCACCATTTTACAGATGATTTTAACTTAAAAGAATCAAAATCTACTCACCTTAATATAACTTGAACAGAAAACAGAGGAAAGAAATTCTGGTCTGGACCGTCTCTATCAAAACTGAGGCTTGTTTGATTACTTGATGTTTTGATCCTGAATTTGTTTGCTTTGAAAACTTGATTGCTTCAGGTCTGAGTTTTATCCTTTGATCTTGATCTTGCCTTTGATTACTTCAGTTTTGAGTTTGAATCACTATATTTACTGTAATGACCCGTTTTTCCGTACCCTTTGAATCGTCAATAAACCACACATGTCAAACTCAAATTGCACGAATAAGCGGATCATTAAGGGTAGAAAGAAAATAAAGACAGAATAGAATCTCACACGAATGGAATAACATATATTATTTCAATAATAATCTTTACATCGGAAAATTTTAAATACAATTTCAGAGTCTAACCTAAATTCAGCCTGGATAGTTATAAACATCTGTCCTTACAATTGCTGACAAACATCAAACAAAATACACTAAGTACAACGGATAATAGAATACGTCCATACGTAGATAAATATCTCCAGTTCTCCTCTGGAAACTCCAACCGTCTTCGACCAAACCTATAACTACTCGGATCTGACCCGAGTATTGAAAATACCCGGATCAGGCTTGATAAACCAGCATGAAAAAACACAATAATAAATGACAGTGTCATATATCATCCTTTAAATGAAATCCTTTTTAAAAGAAAGTGCATCTCATAAGACCACGCCCATACATAAACACGGACGGGTTTTTACCTTATGATAACTAGAACACTTTTATATCAAAACATTTGATATTATTTCTAATGACATCTCTTTGAAAACATTTTTAAAATAAACTTATTCAAATAAGATATCAATACCTGGACTAAGTCTAAGGTAATATATCCGGACTAGGTCAACGGAATATATGATAGCAGAAGGGGGTAGCTGAAATGTTTGCAAGTTATTACAGCTATTTTGGGAATACAATCAAAACCGTAAATCTCGTGGGGATTGGATTTCCAACGTGATAGGAAACTAGTGACCTTTTCTCCGATCCATGCATAACAAACATAGTTCCCACGGTGCCTTAATCGCTTTTCTCAAACTAGTCACTTGGAAACTATACTTGCTACACTACAAATGATAACTGGTAGTTCCCGGCCTTTCTCAAGCTAACCACTTTATCCACATGGGGCAATAAATGCCTTGAGGCCCAGACGTATCTGGTACCTAGGGCTCAGAACATCTGATAACCCAAATCACTACTATCTGAAATGCAAGCATACATCTGACCACATAGAATCCCATCATAACCGGGGTGTGAGGCTCGTGATGCTACGATTAATTTCTTCAAAGCCACGCTTTTCATACAAAACCACGCTTTGATCATAACAGGTTCCACTTTGAATGCCACACTGCCATTCCTTTGATCACCATTTGACTCCCATAAAAATACAACCCTTGAGCTCGTATGTCTCAAGGAGGATGTTTAGCTAAGAGAAGTTGCCTTCTCCGCCACCACTGATGTACATTTGTAAAAGACAAACGTTGTGTCTAAGAAATGCAATGTCGGACATTCGTCCATACAAGTTCGTTCTAGGACTAAACGAAACCGAAGGCACTTTCCTCGGCCATTACTAGGAGAGAAGCCCTTGCAATCCGAAAAACTCTCCATCACGAGGAGACCACTACTATAAATAACTCTATAATGGGAGCGACCCAAAGCATGTTCAACAAGCATTCTTCACGCTATAAAGATTCACGGTCTTCAATAATCATCATCTTTATAGCATGAGGACTGCTTGTTGAACAACGTTTGTCTTTTACAAATGTACATCAGTGGTTTTCGGATAGGAATTAACCAAATCTGACTCCAGTTCCTTCGAAGCCAATCATCGCTTTAAAAGATGTTAAGTTCATACGTGGATATCAATCATCAATCAATTACTTCGTCTTTTATCTTAATCAAATATCTTTCTTAGATATATTATTTTCAATTTATTCCATTTTCTTTTCAAATGTATATGGAATCATTAAGCCTCATTTATCAAATCATTTGGTTTATTTAAACATTTCTTAAATCTTGGAATAATTCCAAATCATTTTCTCTTTTACTGAGGAAAACTTTTCGAAATCATTCATTTAATCTTAATCAAAGATTTCTTATATTCAAGTTATAACTTTTAACTTAGGAAAAATATTCTCAAATCATTCATTAAATCTAAATCAAAGATTTTCTTTTTTAACTTCAAATCATATTCTTACAAATCGAAGACTTTCATAACATAGTACTACTTCCACTTTAAATATGGCAAGTTTCACCTCCAGGGACTAATGGCAAGTTTCACCTCCAGGGACTAATGGCAAGTAATCCTGCATCATGAATATCTTTGTCTTTTAACTTGGAAAAACTTAAATATGATCTTTTAGAGCATCCGGCCTTTCCTTTCGATATATTCCACCCCTGCCTAAGAAGAGAAAACATAGGCCAGGTAAGTTCAGGGCACTGGTTGCTTCATCCCTAACCTTAGTTAAACACCTTGTTTACCTTCCCAGATCTCACAGGCGGGACAAATGTACTAGTCGTTTCCACATACTCAGATTTTCAACTTTATTTTGGAATTGCTTATAAATATTCCAAAATATCTTTCAAAATGCTTAATTATCCTTTTTAAAACATTCACAATTGATTCTGGGAAACGTCGTTATATTTAAACTCATATTCCAAAAGTTATAGAATTCGCAGCATAAAAGTGCTACGGAAAGTGCTATATAAGCTTATTTGATTTAAACAACTTTTAAACATTTGACAAATTCATATTTTCCATTCCAAATATCTTTTAAACCATATAAATAGATTTATCAAATTTATTTCATATTTTTAAAACATTTAAAATATCAATTTTAAACTTTGGTCACTTTACTGCAAAAGCGCGATTTTTCTGGAAAATTGTTTTGGACATATTTAAAATATACAAGATAAAATATTGATTTTATTCCTTTATTTCTTTAAACATATTTAAATGTTTATAAAACATTTCTAACTCATTCTCAAACTATTTCCAAAAGGTTTAAGCATTCCATACACACCATTTCATTTTCAAAAGGAAAATAATTTCCTTTGTGCTTATCGACGTGTATTAACATGACTTGGTAAAACAATTTAAAAATCATATCAAACAATCAATACTTGATGATAAAATCATATATAAGCATCCATATCAATCATAACACAATATCAAACATGTATATATAAATAGAGGTGCTAAATAGAGTTTCTCACCATAAACCAAATCGATTAACTTCCTACCAACATTCATATCATCCAACACTTCACTAACTATTTCCTACTCCATTAAAAACTAGCAAATAACGCCCTCTCCCTTTCAATAGCTTGGTCGAGGCTTGAAATGGAGGTTGGCCGAAAATATAGAGAAGAAGCGATAGAGCTTTGAACTTGAATTTCCAAGATCCGAAAAATGGGTCATCTTCTCTCTTGTTTTTGACTCTCTTACTCTCAAAATTTAAAAAAATTGTTAACTGAAAAGTTGTTGAAAATTCTTTTCTATTAAATTTAAAAAAAAGAATCACTTGAATCCAAGTTATTTTGAGGGAGATATGTTCAAAATAAAAGATCTATTCTTGGACTCACAAAAATAAATCCCGAAAATGCACTTCAAAGAATTGAGTTTCAGGTATAGCAAACCTCAAAACATGAAAAAGTAATCAACAGATAAGTTGTAGCTACTATAATTTTATATGGTTTGAAATATATAATTTCTTAATTTGGATCAATTATGATCAAAACCAAATAGGATATTTTCTGTATTAAAAACTGGGCCAGAAAATGCACTTTAAAGAAGTGGGTTTTTATTATGGTTACCTTTAGAATGAGACAAAGTGGTCAACATGAAAGTTGTAGCCACTGGAAAAATACTTGATATGAGGAAAATAATTTTGCAATTTGGTTCATTTTTGAATAATTTAAGGCCAAGAGAAAAGAGGTAAAATATGGAGAAAATATAAGTTTGATTTGAAGAGAATAAACATCGAATTCTTTTGAATATTTTATAAATATTTTGACATTATTTCTTTTTAATTTTTTTATATGGCTTGAAAGCCATAAAATAGAAGAGAAATAAAATGAAGAAGCTTGATAAAAGAAGAAGAAGAAAATGTGAATGAAGTGAAGAAGGAGATGGGTATTTATAAAAAAAAAAAGTGGTAATTTTACCAAAATAACCTCTTACCAAATTGCCAAACTAACCTTACTTCAACCTAAAGCAATCTACACTTTTTCAAAACTTAACATCATCCTTTCACTTCTTACTTTATGTCTTATTCACTTAAAGATTAAGTAAAGAATATCATAATTATGTTAGCTTTTGATGTGATATTGATTTGATGTTTTAGTTTTGACTTTTCTTACTTACTTTTGTTAATTCTTACTTTCTTTTCTTAATGACTTCTAAAAGTTTCTAACCTTATTTAGTAAAAGTAAACTTGATTAGTGGATTAATTAATATTACACTATTTTAATATATGTTCCTATATAAAAAAATAAAGGTGCGACGACGTTGCGACAACTTTTAATCGATAAAATGTTGTTTTTCGACAAAATGTTTTACGGTCACATTTTGACATTTTAGCCAAACTATTTATTTATGCAAACCAAATTTAAAAATGAAATTTTTACTTTTTAAATAAATTAAAACATGTCTCTTTATATTTTAAAATCATATTTAAATAATATCAAAATCTTAAATTTTACAGTGTATGTAAAACTGACAAAATGCGACAAAATTTGGTTATTTTTGTAAAAAGATTATTAACATACTTTTAAAATATATAAATATACTTTTATTATCTTTATTAGATGTTTTCAATAAGATTTATCTTTTCAAATAAATATTTAAAACCTATTTATTTAAACATTTATTTATTTTTAACAAAGCTTAACTTTTGTTGATTTGTTCTAAAATCCAAATTTATACATTTTAAATTATCAACTATAAGAATAAATAATTTCTCGATTATTATCTATTATACATAACTTGTTTATTTAACTTTTAAACCTTTTTAAATTTAAAACAAATGAAATTTCTTATTTTCGAAGTAGCGTAATTACGGGTCGTTACATTCTCCCCAACTTAAAAGCATTTCGTCCTCGAAATTACTCGAAACAAAAGTTTGCCCAAAAAATTTATCTTCAAACTTAATACCATATAATATACACAGATTATCCATATGAAATATCTTATTCGATCTCTTATTCGAATAGACAACTTTATTTCCAAACTAGTATCGATCCTCTGATCCTCTAGTGCGGACTCTAATCAGGCTCTTTGTTTAGAAACATTTGCTTCCCTTGCATAGCTCTCAACTACGATAGAAAGATCAAGTACCCAACCATAAACCCTAATCAATGTTCGTCATCAAGAATCGAGTGACAAATCCTTTTTCGGATCGGTGTAAACACCTTAAAGTTTCATACTCGAATAGTAAATCCACATTTGTGTGACGAAATGATCTACATATAATATATGTATTTATTAACTCTCAAAAACTTTCATAAACTTTTATCTTAAGCTCAAACACTTTATAAAAGTGTTTAAACCAAAGATAAATTGGGATCGCTAATTGATAAGATAAAAGCGGGATTCTCGACGATTTTGGACAGTCGAAAATTTCTGAATCATACATAACTAAGAGCTAAGAAATTTAGGAAAACTTTTGGTAAAAGATTGTGAAATATTCTGAGTAAATGAAATTTGATAAGTATAATTTATAAACAAAAACGGAAATTATAACCTAGAAGATGTTTTATTAATGAATTCTAGCATTAATTAAGATTTGGACTTAAGTCTTTAAAATGTGATTGATTTACATAAGTTATAAGATGTAATCAACTTAAGCGATAGTTTTATGAAATGATTCATAAATAATGTTAGAGTTAAAGGAAATATACTAAGTTAAAGGATTGTTAAAAAAAATTATAATAGAGATAAATCATCTTTTGAGTGAAAAATGGTGTTCTTAGAATATTTTCAAACGTAATGACCCGTTTTTCCGTACCCTTTGAATCGACAATAAACCGCACATGTCCAACTCAAATTGCACGAAAAGACGGATCATTAAGGGTAGAAAGAAAAATAGACAGAACAGAATCTTACTCGAATGGAATATCATATATTATTGAACAAATATCTTTAGTTTTACTAAGCTAAATTACAAACAATCCTAAATTTCCAACCAAAAAGATAATAATATCCCCTTTAATATTTATAATATAAACCCAAGGTAAAATTATTTCATTTACCAATTTCTTTAATATAAAATCATTTTTATAAAATTAACAAATATGCGCTCGTATATATAATACTCTCATAACTCATTCTAGGGTGTTACTAACCCAATCTCTAATGAGTTACTCATCCTAGGATATTACTAATCCTATCTCTGATGAGACTTACCCCTATTAAGCTTCGGTGTTCGCTCAACCAAAAGCTCTGATACGTGTGACGGGACGCAACCAGTGGGTAATACCCACCGTAGCTCACATGGATATCTCGCGCTTTGCTTTTACGGCCAGCCTCACGACTGTAAGGCAAACTACCAAACCAACCCCTCGATACTGGATCTCAGGGACATGTAGGAGTAAGAGTCATCAGTTCGCTACCTAACAAGAAGCGAGAACCCCTAATCATGTACGAACATCACTAAGCAAAACCGATGTACGTTTGTAAAAACCAATGTTCGTAATAATTAGAAATGCAATGTCAGAAAATATCCATACAAGTTGTCCAGGAACAGGACAAACCGAAGGTACTTTCCTACCACATCCTGTCGGGAAATCCTAGGATTAGTAGCGAATAGTCCTCGCATTGGATATTTCATAAATGAAGAGACCACTGCTACTGGATGTATATTGGGATTTTAACCCCAAACGATCAACAAGCAGTCCCCCACTATGAATCTTTGAAATATCAGTATCATCCAAACAATCATCAATCATCATATAATAAATATTTTCTCACTTATATAAACATATCAGTGAGTCAGAAAAAGTGAGTGTTCAATACTCGGGTCGGATCCTAATAGTTTCAGGATATCGAAGACGGTTGGAGTTTCCAGAGGAGAGCTGGAGATATTCATCGACGTATGATCATATTCTATTATCCGCTGTACTTATGTATTTTGTTTGATGATTTTCAGCAATTGTAAGGGCATATTTAATTACTATCCAAGCTGAATTTAGGTTAGACTCTGATATATGTATTTAAAAGTTTTCTGCTGTAAAATATTTGTTCAATATTATATGTTATTCCATTCGTGTGAGATTCTGTTCTGTCTACTTTTCTTTATTACCCTTAAAGATCCATCTTTTCGTGCAATTTGTGTTGGACATGTGTGGTTTATTGTCGATTCAAAGAGTATGGGAAAATGGGACTTTACATTTATTCACATTTATTCTTCTTCTTTTCTTAAGCTTCTTCATCTTCTTTCTCTTCTCTTTAATGGCTTCCATGCCATATAAAAAAATTGAAAAGAAATAATGTTAAAATCATTCACAAAATATATAAGAAAGAATTGTTAAGTTTAAAACTGCATTTCAAAAGTTATTTCAAACTGCTTCGAAAAGCCTTGCAAAAAATGTTGCAAATAGCGTTTTAAAAGCTATACTCTTCAAAACGACTTTTATATCACTTTAGAAATCCATATTTTAAAAAAATCTCTTTCAATACGTTTCAAAATATTTTTAGGATTTATTTCATATTTTTAAAACATTTAAAATATCAATTTTAGACTTTGGTCACTTTACTGCAAAAGCGTGAATTTTCTGAAAAATTATTTTGGACATATTTAAAATATACAAGATAAAATCTTGATTTTATTCCTTTATTTCTTTAAACATATTTAAATGTTTATAAAAAAATTCTAACTCATTTTAAAACTATTTCCAAATGGTTTAAGCATTCCATATACACCATTTCATTTTCAAAAGAAAAGTAATTTCCTTTGTGCTTATCGACGTGTATTAACGTGACTTGGTAAAACAATTTAACAATCATATCAAACAATCAATACATGATGATCAAATCATATATAAGCATCCATAGCAATCATAACACAACATCAAACATGTATATATATAAATAGAGATGCTAAATAGAGTTTCTCACCATAAACCAAAGCAATAAACTTCCTACCAACATTCATATCATCCAACACTTCACTAACTACTTTCTACTCCATTAAACACTAGCAAACAACACCCTCTCCCTTTCAATAGTTTGGCTTAGGCTTGAGATGGAGGTTGGCCGAAAATATAGAGAATAAGCGATAGAGCTTTGAACTTGAATTCCCAAGATTTAGATCCGAAAAATGGGTCATTTTCTCTCTTGTTTTTGACTCTCTTACTCACAAAATTTGAAAAACTTGTTAACTGAAAAATTGTTGAAAATTCTTTTCTATAGAATTTGAAAGAAAAAAAATCACTTGAATCCAAGTTATTTTGAGAGAGATATGTTCAAAATAAAAGATCTATTCTTGGACTCACAAAAATAAAGCCTGAAAATGCACTTCAAATAATTGAGTTTTAGGTATAGCAAACCTCAATACTAAAAAAAGTGATCAACAAAAGTTGTAGCTACTGGAATTTCATGTGGTTTGAAAAAAAATAATTTCTTAATTTGGATCTGTTATGATCATGTGTTGATCAAAACAAAATAGGATATTTTCTATGTTAAAAACGGGGCCAGAAAATGCACTGTAAAGAAGTGGGTTTCTAGCATGGTTACCTTTAGAATGAGACAAAGTGGTCAACATGAAAGTTGTAGCCACTGGAAAATTACTTAATTTGAAAAAATAAATTTTGTATTTTTCTTCTATGATGAAGAAGTTATGGCCGAGAGAAGAAGAGGTTAAATATGGAGAAAAGAGGTGTTTGATTTGAAGAAAATGGACATTGATTTCTTTTTGAATATTTTGTAAATATTTTGACATTATTTCTTTTTAATTTTTTTATATGGCATGGAAGCCATTAAAGAGAAGAGGAAGAAGATGAAGAAGCTTAAGAAAAGAAGAAGAATAAATGTGAATGAAAGTGAAGAAGTAGGTGGATATTTATAGAAAAGAAAGAAGTGGTAATTTTACCAAAATAACCTCTTACCAAATTACCAAACTAACCTTACTTCCACCTAAAGTAAGCTCCACTTTTTTAATACTTAAATCACCTTTCACATCTTTACTTTATGTCTTAATCACTTACAGATTAAGTAAAGAATATCATAATTATGTTGGCTTTGATTTGGTGTGATTTGATGTTTACTTTTGACTTTTCTTACTTACTTTTGTTAATTCTTACTTTCTTTTCTTAATGACTTCTAGAAGTTTCTAACCTTGTTTAGTAAAAGTAAACTTGATTAGTGAATTAATTAATATTACACTATTTGAATATATGTTCCTATATAAGAAAATAAAGGTGCGACGACGTTGCGACAACTTTTAATCGATAAAACGTTGTTTTTCGACAAAATGTTTTACGGTCACATTTTGACATTTTAGTTAAACTATTTATTTATGTAAACCAAATTTAAAAACGAACTTTTTACTTCTTTAAATAAATTAAAACGGGCCTCTTTATATTTTAAAATCATATTTAAATAATATCAAAATCTCTAATTTTACGGTGTATGTAAAACTGACAAAATGTGACAAAATTTGGTTATTTTTGTAAAACGATTATTAACATACTTATAAGTATTTTAATATACTTTTATTATCCTTATTAGATGTTTTCAATAACATTTATCTTTTCAAATAAATATTTAAACCTATTTATTTAAACATTTATTTATTTTTAACAAAGCTTAACTTTTGTTGATTTGTTCTAAAATCCAAATTTATATTTTTTTAAATTATCAACTATAAGAATAAATAATTTCTCTATTATTATCTATTATATTTAACTTATTTATTTAAGTTTTAAACCTTTTTAAACTTAAAACAAACGAAATCTCTCATTTCCGAAGTAGTGAAATTTCGGGTCGTTACATTTACCATTGCTTCCAAGATTGAGATTTCCAGTTTAAAATTGCTTTGATTATGTTTTTGCTTTGATCTGCCCAGGTTCGTGAATTTGTTTACTGATTTTCATTTTTCAAATTTTTGTTTTCTTTGTTTTAAAAGATGAAAAATAAAAAGAATTGAAAGAGGATGTATAGATACAATTATAGCTTTAGTTTATGATTTTAAAAATAAAAGAAAAAAATCAAGAAAACTGTGACACTTGTTGATTGCATAAATTCTTTGGCTTACATTTGTTAAGTTATGTGTTAATATTCCAATACTTGTATTTTTTATGTGTAAATATATTTTAAAATGTTTTATAAATCTTTATATTATATATTTATCTCATGTATACTTTAAAGAAATATAATAGAACCTTTATTTATTCTTATTTAAATTTTAAACTTAAGTTATTTATACTTCAATTGATAACTATATATAAATACTAGTTATAGAGTTTTTAAATGAATTCATTTTTAAGATATGTATATAGAATTCCAAATCATAGTTTTATTTACAACTATGTATATATACATGAACAATAGTAATTAACAAGTATATCTAATTTATTTGAAAATATAGGTTTCCTTTTTAAATTTAAATTATATAAGAAGAATATTAAATAAATACTTATATCTAGATATATATATATATATATATATATAATTGTCAGGAAATTTTTTTCTATATAATCTACAATAATTATCCAATTGTTAGATGTTCAAAAATCCAGGTTATCACAAAATTTCAACTGAAAGTCAAAGTTTGACCAAAATACAAAATTTTCAAAAAAAATCTAAATTTTAATTTATTTGGAAAATAATTTATAAACAAAGTCCAAAATTACATTGGAAAATTCCAAGATTTCAATTTTAAATGATTTTAAAAATCAAAGTTTTCAAATAAATTCTATTTAAAATATTTATTAAAATTATGGGTTGTTGCACTCTCCCCACTCAAAACATTTCGTCCTTGAAAAGGAGCGAGACACGAATACAAGGAAATATAAGCTAGAAAAGCAAATAGTACCTAAAACAAACAATTCTAGATTCCAAGCATGCATGCTCTCCTCCGTCGCCCAGGTACAATCCTGATCATCTATACACCACTGCGCTTTGACTAGGTTGACATATTTCCTTCTTAGCTGCTTCGTACCGTTATCAACAATACGAAGTGGCTTCCTCTCGACAGTAAGGTTAGGCTCAATTTCCAAACTCTCGAGAGCAGAAGGCTGGACAATCAAAGATGGATCATACAGATATCAACGAAGATGCGAAACATGGAATACATTATGCACCCCGGAAAACTTCTCAGGCAAATTCAGACGATAAGCTAAAGAACCAATCCTCTCTGAGATACGGAAAGGACCAACAAACCTAGGAGCAAGCTTCCCTCATCTTCCTCTCTATCCCAAATTATTAAATTTATTCCACTGAATATATCTTATCACATATATTAATTATATTTACTCTTATCATGACTATTCAAGTTTATTTATAATTCCTTTAACACTATTTTATATTGTATATTATCCAATTACATACCTAACTTCTGAATAATTAGGTAAGTTATATCGGAATGCAATTTAGTATTATATAAATAAAATTTTCCAATTCAGTTTTTTCAAGTTCAATTATTTATCCAAAATTTTTGACTTCAGTTTAAAATTGAAATCATCCCTGAATCATGAATTTAAGAAATTAGATCTTCGGTTTATCTCAAACAATTAAGAGATAATTATATATATACGATAAATCAGATCAAATCAAATCTAAAATCATATATTATATATATATATATTAAATCAAGCCATACTACAAAAATTTAAATCAATTTATTATTATATTTTTCAAAACAAAAGTGTAGCAAAGGTACGAATTGGTCTCTCCTCTTCGAAACTCAAAAATGAATGTCGATGATGCGGCTGCCATCACCGAAATTATTTCCCAACGACATGAGAGAAGAGCATAAATTTTAAACATTTTAAAATTTATATTCAAGCATACTTTTAAATAATATACATTTAATACATTAAAACAAAAGTTTGAAATCACCGGAATTTAATTCTCAAAACCGAAATTTAAACTCATTTAAATTCCAAACCAGTTTATAAACCATGCTTTATAATTTTATTTATTTTATATCATGTGTCAATAGTCATTGACTTTCAAAACAATAAATGAAATCAAATATTTTCATTACAGTAACCAATTCAGTTAACTAATAAATTTCAACTCAATTCAGTTCTCAATAAACCATTTCAATTTATATTGATTTTAAAGCTTTAAATATTCCAAAATTTCAAAACTAAACTTTTTACATTTCATTTAAGTTTTAAATATTCCAAAGCTTTTAATAATTCCACACATATATATATATATCAAATTCAATTTACTATTATTTAATTTTGAAATATTTGCTTAGTAAATCCAATATCATTTAAATAAAACTTTTAAACTTCAAATACTGAATATTCCTTCAATTTATTTGAACTTGATATATTCATTCAAAACACCTTAAACCAAATCATATACTTTAAAATCTCAAATTTAATAAATTTCAAATCAAACTTATTCACATCTTATCAAAGTAAATTTTCAACACATAATATAAATCTATAAAAGCATTATATATATAAATCATATAAAATTAATTCATTTACCAAATTTGAAAATAATATTTTATTAGTTGATTCTGTTCAAGTGTTTTGGAAATCCTATCGATATCGCTGATCGGACAAACCGATCAAAAATCCAAATTAACATTAACAACTCAAACAACACAATGTATAAAACAACTTAATATTAATACAAATACACTCCCTCCCTCGATAATTCCAGAATGGATTTCAAAATAAGGATAGAAATTCAAATTTAGGAGATTCTAATTAGAAGAATTCAAAGATAAAATGAGATGGATAAAGAATTAAGATAAGGTTAAAATAGAAGATTGAATTTAAATATGATAACTGTTGTTATAGGTGAATTTGACAAGATGGAGATGATCTTCCCAAGATCCTCCATAATCAAGGACACGGGCACGAAGAAGGTCCTCGAGAATCTGATTCACGCTTTCCGCTTGACCGTCGGTCTGCGGATGGTAAGCAGTGCTCAGATTTAGATGAGTACCCAAAGATTCCTGAAAAGATTTCCAAAACTAACTGGTAAAGATAGGATCTTTATCACAAACAATACTGAGAGGAACATCGTGAAGACGAACAATCTCCCTTATATAGATCTCAGCCAAACTAGAAGCAAAATGGGTAGCTTTGACCAGAATGAAATGAGCTAACTTGGTCAATCTATCCAAAAAGAGAGAAGAGAAGAAAGATTTACATTGATCGCAGCGATTAGACTAGATCAATTGAAACTCCATTACTAGAAATAATATGTCCGAGAAATCGGACTTCATCCTTCCATAAATGGCATTTTGAGAATTAGCTTTCAACTGATGACTCCTAAGAGTTCCCAGAACAAAGCTCAAATGGAATTTATGCTCCTCCACAGACTTAGAGAAAACAAGAATATCATCAACAAAGACTAGAACAAACTTGTTAAGCATATCACAAAAAACACGATCCATCAAATCAACAAAGAAAGCTGGGGCATTAGTCAAACCAAAAGGCATAACTAACCACTCATAAAACCACTCTCAATATGGAAAGCAGTCTTGGGAATACTTTCCTCAGCAACTCTGAGCTGGTGAAAACCTATGGCAAGATCAAGATGAGAGAAACGATAGCTCCATGGAGCTGATCAAACATATCATTAATGCGAGGCATAGGATATCTGATCCTCATAGTGAGCTTGTTCAGCTCTCTATAATCAATACACATCCTCAAAGAACCATCAGACTTAGTGATGAAAACCACCGCTGCTCCCCTTTCGAAATGGCTTGGTCTAATCAGAACCTTGGAGAACAAGTCCTCAATTTGTTTCCTCGACTCAACCTTCTCACGGGGTGTCATTCTTCTAGGAGGAAGAACTACAGGTCAAGCTCCAGGAATGAGATCAATAAGGAAATCAATTTCCCGCTTCGGAGGTAAGGAAGTGACATACATCGGGATAGAGTGTGTCAACTAGAGTCGAATGAATATCACCAGGAGAAGCATTCAGAGAATAAATAAAGCTGCCAGCAAAATCCTAAGGAAAACAACATTGAATCACCAAAGAATCACCCTTGTCATCAACAAGAGTAACAGTTCGGGTTTTACAAGAGATAACGGCTTCATGCCTCTTCAGCCAATCACCTCCAAGCAATAGATCAAAAGCATCAAAACCCAGAACATAGAAATCACCAGAAAACCGATAACCAGAATAGAAGAGCTTCACTCTTCTACAAATCCTACTAAGATTCGTAGGACCCCCAATAGGATTAGAAACACACAAAGGTTCAGGATCAAACTCGAAAGAAAGAAGATGCTCGAGCTTTCACAAAGATCCATAGAAATTAAACTATGGAAAGCTCCAGTATCAAATAGAACACGAACAAGAAAATTAAACAGAGAAAAAGTACCCTGAAGCGTACCATGGTTAACACAGGAGCAGAGGTAACAGCAAAATACCAGATGGTTTGCCCTTCTGCTGAGTAGCACACTGGTAAATGAGGGACGAAAGACAAGATTCAATCAAGAATAGAAATCCTAATCAAGGAATTTAATTCTCCAGGTTGATAAAGAAAGGAAAGAAGTTGAGAAAATTTGATTTCAAAATAAGAAAATTTTATATCAAAATAATCCTTGAAAATCCTTTTTAAAATCATTTTACACTTTAAAATACGTTCTCTCATAAAGAATATGATTCTAAGATTGATTTCACTCATTTTAGGGTATTTCTACCCTATCTCTAATGATTTTTTGCTCTACAGGCTAAGGTTTTCCTAAAACCAAAGCTCTGATACCAAATGTAACGATCCACTATTTTAGGCCACTCAAATCGACAATAAAACCACACATGTCGGACTTGAATAACTCAAAACAGTAGATCGTTATATAATTTGGAGCCAATAAAACCAATCACAGAATCACAGACACAGATAAATTAGAATAATTCATGGCGGAAATAAAATACCATAGTAGTTCATGAAGCTACTACAAACACAGAGTCACAAAACAAGTACAAAATCCGGAGTCTGAAAAGTAAATACAATAGGAAATCCCAATACATATATATCCACTAATACACAAGCTGAATAGAAATACTGAATAGAAATAGACGACAGCTAGATAAATAGATAAACTCCAGCAAATCCTCTAGCTCCAGAAGGTGAAATCCAAAGTTGATACTCAGGCTGACCCGAGCGTAATGAAAAATACAAAACACTTGAGTCAGGACATACATATATAATGTAAACCAACTCAAGTGAACTGTAATAAAATGCACAAGTAACTTAAAGGATGCTTGGGACCATCCATCTTTTAAGGATCCATTAAACTATTTACTATGTAGTAATATACGCTATTATCATAATGTCTAGAGTAAAGTATAATATATTTTAAAAATATTGTTAACGCGTTACCCATACCCCCCTTAACACATTTTTACAGTGCAAGTAGTCTGTATAGTACCGTAGTCCCTCCTGATCGAGAAGCCACCAGAGGATACTCCACAGGTACGACAAAAATCAAACTCGTACAAGGCACGCTAGGGTAGATGACACGGCACAACTAGGCAATGCCAGGGTAGATATACCAATTACACTTCCGGGCCGGTGGTAATGCGTAGCTGCCACTACCGCCCACCTCGAGCCATACTCTCAAAAATGAAAGGTGCGCACCAATCAATCACACAGTAATAGAATGGCATACAAAAAAGTATGTCCGATAAGAGGAGCTACCTCATTAGCCCATCAATTGCTCGTGTCTTAGCCACCTTATGCCAACTCACGGGAGTCGGCTCCATGTATATATCTCAAAGGAACGTTGCCACCATCCTACTTCATTCTGGAATCTCCACCGCGTACACGGTTGTCACAGTGGTTTTCGGAGTTGGCAGAGAGTATGACAACTTCCGATCCCGGTCTCTTTAACAACCAAATGTTATTATAACCTGTGGTTATAAATATCAAAATGGTTTATATTTCAAATCAAAACATATTCATTTAAACCATTTAAATTCAATGTCAATATCCTTAAAAAGAAAATAATATTCATAGTTCATTCAATTATAACAATTTCAAAAAAACACATTATATCACAGCATTCGTGGAAAATGTGATAATACATATAGTAGCAGTTCAAAAATATTATCCTTCCGAAACAGCAGCACTTAGAAACGTTACTGTAAATATAATAGTCTTTTAGAAATATTGTCTTTTCAGAAACGACAGCACTTAGAAAACGTTACTACAGATATAGTAGTATTTCGAAAAACAGTACATTTTCAGAAATGGTAGCACTTAGAAAAACGCTACCTTAAAACCACAACATTTTGGTAATGCTGCCAATACAAATCTAAGATTTATTATAACATTTCAGAAACATTATAGTTTCAGTTTTCACCATTTTTAACTTATAAAACATATCTCACGTTTCAAAAGTATTTATTTGGATATCTTTTAGCTTACGATTAAAAAAAATTACATAAAATATCCAAATTGAACTATAATTCATTTATTAAGTCAAAAGTACATTATTTTACTTAGCTTTTTATCCTAGCAAATAACTTAATACTTTATTTTAAAAATATCCATTTCATAAATAAAATATTCTTATTACTAAGTTAAACTTAAAATTTCCATTCGAAACTAAATTTTCAATTATCAAGTTAAGTCATATTTTAAGTTACATTTTAAACCATTAATTTACTTATACATTTTTAACTTATAGATAACATTTATTTAAATCATTTAAATCCAATTTAAATTAAAATTTCATATTTTAAATTTCAAAAATACATAATAATATGCATCATTTCAATCCATAATTAAAAATAAAAATCCGGGTTCTGTCGTTTCAAACCCGCAATCCCAAGTAAAATAAAATAAAAATCGCTTGAGCCTATCATTTCAGCTCATAACGATTTTTTCCTATTCTAAAGTTCGTTCGGGTATGTATCATTTCAACCCATAGTGATTCTATACTAACAGGCAACTTGCAGTGTGAGAAACAGTAAATAAAATAAATAGTATAGTTGTATATCATATCAGGTGATGTAACAAGTATACTATCAGGTTATAACATCATGAAATATCATATCACAGGCATGTATGAATTAATATAACCATAACATATCACTACTACATATCCACTTGTTATTGTTTCACAATTATATAAGTACGAATGTTGAGAGTGATAAACTCACCTTCTAAAGCTGGAGATAACAATTCAAGACACACAACCAAACTCCGAAAAGCACGACAAAGCACGAATTAGATTTGAGTGATTGAAGAGCCAAGATTCATGTCTTGTAAACAAATATGAACATACATAAGTATACATTATACAAAAGATTATAAACCAAAACAAGGCATAAATATGAATCAAAATGAAACAAGATTGACTTAGCCCTTCAAGTAGGCTTGGCCATCATCAAAAATGGCTAGATCAACATCAAAATGGCTCGGCCATGATCTGATCTAATGCACCTAGGCTCGGCCAAGGTCACAAATGCATGGCTATGGGCTAGAATATGAAGGGATGGCAAGGGAAAGTCAATAGGAAGTCAAAGAGGTAAGGCATGATGGGTTTTGGGTTCAGCCTTATGGCTACATGGCTCGGCCATAGGTGCTAAAGCTTGGATTCGGTCTGGTCACAACTTGATTGGCTTTTAGATGAAGTATTGGTCACGGCAAGGCATGGTGGTGGAGGAATAAGGGGTGGCCGAGGCAACCAAGGAGGGATTGAACAATATAGTGCTCAGCTATGGTTTTTTCAAGGCAACTTTAGTGTTGGATTGGATCTAGGGTTCACGGCATGGCATGGGATGGTGATGAGGCCGTTCATAGGTGGTGTAGAGGAGGAGATGTGGTCGGCTATAGGGGAATGATGATGATGGTCGAGCTATGCTTGAAGGAGGAACAAAACAAAAGAAAAGAGAAAAGGAGAAAGACATGATACTTACTGTAATATTTTTTCACCAGAAAATGAAATGAGAAGAGAGGTGAGAAATAATGTTTTGTACGTGAATGAGGATGTGTTTGCACGGCTAAGAAAGTGAAAAGATTTGAACGGCTATGGAAAGTTAAAGGTCTCACTACATAATAAAGAAAAAGAAACTTAAGTCCTTTGAATTTCCAATCCCATTTATCAAAATAAACAAGCCAAAATCAAATACAATATCAAAGTCCAAACCAAAATAAAAATAGAAAAATGAGCATAGGAAATAGACAATAGAAAATAACAAATAAAATACTGAAAATTATCATGTGTAAAACGCTGAATTTTATCAGATTTACAAAGTATAAAACAGAATTTGATAAAACGAAAAGTAGAACGAATATCAGAATCAAATACAGTATAAAATAAAAAGATTAGAAATTTAAATTCAAATTTAAAAAGTTCAACTGAAAGTCAAAGTTTGACAAAATTTGACCAAAACATAAAATTTTCAAAAAATCTAAATTTAAATTTATTTGGAAAATAATTTATAAACAAAATCCAAAATCACATTGGAAAATTCCAAGATTTCAATTTTAAATGATTTTTAAAATCAAAATTTTCAAATAAATTTTATTCAAAATATTTATTAAAATTATGGGTTGTTAAAATATACGAACGCGTGGGAGGTCTCGGATCAAGCTCTGGTGGCTATTTAGGTGCGACGTCTAGGGTTTATGCATGCATATTGGGTTTTCTCTTGCGTGTGATACCTGGAGCATGCGCCTGGAAAGAGCATGGAAAAAAGCTACACGCGGCCTTGATTTTCTGGAGCTAAGATCTACGGCCAGATCATGTTTGGTAAATAAAAGAAAGATGGGAATTTTATTATATAAAATTATATGCAAACTTTAAAGAACTCATATCTCAGCAATATGATGTCGAAACCAAACGAACTAGCGGCACCGGAATCGCAGAGATGAGATCTATGCTGCAGTGTAGACCTAGAGATGTTTGGAGCTCGTTAAAATTTTAGGTTAAATCGAACGCGCTCGGTTTAATTTAAATTTGAACGTTTGGCAACGTAAAGTGAATGTTTTATAACGCTCACAATGTACTAGAATATTTTTATGCTGGTTAAATTTGAATTTATGAATTGATATGAATCTATTGGTCATTGTTGATAAACTTGGTTGTCATTTGAATTAATCGTTATAAATTAAAATTAACAGTCAACTTGAAATTGGGATTTAATTGTCAGTCGATTACCTGAAATTGACAGCTTTGAAATTGCTGTGAATTATATGATTGTTTGGATAATTGACGGCGATGGATGCTATTGGTTGATATTTTGGACGATTTGGATGTTTATTTGTTCTGATATGGTCTGTTATCACCCTGTATATTATTTACAGTATATAAAATGTAAATTGAATTATTTCGAATGAATTAAAAAATAGGTTGAAATGATATATACCTATGACACCGTGATTTGGATTGAAATGATATATATCCATCCTCCAAATTAAATTGAAATAACTGATCACTTGGTCATAGGACAGACAATTATATACGGACACCGGATTTGTTAAATCAAATGATTTTGAAAATCTTAGATTTGTAATTATTTAAATGGTTTTGATTTAAAAGAAAAAAGAAATCAAGATTATAGAAATCAAATAAATTACAAATTCGAGTTTGAAAAGTTGAAATAAAATTTTGGTTAAAAGAAATTATTAAATAATTGAAGTTAAGATTTTGGAGTTAAAATCAAAATATAATTAAAATTCATAAATTGATTTGTTTTAAAAGATTGACCTTTTATTCGAACTTTGAATATTACTAAGTAGAAGTGATAAAAAAATGATATGTCAAAATTAAGCTCGGAAGTTGAATTTTATTTGAAGATTTGGATTTTAAATTGAAGATTGAAGGATAATTTGATTTACATGTTTTGAATCGATATTCAAAAATCAAGCTCAAAATCGATGAATTGAAATTGAGTTAATTGAGTTTGAAAGTGGAATTGAATTAATTTGAAATCGATGTTGAAATTGGTTTGAATTGCAATTGAAATCGAATTGATTGAATGGAAATTGAAATTGATTGGATTGGAAAGTTGGAATAGGACTGGTTAGACTTCGTAACTATTTTTAAATAAATTATTTAATATAAAACTATTTGAAAGCTATCTTCTTAAATATACAAATTATTTGGTCTCCAAATTATTTTTCTATATAAACCATTTTAATACTTAAACTATTTTATATTAAACTATTTTAACCATTTAAACTATTTTATTTATTTAAACTATTTTGGAACTATTCAAACTATTTTTCAAAAATTCAAACTGGTGAGGGGTGAAATGTTTATTTTAAATCATGGATTTAAATAAAAATGTGGTTAAATGAAGTTACAACCCAAATGTAAGTTTGAAACCATTTTGGAATCAAAATTGTGATATTGAGACGAAAATGATTTGGGATTGAAATGGTATATTTTGAGTAAATGTGATGACTTCGGAATGGATTTTGTTTTGAAGCGAATATAATATTTTGATATCAAGTATGAACTGTTTTCGAAATGTAAAATAACCAACCGATGTGTAAAACGACATTTAGTTGTTAAATAGACCGGAGCTGGATATGGGCATACTCTCTGTCGATACCGAAACCACTTTAACAACTGTGTATGTGGAGTGATGATCCAGAACGAAGTGGTTGGATTTGGCGTCGTTTTCTGGATTTGAAGAAAGAGAACGATGATGGATTAGCCTGGCACTTGTGCCAATTTGAAATGACTAAAACATGAGCCGTACCAGCCAAGTGGGATAACTACCCTGAGTAGACGCTCTTCTTCGAATTACCATCATTTACATTGTGATTGATTGGTGTGCAGCCTCTGGATTATAGGAGTGTCAGATGCGGTGGGCGATCATGGCTATAATACGTTACCACCAGCCGGGAAGGGTAAACTGGTAGCATCCTACCTTGGGTATTGCCTCACGTGCCTTGTCATACTTTTATCCCTAAACGAGACCCATACGATTTTGGTTTAGTGTTGTCATATCACGGCGCATCCCTATCCACCGACCGTTTAACTGGTGTTTTATATGCAAACTATACGACAATGCTTAAAAACGCGTTAAGGGGGATTAATGTAAAGTCTTAACGCTATTTTAATATTTATTTTACTGATTAGACATTATATATATACCGTATTCTACTACATATAAATATTTTGATGGATCCTTGAGAGATGGAAAATCCCGTAACATCACTTGAGTTATTACACACACGTTATACACTGGATAGGAGATGTGAAAACCCGTAAACATCTGTGACGCCGCTACACTCATGTTTATGCGATATCGATTTGACTTACATAAGGACATTTTAGTCCCGACCCTAGTGTTTTGTCTTTTCATTACGCTCGGGTCAGTCCTGCGTTTTCAGCTAACTGAAGATCTATTTTGGACGACGAAGACGGAGTTTGGTATAGTACTACTATTATTATCCCTACATCATGTTGTCTGCTGCATTATTTATTTATCTTTGATGTATATATATAACTCTGATGAATGTTGTGTTGAATATAATTAAATGTATAATAGAAATAGCTTCATGAACTGTTTATTTGATTATAGTATTATATCATTCCGCTGTGAGATTCTGTGTTTGTTTTCTTCTTCTTTTCTCTTATTTTCTTATTTACCTCATTAACAATCCACCCTTTTGAATGGTTTGAGTTGACATGTGTGGTTTATCGTCGGTTTAAACTGTCCAAAAAAGGTGGATCATAACAAATAAAAAAAATTCATTTGATCGAATAAGTTAGTATATTAGAAAGGTTCCAAAAGTTCCTTAAAATGAATAAGATTCAACCTCAAAAGTCACTCCACCCTAATGATGTATCAGTAAGGAGTAATTAGATATTGTTGGATAAACTATGATGATGATGAGTGAAATTGAGTTAACTTCTTTCAATTAGGATGTGCACTTAAAAGTAAATACATGTGTAAAATTAATTTCATTCTAAGCATAGTTTACAAGATCATACATGATTAAAGTTTATAAGAAACCCCTGCATATCCTAGATCAAGGAGTTAATAGGTTGTGCAATTCAAGAGGCTGAATGTGGTATTTGTTCATAAAGGATCTTGAGTGGATCACCCCAAAGCAGTTCAGGGCAGACCAATCTTGATTGATCAACTTATGTTATGAACATAAATTTTCATAAACTCAAAACTAAATCGATTATATATATGTAAAGGCAGTTCATAAAATATTTTAGGACGCATGTTTTATTATACTAAGAAACAACTTTTGTTTCAAGAATCGCCAATTTCATAATGAAGGAATTTCCTTTTGAAATCGTTCGCACTAAAATGGATTTGGATACGATCCAAAGATAAAATTGGTTATGTAAGATGAAATGAAATTAACCGAGCCTAAATGGACACAACACATTAGATTGTCTAATAAGGATTGTCACACAATAAAGAGAAACTATGAGTTTATTATCAATGTCGGGAAATGTGACGCCCCACCTCTATACCCATGCTAGCCAAGAACACCGCGGAGTAATGTTGTCAACTAGCACGGAGAATTAGGCTGTTGAGGAGCGACCATCTGTATAATTGCTTTGTGCGAGTACCGATATGCCAGATAAAAACATAACTTTTCATCTCAAGAGGAAATCCGACATACCAACACAAACACAAAGCTACTACACAGTGGCTATATGTAATCTTCGAAAACAAATATAAAAATATCATAACACAAATTAGTCACAGAAGTTCATATCTCAAAGGCGGAAACAGATATGAATATAACACATAAAAGTGTATATCAGAGTAGTGGTCTAACAAGATCCACAATATCACAAAGGAATAGTTACAAGTGCTACACAAAAGAATAAGTATACATCATGGAGTCTATATCTCAAATGTATACAACCAGAAACTACTAATCTAAGTAGTTAGCCAAAAGTCAGGATAATAATAATCCCAGATGAGGAGTCCAGCAGAAGCACCTGTAACATCTCGGTCTGACCCGAGTATTATTTAATAAGAAAATAATAAACGGATCAGTATAACTATAAATATCAAATAAAATGATATAGAATAAGAGATATGACAAAAACGTATGATAACCATAAAGCCGTACTGTGATAAGTATGTAATTAAAAATCAACTAGAGATTAATCAATATCACAAGAATCTTCTCAAAGATCGAAAGAATGTCATACTCTTTATTTTTATTCACCAAATCATAAATATTGACAATTATATCAATGCCAATCAAAAAGGTTAATGACACACAAATTCACCAATGCACAAATATTGATAAAACTTATCAATGTAAATCACGAAAATTGGTGAAAATATAAATTCTAGAAATCATCAATGGAAATCCAGAAATCACGAAAAGGGAGAGGCCTATCACAAAAGGGGATTATGAAAACTAACCAACACGTGTATCACAAAACGGAACGCTATTCCATGGTTGCTAACCATTAATTTTGAGCCGAAGCACCATAAAACGGTCCGATGACCATGGGTCGCTACCCCACCAATTTGAGCCGAAGTTCCACAGAAACGGGGTTTAGTCTCCCTCGCAGACAAAGAGAAATCACACATTGCTAGTCTAAATCACAAAAATGATCATTATCGATCATTAAGAAGTGTCAATTACACTAAGCTAGAAAATATATGAGCTTAGCTTCATGTCCCATAACCACTAGCTTAACTTAAATATTTGCAAACAAATTGTGGATATCCACTCGAAAATTGTCACAAGAGATTCAATCGAACAAGTCCAAGAACTAGTCGATGAAGTAAACGCAAGCGCTTCATACCACTTGTTTTACTAAGCCGTTTAATTAGATTTCTCATACGACTGAGGTAAAGGTTTGTATATACTAGTAGATTGGAAAATGGTTTAAGAAACGAGCCTGGTAACAAAATAGTGTTGAAATCGTTTTGATGAAAGAGTTTTGATATTTACTACTAGTATTGAAACCTTCATATTTTTAAAGGGACAAATCAAAGAAATGATTGTAGAAATAATCAATCACCAAAAATCCACATTCGAAGACGGGAATTAAATCCAAAGAAATCGATACCAAATCCATCAAAATGGATATTCCCAAAAATTTCAAAGAAGATGTTATCAAAGCCAACAAGGTGATAACAACCAGACGAAGAAAGAAGAATCGATTAAAAAGTGGAAACTAAGCAAAATAGGCATAAATAGGCAAAACAATTAAAATTGGAGTAGCTCAGTCGACTGACTCAGAGGGTTCAGTCGACTAAACACAGACACATAAAATTCTTGGGTTTCAGTTCAGTCGACTGACTTAGAGGGTTCAGTCGACTGAACGCAGATCCTGAAAATTCTCGGCTTCAGCTCAGTCGACTGACTCAGAGATTTCACTCGACTGAACACTGTTTTCCTACATTCCTAACCTATTTTAATTGAAGTGCAAACTCTCTCAATTTGCAATCGGACGAGTAACGGGCACTAAGGGTTTACGCCAATCGACAACCCAGCCCTATAAGCTCCTTGATGCATCACCAAAAGCATAATCAAACATCAAAGTTGTGATTTTTAAAGATTTGACTTCAAAACACTTAAAATTGGAATACACGCCAAAGCACTCCAAATCAAAAGCAATGGAACATGAAAAAGTGTTAGGAATTCATACCTAACAACAAGGATAAATATAGACATAGATGTGAGATAAATATCTCACCTTTAAACCCAAAACAAATGAAGAAGAAGCTATAGATCAATAGCAAGAACAATCACTCTTCAATTCCAACCCAACAGGCTTGAATCTAAGCTTAAAAGAGAAACATTTCCAAAGTTAGGTTTAAGAATTTCTAAAATTGGAAGGAGAATGAGTTGGAGAAGAAGAAGAGAAGGCTTACCAAAGCTTCTTCTATGAATTTGGAGTTGGAGCTTGGATTTGCAATGAAACTATGGCTTAGGAATTCTAATTCTTTCTCTCTTCCCCCATTTTTATCTAAAGCTTGAGTATTAGGAAATTATGAAGGAATGAAGAGAAGAGGGTTGGAGCTAGGTTGATAAGTGGGGTTAATGGGCTAAAACCCAACCCAAAGACCTAAGTGAAAAGTAGCAAAATTCTACTAACTCCAAACATATCGAAGTTTATACTCAAAAAGGTCACAAACGTCATTTTGAACGCAATGGGGGTGGTCTCGAGTCCTAATTCGACTGTTTGCAAAAAGTAGCTTTTCGGACAATAATCCGACTAACGATGAATTATTTTAAATAAAATATTTAAATATTCAATCGTAAAATATGCGGGTTGTTACAGACTCTCCTCCTTAAAGAAATTGCATCCTCGCAATCATAAGGAATAAATGAACAAAAAGTAACAACCATAAAAGCATATCAACACAAAAAGAAGAAATTTTTAAAATAAGAAGTTCACCTCAAAGAGCACGAGAGAGTAAGTCCGGATGTGTTCGCTCGATGAATTCTCTAGATTCCCAAGAGCAATCCTTAGGGTTTGACGACCATTGAACTTTCACAAGAGGAACATCTTTATTTCGAAGGCGTTTAATCTCCGAAGCAATGATATGAATAGGATGTTGCTCATAAGTCAAATTAGGTGAATCCTCAATTTCTTCTACAATACCGGGCTCAAGAATAGAATTGGAATCTCGAAGGCATTTCCATAGTTGAGAAACGTGAAACACGTCATGAATAGCAGAAAACTGAGCCGATAATAAAAGGCGATAAACCACGGAACCAATACGTTCGGTGATGGTAAGTGGACCAATATATCGAGGTGCTAACTTTCCCGATCGACTGAAACGCACAACACCCTTCATAGGTGAAACACGAACAAACACAAAATCTCCCACAGAAAATTCTAATTTCCTTCTTCGGTTATCGGCATAGGATTTTTGCCTACTTTGAGCTTCTTTCTTCCTATTACGAATCAGGTCAATCTTTTCTATGGAATCACGAATAAAATTTGGGCCAAAAACCAGCTTCTCACCGACCTCAAGCCAACAAGAAGGAGATCGACATGGCCTTCCATAGAGTGCCTCGAAAGGTGCCATACCAATACTAGATCGGAAGCTATTATTATAGGAAAACTCAACAAGAGAAATATGATCTTCCCAACTTCCACCAAAATCAAGAACACATGCACGAAGAAGATCTTCAAGAGTTTGATTCACACGCTCGGTTTGTCCATCGGACTAAAGATGATAAGCGATGCTAAAATTAAGCTTCGTTCCCAAAGCTTTTTGAAGACTCTTTCAAAATCTACTAGCAAACAATGGATCACGATCACTAACAATTGAAGTAGGAATTCCATGAAATTTAACAATTTCTTTAATAAAGAGCTTGGCCAAAAGAGGAACGGTCCGATTGGACCGAACGGGAATAAAATGGGCGGATTTAGTAAGTCTATCAACAATCACCCATAAGCTATCATGACCCAAACGAGAACGGGGAAGGCCTTCTATAAAATCCATGGAAATTTGGTCCCACTTTCAAATTGGAATGTCTAAAGGTTGCAATAACCCACCGGGCCTTTGATGCTCGGCCTTAATGAGCTGGAAAATCATGCAACACTTAACAAAGTTAGCAATATCAGATTTCATTCCATCCCAATAATAATGTCGTTTCATATCCGCGTACATTTTACTACTACCGTGATGAATGGTAAATTTAGAACGATGAGAATCTTCTAAAATGTCTTTACGAAGATCACTAATATTTTGCACGATAAGTCTACCATATTTTCGGATACCGCACGAGAATCAATATCAAAGTCTTTCAAACTTTCAATACCAATTTTATCCCTACAACTTTGGCTAAGAAGAGCTAATTCGGGATCTAGCTTTTGAGCTTCAAGAATGCGGTCTGAAAGAGAAGGATGAGCCTCAAGGCTACATAAAACAAGAGATGCACACAAATTGAATTCACGATCTCGAATCTCACAATTGGATAAAGTATTGATATCATTTCATTCGGATATCATCATGGAAACAACCGCTTGTTGCTTACGACTAAGTGCATCGGCAACTCGATTCCCCTTTCAGGGAGTATAAAGAATATCAAGATCATATGATGCAAGGAACTCGAGCCAACATTGTTGAAACAAATTAAGTTCCTTTTGATAAAATAGATACTTCAAAGACTTATGATCGGTGTAAAGAATAAATCTTTCTCCCAAAAGATAATGACGTCAAATTTTAAGGGCGAAAACAATAGACGCGAGCTTAAATCATGAGTGGCATATCTAGTCATGGTAGGCTTCAATTGCCTAGAAGCATAAGCAATAACACGTTCTCTTTGCATGAGAACGGCTCCCAAACCAACACGACTAGCATCGTTATAAACAATAAAATCTTGATTCCCCTCGGGAATAACAAGAATAGGAGCATCGGAAAGGAGTTCTTTTAATTTCTGGAAAGAAGCTTCACATTTGTCCGACCAAATGTATTTAACTCCTTTCTTTGTCAAACTAGTAAGAGGCACGGAAATTTTGGAAAAGTCTTTTATGAAACGGCGGTAATAACCTACCAATCCAAGAAAACTACGGATCTCCATCACACTCTCCGGTCTCTTTCAATTTTGAATCGCTTCAATCTTTGAAGGATCCACGGAAATTCCGGATTCGAAAATAATATAACCAAGAAACTTCACACGAGATTGCCAAAAGTGGCATTTAAAAAAAATTCTTTCAATTGATTGCTCCTAAGAGTTTCCAACATAATCTGAAGATGCTTTTCATGCTCCTCCTCGGTTTTAGAATACACAAGAATATCATCAATAAAAATGAGAACAAATCGATCAAGGAAATCTTTGTAAACTCGATTCATAAGGTCAGCAAAATAAGCCAGAGCGTTCGTTAAACCAAATGGCATAACAAGCTATTCATAAGATCCATAACGAGTACGGAACGATGTCAAAGGAATGCTATCCTCTACAATACGAAGCTGTTGAAAACCGGTTGCTAAGTCTAATTGTGAAAAGACTCTAGCACCACTAAGTTGATGAATATATCATTAATCCGAGGGAAAGGATATTTATTCTTGATAGTAAGATCATTAAGCTTGTGGTAGTCAACGCAAAGCCTAAGTGTACCATCAGATTTCTTCACAAAAATAGCCGAAGCTCCCCAAGGAGAGGAACTAGAGCGAATAAATTGGTTCGTCTCCAATTCAGATAATTGTTTGCGCATCTCCTCATTTTCTTTATTGGACATACGATAAGGAGGACGAGTAATAGGTAAAGCTCCAGGAATTAGATTAATTCTGAATTCAATTGCTCACTTAGGTGGTAATCCTAAAACTGACTCAAATATGTCGGAAAATTCACGAACAACGTGAATAAGAGAAATGACATCCTCCTCATCATCATTATCGTCATCATGAGGATTTGAAGAATATAAAGATGCAGCCACGTTGGAATCCGTATCTTTAAGTACAATAGAAATCTTCTTAACATATTGAGGATGTCGAGGATGAATAGTCCGCTCAGGACATAGGATTTGAGCTTCATAACGGTTAAGCCAATCAATTCCCAAAATCATTCCAATGCCTAAGTAGCGCATAACATGCAAATCGGCTCGGAAAGAAAAATCACACAAAATAATCTCGACATCTTTACAAAGCAAACTAATTGTTGTGGATCCACCAACTGGATTCGCGATTCTCAAAGAAGTCATTAAAGCAACAACACTTAAAGAAAAAGTATCAACAAGTTCTTTTGATATAAAGGAATGGGATGCACCCGTATCAAAAAGAACTCGAATAGGATGATCACGAAACACAATAATGCCATCAAGGATAGAATGAGAAATACCTTGACCATGAGAAGTGTTACTAGGAGTTTGCACCACATTAAGCTTTCCCTCCTTCCTGCCCTGAAGTTTGGGACATGCGGATATATAATGGCCCGAACTTTTGCAATAGCGACAAGCAAGGGGCTTTGAACACTTATTAGCATAATGGTCTTTAGAGCCACAATTGTAGCATTGCCTACTACTAGAGGCAGAAGTCTTTGCCACCGGAGTTGCTTGCTTCCCTTTCTTATTGGGATAAGGACCTTTAAACTTACTTGGCCTTTTTTTGTTGTTGAAGTTTGGTTTGGCACCCATAACTTCAACGTCACTCTCCCTATCTGCCTCTTCAAGACGAAGAGCGATATCAATGAGTTGATCAAAAGAAACTTCTAATTTTAGAAGTAATGGCTTCTTGAGATTTTTATTCAAGCCATAGACAAATCTTTGGTTCTTCTTCAATGGGGTGTTTATGTATTCGACCTCGTATTTAGAAAGTGACTCGAATGATGCGACATAATCTGCCATGAAGGATTCACCTTGAACAAGGTCTATGAAACGACGAGCCAATGTCACCTTCTCAGCTTTTGGCACAAACTTTAATTCGAATCGTTCCCAGAATTTCTCCTAAGTAAGATCCGCTTCATTCATTTCAGAAATCAGAAGCTTGTACCAGTCTAATGCTCTTTCTTGGAGCATACTAGAGGCCACCTGAACTCGGTGAAGATTAATAAGATTCATGCGAGAAAAGATTCGATCGCATGTTCTTAGCCAAGCTTGGACTTCAATAATAGTTTTAGAAACTCTGAATGGCTTCCCACCCAGGTTGGTATAATCGCTGCACAAATGTGTAAATCCGGCCTTAACGTGAGTAGGCTCTAGATTGGGTCCGACAGCTAGAGCATTCTTCACGAGATCTAAAAGCTGCTGGGCAGACATAAATACTCCATCCTGGGGAGTAGCACTAGATTGACCGGTGCTGGGACGGCCAGGTCTAACCATTTCTCTTCTTAAGAAAGAAAGGAAGAAGAATAAAAAGGTTATTCACAAAATGAATGTCAAACAATAATGATTGATAAAACAAGGTATCACAAAAGAAAATAGGATGAGACGGTACAAAGACTCGAATCAAATCCTAAGGCACGACTCCTAAGATAGACTTAGGACGATGATCCTTGTTAAATTATTCTACATTGTTCCGAAGTTTCGCTCTAATACCAAGATGTGATGCCCCACCTTCATACCCATGCTAGCCAAGAACACTACAGAGTAATGTTGTCAACTAGTGCGGAGAATAAGGCTGTTGAGGAGCGACCATCTGTATAATTGCTTTGTGCGAGTACCGATATGCCGGATAAAAATATAACTTTTCATCTCCGACATACCGACACAAACACAAAGCTACTATACAGTGTCTATATGTAATCTTGAAAACAAATATAGAAATATCATAACACAAATCAGTCACAGAAGTTCATATCTCAAAGGCGGAAACAGATATGAATATTACACATAAAAGTGTATATCAGAGTAGTGGTCTAACAAGATCCACAATATCACAAATGAATAGTTACAAGTGCTACACAAAAGAATAAGTATACATCATGGAGTCTATATCTCAAATGTATACAACCAGAAATTACTAATCTAAGTAGTTAGCCAAAAGTCAAGATAATAATAATCCCAGATGAGAAGTCAAGCAGAAGCACGTGTAACATCTCGGTCTGACCCGAGTATTATTTAATAAGAAAATAATAAACTGATCAGTCTAACTATAAATATCAAATAAAATGATACAGAATAAGAGATATGACAAAAACGTATGATAACCATAAAGCCATACTGTGATAAGTATGTAATTGAAAATCAACTAGAGATTAATCAATATCACAAGAATCTTTTCAAAGATCAAAAGAATGTCATACTCTTTATTTTTATTCACCAAACCATAAATATTGACAATTATATCAATGCCAATCAAAAAGGTTAATGACACACAAATTCACCAATGCACAAATATTGATAAAACTTATCAATGTAAATCATGAAAATTGGTGAAAACACAAATTCTAGAAATCATCAATGGAAATCCAGAAATCACGAAAAGGGAGAGGCCTATCACAAAAGGGGAGTATGAAAACTCAGAAACACGTGTATCACAAAACGGAATGCTATTCCATGGTTGCTAACCATTAATTTTGAGCCGAAGCTCCACAAAACGGTCCGAAGACCATGGGTCGCTACCCTACCAATTTGAGTCGAAGTTCCACAGAAACGGGGTTTAGTTTCCCTCGCAGATAAAGAGACATCGCACATTGCTAGTCTAAATCACAAAAATGATCATTACCGATCATTAAGAAGTGTCAATTACACTAAGCTAGTAAATATATGAGCTTAGCTTCATGTCCCATAACCACTAGCTTAACTTAAATATTTACGAACAAATTGTAGATCTCCACTCGAAAATTGTCACAAGAGATTCAATCGAACAAGTCCAAGAACTAACCGATGAAGTAAACGCAAGCTAACCGATGAAGTAAACGCAAGCGTTTCATACCACTTGTTTTACTAAGCTGTTTGATTAGATTTCTCATACGAGTGAGGTAAATGTTTGTATATACTAGTAGATTGGAAAACGGTTTAAGAAACGAGCCTTGTAACAAAATAGTGTTGAGATCGTTTTGATGAAAGAGTTTTGATATTTACTACAAGTATTGAAACGTTCATATTTTTAAAGGGACAAATTAAAGAAATGATTGTAGAAACAATCAATCACCAAAAATCCACATTCGAAGACGGAATTAAATCCAAAGAAATCGATACCAAATCCATCAAAATGGGTATTCCCAAAAATTTCAAAGAAGATGTTATCAAAGCCAACAAGGTGATAACAACTAGTCGAAGAAAGAAGAATCGATTAAAAAGTGGAAACTAAGCAAAATAGGCATAAATAGGCAAAACAATGAAAATAGGAGCAGCTCAGTCGACTGACTCAGAGGGTTCAGTCGACTGAATACAGACCCAGAAAATTCTCGGGTTTCAGTTCAGTCGACTGACTTAGAGGGTCCAGTTGACTGAACGTAGATCCTGAAAATTCTCGGCTTCAGCTCAGTCGACTGACTCAGAGATTTCAGTCGACTGAACACTGTTTTCCTACATTCCTAACCTATTTTAATTGAAGTGCAAACTCTCTCAATTTGCAATCGGACGAGTAACGGGCGCTAAGGGTTTACGCCAATCGACAACCTAGCCCCATAGGCTCCTCGATGTATCACCAAAAGCATAATCAAACATCAAAGTTATGATTTTTAAAGATTTGACTTCAAAACACTAAAAATTGGAATATACACCAAAGCAATCCAAATCAAAAGCAATGGCACATGAACAAGTGTTAGGAATTCATACCTAACAACAAGGATAAATATAGACATAGATGTGAGATAAATATCTCACCTTTAAACCCAAAACAAATGAAGAATAAGCTATAGATCAATAGCAAGAACAATCACTCTTCAATTCCAACCCAACAGGCTTGAATCTAAGCTTAAAAGAGAAACATTTCCTAAGTTAGGTTTAGGAATTTCTAAAATTGGAAGGAGAATGAGTTGGAGAAGAAGAAGAGAAGGCTTACCAATGCTTCTTCTATGAATTTGGAGTTGGAGTTTGGATTTGCAATGAAACTATGCCTTAGGAATTTTAATTCTTTCTCTCTTTCCCCATTTTTATCTAAAGCTTCAGTATTAGGAAATTATGAAGGAATGAAGAGAAGAGGGTTGGAGCTAGGTTGATAAGTGGGGTTAATGGGCTAAAACCCAACCCAAAGACCTAAGTGAAAAGTAGCAAAATTCTACTAACTCCAAACATATCGAAGTTTATACTCAAAAAGGTAACAAACGTCATTTTGAACTCAATGGGGGTGGTCTCGAGTCCTAATTCGACTGTTTGCAAAAAGTAGCTTTTCGGACAATAATCCGACTAACGATGAATTATTTTAAATAAAATATTTAAATATTCAATTGTAAAATATGCGGGTTGTTACAGGAAAAGAATTTCCTTAGTTGTCAATGAGCCATAAGGAATATTGACTCCACCATATGACACGCTATGAAAATCTGGATTGGATTCCAAGTACATTATTAAAACATAATTTTGATAGTTGTACCCAAAGGGATATGATCCATCGGCCGCAAAATTGTCTTTAAGTAGAAAATCGATGTAGTTGGAATATAATAACCTACGTTTATAAAATAATCATAAATTTTAGTTGTTGGAGTTAATGTAACAGATTCATCATTCAAAATGCTTAAATTGATTTCGATTTTACTAGCAAAATTATTGCTTAGTATGATTATATTTTTTGTACATATATGTTGGAACATATTCTAAATAATAATTTACAGCATATTGTTTGTGCATCAACAAAGCGCCTGAAGTAAGCATGAGCGATACTACGTTTTTGGTTTTTGGTTTTCGGATAGCATCCAAAAACTGATGCTAAAGTGTCATTCAACAAGCATCAAAGCTAAGAAAATATTTTAATAGAAAAATCAAACAGGTTGAATTTGAATCAAACTATAGAGGAAGCATATGTTAGTAAGAAAGAGCTATGGAGGTACTAGAATATTTCTAAAACTATAAGTAACAACAAAGTTATGATTGTTAACGACATACCCATGTTATAATCAATTTAGTTTAGTTGTTTAATATTTGACATTAGACTTGAATATTACATCTTTATAAACTGTATAAAGGAATGTCGGGATTGTCTATACGATGTACATAGACACCATATTAAAACGTTTAATGTGGAGCATATGAGATAGATTCCTTATGCATTAACAATAAGAATTATCATATATGCTATGGTGTCTACTATATACAAAACACTTATGTAATTAGTACATTAAGCAAATACAAAATCTGAATTAAGATCACAAAAAGGTAGATAAGGGTATTTTCGAGTATTTGTGAAATATTAAAGAATTATTTATAGAAATAACGAACTCCTTAATAAACAAATATTCAGGCTCAAACTTCATAAGTAATCGAGCATGATATGCCAGTCCAAAATTTATACTCAACTTTAGTTATGGGGCCTTAAGTTGGAAATGTTCCAAATATAAGTTACGAAAAATTTAACCAATAGGTTATGTACATCACCTTGAATAACGCTGCAATAAAAGCAATGTACACATATATAAGTGCATAAATTTATTACCATGCTTGGTGTAATTGGAATGTTGAGAATCCTATAATATTGTTATACAATAACAATGGTGGGATACAGATTATGAAAGAACCTAGAGCTCACTAAAAGTCGAGAAACATAATCTGAAATATTTTACATAATACATGCAGTTTATCAGCATCGGGGAGTGTTAATTGACATAGTAGATAATTAAGTCAACATAGCATATTAGTTCACCAAAGGACTAGCTTAATCATTTAGAGAAAACTGATCGAAGAAATGGAAATAAGATTCAATAATTGATCACAAGTGAAAATAGGAGACTGATAGAGTTAGAGGTGTGCCCTAGAGGTAATCATGTAATTTGTTACATATACCAAACTCTATGACCGATCTTGTTTATAATTATGGTATTTGATTTCTATTATACACTTTGTTATATAGTAATATAATTAATTAAATAATTAGTTTAGAGTGTATAAATAAGAAAACCCTTAAATGAAATGTTATGTGATTATAGTTGCAAATAATTGCAATCGCGAGTAATTAATTACAATATAAAACAACGTTTAATTTTAAATATTCTAGATCGGGATGTTTCGAGAAAGAATATCGATACATCCGTCGACCTGAGTACGTTACATTCTCTAAAGATTGGGTAGTATATTACTCGTGGCTATAGGTGACACTAAGGGATTATGTAATCCTAGTCATTGGATAACTATATAATGACTCGTTCGAGAGTTTCGTATTGGTTAATAACAACTAAGTCAATTGGGAAATCTCGAAGCAACAATATTATATAGTTCTCTCAACTTGAGAATACCGTTAAACTTCAATGTGGAAACTCCACTTGGATTATAGTTAAATCTTGGCATGGCATCCATCGAACGACTATAGTTGAGTCTGAATTGATGTATTAGAATTTAAACACAATTTAATAGAAAAATCATCTTCTCGATTGTATGAGGTCGGTATCATGATCAACTATAGTCAACTCAAAGTAATAATCTCTTGCTAGAGTAATACAGTTATAATAAATGTTCTCTTGCTAGAGTAATACAGTTATAATAAATGTTATCATTGAACCAATATCTTTGTTTATGGATTGACTAAGTTGAATAAGGATGACATTGGAATTTTGATTAAAATCAAATTCCGTAAATCCTATTAGGGTGTTGATGAAGAGAATGTATGTAAATAATCATCACTAAATGGTATCTCTTAAGGAATTATAAAATATGATATTAGTGAAAAATAATTTATATATATGAAAGATCTTATATATAACATCCTTGTATAGAAAGGTTTTAATGCCAAGTTAATTATGTAAGGTTTTAAAATAACCGTGGAAACTTTAGTTCATCGATTATGTAACATCCCAGAATTTGTTAAATTAAATTTAGTAACTTATTTGAACTTTTGAATTTAATTTGAGATATTTTAACAGAAATTTAAATATTGTTGATATTAATATTACAAAGTCATATGGTATTAAATAAATATTTGATAGTTAAGTTTAAATAAATAATAATAATAATTAAAGAAAAGAATATATTACAAAACAAGAATTTGTTTAAATAATAAAATGAAATATATTTGATAAACTACATGTTAATAGTTAAACTTTAAATTGAAATAGAATTTTTAAAAAAAGAATGTATGTTTGTAATAAAATTTATATATTTATAAAATGACATATGACATACCATAAGTGTATTAAATTTTTATAAACAAGAAAACAAAAGTGTGTAGAAAATATAAACAAGAAAAAAAAACTGTAAAATAAAACAAGACCCAATAGTACATGTAAAAATCAACATCATATATGCATGTTAACAAGCATGGGAAGCATGAAGCATTAAATGCTATTTACTCAGCCCATAAACAAGATCACATCAGCTAAATTAAAGCATGGGTTGAGCAAAAGAAATATTGTACTTGCTTATACTTCAGTAAACCTTCCCCTGTACACAATCTTCATATATATGTATACATCCACAAACCTTTAGTTCGTTCAAAGGAAAAAAAAGAAAATAACAGAAAATAAACTTAGAAAAGAAAATCATCCAACAAAACAAAGCAGAAAGGAAGATCAACTGTAGACTTCCAAAACAAATAAAAGTGCTCTCTGTTTATCCATATTTCAATGTGAGTAAACTCTGTAGGATTGTTTACTGATTATGTACAAATCGTTGAGATCTGTTAGTTGTGTATATGTTGTTATGTGTATACATATGTATAGGTGTGTTAGTTAGTTTCATCTGCATCTCAAAAACCCTTGTGTCTCTCCCTCAAAGGTCTTGTATGTAGCCTCTGTTCAGGTTATTGACATTAACATTTAAAAATCTCAACTTTAAAAATTCATTATCTCATCGACTACCTAGATTTAGAACAACTAACCAACACGATAGTTATTTGCATTCACGCCTAGTTTTTTTTAAAATTGACGGCATCCAGTTTTATCGAGTATCCATCGAGTTCTCCCCATTTTACAGTAAGAGGTAAAAATGAATAAAAACTTCAAAAAAATAAATTTCCCTAATCCATAGTGAATTACAAAGCGCCGCTGGTGTCGTTAGGATCGTATGAAGAAGGGGAGTTTTTTGGTGGGAATTTGGCAGCATTTGGCGATGGTCGGCGACGTTTGCTGATTTCTAGGGTTGGGATTTGGGAAAGATTTGGGCATCGATTGAAGAAACTGAGGGTGCCATGATGTTGAGCTAGGAAAATGCTTCCTCGTGATAAAATTTGGTGGAGTTCGGTGCCTATTAGTGTCGCACGACCTGTAGCATGTTTCGCTGCTCTAGAGGATCGGTCGGTGTAGTTAAGGACCGGGGTTTAGGTGATAGGGTGGAGAGTGTTGAGCAAGGCGCAGCGGAGGTGTGGGATTCCACGTTGTCGACGTTGGGTTGTCGGAGCGTTGTGCACCATGTATGCGTGCACGGTTGTTTGCCTGGAAGTGTGATGGGAGTAAGGTAAAAAAAGAAGGAGGAAGAGAGGGAAGAAAGGTTGGGGCCTGAGTTTCTTTTTGTGGGCCGGTTGTGTTGATGGGCCGTAGTTTAGAAAATATATGTGTGTGTGTGTGTGTGTGATTAGGTACCCAATTTATTTAAAATTTATAAGGTTAAAGTAAATGATGTTGGCTATTTTTAAGCTAAGAAATTTGTTTCAAGTTAATCGACTAAGTAAGTACATATCAACGTTTTCTAAAGCCTAAATTTAATATTTTAATTAAGTAATTAACTTGAGTTAAATATTAAATTTAATTACCATTAAAGTTTTCAATGTAATAATAGATTGATTTTAGTTCAAGAATATTTTTAAATGTTAATTTAGATAAATAACAAACTATTTTGGAAAGCAATCAAAGATGATTAAATTAATAATTATAATTAACTAAGTAATTAAGGATTTATATTTTAATTAAAGATTGGTAAATTAATAATTAAGTGAATAACAAAGTTGAACACTATTCTACATAATTAATCTTTGTTCTGCGGCTATTTAATAATAGTCAAAAATATATTACAGGATATTAGTTATAACAGATAAACATTATTGGAATTAATTTCATTAGTAATTTATTCAATTTGACCCAACTATGATAAATGAAGTATTATAAAGATAATAATAAGATTAAGCAAGGTATGTTTCAACAAGATAAACATTTGTCAACTTAGTAAGTGTTTAACAAATGAAGTTAAAACTTTAACACGAGTTTTAATTATTTAGTCAATACTTTAAATTGTTTTAAACTCTTAATTAAATAATTTTATTGACTAATGGTCTTGATACCAATTAAGAATGATTTATAATTTGCAATTAAAACTGATTAATAAACAATTAAGTGTCTAAATTACTTATAATTAAGAATTGTTAGTTAGATAATTTAAGTTTATCAATTTATAATTTGTAATTAACTAAGTTAATCGATTGAGGAATAATTTATTAACAAAGTTAATTGAGATTTAATTAATTTAATTATTGTTAAAAATAATTGATCATTGATTAAAATAATTTTGTGGTTAATTCACTTAAACCACATTGGAAAATAATTAACTATTGTTATTTCTGTTGTGATCGTAATACTGTGTGATGTAAATTATTCCATGCTGGATTGTGATTGGTGATTTTATTCTGTATTGATGAGAAAACCTTTTGCCCGTAAAACGGCATTTAAACCTACGATGCGACAAGGAATCGGATTTCAATTAGTTATCCGAAACCCACATCGAACCTATGAATTTTTGTGAACGACATATCCACATGTTTTTAAAATTGACTCTCACTATTCGGTTTAGCCGGGAAAGGACCTTTGTGTCATATAAACCATCTCGAATAAGTGATACGACGAAATGGGTGAGCATTTGAAGACGATGGTGAAGACCGAACGTCTTCGAGAATGATAGGATAACCTGTCGAATGACTCTGCACTGAGTTGCTCCGGTATAGAGTTCTCCATATGTGATGGGGAATCCGATCGGGATTGTGGACGCGCAGATTGCAAGGACTTCTTCGGAAGTGCCTTCGGTTCTGTTCGAACCCAGAACAGACTTGTACGGATTGTATGTCTGACATTACATTTGAGATATAAAGCAGATTTCTTTCAAATACATTTTTGTTGGTGGTGGAGAATTTATTCTCTTAACTTAACACCCTTCTCTGAGACGTACGAGCTCAGAGCTTATGTAGTTGAAGGTTATCAGTAATATATTCCCAACTTGGTAATATGGCATGCTGAGTGTTGCCGATCATTTGTGGATCAAAGCATGACTTTGAGAAAAGTGTAGCTTTGTGGACGAGACTTCGTCGAACCTCACAACCCGGTAATGGTCGAAACAGGAAAGTTGCGGCAAGGTTATTGGGGGTAGCACCCCTTAGGGTATGTGCATTTCCTTCTGGATAGAAGTGGTATCATGGTATGGAGCCCAGATACTGAACTTATGTGGATATCGCAGATATATATATATATATATATATATATATATATATATATATATTACTTTGTGATTTGTTACTGGGGCCCCGGATAAAGGTTGGCTACAACCGGGGGATGGCATACTCGTGTCAGTAGTTACCTAGTTAGGGGTAACCCAGCCTTGTGTGGGCAGAGATCCGGTTAGGTTCTCGGGTCGTCCCTCCAGAGGCGTACCCATGTGGCCCAGGAAGTTCCTTAGCCTGACCATTTGTTTAAAATCCAAAGAAACAATACGAACCCAGTACCGTTTTATTGTAAAACCTGCCATGCAGCGTGGCGGTAACCTGCCACAATACATGGTAGCTATAGTAGGCATACGATAATGGTCGTATGTTGGCTAAGATTAATATTTTATTTTTGAAATATTTTCTACACTATGCACTAGTAATAATATCAAAGAAATTTCCCCGTACCAAGCATATTTGACTATCATGAGAAGAAATCTCCTCTAATTCTGCGATTGCATTGTGTGTGTGGCGGGAGGTCTTATGGTAGTTTCATTTTAAAAGCATACCGAAATTCTTTTATAAATCTAGTTTCTTTAAAAGCAACTGTTTTTGTTTACTCATACCAGTCCCATGACTGACCTGGAGTTTATTGTTTCTTTCCTAAACTCTGGGTGCCCATAATTTCTACTCGGGCAGCCTAGTAGCAGGTTTTCCGTATTCTGGAGTTAGCAGTATTTTGGAACTCTTATCTTGGAGATATTCTGGAAGCTTTTTGGAGATCTCAGGTGTTTAGCTTTTGGGAGTTCGTTATCACTTCTTTCATTTGAAGAATTTTTGGATATATGATCACTGTTGTATTATTATGATGTTGTATTTGGAGTTATGGTATATGTATTAAATACTCTGATGTAGTAATGGATATTATACTGTTGTATCTGTGATATACGCATGATATTTATTCGGTTCCGCTGTTTTATTTTCATCTAATGTTGTTATAAGCTCCATCCGAACTGAAATTTGACGTTCGAATCTCCAGCAGTCGAATACAAGTAAGGTATTTGATGTCGACTTTTGAACGCTGAATTTTGGGTCGTGACAGATTATATATGAAAAACTATAGTTTAATCTTTATAATTAGAAACTTATAAAACCAAAATTTCAATTCTTCATCAAAATTCTCAAATTATTATATATTATATTTATATTAAGTAAATTAACAATGCAATTAATATATACATGCATATACATACTATGATAATCCGTGTTTTGGACATCTGATAAATGGGTAATTAACTGTTTTAATCAACTGAACAGATAAAATTCTGATAATAATAGATATCTAGATGTGTAAATGAATTTGGAAAGACAATAGAAACTAAATTACAAACATCTGGATAAATATTGGTAATCTCCTAATGTGATGCCCCACCTCTATACCCACGCTAGCCAAGGACACTACGGTGTAATGCCGTCAACTAGCACGGAGAATAAGGCTGTTGAGGAGCGACCATCTGTATAATTGCTTTGTGTGAGTACCGATATGCCAGATAAAATATAACTTGTATTCTTTTCAAGAGGAAATCCGACATACCGACACAAACTCAAAGCTACTACACAGTGGCTATAATGTCTTCGGAAACAATTATAGAAATAAACATAACACAAATCAGTCACAGATAATTCATATCGCAAAGGTGGAAATAGATATGAATATACATAACACATAAAAGTGTTCATTAGAGTAGTGGTCTAAAAGATCCACAATGACACAAAAGAATAGCAACATGTGCTATACAAAAGAATAAGTACACAACTATGAGTCTATATCTCAAATGTATACAACCAAAAACTACGAATCTAAGTAGTTAGCCAAAAGTCAGAGTAATGAATCCCTGGGGAGAAGTCAAGCAGAAGCACCTGTAACATCTTGGTCTGACCCGAGTATTATTTCATAAGAAAATAATAAACGGATCAGTCTAGCTATAAATATCAGATGACATGATATAGAATAAGAGATATGGCATAAACATATGATAACCATAATTGCATACTACTATAAGTATGTAATTGAAAATCAACATGAGATTAATCAATATGACAAGAATCTTCTCAAAGATCCAAAAAGGGTTTCATACCCAAAACTTGTATTCACAACAAGTCAATGACACACGAATTCACCAATGCACAAAAAAATTGATAAATCATATCAATGAAAATCACTAAAATTGGTGAAGCACAAATTCCAGAAATCAACACATGAAATCCAGAAATCATAAAAAAGGGGAGGGAGGCCTATCACACGAACGGGAGCATGAAAACTCACTAACATATGTATCACACGAACGAGATGCTATCTCATGGTAGCTAGCCATTAATTTTTGACACACGAACGGCCCAAAGACCATGGGGTGCTACCCCACATGCATGATTCGGAATCACACTGAAACGGGGTGTAGTCTACCTCGCAGACGAAGAGACATCGCACAATTGCTAGTCTAAATCACCAAAATGATCGTCATGATCTTCAAGAAGTGTCAATTACACTAAGCTAGTAAGTATATGAGTTTAGCTTCATGTCCCATAACCACTAGCTTAACTTAAATATTTACGAACAAACTGTAGATCTTCACTAGGAAATTGTCACAAAAGGCTTAATCGAACAAGTCCAAGAATTAACCGACGAAGCAAACGCAAGCGTTTCATACCACTTGTTTTTCTAAGCCGTTTAATTCGATTTCTCATCCGAGTGAAGTAAAGGCTTGTATATATTAATAGATTGGAAAATAGTTTAAGAAAAGAGCTTAGTAATAGAATAGTTTTGAAATCGCTTTGATGAATTACTACTAGTATTGAAACCTTTGTATTTTTAAAGTGACAAATCACAAAAATGATTGTAAAACAATCAATCACCGAAATTCACATTCAAAGACGTGAAAAAAATCCAAAGAAATCGATATCAAATCCATCAAAATGGATATTTCGAAAATTCCCAAAGAAAATGTCATCAAAGTCGATAATAAATGATAACAACAAAAGGGAAACAACACGAATCGATTAAAGTTGGAAATTCAACAAAATAGGCAATATAGGCAAATGGGAGCAGGTCGGTCAACGGGACTCCCTGAATCGGTTGACCGAACCAAAGATGGAAGTGCTGGGTAGCAGGTCGGTCGACCGAACCCTGAGCTCGGTCGACCGGAGTCTGTAACCTGCACTTCCAAACCAGAGGCAGGAAGTGCTCGGGTAGCAGGTCGGTCGACCGGACCCTGAGCTCGGTCGACCGGAGCCTGTTACCAGCACTCCCATGCCTATCTAATAAATGCCATTCCCTTCCCAATTGCTATCGGTCGAGCAACGGCACTAAGGGTTGACGCCAATCGACTACCCGGCCATAGAAGCTCTTCGGTTCATCACCAAAAACATGATCAAGACATCAAAGCTATGATTTTTAAAGAATTGAACCCAAAAAACCAAAAATTGAAATATTCACCCAATCAATCCAAACCAAAAGCAATTGCACAAGAATAAGTGTTAGGAATTCATACCTAACAATTGAAGATAGTTATAGACTAAAATGTGAGATTAAAATCTCACCTTTTCACAAAAACAAATGAAGAAGAAGCTTGAAAGCAAAGGGAGAATCAACCACACTTCAACACAACCCAAATGAGCTTGAATCTATGCTCAAAAAGAAGAACATTCCCAAAGTTAGGTTTAGCAATTTCTGAAACTGATAAAAGAATGAGTTGGAGAAGAAGAAGAGAGGCTTACCAAAGTTTCTTCTATTAGTTTGGAGCTAGAGCTTGATTTGCAAAAGAAAACTAGGGCTTGAGTTTTAATTTCCCATTCCACTCTCCATTGATGTAAAAGCTTGAGTATAAAGAAAATAGAAAGGAAGTAAATGAAGAGGAGAGGGTTGGGACTGAGTTAATAAGTGGGGTTATTGGGCTCAGCCCAAGCCAAAGCCCTAAGTGAAAAGTGGCAAAATTCCACTAAATCCGAACATATCAAAGTTTATACTCAAAAAGATTGCAAACGGCGTTTTGAACTCAATGGAAGTGGTCCCGAGTCCTAATTCGACCGTATGCAAAAAGTAGTTTTTCGGACTATAATCCGACTAACGATGAAATATTTAAATAAAATATTTAAATATTCAAATCGTAAAATATGCGGGTTGTTACAGATTCCCCTCCTTAAAGAAATTGCTTCCTCGTAATATATAAGAAGATGATATATAGTAACAACCATGAGAGCATATTCAACACAAAAGAAATTTGAAATAAAAGGTTCACCTTAAAGAGCACGGGAAAGTAAGTCCGGATGTGTTCGCTCGATGAACTCTCTAGATTCCCAAGAACAATCCTTAGGATTTGAAGACTATTGAACTTTCACAAGTGGGACATCTTTATTTCGAAGGCGTTTAACCTCTGAAGCAATACTTCAAATAGGACGCTGCTCATAAGTTAAATTAGGCGAAACTTCAATTTCTTCCATAATACCGTGCTTAAGAATAGAATCGGAATCTCGAAGGCACTTTCGTAATTGAGAAACGTGAAACACGTCATGAATGGCAGAAATCTGAGCCGGTAATAAAAGGCGATAAGCCCCGGAACCAACACGTTCGGTGATAGGAAATGGCCCAATATATCGAGGCGCTAATTTTCCCGATCGACTGAAACATACAACACCCTTCATAGGTGAAACACGAACAAATACAAGATCTCCCACAGAAAATTCTAATTTCCTTCTTCGGTTATCGGCGTAGGATTTTTGTCTACTCTGGGCTTCTTTCATCCTATGTCGAATAAGGTCAATTTTCTCTGTAGAATCCCGGATAAAATCTGGACCTAAAACCAGCTTCTCACCGGCCTCAAGCCAACAAGAAGGAGATCGGCATGGCCTTCCGTAAAGTGCCTCGAAAGGTGCCATACCAATACTAGATTGGAAGCTATTATTATAGGAAAATTCAACAAGAAAAATATGATCTTCCCAACTTCCACCGAAATCAAGCACACAAGCACGAAGAAGATCTTCAAGAGTTTGATTCACACGCTCGGTTTGTCCATCGGACTGGGGGTGATAAGCGGTGCTAAAATTAAGCTTCGTTCCTAAAGCTTTTTGAAGACTCTTCCAAAATCCACTAGTAAACAATGGATCACGATCGCTAATAATAGAAGTAGGAACACCATGCAATTTAACGATTTCCTTGATAAAGAGTTTGGCCAAAAGAGGAACGGTTCGGTTAGAACGAACGGGAATAAAATGGGCGGATTTAGTAAGTCTATCAACTATAACCCATAAGCTATCATGATCCAAACGAGAACAGGGAAGACCGTCAACAAAATCCATGGAAATTTGATCCCACTTCCAAATTGGAACGTCTAAAGGTTGCAATAACCCACCGGGCCTTTGATGTTCAGCCTTGACAAGTTGGCAAGTCATGCAACACTTAACAAAGTTAGCAATATCAGATTTCATTCCCTCCCAATAGTAAAGTCGCTTCATATCCGCGTACATTTTACTACTACCGGGATGAATGGTAAATTTAGAACGATGTGAATCTTCTAAAATATCTTTACGAAGATCGCTAATATTTGGCACGATAAGTCTACCAAATTTTCGAATGCCGCCACGAGAATCGATATCAAAGTCTTTCAAATCTTCAATATCAGTTTTATCCCTTAATCTTTGGCAAAGAAGGGCCAATTCGGGATCTAGCTTTTGAGCTTAAAGAATGCGGTCTAAAAGAGAAGGATGAGCCTCAAGGCTACATAAAACAAGAGATGAACATAAATCGGAAATACAATCTCGAATCTCACAAGTCGATAAAACCCCGAGATCATTCCATTCGGATATCATCATAGAAACAACCGCTTGTTGCTTGCGACTAAGTGCATCGGCAACACGATTTCCCTTTCTGGGAGTATAAAGAATATCAAGATCATAAGATGCAAGGAATTCGAGCCAACGTTGTTGACGCAAATTTAGTTCCTTTTGAGAAAATAGATACTTCAAAGATTTATGATCAGTGTAAAGAATAAATTTTTCTCCCAAAAGATAATGACGCCAAATGCGAAGGGCGAAAACAAAAGCTGTGAGCTCTAAATCATGAGTGGCATATCTAGTCTCAGCAGGCTTCAATTGCCTAGAAGCATAAGCAATAACAAGTTCTCTTTGCATAAGAACGGCACCCAAACCAACGCGACTAGCATCGGTATAAACAACAAAATCTTGATTCCCCTCCGGAATAACAAGAATAGGAGCATCAGAAAGGAGTTCTTTTAATTTATGAAAAGAAGCTTCACATTTGTCAGACCAAATGTATTTAACACCTTTCTTTGTCAAGCTAGTAAGAGGCACGAAAATTTTAGAAAAGTCCTTTATGAAATGGCGGTAATAACCTGCCAATCCAAGGAAGCTACGGATCTCTGTCACACTCTCCAGTCTCTTCCAATTTTGAATCGCTTCAATCTTGGAAGGATCCACGGAAATTCCGGATTCGGAAATAATATGACCGAGAAACTTCACACGAGATTGCCAAAAGTTGCATTTAGAAAATTTTGCTTTCAATTGATTGCTCCTAAGAGTTTCCAGCACAATCCGAAGATGCTTTTCATGCTCCTCCTCGGTTTTTTGAATACACAAGAATATCATCAATAAAGATGAGAACAAACCGATCGAGGAAGTCTTTGAAAACTCTATTCACAAGGTCAACGAAATAAGCCGGAGCATTCGTTAAACCAAATGGCATAACAAGCCATTCATAAGATCCATAACGAGTACGGAACGATGTCAAAGGAACGCTATCCTCTACAATACGAAGCTGATGAAAACGGGTAGCCAAGTCCAATTGTGAAAAGACTCTAACACCACTAAGCTGATCGAACACATCATCAATCCGAGGTAAAGGATATTTATTTTTAATAGTAAGATCATTAAGCTTGCAATAGTCAACGCAAAGCCTAAGTGTACCATCAGATTTCTTCATGAAAATTTCCGAAGCTCCCCAAGGCGAGGAACTAGAGCGAATAAATTTCTTCATCTCCAATTCGGTTAATTGTTTGCGCATCTCCTCATTTTCCTTATTGGACATACGATAAGGAGGACGAGTGATAGGTTGAGCTCCAGGAATAAGATTAATTTTGAACTCAATTGCTCGCTTAGGTGGTAATCCTAAAACGGGCTCAAATATGTCGAAAATTCACGAACAACGTGAATAAGAGAAATAATATCTTCCTCATCATCATTATCGTCATCACGAGGATTTAAAGAATATAAAGATGCTGTCAAATCAGAATTCGAATCTTTAAGAATGATAGAAATCTGCTCAACAGATTGAGGATGTCGAAGATGAATAGTCCGCTCAGGACATAGGATATGAGCTTCATAACGATAAAGCCAATCCATTCCCAAAATCATTCCGAAGCCTAAATAACGCATGACATGCAAATCAGCTAGGAAAGAAAAATCGCATAAAATAATCTCAACATCCTTACACAATAAACTGAGTGTTGCGGATCCACCAACCGGATTCGCAATTCTCAAAGAAGTCATTAAAGCAACAACACTTAAAGAAAAAGTATCAACAAGCTCTTTTGATATAAAAGAATGGGATGCTCCCGTATCAAAAAGAACTCGAATAGGTTGATCATGAAATTTAATAATACCATCCAGGATAGAATGAGATATACCTTGACCACGAGATGTGTTTCCAGGGGCTTGAGCAACATTTAACTTTCCCTCCTTCTTGCCCTCAAGTTTGAGGCATTGATGTATATAAGATTCGGGCTCTTACAATAGCGACAACAACGGGGCTTTGAACACTTGTTCGCAAAATTGTCCCTAGACCCACAGTTGAAGCATTTTCCACTACTAGGAGAAGGAGCCTTTGCAGAAGGAGTTGCTTGCTTACCCTTTTTGTTAGGATAAGGACCGTTGAATTTGTTTGGCCTCTTCTTGTTGTTGAAGTTTGGATTGGAACCCACCACTTCAACATTATTTTCCCTATCCACTTCTTCAAGACGAAGAACGATGTCAATGAGTTGGTCGAAGGGAACTTCTAATTTTAGAAGTAATGGCTTCTTGAGATTTTTTTTTAATCCATAGACAAATTTTTGGTTCTTCTTCAGTGGGGTGTTGATATACTCAACCCTATATTTGGAAAGCGACTCGAAGGATGCAACATAATCAGTCACGGAGGATTCACCTTGAACAAGGTCTATGAAACGACGAGCCAATGTCACTTTCTCGGCTTCTGGTACAAATTTTAATTTGAATGGTTCTTGGAATTTCTCCCAAGTAAGTTCTGCTTCAACTATTTCAGAAATAAGAAGTTCATACCAGTCCAATGCTCTTTCTTGGAGCATACTAGAGGCCACCTGAACACGGTGAAGATCAATAAGATTCATGTGTGAAAAGATTCCATCGCATGATCTTAGCCAAGCCTGGACTTCGATAATAGTTTCAGAACCTTTGAATGGTTTCCCACCCAAGTTGGTATAATCGTTGCACAAGCGTGCAAATCCAGACCTAGGATGAGTAGACTCCGGATTAGAACCGGCTGCTTGAGCATTCTTTACTAGATCAAGAAGCTGCTGGGCAGACATAAAAACTCCATCTTGCGGAGTAGCACTAGGCTGACCGGCATTGGGACGGCCAGGTCTAACCATTTCTCTTCCTTTAGAAAGAAAGAAAGAAGAAGAAAAAGGTTATTCACCAAATGAATATTAAGAAATCTAGGTAGATAAAACAAGGAATCATAAAGAAAATAGGATGGATCGGTACGAAGACTCGAATTAAATCCTAAAGCACGACTCCTAAGATGGACTTAGGACGATGATCCTTCTTAAATTATTCTACATTGTTCCGAAGTTTGGCTCTGATACCAAGCTGTGACGCCCCACCTCTATACCCACGCTAGCCAAGAACACTACGGTGTAATGCCGTCAACTAGCACGAAGAATAAGGCTGTTGAGGAGCGACCATCTGTATAATTGCTTTGTGCGAGTACCAATATGCCAGATAAAATATAACTTGCATTCTTTTCAAGAGGAAATCTGACATACCGACACAAACACAAAGCTACTACACAAAGGCTATAATATCTTCGAAAACAATTATAGAAATAAACATAACACAAATCAGTCATAGATAATTCATATCACAAAGGCGGAAATAGATATGAATATATATAACACATAAAAGTGTTCATCAGAGTAGTGGTCTAAAAGATCCACAATGACACAAAAGAATAGCAACATGTGCTATACAAAAGAATAAGTACACAACTATGAGTCTATATCTCAAATGTATACAACCAAAAACTACTAATCTAAGTAGTTAGCCAAAAGTCAGAGTAATGAATCCTTGGGGAGAAGTCAAGCAGAAGCACCTGTAACATCTCGGTCTGACCCGAGTATTATTTCATAAGAAAATAATAAACGGATCAATCTAGCTATAAATATCAGATGACATGATATAGAATAAGAGATATGACATAAACATATGATAACCATAATGGCATACTACTATAAGTATGAAATTGAAAATCAACATGAGATTAATCAATATCACAAGAATCTTCTCAAAGATCCAAAAAGGGTTTCATACCCAAAACTTTTATTCACAACAAGTCAATGACACACAAATTCACCAATGCATAAAAATTGATAAATCATATCAATGAAAATCACTAAAATTGGTGAAGCACAAATTCCAGAAATCAACACACGAAATCCAGAAATTATAAAAAAGGGGGGAGGCCTATCACACGAACGGGAGCATGAAAACTCACCAACATATGTATCACACGAATGAGATGCTATCTCATGGTAGCTAGCCATTAATTTTTGACACACGAATGGCCCGAAGACCATGGGGTGCTACCCCACATGTGTGAGTCGAAATCACACTGAAACGGGGTCTAGTCTCCCTCGCAGACGAAGAGACATCGCACAATTGCTAGTCTAAATCACAAAAATGATCGTCATGATCATCAAGAAGTGTCAATTACACTAAGCTAGTAAGTATATGAGTTTAGCTTCATGTCCCATAACCACTAGCTTAACTTAAATATTTACGAACAAACTGTAGATCTTCACTAGGAAATTGTCACAAAAGGCTCAATCGAACAAGTCCAAGAATTAACCGACGAAGCAAACGCAAGCGTTTCATACCACTTGTTTTTCTAAGCCGTTTAATTCGATTTCATATCCGAGTGAAGTAAAGGCTTGTATATACTAATAGATTGGAAAATGGTTTAAGAAAAGAGCTTAGTAATAAAATAGTTTTGAAATCGCTTTGATGAATTACTACTAGTATTGAAACCTTTATATTTCTAAAGTGACAAATCACAAAAATGATTGTAAAACAATCAATCACCGAAATTCACATTCGAAGACGTGAATAAAATCCAAAGAAATCGTTATCAAATCCATTAAAATGGATATTTCGAAAATTCCCAAAGAAAATGTCATCAAAGTCGATAATAAATGATGACAACAAAAGGGAAACAAAACGAATCGATTAAAGTTGGAAATTCAACAAAATAGGCAATATAGGAAAAATTGGCAAATGGGAGCAGGTCGGTCAACCGGACTCCCTGAGTCGGTTGACCGAACCAAAGATGGAAGTGCTCGGGTAGCAGGTCGGTCGACCGGACCCTGAGCTCGGTCGACCGGAGCCTGTAACCTGCACTTCCAAACCAGAGGCAGGAAGTGCTCGGGTAGCAGATCGGTCGACCGGACCCTGAGCTCGGTCGACCGGAGCATGTTGTCAGCACTCCCGTGCCTATCTAATAAATGCCATTCCCTTCCCAATTGCTATCGGTCGAGAAACGGCACTAAGGGTTTAAGACAATCGACTACCCGGCCATAGAAGCTCTTCGGTTCATCACCAAAAACATGATCAAGACATCAAAGCTATGATTTTTAAAAAATTGAACCCAAAACACCAAAAATTGGAATATTCACCAAATCAATCCAAACCAAAAGCAACTGCACAAGAATAAGTGTTAGGAATTCATACCTAACTATCGAAGATAGTTATAGACTAAAATGTGAGATAAAAATCTCACCTTTTCAAAAAAACAAATGAAGAAGAAACTTGAAAGCAAAGGGAGAATCAACCACTCTTCAACACAACCCAAATGAGCTTGAATCTATGCTCAAAAAGAAAAACATTCCCAAAGTTAGGTTTACGAATTTCTGAAATTGATAAAAGAATGAGTTGGAGAAGAAGAAGAGAGGCTTACCAAAATTTCTTCTATTAGTTTGGAGCTAGAGCTTGATTTGCAAAATAAATCTAGGGCTTGAGTTTTAATTTCCCATTCCACTCTCCATTGATGTAAAAGCTTGAGTATAAGGAAAATAGAAAGGAAGTAAATGAAGAGGAGAGGGTTGGGACTGAGTTAATAAGTGGGATTATTGGGCTCAGCCCAAACCAAAGCCCTAAATGAAAAGTGGCAAAATTCCACTAACTCCAAACATATCAAAGTTTATACTCAAAAAGATCGCAAACGGCGTTTGAACTCAATGGTAGTGGTCCCGAGTGCTAATTCGACCGTATGCATAAGGTAACTTTTCGGACTATAATCCGACTAACGATGAAATATTTAAATAAAATATTTAAATATTCGAATCATAAAATATGCGGGTTGTTACACCTAATATAATTACTTAAAATTTATATATTGAATTTGTGTTTGTTCAATATATATTTTTGAGTTGATTTAAAATTTGAATTAGTATTGATTTATATTTAAATAAATGGATTGTAATTCAAATTTGAATTGGAATTTGAATCTAAATTTGAAACTTGAATTTAAAATTTGAATGAATACTTTAGTAAATTAATTTGGATTTTAAAATAATATATATGTATATGTAATAAATTGGACTTAGAATAATATATATTAGATTTTTTTTTCTAATGTATAATTAGTTTCAAATTAGTTTCTTTAAAATTTTATCAATATTTTGTTAAGGGAAAATATGAATGTAAATTCGATAACACATATATATTAACATAAAGTATGATTCATAAATTAAAATGAGGTAGGGGTTTAAAACTTAATTTATAAATTAGATATAAAAATGGGACAAGGAATTAAAAATAAAATACAAACTTATGACAAATGTTTAATAAGTAAAATTTAGATTACAAGTGTAGGCTAAAGGAAATAGGTAGTAAATAAGTGTAGCTAGTATTAACAAATGGCTATATACATTACTCTCAAATTTTCTCATCTCTTTCTATGATCTTCATTTTTCAAACCTGAAAAAAAATAGAAACAAAAATCTATTTTAAAATCAAAACCAGAGATATTCAACCTGGAAATTTAAAACCAGGAAATCATAATCCTGTAAACTAGAGGAGATCGGGATCTAGCAAAGGTAGACTCGAATCAAAATATATCAAGCGAACTAACAAGTTCGAAGATTCAACATCAACAACATCAGATCATCTCAAACCCAAAAGCAACCCAGATTTCAAAAGTAAAATAATCAAGCATGTTCTGTGTTCAAGCAAATTGCAGGTGAGTAAATAAAATCCTTAGTATACTGTAACTTATGTTTTTGGCATGGGATTTATGTGTGGTTTGGTAAGTTATTTTGTTTGAATATATATACCCATTTATGAGAATAAACAAGTGATTAAAACCGGAGAAGCTAGGATGTTCACCATTTTAACTCTGCTCTATAAGATTTCAAAAAAAAAATGCTAAGATTGACTTCAAAAATTTCCACCACTAAATATAACTAGTTTTAAATGGTGATGATAAAAGAAAAGCTGTTAGTCACGAGGTGTACTTCATTTTAAAACTGGTTTCAGTGAATATATTGGAATATAGACTTGTAAACTGTATACTTTACAGTAGTTATCAAGTTTTAGCCAAGATTTGAGCATCAAGATTTGGATCCTTGTTTGTGTAATCGCGTTAGTTGAAGGAAATGATGAATTATGATAATCATCTCACAATTACTAAGTTTGGAATTTTGAAAATTTCCTGGATTGACCAGAGATTGTTCTTTTGTAAATTTTCGGTGGACAAAATGATTTTAGGAATCATCGTTGGTGGTAGAGGTGGTTGTAGTAATGTGGATTAAGGGAAAATTGGTCAGAGATTTTTTAGGAGGTCGGGGAGACAGAGCGACAGCGATATGGGGTTTTTAGGGCTTTTATGGTCGTGGTGGGATCTTGGGTCCTAGTAGTGATAGGGTATGGGTTCGAGCATGTGGTCCGGGAGGTATCGATGTAGTGGTCGACGTCGCACCTCTGGGTGAATTCCGATGGCAAGTAGCGGTTTGTGGCGGCGGCGCGAAGGGTTTGTTGGCTGGTTTTTTTGGTTTTGTGGTGTTAAACACCTCGTTTTTTATTCGAGCGATGGTTTGAGTTTCTGAGGGGTCGGGTCTGATGAGTGGGTCGTCGGTGATTTGGGAGGCGGGGCGGCAATGGTCGGAGAGATTCTGGCCAAACGTGCATGTGCACGTGTATTTTGGTGTTCTGGTTTGTGTACTGATGTGATTAGATTGGGAAGAGGAGAAGTTTAAGTGACTGGGAAAGAAGATGGACTAAAGTGTGGGATCGGGTTTGCCTTGGGTAAAACAAGCTTGGGTTCAGACCTGAACTCGAAGTTTTTATGCTTGGTTGTTATAGTAGTAAATCAAGTTTAAAGTTTCGCAAAGTAAATAAGTTCCAAAAGAAAATATAAGTCAGGTCTGAATAAGTTATTCGCGAGTTTAAACAATTTTTTTCAAAGTTTTAATTTGTTTTAAAATTGTTTGTTTAGAGGTAATTGTATAATAAGTTAAATTCCTAAATGTTTTCGAGGGTGAATTAAATGATGTAACTAAATAAAGGATTATTTATTTAATGCATTGGAAGATGATTAATTTGTGTAATCAATTTAAGGGGATTGACTTATTAATGTGATTAAGTAATTAAGGTTTGTGAATTAAGATTTATTATTTAATTGATTGATTATTAACTAAAGATTAATAAATTAATGAAAGTTATTAAAGTTGATTAATTAAGGATTAATTAATCAATAGTTTAGAATTGTAAATTAATTAATAGAATTAATTAATTGGCAATTAGAAATCAATGTATTGGTGATTAGAGATTAATTAAGATAAATGATTTATCATTTAAATTTATTAATTGATTAATAATTAAAGATTAATTAATGTTAATTAAAGATTAATTGCTGATTAATAAATTTGTAATTAAAGAGAAATAAATTGTTAGCAAAAGAATAATTCAGAGTTGTGATTAATTTTTGATTTAGGATAATTAACTAAGGTTAATTAATTAAGGTAAATTAATAAATATAATTAACCAATGTAATTAATTAACCAATGGGATAATTACTTGATGGAAGTAATTAAAGGGTAATTACTTAAGGGAAGTAATTAAGGATAAATTACTTATTGTAATTAATTAGATATTTGGTTAATTAAGGAAATTAATTAAGGGTTAGTTAATTTATGAGTGTGATCAATTAAAGAATAATTAATCAATGTAAGTGATTATTGGATAATATATGTGAGTAATTAATTAAGGATAAATGTAACTTATTGTGAATGGGTGAAAGTTAAATTAATTTGGTTAATAAATTAAAGGCTAATTACTCAATGTAATTAGAGAGAAATTAAGGGATGATTAATTAATGGTTTGCAATTAATTGATGATTAAGTAAGCAGGATTAAAAATGATTAAAGTAATGATGTCACTAATTAATCTTGTTTATGAATGATTGGTTGATATTTCTAAGATGAAAATGTTTTGTGAGATGATATGTTTTGGGCAGACAGTGATAATGTGGTTATCTACCGATGATGAATTGCAGTGTAAAAGTGACATCTTGTATTTAAAAATGGTATTTCACTTGAATAACTTGGGTTAAGATAGTATTGAATTCGAAGAGACCGGAGTCGGGTATTAGTAAATACCCAAAACCACTTCGATTCTTTATAGATTGATATGTGAAATCAATAAGCTGGTATGGAATGTTTAAGTGAATTGGACCATTTGATCTAAGTTTTGGTACTTAGACATTGATATGTGAAATAAGTGATGTCTATTACAAATTTTGAATTTGTAAATTGATACGAGTTACCCTGGGTTTTATGTAAGTTTTATGCTGTTGTATTCCATGTTAGATGGGTTTACTCAAGCTAGTTTCCAGCCTGACCCGGGTGTTACTTTGATGTAATGCTCGGGTCAGACCGCGTATTGCGAATTTTCAGGTAAGGACGTTCTTGAGCTCAGGAGGCGAGCTGGGTGACAGGAACGTATGGAGAGTATTCCGTTGTGTATATTGAAGATTGTCTGGAACATGTAATATTAACTCTCCAGTGTTTGTGTAAATATTGAAAAACTCTGATGTATTAAATGTAAATTTACTGGTACAGCTTCTTTGTATTAAAATTATTTTTTGATATTATATTTTGATCCGCTGCAATTGTGAGGTTTTGTGTCTTATTTCTGTTTTCTTCTTCTATCTCTTTTCTTCTTTTCCTAACTATCTGAAATTTTCGAGATCAAAAATTCCGGGTCGTTACATTTGGTATCGAAGCTGAAGGTTATGTGTGAACCTTGGCTCTGGTGGATTACTCATTAAGGATAGGGTCAATGGTACCCTAGAATGAGTTGAGTGTATATATAGGAGAGCATACTTGTTATTTTCTTATATAAAGATTTTAAATGATTTTATATAAGAATATATTTTGATACATAAAGCAATATTTATTTCTAATAAATATTAAGGTAATTGGTTGTTAAGTTATTGGAATTAAATTAAGCGGTAATAGAAATACAACGAAATTGAAATTAAATAAAGATAAGTTGGAAAAGGATCCAGACTGAAACTAAAATCTTGAATTTGTAGAAGTGCTTTTAGAATAAAATAATAATGAATTGGTTCCCAGATATGATAATCTTGGTTATCATGAATGATTTTTGTGTTTAATAATAAAATGTGCATTAATGAGTTAGCAAAATGAAATGTTTTAGGAAAGTAAAACATTTAGGCAAGTAGACTTATAAATTGGAACTGAAGATGATCTAAATTGTGAAAGTTTTAAATGTAGGTCCAGAAATTTAAAAATTTGACTCAAAGTAATAAAGAAATAATAAATAATATTATTTAATGTATTTGAATGAAAGGGTCCTATTTCAAACAAGAGTTGTTTGAAAAATTAAAGGAATTTGTTTTGAATTAAAAACCAAAGGTGGTTTAAAATTTAAGGATAACTTGGTGTGCAAAGGAAATAATATGTATAAATGAAGGATATGCATAATATCAAAGATGGTTTGAAATAAACTCTAAATGTTGAGTTTTAAATTTGGAATGAGATGTGGTACCTAAAGTGATAAGTTTTTGAACTTATAAGTGGGAAGATTTTTAATGTGAAGTTTAAAATTTTAAAATGGGAATTCAAATTGGGTAAGGTTGGCTGGATTAAGTGAATTGAATTTAACTTTGGGAAAGTAAAATAATTTAACAAGCAACCTGAATTGGAAATTTCAAGATGAAATTAGGATTTAACTTGGGAAGTTAAATAGTTGATTTAAATGTGTGGTAATATATCCATTATTAAGACAAAATGGAATCATTTTGGACTTAAGATTTGAATGTTTAAGTTAAAAATTTAAAGGTTTGGTTTCAAAAATTGAAATTTGGTGATAAATTGAATTTCAAAGATTTAGTTTTTTAAAAAGGATTTGGATTATAATTATTTGAACTTTGAAATAGGTTAAAAATGGAATTTGGATTCAGAATTAAACGGTTTAAAAATATAAATTGATTTGATTTAAAGGATTAAATCAACATTTGGAAATTTAACTCGAATTTATATAATTCGAGAAGGTTTAAAGTTGAGATTTAAATTAAATTAGTTCAATTTGGATTTGATTTGAATTAATTGGAATTGTGATTTAAGATGTATAAGTTTAAATGGAAAATTTGAAATGAAATTAAAGTTGAATGAGTTCAAATTTAAATGGGAATTAGGATTAATTCAAACTGGAATTGATTCGAAATTTAAATGGGTTCACTTTGAAATTAGTTCAAATTGATTTGAATAATTTGGAATTGTGATTAAAGTTGAATAGGTTTAAAATTCAACTGGAATTTGATTTGAAATTGGAAAGAAATTGAGAATTAATTCAACTTGAATTGGGGATAAATCAAGTCCAATGGAAATTAGAGTTATTTAAATTGGAATTGTGTCAAATTAAATGGATGTGGAAATTTAAATTGAATTGATTGGGAATTGAATAGTTTGGCTTTGGACTATTTTCAAAATAAATTGTTTTAATATAAATCTATTTTTCCAAGCTATTTATTACATATACAACCTTTCTTTTTAAAGCCAAACTATTTTATACTTATTTTACAATTATTTTTGGAACTATTTAACTATTTACAACTGTTTTATAAGCTAATTACTATCTTTCAACTACTTTATAACTAATTACTATTTTGCAATTATTTAAAAAATTTATAACTATTTTACTATTTTCCGACTATTTTACAATTACTTAACTATTTTACAGCTATTTTACAAACTAATAATTATTTTTCAACTAATTATCTATTTTTAACTTTTCAAGCTATTTTCTAAATATAAGCTGGTCATAGTGCAAACTGTTTATGATTAAATACCCATTGAGATAAGGATTAAAGTGATAATCCAAATGGAATTGAAAAAAATTATGGATAAGTGAATAGAATTAAAAGAAATGTGAATAGAAAAGGAGATTGATTTGGTTAATAACCAATAAAGATAAATAAGTAGGATGTACGTATATTATTCTATTTGCATAGTAATTTGATCCGGATTCGAGCACAAATTTCGAGATAGTTTATCGTTTGGAGTTGAAATTTTTCACTCGATTTTCGATGGCGAACCTGGATATGGATTGTTGATTGGTTCTGGATATTCTCTATCATAGTTATGGCTATGCAAGGAGAATGACGATTTCTGATCAAGAAACCGGATCTGAGTTTGTACTAGGAAGTCGGGTGGACGATACCAGTTCGGAAGTGAAATTGTGTGATTTAAGTGAGTGATCGGATTGATATAGCATACGGATGATATGTGTACATCGTACGGATTTGAATAAAATTGATACTGGGAATTTGAGGATAAGAAATGTGAAATGGTTTTTGAAATGAATGGTATATTTTGTGAAATATATGATGAAATAAATGGAAATTGGATATTTCCGTGATAAAAATTTACTTTTTGAAAGAAAGTAAGTAAACTGGTAAGTGACTTTATAGAGTAATCAAATTTGAATATTTAATTTGGAATAAATAAAGTTATATATCTTTGTTATATAAGATAAATCTCCCCTTGTTGAATTTTTTGCCGGAAGAAAAGGGTTTTTGAAAAGGGGTTTTATACAAGTTTGAAGTGTTTCAAAGATTTTCAGAATTATATATATCTGTATATATATAAAGGTTCTTATGAAAAATCACTACTGGAGAAGTGGAAGTGGAAGGCAAACGATGAAGGAAATATATCAGAGATTCGGGAGCCGCCATGAATGGATTAAGTGATGCTTATGGAAGTACATTAGATATGGAAGGTTCGAGTTCTGTATTTAGTATCAAATATTCTTTGTAAACATTAGGCTTCGACCTATTTCTGTAGTAATAAAGGAATTAACCAATTTTCAAAAAAAAAAGGTTCTTATGAGGATGATTTTGGGAAAAAGGTTTTTGGAACCTTTGAATTTGGAAAGACTTTTGATTTTTGGAGAAAAATCAATATTGGAATTTGGAAAGCCTAATTTGAGAATTATCGATTTTGGGATAATCGATTTTGAGAAAGGAGATTTATATGAGATTCATACTAGGTGTATGATTTGGAAGATACTATATGTGTATAGTATAAAGTGTTTTGAAAATGGCTCTGGAGAAAAAGACGCTGCCTTAGAATGAACTTTCCAGGAGTGCTACAGGGTGGTACTGCCTTGAAACCTATGGGAGGGTTCTAAAGTTCATCCTGTGAGGAGTCCAGACAAAAATAGTTCCTAAGGATTATGTGTACTGTGTAACGAAAGTCGAGGGCGCTGATGCCTACAGAGGCATTTGGGTTATGCTGTGACGACAATGTAGCTCGATGTCACTGCGATCTACTGCAGACCGTAGCGAAAATCGTGTGTGTCGCTGAGAGCCAACAGTCTACATTTGATTTTATATCGGTAGACTGCGACCTATGGAAACATAGAGAAAGTCGTGTGTGTTGCTGAGAGCCAACAGTCTGCGTTTGATTTTACACCGGTAGACTGCGACCTATGTGGGAGTGGAGAAGTTCCATTTTTGGCAGCGAAAATCGACGGCGCTGATGCCTATAGTTACATGGACTTTTGCTGTGATGGCGACGTAACCTTGGAATGTAACTGCGATCTGTTGTGGGTTCCATGGCGTAATCGAGGGGCGCGGAGCGCCTACAGTTACATGGACTTTTGCTGCAACGGCAACGTAACCTAGGATGTAACTGCGACCACGGATGAGGGTGATGATTTCCAGAGCATTCTCACCAAAGATATTTCCTTTATCTTCAAAAACATTTTCTATATTTTCAATAAGATTATTTTCCAAGTATTTTCATTGGATGTTCAAACGGGTTTACCAAGTACTTATAGATTTTCAGTCTTACGCCTGATCAACGTATGACCGAATTTCTATAAGAACGAGGAAGGACTTGTTGAAACATCGAGTTATAAAATGATATTTTTATTAAACTATTTTGGAAATATTATATAAATTTTAAAGTTTTTTAAAAATGATCAAAAAGTGATGTAACTGATATTAAGTATTTTAGTAAATTCTGGCTTCGTTCCTTTTCGAGGACGAAAAGATTTTAAGGGGGAAGAAATGTGATAACCCGGGTTTTGGACATCTGATAAATGGGTAATTAACTGTTTCAATCAGTTGAACAGATAGAATTATGATAATAATATATATCTAGATGTGTAAATGAATTTGGAAATATAATAAAAATTGAATTATAAATGTATGGATAAATATTGGTATTCTCCTAATATAATTACTTAAAATTTATATATTGAATTTGTGTTTGTTCAATATATATTTTTGAATTGATTTGAAATTTGAATTAGTATTGATTTATATTTAAATAAATGGATTGTAATTCAAATTTGAATTTGAATTTGAATCTGAATTTTAAACTTGAATTTAAAATTTAAATGAATACCTTAGTAAAATAATTTTGATTTTAAAATTATATATATATAATAAATTGGACTTAGAATAATATATAATAGATTTTTTTTACTAATGTATATTTAGTTTCAAATTAGTTTCTTTAAAAATTTGTCAATATTTTGTTAAGGGAAAATATGAATGTAAATTTGATAACACACACACACACACACACACACACACACACATATATATATATATAAACATAAAAGTATGATTCATAAATTAAAATGAGGTAGGGGTTTAAAACATAATTTATAAATTAGATATAAAAATGGGACAAGGATTTAAACATAAAAATACAAACTTATGACAAATGTTTAATAAGTAAAATTTAGATTACAAGTGTAGGCTAAAGGAAATAGGTAATAAACAAGTGTAGCTAGTATTAACAAATGGCTATATACATTTCTCTCAAATTTTCTTATCTCTTTCTCCGATCTTCATTTTTCAAACCTAAAAAAATAGAAACAAAAATCTTTTTTAAAATCAAAACCAAATATATTCAACCTGGAAATTTAAAACCAGGAAATCATAATCTTGTAAACTAGAGGAGATCATGATCTAGCAAAGGTAGACTTGAATCAAAATATATCAAGCAAACTAACAAGTTCGAAGATTCAACATCAACAGCATCAGATCATCTCAAACCGAAAAGCAACCCATATTTCAAAAGTAAAATAATCAAGCCTGTTCTCTTTTCAAGCAAATTGCAGGTGAGTAAATAAAATCCTTATTATACTGTAACTTATGTTTTTAGCATGGGATTTATGTGTGGTTTGGTAATTTATTTAGTTTGAATATATGTACCCATTTATGAGAATAAACAAGTGACTAAAACTAGAGAAGCTAGGATATTCACCTTTTAACACTGCTCTGTAAGATTTCAAAAAAAAAAAATATGCCAAGATTGATTCAAAAATTTCCACCACTAAATCTAACTAGTTTTAAATGGCGATGATAAAAGAAAAGCTGTTAGTCACGAGGTGTACTTCATTTTAAAACTAGTTTTAGTGAATATATTGAAATACAGACTTGTAAAATGTATACTTTACAGTAGTGATCAAGTTTTAGCCAAGATTTGAGCATCAAGATTTGGATCCTTGTTTATGTAATCGCGTTCGTTGAAGGAAATGATGAATTATGATAATCATTTCACAATTTCTAAGTTTGGGATTTTGAAAATTTCCTAGATTGACCAGAGATTGTTCTTTTATAAATTTCTGGTGGAAGAAATGATTTTAGGAATCATCATTAGTGGTAGAGGTAGCCGTAGTAAGGTCGATTAAGAGAAAATTAGTCAGAGATTTTTCAGGTGGTCGGGGAGGCAGAGCGACGACGATATGGGGTTTTTAGGGTTATTGTGGTCGTGGTGGGATCTTGTGTCCTAGCAGTGACAGGGTATGGGTTCGAGCGTGCGGTCCGGGGGGGATCGATGTAGTAGTCGACGCCGACCTCTGGGTGAATTTCGATGGCAAGGAGCTGTTTGTGGCGGCGGCGCAAAGGGTTTGTTGGTTGGTTTTTTTTTTGTTTCTGTGGTGTTAAACACCTCGTTTTTGATTCGAGCGATGGTTTGAGTTTCTGAGGGGTCGGGTCTGATGAGTGGGTCATCGGCGATTTGGAAGGCGGGGCGGCAATGGTCGGAGAGATTTTGGCCAAACGTGCATGTGCACGTGTATTTTGGTATTCTGGTTTGTGTACTGATGTGATTAGACGGGGAAGAGGAGAAGTAGAGGTGACTGGGAAAGAAGATGGACTAAAGTGTGGGATCGGGTTTGCCTCGGGTAAAACAAGCTTGGGTTCAGGCCTGAACTCGAAGATTTTATGCTAGGTTGTTATAGTAGTAAATCAAGTTTAAAGTTTAGCAAAGTAAATAAGTTCCAAAAGAAAATATAAGTCAGGTCTGAATAAGGTATTAGCGAGTTTAAACAAAAAAAATTCAAAGTTTTAATTTGTTTTAAAATTGTTAGTTTAGAGGTAATTGTATAATAAGTTAAATTCCTAAATGTTTTCAAGGGTGAATTAAATGATGTAACTAAATAAAGGATTATTTATTTAATGCATTGGAAGATGATTAATTTGTGTAATCAATTTAAGGGGATTGACTTATTAATGTGATTAACTAATTAAGGTTTGGTAATTAGAATTTATTATTTAATTGATTGATTATTAACTAAAGATTAATAAATTAATGAAAGTTTTTAGAGTTGATTAATTAATCAATAGTTTAGAATTATAAATTAATTAATAGAAATTAATTAATTTGCAATTAAAAATCAATGTATTGGTGATTAGAGATCAATTAAGATAAATGATTTATCATTTAATTTATTAATTGATTAATAATTAAAGAGTAATTAATAAGCAATTAAAGATTAATTGTTGATTAATAAATTAGTAATTAAACGGTAATAAATTGTTAGCAAAAGAATAATTCGGAGTTGTGATTAATTTTTTATTTAGACTAATTAACTAAGGTTAATTAATTAAGGTAAATTAGTAAATGTAATTAACCAATGTAATTAATTAACCAATGGGATAATTACTTGATTGAAGTAATTAATAGGTAATTACTTAAGGGAAGTAATTAAGAATAAATTACTTACTGTGATTAATTAGAGAATTGATTAACTAAGGAAATTAATTAAGGGTTAGCTAGTTTATGAGTGTGATCAATTAAAGAATAATTAATCAATGTAAGTGATTATTGGATAATAAATGTGAGTAATTAATTAAGGATAAATGTAATTAATTGTGAATGGGTGATAGTTAAATTAATTTGGGTAACAAATTAAAGGCTAATTACTCAATGTAATTACAGAGAAATTAAGGGATGATTAATTAATGGTTTGTAATTAATTAATGATTAAGTAAGCAGGATTAAAAATGATTAATGTAATGGTGTGACTAATTAATATTTTTTATGAATGATTGGTTGATATTTCTAAGATGAAAATGTTTTGTGAGATGATATGTTTGGGCAGACAGTGATAATGTGATTATCTATCGATGATGAATTGCGGTGTGAAAATGACATCTTGTATTTAAAGTTAAATTGTATTTCACTTGAATAACTTGGGTTAAGATGGTATTGAATTCGAAGAGACCGGAGTCGGGTATTAGTAAATATCTGAAACCACTTCGATTCTTTATAGATTGATATGTGAAATCAATAGGCTGGTATGGAATGATTTAAGTGAATTGGACCATTTAATCTAAGTTTTGGTACTTAGAAATTGATGTGTGAAATAAGTGATGTCTATACCAAATTTGAATTTGTAAATTGGTACGAGTTACCCCGGGTTTTATGTAAGTTTTATGCCGTGGTATTCCATGTTAGATGGGTTTACCCACGCTGTTTCCAGCCTAACCTGGGTGATACTTTGATGTAATGCTTGGGTCAGATTGATTATTGCAAATTTTCAAGTAAGGACGTTCTGGAGCTCAGAAGGCGAGCTGGGTGATAGGAACGTATGGAGAGTATTCATCTGCGTATACTGAAGATTGTCTGGAACATGTAATTTTAGTTGTCCACTGTTTGTGTAAATATTGAAGAACTTTGATGTATTAAATGTAAATTTACTGATACAGCTTCTTTATATTAAAGTTATTTATGATATTATATTTTGAACCGCTGCGAATGTGAGGTTTTTTGTCTTGTTTCTGTTTTCTTCTTCTATCTCTTTTCTTCTTTTCCTAACTATCTGAAATTTTCGGGATTGAAAATTCCGGGTCGTTACACATACATAATACATACATGCATACATACATACATACATACATACATACATACATACATATATATATATATATATATATATATATAATTGCTTACTATTGCGTAGTAGATGCACATCCCAATACCTACTTATGCATATATTACACCATGTTATATTTAATTAAATCGTTATGATATGCTTACAAGTCTTCTCTAATCATGTCATTCATTTGTAGTTTACACCTTTTATATTCATGTGACCTTACTCATATCCAAAGTGATAAATGTAATTCCTAATTTATATCATAGTCATCACATTTATGATTTATTACGTTGCTTCCTTAATTAGTAGTTTGACTCTTCACATACCTAAATGACAGAACATAAAAACCTAACTAAATTACACATACATACATACATAAATATGAATGTGTATGTATATATATGCATATATATGTGTGTGTGTGTGTGTGTGTGTGTGTTTGTGTGCGTGTGTGTATGTCTCTCTCTCTTTGTATGTGTGTGTATGAGTACCACACTTATAATATATTCAAGTATGATATATCTCCTTATGTTATCTTGTTATGTTATGTAACACCCCGCGATTTTTATGATAATTAATTTAAAAGAAATCAACTAATAAATAATAAAACTAAAAAATCGAATATTCACAAACATTATAATTTGGCTACATAACTTGCATCATTATGTTCGTGGTAATTTTTTGGTCAATTTATTTATATAAAATTTTTCGATCAGAATTCAAACGAAAGTTATTGATGTTTAAAATTATGGAGTCGAAAATAATTATATATGTAATAAGGAAACAAATAATAGTTAATTAATGCTAATTGCAAATAATTAAACTTAATAGATAGTTAACGTTAACTTAGACGTTAAGAAGTTTATAAGTGGAAAAAATACTAATGATCGTTTAAAAAAGGAAAAAACTTAAATAAATATAAACAGTGGATAATCATCGCCTAATTAAATAGCACAGTCGACCCAAGATGCACCTAGGTCGATCGATAACAGTCGACCCAAGGTCATTAACGGTCGACTGTTGCTGGGGTAAATTCAATAAGAAATAGAGGCTTAAATGGTCCGGATTTAAAACAATTAATCAAACGGCTTGCATTGATTTGAACCTCTATAAATATAGGCCTGGACCCTTACTTCCAAACTCATATTTTCCAATGGGCACGGAAGCTCTGCTATTTTCTCTTCTCCTCCAAAATCTTAAATTCTTAGAAATAGTTCTAATTTACACGTATACACGATTGGAGAATTGTAGAAGGTGATATAGAAGGGAAATAGGGTCAAATCAAATCGTCAGAGCCAAGATAAACTGTAAATTCGGATCTTAAATACAAATCAAATCCAAATCTCTTTTCTAATCTAGATGTCTAATAGATCTGTGTAAGCTTGTGGTATATATATTCAAATAGGATGAAACAGAAGTCAAGCTGGAATAACAGAGATTGGATCCGGAGATTTAAAGTGCTAATAATGTAAGTGGGAATAATTATATATTTTTATATCATATTATATTTATATCATTGTATATCCATTCCTATATTCCTGAAATGTAAATAGGAGTTGTAAGCTAAATTTATACATAGGAGATGAAATTATAAACCCTATCTACGTAATCTGTAATTGTTGACCTAACTTATATGTGTTATATGAATGTAAATCTTGAGAATGTCTAGGATATTAGCAGTCCATAAATTTATTATTTAAAAATAGTAAACATAAAGTTGTAATTGATGAAATAATTATAGATCGTTATTTAAATGCATATTAGAAAATAAGAATGTAAAATAACATAATCGCAATAAGATTTTAGGGGTTTAAGCCCTATTTTAATTCGTAGAATATAAGATGTTACATTGTGAATTGCTATACATTATCACATTTAAAATAAATGAAAATGCGTCATTTGAAGTGATAAGGAATAGACTTAACAAAAAGATGTATAAATAAGGATATTTATCGTATTTTGTACCGTCTATTTCAGTAACTATGATAAGGCAATTCCTTATCATTCCAAACGCAACGTAAATCTTCCGCTTGGATGAGATGTAGAAATTTGTAGTGTTAACCTTTCCATGATAGAAGCGTGATTCCAATACATTAAAATGCAGGAATCCCAAAGTGTTAAATAAAGAGATATAAACATGACAAGAACATTCTAAAAGAAAAGATGTGCGATAATAATAAAGATAAAAATAAAATAAAAGAAATACAAGCATAGGCAAGAACAAATAAAAGGGTAAAAAGGAATAAAAATAGAAAATGGTTTAAAGGCTAAAGGATAGAAAAGACATTATAAATCTTTTAAAAAGAAAGTAGTCAATAACCAAAAAATAAGCAATATATAACGCATATTGAAGTAAGGACTTATGGTCAGTAGTATATTGTAGAGGCAAAATGATTAAGAGAAGACAATATATATATATATATATAGCCTCAAGTATACATTTCCGATGAGTGTGAACTATTGAAGTTAATCAATAATTGTGGAATAGAATGACATTGGGCATTCGTATGAGTTTGAATGCAAGGTCGGTAGTGTTACACAATAGAAGTCTGTCCACTGCATGGGGCTACTAGCAGTTGTGTGTACATTATACTAATGTGAGACATATCTAACCATATGACCCGTGGAGAGTATATGCTTGCATATAAATGAAGGAATACCCCAATAGATAGAGGAGTCTGCTTCAACAATATGAAAGGGGTATTGTCTTGATTGCAATAGGCAATCCAAATCGGATGATGAGAAAAGAACGACACTATATCAGCATGTGTTGGTACCAAATAAAGGAGTAAGGTTATGCATAGGTCGAGAATGTCATCAGTCTTTAGCAGTTAGTAGGAAAGACAGGGGTTACACCTAACAGATTACACTGCCTACTTGTCTACGGACTACGTTATGTTATGTATCGCCACATTGTTTGCTAATTTGTTTGTTAGGAGGTAAAGCTAGTTAACCATATTAAGGACATCTTTCAAATCATGCATGGAGCAATCCGTGGAGCTGAGTCCATAGTCGCAAGGCTGAATCCACCATATTCATAGTTCAAGCCTACAACCAGGAAGAAGACGGGAAATTCACAAAAAATGCAAGTATGATTATGTCTAAATTATAGTAATGCCGTTAATAGGCACTATAGGAGTTCCTCTGTAACGACCTAGTATTTCGAACACTTCGTATTTAAACTTCTGAATTAATTAAATATTTGAATCTTGGATTAAAAGCTATTAAAATATTTTAATAAGCATTTTAACAACAGTTTAAATCATAAGTAATGATGGTAAACTTATTTTGGAAAAACGTTTACAAAGATATATTTTTTGAAAAAATATCGATAATGTGACCGAAATTCATTTTATCGATAAACAGATTTTTAACCATCAGAAGTTGTTCAGATTTATTTTACATACACTCATTTTCTTAGGAACTCCATTTAATGAAATATAAATATTTTTCCATTTATGTAAATAATCTTAAGAACCTTCCTAAGCTCATCTAGTTAGATGAGAAAAAGAAAATGAGCATAAATAGAAACTCCTTAACACTTAAGCAATTGTGACATAAAGTAGACGTGATAAGATATTAGAGTTTTGAGAGGATTTTGGTATTTTTCGATCACATTTCTAAACCTATATAAAGAGGACAAACCCTTTGGAATAATCAAAAATTCACAAAAACAAATCTAACCTTTAAAAAGGCTTCCTTCTCTTCTCTTCCTCTATAACTTTCTCAAACTATATTCAAACCAACTCCAAACTCAACCAAACTTTTCCAAAGACCTTAGATTATCATAGAACATGGTTTAGCATCTAAGAATTTAAAGAATTATGGAGTAGAGGGTGGGATCTATCATGGCCGTGAGCTTTATGGTGGTTTGGGAGGGCAAAAATGAAAGAGAAGGAAGGAGGAAAGAGGTGGTGGCAAATGGGGTTAGGCTTTGGTTCTTGGATATTGATTTTGGTTGGATTAAAGATGAGTTACTACCTCAATTTGGATGAAAAATATAACACATAAATGTTAGTATTTTCTTGTGTTTATGTTGATTGAATTGTTGCTAACTTATGTTAAAACATTGACTTTAATTTTTTACTTTAAAAGTAACTGACATATATGATCTCTGTACATGGACTTGAAAAAGCTTGGAATGGACTTGAATGGACTTATATGACATGTGACTAGACCTTGAATAAAGCACATAGGTTCTAAATGAAATTTGGTTTAGATTGGACGTGGATTTAGAAGTGCACTTATTGCGATAGTCGTTATAGAAGTAGTTCGGAATTGCCTTGTTTTGACGATTGTTATGGATCTTTGTAAAGACATCCTTAGGTATTTCTTGACTTATTTATATTGTTATGTAATTATGTTTGTTGCTATTATAAGCTTTCATAGTGAAAAGTTAAGTAACATTTCAAAAATGGCCAAAACATTACTAGAGCAAAAATGCCCTGTTTAACCTTGATTTTTTGGACTTCAAATGCTTCAAAAAGGATTTTTACATTTAAGTGCTTTGTTTCATTCTTTTTAAAAGTATTTCTTAAATTTTATTAGAGTATTTTAAAAATGGTTTGAGATCTTTATGAATTTATAAGAATTAGTTGTGAATTTTAAAAGAAGAGATATTTTGTTAAAACACGTCGTTTTCAAGTTTTTAATGATTTTTTAAAACTTGTTATTTTCAAATGATATTTTAAAGGAATGTTTTGAAACATATTATAAGTATTTTAGAGAATAAATATATTATATAAATATCTTGGAAATATATTATATAAATATATTGGAAAGTATCTTATATAAATATCTTAGAAATATCTTATGCAAATATCTTACCTTTTATATTGTTTTCAATTATAACCAAAAGGTTTAGCAAGGGGTTAGTAATTGCTTAATGGCCAAATGGTTAAATTGTTTAATTACTTATTAGAAAATTAATTAACTATGCTCAACACTAATAAGCCAACAAAGTTATATTATCTATTTGTGAGAGTTAAGATTGATATCGAGTGGGGATGGAGCAATAGAGCTCTCTCTTAACCGAGGAATTGGTAAGTAGAAATTGTCAGAAATGTGTTAATCGTGTTGATTTCTTATTGTTTATGAAAATCATTAATACTATACTTAAAACTAAAAGCCGATAAGGTGGACTTATATGTTTGTGATTCAAGACGGAAGTGTCTAGGCAAGGCTTGGAGCAACTAGTGCCCAAACTTACATGGCTTCACTCTTGGGCAAGGAATAGTTAAGTTGGAATGTCGAAAACGAGTTAAGCGTATGAATCATGATTTGTATAAGCAATTGTTTTAAGGGCTTGATAGTTACCTAGTCCATACTAAACATGACCGAATATGAACTTATATCTTTAAAATAAAGATTTTTAATGATAGCAACAAGTAGGAAAATGGTTTGGGTCTGCTGTGACAGTGTGTTAATAGCATTCGTCTTTAACCCTTTTTGATTACATTTGAGGAAGTAAATAGATCTTTAAAAGAATGATTTAAAGATAAGCAAAAGAAAAATGGTTTGGGTTTGTTGTGATAATGTGTTAATCGCATTCGTCTTTAACCCTTTTTTGTTATACTTAGGGATGTAAATAGATTTGAAAAGAATGATTTAAAGATAAGCATAAGCAAAATGGTTTTGATTTGTTGTGACAATGTTTGAGTAACATTCGTCTTAAACCTTTTGAATGGATTCGTGAAAGTACTTAGATCCTTAAAATGGATATTTTGAAGGAAATAATAAGTAACAGAATCTTTTGGAAAAGATAAAATAGTTGAAGTTTATTAGATAAATGAAGTTTACTAATAAAGGAGTTTTAATTAATAAAAGGATTAATTAAATATAGGAGATTAGGTGTAGCTTAAGTAACTTAATCATACTTTGTGTGGCTTTTTTTGGATGATGATAGTGTTTTGTATGTTTATTCTTTATGGAAAGTAACCTAGACTTGGTTTCCATTTACAAATATCTATCTTATACTAGATAGTCGATTAGTCAACTATCGAAATTGACCAAAATATGGCTTAGAAAGTTATCAAAAGGCTTCGTGATTTCATACCAATTTGAAACCGGGGGAGGAGTATTGGTACAAAATATCTCTAGCTTTCGCTTACTTCTAAGAGAACTGGGATTGAATTAACCGAAAAATTCATTGATTGGTTTCGAACAGACTGGGATCGGTAAGTGTTCTACCTATCGAATACTAATTCAAAACTAGTACGTGGTCTATGTTCTAGAAGCGGTTGTTAAGTGGAATGTTATAGAGTTGAACTACCTATCCTAAGGTTAAGTCTAGAAGAAAGTAAGCATTAACATTTTGAATGATGTTACCGCGTGGATTCTGTTATCTTGAGGAGTACTTCAAGGGAGTTGATAACGTTAGCATTCGTCAAAAACTTATGCAGGGGAACCTATGTAGAGGTTGAAGATTTGTTCAAGATACTCGAATCCATGTAGTGATTCATGTTCTGCTTGAGATATGGGAATTCATTTTGGAATTCATGATCTTTTGAAGAAGAGGACCCAATTTGGGATTCAAGTTCTATTTAAGTGATGAAGCCTTATGTCAAAGATGTCGAACATAACCTCGACATTGGAAATGGTTAAAAAAAGAGTAGGCCTTACAACCTGGGGCTAGCGACCTATAGCGAGGTATTGTCAACTCCATTTATAGAGATACTTATCGACTGTTGGCTGATAGGAGTTGATGATATCTGTTTCACATTGTTTATATTTATAGTCGAATGCTAGGCTGCTTTTATTTACCTAAATTGTATATTTTATCTAGAGATATAAATCGCTTGAAATATACTTTTTGATCCTTGTGCAGTTATTGGATTCGGCTACATCGAAGAGATCTCCATGGAAAATCCATTATGCAAACGTTCCTTATCGACTTTGGTTGTACTCCTATTATGCTGAAATGTACTCAATGTAACCATTTCGGCTATGATTAATCCTATTTTGGATCTTAGACATTATTATAATATCATTGGATTCTCTATATATGATTTGGTTATCGTAAGCTAAAACCCATCCGTGTTTATGTACAGCATGGTCTTACGAGATTCCTTTATTTTGAAAGGTTTTTATAACGCTAGAAATCTATCTGATCTGTGTTTCTTATGCTTGTTTACCACACTGATCCGGGTGTTCTTTCTTATAATGCTCGGGTTATCCTCGTGGATATTTTCAAATTTAGCTCTGGATGCTTTGGTGATTCTGGAGAAGTTGGAGTTCTACCTATCATAACATTTATTTCCACTGCATTACTTTATATGTATTATCAGCATTTGTTTGGACAGGTTGTGATAACTGTCAGGACTGATTACTATAACTCTAGAAAACTTTGTATCTTAGAATGATAGTTCATACTAAATTTTGATCTTATATATGATCGTTCCATTATGAGATTCTTTTATTGTGTTCCTTCATCCTTGTTCCTTTTCCTTTTCTTTTTATTTCACCCTAATTTTTTGTCTTTTCAGCACTTATGTGCTCGACAATTAAATACCGTGGATGTATTAGTGTTGACATTCAGAGGTCGAAAAGGTGAGTCGTTATACTTGGTATCAGAGCTGAAGGTTAAGTGAGAACCTATACTTTGGTGGGTATAACCCACTAATTGATGGGGTAATGGAATGCCCTAGCATGAGTTGAGAGTAGTATACAAATGAGAGTGTATTTATTTGTACTATGAAAATGTTTTATATTATGTTAATTGGTTAGTTGAGTAGTTTATGAATTCTAGCTGATGCGTCTGATCAATGTTATCGATATGATTTTTTAAACACTTCAACAAGACAAACCGACACAGTACTGTTTTTAAAATTGGTAAATGAAATAATCTTACCTAGGATTATATTCTATATATAAAAGAATACAATTTTCATAAATTGATATAGTTATTTATGACATGTTTATTAGGAAATGATAATATTTAATTATTATCATTTATTGTTTGATTAGTTATGCTCAGCCAATTTATAAGCATTTACCATAGTTTCATGATTTTAAGAAATTTACCTTCTTCCAACATGGATTTGGTAGATAGTAAATTTATGGGAACATTAAATATTAAGACCTTGTGAATTAAGTTTCATGGTTTGAATATAAGGTATTCAATGATAATGTTGGGTTAAAATTAAATTTTAACCAGAGTTATTTATTATAATCTAAAGATATATATATCTATATATGTATGTATGTATGTATGTATGTATGTATGTATGTATGTATGTATGTATGTATGTATGTATGTATGTATGTATGTATATGTATATTTGTGAAATGATTTAGATAAGGAAGCAACTTTAGTAATTTTATACAAGTATGGTTTATGTAAACATGGTTTATAAATGAGTAGGATTTAAATAGAGAATTTGAGAACTCAAATCCTGGTATATTTGAAAATATTTTTCAATATTTTGGAGAAAATAATAATAGTATTATTTGAAAGAAAGTATTTGGGAAATTAGTTTATGAAATTGAGATTACGTTACTTAGTAGCATTTAAAGAATTTAATACCATTTGAAATGAGTTTGGTTAAGTCCGAAAGACATGAGCTGGATGTACTTAACTCACTTCCATCGCCTGAAAATAATTCTGGTGATGACTTCAACATCATCGGCATTCATTTTCAAGTTCTAAGTGTGGGATACTACAAAGTTGTTTTGATAAAATGAATTTTGATTTAATCCCAAAGTATGATTTGGTATACAAAAGTTATATGTATATATTATTTCAAAATGATTTGAAATAAAAGCTAGCGTTTAGTTCTAAAGTTTTCTTTGGAAAGAGATTTGATATAAAGCTTGTTATGTCGAAAAGTTTTATATGTAGGGTGCCCGAGTGATAGTGGCGTGGTCCGTAATAAATGTTGGGACTTTTTAGGTTTTCCATTTTTGGGTAAAGTGTGTTTAATAAATTATTGAAATTTGTTAAGCTATTTTAATGGACTCATGCAGATTGTGCACTAGGAAAGTATAGATGTACATCATGATCTGATATGTTTTTTGATAGTTTTCATTTGTTAAAATGAAATGGAATTTTCGACAGTTTTGGATAGTTGAGAACTTCCAGATGGTTATAGAACTTGTAATTAAGTGTTTTGAAGATATAAATTTAAGTTTATATAACAATTGAATTGAGAGGATCGCAAGTTAAAACAAGTTTAAATTTATTGAACATACTTGTTTAGTAAAACAAATTTGATGTTTGTATATACTCTTAGGGTGTAATGGAGTATTATATGAGTATGAACTTAAGTTATAAAACGTTTACAAACTTGGAGTTTGATTTTTATGAAATAATTCATAGATGATTTTTGTGTTAAAAAGATATATTATATGGATAAATGAATGTGATTAAAAAGGAATTGGTATAGTTAAGAAACCAATAGAATAAATACATAAGTTGTACGTAGATCATTTTATTCGCATGACTGTTCTTGATTAGTATTCGAATACATGTTTTCGAGGTGGCTCACACCGGTATGAACAAGGATTTTTCACTCTATTCTTAACGAAGAATCCTTGATACAGATTCTTGATATGATCCTGAAGTTTTCTATCATATTATATGGCTATGTATGGAGAACGAATGTTTCTAATCAAGGAACTAGATCAGAGTCTACAATAGAGAGGTAAAGTGATCTACATAGTTGGGAAGTGAAATCTATATGATCGAGCAAGTGATCGAAATTGATAATGTGTACAGATGATATATGTGCATCGTATGGATTTTAGTATGTATGCATATTGTGTTTTTTGACTTATAGAGGGTTTAGATAATGACTCTTTGATTAGTTATGAGGTAGCATGAATAATCATCTAGGTAATAACCTGAGGTTGTTGAGCAGAGGGTACTTTGAGTAAATTGATTATCATTCTTATGCAATGGGAGGGTTTGGATTGGAGCAAACTATGAGTTTTGTTTGCCAGTGATTATGATACCGTTAAGTATTGATGTGTGATTGTTTATTGGGTTGCTCATGTTGGAATTTTTAGGATGAAATCTTCTAAGTGGGGGAGAATGTAATGACCCAGTAGTTCAGACACTTCATATTTAAATATCTAAATTATTTAATTATTTGAATCTTGGATTAAACTAAAATGATTTAATAAGAATTTTAGCCTCATTTTAAACCATAGGTAATGATGGTAAACTTGTTTTGGAATTTTTTTATAAAGATGTATTCTTCTGAAAGATATCGATAATGTGACTGAAAATCATTTTATCGATAAACAGCTTTTTAACTTCCGGAAGTTGTTCAATTTTTTTACGTACACTTATTTGTGTAGGAAATCAATTCAATGAAATAAAAATATGTAACATCTAGCCTTTTTGTATGCTTTAAATCAACGATAAACCACATACGTCAGACTTAAACCATACAGCAGGGCGAATTGTTATGGGGTAATTAAGAAAAAGGAAGAAAGAAATAAAACAAAACAGAATCTTGCAGCGGAACAATAAAATATAATAATCAAATATACTGTTCATGAAACTGTTTTACAAAATATTCAATTATGCTAACACAATACATATTAGAGTTACACATACCCGAAAATAATAAAATGCAGAGGAGTACATGATGCAGAATAATATAATAGATAATAGTCATACAATCTTCACCTTCATCCTCCAAAAATAAGGTCTTCAAAATCCTGAAATGCTCAGGCTGACCCGAGCAAATTAAAAAGACAAAACACTCGAGTCAGAACTAAAAGATCTTATGTAAGTTAAATCAATGATAAATATATGAGTGGAACGGTGCCAGAGAAGTTTACGGGATTTGGCATCTCCTATCCAGTGTCTAACGTGAGTGCAATAACTTAAGAGGTGCTCGAGATTCATATCTCCTAAGGATCCGTTAAACTATTTACTATGTAGTAGTATACGCTATTATAATAATGTCTACAATAAAGTAAACTTACTTTTAAATAGCGTTAAGGCTTTACATTTTCCTCCTTAACACGTAATAGTTCCAGTAGTCCATCCAATATCATGGTTCCTCCTGATCGGGAAGCCACCAGAGGATACGACACGGGCTATGGGAGAAAACCGAACTCGTACAAGACGCGCTATGGTAGGTGACATGGCACAACTAGGCAATGCCAGAGTAGATATACCAATTACGCTTCCTGGCCGGTGGTAACGCATAGTCGCAGCTACCGCCCACCTCGAGCCACACCCCCAAATAAAAAAAATCAAAAGTGGCCACCGAATCAATCCAAAAGTAAAAGTATAATATCGAAGGGATGTGTCCGAACAAAGGTGCTACCTCATTAGCCCGTCAATCACTCATGTTTTAGCCACCTTATGCCAACTCATGGGAGTCGGGTCTATGTATTTACCTCAAAGGAAACGAAGCCACCATCCTACTTCATTCTGGAATCTCCACCGCGTACACGGTTGTTAAAGTGGTTTTCGAAGTTAGCAGAGAGTATGACAACTTTCGATCCCGGTCTCTTCAACAACCAAATGTTATTATAACACCGCGGTCATTTCAAAATAACTATACTTCAAAACCAAAATATACTATCCATTTCGAAACCATATAAATACAATATCATTTCCCTTTCAAAAACAAATAAATATGTTATCATTTTTATAAAACCCAAATCAATATAATATCATTTTATTTCGAATATATTCTTTCCAAAATTATAACACTTTCAAAATTTTAATATTTCGAAACCAAACGCTTGAAATATAACCTTTCAGGACATAATACTTCGAATTTCATAGCTTCTAAACCATAACATCCAAAACTTAAATGGTTTGGATATTCAAACAATATATAAAATAAAATAGTTTGAATTTAAAATCACTTTATAAAGTAAAATAGTTTCCTCGACTTCACAGTTTTATTCACTTTATATTAAATCTCAATTCATAACAATCAACTCACTTTCAGTTTCAATAAACCATTTCAATTTCAATATATTTCAAAACTTTGAGTATTAAACAATTTCAAAACTAAGTTTGGTAATTATGATTCAACAATTCAATGTTCTATTATTTAGTTTTGAAATATTTGAATAATAAAGCCATTGTCATTTAAATAAAACTCAAATTTCAAATAACTAGATATTTCCTTTAATTTATTTATACTTGAAATATTCGTTTAATTCATCTTGAACAAAATCCAGTTATAAAAATCATACCTTTTAAAATTTGAAGTTTAATAAATTTTGCATCAACATATGGAGTTTAATTCTTAAACAAGCTCAATTCCAAATAAATTTCCAATTTACCTTCCAATCTAAATTTGTTTAAATCATTATAACCTCTATATTAAAGTATGATTTAAATACTTAACCATATTTATTTTAATAAAATCAAACTCCATTATTAAACTTATAATTATTAAACAATTTATACATAGCTTAAATTCAAGAATTTAACTATATATAAAATAATATTTATAAAATATCCAAATCAGTATCTTATAAAACCATATATTTCTTTACAAAACCATAGAAATCATTTCAAATAATTTTATATATTGACCACGGTGTCTGTATATAGTTTTCTACCCTATGGTCAAGTGATACAGATATTTATCATTTCAATCCGTAATTTAAAATCAAAATACGGTTATATATTATTTCAAACCGCAATCCCGAACGAAATAAAAATGCATAACAACTTGCAGTTTATAACAATATAAATACAACATCCATCCATCCAATATCAACCATCAACTATTTATCACAATTATCATCCAATTCAAACAATAACATCAATATAGAACAGATAACAGATAACTGGTATTTACTTGCAGTTTATATTCAGTAATAAATTAAATAACATTTTATATGCAATAATAAATTAAATAACAATTTAATTCAATATATTTAATTTAACTGGAATGATGATAAAATATGCCAAACAGTCTTAAATAAATTTCTAATCACATCATAAATTAATTTAACACACATAAGAAATTTTAGAAGTTGTGATTGGGTTAAAACACTGACATTTTGAATTTAAATTAAATTTAAATCCAATTTAAAACTAAAATTTAAACAGTCTCAGATTTCGTCCAAGCCATTGCCAAAATGTCCGGAATTCCAATACGAACCTAGCGAAGAAAACCACGCGTAATTCCGACTTCGTATGCCAAGTTATATAGATTAGAACGTGTTGAAATTAAATTAAAACAAAATTAAATAAAAAAAAAGGTATAACAATATCACATGGCCACGTCATCCATCTTCTGGAAGCCCTTCACGGGCACGCATATCCAACTACAGGTCGCGAACGAAGTCGCCAACTACCCCGCCTCGATCGCGCCCCGTCTACTTCGCCAAGGCCGGCCACCCCCTCGAAGCGCCCATAGTGCCTCTCACCCCCACGCGACCATGCCGAGCACGCAAATCTAGCCCAGCAAGCAGCCGCCACCACCGTTTCTTAAACCCTAGGTGAATTTTCCACATCGATCCAACCGTTGAATCGACAAACCAATTACACCGATGAGTTGTGTGCGACGATCTCCATAGTCCCATACCCTTCAAACGACGATCGGTTGTAGTTGATAAACGATAAACGGACGGTCGAGAATTAATTCGTGATTTCAGGACAACCGTTGATTCGAAACTAAAAATGAACTGCAGTTCTGAGATGCATCCATCGAGGGCTTTGAATCCATACAAAATTTGATATAGTTTGTGGAGTTTGAAATTTTGATTTGATTTTGAATTGCAATTGGATCTGGAATTTGATTGTCTACCATTGAGGAGGAGAGACAGCTGAATTGGAACTTTACGTGCAGAATAATGACATAAGAAATAGGCTAGGGTTTATAACAGGGTATATACAGGCAAGATGAAATTAGAATGGACCGGGTCGATTGGATATATGCATTAAACGATAAAATGGCCCGAAAAAGGCTGTTCTGACTCCGAGACGAAATTGGGTCAATCCATATATCAAAATAGATGTTTAAAAATATTTTAAAATCAACGGAACATGTTTCATGTCCAAATTCCATCGTATGAAGAAGTTATACTAAAACCAAATTGATTTCAAATTGATTTCAATTAAATTGCTTTCTAGGCGTTTTGATCCCGTACGATCCAACAACAAGTCTGATCGCTACGAAACTTGAAATACTACAATAATTCACCGTTACGGATCCGATGAAACTAGTTTCGTCGGAATCCGAGTCAGTGGCTAAAATGGCTATTTTTACATTAATTAAATAAATTAATAATTGATTAATTAAATCAAGTTTTCAATTTCAACTCTATAATTAACAAATTTCATCATTTTAGATTTCTTAATCATTTACAATGATTTAAACAAATTTAGATGTCAATTTAGAGATGATTAATTTATCAATTTCAGTGTTAACCTCGATTTCATTAAATTCAAAATCATAAATTTAATTTCCAATAATTCTATTTAATTTACTTTTCATTCTATTATTCAATTCATTATTACCAAATAGATGGATTTAACATTTGATTCAAAACTATTACATTAATATTCTCACATTCCATCTTAATTTCAAATAACGTAATATTTGGATATTTTAATTTCATTTAATTGCATTTAATCCAATTATTATAGTTCAAATCCAATAAATTAATCAAACATGAATTTCAATTGTTTTCATTCAATCAGTTACCTTATTATGGATAGAGTTTACATTGGTTACTTCTTTGTTGAATTAACAATCTTCAATGACAAATCAAACCTACCCTAACTGCACAAATTAAGTCAATTAACTGCAATTGATTTCACATTAAATTTTAAATTCCATTTATTTACAATTAATTCAATTATTAAATTTAAATTCAATAAATTAATAATCTTGAATTTCCATTCCTTTTATTCAACCAATTGTCATATTATGAATAAAGTAAATGTTATTTCCCATTATTTACTAAATCCACATTAAAGAAATATTTAATTTATATTTATTGCAATTGATTTAGATCTAATTCAATAAATTAAATGAATGGGTAAATAATTAATAATTACCACTATTGCCAAATTTACTCATATTCATACTTAATTATCAACTAACAATTATTTTAATTACTTATCTAGCATTGATTATATCAAATTGCAATTTATTACGTATTATTTCATCAATTAATATAACTTTTGAATTTATTTCCCAATTCACTAATTTCAATCAATTATAACCTTACAATAGTTTCAACTAATAGGTATTGCACTAAATTAGTTATAATTCAACTAGCATAAACCTTATTACATAAATTTACATTCAGTTACTATTAATTAATATATTATTCCATTAGTTGATTCAATACTCTTACTCTTATTTACTTATTTTCAATTTTACAAGCAAGTGCAACAATTTTCACTATTTCATTATTTGGATTTCACTCCAATTGTCAATAAATAAATTTTCGTTTTTATTTAATTTACCTTCACACTTTACATTATTATATTGATTATCATTAAATTAATATTTAATTACCCTTGTTTGTAAATGGTACATTAACTGGTAACAACAACCATTTGTCACCATTATCCCTTTATAATACTTGTAGGTTTATTCTTCATGAACAATTACCCTCTATTTTATTATTTCACACATGAATTCAGTAATTAAGTTTTATTTACTAATGCTACATTTCATTTCTAACATTCGCTTCATTACAAGTTATAAAGTTTTTTTTTCTTCCTAAATTTAGTTACAAAAATCTTATTAAATTACCCAATTTAATTATCGAATTTTACGGTTCGTTACACTCTTCCCTACTTAAAACATTTCGTCCCCGAAAAGGAAAAAGAAGGGAAAAGAAACAATTAAATAAACAATACATCTTACTCAAAAATATTAACTTATAAACAAAAAAAAATTACAAGATTAATTATTTTAAATAAAATATACAAATTTACAACCATAAAATATTTTTATACTAGAATTAATAAAGTTTGGAAAACATTTTTCAAAATATTTTCTAAGTCTAAAATTTACGGAAAATTTTGGCAGAGTCTCCTTTGTACAGAGAGGCTCGGAAGAAAATACAATATCAAATATAACAATATCCAACAATATCTCAAAATAATATATCCCAACAATGAGAAATACACACACACACACACACACACATATATATATATATATATAATAGCATTATAAAACCATAATCCAAAAACGTACCTATTTGTCTGGCAAATTTACGCTAAATCATGAAACCAAAAGCAGTAGTAATTGCTTCCATAACCTGTATTTCACTTATATAATCCAAAAGAGTTAATAATTATATAAAATGAAATATATATTTTTTCAACCACTAGCAGACAAGCCAATATAAACAACAATCATTCGCAACCAACAACATGTACATCATATACAAATCAACCATTCAAGCAAAACAAAACAAATGGTTGTTCGGGTTTAAAAACTTTAAATTGTACTGAATGAAGAATAAACTACTAAGTGCATCATTTGCTCAACTGTCTTAGATGAAACTAAATAGATTATTCATTCATCCAAACAATTTAAAGTATCCTTGTCCAAACAACCATAAACCAAACAAACAACAATTCCAAACAATAAATCAAGTTTACTTATTATCAATTTCATTCATAAGATTTGTTGTTTGATTTCCTTTTCATTTATACAATGATTCATCTTTTAATTTACATTTATCTTCTTACAATTTTCATTTATTTGCACTTAACTTACATAAAATTCATTTTTTTTCCTTTTTTTTCTATTCATTTCATATTGCATAACTTCACTTTTACATTCATTTGTTTATAGTATTTGTGTTCAATTCAAATTCTTAGCATATCAATTCATCTTAGTTTTTATTATTTTCTTATAATAATTACTTTCTATCACAATTTATTATAGTAATATTTCAATTATAACATAAGTTTATAACAACTACCCTATCAAATCCTTATTTATTAGAGGATTTCATTGAATAATTTTCATTACTAAGTTTTACTTGTAAAATTTTCCATTACATTTTCTTTTAACATTTTAACTTTTTATAGTTGGTAAGTCATATATGTGTTAAACAATGCAATTGAAAATCATACAAGTTTAACTTATTTCTTTTAAATTAATTTAATGTTCAGTAATTATATCTTTTGTTTTATAAGTTACAATTTCAACTTTCATTTAATCCCATTTATAACTTAGCATTAAATCTCTTATTTTAATTAAAGGTTCCAATTATAAATTAGTTACAACCCATTTTACTACAATAATTGAAACTATTAATTAACGGAAACTTAAGAATTAAATATCGGGTTTTATTCAAAAATCATTTTAAAATAATAGATAAATATATATACTTGCAACTTATATATCCAGTTATATTTAAAACAATTTAAAATGTATATTTGTTTATCAAAATAATTCTGCAGTAAAACTACTACAGTGGCATTCCCACTTCGAAACTCGAAAATGAATGTCGATGATGCGTACACTCATCACCGAAATTATTTTCCAGCGACAGAGAGGGGAGTACAGAACTTATTTCTTCCAAAATTTCTTTAAGCAATCCTTTCAAATAATATTGAAATATTTATATCAAAACATACTTTTAATAATATATTATTATATTTCAAAATCATTCAAAAGAAGTTTTCAAAACCCCGGAACTTAAGTTCTAAAATTTTCAAAATTCGATTTATTTTATTTCACTACCTAACAACCAATATATACAACCCAATATATATCTTATTTGTGAAAATTTTAAATATAATAAGCAAAATTATTTCATTCATCTATATTCAAAACAAATATGGTGTCGGCCTATCCCATTAAGTGTTTAGAAATCCCTATTGATGTCATAGCGTCCTATGCACCAACCAGAATTTGTAAATACAAAACGGAACAGGTTAACACAATATCACAACATTTTATAACACTAACAAATACGCTCTCTCATATATATACTCTCAGCGACTCATCATAGGGTATTGCTACCCTATTAATAAAGAGTCAAACCCTACAAAGCTAAGGTTTCACTAAACCAAAGCTCTGATACCAGATGTAACATCCAGCCTTTTTGTACGCTTTAAATCGACGATAAACCACACACGCCAAACTTAAACCATACAGAAGGGCGGATTGTTATGGGGTAATTAAGAAAAGGAAAGAAAGAAAGAAAACAAAACAAAATCTTGCAGCGGAACGATAAAATATAATAATCAAATATACAGTTCATGAAGCTGTTTACAAAATATTCGATTATACTTATACAATACATGTCATAGTTACACATACCGGAGAATAATAAAATGCAGTGGAGTACATGATGCAAAATAATATAATAGATAATAGTAATACAATCTTCGCCTTCGTCCTCCAAAAATAAGGTCTTAAAAATCCAGAAATGCTCAGGCTGACCCGAACGAATTGAAAAGACAAAATACTTGAGTCGGAACTAAAAGATCTTATGTAAGTTAATTCAATGATAAATATATGAGTGGAACGGCGTCAGAGAAGTTTACGGGATTTGACATCTCCTATCCAGTGTCTAACATGAGTGTAGTAACTTAAGAGGTGCTTGGGATTCACATCTCCTAAGGATCCGTAATACTATATACTATGTAGTAGTATACGCTATTATAATAATGTCTATAGTAAAGTAAACTTACTTTTAAATAGCGTTAAGGCCTTACATTTTCCACCTTAACATGTAATAGTCCCAGTAGTCCATCCAGTATCATGGTTCCTCCTGATCGGGAAGCCACCAGAGGATACCACACGGGCTACAGGAGAAAACCAAACTCGTACAAGGCGCACTATGGTAGGTGACATGGCACAACTAGGCAATGTCAGGGTAGATACACGAATTACGCTTTCGGGCTGATGGTAACGCATAGCCGTAGCTACCGCCCACCTCGAGCCACACCCCAAAATAAAAAAATTCAAAAGTGGCCAACGAATCAATCCAAAAGTCAAAGTAAAATATCGAAGGGATGTGTCTGATCAAAGGTGCTACCTCATTAGCCCGTCAGTCGCTCCTGTTTTCGTCACCTTATGTATAACGACCCTGACTCGACCTTCGAAAATCGGCATCGAATACGACACTCATATTCAAATGCCGTAGATCCAAACGTCGAATCTGGTTCGCCGGAGCTTATAACACATCAAGTATAACAACACAGCGGAAGAAAAGAAATGAATATCATATACAACTCAAATGAATACAATATCCAATGATATACAACAATGATATCAAAATGATACAAGAATATCAGAGACCATAAACAGCAGCGGAAAACAAATAGCCAAGAGATAATTCCAACATCAAACTGCAACTCCAATCCAATGCTCCTAAGCTATAACTCCAAACCACTAGCTTGAACCACCATCAAATTGTACCAAGATAAGCAAGTCCAGTCCATGAATCCAAAGACTCCAATATCTAGGATCTCCAAAGAATTACAAAGAGAAAGATGAAAGCTACTGTATCGATATCTATATATACTATCTGAAAAACCCAACTCTAGACTGCCCGTGTGGAAAATTGTGGGCACCTAGAGTTTAGGAAGGGAACAATAAACTCCGAGTCAGTCATGAGACTGGTGTGAGCAACAAAAACATTTTATCTTTAAAAACAAACAAAAGAATTTAAATTTTAAATCTATAATGCTTTTTAGAAAATGAAACAACCATAAGGCCTCCCGCCACACACACAATGCAAACGCAGACTTGGAGGAGATTTCTCCTTATGATAGTCAAATATGCTTGATACGAGAAAATTTCTTTGATATTATTACTATAAGTGCACAGTGTGGAAAATCATTTCGAAAGTGTAATATAAATCCTAGCCAGCATAGACATTCCGAACTATGCCTACTATAACTACCATCTAAACAGTGGTGACCACCATAAGTAAATGGCAGGTTCTACAACTAAAACGTACAGGGCTCGTATTGTTTTGTTTGGATTTCCAACAAATGGTCAGGCCAAGGAACTTCCCATTGCCACAAGGGTACGCCTCTGGAGGGACGCCCCGAGAACCTAACTGGATCTGTGCCAACACAAGGCCGGGTTACCTCTGTAACTAGGTAACTACTACGAGAATATGCCATCCCCCGGTCGTAACCGACCTTTATCCCGGGATTCACCAACAACCACAAAGTAATAAATTTGCAGCAACCACATAGGTTAAGTATCTAGGCTCCATACCATGATACCACCTCTATCTAGAAGGAAATGAACATACCCTCAGGGGGCGCTACCCCCAAATAACCTTGCTGCATTCTTCTTGTTTCGACCATTCCGGGTTGTGTAATTCGACGAAGTCTCGTCCACAAAGCTACGCTTTTCACAAGAGCCATGCTTTGATCAACAAATGATCAGCAGCACTTCGAATGCCACATTACCAAATTGGGAATATATCACTAGTAACCATTAACTACATAACCTCTGAGCTCGTACGTCTCAGAGAAGGGTGTTAAGCTAAGAGAATAAATCTCCGCCACTAAACAAAAATGTATTTGATAGAAACTAGTTTTACATCTCAAAGTGTATCGTCAGACACACATCCATACAAGTCTGTTCCGGGTTCGAACGGAACCGAAGGCACTTTCGAAGAAGCCCTTGCAATCCGGATAATTTCTAATCACGTCCGGATTCCCCATCACAATGGGTGCTCAAATCTCTATATCGGGGCCATTCGGTGCAGAGACATTCGACAGGTCATCCTTTCGCTTTCGAAAGTATCCGGTCTTCACCACCGGTCTTCAAATGCTATCCATATCGTCGTATCATTATTCGGAATGGGTTATATGACACAAAGGTCCTCTCTCGGCTAAACCGAATAGTAAGCGCAATATTTAAAAACATATGGATATGGGATCTCAGTTAAGTCACAACTTATTGTCCAAAACTTTTCTTCCAAATGGTTAAGTAAATTAAAAAAAATTAAACTAAAGATTTATCTTTAAAACCCCCTTTCAATTTAAACAAGGTTTACCAATCTTTCACGAAGATTTATTCATAGCCTTTCAAAACGATTTCCCTTTTCAAATTGGATTAACTTATCGGCTCTTTAAGTCAAAGACTTATTTCATAACTTTCAAAACAATTTCCAAAGATTCATTCATAACTTGGAAATTCATTTCATTTCAAATTGAAATCTCTTTAACACAAATTGGAAATTCATTCCTTATGTGAAAGCTTTGATTATTTGAAAACAAATAGTTTTCATTTCAGAATAATCCAATTATATCTATACAAGTTAAAATCTTGGGTTAAATTAAAATTCCCAAAAACGACACTTTTAAAATGGTTTATAAACCCATAAACAATTTATGAGTTGAATGACCCTTTCTAACCCATAGTTTCCAAATCATAGAATTAAATTTCAAATATTAAATTCAAATTTAAATCAAATTATTTAAATTTCAAACACAATCGAGTTATTAAAAATAAAATTTATTTTTGAAATCTATTTTCAAAAGCTTTCAATTCCAAACTATTTTGGATTCAAAATTCGATCTTTAAAACTATTTCAAAATATGTGACTTAACCGATTTCCTCGTGAAATCCATATTTGTGTGTGTATAGTGTAGTCCAGGGGTTTTACACACAATAGTGCAACAACATCAACCATTACAGATTCAAACACAGGAATATCGATAAGCGGTATAATCTATGACGCTTATCTTTATTCACAGATCATGGATGAATAATATAAGTTCATCGTAGATAATAAATTACATCACCGATAAATAAATTACATCACAGATCACAGCACAAATCAGGATAATACATAACGCAAAACATCATATATCCAGGATATCAAATAATTAAATCATCCAATCCAAACATCCATAAGTAATATCAATTAATTATATGAATAATTTAAATTAGATTAGTCACTAATGAATAAATTTCTAATCCTGGTTAATTAATCATTAATTAATTACAAACCATTTTGATTAATTACTTTTTAATCATAAGTTAAGCTTTAATTACTAATAATCCTTTGATTAATAATCCTTACTTAATTTCAATAATTAATAAATTAATTCTTAATTAAGTATCCTTAAAATAAATGATTTTTCCCAATCATTTTCATAAATTAATTAACTTTTATTAATTATCTTTAATCAATAAATTAATTATCACTAATTACTATTGATTAAGTCTTAATCGACATCATAAATTAAATCATTTCTTAATTAATCATCTTAATTAATCATCTTAATTAATTTATCCTTAATTACATTATTATCCTTAATCAATTATCATTAAATTAATTAAAATTAAACTAAGTGATTATCCTTAATCACTTATATCATAAATTAATTACATTGAGTAATTTCTTAATTACTTCTATTAAATAATTAAACTTAAACAATTTCACAAATGATTAATTAATTAATCTAATTAATTATTAAAATTAATCACATTAATTAATTATCAAATAATCTCAAGTTAATGACCTTCATTAACAATTCTTTAATTTTTTTAAGTAATTAACTTAGATTATCCATTATTAATTACAAATTAATTAATATTTAATTACAAATTAATTAATCTCTAATTATTTAATTAATTAAGTGTTAACTGCAACTTAATTAATCCTTAATTACTTGACTAATTAATCTTTAATCATTAATTAAAATCTAATTAATAACCCTTAATTACAGATTAATTAACCTTAATTAATTAATCACAAGTCTTAATTGATTAATTTAAAAATTCTTAATTACTTAATTAATCATCCGTATCATTAACTAATTAAATAATTAATTACCCATTTAAATTAACTTAATAATTTAAATGAGTCTAAATCAATAAAATTCTATTTATCTTTAAGTTAAACATTTCTTACTTAATCAAAGTATTTAAAAACAATTTGTTTTTAAATTTGCCTTAAATCCATTTTAAACTTCATTTAAATTTAAGATTCAAAATGAATACAAATTTATCTAAACAAGGTTTTAAAAACAATTTAAAACCTTTTTATCTCATATGTTAAAGATATAAACATTTTATAAAATAAGTTTAAAGGAATTTAAAAACCAATTCAATTTAAATTCAAATCAATTTAAAAATACACTTAAACATTCCAAGTTATTTAAAAACAATTTCAATTCAAAAATTTCCTTTAATTTCAAAACTGAAATACCGCTTTAATCCTTATTCCAGATTTAACTTAAATTTTAAAAGCTTTCCTTACATTTTAAATCTTCATTTTAAAATTCAAATCATTTAACCATATTTTTAAAGTGATTAAACAATTTAAATTTAAAACTTATTTTATTTTAAAAACTGAAATTCAAATCCAAATTCTAGATTTTTTAGATCCCAGATTTAAACTTATTTTAAATTTTCTATTTTACAATTAAAACTTTCAGTTTAAATTCAAAACAAAAATACCTTTACAATTAAAAGTTGTTTAAAACCAAATTTAAAATTCAAACTCTTGAATTCAGATCTCACTCAGGTTTTAAACTTAGTTCAAATTTTAGTTTTTATTTTAAAACTTTACTTTTAAAATATAAAACAGAACAGGTTTCTGTTTTAATTTAAAACCTGGGGCAAAAGTTACCCGAGCCAACCCTAAAATAACTTCGAGACAAAACCTTAACTGCTCCGAGTTAAAACTCGAATCCCCGGACAATTACTCGAGTATGCTACAATCCCAAACTCCAACAGCTAACATCATCAGATCAAAGTGCACCGTGCACATGCACGGTGACTTTAATCACCTCCGACCAACATCAACGATCATCTCACAACGACCAGCAACCCTCCATCTCACCTCGATCATCAGATCATCCAAAATCAACTCGAATTTGTATTCGAGTTCAAATATCAAAACCTGAAACAGGCAGAACCCCTTTCATCCCAAATCTGTCAACGCCTCGCCCAAACACCTCCGACCACCATTGCCTGTGAAATTCCGACGAAGACCTCGTCAACCCACCATCTTCCATTTCCCAAATTATTGTTGAACTCGATCCATTACAAATGCCGTGGTTTTCAATTTTATCAAACCTGGTAAAACTAGGGTTCTAACCCTCAAATCCCAACCACAACCTCCAAATTGAAATGCACCTAAATCTGAAAATTTTCCCATCATCCATGATAACTCCTCCACCTCCAGAATCAAACTCGACACCTCCAATCAATTGTGGCAACAGAAATGCCTCAAAATTCATACCACAGTCAAAAGAGAACTGCTCTTTGAATATAGCATTAAAAATTGAAATTTTATTTTTAAAAATCATAATTTTGTATGATGTTTCAGATTATAACCTTGAAACATAAAATCATATAGTTTGAATTTTTAACTTATACTCATTTTTGCTCTGCTATTTATATTTCCAGGCAATACAAAATTCTATTTAACTTATATAAATTTTTAAAACTCACCCTATGATCTTACAATCAAGTTTGGTTTGCATTTTAAATCTTAACAGATATTGTTATAAGAGGAAATGGATTTTTAACAAAATCCATACTATTAAAACTAAATACTGTCAGATGCATATACAACAGCATCATATATCTATACACAACACACATTAACATATTCACAGAAATGCACTTAAAATTTATACTCAATCATACAAATTTATAGATGTGAACATGCATCAGGTTTATAATACTTAAGCTTTTAAATAAAAAGTTACTCATCTGATTTTGATGAGCAGAGCACAGTTTTGAAAACCCTTGTGAATCTTTTGAATACTTGTTTGAATGCTTTAAAATCTTTAAACTTGAATGTTAGCTGATGTTTTTAACTTGCATGCAGAGATGAGTTTCAGATTTTGAAAAAATGCTTTAGTTTCCAGGTTGAATGGTGAACAGGCTACAGATTTAAAGAATGCAGGTTTGCTTGATTTCCACATTTTTTTGAAAAATGAATGCAGGCTTTTGCTTGAAATTGTGCATGTTAGCTTCAGATTATTGCATGCAGTAACCATTCCAGATTGTAGAAAATAAAATGCAGACTTGCATGTTTTGAAGATGGTTATGGGTAAGTGGTTTACAGGGATTTGATATGCATTTTTGAAGAGTTATTACAGGAGTTTGATTTCAATTTTGAAAGTGGTTTTAGGGATTGATTTGTACTTTGAAGATGGAAAGTTTACAGATTTGCAGGCTTGAAAATGTGTTATGGGGAATTGATGAGAAAATTTGGTTTTGAGGATTGTTTAAAGTATTAAGTTTTAGCTGAAAAATTTTCTTGGTTTACAAATGAAAATGAGAAAAGAAAAGAATGCAAGAAAGCAAGTGTTTATATAACTAAATTTATGTTTTATTAAAAAAATAAAAGAAAAAATAAAATTAAAACATGACACTTGTCTTTAATATTCACACTTGTTAATTTCCTTATTTGTTTAAATTACACATGTTAAATGAGGCTTTTATATACTTACACTTGTCTCTAAAGTAATTAGTATTTATAATTAGGTGTTAACGAAAGTTTTTAACTAAATAAATTAGTTTTTAAATACTTAGTTATATATTATTTTTCAAAGAATAAAACCAAGTATTATTATAAATAAAAACAATACATATATCTATTATTTGAAAATAACATTTTAGATAGTTTAAATAAAATTTATAAAAAAGGTTATAAATTACTTGTTATTTAAATGAATTAATGTTTCATATTAATTGTATTTTAAACTTCATATCTAATTTTACAAATCACATTCATTAAACAATATTTTAAAAAGAAAATAACACAAATCTTTATTATTAATCTTATTTAATCTTTAAGCTAAAATCCTTTTTAAATAATTATACATTTATTTTATAAATTTAAAATCATATAATTATTTATTAAATAGCTTTGAAAAGCTTAAATTAAATAAAAGCAGATTTCTAATTTACCAAAAATAGTAGAATTAGAAAATAAGATTTATTCTTTTATTAAATTCAAACAAGGCTTATCTATCTAAAATATTATATATATCCTATATATATTATAAATAGAAAACAATTTATTGTATTTTAAAAGATAAAATATATCAATCAAATATTTTATTAAAGTGAGATTATTAAATCAATTCATAATTTTAATCAAAATTTTCTATTAGTTTACCAAATTAATTCTTAATTTAATCTAGGAATCAAATTAATTACAAATTTAAATTTGTTTAAAAACAGGAATGTTACAGATTTCCCCCTTAGAAAATTTCGTCCTCGAAATTTGAAAGGGAGACAATCAAGAACAGATGAAAGAGAGAGAAATATCTTTCCGGTAAAATTCAATATCTATTCTGCATTTGGCTTACCAAATCATAATATCACTAATAATTATGAGAACGAACTCATTCAATACAATACACTCGGGTCATCAAAACTACGAATATACAGGGGTATTGGTTAGTTCAAAGGATAACTAACCATTCGTAGAATATCCCGGGACCCAACAGAATAAACAGATATATGGATGCAATCTAAAAAAAATTAGTTTAAACAACCGAAATATACCTATCAACCATAGCAACCAAAGCAAATAATTCATCTAAACAAACAATTCTGACCCATCTGGAGTTTGTGTCCCATGCAAATATATCAAAGCTTCTTCCTGGAGTTGCCAGGAATCATCAAAGAATTGAAAAGACGAATCAAAGGAGATTGATAGAGAAAGATTGTTTCCGCTATTGCAGGGTATCGACCATTTGTAGTTGTATTCCCCTGTCCCCTATCTCGTCCTCTTCTTGCACTCATACTCACTATCAGGGGATAGTAAGAGAATTTACTAAACCATTCAGACAGATATCTTAGAGATATACTCATTCTAGGGTATACTCCACCCTATCTCTAATGAGCTCTTAATGTGTTATACTCCTGAGCTAAAGTTTTCAACCTTCAGCTCTGATACCAATTTATAACGACCCTGACTCGACCTTCGAAAATCGGCACCGAATACGACACTCATATTCAAATGCCGCAGATCCAAACGTCGAATCTGGTTCGCCGGAGCTTATAACACATCAAGCATAACAGCACAGCGGAAGAAAAGAAATGAATATCATATACAACTCAAATGAATACAATATCCAATGATATACAACAATGATATCAAAATGATACAAGAATATCAAAGACCATAAACAGCAGCGGAAAACAAATAGCCAAGAGATAATTCCAACATCAAACTGCAACTCCAATCCAATGCTCCTAAGCTATAACTCCAAACCACTAACTTGAACCACCATCAAATTGTACCAAGATAAGAAAGTCCAGTCCATGAATCCAAAGACTCCAATATCCAGGATCTCCAAAGAATTACAAAGAGAAAGCTGAAAGCTACTGGATCGATATCTATATCTATTATCTGAAAAACCCAACTCTAGACTGCTCGTGTGGAAAATTGTGTGCACCCAGAGTTTAGGAAGGGAACAATAAACTCCGGGTCAGTCATGGGACTGGTGTGAGCAACAAAAACATTTTATCTTTGAAAACAAACAAAAGAATTCAAATTTGAAATACGCAATGCTTTTTAGAAAATGAAACTAACATAAGGCCTCCCGCCACACACACAATGCAAACGCAGACTTGGAGGAGATTTCTCCTTATGATAGTCAAATATGCTTGATACAAAAAAATTTCTTTGATATTATTACTATAAGTGCACAGTGTGGAAAATCATTTCGAAAGTATAATATAAATCCTAGCCAGCATACACATTCCGAACTATGCCTACTATAGCTACCATCTAAACAGTGGCGACCACCATAAGTAAATGGCAGGTTCTACAACTAAAACCGTACAGGGCTCGTATTGTTTTTTTGATTTCCAACAAATGGTCAAGCCAAGGAACTTCCCATTGCCACATGGGTATGCCTCTGGAGGGACGCCCCGAGGAACTAAACGGATCTCTGCCAACACAAGGTCGAGTTACCTCTGTAACTAGGTAACTACTACACGAATATGCCATCCCCCGGTCGTAACCGACCTTTATCCCGGGATTCACCAACAACCATAAAGTAATAAATTTACAGCAACCACATAGGTTAAGTATCTGGGCTCCGTACCATGATATCACCTCTATCCAGAAGGAAATCAACATACCCTCAGGGGGCGCTACCCCTAAATAACCTTGCCGCATTCTTCCTGTTTCGACCGTTCCGGGTTGTGAAGTTCGACGAAGTCTCGTCCACAAAGCTACGCTTTTCACAAAAGTCATGCTTTGATCAACAAATGATCAGCAGCACTTCGTATGCCACATTACCAAATTGGGAATGTATCACTAGTAACCATCAACCACATAACCTCTGAGCTCATACATCTCAGAGAAGGGTGTTAAGCTAAAGAATAAATCTCCGCCACCAAACAGAAATGTATTTGATAGAAACCGGTTTTACATCCCAAAGTGTAACGTCAAACACACATCCATACAAGTCTGTTCCGGGTTCGAACAGAACCGAAGGCACTTCCGAAGAAGCCCTTGCAATCCGGATAATTTCTAATCACGTCCGGATTCCCCATCACAATGGGTGCTCAAGTCTCTATACCGGGGCCATTCGACGCAGAGACATTCGACAGGTCATCCTTTCGCTTTCGAAAGTATCCGGTCTCCACCACCGGTCTTCAAATGCTATCCATATCGTCGTATCATTATTCGGAATGGGTTATATGACACAAAGGTCCTCTTCCGGCTAAACCGAATAATGAGTGCAATATTTAAAAACATATGGATATGGGATCTCAGTTAAGTCACAACTTATTATGCAAACCTTTTCTTCCAAATGGTTAAACAAATTAAAATTTTTGTAAACAAAAGATTTATCTTTAAAACCCCCTTTCAATTTAAACAAGGTTTACCAATCTTTCACAAAGATTTATTCATCAAAACGATTTCCCTTTTCAAATTGGATTAACTTATCGGGTCTTTAAGTCAAAGACTCATTTCATAACTTTCAAAACAATTTCCAAAGATTCATTCATAACTTGGAAACTCATTTCATTTCAAATTGAAATCTCTTTAAAACAAATTGGAAATTCATTCCTTATGTGAAAGCTATTATTATTTGAAAACAAATAGTTTTCATTTCAGAAAATCCAATTATATCTATACAAGTTAAAATCTTGGGTTAAATTAAAATTCCCAAAAACGACGCTTTTAAAATGGTTTAAAAACCCATGAACACATTTTTGAGTTGAATGACCCTTTTTAACCCATAGTTTGCAAATAATAGAATTTAATTTCAAATATTGAATTCAAATTTAAATCAAATTATTTAAATTTCAAACTCAATCGAGTTATTAAAAATAAATTTTATTTTTGAAATCTATTTTCAAAAGCTTTCAATTCCAAACTATTTTGGATTCAAAATGCGATCTTTAAAACTATTTCAAAATCTGTGACTTAACTAATTTCCTCGTGAAATTCATATTTGTGTGTGTATAGTGTAGTCCAGGGGTTTTACACACAATAGTGCAACAACAACAACCATTACAGATTCAAACATAGGAATATCGATAAGCGGTATAGTCTATAACGCTTATCTTTATTCACAGATCATGGATGAATAATATAAGTTCATCGTAGATAATAAATTACATCACCGATAAATAAATTACATCACAGATCACAGCACAAATCAGGATAATTCATAACGCAAAACATCATATATTAGGGATATCAAATAATTAAATCATCCAATCCAAACATCCATAAGTAATATCAATTAATTATCTGATTAATTTAAATCAGATTAGTCACTAATGAATAAATTTCTAATCCTGGTTAATTAATCATTAATTAATTACCAGCCATTTTGATTAATTACTCTTTAATCATAAATTAAGCTTTAATTACTAATAATTCTTTGATTAATAATCCTTAATTAATTTCAATAATTAATAAATTAATTCTTAATTAATTATCCTTAAAATAAATGATTATTCCCAATCATTTTCATAAATTAATTAACTTTTACTAATTAACTTTAATCAATAAATTAATTATCACTAATTACTACAGATTAAGTCTTAATCATCATAAATTAAATCATTTCTTAATTAATCATCTTAATTAATTTATCCTTAATTACATTATTATCCTTAATCAATTATCATTAAATTAATAAAAATCAAACAAAGTGATTATGCCTAATCGCTTATATCATAAATTAATTACACCGAGTAATTTCTTAATTACTTCTATTAAATAATTAAACCTAAACAATTTCACAAATGATTAATTAATTAATCTAATTAATTATTAAAATTAATCACATTAATTAATTATCAAATAATCTCAAGTTAATGACCTTCATTAACAATTCTTTAATTATTATTTTTTAAGTAATTAACTTAGATTATCCATTATTAATTACAAATTAATTAATATTTAATTACAAATTAATTAATCTCTAATTATTTAATTAATTAAGTGTTTACTACAACTTAATTAATCCTTAATTACCTGATTAATTAATCTTTAATCATTAATTAAAATCTAACTAATAACCCTTAATTACAGATTAATTAACCTTAATTAATTAATCTTAAGTCTTAATTCATTAATTTAAAAATTCATAATTACTTAATTAATTATCCATATCATTAACTAATTAAATAATTAATTACCTATTTAAATTAACTTAATATTTTTAAATGAATCTAAATCAATAAAATTCTATTTATCTTTAAGATAAACATTTCTTACTTAATCGAAGTATTTAAAAACAATTTGTTTTCTGAATTGCCTTAAATTCCATTTTAAACTTCATTTAACTTTAAGATTTAAAATGAATACAAATTTATCTAAATAAGGTTTTAAAAACAATTCAAAACCTTTTTATCTCATATGTTAAAGATATAACCATTTTATAAAATAAGTTTAAAGGAATTTAAAACCCAATTCAGTTTAAATTCAAATCAATTTAAAAATACACTTAAACATTCCAAGTTATTTAAAAACAATTTCAATTCAAAAATTTCCTTTAATTTCCAAACTGAAATACAGATTTAATCCTTATTCCAGATTTAACTTAAATTTTAAAAGCTTTCCTTACATTACAAATCTTCATTTTAAAATTCAAATCATTTAACCATATTTTTAAAGTGATTAAACAATTTAAATTTAAAACTTATTTTATTTTAAAAACTGAAATTCAAATCCAAATTCCAGATTTTTTTAAATCCCAGATTTAAACTTATTTTAAATTTTCTATTTTACAATTTAAACTTTCAGTTTAAATTCAAAACCAAAATACCTTTACACTTAAAAGTTTTTTAAAACCAAATTTAAATTTCAAAAAAACTTAAATTATTTCAAATCTAAAATTCAAACTCTTGAATTCAGATTTCACTCAGGTTTTAAACTTAGTTTAAATTTTAGTTTTCATTTTAAAACTTTACTTTTAAAATATAAAACAGAATAGGTTTCTGTTTTAATTTAAAACCTGGAACAAAAATTACCCGAGCCAACCCTAAAATAACTTCGAGACAAAACCTTAACTGCTCCGAGTTAAAACTCGAAACCCTCGAGAATTACTCGAGTATGCTACAATCCCAAACTCCAACAGCTAACATCATCAGATCAAAGTGCACCGTGCACATGCACGGTAACTTTAATCACCTCCGACCAACATCAACGATCATCTCACAACGACCAGCAACCCCCCATCTCACCTCGATCATCAGATCATCCAAAATCAACTCGAATTTTTGTTCGAGTTCAAATATCAAAACCCGGAACAGGCAGAACCCCTTTCATCCCAAACCTGTCAACGCCTCACCCAAACACCTTCGACCTCCGTTGCCTCTGAAATTCCGGCGAAGACATCGTCAACCCACCATCTTCCATTTCCCAAATTGTTGTTGAACTAGATCCATTACAAATGCCGCGGTGTTCAATTTTATCAAACCCGGTAAAACTAGGGTTCTAGTCCTCAAATCCTAACCACAACCTCCAAATTGAAATGCACCTAAATCTGAAAATTTTCCCATCATTCATGATAACTCCTCCACCTCGAGAATCAAACTCGACACCTCCAATCAATTGTGGCAACAGAAATGCCTCAAAATTCATACCACAGTCAAAAGAGAACTGCTCTTTGAATATAGCATTAAAAATTGAAATTTTGTTTTAAAAATCATAATTTTGTATGATGTTTCAGATTATAACCCTGAAACATAAAATCATATAGTTTGAATCTTTCACTTATACTCATTTTTGCTCTGTTGTTTATATTTCCAGGTAATACAAAATTCTATTTAACTTATATAAATTTTTAAAACTCACTCTATAATCTAACAATCAAGTTTGGTTTGCATTTTAAATCTTAACAGATATTGTTACAAGAGGAAATGGATTTTTATCAAAATCCATACTATTGAAACTAAATACTGTGAGATGCATATACAACAGCATCATATATCTCTACACATCACACATTAATATATTCACAGAAATGCACTTAAAATTTATACTCAATCATACAAATTTATAGATGTGAACATGCATCAGGTTTATAATACTTAAGCTTTTAAATAAAAAGCTACTCACCTGATTTTGATGAGCAGAGCACAGTTTTGAAAACCCTTGTGAATCTTTTGAAAACTTGTTTGAATGCTTTAAAAGCTTTAAACTTGAATGCTTGCTGATGTTTTTAACTTGCATGCAGAGATGAGTTCCAGATTTTGAAAAATGCTTTAGTTTCCACGTTGAATGGTGAACAGGCTACAGATTTAAAGAATGCAGGTTTGCTTGATTTCCAATTTTTTGTAAAAATGAATGCAGGATTTTGTTTGGAATTGTGCATGTTAGCTTCAGATTATTGCATGCAGTAACCATTCCAGATTGCAGAAAATAAAATGCAGACTTGCACGTTTTGAAGATGGTTATGGGTAAGTGGTTTACAGGGATTAGATATGCATTTTTGAAGAGTGATTACAGGAGTTTGATTTCAATTTTGAAAGTGGTTTCAGGGATTGATTTGTACTTTGAAGATGGAAAGATTACAGATTTGCAGGCTTGAAAATATGTTACAGGGAATTGATGAGAAAATTTGGTTTTAAGGATTGTTTAAAGTATTAAGTTTCAGCTGAAAAATTTTCTTGGTTTAGAAATGAAAATGGGAAAAGAAAAGAATGCAAGAAAGCAAGAAAGCAAGTGTTTATATAACTAAATTTATGATTTATTAAAAAAATCAAAGAAAAAATAAAATTAAAACATGACACTTGTCTTTAATATTCACACTTGTTAATTTCCTTATTTGTTTAAATTACACATGTTAAATGAGGCTTTTATATACTTACACTTGTCTCTAAAGTAATTAATATTTATAGTTAGGTGTTAATGAAAGTTTTTAACTAAATAAATTAGTTTTTAAATACTTAGTTATATATTATTTTTCAAAGAATAAAACCAAGTATTATTATAAATAAAAATAATACATATATCTATTATTTGAAAATAACATTTTAGATAGTTTAAATAAAATTTATAAAAAAGGTTATAAATTTCTTGTTATTTAAATGAATTAATGTTTCATATTAATTTTATTTTAAACTTCATATCTAATTTTACAAATCACATTCATTAAACAATATTTTAAAAAGAAAATAAAACAAATCATTATTATTAAACTTATTTAAACTTTAAGCTAAAATACTTTTTAAATAATTAAACATTTATTTTATAAATTTAAAATCGTATAATTATTTTATTAAATAGCTTTGAAAAGCTTAAATTAAATAAAAACAGATTTCTAACTTACTAAAAATAGTAGAATTAGAAAATAAGATTTTTTCTTTTATTAAATTTAAACAAGGCTTATCTATCTACAATATATATATCCTATATATATTATAAATAGAAAACAATTTATTATAGTTTAAAAGATAAAATCTATCAATCATATATTTTATTAAAGTGAGATTATTAAATCAATTCATAATTTTAATCAAAATTCTATATTAGTTTACCAAATTAATTCTTAATTTAATCTAGGAATCAAATTAATTATGAATTTAAATTTGTTTAAAAACAGGAATGTTACACTGTGCCAACTCATGGGAGTTGGGTCCACGTATTTACCTCAAAGGAAACGCCGCCACCATCCTGCTTCATTCTAGAATCTCCATCGCGTACACGGTTGTTAAAGTGGTTTTCGAAGTTGGCAGAGAGTATGACAACTTGCGATCCCGTTCTCTTCAACAACCAAACGTAATTATAACACCGCGGTCCCTTTCAAAATAATTATACTTCAAAACCAAAATATACTATCCATTTCAAAACCATATAAATACGATATCATTTCCCTTTCAAAAACCAAATAAATAAGATATCATTTTTATAAAACCCAAACCAATATAATATCATTTTTATTTCGAATGCATCCTTTCCAAAATCATAACACTTTCAAATTTTCAAAATTTCGAAAACAAATGCTTGAAATATAACCTTTCAAAACATAATACTTCGAATTTCATAGCTTCTAAACCATAACTTCCAAAACTTAAATGGTTTGGATATTCAAACAATATATAAAATAAAATAGTTTGAATTTAAAATCACTTTATAAAGTAAAATACTTTCCTCGACTTCATAATTTTATTCACTTTATATTAAATCTCAATTCATAACTTTCAACTCACTTTCAGTTTCAATAAACCATTTCAATTTCAATATATTTCAAACTGTGAGTATTAAACAATTTCAAAACTAAGTTTGGTAATTACGAATCAACAATTCATTGTTCTATTATTTAGTTTTGAAATATTTTCATAATAAATCCATTATCATTTAAATAAAACTCAAATTTCAAATAATTAGATATTTTCTTCAATTTATTTATACTTGAAATATTCGTTTAATTCATCTTGAACAAAATCCAGTTTTAAAAATCATACCTTTCAAAATTTCAATTTTAATAAATTTTACATCAACATATAGAGATTAATTCTTAAATAAGCTCAATTTCAAATAAATTTCCAATTTACCTTCCAATCTTAATTTATTTAAATCATTATAACCTCTATATTAAAGTATGATTTAAATACTAAACCATATTTATTTAATAAAATCAAACTCCATTGTTAAACTTATTATTATTAAACAATTTATACATAGTGTAAATTCAAGAATTTAACTATATATAAAATAATATTTATAAAATATCCAAATCAATATCTTATAAAACCATATATTTCTTTACAAAACCATAGAAATCATTTCAAATATTTTTATATATAGACCACGATGTTTGTATATAATTTTCTACCCTATGGTCAAGTGATACAGATATTTATCATTTCAATCCGTAATTTAAAATAAAAATACGGTTATATATCATTTCAAACTGCAATCTCGAATGAAATAAAAATGCATAACTTGCAGTTTATAACAATATAAATACAACATCCATCCATCCAATATCAACCATCAACCATTTATCACAATCATCATTCAATTCAAACAATAACATCAATATAGAACAGATAATAAATAACAGGTATTTACTAGCAGTTTATATTCAGTAATAAATTAAATAACAGTTTATATGCAATAATAAATTAAATAACAATTTAATTCAATAAATTTAATTTAACTGGAATGATGATAAAATATGCCGAACAGTCATAAACAAATTTCTAATCACATCAGAAATTAATTTAACACACATAAGAAAGTTTAGAAGTTGCGAGTGGGCTAAAACACTCACCTTTTGAATTAAATTGAATTTAAATCCAATTTAAACCCAAAATTTGAACATTCTTAGATTTCGTCCAAACTATAGGCAAAATGTCCGGAATTCCAATACGAACCTAGCGGAGAAAACTGCGCGTAATTCCGACCATGTATGCCAAAGTTATATAGATTAGAACGTGTTGAAATTAAATTAAAACAAAATTAAATAAAATAAAAAAAGGCACAAACACTATCGCACGGCCACGTCATCCATCTTCTGGAAGCCCTTCACGTGCACGCATATCTAGCTATAGGTCGCGAACGAAGCCGTCTATTACCCCGCCTCGATCGCGCCCCGTCCACTTCGCCAAGGCCGGCCACCCCCTCGAAGCGACCACAGTCCCTTTCACCCCCACGCGACCATGCCGAGCACGCAAATCGAACCCGGCAAGCAGCCACCGTTCCTTAAATCCTAGGCGAATTTTCCACGTCGATCCAACCGTTGAATCGATGAACTAATTACACCGATGAGTTGCGTGTGACGATCTCTACAGTCCCATACCCTTCAAACGACAATCAGTTGTAGTTGATCAACGATGAACGGACGGTCGAGAATTAATTCGTGATTTTAGGACAACCAGTGATTCGAAAATAAAAACGAACTGCAGTTCTGAGATGCGTCCATCGAGAGCTTCGAATCCATGTAAAATTTGATACACTTTGTAGAGTTTGAAATTTTGATTTGATTTTGAATTGCAATTGGGTCTGGAATTTGATCGTCTGCCATTGAGGAGGAGAGACAGCTGAATTGGAATTGTACGTACAGAATAATAACATAAGAAATAGGCTAGGGTTTATAAAAGGGTATATATAGACAAGCTGAAATTAGAATGGACCGGATCGATTGGATATACGCGTTGAATGATAAAATGGCACGAAAAAGCCCGTTCTGACTCTAGGACGAAATTGGGTCAATCCATATATCAAAATAGATGTTTTAAAATATTTTAAAAGGTCCAAATTCCATCGTATGAAGAAGTTATGCTAAAATCAAATTGATTTCAAATTGATTTCAATTAAATTGATTTCTAGGCGTTTCGAGTCCGTACGATCAAATGACAAGTTTGATCGCTACGAAACTTGAAATCCTATAATAATTCACCATTACGGATCCGATGAAACTGGTTTCGTCGAAATCTGAGTCAGTGGCCAAAATGGCTATTTTTACATTAATTAAATAAATTAATAATTGATTAATTAAATCATGTTTTCAATTTCAACTCTATAATTAACAAATTTCATCATTTTTGATTTGTTAATCATTTACAATGATTTAAACAAATTTAAATGTCAATTTATAGTTGATTGATTTATCAATTTCAGTGTTAACCTCAATTTCATTAAATTCATAATTATAAATTTAGTTTCTAATAATTCTATTTAATTTACTTTTGATTTTATTATTCAATTCATTATTGTCAAATAGATGGATTTAACATTTGATTCAAAACTATTACATTAATATTCTCACATTCCGTCTTAATTTCAAATAACGTAATATTTAGATATTTTAATTTCATTTAATTGCAATTAATCCAATTATTATAGTTCAAATCCAATAAATTAATCAAACATGAATTTCAATTGTTTTCATTGAATTATGGATAGAGTTTACATTGGTTACTTCTTTATTGAATTAACAATCTTCAATGACAAATCAAACCCACCCTAACTGCACAAATTAAGTCAATTACCTGCAATTGATTTCACATTAAATTTTAAATTCCATTTATTTGCAATTAATTCAATTATTAAATTTAAATTCCAATAAATTAATAATCTTGAATTTCCATTCCTTTTATTCAACAAATTGTCATATTATGAATAAAGTAAATGTTGTTTCCCATTTATTAACTAAATCCACATTAACAAAATATTTAATTTAGATTATTGCAATTGATTTAGATCTAATTCAATAAATTAAATGAATGGGTAAACGATTAATAATTATCACTATTGTCAAATTTACTCGCATTCATGCTTAATTATCAACTAACAATTATTATAATTACTTATCTAGCATTGATTCTATCAAATTGCAATTTCTTACGTATTATTTCATCAATTAATATAACTTTTGAATTTATTTCCCAATTCACTAATTTCAATCAATTATAACCTTACAATAGTTTCAATTAATAGGCATTGCACTAAATTAGTTATTATTCAACTAGCATAAACCTTATTACATAAATTTACATTCAGTTACTATTAATCAATATATTATTCCATTGGTTGATTCAATACTCTTACTCTTGTTTACTTATTTTCAAATTTACAAGCAAGTGCAACAATTCTCACTATTTCATTATTGGGATTTCACTCCAATTGTCAAAATAAATTTTCGTTTTTATTTAATTTACCTTCACACTTTTCATTATTATATTGGTTATCATTAAAGTAATATTTAATTACCCTTATTTGTAAATGGTACATTAACTGGTAACAACAACCATTTGTCACCATTATCCCTTTATAATGCTTATATGTTTATTCTTCATGAACAATTACCCTCTATTATATTATTTCACACATGAATTCAATAATTCATTTTCAATTACCAATGCTGCATTTCATTTCTAACATTTGCTTAATTACAAGTTTTAAAGTATTTTTTATTCTTCCTAAATTTAGTTACAAAAATCTTATTAAATTACCCAATTTAATTATCGAATTTTACAGGTCGTTACAAAATGTTTTTCCATTTATGGAAATAACATTAAGAAGCTTCCTAAGCTTATCTAATTAGGTGTGAAAGGAAAATGTGCATAAATGGAAACTCCTTACACTTAAGCAATTGTGACATAAAGTAGACATGATAAGATGTTAGGGTTTTGAGGGTTTTTTGTCATTGTCCAATACATTCCTAAGCCTATATAAGGTGGCAGACTCTAAAGGATAATCATAAATTCACAAAAATAAATCTGAGCTTTCAAATCGCTTCTTTATCTTCTCTTCCCCCCCCCCCCCCCCTCTAACTTTCTCAAACTTTATTCAATCCAACTCCAAACTTAACAAAAAATTTCCAAAGACCTTAGAATATCATTAGAACATGGTTTAGAATCTAATAAATTGAAGAATGATGGAGTAGAGGGTGGAACCTATCATGGTCATGAGCTTTATGGTGGTTTGGGAGGGCAAAAATGCAGGAGAAGGAAGGAGGAAAGAGGAAGGAGGTGGTTGCAAGTAGGGTTAGGCTTTGGTTCTGGGATCTTGTTTTTGGTTGGATTAAATGTGAGCTAACACATTACTTTGGATGAAAGATATAACACATAAATGTTAGTATTTAATTGTGTTTATGTTGATTGAATTGTTGTTAACTTATGTTAAAACAGTGGCTTTGAATTCTTACTTTAAAAGTAAGTGACATAATGATTCATGTACATGGACTTGAACAAACTTGGAGTTGACTTGAATGGACTTATATGACATATGACTAGACCTTTAACCAAGCACGTAAGTTGTAGATAGACTTTGGTCTAGATTGGACTTGGCTTTAGAAGTGCAATTATAGCGATAGTCGTTATAGAATCAGTTTGGAATTGCCTTGTTTTTGGCGATTGTTAAGAACTTTGTAGAGAGATCCTTTAGTATTTGTTGTCATATTTATGTTGTTATATATGTATGTTTGTTGATATTAAAGAATTGAATAGTAAAATGTTAAGTTACATCTCAAAAACAGCCAAAACACCACTAGTGTAAAACTGCTCCATTTAACCTTGATTTTTGGACTTCAAATGCTTCAAAAAGGGCATTAATTTTAAGCGCATTGTTTCATTCTTTTAGAAGTATTTCTTAACTCTTATTAGAGTATTATAAAATGGTTTGAGATCTTCATGAGTTTATAGGAATTAGTTGTGAATTTTCAAAAGTGAGATATTTTGTTAAAACATATGGTTTTCAAGTTTCTAATGATTTTTCAAAACTTGTTATTTTCAAGTGATATTTTAAAGGAATGTTTTAAAACATATTATAAGTATTTTGGAGTATAAATATCTTATATAAATAGCTTGGAAAATATCTTATATAAATATCTCAGAAATATCTTATGTAATATTGTATATAAATATCTTATATAAATATCTTAGAAATATCTTATGCAAATATCTTACTGTTAAATTTTTTAAATTATAAACAAAAGGTTCAGAAAGGGGTTAGTAATTTCTTGATGGCAAAGTGGTTAAATTGTTTAATTACTTACTAGAAAAATAATTAACTATGCATAACATTGATAAGCAAACAAAGTAACCTTATCTATTTTTGAGACTTAAGATTGATGTATAGTAGGGAAAGAGGAATAGAGCTCTAACCTACCAGGCTTACCTCTTAACCAAGGAATAGGTAAGTGGAAAATGTCAAAAATATGTTAACCGTGTTGATTTCTTCTTGTTTATGGAAATCATTAATATTGTACTTAACACTAAAATCCGACGAGGTTGACTTATCTATTTGTGAGATTCAAGACCAAAGTGTCTAGGCAAGGCTTGGAGCACCCAATGCCCAAACTCACCTGGCTTCACTCTTAGGCAAGGAATAGTTAAGTTGAATGTCGGAAACGAGTTAAGCGTACGAATCGGGATTTGTATAAGCAGTTGTCTTTAGAACTTGATAGTTGTTATACTGCCTTTTGACCAGGCAGTATGTCGTAACAGTTGGTGCAATGACCCATATTTTTGACAACTAAAAATATTAAATTAAATAAGACTTTGGAATTTAATATTGTCAAAAATTAAAATTTATTATTTATTAATGAAAAAGTTTTTAGAATATAATTTAGTAATATTGGTTAAATGTAGTTGACAACAGTTTTAATGTAATTTCAATTAATGGATATGAATTATTAATGTATAATAATCGTTTTATTTAACGTATTAGTATTAAATCCGTTTGAAATTAATTTGGTAATCAAGGGAATTTAATGTAATTGTAATATGTCAACAATTATAAGCAAAGACGTTAACTGTAGAGTGATGAGTGAAATAAAATGGAAACTTATGTTTAATAAATTCATAAGGTACTTTTTGATTTAATAATAAGAATTTAAATCAAAATAAAAGAATTTTTCTGGAATATAAATATAATGAATTATGATTTTATTACTATTGTAATTTAATGTTGAAATTAATTTAATATTTAAATATTGATTTAACATGGAAAATTTTAAAAGATTACTAATTACTGTTTTATCAAGAATGATGATAAGAAAATTTTAATTTATAATTTAAAAGTGATCCAATCGGTATAATAATAATTCGTTTTAATTAACGAGTAAAATATTAATATAATTTGATTTTAAAGGTAACTTCTATATACAATAGAATGAGGGTTTGAAATTATTTAATTGAGTTTAAAAATATTGAAAACATATATTTCGATATATGGGATGACCTATTTTTGTTTCGAGAAGGAAACGGGCTTTTTGAGCCTTTGTTATAGCTTTGGCCCAATCGATCTGTTCCATCCATTCCTGTTCCATCTTGCATGTATATATTTGTTGCTATAAACTGTAGTAGCCTTCTACTCTATTTTCTGCACATACAATTTCAGTTCTTATCTACTCCTTCTCAACCGAGATTAGCCAGAACCCTAATTACTGATTTCAAATCATTCACCAAAAATTAAAACTGCTCAAACCCTATTATATAATATATCATCGCGAAGCTCTTGACGAATGGAATCAGTGTCTGCAATTAATTTTTTGATTTGAGGCTACGTTTGTCTATAAATTGGCGAAACATTCTCGGTCGTCTATGGTAGGGTTTGTCGTTAAACGGTGGACCGTCAACTTTAAGACGATTGGAAGGCAGTGGCATGTAGAGAAGATCGAGCAGCATTCATCCATGGTCTTTTGATCATCTTAAAGACGCTAGAGTTTGCTGGAATCAGGCGATAAGCGCGTCGGCCTCTAGCGGCGTTGTGGTGGTTACGCGACCACAAGGAGGTGCGGCCGATAACGAGCAGTGCTATGGTCATGTTGGATCTAAGCGATATTGGTCGTAGGCACGATGTTCTGTACATAAAGGTAGCGGCTGGCATACATACAGGAGTTTGTGATCGACTGCAATTAGGGGTGAGAAGATAAGTATATTTAATTATTTTCCCTTGATTGATTTTAGTTAAAATTTAAATTTCAAACCTTCTAACGTGAATGACTTTTGCATACGAACTCGGATTCATATGCGGTTTCTTCCATTGGACTTGTATCAAAATTCTGGAAATGCAAAAATTATTTGGTTGAATTTGGAGTTTGTTGAAATTTTGGGCTTTTATTTGATTTTTACTGAGCTTTAAATCAAAGGTGGGTGATTAAACCCACTCACGCAATACTAAATCTTCTTATGTTAGTTGAATTAAATTTATGAAGTTATTTATTTTATTGGTTGCTGTTTGGTAGTTTAAATTGACATTTTAATTGAAATTGAATTTTATATTGAATTAAATTGACTTGTAAAATTAATATTGAATTTAATTGCTAATTAAACACCGACAATTGATAATTAGTAACTGTTATGATATATTAGTTGATTTTGATGTTGAATATAATTGGATGTCTATTGATTGATATGTTGTATGTATGGTTGTTATCTATTTTGATATATCCCTGTCATTACCCCATTTATTGTTTAACATCATATAGATTGTCATTTGAATTATTTCCAATAAACTAAGACATAGATTGAAATGATATATACCTATGTCTTTTAATTTTGGACTGAAATAATATATATCCATCCATGTAATTAAATTGAAATAACTGATCACTTGGCCGTAGGTTAGAAAAGTATATATGAACACCGGATTAGTTAAATTAAATGGATTTAGAATCTTGAATTTAAATTGGTTTAAATGATATTGATTTATGGAAAATAAAAATTGGATTTATATGAATTCAATTATTTCTCTAATTTGAGATTTGAAATGTTGAAATTGAAACGGTTTAAATGAAATTGTTCAAGGATTTAATTTGAAATTTTAAAGTTGAAATTTGAGAAATGACTTAAATCTATCGAAAGTGAATTGTTTGAAAGGTTTAAATTTTTGCTTAAACTTTGAATTTAATTTAATTAAAATGGTTTAAATTGATATTTGAAAGTTTGGGATGAGAAATGGGTTTAAACTAAATTTGATTGAAAATGAGAAATTGAATTGAAATATTCATCCATTTGAATAGAACTGTTAGAAATTGAATTTGAAGTATTGTTGAAATTATTTTGAACCGAGGCTGATTTAAATCAAAACTTGAGTATGAAGTTTACTTGAAATTGGAAGTTGAAAATTTTAATTTGTTCTGATTTAAAATTGGAACATGAGTTCAATTGTTTGAAAAAAAGAAACAGTTTTAATATAAACTATTTTGATATATAAAGGATTTTAATAACCAAATTATTTTTATATATAAACTATCTTAATTATCCAAACTATTTACAATATTAAAACTATTTTATATTCAAAACTATTTCTAATATTTAAACTATTTTAATTATTCCAAACTATTTTCAATACTCAAAACTACTTTAATTATTCAAAATCATTTTGAATATTCAAATGTTTTAAAGGGGAACTATTTAGATTTAAATCATTAATTTAAATACGTATGTTTTGAAGGTGTAACTTATTTGAATTCGAAATGATTTTTGAAGCAAATATGATATTTTGATATGAAGTATGACTTGTTCTTGAAATTTAAAAGAACCGACCGGTGTGTAGAATGGACGATTGATTGTTAAAGAGACCGGGACCGAATGAATGACATACTCTCTGTCATTTTACTGGAACCACTTTAATAGTCATGTACGCGGTGGATGTTATCTAGAATTGGCGAATGTTTGCTGGATTTGAAGAAAGAAAACGATGATGGAAGACCCCAACACTTGTAGCAACCTGAAATTACTAAAATAGAAGCCTATGTCAGGCTAATGGGTTAGCTACCTTTTTGGGCCCCACCACTTCATATTACTATATTGATTATTGACTGATCGGTCCATATTGATTTGATTTGGGGGTTGTGGACTCGGTCGGTCGTTAGAGGTTACGACCAGCCAGAAAGAGTAAACCGATAGAATCCTACCTTGGGCATTGCCTCACGTGCCTTTTCATACTTTTACCCTTATATGCGACCACTTTGATTTTGTTTTAGTGTTGTCTTATCATGGTGCCTCCCTGGCTACCGACGTTACTGGTGATGCTACTAAGGCAAACTATAGAACAATGTTTAAAGATGTATTAAGGGGATCAATGTAAAGCCTTAACACTATTTTAATACTTTGCTTTACTGATAGACACTACATATATAGCGTATCTTACTACATATAGATAGTTTAATAGATTCTTAAGAGATGGAAAATCCTATAACATCTCTTAAGATGTTGCACTCACGTTGTACACTTTATAGGAGATGGAAAATCCCATAAACATCTCTAAAGCTATTACACTCATATTTACTTGTTATTGATTTAATTTACATAAGAACTTTTAGTTCCAACTCGAGTGTTTTGTCTTTTCATTACGCTCGTGTAACGACCCAACTTCCAAATACCAGGAAGTCGCATCGCTAAGAAGAAAGAAAGGGATAGAAAAGAGAAAAGATAGAAAAGAAAGAAACAGACAACATCAGAATCTCATAGCGGAACGAATAAATTATATTATATCACATAAAACTTTACATAGTAGCATATACATCAGAGTTTTACAGCTAATATAACATAAACTAGACAGTTATAATCCTCTGTCTAGCAATTACAATTCAAGTACATCAGAGAAAACAGATACAACTCAAACACAGCGGAATCACCATATATATTTACACGCTGAAGCCTCCTGCTCCGTTATCTCCTCCAGAACTCGTCAAAGCAATCCTAAAACACTTGACTACTCATACGTAATATGAGTACCCAAGAGTTTAATGAAACAGAAAATAAACACTCGGGTCAGACAGGGGTCTGGTGTGAGTAAACAGGGTTAAAATTTGCTTAACTTTTAGAAAATCCTTTGAAAACAAAAGGTATCACGTAAGACTTCCCACACATAAACATGAAAAAGTTTTTACCTTATGCTAACCAAAACATTTGATAGGAAATCCAGTGATATTATAATAGTGTCTAGGGTTTTCAAAATAAAATACAGAAATAGCTGGAATGCTTACGTCTCACGTTCCAACATAGTTGGGCACAATCGAAACCGTACAGGAACTTATTGGATTTTGGATTCCATCAATGGCAGGGCTACTGGGGTACCGCCCGTCACAGTACGTGGCCTAGATCACCGTACCGAGGAGTACTCCCACTCCCCTACAATACAAGGCCAGAACCATTCCTTACTGAACAGTTCCGAACAAGACCACCCCGGCGATTCTGGCTAGTAATCGCCCCACACAGCCGAAATATAAAGGGACATCTAGACAGGGGTAAATCTCGCTCTCCAGTGGGGACTACCCACGAAGCCTTGCTGCACCTCCCCTGTTTTAGCCATTCCTGGTTGATGAGGCTTGAGGCCACGATTACCTTAATAGAATATATCAATCTTAGAATGCTCATCGTCCACCTGACGATGTTTTGAAAGCATTCAATCCATACAAGTTCGTTCCGGGTTCGAACGAAACCGAAGGCACTATCTCGTTGCACTCATTTTGGAATCACCCTCAAAGTCAACAACCATAGCCCTTGCACTCTAAATCACCATCTCGAACCTATAAGTACTATTCCGTCAAACTCATTATGAAATCACCCACAGAGTTATACTGACGTATAGCCCTTACACCTCGAGTCTTCACTTGCTCCACTTGGATTGACGACCTAACGTTTAATTGGAATCGATATGGTTTTCGGATATCCAAATATGGAAATCCGATCCCGGTCTCACCGAAACCAAACGCCATCTTAATGTCCAAGTTGTACTTAAGGGTTTTAAACAATTAACTCATTTCATTTTTATCCATTTCACAAAGATAGATAAACTACAAATCACAATAGATAATCATATTCATATCTCAAACAGAGATTCTATATTATTATCACAACAGATAATCATCACAACCAAATAATCCATCACAAACCATCATACTTAAACCAAGCATTCATATCATACTGATACAACTCATCTCATTACTGAGATCACAATCATTCAATGAATATCATCCATAATCAAAGATTTATCATCCATTATTCATAATTAATTTAAATTGAATTAAATTAATTACTTACATCTCTAATTAATTTAAAATAAAATAAATTAATTACCATATCCATAAATCCTGCTTAATATCCAATTATTAATCAACCTAGTTAATTAATCATTCTCTGAGAATTCAACTTGATTAAACCCTTTGATTAATCATTTACTAATTACAATAAGTAATTAGTCTTTAAATAAATTTTTACAAAATTAATTAACCTTAATCATAAGTAATTAACATTTAATTACTTCATTAATTAACTATACTTAATTACATTTATCCTTAATTAATTACATTAATTAATCACTTAATAATTAATTATTACTTAATTAAACAATCCTTAATTACATCATTAATTATATTAATTAATGATTTCTAATTTAAATTAATAACTTTATTTAAAATTAATTACATGTAGAAATTAATCTAAAATTAAAATACAATTATTAATCACCTTTGATTAATATTAAACCAGTAACTAACTGCCCTTATCAACAAATTAATTATCTTCACAATTAATTATCTCATTAATTAATCCCTTGTTTAATTTCAAAAGTAATTACCAAAATTACTTAATTAAAGTCATCTTTATTAATTACATACCAGTAATTATCACTTATTACATCTTTAAGTAATCCTACTCCATTAATTACCTTAAGTAATTATTCTTATTAAATCATTAAATGATTTACTTAAATTAATTAAACTAAATTAATTAACTTAAAAAATTACATTACCAAAATTAATGACAATAAGTAATTAATTCTTTAATTACTTTTATCAAGTAATTAGACTTAACAATTTAAAACCAATTACCTTAAATTAATTAATCTAATTATTTATCAAAATTTTGATCATATTAATTAATTACTTAATTATCCTTAGATAATTATCATTATTAATTAATAATATTTCCTTAAAATATTAAGAAAAATTATCTTTAATTAATCATCATTAATCATTTCTAATTAAATTAATTTTAAATCATTATTTAAAATCAAATAAATAAATTCCTTAATTAAATTCCTTTATTATCTTAATTATCTTAAGATAACTTAATTATAAATGATTTCATTAACATTCAAAATGTATTTTAAATAATACAACTCTAAATTAAATTCAAATTCCATTTTAAACTTTAAGATTTCAAAATGTTTTACTATTTAAACATTATCCAAATTTAAATAAATTATAACTTTAAAATGAAAGTGAAAAACATTCATTAATTAAGTAAGAAAATTTCAATTCCAAATTTACTTAAGTTTATTTAAGAAATCAATTTTTTTTAAAATAAACTGATTATTTAAACTTCTCAAATTTTCAAGTTAAACATTTCAAACTTTTTCAAATATTAAAGAAAGAAGTCTTCAAGTTTAAACATTTCTCTGAAATCAAATTCATCTTTAAAATTTACTTTAAACATTGAATTTGATTAATATTTTAAAAATTTACAAAACTGTATAAATTTAAACTCGATTTAAATAACCTGAAATTTCTTTTAATTAAACCTGATTTTCAACTTAATATAAATCTTGTTCAAATTTAAATATTTTCATTTTAAACTTTGAATTTTAAAAGTTCATCTGAATTCAAATTGATCCTAACTTGGTATTTAAATTCTTAACAAAATCCTGATTTTTAAAAATTTAAATTCATCAAATTATAAAAAAAACTGCACAATTGCAGGTTTTATAACCTGAACCAATACTTAATGTAAATTTTGCCTAAAAATTTAAAATTTCAATTTAAAACTTTAAATTTAAAGGTTCATCTGAATTAACATTTTAAACTTTGCATAAAAAAATCCCAATTGAAACTCTAATTCAAAAATTTGAATTCCAACTTAAGATTTAAAAAAAACTACAAGTTTCAGGTTTCTTCAACCTGAACCAAACAACTACCCGAGCCCTCAAAAAATCTACTTCGAGTTTTCAAAGCCTAATCCCCGAGTCAACAACCTACTTCACCCGAGAAGAACCCGAGTCACTTTCCTGCACCAACCAAACAAAAGTTCACCAGAAAATTTTGTGCACGGTGCATATGCACCGGCACTCCGGCGACCTTCAACCACCTTGACAAACTCCACCAAGTCACCATCTAACCCCCAAACATGATCACCATCACCACATCTCCCACTGCAGCTTGAATCATAACCCAGTTAACCCAAAAACCTGGAAATCTTCACACTGCGTCATTTCAAACCTGTCAACGACAATAAAATCCAACCCCGACCATCATGTTCGATGCAACTACGGCCATAGCTCCCTCATTCATCTACTCACTACCCCCAGGCAACACCACAACCTCCAAAAAACCCATGAGATGATCAGGCAGATTCAAAAAAAAACCCAAATCTTGCTTAGCAATAATACTAACCCTACAGATTTTGTTAAAATGTGATATTTTGTTTTTAGGTTCATATTTCAACCATGCATTCAAGTTTTAGACTTGGTTTAGTAATTAAAGAGGTTAGATATCTTTACTTTTGAAAAAGAATTATTTGTTATTATGGTTTCAGAAGTAACAGATTTCATTTTCTTTTCTTTTTTTTTCTTTTTCTCAGAACAATACTAAGTTAATTTAATTAACTATAAATTTTAAATTAACATTTATGATATAACAATCCTATTCCATTTGCAACTTAGATCTTAACAAGGCCCAGATCAAGTGATAAAGGAATAAAAAAAATCAAACCTGAACTAAAAAAAATTCAAACAGAGGTGTTTCACAGGTTTATAATATGCAGATATCATATTTCTCATATACACCAATTTTCAAAAATAAATAAATACCAATACATGATTATCTTCAGGCATATAAATCAAGCAGTCATATAAACTTGCTTATTGCTATCAACTCACATGCACAGCCAACAAAATTTAGCATTTTGAGGTTAAACAAAAGAAACAGAGCAGTTTTCTTATTTATGTGAATTAGAACTTGTGTTCTATAAATTTTGTTTAACTCTGATTTAAAAAGAGAAAACTGTTTTTAAAAAGAAGTTTACTCACATGATAATTGAAAGATGCAGAGAACATGATTTGTTTCCTGGAACAGTTTTAATCTGCCTTTTGATGTTGAAGTTGATTTTCCAGTTGAATGTTTAAACTGCATTTTGCCAAATGATGTTGCTTTACTAGTTGAATTTGAAACTGCAGCTTATACTTCTTTGCTTAAAGTTGAAGTTGAATTGTACTTCAGTTTGATGTTGTTACTTTGCTTTAGATATGCAGATCTGGGTTTTGCCTATTTGATTTTGCAGATTTTTGATTGAATCTGTTTGCAGGTTTTAAATTGAATTTGGTTTCAGCTACAAATGAAGATAATGTTTAAGCAAAATGAATTGTTAAGTTTCTTTTATCAAAAATAATTATTTCAAAATAAATAAATAAATTATTGCCACTTGTTATGTTATGATATAGACAAGTTTACAAGTGTCTTTATAATGTGTTAAGTGTTTGACACATATTCCATTTAATAATAAAATGAAATTTCTAAATTTTAAAAAGGTTTTAAGTTCATTTCTTACTTAGTTAATCATGTTTCAAATGTTTAATTACATTTAGTTTTTTACATGCTTACATACAAACCTTCTTTATAAAACTACACAATTTAAATGTTTATTTGAATGTTACAAAATAATATTTTTTAAAGCTAAACTTTTCAAAAGAGCAAATTTTAAAAAGAAAAGAAATGTTATTTTCAATTTTATTCAAAAGTTTTCAAATCAAAATATTATACTTTAATATAAATAAACTAAATCTTATTTCAAAAGAAAAGTAATTCTTAAAATAAAACAAAATAAACTCTTATTATAAAATACAAGTTTAAACTATTTTATTTTTAAACAGACTATTATATATTTATAAACAAAATAAACATTTACTTATATTTCTATGAAAATATAAGATAGACTTTTAAAACAACTTTTGAAAAGTTTTCTATAATGATTTTAAATCAATTTAATCAATTCATAAATCATACATCTTATATATAAAATAAATTGGAAAATATTCTTTATGAAATTTAAATTAGAATCAAAATTCCTATTTACAATGTATTCACATATATACATTATAAATAAATATCTTTAAATCAGCTTAGAAAAATAATTTGATTACTTAAATATTTATAACATTTGAAAAGAATAAAATTCCCAAAAGTTATTATTATTATCATCATTATAAATATCATTTATCAAATTAAATAATAATTAATCTTGAAAAGATAATTTCTGTTTGAATTAAATTATTATATCAAAATTTGACATTTTAAAATTATAATTAATGAAATTATTAAATATATATTGCTTAAATTCCCGGGACATCCCATTCCTCCCCCCTTAAAAGAATTTCATCCCCGAAATTTAAAAGCAAAGGTAATTTAATAATCTCATTAAATTTAAATTTTAAACACAAGCATAAATCAAACCTATGCTAACAACCATAGCAACCAATTCAACCAATTAAACAAATCTAATTATCCTGAAAAATTCTGGATAAAATTCCATCGAGTTTCCCCAAGCATATATATATATATACATACATACCGGGATACTCGCTCTACAGAATATAAACTAACTACACCACACAGATCTAGAGCTCCTATATATCTAGATCTACAAATCTAAACAAGATACAGGACCACAGACAAGTCCTGATCAACTTCCAAATCTCTCAGAACTACTGATTCTAAGACCAGTGATAAAACATACACGTACTCCCTCGGAGATACGTGAAATACATAACCAATTCCAGCCATCCAAACTGGCAATTCAACCTTGTAGACTAAACACTTAATCCTTAAGAGAATACAGAAATATCCAATACTCTTATCCACAAATCTCTCCTGATGATCCTGGGCTGCCTTCAACCTTCTAGATCAATCCGATCTTCACAGATGCTACACAGAACAAATCTGGACAAAGAAATAATCGATCTCCAGATCCTACTCAACAAAATGGTTCTCTCAAGACCCAGCAAAATCCACCACACAAACTCTACTACACAACATCAGAAGACTCCAAAATATATTTCCTGTAGAATTCTTCTGATCCAAGTTAAAACACAAATTCCCAAAGAATCAAGCGTTGCTTCAATTCTGGAATAGCTGCCACCATGCTTCCACTGCGCAACTCTGATTTGGAAATAATGTTGATGAACACAAGTATACTTGATCAATTAATCTTGGAACATTGTTTATCGAATTCCATAAAATTTCAGTGACCTATCCGATTTGGTCACAAACACCACATCAAAAATTCAACCAGAAAACTAGGTCCGATGAATCCTACCAGATGAAACAGATCTCCTCTCAAAGAACTTCCTACTATGATGAATCATTGGTAAAGCTCCAAGAACCAAGTCGAAACAGAACTCAAACTCTTGATGTGGATGCAAATCTTAATTCCTTTGAAGATATCCAAAAAATATCCCTTCGATAACTCAAACATCCTTAAAAGATGCTTAAATCCAAACAAAGATTGTTCAGAGAACTTCCGAACCATCGCAAGTCACTTTTGCGATTCTCCTTAGTTCAGATCCCAAGAAATCGTTCTCACTACAACAATCAGATCAGCTAAAGCCTTCAAAAGAAGAAACTAGTGGTCCACCTCTTAACCACTAACATCACACCCAAACTGAGCTTCCACAAGAAATGGACAAGCTCCACCATCTGCCCGGACTACTGACAGAAGAAGTACAGAGACCTCTGAACCAACGAAGAAACATGCCACTCACTGCTGCTGCTACTACTGCGGCCAAAAACTTCCTTATCCAAAAGCTCATCGAATCCCAAAGCTACACCAGCCACTTCACAATAGAGCTTTCCAGATATACAGATATCCCTCAGAAAACTCGACTTCAAACCAAGCACAAAACACTCTGTCAAACTGAGTCTCATCTCAAATATAGACAGAACTCCTTCCCAAAAATTGCCAAGATACCAATGCGGGCTTCAAAACTCCCAACTGATCCAAACTCAAGAAAATCCACTCACACGAGTGCAACCAAGCTTAAAATCCAAAGATAAACTCCAAATCTTGGAAAGATTTCCTTCATAGATCAATAAAATCCTTCGCACCAAACTGTAGAACTACTCAAGATGCCAAATGCTGCCCTAGAAGATTCACTACCAATCTCAAACACTAGAATTCCAACCACTGGTAGTTGTGTTACACACACTACTACCCTATCTAACTCTAGAACTTATATTGGAATACCTGAACGGGTAACCCAATCTAATAGGTAGAAATATATATATATATATATATATATATATATATATATATATATATATATATATATATATTCAAAATTACAAATACGCTCTCTCAAGAAGGACGCCACTCCAAAGTCTAGGTATTCGCTCAACCTAGAGCTCTTATACCACAATGTAACGACCCAACTTCCAAATACCAGGAAGTCACATCGCTAAGAAGAAAGAAAGGGATAGAAAAGAGAAAAGAAAGAAAAGAAAGAAACAGACAACATCAGAATCTCACAGCGGAACGAATAAATTATATTATATCACATAAAACTTTACATAATAGCATATACATCAGAGTTTTACAGCCAATATAACACAAACTAGACAGTTATAATCCTCTGTCTAGCAATTACAATTCAAGTACATCAGAGAAAACAGATACAACTCAAACACAGCGGAATCACCATATATATTTACACGCTGAAGCCTCCTGCTCCATTATCTCCTCCAGAACTCGTCAAAGCAATCCTAAAACACTTGACTACTCATAAGTAACATGAGTACCCAAGAGTTTAATAAAAAAGAAAATAAACACTCGGGTCAGACAGGGGTCTGGTGTGAGTAAACGGGGTTAAAATTTGCTTAACTTTTAGAAAATCCTTTGAAAACAAAAGGTATCACGCAAGACATCCCACACATAAACATGGAAAAGTTTTTACCTTACGCTAACCAAAACATTTGATGGGAAATCCAGTGATATTATAATAGTGTCTAGGGTTTTCAAAATAAAATACAGAAATAGCTGGAATGCTTACATCTCACGTTCCAACATAGTTGGGCACAATCAAAACGTACAGGCACTTATTGGATTTTGGATTCCATCAATGGCAGGGCTACTGGGGTACCGCCCGTCATAGTACGTGGCCTAGATCACCATACCGAGGAGTACTCCCACTCTCCTGCAACACAAGGCCGGAACCATTCCTTACTGAACAGTTCCGAACAAGACCACCCCGGCGATTCTAGCTAGTAATCGCCCCACACAGCCGAAATATAAAGGGACATCTAGACAGGGGTAAATCTCGCTCTCCAGTGGGGGCTACCCACGAAGCCTTGCTGCACCTCCCCTGTTTTAGCCATTCCCGGTTGATGAGGCTTGAGGCCACGATTACCTTAATAGAACATATCAATCTTAGAATGCTCATCGTCCACCTGACGATGTTTTGAAAGCATTTAATCCATACTAGTTCGTTCCGGGTTCGAACGAAACTGAAGGCACTATCTCCTTGCACTCATTTTGGAATCACCCTCAGAGTCAACGACCATAGCCCTTGCACTCTAAATCACCATCTCGAACCTATAAGTACTATTCCGTCAAACTTATTATGGAATCACCCACAGAGTTATACTGACGTATAACCCTTACACCTCGAGTCTTCACTTGCTCCACTTGGATTGACGACCTAACGTTTAATTGGAATCGATGTGGTTTTTGGATATCCAAATATGGAAATCCGATCCCGGTCTCACCGAAACCAAACGCCTTCTTAATGTCCAAGTTGTACTTAAGGGTTTTAAACAATTAACTCATTTCACTTTTATCCATTTCACAAAGATAGATAAACTACAAATCACAATAGATAATCATATTCATATCTCAAACAGAGATTCTATATTATTATCACAACAGATAATCATCACAACCAAATAATCCATCACAAACCATCATACTTAAACCAAGCATTCATATCATACTGATACAACTCATCTCATTACTGAGATCACAATCATTCAATGAATATCATCCATAATCAAAGATTTATCATCCATTATTCATAATTAATTTAAATTGAATTAAATTAATTACTTACATCTCTAATTAATTTAAAATAAATTAAATTAATTACCATATCCATAAATCCTGCTTAATATCCAATTATTAATCAACCTAGTTAATTAATCATTCTCTGAGAATTCAACTTGATTAAACCCTTTGATTAATCATTTACTAATTACAATAAGTAATTAGTCTTTAAATAAATTTTTACAAAATTAATTAACCTTAATCATAAGTAATTAACATTTAATTACTTCATTAATTAACTATAATTAATTACATTTATCCTTAATTAATTACATTAATTAATCACTTAATAATTAATTATTACTTAATTAAAAAATCCTTAATTACATCATTAATTATATTAATTAATGATTTCTAATTTAAATTAATAACTTTATTTAAAATTAATTACATTTAGAAATTAATCTAAAATTAAAATACAATTATTAATCACCTTTGATTAATATTAAACCAGTAACTAACTGCCCTTATCAACAAATTAATTATCTTCACAATTAATTATCTCATTAATTAATCCCTTGTTTAATTTCAAAAGTAATTACCAAAATTACTTAATTAAAGTCATCTTTATTAATTACATACCAGTAATTATCACTTATTACATCTTTAAGTAATCCTACTCCATTAATTACCTTAAGTAATTATTCTTATTAAATCATTAAATGATTTACTTAAATTAATTAAACTAAATTAATTAACATAAAAAATTACATTACCAAAATTAATTACAATAAGTAATTAATTCTTTAATTACCTTTATCAAGTAATTAGACTTAACAATTTAAAAGTAATTACCTTAAATTAATTAATCTAATTATTTATTAAAATTTTAATCATATTAATTAATTACTTATTTATCCTTAGATAATTATCATTATTAATTAATAATATTTCCTTAAAATATTAAGAAAAATTATCTTTAATTAATCATCATTAATCATTTCTAATTAAATTAATTTTAAATCATTATTTAAAATCAAATAAATAAATTCCTTAATTAAATTCCTTTATTATCTTAATTATCTTAAGATAACTTAATTATAAATGATTTCATTAACATTCAAAATGTATTTTAAATAATACAACTCTAAATTAAATTCAAATTCCATTTTAAACTTTAAGATTTCAAAATGTTTTACTATTTAAACATTATCCAAATTTAAATAAATTATAACTTTAAAATGAAAGTGAAAAACATTCATTACTTAAGTAAGCAAATTTCAATTCCAAATTTACTTAAGTTTATTTAAGAAATCAATTTTTTTTAAAATAAACTGATTATTTAAACTTCTCAAATTTTCAAGTTAAACATTTCAAACTTTTTCAAATATTAAAGAAAGAAGTCTTCAAGTTTAAACATTTCTCTGAAATCAAATTCATCTTTAAAATTTACTTTAAACATTGAATTTGATTAATATTTTAAAAATTTACAAAACTGTATAAATTTAAACTGGATTTAAATAACCTGAAATTTCTTTTAATTAAACCTGATTTTCAACTTAATATAAATCTTGTTCAAATTTAAATATTTTCATTTTAAACTTTGAATTTAAAAAGTTCATCTGCATTCAAATTGATCCTAACTTGGTATTTAAATTCTTATCAAAATCCTGATTTTTAAAAATTTAAATTCATCAAATTATAAAAAAAACAGCACAATTGCAGGTTTTATAACCTGAACCAATACTTAATGTAAATTTTGCCTAAAAATTTAAAATTTCAATTTAAAAATTTAAATTTAATGGTTCATCTGAATTAACATTTTAAACTTTGCATAAAAAAATCCCAATTGAAACTCTAAATCAAAAATTTGAATTCCAACTTAAGATTTAAAAAAAAAACTGCAAGTTTCAGGTTTCTTCAACCTGAACCAAACAACTACCAAAGACCTCAAAAAATCTACTTCGAGTTTTCAAAGCCTAATCCCCGAGTCAACAACCTACTTCACCCGAGAAGAACCCAAGTCACTTGCCTGCACCAACCAAACAAAAGTTCACCAGAAAATTTTGTGCACGGTGCATATGCACCGGCACTCCGGCGACCTTCAACCACCCTGACAAACTCCACCAAGTCACCATCTAACCCCCAAACATGATCACCATCACCACATCTCCCACTGCAGCTTGAATCATAACCTAGTTAACCCAAAAACCTGGAAATCTTCACACTGCATCATTTCAAACCTGTCAACGACAATAAAATCCAACCCCGACCATCATGTCCGATGCAACTACGGCCATAGCTCCCTCATTCATCTACTCACTACCCCCAAGCAACACTACAACCTCCAAAAAACCCATGAGATGATCAGGCAGATTCAAAAAAAAACCCAAATCTTGCTTAACAATAATAATAACCCTACAGATTTTGTTAAAATGTGATATTTTGTTTTCAGGTTCATATTTCAACCATGCATTCAAGTTTTAGACTTGGTTTAATAATTAAAGAGGTTAGATATCTTTACTTTTGAAAAAGAATTATCTGTTATTATGGTTTCAGAAGTAATAGATTTCATTTTTTTTCTTTTTCTCAGAACAATACCAAGTTAATTTAATTAACTATAAATTTTAAATTAACATTTATGATATAACAATCCTATTCCATTTGCAACTTAGATCTTAACAAGGCCTAGATCAAGTGATAAAGGAATAAAAAAAAATCAAACAGAGGTGTTTCACAGGTTTATAATATGCAGATATCATATTTCTCATATACACCAATTTTCAAAAATAAATAAATACCAATACATGATTATCTTCAGGCATATAAATCAAGCAGTCATATAAACTTGCTTATTGCTATCAACTCACATGCACAGCCAACAAAACTTAGCATTTTGAGGTTAAACAAAAGAAACAGGGCAGTTTTCTTATTTATGTGAATTAGAACTTGTGTTCTATAAATTTTGTTTAACTCTGATTTAAAAAGAGAAAACTGTTTTTAAAAAGAAGTTTACTCACATGATAATTGAAAGATGCAGAGAACATGATTTGTTTCCAGGAACAGTTTTAATCTGCCTTTTGCTGTTGAAGTTGATTTTCCAATTGAATGTTTAAACTGCATTTTGCCAGATGATGTTGCTTTGCTAGTTGAATTTGAAACTGCAGCTTATACTTCTTTGCTTAAAGTTGAAGTTGAATTGTACTTCAGTTTGATGTTGTTACTTTGCTTTAGATATGCAGATTTGGGTTTTGCCTATTTGATTTTGCAGATTTTTGATTGAATCTATTTGCAGGTTTTAAATTGAATTTGGTTTCAGCTACAAATGAAGATAATGTTTAAGCAAAATGAATTGTTAAGTTTCTTTTATCAAAAGTAATTATTTCAAAATAAATAAATAAATTATTGCCACTTGTTATGTTATGATATAGACAAGTTTACAAGTGTCTTTATAATGTGTTAAGTGTTTGACACATATTCCATTTAATAATAAAAAGAAATTTCTAAATTTTAAAAAGGTTTTAAGTTCATTTCTTACTTAGTTAATCATGTTTCAAATGTTTAATTACATTTAATTTTTTACATGTTTACATACAAACCTTCTTTATAAAATTACACAATTTAAATGTTTATTTGAATGTTACAAAATAATATTTTTTAAAGCTTAACTTTTCAAAAGAGCAAATTTTAAAAAGAAAAGAAATGTTATTTTCAATTTTATTCAAAAGTTTTCAAATCAAAATATTATACTTTAATATAAATAAACTAAATCTTATTTCAAAAGAAAAGTAATTCTTAAAATAAAACAAAATAAACTCTTATTATAAAATACAAGTTTAAACTATTTTATTTTTAAGCAAACTATTATATATTTATAAACAAAATAAATATTTACTTATATTTCTATGAAAATATAAGATAGACTTTTAAAACAACTTTTGAAAAGTTTTCCATACTGATTTTAAATCAATTTAATCAATTCATAAATCATATATCTTATATATAAAATAAATTGGAAAATATTCTTTATGAAATTTAAATTAGAATCAAAATTCCTATTTACAATGTATTCACATATATATATTATAAATAAATATCTTTAAATCAGCTTAGAAAAATAATTTTATTACTTAAATATTTATAACATTTGAAAAGAATAAAATTCCCAAAAGTTATTATTATTATCATCATTATAAATATCATTTATCAAATTAAATAATAATTAATCTTGAAAAGATAATTTCTGTTTGAATTAAATTATTATATCAAAATTTGACATTTTAAAATTATTATTAATGAAATTATTAAATATATATTGCTTAAATTCCCGGGACATCACAGCTCGGATCAGCCTGAGTATTTCAGTATTTGAAGACATTATTCCTTTAAGATGAAGAAGGTGTTTGGTGGAACGTATTTACTATTATTATTCTACTGCATTATTTTGGTATGTTTGTTGATTGTACTTTGATTATGTTGTAAAAATTGTGTAATCAAATGTATATTGTAAACTTCTTCATGAACTGTTTATTTAATTATTATATTTTGTCATACCGCTACGATAATCTGTGTTTTGTTTTCTTCTTTTTTCTTATTTTCTTATTTACCCCATTGATAATCTGCCCCTTCGAATGGTTTGAGTTAGACATGTGTGGTTTATTGTCGTTTTAAATCGTCCAAAAAAGTGGGTCATCAAAATTGGAATCAGAGCTTTGGTTTAGAGACACCTTAGATTGTTAGGGGTTAAACTAATTAGAGATAGGGTAGGAATCCCCTAGAATGAGTCTGAGAGAGCGCGCGCGTGCGTGCGTGTGTGTGTGTGTATGAAAGAGTGTATTTGTTAGTGCTATAAAAATGTTTGTATTGTGTTAATTTGTTCTGTAGAGTATTTATGAATTCTGATCAGTACATGGGACAATGTGGCATCAATTGGATTTCTAAACACTTTAACAGGGTAAACCGACACAATATTGTTTTGAAATAGGTAAATGAAATAATTTTACCTAGAATTGTATTTTATATATAAAAGAATAGTTTTTATAATTGGTATAGTTGTTTTTGGTGTGCTCTTTGTTACAAAATGATAATATTTGATTATTGTCATTTGTGATTAGTCAAGATTCTTAGAAACTATTAACTATCATATGTTATAAGAAATGTAATCTTATAAATGTGGTTTATAAATAATGATTTACAAATAAAATGAATTTAAATTGGGAATTTGACAACTTAAGCTCCAGTGTTTTGAATTTGGTTTTAAAAGATTTTGGAAAGATAATATTAGTACTATTGGAAGTATTAAATAGAAATATTTTCAAAAGGTACTTGAAAGAAATGTTTTAAAAGAATTTTTTAAAAAATGGAAGTAAATTCTGTACTACTCTCTTCTATCGCTGGAAAATAATTTCGACGATGATGGCCACATCATCGACATTCATTTTCGAGTCTCAAAGTGGAGGAGGCTACTTATTAGCTTTACTACGCATTTGGTTCGATAAACGGGTTTTGATTTAAAATTTCTGAATATGATTTGATATATGTAAAAGATATGAGTACATATATTATTTCAGAATGATTTGAAAAGAATCCGGTATTTGAATTCTTAAGTTCCTGTTAATTAGTGATTTTCAGTTATAGAAAAATAGCGAAATTTTAATAGTTGGAAACTTCTAGAACGAGAAATAAGAAATTGAAGCTAAGTGTTTAAATGAAATATGAATAGTGAAATCTTTATAATTGTAAATTATTGAACATTCTTGCTAACTAAAATGAATAAGATAAATTTGTATAACACTCAATTACATTCTAAAAACATATATAAAACTTACCAAAAATGTTTAAAAAGTTGAAATGTTAAATATTAATATGTAATCGAATATTGTACAAGTACGAACTTAAGTAATACTAATAAAAAAAATGTTCAAATTGAAATTGTGTTTAAAGAAATGTTTATATAAAAAATGTTCAAAATGAAATTATGTTTATAAATAAAGAATTAAGATGTATAAGAACTATTATAGACTTAAGTCAATGTTTTGAAATGCTTAATATAATTAATTGAATAGTAAAAAGTGAATACTATTTAAGTAAATAATTATAAACTTAAGAAAATGTAGAAATGATTCATAAATATATTTAATATTAAATGATACTATATATAAAGGAACAAATGTGAATTAAAATTTGATGAATTTAAATAATGCTTCATTAACGAATATTGATACTAGATTGAAATCAAGCTATATAAACAATAAATGTGAATTAAACTGCAAAGAAATAAATGTAATACTTTAAGAATTGATTTATTGATGTCTCTAAATAATTGAATGGAAATTTTATGCAAGTAAATAAATACAAATTAATAAAAGATTATCTTGTATGAATGAATGAGAATTAAAATGAATGAAAATTAAATGATGTGAAAAGAAACTTATAGAATAAAATATGTAGGTTGTGCATAGATCTTTTTATTCGCATAATAGTTTTGATTCAGATTTGAATACATGATTTTTGAAAATTCACACCAGTCCAAACTAGGATATTCCGCTCAATTCTTGACGGCGAACATTTGATACGAATTTTTGATATGATTTTGAAGTTTTCTATCATAGTTTATGGCTAGAATGGAGATTTCTAATCAAGAAATCGAATCAAAGTCTGCACTAGAGTGATCGGATTATCGATACTAGCTCGAAAGTGAAATTAGTGTATTCAAGCAAGCGATTAGAATTAATATTGTTTATAAATGATATATGTACATCGTAAAAATTTAAATAATATTTAAATTCTATGTTGGTTGATTTATGGAAAGTTTGGAAAAATGATACTTTAAATTGTCTGAGGTTGTATGAATAATCTATTGAGTAATTACCTAAGGCTATTAAGCGTAAGTTACACTTGGTAGTTTATTTATCACCCTTGTACGATGAAAGGTTTCTGAACCTGAACAAACCATTAGTTTTTGGTTGCTGTGGATGTGTGATATATTCTTTGGTTGCATACAATGGTCGTACTGCTTTTGTTTGCAAATGATATTATTTATGTTGTATTTCTTTGTTATTGATAGGAACAACTAATATATTTCTCTTTTTACATAATTTTAACTCTTTTGGATTATGTAAGTAAGATACATGTTCATGTAAGCCATAAAAATTATTTTTGGTTTCATAAATAAGGTTTGTTTCCCCGACAAATAGGTATTTTTTGTAATTATGGTTTTTGTAACGTTATTTTATTATTATTTTCCATGGTTTGGGATGCTTTATTATTGAAATATGATATATACAATGTAATTATTGATATTGTTATTTTCCCGGACCTATCCGTGCAAATGAGATTTTGCTGAAATTTTTCGTAAATTTAGGACTTTGAAATTTTTGTGGAAGTTGAGTTATTTTCAAATTTATATTAAACTTAAATATATATGTAACGACCTGTATTTTCAAATAGATGAATGGCGGTGGAGCTGCTTGACCGGAGTCGTCGTGCGAGTCGGCGATGGTGTGGCCTCTCAAGGGCGTCTCAGTGGCGATGTTGGATCGTGGCGCAGAGGTGTGAGGCGGCGGTGTTTGGAGCAAAAAATGAGGCAGTTGTATTTGAGTTCGTGTGTTCGTTCGAATTGCGCTAGGGTTTAGAAGGTGAGATATTTACGTTATTGCTCTTGTATTGTTTTAATTTAATTTTTAAATTTCAATCATCTAACGTGCATAACTTTTGCATCGAACTCGGATTTGCGCACGGTTTCTTCCACTGGACTTGGATCAAAATTTTGGACGGCACGAAACAAGTTCGGTTGAATCTGGAGACTATTGAAATTTTGGGCTTTTATTGGATTTTAATGGGCTGTAAATCAAAGGTGAGTGATTAAATTCGCTCACAAATAATAAAATGATTCTGAAGTTAGTTAAATTAAATCATGAAGTTATTTATTTTTGTTGACTGTTGTTTGGTACTTTAACTGACATTTAAATAGACATTTGGTTTGAACCGATAAGAATTTAAATTGACAGTTAAATTTGAATTTTAAATTGAATTGCTAGTTAAATACGCGATATTGATAACTAGTTCATTGTTGTGATTTATTGGCTGATTTGGATGTTGATTGTGATGGATGTCTGTTTATTAATATTTTGGATGTTTATTTATTATGTATCTCTGTTATCACCCTGTATATTAAGTGACAGCATATAAACTGTTAGTTGATTTTTTTCGAATGAATTAAGAAATATGTTGAAATGATATATACCTATGACACTTTGATTTGGATTGAAATGATATTTATCCGTCCATGTAATTAAAATTGAAATAACTGATCACTTTGCCATATGATAGAAAATTATATATGGACACCGGATTAGTTAAATTAAATGGTTTTAAAAATCTTGAATTTATATTTTTAGTTATATGATATTTTTTTAAAGGAACTAAATTGTAGATTTGTGTGAATTAAGTAATTTTCTAATTCATGCTTTGAAATGTTGAAATCGAAATTGGTTAAAGAAATTGTTTTAAAGAATTAAAATTGAAATGTGAAGTTATAATTGATATATGACTTTAATTTTGAAAATTGAATTATTTTAATGATTCGAATCTAAAAATTGAACAACGAGGTTTAATTTGATTTAAGTGCTTTAAATCAGTAAATTGAAATTGAATTTGAAATTGATATAAATTGAAATGGTTTAAAATAAGAATTGGATTGAAATTTAAATCGTTGTATTGAATTGTTGAATTGAATTTGAAGTTAAAAATGAACGTTTTGAAAATTGAAGTTAATTCGAATTGAAATTGAAATCGAGTTGGTGTAACGACCTGTAATTTTTACAATTTTTATAATGTAATTAACTGATTTTTTGCTTGAAAATAATAATTAAATGTCGATGACAATTTAATATTTGGTATGCATCTATTGAAGCATAGTGAATGACAGATTTTCATCAGAAAATATGAAGTTAATTCTGTGGAGTAATTTTCAACTTCAATATAAAAAACCAGTTAAATTTATGAAAATAAAATAATTTTTATTGATAAAATTTTAAATCATTTTCTAAGTGAGGCATCATATTTCGTTTGTCTAAATTTGGACTATTATATCTCCGTTTATCTTATTTTCGGCATTTTATTAGCATTTTAGGCAGTGAAATATTGATTTTCGATAGAATGATCGTACCGTTGATATCTGTGTATTTTCTGTTCGTCTTGTCGTGCTGAACTCCGTAGTAAATTAATTTATGCAATTCAGTGTCCGATACGCGGCAAAATTGATAAACCAACTAGTCGTATTGGTACCCGTTTTTGTTTTCAATACGTCCATTCGTTGTATACCTGCTGAAAACAAGCAGCCACTTGCTTTTATTTTTCAGAATTCTAACATTTTGACTGTTACTCTTCCCTATTTCTATTTATAGCATGACGGTTTGTTCCCTATCATTTTATTGGTTCCGCCGTTTGAAAAAATTATATTAAGAAATATATGTAAGTTGCTTGTTATAATTGTGAAAGCCTGTTCATTTCTTCTACCTGAAACTGCTCACATTTTCTTTCTTCCTCATAGCCACTGAGCCTCTTCATTTGTTCACAAAAAAATGGCGCAAGCTAGCTCATTTGCTTGGATCTACTGCTCCTATAACCAACCTAGCCTCCAGCTGAGACCACTCCTCGACAGCATGACACCACCACTCGACCCATTTTTCATGTGCGTCCCTCCATCCATGCCTCTCCAATTTCTCCACGTCCACCATCCACACCATCCACTTAGCTACATCGTCGAGCAATCACCATGGCCGAACCCCATGAAGCATAGCCCAATCCACCTGTAGCACTCCATAACCCAACGTCTGTGCTTCCTCCTTGTCCTCCTTGGCCGCAGCGACCACCATTCCACTCATACTTGCCTCGTCTTCCCCTTCAACTCCTCCGCACCCAATGCCCTCCGCCTCCAGATTGTCTCCAAACGTGACCGTTGCTTCACATCCAAACTCAACTGCCACAACCGAGTAAGCTTAGCTCATTTTCCACTCCACCACCGAGTTTTCCTGACAAAAGCCAACACCCAGTCACCCATAGCCTACTGCCGACCAAGATCTCCATCCCCTCCAGCTTAGTAGCAGCCGAAGCTCTATACTTGCTCGGGCCGCACCCTATATTCTTTTATATAGGTAGATATATAGTTTTGCTTTTCTATTTTCCAACTTGCTCGGCCCTTGCAGCTCGTATATGTATGCTGTGCCTACTTCATAGATACTATATGCTATACGTTTGAACGTTTATACTATATGTTTTCAATGTTTATCTTATATGTTATATATTATGTGTTTTTAATGTTTAATGTATAGCTTTATTTTAAAATAGTTTTTGTAATAATTGTTATATGTACAAAATATGTTAAATTACTTATTTGAAATTTGTGGAAAGAAATAACATATAATGATTGTGGTATGGGTTAAAAAAAGAGGAGGATTTGAAATAGAATATATATAAAGATTTTATTTCAATATAAGTTTAAAATTTAATATTGATTTTTAAAAATATGGATATAAAAAGATTTTATTTTGATACGTGTTTTCAATTGAACATTGAATTTTAAATATAATATATATTTGTTTTCATCAACTTCGAATTCGTGTTATCTACTTGTCACTGTCCAGTTTTGCTTTTGTCTCACCGCTGTCCAAATGGGTCACGGTAGCTTTTTGATTTGCTTGTGTCTGTATCTGTTGTGCGTGTCCGTGTCATCTTCTTCGTCACTGTCTCTAGCCTCGAAAGGTACGCAGTCACTCACGATTAACATTCTTATGTTTAGTGATGATTGAAATATGCTGTTAAAGTTGAATTGTTAAGTTATTAAATTGTTAAATATGATATGTCATTATCTGCAATTGTTCACCTGTGACATATGACACCATAACATGTTGTATATATTTAAATTTGTTACTGATAATATATGTCTGTTGTTGATATATTATATTTTATCATCTTTGTTCTCACTCTACAAGTTCCCGATTAGTTTAGAATTCCCTATGGGTTGAAATGATACATACCCGAACGATCTTGTAAACTAAGGGAAAATAACGTTATGGGTTGAAATGATAATCCCAAGCGATTTTCGTTAATTTTGAAATTTAGGGATCGCGGATTGAAATGATATATATACCCGTAAATATTAATTATTATGAGTTGAAATAATAAATATCCGTATCACTTGACCATAGGATAGAAAATTTTATACGGACACCGTGGTTCTATCTTGAAGGAAATGATTTCCAAAGTTTTGAAAGTAAATTTATGGGTTTTAATAAATATTAATTCTTAAAATATAATATATAAATTTAGTTTTCATATATGCAAAAATTTTATATTTTTAATATTATATGTTTTCAAATTTTAAATTTATAAGTTAGTTTTGAAAATTTAATTTTTAAGATTTTTCTTATAATTTTATTTTTTCAAAATATATAAAATAAGATTTAAAATAGATTTTTATTAATAATGAGATTGAATTTAATAAAATTTAATTTAATTAATATATATATATATATATATATATAACATGTTTAAACTATTTATTTATATTAATATTTTAAAGTTAGATTTTGTAATAACTTTAATATATAAGGTTGGAATGATAGATTTAATTGATGTGTGTTAAATTGTTAAGAATTGAATTTAAATAAATATTGATTTGGACTTACTGATTTTATGAATTTAAAGATATGAAATTTATAACTTGATAACTTGATTTTGGTAAAAGCGATTAAATGGATACCATCAAATTTAAATAAATTGAAAAAGGAATATTTAGTTTGATTTAAAAGGTGTAATTGGAGATTTTATTTATTTGTTATTAAAATGATTAAGTGAATATTTTCCAATTTGAATAAAATTAAAATTAAATGTTGAAATATAAATGAAGCTTATATTGAAAATTTTAAAGATTTAACTTTGAATCTTATTGGACTTGAAATGATAGTTCAAATCTGGATTTGAAATCGACAAAAATTGAAATGGTTTATTAAGAATTTGAATTGAATCTTTTACCTTTTAAATTAAAAGTGTTGAACTATTTTATTATATAAACTATTTTAACTATTTTAACATATGTATAAACTATTTTCAGTATCTAAACTATTTAAGCTGGAGTGTAATGATTACGGAAGTATTGTGATTTCGAAAGTGTTATAAATTTGAAAGTGTTATGAGTCTGAAAATGAATATTATTTAAAGTGAATAATGATATCGAATTGATATGGTTTTGAAATGAATAGGATATTTTGATATGAAGCATGAACTATTTGAAACGAAATGACCACGGTGTGAAATAAGCGTTTGGTTGTTAAAAAGACCGGGATCATATATTTCATACTCTCTACCAATACCAAAAACCACTTTAACAACTATGTATGTGGTGGTGAATCCAGAACGAAGTAGGATGGTTTGACAACGTTGTTGCATTGAGGTATGAAATGAGCCCTAAACAAGATGACTAGAACATGAGCAATTGACGGGCTAAGTGAGGTAGCTTATCCGATCGGGACACACTTCTTTAATACCATTCTATTACTTTGTGATTTGATTGGGTGCACCTTTGATTTTGGGAGTGTTGTACTTGGTAGGCGGTAGCTGCGGCTATACGTTACCACCAGCCCGAAAGTGTAAATTGGTAGAATCCTACCTAGGGTATAGCCTCGCATGCCTTGTCATCTACCTTATCGAGTCCACTATGATTTCGGTTTGTGTCGTACCTATGGAGTGCCCCCCGAGAGCCCACCGATTTGGTGGAGTTTACAGTATTGTATATACTATGGCATTGTATAAAATGTGTTAAGGGGATATGGGTGACGCATTAACTCTATTTTACTACTTTACTTTACTGATAGACATATTATAATAGCGTATATTACTACATAGTAGATAGTTCCACGGATCCTTAGAGGATGTGGTATCCCAAACATCCTTTAAGTTACTCGTATTTCAGTTGACATTTCACTTGAGTTAAATTTACTAATATAAGAATGTTAATCCTGACTCGAGTGCTTTGTGTTATGTTTTATGCTCGGGTCAGACTGAGTGTCACGGCATTTGAGACTCACCATTGGAGATTGAAGATTTGTTTGAAGATATATCTATCTAGATTTCAGTTATTTCGGTTTGTTCCAATCATTTATATTCAGACTCGTCAGTTTGCTTATGTATTAGAGATTTATTTGTATTTGAGATTCTGTTCATGTTTCAGACTCTGATGTTTTATAAAAGCTTCATGAAATACTATTTATCTATTCCGTTGCTTATTATTAGATTACTCTATGTCTGTGATTCTGTGATTGATTTATCTACTATATATGCTAAGTTTTGCCAAATATAAATTAACAATCCATGGTTTTGAGCAATTCAAGTCTGACATGAGTGGATGATTATTGATTTGAATGGTTCGAAATACCAGGTTGTTACAGATGGTTTGAAATTAAATTGAAATTGAATCTATTGAATTGAAAGATTGGAAATTGAGCTTTGTTGATTTGAAATTTGGACATGGGTCTAGATTTGTTAAAATGGAAGGAAACAGTTTGATTTGATATTCAAAATAAACTATTTTAATGTGAACTGTTTAAAATTTATCATTTTAATATTCAAATTATTTAGATTTTCCAAACTATTTTACTATATACACCATTTTCGATACTCAAACCATTCTATATCAAACTGTTTAAAACCTTTAAACTACTTTAAACTATTTAAACTATTTAAAACTATTCAAACTATTTTCTAAAAATTCAAACCGTGTAAATTTGGAATGTTTATATTTAAATCATTGATTAAATACAAATGTGGTTATAACCTAAGTTAGAATTTGAAATGATATTTTTAAGTGAAAGTGACATATTTTGAGTAAATATGGTTCGAAATGAAGTGATATTTTTGAAGTGAATACGATATTTTGATATCAAATATGAACCGTTTTTGAAATGTAAAAGAATAACCAGTGTGTAAAACAAAGTTTGGTTGTGAAAGTGACAGGAGCCTCTTATTGGCATACTCTCTATCAATATTGGAACAACATTAATAACTGTGTACATGGTGGATGTTATCCAGAATGAAGTAGTTAAATTGGAGGCGTTTGCTGGATTTGGAGAAAGAGAACGATGATGGATGACCCCAACACTTGTGTCAATTGAAAATGACTAAAAAAGGAGCCTATGTCTGGCCAAGGGATTTGCAACCTTTAGGGGCCATCACCCCTTTGTATTATTATATAGATTTTGGACTCGATAAGTGCAACTTGATTTGATTTTGAAGGTGGTGGACTCAATGGGCAATCATGGCTACGACGCGTTACCACTACCCAGAAAGGGTAAATGGGTAGAATCCTACCTTAGGCATTGCTTCATATGCCTTGTCATACTTTTATTCTTATACGTGCCTGAAAGTGTACGTGTAGTACTAAGGATCGTGTAATATGATATATAAATGCGGAAACTGATAATAGCAGTAAAATAAAAATTAAAGTAAGCACACTAGGAATTTTTATACTGGTTCAAACTTCCCGTTCTACGTCCAGTCCCAGACTATCCTCTGGATTTGAACTAAAAACCCCTCACTTAACCCGGAGGAATAGGTATACGACACCTGAGCAGCCGAACAGGAATTTTCCGCCTCAATAGCCGAAGAGGACTTCAACTCTAATACAAATAGTTTGACGAATGTGTTCTGAGTAACACGGATTGTCTTTTGATAGTACAACTTCCTATAATCAAATCCTCAAGAGTGTATGTGTGTGAAGATTTAGAAGGAAGATAATCACGTAGAATCGGAGTATATGAATTAAACACAAGGATTCTAGTGACATTAAATGAGTATGAATGCTTTGAATTGCAGAGAATAGTTAGAGAATAGATTTCAGAATTATAAACAAGAATCGGTGATTGTAGAAGTGATTTGAAGATGTTTATATAGTTGTAGAAGAGTTACAATCTTTCATGAAGAGTTTCAATCAAAAGTTGTGTCCGTATCTCTTGAAATAGAGGACATTACTCTTCATGAAATGATCGCATCTCTTCAGAAAGTAGCCGTTTATTGTCAGGTCGGTCGACCGAAGATCCTAGTCGGTCGGCTGAGTTTGAAAACGTATACAGAACAGAGTGTATCTGTGCATATAACACAGGGTCGGTCGACCGAAGATACTGGTCGGTCGGCCGACCTGTTCTTAAACAAAAATAGTAGTAGCTTAGTTGGTTAGAGTACTTGCCTTCCAAACTAGTGACCCGGGTTCGATTCCCGCTCCATGCATTTTTTTGAAAACTTGATTTTGATTAAAATATGCATGCGAGTTTATTCGAATGTGAATGATGATTCTTGAGGAATGATTTTAACAATATTCTAAGACTCAATATAATAAAATATTAATACTAATATCTGAATTATAGTCTTGTCTCCTTTGTAGTGCACAATTTACTTTTATTCTCTTTTTGTTGCCTTTGTATAGTATTCTCTTTGTAGTTCGTCTTATGATCTCTGAAGCTTGTGTCATGAATCAAAACCCATGAATCAACATTCTCCCCCTTTTTGATTGATGACAATACTTATGTGACGAAGTAGTATATATTGTAATTCTCCCCCTGAATATATGGCGACTTTTCTGCAAAAACTTGTTAGCTTTTATATATTTCTCCCCATTTGTCATCGACAAAAAGGAGAGTTTAACTGATGATATAAATTATATTTCACATAAGTGTTAACATAGAGCAATATAAAACAAAATAACTACTACTTATAATGTAAGGTATCATAAAAATTAACATTTAAAGCATGTGATACCCATGCTTCTTATAATTTCCTACATTTTAGGAAACCATACCCATTTGGGTGTGGTTGAACCTTTATAAATATAATTTTCATTATTAACTAGCATATCAAAATAATCATCAATGTATTTTTCTCTATTTTTCCAATTAATAGGAACCCATATACTTAGATAATTTTTATTCATATTTCCTGTTAACGATTTTGTACTTCTAAAGAAATTATCAACATTATAGGTCATAGTAGTATTTGAATTTCTATAAAAATTGGATTTAGGCTTTACTCGAAATTTAGTACTAGCACTATCATTTTTACTATACATGAAAGCATATCTAGTGCTATTTCTACGATCGGTTTTATTATATCCTAAACCACTTTTATCATTATGAGCTTTTGAATTCTTAACATAACCTAATCCCTTCTTATTTGAAGCAGGTTGAGAATTTTCAATAATCCTGGATAAATTTTCTCTCCCTTTATTAAAATTAGATACATTTTTAGATATATCATCAAATTTTATTTTAAGACTAGATTTTTCTAACTCTAAATCCTTAATCTTAGAGTTTAAACTATTATTTTTGAAAAGTAAATCATCATTTTTATACTTTTGAATTTCTAGTTCTTCAGATATTGACGAAATTTGAGAGGATAAGTTAGAATTTGATTGTTGAGAACTTTCAAGTTCTTCTTCTAATATTTTCTTCTCATCTTTCAACATATCTACTTCTAAGACTGTTATATCTAATTTTCTTTGCAACTCCTTATTTTTCTTTTTAAGTTGCTTTGTTACTTTTATTAATTCAGAATTTATTTCAATTAAATCTTCAAAAGTAAAATCACTTACATCGTCTGATGAAGCCATGAAGCACAAATTTGCTTGTTCATTATCACTTGCACTCTCTGAAGAGGATGATGAGTCAGTGTCGTCCCAAGTGACAGAAAAAGCTCTTCGTTTGGTTTTGTCCTTCTTAAAATTGCTCTTTTTGCGTTCTGGACAATCCTTCTTCATGTGACATTTCTTATGACATTCATTACATTCCATTGCTGAAGATGATGGTTTGCTGCTGTTAGAAATGTTGTTGGAATTATTTTTGTTTCCCTTGAATTTATTTCTGTTGAATTTCAAAAACTTTTTGAAATTTTTAGCGATTATTGCTATATCTTCATTATCCGAGTCGGAATCATCTTTTTCTGCTTGAAAAGCCACATTTTTCTTTTCTTGTGCTCCATTTCTTTTTGCCTGCAAATTTACTTCGTAGGACATTAGATTACCTATCAATTCTTCTGGTTTTAATGTTGACAAATCACTTGCTTCTTCAATGGCTAAGACTTTTCTTTCCCATTCGTCCGTTAAAGAATTCAAGATTTTTGTAACAACATCAAAATCAGTAAACTTTTGTTCTAGTAATAATAAAGCATGATAAATATCCTGAAATCTAGAGTACATGTCATTTATAGATTCATTTGGCCTCATTTTGAAATTTTCAAATTGATTTTTCAACATAGAGATTTTGCTTAATTTAACTTTGTTTGTAACTTCATGTGTTATCTTAAGTGTTCTCCAAATTTCATAATATGAAGTGCACATGCTAACTCTATTGAATTCATTTCTATCTAATGCACAAAATAAAATATTCACAGCCTTTGCATTTGATGTAGCATCTAGTTTTTGTGTGTTACTCCAAGTTGAGTATTCTCCAGTAGGAGTTATGTACTCTCTTTGTATAATATTCCAGATATCAAATCCACTAGATTGAATATAGATTCTCATTCTAGTTGACCAATAATTATAATTTATACCATTAAAAAATGGAGGTCGTGAAGTTGATTGACCCTCTGTGAAATTAGTATTAGTGTTAGTGCCAAAATCGTTAGTTTGTGTCGTTGCCATATTACTAGAAATAAATATCAAATAACTTTGTGACGGTTATAGGATGACCTTGCTCTGATACCAAATGAAAGTGTACGTGTAGTACTAAGGATCGTGTAATATGATATATAAATGCGGAAACTGATAATAGCAGTAAAATAAAAATTAAAGTATGCACACTAGGAATTTTTATACTGGTTCGAACTTCCTGTTCTACGTCCAGTCCCAGACTATCCTCTGGATTTAAACTAAAAACCCCTCACTTAACCCGGAGGAATAGGTATACGACACATGAGCAGCCGAACAGGAATTTTCCGCCTCAACAGCCGAAGAGGACTTCAACTCTAATACAAATAGTTTGACGAATGTGTTCTGAGTAACACGGATTGTCTTTTGATAGTACAACTTCCTATAATCAAATCCTCAAGAGTATGTATGTGTGTGAAGATTTAGAAGGAAGATAATCACGTAGAATCGGAGTATATGAATTAAACATAAGGATTCTAGTGACATTAAATGAGTATGAATGCTTTGAATTGCAGAGAATAGTTAGAGAATAGATTTTAGAATTATAAACAAGAATCGGTGATTGTAGAAGTGATTTGAAGATGTTTATATAGTTGTAGAAGAGTTACAATCTTTCATGAAGAGTTTCAATCAAAAGTTGTGTCCGTATCTCTTGAAATAGAGGACATTACTCTTCATGAAATGATCGCATCTCTTCAGAAAGTAGCCGTTTATTGTCAAGTCGGTCGACCGAAGATCCTGAACGGTCGGCTGAGTTTGAAAACGTATACAGAACAGAGTGTATCTGTGCATATAACACAGGGTCAGTCGACCGAAGATGCTGGTCGGTCGGCCGGCCTGTTCTTAAACAAAAACAGTAGTAGCTCAGTTGGTTAGAGTACTTGCCTTCCAAACTAGTGACCCGGGTTCAATTCCTGCTCCATGCATTTTTTTGAAAACTTGATTTTGACTAAAATATGCATGCGAGTTTATTTGAATGTGAATGATGATTCTTGAGGAATGATTTTAACAATATTCTAAGACTCAATATAATAAAATATTAATACTAATCTCTGGATTATAGTCTTGTCTCCTTTGTAGTGCACAATTTACTTTTATTCTCTTTTCGTTGCCTTTGTATAGTATTCTCTTTGTAGTTCGTCTTATGATCTCTGAAGCTTGTGTCATGAATCAAAACCCATGAATCAACAGTGCCCACTACGATTTTGTTTTAGTATGGTACCTATAGGGGATTTACTGGCTACCGACATTACTGGTTGTGTAACGGGACCTGCATAGACTACCTTCTTAAAAATGTGTTAAGGGGGGTTAATGTAAAACCTTAACGCTAAGAAAAATATTTATTTTATTAATTAGACACTTCATATAGATAGTTTAACGGATCCTTAGGAAATGGAAAATCCCTTAACATCTCTTAAGTTATTGCACTCACGTTATACACTAGATAGGAGATTTAAAATCCCATTAACATCTCTGTAGCTATTACATTCATATTTACTTCTTGTTGATTTAACTTACGTAAGAACTTTTAGTTCTAACTCGAGTGTTTTGTCGTTTCATTACGCTCAGATCAGACTGAGTTTTTCAGTGTTTGAAGATATTATTCCTGGAAGATGAAGATGGAGTTTGCTAGACCGTATTAACTATTATTATTCCGCTACATTATTTTGGTATGTTTGTTGATTGTACTAAGATTCTGTTGAAAAAATTGTGTAATCAAATGTATATTGTAAAATAGCTTCATGAACTGTTTATTTGATTATTATATTTTGTCATTCCACTACAAGATTCTATATTTTGTCTTTCCTTCTTTTCTATTATTTTCTTATTAAACCCCATTGACAATCGTCCCTTTTGAATGGTTTGAGTTAGACATGTGTGGTTTATTGTCGATTTAAACCGTCCAAAGAGAAAGGTCGTCACAGTTGGTATCAGAGCTTTGGTTTAGAGATACCTTAACCTATTGGGGGTTAACTCATTAGAGATAGGGTTAATAATATCCTGGAATGAGTTTAAGAGAATATTTATGAGAGAGTGTATTTTTTAGTGTTATAAAAATATTTCATACTGTGTTAATTTGTCCTGTTGAGTATTTATGAATTCTGGTCGGTACATAGAAAGCTATGGCATTGATATGGCTTTTTCAACACTTGAACAGGATAGACGGACATAATATTATTTTTGAAATTGGTAAATAAAATAATTTTACCTAGTATTATATTATGTATTTAAAACAACAATTTTTCATAAATTAATATTATTATTTTTGTTGGTTGGTTGTTAGTAAATGATAATATTCAACTATTGTCATTTATTGTTTGGTTAGTCAATGTTCTTAAAAACTTTTGACTTCTATATGTCATAAGAAAATGAAATTTTATAAATACTGTATAAATTATGATTCGCAAATGAATAAATTAGAATGGAAATTTGAGAACATAGGTACCAACATTTTGAATTTGGTTTTCAAAGATTTGGAAAAATAATATTAGTATTATTGGAAGTATTCAATATAAATATTTCAAATGGTACTTGGAAGAAATGTTTTAAAAGAATTTTAAAGAAAATAAGTTCGGTATTCCTCTCGTCTGTCGCTGGAAAATAATTTTGGTGATGATGGCTGCACCATCGACATTCATTTTTGAGTTTCAAATAGGAAGACCACCATACTAGCTTTGCTGCACAATTGTTATGGTGAAACAAATTTTGATTTAACTTTCCTAAGTATGATTTGATATACAAAAGATATGAGTATATATTATTTCAAAATAATTTAAAATAAACCGTTTTTTGAATTCATAAGTTCCTGTTAATTAATTATTTCCAACTGTAGAAATAAAGTGAAATTTTAGTAGTTGGAAACTTCTAAAATGATAAATAAGAAATTGAAGCTAGATGTCTAAATGAAAAATGAGATGTTAAATTTCAAAAGTTGTAAATTATTGAACATTCTTGCTAACTAAAATGAATAACATAAATTTGTATAATATTCTTACCGAAAATATTTAAAAAGTTAAAACGTTAAATATGAATATGTAATAGAATGGAATCTTGATTATTTTAATAAGTTGGAAACTTCCAAATTGAAATGTGAATTAAGAGATAATTATTTAATGGAAATGTAAAGAAATTGAAATTTTGTATAACTTGTAAATTAAAACATAATGGAATAAGTAAAAAATTAGGTAATAATAATGTTTCAAATGAAAATATGTCTGTTAATAAAGAATTAAGATGTACAAGAAATGTTATAAACTTAAGTTGATACTTTAAAATGCACAAAAATTAAATTGAATCGTAAAATGTGAAATATTATTTAAGGAAATGAATGGAAAATGAAGAAAGTAATCAAATTACAAAGTCATGTCTTGTAAATTGGTTGTAAAATAAGAAGTAAGTTGCAAAGAAGGTTTATAACTTAACTTATAGCTTTCTGAGATAATTATAAACTTGAATAATGTTTTATGAAAGAAGATGTACTATTGTGGAAATAAATATGAAGAAAAAAGTAGAAAACTCAAGTATGAAATGATTCATTAATGAATATTAATATTAAATAGAAATCAAGCATATAAGTAAATAATAAATGTGAATTAAACAGCAATGAAATGTATGTAATACTTTAATGATGTATTCATTGATGTTTTCAAACATTGAATGGAAAAAATATATGTTAGTAAATGAATGAAAGAAAAGATGACATTGTATGAGTGAATGGAAATAAATAAAAGGTAAAAAAATGTGAAAAGAAACCAATTGAATAAACTTAAATAATGTTTAAAATTTTATGTTGTTGGTCCATGAAAAGTTTGAGAAAGGATACTTCAAATTGTTTGAGGTTGAATGAATAATCTATTACGTAATTATCTGAGGCTGTTGAGTGTAAGGTACACTTGGTAGTTTATTTATCACCCTTGTACGATGAAAGGTTTCTAAACCTGGACAAACCATTTGTTTTGTTTGCTATGGATGTGTGATGGATGGTTTAGTTGCATGTAATGGTTGTACTATTTTTGTTTGCATATGATTATTGTATATTGTATGTTGCTTGTGCTATTAATTGAAACAACTAATATGTTACTCTTTTACATAGTTTTAACTCATTTGGATTATGTAAGTAAGATACAAGTTTATTGAAGTAATAACTATTGCTTTTGGTTTCATAAATGGAGAGTTGTTTGCTGACAAATAGGTACGTTCTCGGATTAGGGGTTTTGTAGCGGTATTTTATTATTTTTCCCATAGTTTGGGATGCTTATTTAGTAAAATATGATATATATACATATATATATATAATGTAAATATTGATATTATTACTTTTCCGAACCTAACCGCATAAAGGAGATGCTACCCAAAATTTTCATAAGTTTAGACTTAGAATTTTTTTGTGAAAGTTGAGTTTTTCAAATTTATATTACATCTAAGTATGCTAGATTAAATTTTTATAAATTGACCATTTTAAATAAAATATATCAAATTCTTGGTTCGTACTTATTCCTTTTCGAGGATGAAATTTTTTGAGTGGGGGAGATGGTAATGACCCGTATTTTTAATAATAAGAAATATTAAATTTAATAAGATTTTGGAATTTAATATTGTGGGAAATTAAAATTTATGATTATAAATGAAAATTTTATTATAATATAATTTAATAATGTTGCTTGGATGTAATTGACAACTATTAATGTAATTTCAATTAATGGTAATGATAAAAGTTAACAAGGAATAAAATTAAATTTAGGATCAAAAAGAGAAATCATAGGTTATTTTGTTCAATTGGTTTTAACATTTGTATGTAAATTTATAGTCTTTGTTGTAAACAGTAAATCTTGTCCGTTCTTTCTACTTTCAGCTCCACATATAAATAGCCTGTTATAAACCTTAGCAATCTTTCTATTTCTTATTTCTGTACATACAATTCTCTATGGCTTCTCCTTCCTAGTGGAAGAAAACAAACTCCAATTCCCAAACTCTCAAATTCAGTTTCAGAACAAAATTCAAAATTCAAGCTCCTCAAACTATATCATATTAAGTATTGATTTGAAGCTCTCAACATACGCAAGCCAAATCAGTAGTCTGTTTCTCGATTTGATTTTCTGTGTTCCCAGAATTCGATGGTTTATTTTCGACCGTTCATCGCTCCTCGATCAACTTCGTCTGATCGACAAATCGAAGTTACCGAAGTGGGGAGACTATCGCACGCAGTGCATCCATATAGGTTGGTTGGAGTGTTGGCGGTTAGATCGCCTTTAGAAATTCATTAGGGTATTGTCTCTTTTTGACGGTGGCTGTAACAACCAGCATATTTTACGATTGAATATATAAATATTTTATCTAAAATAATTAATCGTTAGTCGGATTATTGTCCGAAAAGCTACTTTTTGCAAACGGTCGAATTAGGACTCGAGACCATCCCCATTGAGTTCAAAATGACGTTTGCGACCTTTTTGAGTATAAACTTCGATATGTTTGGAGTTAGAGGAATTTTGCAACTTTTTCATTTAGGGCTTTGGTTTGGTTTCAGCCCATTAGACCCAAGCTCCACCCCCTCTTCTCTCCATTCCTTCATAATTTTCCTAATGCTCAAGCTTTAGCAATAATGGACAGTGGAATGGGAAATTAAAACTCCAAGCCCTAATTATCTATGCAAAATCCAAGCTTTAACTCCAAATTCATAAAAGAAGCTTTGGTAAGCCTTCTCTTCTTCTTCCCCAACTCATTCTCCTTCCTATTTCAGAAATTCCTAAGCCTAACTTAGGAAAAATTTCTCTTTTAATCTTAGATTCAAGCTTGTTGGGTTGGAATTGAAGTGTGATTGTTCTTGCCATTGCTCTATAGCTTCTTCTTTATAGTTTTGGGTTTAAAGGTGAGATTTTTATCTCACATCTATGTCTATATTTATCCTTGTCATTAGGTATGAATTCCTAACACTTATTCATGTGCAATTGCTTTTGATTTGGATTGCTTTGGTGTATATCAAATTTTTTGTGTTGTGAAGTCAAATCTTTAAAAATCATAACTTTGATGTTTGATTATGCTTTTGGTGATGCATCGAGGAGCCTATAGGGATGGGTTGTCGATTGGCGTAAACCCTTAGAGCTCGTTACTCGTCCGATTGCAAATTGAGAGGGTTTGCACTTCAATTAAAATAGGTTAGGAATGCAGGAAAACAGTGTTCAGTCGACTGAAATTTCTGAGTCAGTCGACTGAGCTGAAGCCGAGAATTTTCACGATCTGCGTTCAGCCGACTGAACCCTCTGAGTCAGTCGACTGAAATGAAACCCGAAAATTTTCTAGGTCTGTGTTCAGTCGACTGAACCCTCTGAGTCAATCGATGAGCTGCTCCTATTTTCCCTGTTTTGCCTATTTATGCCTATTTTGCTTAGTTTTCACTTTTTAATCGATTCTTCTTTCTCCGACTAGTTGTTATCACCTTGTTGGCTTTGATAATATCTTCTTTGGAATTTTTGGGAATATCCATTTCGATGGATTTGGTATCGATTTCTTTGGATTCTATTCACGTCTTCGAATGTGAATTTTGGTGATCGATTGTTTCTACAATCATTTTTGTGATTTGTCACTTTAAAAACATAAAGTTTTTTTTATACTAGTAGAAAATATTAAAACTCTTTCATCAAAACAATTCCAACTCTATTTTCAATATCAATCTCGTTTATAAAACTGTTTTCCAATCTCCTAGTATATACAAACCTTTACCTCACTCGTATGAGAAATCTAATTAAGCGGCTTAGTAAAACAAGTGGTATGAAATGCTTGCGTTTACTTCGTCAGTTAATTCTTAGACTTGTTCGATTGAATCTCTTGTAACAATTTTCTAGTGGAGATCTACAATTTGTTCGTAAATATTTAAGTTAAGCTAGTGGTTATGGGACATGAAGCTAAGCTCATATATTTACTAGCTTAGTGTAATTGACACTTCTTGATGATTAATGATGATCAATTTGTGATTTAGACTAGCAATGTGCGATGTCTCTTTGTCTGCGAGGGAGACTAAACCCCGTTTTTAGTGGAGCTTCGGTTTGGTGGGGTAGCGACCCATGGTCTTCGGACCGTTTTAGTGGAACTTCGGCTCAAAGGTCTTCGGACCGTTTTTGTGGTGCTTCGGCTCACAGGTCTTCGGGTCGTTTTTGTGGAGCTTCGGTTCAAAATTAATGGTTAGCAACCATGGAATATCTTTCCGTTTTGTGATACACGTGTTGATGAGTTTTCATGCTCCCGTTCTTGTGATAGGCCTCTTTCTCCATTTTGTGATTTCTGGATTTCTATTGATGATTTCTAGACTTTGTGTTTCACCAATTTTTCATGATTTGTATTGATAATCTTTATCAATTTTTGTGCATTGGTGAATTTGTGTTTCAGTAACTTTTCCGATAGGCATTGATACGATCGTCAATATTTATGGTTTGGTGAATATAATAAAGAATATGACATTCATTTTAGTGCTTTGAGATTTCCTGTGATATTGTATGATTTTTGTTACTAGTTAGTGTATACTTTTTACAGTATGACATTTTTGTTATCATGCGTTTTAATCACATCTATTATCCTATCTCATTTTATCTGATATTTACAGCTAGACTGATCCGTTTATTATTTTCTTCTTAAATAATACTCGGGTCAGACTGAGATTTTACAGGTGCTTCTACTTGACTCCTTATCGGACCATCATCTGACTTTTGGCTAACTACTTAGACTAGTAGTTTTTTGTCGTATACATTTGAGATTTAGACTCCTTGATGTATACATATTTTTGTCTAGCACTTGTAACTATTCTTTTGTGATATTGTGGATCTTGTTAGACCACTACTCTGATATGCACTTTTAAGTGTTATGTTCATATCTATTTCCGCCTTTGTGATATGAATATCTATGACTGATTTGTGTTATGATTATTTCTATATTTGTTTCCGAAGATTATATAGCCACTGTGTAGTAACTTTGAGTTTGTCTCGATATGTCGGATTTCCTCTTGAAATGAAATGCATGTTATTCTATCTGACATATCGTTGCTCGCATAAAGCAATTACACGGATGGTCGCTCCTCAATAGCCTTATTCTTCACGCTTGTTGACGGCATTACTTCGTTGTGTTCTTGGCTAGCGTGAGTATAGAGGTGGGGCATCACAGCTTGGTATCAGAGCCAAACTTCAGAACAATGTAGGATAATTTAACATGGATCATCGTCCTAAGTCTATCTTAGGAGTCGTGCCTTAGGATTTGATTCGAATCTTCGTACCGTCTTATCCTATTTTCTTTTGTGATGCCTTGTTTTATCAATCATTATTGTTTGATATTCATTTTTTGAATAACCTTCTTTCTTCTTTCTTTCTTTCTTTCTTTCTTTCTTAAAGAAGAGAAATGGTTAGACCAGGCCATCCCAGCGCCGGTCAATCTAGTGCTACTCCTCCAGATGGAGTATTCATGTCTGCCCAACAACTTTTGGATCTTGGAAAGAATCAAAGGTTTATCGGTGCTTTGAGTAAGAACCTCGAAATGGTTTTGCCTCTGAAACTTGAAGTTTCTTTCAATCAGCTGGCGGATATCACTCTTCGGCATGAAGAGACTGATAAAGGAATTAATAGTGATACTGGGATTTTCAAGAAGAGGCATATTAAGTTCAAAAGCCCTAATCCCAATAAGAAAGTGAAGCAAACTACTTTGGTGGAAAAGATTCCAATCCCTAATCGTGGAGGATGCTACAATTGTAATTCTAAGGAACACTATGTAATTAAGTGTTCGAAACCCCTTACTTGCCGCTATTGCAAAATTTTAGGTCATCATTTATCCTCTTGCCCAAATTTCAAAGTAGGAGAGAGGGAAAGTTGAAAGTTGTGCAAGCCCCTTGTGACACTATTCTTGGTCAAGGTATTTTCCATTCAATCCTTGATGACATTATTTTATTTCGTGATCTTCCTATTCTGGTTCTTTTTGATATGGGTTCATCTTATTATTTTACATCAAAAGAACTCATTGATTCTTTTTCTTTAAATATTTTGGGTTTGATGACTTCTTTGAGAATTTCGAATCCGGTTGGTGGATCCGCAACACTCAAATTTGCTTTGTTTTGATGTTGAGATTGTTTTATGTGATTTTTTCTTTCCGAGCCGATTTGCATGTTATGCGTTACTTAGACTTCGGAATTGATTTGTGTGAAAGGATTGGCTTAATCATTATGAAGCCCATATCCTATATTCCGAGTGGACTATTTATCTTTGACATTCTTAATCTGTTAAGCATATATCTATTTTTCTTTGTGATTTCGGTTCCAATTTGATGCCATCATTTTATTCTTTAAACCCACATGATAAGGAAAACATTATTTTTCTCATTCGGGTAGTTTGTGGAATTTTCTGGCATTTTTGAGCTTGTCTTAGATTATCACCTAAGCAATCTTTGAGTGGTGTTGAGGTCTTTTCAGCTTGACCTTGCCACCGATTTTCATTTAGCTACGAATTGCGTTACCATTCAACTTACCGCATTTCGCACTCGTTATGATTCTTATGAATGACTTGTTATGTCATTCAGTTTGTCCAGCTTACTTCATCCATTTTATGTATCGAGTATTCTAAGAATATCTCGATGACTCCATTCTTGTATTTATTGATTCTGGATGAAAACAAAATTTAAAATTTTTGCAAATCTTTTTAAGAAGATATTTTATATGTATAATTGGATTTTGTTCTTGAAACGAACAAAGAATTTCTTAAATTTTTTAAGAGACTTATTTGTCATATAGAAGATGATTTTGTGATTGTATTGTCCATTTAGTGTTTTAAGAATTTTGGTCGATGCGCTTGATCAACGTTATCGATAGAAATTTCCTAAACGCTTTGATGAGACAATCAAACACGGTAAATTTCACTTTGAACAAGTAAAATTTTCTAGAAAAATGATTACATAAAGTTAATTATACTTTTTGAAAGTTTTAGCTTTTCGAGAAAGAGGGTCAATTAAAAGAACTATTTCTTTCCCGATACTCCTATTCTTGTGATTCCCGAAGGGAACCAAGACTTCACTATTGGTATTGATACTAGTCGTATTGGTTTAGGTGTCATTCGCTTGAAAAAAAAGGGGAATGTTCTATTATTTATGCTTCCATACAATTAAAGCCTGCGGAGACTAGATATGCCACTCTTGATCTAGTGCTCGCAGCTATTGTTTTCACTTTTAGAAATTCGGTATCATTATTTTTGGAAGAGAAATTTGTTCTCTATACCGACCATAAATCTTCGAAGTATTTATTTTCTCAAAAGGAACTTAAATTGCGCCAACAACGTTGGCTCAAGTTCCTTGCATCTTATGATCTTTATATTCTTTGTATAATCCCGAAAGGGGAAATCGTTTTGCCATTGCCCTTAATCATAAGCAACAAGCGGTTATTTCTTTGATGATGTCCGAATGGAATGATCTCGAGACTTTATCCACTTGTGCGATTCGAGATCGTGAATCCAATTTGTGTTCATCTCTTGTTCTATGTAGCCTTAAGGCTCATCCCTCTCTTTTAGACCGCATTCTTGAAGCTCAAAAGCTAGACCTCGAATTGGCTCTTCTTAGCCAAAGTTGTAGGGATAAAATTGGTATAGAAAGTTTGAAAGACTTTGATATTGATTCTCGTGGCGGTATCCTAAATTTTGGTAGACTTATCGTGCCAAATATGAGTGAACTTCGTAAAGACATTTTTGAAGATTCTCATCGTTCTAAATTTACCATTCATCCCGATAATAGTAAAATGTATGCGGATATGAAGCGACTTTATTATTAGGATGGAATGAAATCTGATATTGCTAACTTTGTTAAGCGTTGCATAACTTGCCAACTTGTCAAGGCTGAGCATCAAAGGCCTGGTGGGTTATTGCAACCTTTAGAAATTCCAATTTGGAAGTGGGACCAAATTTCCATGGATTTTATAGACGGCCTTTCTCGTTCTCGTTCGGGTCATGATAGCTTATGGGTGATTGTTCATAGACTTACTAAATCCGCCCATTTTATTCTCGTTCGGTCTAATCGGACCGTTCCTCTTTTGGCCAAGCTCTTTATTAAAGAAATTGTTAAATTACATGGAGTTCCTACTTCTATTGTTAGCGATCGTGATCCATTGTTTACTAGTGGATTTTGAAAGAGTCTTCAAAAATCTTTGGGAACGAAGCTTAATTTTAGCACCGCTTATCATCCGCAGTCCGATGGACAAACCGAGCATGTGAATCAAACTCTTGAAGATCTTCTTCGTGCATGTGTTCTTGATTTTGGTGGAAGTTGGGAAGATCATATTTCTCTTGTCGAATTTTCCTATAATAATAGCTTCCAATCTAGTATTAGGATGGTACCTTTTGAGGCACACTCTGGAAGGCCATGCCGATCTCCTTCTTGTTGGCTTGAGGCCGGTGAGAAGCTGGTTTTTGATCCAGATTTTATTCGTGATTCCACAGAAAAGATTGAACTTATTCGTCATAGGATGAAAGAAGCTCAAAGTAGGCAAAAATCCTATGCCGGTAACCGAAGAAGGAAATTATAATTTTCTGTGGGAGATTTTGTGTTTGTTCGTGTTTCACCTATGAAGGGTGTTGTGCATTTCAGTCGATCGGGAAAGTTAGCACCTCGATATATTGGTCCATTTCCCATCACCGAACGTATTGGTTCCGTGGCTTATCGCCTCTTATTACCGGCTCAGTTTTCTGCTATTTATGACGTGTTTCACGTTTCTCAACTACGGAAATCCCTTCGAGATTCTGATTCTATTATTGAGCCCGGTACTGTGGAAGAAATTGAAGTTTCACCTAATTTGACTTATGAGCAACATCCTATTCGTATCATTGCTTCGGAAGTAAAACGCCTTCGAAATAAATATGTTCCTCTTGTGAAAGTTCAATGGTCCTCAAATCCTAAGGATTGCTCTTAGGAATCCAGAGAATTCATCGAGCGAACACATCCGGACTTACTTTCTCGTGCTCTTTGAGGTGAGCTTCTTATTCCAAATTTCTTCTTTTATGTTGATATGCTTTTATGGTTGTTACTTTTTGCTCATTTATTTCTTAAATGTTGCGAGGACGCAATTTCTTTAAGGAGGGGAGTCTGTAACAACCCGCATATTTTACGATTGAATATTTAAATATTTTATTTAAAATAATTCGTCGTTAGTCGGATTATTGTCCGAAAAGCTACTTTTTGCAAACGGTCGAATTAGGACTCAAGACCACCCGCATTGATTTTAAAATGACGTTTGCGACCTTTTTGAGTATAAACTTCGGTATGTTTGGAGTTAGAGGAATTTTTCTACTTTTTCACTTAGGACATTGGTTTGGTTTCATCCCATTAGACCCAAGCTCCACCCCCTCTTCTCTCCATTCCTTCATAATTTTCCTAATACTCAAGCTTTAGTAATAATGGAGAGTGGAATGGGAAATTAAAACTCCAAGCCCTAATTATCTATGCAAAATCCAAGCTTTAACTCCAAATTCATAGAAGAAGCTTTGGTAAGCCTTCTCTTCTTCTTCTCCAACTCATTCTCCTTTCTATTTCAGAAATTCCTAAACCTAACTTAGGAAAAATTTCTCTTTTAAGCTTAGATTCAAGCTTGTTGGGTTGGAATTGAAGTGTGATTGTTCTTGCCATTGCTCTATAGCTTCTTCTTCATAGTTTTGGGTTTAAAGGTGAGATTTTTATCTCACATCTATGTCTATATTTATCCTTGTCATTAGGTATGAATTCCTAACACTTATTCATGTGCAATTGCTTTTGATTTGGATTGCTTTGGTGTATATTCCAATTTTTAGTGTTGTGAAGTCAAATCTTCAAAAATCATAACTTTGATGTTTGATTATGCTTTTGGTGATTAATCGAGGAGCCTATAGGGCTGGGTTGTCGATTGGCGTAAACCCTTAGCGTCCGTTACTCGTCCGATTGCAAATTGAGAGAGTTTGCACTTCAATTAAAATAGGTTAGGAATGCTGGAAAACAGTGTTCAATCGACTGAAATTTCTGCGTCAGTCGACTGAGCTAAAGCCGAGAATTTTCAGGATCTGCGTTCAGTCGACTAAACCCTCTAAGTCAGTCGACTGAACTGAAACCCGAGAATTTCCTGGGTCTGTGTTTAGTCGACTGAGCCCTCTGAGTCAGTCAACTGAGCTGCTCCTGTTTTGCCTATTTATGCCTATTTTGCTTAGTTTTCACTTTTTAATCGATTCTTCTTTCTCCGATTAGTTGTTATCACCTTGTTGGCTTTGATAACATATTCTTTAGAATTTTTGGGAATATCCATTTTGATGGATTTGATATCGATTTCTTTGGATTCTATTCACGTCTTCGAATGTGAATTTTGGTGATTGATTGTTTCTACAAGATTTTCCACTTTAAAAACATAAAGGTTTTTTTTATACTAGTAGTAAATATTAAAACTCTTTCGTCAAAACAATTCCAACTCTATTTTCAATATCAAACTCGTTTATAAAACTGTTTTCCAATATCCTAGTATATACAAACCTTTACCTCACTCGTATGAGAAATCTAATTAAACGGCTTAGTAAAAAAAGTGGTATGAAACGCTTGCGTTTATTTCGTCGGTTAATTCTTAGACTTGTTTGATTGAATCTCTTGTGACAATTTTCTAGTGGAGATCTACAATTTGTTCGTACATATTTAAGTTAAGCTAGTGGTTATGGGACATGAAGCTAAGCTCATATATTTACTAGCTTAGTGTAATTGACATTTCTTGATGATTGATGATGGTCATTTTGTGATTTAGACTAGCAATGTGCGATGTCTCTTTATCTGAGAGGGAGACTAAACCCCGTTTTTAGTGGAGCTTCGGCTTAGTGGGGTAGCGACCCATGGTCTTCGGATCGTTTTAGTTGAACTTCGGCTCAAAGGTCTTCAGACCGTTTTTGTGGAGCTTCGGCTCAAAGGTCTTCGGGCCGTTTTTGTGGAGCTTCAGTTCAAAATTAATGGTTAGCAACCATGGAATAGCTTTCCGTTTTGTGATACACGTGTTGGTGAGTTTTCATGCTCCCGTTCTTGTGATAGGCCTCTTTCTTATTTTTGTGATTTATGGATTTCTATTGATGATTTCTAGACTTTGTGTTTCACCAATTTTTCATGATTTGTATTGATAAGCTTTATCAATTTTTGTGCATTGGTGAATTTGTGTTTCAGAAACTTTTCCGATTGGCATTGATATGATCGTCAATATTTGTGGTTTGGTGAATATAATAAAGAATATGACATTCTTTTTAGTGCTGTGAGATTTCCTGTGATATTGTATGATTTTTGTTACTAGTTAATGTATACTTTTTACAGTGTGACATTTTTGTTATCATACATTTTAATCACATCTATTATCCTATCTCATTTTATCTGATATTTATAGCTAGACTGATCGTTTATTATTTTCTTCTTAAATAATACTCGGGTCAGACTGAGATTTTATAGGTGCTTCTACTTGACTCCTTATGCGACCATCATCTGACTTTTGGCTAACTACTTAGACTAGTTGTTCTTTGTCGTATACATTTGAGATTTAGACTCCTTGATGCATACATATTTTTGTCTAGCACTTGTAACTATTCTTTTGTGATATTGTGGATCTTGTTAGACCACTACTCTGATGTGCACTTTTAAGTGTTATGTTCATATCTATTTCCGCCTTTGTGATATGAATATCTATGACTGATTTTTGTTATGCTTATTTTTATATTTGTTTCTAAAGATTATATAGCCACTGTGTAGTAACTTTGAGTTTGTCTCGATATGTCGGATTTCCTCTTGATATGAAATGCATGTTATTCTATCTGACATATCGGTGCTCGCACAAAGCAATTACACGGATGGTCGCTCTTCAATAGCCTTATTCTTAACGCTAGTTGACGACATTACTTCGTAGTGTCCTTGGCTAGCATGAGTATTGTAACGACCCAGAATTTTGAACAATTTAAATTTGAAAATATTTAATTTATTTTAAATATTTGAATAATGGTTTGAATTGAATTTCAAATTATCAGAATAAATTGGCGATTAAATTATAAAATTTAATCTATTGAAGTTGAATAAAAATTTGAATCTTCAATTTTAAGCTGAAGAAAAATATTTTCAACAGCTTGTAAAATTCGTATTGATAATACTAAAGATATTAGAAGCTTCAGAATTGAAATTAACAGTAAATTGTTCAGTTTTGAAATTTTATCGTTTAAATTGAATTTGAAAATAGCCTTCCGAGGCACAGTCTCGGAATTCGACGAAACCAGTTCCGTTGGATCCGGAATATTGTATTATTATCGGATTTCAAATTTGATAGTGTTTGGAGTTGCTGTGCGGCCGTACGATAAACAAACGCGCTAAATTTAGATCTAAATTCGGGTTTAAATATATAGTTATATTTTGGTTGAATAATTCACATCACTAACTTTTCCTTTCACCTTCAAAACACTGTACTCATGCTTATTTTGTACGCGAGAAGAAAAAAAAACATACCTTCGTACAAAACTTACACGTCGTTCTTATTCTATAAGGGCCGATACTTTTTCTCCTCCTTCAGTTCAAAAACTCACGAGAGATAGAAATAAATGGGTTATCTCATTCAAAGAAACAAAAAAATATCAGAACGAAGGAAATCAAATTAATGGCCACCTTCCTTCCCAGCTTCAAAATTCACGAAAAATAACTCGCTCTCGTTCGGTTATAAAAAAAAAAAGAATAATGGCCGCGTACGTTTTTCTTCAATTCGAAGTCGATGTCGCGGCGAACTTCGCGAGAGGGGAAAGCAGGCGCTCGCGCGCGCTCGCGTGGGCAGGCAAATCGAAGGGCAGTGGACTGATCTAGGGCATGTTGTCGCGATGCTGGGTGGAGGCGCATCGTTGGGGGGGGTTCGCGTGAATCGCGATGGCAACTGCGACTCGAGTCGCGTGGACGAAGGAGATGGCGCGGCGACATTAGGTCGTGATTCAAGCTCGGGATGAGAACCATTCTCGCATGCTGGAAAAAATTTGAGGGATCTCGATCTGAAGCTAGGGCTTGGGGAAATTAGCTAGGAGCAGTAAGGTATAATTTTTGTTAATTTAAAAATGATAGATATGTAATTTATAAAACAGGAAAGTATATGTATAGGAAAAAAAATAAACAGTTGGGTTGAAACTGTAAAGAAAAGATTTTATACAGTAAGAAAAAAAATATGGGATTACGAGTTCGTTGATTTCCAGTAAGGTAAATGTTGTTTTAAAACTGAGATTAATATATTGTATAAATATATTTATATATATACACAGTGAAAATTTTTATGAATGCAGTTTTCAAATTTTACTGAAAAAAAGAATTTAAAGGCAGTTAATGTGTATATATATATTCAAAAGGAAGAATTCTAGTTTAAAATTTAATCACAGTAAGATTTAAAATTATTTTTTGTCTTGAGCTCAATATATACATATATGTATATATAGGTCGAATATTTTGATTTATAAAATTATGTTGAAACTAATTTAATAAGGTGATAAATTTATTTCATTAACCTATTTAATTACCTTAGTTACCGGGGAAAAATCTATTTAGTTAAGGAAGGTTAGTTTAAGATTTATTTAATAAGTTCAAACCAAATCCTTAGTTTAAAATAAATGAAAGTTTAATTATTCGATTGGTTCGAGTATTAATAAGTATATAATTATTTATACTAGGTCAAAATCTGTAAAGGAACGATCTGGAACGGAAATGAACTGCGAAATAGATAGCTAAGGTGAGAACTTCTCACTCAAAAGGGTTATTTAAATTTTAAATAGTTATATTTAAAATTTACTGATTGATTGATTGCTGTTTGATTGTGATAGTAGATATAGTAGGATATACTATATACAGCAATATATATATATATTGTCATATGTATATATTGGAATTGATTTCCCACCTTGTATAGCGGATGAGACCCTATTACGCCGTTATTAAGCGGATATATATTTTATAAATCCCATATACCGCGATATTCCACCTTGAAGTGGAATTGGTATTGTGCTAACGTCTGTGGATGCAGGGAAACAGGTTGGAGGGATCCAACTGGATTCCCCACAAATATTTATTTGATTATAGATATTGTGTGAATTGTGATTATCATATTGATATATGATATTTGTTGCTGTGATTGGCTATTGGATGCTGTTGCATCATCGGATTCATTTTTAAAGTTAAATATAACGATTTTTTTTTAAAAAAGATTTTTTTTAAATTGATTTTTCAAGTATATGTTTTTATTTAAATTTTGAATTGTTTCATTTTAGATAAATTTAAAATTTCAATTTTTAAAGTTATAGAATTCAGGATTTTTGGAAAATATAACCAAAATGTTATTTATGAGATAAGTAGTTAATAAATTTATGAAATGGCTTAAATTGAGATTTTTGAATTATTATTATAAACGGTTTATATAAAAGAATTTTTTTTTTAATATTTATGAATTTAAAATATTGGAATTATAAAACGAGTGTTATAAGTATTATAAAATGAATAGATGTAAAATAAAGGATTTATAAGTAATTAACTTATAAACTGGATTTTGGCATTTAAATAGGATATTAATAGAAATTTTTAATTAAGGAGATTTTATAAGTTGAAGTTGTCCTAAAATATAAACAGAATCTTATAAGTAACAAGATTTATAATTTGTGAAGTTTTAAAAAGAACGACTTCGTAAATAAATGATATTATAAGTGTTTAGCTTATAATGTAGACTTTTGGTATAAAATTGAGTTATATAAATTGAATTGGATTTAATAAAAAAGATTAGTAAATTGAAGTTTATAAATAGAGATGGAATTTATAAACATTGTTATAAATTTGAAAATCAATGGAATTTGACAAACTGAATATAGAAATTTACTAAAGGAAGTATATTCGCGATTTTTATAGCGAATTATTATTTATATAAAAATGTGGAGAAAATATTGAAAACTTGGTTAGAGAAGTATATTCACTATTTTAGATAGTGAATATATTATTAAAAAAAATGGAAATATTTTGGGAAAGGAATGTTTTAAATGGAATTTAAAACGATTTAAAGATGTTTTAAAATGCATCAAGTATCGAAAACATAGATTTCAACATTCATTGTTGAAATAGACGTTTTCGAGATATAGAAGGAAAGGAAGTCGTAGATTTCAACATTCATTGTTAAAATAGACGTTTTCGAGAAAATAAGGAAATAATGGACTATAACACTGTTGTTATAGTAAATGATTTCCGAAAGGAAATATTTTTGTATAGTATTGGGATTTATATATCTATTTTAATTTCGAATCCCTATACTAGTGATTTTTGGGTTGTTGTAACAATGTTTTACGCAACATTCGTTTTGACCCAAATAAATGTGAATAAGAGAATGTTTTTCCTTAAAGAATGAAACATATACTTAACTATGGTTTAAGTATATTGAATATTTTCAAATTATTGAAAATAAATAAGATTTATGAAATACTTATTATTAAATAAGTATGGAAATGCTTTTCCAATATGAAACGAGACGTTTTTGAGAATTTATCTTCTTAAAGATAAATTGGAATTGAATAATTAAAACCTATTGAAACTATAGATCAATAGATATTTTGAAGATATAAATTCACTATGGAATTTATAAATGAGAAAGGAAATTGGTTTTTAAAATAAACGTTGTTTATTTTTGAAGTGTGGAAAATTTTATATCTTGTAAAGATATTTTTGGGAAAATAAATAATTTGAGAAATCTGGTGATGTTGCGCATCTTTATTGATAGTTAAATAACCGACTATCAATATTTACCTTTAAATAGGTATTTGTTGTGATTGTTTGAATTGGATGCCACACTTATTTTTAAATAAGCGCTCATTATTCGAGTTAACGGGGAAAGGACCATGGGGTCGTATAACCCACTCCGAATATGTGATACGTCGTTATGAATTGCATTTGAAGACCGGTGTTGAAGACCGGATATTTGTGAAAACGGATGGATTACCGTCGAGTTACTCTGCATCGACTGATCTCCGATACAGAGGTTTTATCACCCTTAGTGACGGGATGTCCGGATGTGATTAGTGAATATCCGGATTGCAAGGGCTTCTTTGGAAGTGCCTTCGGTTCTGTTCGATCCCGGAACAGACTTGTATGGATTGTATGTCTGACGTTACAATTTGAGATGTAAAGCTGGTTTCTATCAAATATATTTCTGTTGGTGGCGGAGAATTTATTCTCTTAGCTTAACACCCTTCTCTGAGACGTACGAGCTCAGAGGTTATATAGTTGATGGTTACTAGTGATACATTCCCGAATTGGTAATGTGGCATACTGAGTGTTGCTGTGAAATGATCGTTGAATGATCATTTGTGATAGGATCATTTGTTTGATCGTTTATCTTGATGATCATTGCTTTGATCATTTGTTGACCCAAAGCACTGCTTTTGTAAATCGTGGCTTTGTGGACGAGACTTCATCGAGCCTCACACCCCGGAAATGGTCAAAACAAGAAAGATGCAGCAAGGTTATTAGGGGGTAGCACCCCTTTAGTGTATGCCATTCCTTCTGGATAGAGGTGGTATCATGGTATGGAGCCCAGATACTTAACCTATGTGGTTACTGCAAATTTATTACTTTGTGGTTGTTGGAAATCGGGGATCCTCGGATAAAGATCGGTTACGATCGGGGAATGACATATTCGTGTCAGTAGTTACCCAGTTAGGGGTAACCCGGCCTTGTGTTGGCAGAGATCCGGTTAGGTTCTCGGGACGTCATTCCAGAGGCGTTTCCATGTGGCAATGGGAAGTTCCTTGGCCTGACCATTTGTTGGAAATCCAAAGAAACAATACAAGCCTTGTACGGTTTTAGTTGTAGAACCTGCGATTTAATATGGTAGTTATAGTAAGCATACTATAATGGTACTTATGCTGGCTAAGATTTATATTCTACTTTCGAAATGATTTTTTTCTACACTATGCACTAATAATAATATCAAAAATGATTTGATTTTGCATAGTAAGCATCTTTGACTATCATAAGGAGAAACCTCCTCCAAGTCTGCGTTTGCATTGTGTGTGTGGCGGGAGACCTTATGGTAGTTTCATTTTCAAAAAGCATTGCGAATTTTCTTTTAAAATTTCTCCTATTCTTTGTTTAAAAGATAAATAACTGTTTTAGTTCTCACACCAGTCACATGACTGACCTGGAGTTTATTGTTCCCTTCCTAAACTCTGGGTGCCCACCAATTTCTACACGGGCAGTCTAGAGTTAGGTTATCAGGTCATTCTGGATTCAGGCGTTGCTACAGATATCTGGAGGCGAGCTGGATGGCGTAGCATATTATCTATTGTATATAGTATTTCTTTTCCGCTGTTTGTTGTTGTAAACTCTGATAATGAATGTGATGTAATGTATAAAATGTATAGTTCTTTGTTTTAATAAATATTCATTTATCTATTATATGTTGTTCCGCTGCGATTGTGAGATTCTGATATATTGTCTGTTGTTCTTTCCTGTTCTGGTATTTGTTGTTCTGTTCTTCTTTTTCTTTCTTTCTCTCTCTTCTTCTACCTCTTTCTTCTTCTTCAACCATAACTTTTTGGTTTTTCGGCAACGAAAAACCCCAAACATTACAAGTATAGAGGTGGGGCGTCACCGTGGCTGCTCGGTTTCAAGCACGATTCAACGATGTCCGGTCACGTAGGCGAGGTCGGCCGTATAGAGGTCGCGGCGTGGCCTCTGGGGTGGGTGATGGTGCCTCGACCGGCAAGATGGACACATGAGTAGGCGTCAAAGCGAGTTCTTCGTTTGCATTCTATTGGCAGATGATAAGAGTTGGGGCACAAGGTTAAGTCAATTACAAATTTACCCCTTACTTGTTTTAATTTTTAAATTTTTTATTTAAATTTATAACCTTCCGATCATCGTAACTTTTACATATGAACTTGGATTTGGATGCGGTTTGTTTTTCCAGGATCGTATTGAAATTTCGGACATTTTGACGCTTGTTTTGATGAATTCTGAGACTGTTAAATTTTAGACCTCAAATTGGAAGACCGAAGGTGAGTGTTTTTGTAACGCCCCACCTCTATACCCACGCTAGCCAAGAACACTCCGGAGTAGTGCTGTCAACTAGCACGGAGAATAAGGCTGTTGAGGAGCGACCATCCATGTAATTGCTTATCACACGGTGGCTATAAATAATCTTCGGAAACAAACATAGAAATAATCATATCACAAATCAGTCACAGATATCCATATCACAAATGCGGAAGAAGATATGAATATATAACTAACACATGAAAGTGTACATCAGAGTAGTGGTCAGTAAGATACACGATAATACAAAAGAATAGCAACACGTGCTATACAAAAGAATACAACTATGAGTCTATATCTCAAGTGTATACAACAAAAAAAATGCTAATCTAAACAGTTAGCCAAAAGTCAGAGTGATGAATCCCTGGGAAGAAGTCAAGCAGAAGCACCTGTAACATCTCGGTCTGACCCGAGTATTATTTAAGAAAATAATAAACGGGTCAGTCTAGCTATAAATATCAGATGACATGATATAACATAAAAGATATGGCATAAACATAAACATCCATAATGACATACCACTATAAGTATGTAAATAATGATCAACAGAAGATCAATCAATAAGAGATAATCAATATCACAAGAATCTTCTCAAAGATTCGGAAAGGGCATCATACCCCAAACTTGTACTCATAACAAGTCAATGACATAAATTCCAGAAATCAACACGAGAAATCCAGAAATCATAAAAAAGGGAAAGGGGCCTATCACATGACGGTCCGAAGACCATGGGGAGCTACCCCACATGTGTGAATGGAATCACACAGATTGAGGTCAAGACTAACCAAAAAGCAGAAAGGTATGTGTGAATGGAATCACACAAGTGGTGTCTAGTCTAACCTTGCAATGAAAGAGACATCGCGCAATTGCTAGTCTAATTCATAAAGCGATCATCAAGATCAACGAGAAGTGTCAATTACACTAAGCTAGTAAATATAGAAGTTTAGCTTCATGTCCCATAACCACTTGCTTAACTTAAATATTTACGAACAAACTGTAAATCTTCACTAATAAAATTGTCACGAGGTTCAATCGAACAAGTCCAAGAATTAACCGACGAAGTGAACGCAAGCGTTTCATACCACTTGTTTTACTAAGTCGTTTAATTAGATTTCTCATCCGAGTGAGGTAAAGGCTTGTATATACTAATAGATTGGAAAACGGTTTAAGAAAAGAGCTTTGTTATTAAAAATAGAGTTGAAATTGTTTGTTAAAAGAGTTTTGATATTTACTACTAGTATTGAAACCTTTATATTATAAAGTGACAAAACACATAAGCAAGTGTAGAAACAATCAGTCACAAAGATCGCATACGGGGATGCGAATAAAATCCAAGGAAATCAGCTCAATGTTTTTCAGATAAGATCCCCTACGGAGGGGGGGTCCAGGGGGGGTGGCAACCCCCCAAGGTGGGGGTGCGGGGGCAACGCCACCGCTTACGGGGTTCGACCTGCCCGGTCAGGTCGCGGGGGTCCAGGGGGCAGCGCCCCGACCAAAACGGTACGACCTAGTGAAGACCAAAGGAAGGATAGGATCGAGCGACTTAAAGGGTTTCGACCTAAAGAGTCACGACCTAAAGGAGTAAGCGACCCTAAGGAAACTCGCGACCTAATCATGGCCGAGCTAAGGTGAGGTGCGACTCAACCAGGTAAGCGACCTAAGAGAGGCGAGCGACCTAAGGAACTCGCGACCTAACAATAGCACAGGTCAAGCGACCTAAGGGAGACGAGCGACCTAAGGAACTCGCGACCTAACAATAGCACAGTTCAAGCGACCTAACGTTTTAAGGCCGAGCAACCTAATTAAACTCGCGACTTAATGGTGTGAAAGGCGTGCGACCTAAAGTGTTACGACCTAAGGGTCGAGCGACTTAGTGGAACAAGGTCATACGACCTAACGAAGTAAACGGTCGAGCGACCTAACAGGTTATAGGTCATGCGACCTAGTGGGTTAACGGCCTAACGACCTAAGGGTTATAGGCCCAACGACTTAACGGGTTATAGGTCCAACGACCTAGCGGGTTAGAAGGTCATGCGACCTAAAAAGGGAAGGCAAGGTCGAGCGACTTAAAGAACCAAGGCCACACGAGTTAAGGCCTAACGGCCTGACGACCTACGACCTAAAGGCCCACGACTTACGACCTAAGGAGCCAGAGCGAGCGACCTAAGGCTATATAGGGGATTTAAGGTCAGAAACGACCTAAGTGTTTGCGACCTAACGACCTAAAAGCCCGCGACCTACGACCTAAGAGCCTACGACCTACGACCTAATTCCGAGTGCCGAGCGACCTAACGTTGTAGGCATTTTAAGGTCGGAAACGAGCTATTTTGAGGCCGAGACTTTTCCACGCGAACGACCTAGCATAGGCAGAACGACCTAAGTGAAGAATTTCACCAAAAACACTAAAAATTGGAGTTTTTTCGCCAATTCGATTCAAACCAAATGCAAATGTGCATGCAAAAGTGATAGGGAATCATTCCCAACAGTCCAATATAGTTATAGACTAGAATTGTGAGATAAAAATCTCACCTTTGCACTAAAGTTTATGAAGATGAAGCTTGAAAGCAAGGAGAAGCAATCCAAAGCTTGAATCCAATATCTTCTACTTGAATTTGGAGTTGAATGTTGGATTTGTAATTGAATTTGTGCTTGGAGTTTTAATTTCCCATTCTTTTTACCATTAAAGCCCAAGCTTGAGTTAGTTAGGAAATTTATGAAGAGTGAGGAGAAGAGGGTTGGAACTTGGGCTTAATAGGCTAAACTAACCCAAAGTCCAAAGCGGGAAAAATTAGTGAAATTGCTATAACTCCAAACCTATCGATGTTTATACTTAAAAAGTTGTAAACGACATTTCGAACTCAATGGAAGTGGTCTCGAGTCCTAATTTGACCGTTTGCAAAAAGTAGCTTTTCGGACCAAAATCCGATTAACGAGTTAATATTTAAATAAAATATTTAAATACAAACTCGATAAATATGCGGGTTGTTACAGACTCCCCTCCTTAAAGAAATTGCGTCCTCGCAATATATATAAGATGGAAATAAAAAGTAACAACCATAAAAGCATATTAACACAAGAGGAATTTTGAAATAAGAAGTTCACCTCAAGGAGCAGGAGTAAGCAAGTCCGGATGTGTACGCTCGATGAATTCTCTGGATTCCCAAGAACAATCCTTAGGATTTGAGGACCATTGAACCTTCACAAGCGGAACATCTTTATTTCGAAGTCGTTTAACCTCAGAAGCTATAATTCGAATAGGATGCTGCTCATAAGTTAAATTCGGCGAAACTTCAATTTCTTCCACAACAGCAGGCTCAAGAATAGAATCGGAATCCCGAAGGCATTTCCGTAATTGAGAAACGTGAAATACATCATGCATAGCAGAAAACTGAGCCGGCAATGCAAGGCGATAAGCCATGGAACCAATACGTTCAGTGATAGGAAATGGCCCAATATATCGAGGCGCTAACTTCCCCGATCGACTGAAACGTACAACACCCTTCATAGGTGAAACACGAATAAAAACAGGATCCCCAACAGAAAATTCTAATTTCCTTCTTCGATTATCGGCATAGGATTTTTGTCTACTCTGGGCTTCTTTCATCCTATGTCGAATAAGTTCAATCTTTTCCGTGGAATCATGAATAAAGTCTGGACCTAAAACCAGCTTCTCACCGGCCTCAAGCCAACAAGAAGGAGATCGACATGGCCTTCCATAGAGTGCCTCGAAAGGTGCCATACCAATACTAGATTGGAAGCTATTATTATAGGAAAATTCAACAAGTGAAATATGATCTTCCCAACTTCCACCAAAATCAAGCACACAAGCACGAAGAAGATCTTCAAGAGTTTGATTCACACGCTCGGTTTGTCCATCGGACTGGGGGTGATAAGCGGTGCTAAAATTAAGCTTCGTTCCTAAAGCTTTTTGAAGACTCTTCCAAAATCCACTAGTAAACAATGGATCACGATCGCTAACAATAGACGTAGGAACTCCATGCAATTTTACAATTTCCTTGACAAATAGTTTGGCCAAAAGAGGAACGGTTCGGTTAGACCGAACCGGAATAAAATGGGCGGATTTAGTAAGTCTATCAACAATCACCCATAAGCTATCATGACACGAACGAGAACGGGGAAGGCCATCTATAAAGTCCATGGAAATTTGATCCCACTTCCAAATAGGAATTTCTAAAGGTTGCAATAACCCACCAGGCCTTTGATGTACGGCCTTGACAAGTTGGCAAGTCATGCAACACTTAACAAAGTTAGCAATATCAGATTTCATTCCCTCCCAATAATAAAGTCGCTTCATATCAGCGTACATTTTACTACTACCGGGATGAATGGTGAATTTGGAACGATGGGAATCTTCTAAAATATCTTTACGAAGATCTCCAATATTTGGTACGATAAGTCTACCAATCGAATGCCGCCACGAGAATCAATATCAAAGTCTTTCAAACCTTCAATATCAATTTTATCCTTAACATTTTTGCCCAGAAGAGCCAATTCAGAATCTAACCCTTGAGCTTCAAGAATGCGGTCTAAAAGAGAAGGATGAGCCTCAAGGCTACATAAAACAAGCGATGAGCATAAATCGGATACGCTCTCTTGAATCTCACAAGTGGATAAGATCTCGAGATCGTTCCATTCAGATATCATCATAGAAACAACTGCTTGTTGCTTACGGCTAAGAGCATCGGCGACACGATTACCCTTACCGGGGGTATAAAGAATATCAAGATCATAAGGTGCAAGGAACTCGAGCCAACGCTGTTGACGTAAATTAAGTTCTTTTTGAGAAAATAAATATTTCAAAGACTTATGATCCGTGTAAAGAATAAATTTCTCTCCCAATAGATAATGACGCCACATTCGAAGGGCGAAAACAATAGCCGCGAGCTCTAGATCATGTGTGGCATATCTAGTCTCGGCCGGCTTCAATTGCCTAGAAGCATAAGCAACAACACGTTCTTTTTGCATAAGAACGACACCCAAACCAACGTGACTAGCATCGGTATAAACAACAAAATCTTGATTCCCCTCGGGAATAACAAGAATAGGAGCATCGGAAAGGAGTTCTTTCAATTTCTGAAAAGAGGCTTCACATTTGTCCGACCAAATGTATTTAACTCCCTTCTTAGTCAAGCCAGTAAGAGGCACGGCAATCTTAGAAAAGTCTTTAATAAAACGACGGTAATAGCACGCCAATCCGAGAAAACTACGAATCTCTGTCACACTCTCCGGTCTCTTCCAATCCTGAATCGCTTCAATCTTTGAAGGATCCACGGATATCCCGGATTCAGAAATAATATGACCGAGAAACTTCACACGAGATTGCCAAAAGTGGCATTTAGAAAATTTTGCCTTTAATTGATTACTCCCAAGTGTTTCCAATACAATCCGAAGATGTTTCTCATGTTCCTCCTCGGTTTTTGAATACACAAGAATATCATCAATGAATATGAGAACAAACCGATCGAGGAAATCTTTGAAAACTCGATTCATGAGGTCAACGAAATAAGCTGGAGCATTCGTTAACCCAAATAGCATAACAAGCCATTCATAAGATCCATATCGAGTACGGAATGATGTCAAAGGAATGCTATCCTCAGCGATACGAAGCTGATGGAAACCGGTAGCCAAGTCCAATTGTGAAAAGACCTTAGCACCACTAAGCTGATCGAATAGATCATCAATCCGAGGTAAAGGATATTTATTTTTAATAGTAAGATCGTTAAGCTTGCGATAATCAACGCAGAGCCTCAGAGTACCATCGGATTTCTTTACGAAAATAGCCGAAGCTCCCCAAGGCGAGGATCTAGAGCGAATAAATTGCCTCGTCTCCAACTCAGATAATTGTTTACGCATCTCCTCATTTTCCTTATTGGACATGCGATAAGGAGGACGAGTAATAGGTTGAGCTCCAGAAACAAGATTAATTCTGAACTCAATTGCTCGTTTAGGTGGTAAACCTAAAACGGGCTCGAATATGTCGGAAAATTCACGAACAACATGAATACGAGAAATAATATCATCTTCATCATCATCATCGTTATCACGAGGATTTAAAGAATATAAAGATGCCACCAAACAGGATTCTGAATCTTTAAGATTAACAGAAATCTGATTAACAGATAGTGGATGTCGGAGATGAATAGTCCGCTCAGGACATAGGATATGGGCTTGATAACGGTTAAGCCAATCCATTCCCAAAATTATTCCAAAGCCTAAGTAACGCATAACATGCAAATCGGCTAGGAAAGGAAAATCGCAAAAAATAATCTCCACATCTTTACAAAGCAAACTAAGAGTTGCGGATCCACCAACAGGATTCGCAATTTTTAAAGAAGTCATCAATGCAGTAACACTTAAGGAAAAAGTGTCTACCAGTTCCTTTGATATAAAAGAATGGGATGCACCCGTATCAAAGAGAACTCTAATAGGTTGATCATGAAATAAAATAATACCATCAAGAATGGAATGAGAAATACCTTGGCCACGAGATGTGTTGCCAGGGGCTTGAGCCACATTCAACTTTCCTTCCTTCTTGCCTTTACGCTTGAGGCATTGATGTATGTAATGATCCGGGCTCTTACAATAGCGACAAGATTTGGGCTTAGAGCACTTATTCGCATAATGACCCCCAGACCCACAGTTGAAGCAACTCGCACCACTAGGAGAAGGAGACTTTGCCGCAAGGGTAGCCTGCTTACCCTTTTTGTTGGGATAAGGACCCTTGAATTTGTTTGGCCTCTTCTTGTTGTTGAAGTTTGGTTTAGCGCCTTCCACTTCAACATCACTCTCTCTATCAGCCTCTTCAAGACGAAGAGCGATATCGATGAGTTGATCAAATGCGACTTCTAGTTTCAGGAGCAGTGGCTTCTTAAGATTCTTATTTAAGCCATAAACGAACCTCTGGTTCTTCTTCAATGGGGTGTTGATGTATTCAACCCCATATTTGGAAAGCGACTCGAAGGCTGCGACGTAATCAGTCACAGAGGATTGACCTTGAACAAGGTCTATAAAACGTCGAGCCAAGGTTACTTTCCCAGCTTCTGGTACAAACTTTAACTCGAAGCGTCCCTGAAATTGCTCCCAGGTGAGATCCGCTTCATTAATTTCTGAAATAAGGAGTTCGTACCAGTCCAATGCTCTCTCCTGGAGCATGCTGGAAGCCACCTGAACGCGGTGGAGATCGATAAGGTTCATGCGAGAAAAGATTCGATCGCATGATTTTAACCAAGCCTGGACCTCGATGATATTTTCCGAACCTTTGAAGGGCTTCCCACCCAAGTTGGTGTAATCGCTGCACAAGCGTGCGAATCCCGACTTTGGGTGAGTAGGTTCCGGGTTAGCTCCAGCTGCTTGAGCATTAGTTACTAAATCAAGAAGCTGTTGAGCAGTCATAGAAACTCCATCCGGAGGAGCAGCACCAGATGATCCAGTTTTGGGACGGCCTGGTCTAGACATTCTCTTCCTTAAAGAAAGAAAGAAGAGAAGGAAGAAGGTTATTTACCAATGAACATCAAGCAATCTTGATAGATAAAACAAGGAATCATAAAGGAAATAGGATGAATCGGTACGAAGACTCGAATTAATCCTATGGTATGACTCCTAAGATAGACCTAGGACGATGATCCTTGTTAAGTTATTCTACATTGTTCCGAAGTTTGGCTCTGATACCAAGCTGTAACGCCCCACCTCTATACCCACACTAGCCAAGAACACTCCGGAGTAGTGCTGTCAACTAGCACGGAGAATAAGGCTGTTGAGGAGCGACCATCCATGTAATTGCTTATCACACGGTGGCTATAAATAATCTTCGGAAACAAACATAGAAATAATCATATCACAAATCAGTCACAGATATCCATATCACAAATGCGGAAGAAGATATGAATATATAACTAACACATGAAAGTGTACATCAGAGTAGTGGTCAGTAAGATCCACGATAATACAAAAGAATAGCAACACGTGCTATACAAAAGAATACAACTATGAGTCTATATCTCAAGTGTATACAACAAAAAAACTGCTAATCTAAACAGTTAGCCAAAAGTCAGAGTGATGAATCCCTGGGAAGAAGTCAAGTAGAAGCACCTGTAACATCTCGGTCTGACCCGAGTATTATTTAAGAAAATAATAAAAGGGTCAGTCTAGCTATAAATATCAGATGACATGATATAACATAAAAGATATGGCATAAACATAAACATCCATAATGACATACCACTATAAGTATGTAAATAATGATCAACAGAAGATCAATCAATAAGAGATAATCAATATCACAAGAATCTTCTCAAAGATTCGGAAAGGGCATCATACCCCAAACTTGTACTCATAACAAGTCAATGACATAAATTCCAGAAATCAACACGAGAAATCCAGAAATCATAAAAAAGGGAAAGAGGCCTATCACATGACGGTCCGAAGACCATGGGGAGCTACCCCGCATGTGTGAATGGAATCACACAGATTGAGGTCAAGACTAACCAAAAAGCAGAAAGGTATGTGTGAATGGAATCACACAAGTGGTGTCTAGTCTAACCTTGCAATGAAAGAGACATCGCGCAATTGCTAGTCTAATTCATAAAGCGATCATCAAGATCAACGAGAAGTGTCAATTACACTAAGCTAGTAAATATAGAAGTTTAGCTTCATGTCCCATAACCACTTGCTTAACTTAAATATTTACGAACAAACTGTAAATCTTCACTAATAAAATTGTCACAAGAGGTTCAATCGAACAAGTCCAAGAATTAACCGACGAAGTGAACGCAAGCGTTTCATACCACTTGTTTTACTAAGTCGTTTAATTAGATTTCTCATCCGAGTGAGGTAAAGGCTTGTATATACTAATAGATTGGAAAACGGTTTAAGAAAAGAGCTTTGTTATTAAAAATAGAGTTGAAATTGTTTGTTAAAAGAGTTTTGATATTTACTACTAGTATTGAAACCTTTATATTATAAAGTGACAAAACACATAAGCAAGTGTAGAAACAATCAGTCACAAAGATCGCATACGGGGATGCGAATAAAATCCAAGGAAATCAGCTCAATGTTTTTCAGATAAGATCCCCTACGGAGGGGGGGTCCAGGGGGGGTGGCAACCCCCCAAGGTGGGGGTGCGGGGGCAACGCCACCGCTTACGGGGTTCGACCTGCCCGGTCAGGTCGCGGGGGTCCAGGGGGTAGCGCCCCGACCAAAACGGTACGACCTAGTGAAGACCAAAGGAAGGATAGGATCGAGCGACTTAAAGGGTTTCGACCTAAAGAGTCACGACCTAAAGGAGTAAGCGACCCTAAGGAAACTCGCGACCTAATCATGGCCGAGCTAAGGTGAGGTGCGACTCAACCAGGTAAGCGACCTAAGGGAGGCGAGCGGCCTAAGGAACTCACGACCTAACAATAGCACAGGTCAAGCGACCTAAGGGAGACGAGCGACCTAAGGAACTCGCGACCTAACAATAGCACAGGTCAAGCGACCTAACATTTTAAGGCCGAGCGACCTAATTAAACTCGCGACTTAATGGTGTGAAAGGCGTGCGACCTAAAGTGTTACGACCTAAGGGTCGAGCGACTTAGTGGAACAAGGTCATACGACCTAACGAAGTAAACGGTCGAGCGACCTAACAGGTTATAGGTCATGCGACCTAGTGGGTTAACGGCCTAACGACCTAAGGGTTATAGGCCCAACGACTTAACGGGTTATAGGTCCAACGACCTAGCGGGTTAGAAGGTCATGCGACCTAAAAATGGAAGGCAAGGTCGAGCGACTTAAAGAACCAAGGCCACACGAGTTAAGGCCTAACGGCCTAACGACCTACGACCTAAAGGCCCACGACTTACGACCTAAGGAGCCAGAGCGAGCGACCTAAGGCTATATAGGGGATTTAAGGTCAGAAACGACCTAAGTGTTTGCGACCTAACGACCTAAAAGCCCGCGACCTACGACCTAAGAGCCTACGACCTACGACCTAATTCCGAGTGCCGAGCGACCTAACGTTGTAGGCCATTTTAAGGTCGGAAACGAGCTATTTTGAGGCCGAGACTTTTCCACGCGAACGACCTAGCATAGGCAGAACGACCTAAGTGCAGAATTTCACCAAAAACACTAAAAATTCGAGTTTTTTGGCCAATTCGATTCAAACCAAATGCAAATGTGCATGCAAAAGTGATAGGGAATCATTCCCAACAGTCCAATATAGTTATAGACTAGAATTGTGAGATAAAAATCTCACCTTTGCACTAAAGTTTATGAAGATGAAGCTTGAAAGCAAGGAGAAGCAATCCAAAGCTTGAATCCAATATCTTCTACTTGAATTTGGAGTTGAATGTTGGATTTGCAATTGAATTTGTGCTTGGAGTTTTAATTTCCCATTCTTTTTACCATTAATGCCCAAGCTTGAGTTAGTTAGGAAATTTATGAAGAGTGAGGAGAAGAGGGTTGGAACTTGGGCTTAATAGGCTAAACTAACCCAAAGTCCAAAGCGGGAAAAGTTAGTGAAATTGCTATAACTCCAAACCTATCGATGTTTATACTTAAAAAGTTGTAAACGACATTTCGAACTCAATGGAAGTGGTCTCGAGTCCTAATTTGACCGTTTGCAAAAAGTAGCTTTTCGGACCAAAATCCGATTAACGAGTTAATATTTAAATAAAATATTTAAATACAAACTCGATAAATATGCGGGTTGTTACAGTTTTGACCCACTTACAACTTCTAAATTTCTTATGTTTGTCAAATTAAATTAATGATGTGATTAGGAATTTATTTTTGGCTGTTTGGTATATTAAATATGTTATTCCAGTTAATTTGTTTTTATTTGGATTAAATCATTATTTAATTTATTATTAAATTTAAATTGCCAGTTAAATACATGTTATTGGTTATTAGTTATTATTGAAATTAATTGATTTAATTGTATGATGACTGTGGTGGATGTTTGATTTCTTTTGGTGTTGGATGATTGGATGTTATGTAAATTTATATACTGTTGTCACTCTGCAAGTTTCCTTGATTATTATTATTTGAATGTCACTATGGGTTGAAATGATATATACCCAAACGATCTATAGATTAGGGGAAATCGTTATGTGTTGAAATGATAGACTCGACGATTTTATGGATTTTACTTAATTCGGGATTGCAGTTTGAAATGATATATAACCGTAAATTTTTAAAATTGCAGGTTGAAATGATAAATATTCACATCACTTGATCCTAGGGTAGAGAATTATATAAGGACACTGGATTGGTTAAATTAAATGATTTTAAAATCCTTAATTTTTGAATTTGGTTAAATAATATTTTGAAATAAAAATTTGAGTTATATAAAATTGAATTATTATCAAAAATCCAAGTTTTATGTTAAAATTGGAATTGGTTTAAAGGAATTGTGTAAAGGAATTAAATTGAAATTTTAAAGTGATTTTGAAGAATAATTGATTTTTTTTTTGAAATTGAGTTATTAAAATTGTTTGAAAGATAACATTGAAAATATTGAATTCGGAGTAGTTTAAATTGATATTTCAAACATGGATTGAAAGCAATATAGAATTTAATAGTTTATTTGGAATTCGAATTGAAAGGATTGAAATTGGGCTTTGTTGATTGGGAAATTTGAAATGACCCAGATATATTGAAATTAAATTATTAGTAAAATTGATATAAATTCCAAACTCATATTTTAATATAACTATTTAAAAATATATTATTTTAAGTTTTCAAATTATTAAGATTTTCAAATTATTAAACTATTTTAACTTATATTAACTATATAATTTATTTTAACCTATTTTAGACCAATTTAATTTACTTTAACTAATTTAAACCATTTAATCTATTTTGAATCTAATTTATCTATATTTAAAGCTATTAAATCTATTATAATTATATTTAATCTATTTTAAATCCATTAACAATCCTAGATCGATTTAAAATATCTGTAATCCATATTGAATTATTTTAGAGTATTTAAACTATTAAAATTTTATTTAAACTATTTATAACTATTTAAAACTATTTATAACTATCTAGACTACCTTTCTAAATTTCAACTAAATAAAGTGGATGTGTTTATGTCATAAATCCTCGATTTTTGAAGTGAACACGGTTAAATGTTGTTACAACCTAAGTTGGGATTTAAATGTTATAAGTAATTGAATATGATTATTTTGAAGTAAGGATTTAACCTATTTGGAAATATGATTTTTGAAAGAAATTATTATTTCGGAAACGATATGATTTCAAATGTGATAAGAATTTGAAAGTGAATATAATTTTGAAAGTGATATGATTTTGAGAATATGATATTTTTCATATAAATTGTGAATTGACTTTCAAAATGTAAAAGAACTGTCCGGTGTGAAATAAGCGTTTGGTTGTTAAAGGGACCGGGATTAGATATTATCATACTCTCTGCCAATACCAAAAACCACTTTAACAGCTGTGTGCATGGTAGAGATTCTAAAAATAAAGTAGAATGGTTTGGCGAATGACTTCTATATAAGGTATGACATGACCCTAACTCCCGTGATTCAGCATACTATGACTAAAACAGGAGCCATGCCGGGCCAAGTGAGGTCCACCTCCGATCGGGCACATTTCTTCGATACCATTCTATTACTTTGTGATTGATTTGGTGGCCACCCTTAATTTCATTTGGGAGTGTGTTCGAGGTGGGAGGTAGTAGCTGTTATGCGTTACCACCAGTCCGGATCCGCAATTCGTTTATCTACCCTAACAATGCCTCGAGTGCCATGTTCACATGCCCTAAAGCGTCTTCTATAAGTTTTTTTGTACCATACCTATCGAGTGCCCTCTGTGTAAACCTCCAGTTTACGGAGGTGCGTACGGTACTGTATAGACTATGAGAATATATAAAATGTGTTATGGGTGATATGGGTAACGCCTTAACGCTATTTTAATACTTTTACTTTACTGTAGACATATTATAATAGCGTATTGTATCGCATAGTAGATAGTTTAAAAGATCCTTAGGAGATGTGAATCCCGAACATCTCTTAAGTTATTGCACTCCCGTTAGACAGTGGATAAGAGATGTCAAATCCCGTAAACATATCTGCCATCTTCACACTCATATTTACCGTTGATTTAACTTTCATAAGATCATTTAGTTCTGACTCAAGTATTTTGTCTTTCCAATTCGCTTGGGTCAGCCTGATCATTTCAGGGTTGAAGACCTTATTTCTAAAGGATGAAGACGAAGATATGTACTATTATTATTTATGATATGTGTTCCACTGTATCATGTTGTTCTGCTGTATTTATTTATTTATTCTTGTTGTCTGTAACTATGATTCTGTATTGTATTAGTATAATCAAATTTATTTATAAACAGCTTCATGAACTGCTATTTGATTACTATATTTTGTCATTCCGCTGCGAGATTCTATATATGCTTTATTTCTTTCTCTTTTCTTATTTACCCCATAACAATCTGCCCTTTTGAATGGTTTGAGTCCGATGTGTGTGTCTGCTTAAAACATCCAAAAGGCAGGTCGTTACAGTTGATATCAGAGCTTTGGTTTAGCGATAACCTTAGCTTTGTGGGGCTTGACTCATATTTAATAGGGTAGCAATACCGTAAAATGAGTCGCTGAGTGTATATATACGAGAGAGTTTATTTGTTAGTGTTAAAAAAAGGTTTTTGTATTGTGTTAATTTGTTCATGTTTTGTATTTATGAATTCTGGTTGGTGCATAGGACGCTATGACATCGATAGAGATTTCTAAACACTTAATAGGGCAAACCGACACAATATTTGTTTTGAATGTAGGTAAATGAGATAATTTTGCCTATTATATATTTTTGTATATAAAATAATAAATTTTATAAAAGATACATTTGGTTGTAATGTATTTGTTTGCTAGGTAGTGATATTTCATAAATATTGATTTAAACATTAGCTTTACAAATCAAATAAATATAAATCGAAAATTAAGAACTTAAGTTTCGGGATTTCTAAAAATTTCTTTCGATTGATTTTGGAATATAATATTAATATTATTTAGAAGTATTTTCTGATATAAATATTTCAATGTGATTTGAAGGAAATGTTTTAAAGGAATTTTGGAAGGGAAATAAGTTCTGTACTTCCCTCTTTGTCGTTGGAAAATAATTTCGGCAATGAGTGCACACATCATCGACATTCATTTTCATATTTCAAAGTGGGAAGGCCATTGTAGTAATTTTACTACAGATTTATATTGATAAACAAATATAAATTTCAAAGTTTAAATATGATTGGATATATAAGTTGTAAGCATATACATATGTATATTATTTTAAACAAGTTGAAATAGAACCCGACATTTATTTTTTAAGTTTCTATAAATTAGAGATTTCAATTATTGTAATGAAATGAAATTTTAATTATTTAATAATTGAAAATTATAAAATAAAAATAAGAAATTAAATTCTAAATAAAGAATGAAATATAAAAGAAATTTGGAACTTGTAACCTGTGAGCCAAAGGATGAAAATCCTGAGGATATGATTATTGAACATCTTCGTAAATTAAAAAATAAATAAGATAAACTTGTGTAATTTTGAATTACATTCTTAAAACATATATACATATACACACATATATATATATATATATAACTTACCAACAATTAAAAGTTATAATCTTTAATAAGAATATGTAATGCAATATTATACGAGTAAAATTAAAGTAATGAAAGTGTTCAATGAAATTACTTTTATAAATAAGAATTTTGTTATTATAATGGTTATAAACTTAAGTTATAATAATGAAATAGAAAATGAGTATTGTAAGTAAATAATTATAAATTTAAGTAAATGTTTGATGTTAATTACAAGTAAAATAAGTGGAAAGGATGAATACTATAAGTAGATGATTATAAACTTAAATCAATGATGAAGGACTTTGTAATTAAATTGAATGCTATATTAAATTAAATAACTATAACTTCAAAAAGGTTGAAATGATTCCAAAAATAGATTTAATATTCATGACACTTTGTGAAGAAATGAAGTTGAATTAAAAGTAAGAAGCTTAGGTATGAACTTCTGCACTAACGAATATTAATATCTAATGGAAATCAAGTATATAAATTAATAAATGCGAACTAAGATGCAATAAAATGTATGTAATACTAAAATAATAAATTTAATGATTATTATAAACAATTGAATGGAAGTAACTTATATAGAAATGAATGTAAAGTAACGGAAAGAAATTGTCATTATGTGGGAAAAATGAACTCTGTAAGTAATGAATGAAAGTAAATGAAAATAAGCACTGAATGGTAAATGAAAATAAGCACTGAATGAATGAATGTGAATTTATTTACAAACAAACCTATGTAGTACTTTAAAAATTGATTTACATATGTTTAAAGTAATGGTGTATGAGTAACATATGTAAGAAAATGTAAATAACACATGTGAATAAATGAGGGTAAATTATTGGAATGAAGTGTTGAATGAATAAATGGGAATAATTTTGTATGAAATAAATGTAAAATTAAAGAAAGTAATCATTGAATGAATGAAAAAAATGAAAAAAATCTTTTGTAAAGAAATTTATAAGAATAAACTTAAATAATGTTTGGAATTTGATGTTTGTTTTAGTTTATGGGTTGTTGGGTAAAGATACCTTTAATTGTTTAGGATGTATGAATAATATATCGAGGTTATCTAAGACTATTGAGTAGATGGTATACTTAGTAGTTTATTTAACATTCTATGCGATTAAAGTGCCTAAACCAAACAAACCATCTGTTTTGCTTGATATGGATGAATGGTTGATCTCTTTGATTTCATGTTATGATTGTATGCTTGTTTACAAGTGAATGTTGTTATGTCGTAGTGACTTGTTTTGTTAGTAACTGAAAACAACTAAGATATTTTGCCCGACAAATAGGTACGTTCTCGGATTACGGTTTTATAGCGATATTATATTGTTTTTCCCGCTGTTGGGATATATTATTTTGAAAACTATAATATATATTGTTACTATTGATATTATTATTTCTTCCAAACCTCTTTGTATAAAGGAGACTCTGTCAAGAAAATTCGTGAATTTTGGACTTAGAAAATTTTGTGAAATATTTTCCAAACTTTTGTTAGCTTGAATATGAAATGACTTAATTGTTATAAATTGGTATATTTTATTTAAATTATTGAATTATGTAAATTAATTGCTTATAAATTTAATATTTTGAATAAGATATTGATTCCTTAATTCCTTCTTTTCCCTTCCTTTTCTTTTCGAGGACGAAAAGTTTTGAGTGGGGGAGAGTGTAACAACCCGTAATTTTCAATAATTAAAATTGTTAATTTAATAAGATTTTTGATATTTGACATCGGGAGAAATAAAAGTTTGTAATTTACTTATGATAATAATAACCAGAATGAATATAATAATGTTAATTTAAGCTAATTATTAACAATTTTAATGAAACTCCAATCAATTAAAATGATTTAATGTTATACTTGGCTATAAATTGAATATAAGAAAACAAATGTAAATATTGAATTAATTGATGAATTAGTATATAATTAATGATAATTGGATAAAAGAAGTGTTATGTAAGCAATTGTAACATTTGTTTATTAGTAATAACTTATAAGTGTGATTAAAAGTAAATGGTAACAATTATTATATTTTACCTATTTATTTAGTCTACTAATTAAATTCGAAATCAGTTGTGACTAATTCACTTAATTAGTGTAGTTAATGTAGATTAATTTGATAATTGAAGGATATTAATTCAATAAGATGTAACCAATGTAAATTTTATTCATAATATGATAATTGATGGAATAAAAATAATTGAAAATCAAGTTTGACCAAATTTTTGGAATTTAAATTACAATAAGTGAATTTATTACAATTAATTGTAATTAAATATTACGTTAATGGAAAGTAAGATGAAAATGATAAAATATTAATGTAATAAAATATATAACAATGTTAACTATGTATGTAGAGAAATAATTGATTGAGTATAAAGATTGAAATAAAATAAAATCAATTTATTGGAATTAAATTATAATTAATAGGATTAATGATAGTGGAAATTGAATACTGTAATTATTGAAATAATTTACACTAAATTGATGTGTAAACTTATTTTAATTTATTATAAATGTCTTTGCAACCAAAAATGATAAAAATCTGCTAGTGTATAAATATTGAATTAAAAGGGCGATTAATTTATTTAATATTAATTTATCTAATTAATGTGAAAATTGCCATTTTGGCCACTGATTCTGATTTCAACGAAACCAGTTTCATCGGATCCCTAAAGGTGAATTATTGTAGGATTTCAAGTTTCGTAATGATCAGACTTGTCATTTGATCGTACGGGCTCGAAACGCCTTGAAATTAATTTAATTGAAATCAATTCGAAATAAGCCGATTTTAACATAACTTCTTCATGCGATTGAATTAGGACTTGAAACATATTCCTTTGATTTTGAAATTATCGAAAACATCTATTTTGATATATGGGATGACCCATTTTCGTTCCAGAGACAGAACAGGTTTTTCGGGTCGTTTATCGTTCAATCAAATCTTGTCCGTTCTTTCTACTTTCAGCTCCGCCAATAAATAGCATGTCATAAAACCTAGCAGTCTTTCTATTTCTTATTTCTGTACATACAATTCTATAACGACCCGATATTTTCAACCATTCGCATCTGCACGTGTCGGATTGAATTGCTCAAAATATCATATTGTTAATTTAAATTTGGCAAAACTCAACATATACAGTAAATAAATCAATCATAGATCACAGACATAGAGTAATATAATAATATGCAGCGGAATCAATAAATAGTAGTTCATGAAGCTACTATATAAATATCAGAGTTAGAAATAAAATACAACAGAATAGCTCAAATGCAGTGAAGTCTCCAATGCAACAGATGATTCTTTGAACAAATCAACCGGAAAAGCTGAAAGCTGAAACAATAATTGGATCTCCAAGTGAAGCTCCAAACTTAAAAGGTGAGTCTCAAATGCTATATCCCTCAGTCTGACCCGAGCGTAAAGCAAAACACAAAACACTCGAGTCAGGATTAACATTCCTATATCAATAAATCCAACTCAAGTGAAATATCAACTGAAATATAAGCAACTCAAAGGATCCATGGAACTATCTACAATGTAGAAATATACACTATAACACCGTGGTCATCTCAAATTAATTCATACTTCAAAACCAAAAATATCATTTCCATTTCAAATAGATCTATTTCCCAAAATGGTGTATATATATATTAAATAATTTATAAAGTAAGGTATTTGCAATTTCCTCAAAAATTAACTCGACTTTCCCACTCAAATTAATTCAATCTCAATTTATCAATTTCCATTTAATTCAGTTTTCTAACTAACAAATTCAAATTATATTGATTTCGAATACAGATCTGAATCAAAAAATTTCCATTTAATTTCCAGTATATTTCAAAGCTTTAATATTCTGCATTTCGAAGTTAAATTTAACAGTTTTCTACATATCTCGATTTAACCTCATATTTTTCTAGTCTTGAAATATTCACTTAATAAACTCAGTATTATTCAATAACCTTAATTTACCCTTAGATTAAATATTCCTTTCGATTTGTTAAACTTGAAATATCAATTAATCACTTTAAATCAAAAAAATCAACTTATAAAATCAAATTTTAAACTTCAAATTCAATAGTTCAAATCGATTTAATTAAGTAGAATTCTTAATTAGATACAATTTTACTTAATTCAACTTTATCTTCCTTAACTTATACAAATCCTTGAAAATCTGTTCAAAGGTATAATACTTAGACATATTATATTAATTAAATCAAACTTTATTAGATTAAAGTTTATTATTAAATCTACTTTATATAAAAACAAAAATATATTTCCAATATTAAATAAAACCATATATATATTCCCTTTCAAAATCATGTAAATCATTTTTAAACTATTTATATATAGACCAACGATGTCTGTATATAATTTCGTATCATATGGTCAAGTGACACGGATATTTATCATTTCAGTCCGTAATTTAAATATATACAGGTAGATATCATTTCCACCTGCAATCCCAAATTCAATTCAAATGAAAATCGCTTGGGTCTATCATTTCAACCCATAACGAAATTCTCCAATTCTAAAGTCCGTTCGGGTATGTATCATTTCAACCCATAGTGAATTATATACTAACAGGGAACTTGCAGAGTGATAACAGATATGACAATAATGATAACAGGCATATATCATCAATAACAATATAATATGAACAACAGGATATGGTGTCATATCCCATAAGTGAACAATTACATATAAATGCATATCATATATACAACAATTTAAACAATTAACAGTTAAATTTTAGGAACATATTTCAATTATCGTTCCAATTGAAATCAAATTTAATAAATAAAAGAAAGTTAATCGTGAGTGATTGCTCACCTTTCGATGCTAGAGAGAATAGACAACGAAGTTGAGTTACGAATTCCAAAGCAATGCTTGATAGACACGATTCGATAAAGAAAACAGGCACGACGAACAAGCTGATTAATGGGAAAATCGGTGAGAACAAATCAGAATCAATCTTGATAGAGATAGAAACGAAATGTACATTGTATTATTATTAATTTCAAATCAATATTAATTTAAACATATATTAAATTAAATATATATGTATTTCAAAATCATTGCTTTTAAATAAAAACACATATAAAACAACATATATTTACACAGTAAAATTTGAAATAAATGAATATATATACTCATAACGATAAACAACATATTACATGTATATATATATAACATACACAAAATCTTATATAAGCTATATATATATATACATTCTATTTTAAAATGATACTCATATATATAAACTAATAGACAGCTATATATAAATAACTTGCATATCAAATTATTCAGTATTAAACATGTATGTTACCAGAACTAATACATCGTATGTTATGCGAACAAATACACTATATTATATGCTTTAAAAATGTAAGTTATTAAAATATCTATATTAACATATTTCATTATATTGTAAACAGCATACCAATACAGTAACACAAAATTTACTTCACCTATATTATCACATATAGTTAACAAAACTTTCATTATTAAATTTTATATACTATACAACATATAAGTATTAGTTTATATAAAATAATATATAACTATTGTATAATATAACCTTTAAAAAATACAGAGACTAGTATAATATAATCTTTAAAACAAACAAACTGGTATATAAACAACTTTAAATTTTTTATAAATTTTAAAACTGTACAATAGAGGACACATATATATACTTAACTTATGCAATCAAGCTATAAATATAACTATAACTAGTAATACCCAGTATAATATAAAAATACATATTAGTAACCAAAATAACTTGTATTGCCTGCTTTATAAGAATACACACATATAAACATCAGAACATAACTGTGTAATATAATGTATATTAACATACCATTCATAACCGAAATCGGCAAAACAAAATGTTTAAAAAATTTAAACAATTAAAGTAATATATATATATATATATATATAAATTAGTATTTAAAACACATTTTAAAAATGAAAATCTCTAGATATTAAAATCAGTATTCATTAAACATGTGTATTGGGACCAATATATTTGTAAATTATATATAAAAAAGGAATCGAAGACTAAAACCCAATGTATATATATAACACGTGACCCAAAAAATGTAAAACAACTAATATATAATTGTATACTTTATATATAAAAATGTAATAAAAGAGCTGTAGGAAAGGTAAACCATATGAAGTAAACCATACGTGTGACCATTACCTTCAGGAAGAAGCACGTGCAAGAAGATGAAGGCAATATGAGATGCGGATGAAATTGTGTACGTGGGTTTTTATATTTAACATAGGCTTGCGTTGATTTGGTGTATGAAAGGCAAGAAATAAATGATTTGAAAGGGTAGAGGAATTATAGGATTTCATTACTATTAAATACAAATAAGAAAAAGGTAAGTGTAAAAGAGATGAAATAATTTACACGTAAAGTGTAAGGCAAGATTTTCATTCCTTTTAAAATGTAAGGCTGATGATTTTAACAGCTAAGGTAAGAAATCAAAAGTGTGCGCATTAGAGAGGCAATAATTAAATAGAAACGTACGCCCAAAATTTATAACAAAGTAACGTACTTTGAATTTATTTGTTTCGTATTTATTTAGTAAAATATATGCTAAAGTATATTTCAGAAGATAACGTGTCATTTATATAACGCCAAATAATTTAAACAAGAACGGGTATAAAACGTACCAAATAAAACGTATAATTAAATAGCTATTTACACATTATTTATTTCTTAATTTAAAATTTGATTTGTTACATCCATTTGATTTGTTTATTCCTTTACTAAGAAAACGGATGTATATACGTATAAAAGAAACGTATAAATTTATTTCTTTTTACACATTATTTATTACTTAATTTAAAAGTATATAACAAATTTAAAAGAAATAAAATTGGAACAAATGTTGTACAAATATATACAGTTTAAATAAAAGATTTGGAAGTTAAAATTTAAAATTTCAATTAAAGTTAAACTTTAACCTAAAATCAAAATTACAGAAATTGTTTATATTTATTACAATTTGGGCAAATGATTTATAATCAATTCAAGAAATTTCTAAAATTCAAATTTTTAAGCAATCAAACACCAAAGTTTTAAATAAGATGAATAAAAATACAAAAATTCAATTAAATATGTAAATAAAACCATTCAAAATTATTAAAATTTTACGGATCGAAATTATTAAAATTTTACGGGTCATTACAAATTCTCTGTGGCTCCTTCTTTCCAATGGCAGAAAACAAACTCCAATTCCCAAACCCTCAAATTCAGTTTCAAAACAAAATCCAAAATTCAAACTCCTCAAACTATATCATATTATATATCGATTTTAAGCTCTCGATGAGCGCAAGTCAAATCTACTGTCTCTTTCTTCACTTGAGTTTCTATCTGCCTAGAATTTGATGGTTTATTTTTGGTCGTTCATCGCTCGCCGATCAACTTCGTCTGATCGACGAATCGAAGTTACCTGAGTGTGGAGATTATCGCACATAGTCCATCCATGTAGTTTGGTTGGAGTGTTGACGGTTAGATTGCCTTCAGAAATTCGTTTGGGTTTTGTCCCTTTTTGGCGACGGCTGCTCAGTTTAGAGCACGATTCAACGATGTCCGGTTGTGTAGGCGAGGTCGGCCGTAGGGAGGTCGCGGCACGGCCTCTAGCATGGGTGATGGTGCCTCGATCGGCAACATGATTGATGCGTGATGTAACGACTCGTAAATTTCAATAATTAAAATTTGTTAAATTAATAAGATTGTGTAATTAAATTCAGAAAATTAAAATCTTCAATTTATATTGGAGCAAATGTTAGAAATTAGATGTAGCAATTGTAATTAAATGTTAACAATTTAAAATTTATACGGCAATTAGTTGAAATAGTGTAAATTGTTACATTTGGTTATAAAATAGAAAATGAGTAAATAAAAGTAACTATTGAATAAACCAATGCAATAATATATTGTTTAATAGCAACTGAACGTAATGTAAGGAAATAAGATTATGGCAAGTTGATAAATGAAAAAATTAGTGCAATACTAATTTATTGGAACAATTGTAAGGTTTAAATTGATTGAAATTAGTAAATTGGGAAACGAATTCAAAGTTATATTTACTGATGAAGTAATGCGTAAAAATTGAAGATTTATACAATCAATGTTTGAAAAAATAATAATATGGTTCGTTGTTTATAATAAACATTACTTTAATGGTTATTAATATAGTAACGGAAGTGTGAATGAAAATTTAATAGAAACAATGCAAAATTTAAGTTAATGATTAATGAACTTGCATAAAATTCCAATTATAGAAAATAATCTAAGTGTATGTTTGAATATAAATTGTACACAAGTAAATAAATGGATTGAGAATAGAAATCGTAATTAATGTATATATTTGGCAATTGACAATTTATGAATTTTTTAAGACTGTAAAATTTTAATCTAATATTACGTTAGTGTTAAACTAAGGTAACTTAACTAAGGTAACTATTAATAAATTGAACGGATTGCAAATCAATGGAATTAATGTAGACGTATACTTAGCTACAAATTGAATATATGAAAATAAAATGTAAGCATTGGATTAAATTAAGGAAATTAAATTATAATAAATGGTCATTTAATAAAACCAATGTTCTGGGAGTAATTATAATAGTTGTTTGAAATATGTATAACTTTGATTTGGAAATCAATTGGATTTAAAGTGAAATTTGGTATTACATTTATGAGTTTAAATGTTATTTTATTTTGTAAAGTAATAAATGATGTACTAAGAGAATGCATCAAGATATAAGCAGTGCTAATTAAGATTAATACTTAATGGATTGAATGAATTAACCATTAATGAAGACATGTATACTTGACTATAAATGAAATAAGCGAATAAATGGAATATTAGATGAAATTAGTACTATGAAAATAAATGGTAACATTTATTTGTAAGTAATTAAAGCTTATTAATGTGACTAGAATTTAGCGTAACGATTATTGTATGTTACCTATTCTTGTTGCTTGTTAATTTAAATTGGAAATCAGTTACCATAAGTCTAATGTAATATTACCTTAATCTTAATTAAGGTGATATTTAGAAAAAATGTTAATGTTATTCATAAATTGTGAAATTTGCTGAATTATAAAAGTGGGAATAAATATTTATCAATTTATTGGATTTGAACTATATTAATAATTGGATTTATTGCAATTAAGTTAATATTTAATTATTGCGTTAATTGAGATTTAGATGAATTTTAAGAATATTAATGTAATAGTCTGAATCCAATGTTATTTTTTTTCCATTTGATAGCAATGAAGTAAATAACATAATGAAAAGTAAATTAATTGGAATTATTGTAAATTAAATTTTACTGAATGTAAGGAAAATGAAGTTTAACGCTGAAATTGATGAATGAATCAACATTAAATCGACCTTTAAATTTGTTTAAATCATTGTAAATGATTGAGAAATATAAAAGTGGTAAAAATTGTAAATTATAGAATTGAAATTAGAAATGGGTTGAATTAATTAGTTATTAGTTTATTTAAAAAGTGTAAAAATAGCTATTTTGGCCACTGACTCGGATTTCGACGAAACCAGTTTCATCGAATCCGTAACGGTGAATTATTATAGGATTTCAAGTTTCCTAGCGATCGGACTTGTCGTTTGATCGTACGGACTCGAAACGCCCAGAAACCAATCAATTGAAATCAAATGAAATCAATTTGAGAAATATTGATTTTAGCATAACTTCTTCATACGATGGAATTTGGACTTGAAACCTTTTCCATTGCGTTTAGAATATTTTAAAACATCTATTTTGATATATGGGTTGACCCAATTTCATTCCGGAGCCGAAACGGGCTTTTTGGGCCACTTTGTTGTTAGCGCGTATATTCAAATCGTGTCCATCTATTCTATTTCAACCCTACCAATAAATACCCAGTTATAAATCCTAGCCTACTCCTATTTCTCATTTGTCTATACGTATATTTCAACTATCTTTCCTCCTCAATGGCAGACAAACAAAATTCTAGATCCAAACACAAATCAAATTTCAATTCAAAGCAAAAAAAAATTCAAACTCCTCAAAAAAATTCAGAAAAATTATATATCGAAGCTTTCGATGTACGCATCTCAAAACTGAAATTCATTTTTCGATTCAATACATTGTTTGTCCAGAATTTCTAAATCAATTCTCGGCCGTTCATCGCGCGTCGATGAACGTTGACGGATCGACAAACCATTTTTGGGTTTTGTAGAGAGGACCGAGGGGATCGCATCCATGTGAGTTTGGTGGTGAGTTAACGGCTAGATCGTGGCGAACAATTGGATTAGGGTTTGAATGGAGGGGCGGCGGCTGGCTTTTGGATGACCGAAGATGGGTTGATGGTGGTCGAGGCTGGGTAGGGAGCTCGGCGCGGCATCAGGAGGCGTGGCATGCCGTGGGTTGGCCGTTGACAGCGGCGGCGCAAGCGTATGGTTAGGGTTCGAAGCATTCATTAGTGTTGTTGCGGGTCTTCTCGTGCAAGCGTATTGCCTGGAGATGATAGATGGGTGACGTGGCAAAGTGAGTAATGTGTTTTTTTTTTTTTTTTAATATTGAAATCCAATCGCACTAATCATCATAACTTTCTCATACGATGCCCGATTTACACGCGGTTTCTTTTGTTAGGATCGTATTGAAATTCCGGACTTTTTGGCTCTAGTTTGGATGAATTCTGAGACTGGGCAATTTTTGGGTTTAAATTGGATTTAAATTCAAATTAAATTCAAAAGGTGAGTGTTTTAACCCACTCACAACTTCTAAAATTTCTTATGTTTGTTAAATTGATTTGTGATGTATGTAGAAATTTATTTATGACTGTTTGGCATATTTTTAATCATCGTCCCAGTTAAATTTAAATTTATTTAATTAAATTGTTATTTAATTATTCATTGCATATAAACTGTCAGTTAAATTGTTATTTATTTATTTATTACATACAAACTGCCAGTTAAATAGTTATTTAATTTATTATTGAATATAAACTACAAATTAATTACCTGTTATTTATTATATGCTCTATATGGATGTTATTGTTTAAATTGGATGATGATTGATATTGGATGAATGGATGTTGTAAGTTATATTGTTTTAAACTGCAAATTTGTTATGCACTTTATATTCATTTGGGATTGCGGTTTGAAATGATATATAACCGTATTTTTATTTCAAATTACGGATTGAAATGATAAATATCCGTATCATTTGACCATAGGATAGAAAATTTTATACAGACACCGTCGGTGTATATATATAATATTTTGAAATGATTTCTATGGTTTTGGAGAGAAATATACGGTTTAATAGATAATAAAATTTGATATTATATAAATGTTATATATATATATATATATATATGTGTGTGTAGTTAAATGCTTGAATTTAAGCTATGTATAAATTTGTGTAATAAAATAAGTTTAATAATGGAGTTTGATTGTTTATATTATATGGTTAAGTATCTGTTAAGATATTGTATATATAGAGTTTTAATGACTTAAATAAAAAAAATTAAGTTGGAAGATAAATATGAAATTGGGTTGAATTGAATTATTTAAGAATTTTACTCGAATAGATTTGATTTGAAATCCAAATAAACTTGAGATTTTAAAGGGTATGATTCTTATAACTAAATTTGGTTTAGAGTGATTTAAATGAATATAAATTGATATACTAAGTTAATAAATTGAAAGAATACCTAGTTAGGTGAAGTAAAGGTTTACTTAAATTATATTGGATTTATTGTGTAAATATTTCAAATCTAAATAATAGTAATTGAATTTGATATATATAGAATTATCAAAGAACTAGTTTTGGAATGGTGGAATATTTAAATCTTTGAAATATATGAATTGAAATGGTTTATTTGGAGATTCAAATCGGCATTTGGAATTTATTTGTGAAATTAAAGAAGCTATTTTATTTTATAAAGTAATTTAATATTCAAACCATTTAAGTAGTGCAGTTATTTTTCAAAGTTATGAAAGTCAAAGTTTTATGATTTGGAAGGCTATATTTCAAGCGTTTGGTTTCGAAATATTATAATTTTGAAAATGTTATGATTTTACAAAAGGATATAATTGAAAATGATATCATATTGATTTGGTTTTTAAAAATGGAAATGATATCGTATTTATATGGTTTGAAATTGATATTATATTCTGGTTTTAAAGGTATAAATTATTTTAAAATGATCTCGGTGTTATAATAACGTTTGGTTGTTGAAGAGACCGGGATCGGAAGTTGTCATACTCTCTGCCAACTCCGAAAACCACTTTACAACCGTATACGCGATGGAGATTCCAGAATGAAGTAGGATGGTGGCGTCGTTTCCTTTGAGGTAAATACGTGGACCCAACTCTCGTGAGTTGGCATAAGGTGGCTAAAACAGGAGCGATCGACGGTGTAACAACCCGCATATTTATCGATTTTATATTTAAATATTTTACTTAAATATTTTGTCGTTAATCGAATATTGGTCCGAAAAGCTACTTTTTGCAAACGGTCAAATTAGGACCCGAGACCACTTCCATTGAGTTCGAAATGCCGTTTACAATCTTTTTAAGTATAAACTTTGATATGTTTGGGGTTAGTGGAATTTCACTAACTTTTCCCGCTTTGGACTTTGGGTTGGTTTAGCCTATCAAACCTAAGTTCCAACCCCTTCTCCTCATCACTTCATAAATTCCTACCTAACTCTAGTTTTAGCATTAATGGTGAGTGGAAAGAGAAATTAAAATTCCAAGCCCAAGTTCATTAGCAAATTCAACATCCAACTCCAAAATCAAAGTAAAGACATTGGATTCAAGCTTGTAGTTGCTTCTCTATTGACTTCAAGCTTCTTCTTCATTGAATTTGTGCAAAGGTGAGAATTTTATCTCACAATTCTTGTCTATAACTATCTTGGACTGTTGGGAATGAATTCCCATCACTTTAGCATGTGCATTTGCATTTGGTTTGGATTGGATTGGCGAAAAACTCCAATTTTTAATGTTTTTGGTAAAATTCTGCACTTAGGTCGTTCTGCCTATGCTAGGTCATTTGCGTGGAAAAGTCTCGGTCAGCAAATAGATCGTTTCTGGCCTTAAACTCGTTCGCATGCTTTAGGTCGTTCGCCTCGGAATTAGGTCGTAGGTCGTAGGTCGTGGGCCGCTTGGTCGTAGGTCATTAGGCCTTAGGTCGTTAGGTCGCTCCCTCTGTTGGAAACGTTACCTCGGTCTTAGGTCGCTTGGATCTAGGTCGCTTGGCCCTATAGCGTTAGGTCGCACGGCCTTGTTAAGACGTTAGGTCGCTCGCCTTTTTATCCCTTAGGTCATTCGGCTCGTTCACACGTTAGGTCGCTCGGCCTTTTTATCCCTTAGGTCATTCGGCTCGTTCACACGTTAGGTCGCTCGGCCTTTTTCACCATTAGGTCGTTAGGTCGCTCGACCACTAGGTCGCAAACACCTCTAGGTCGCTCGACCCCTTTAACTCGTAGGTCGCTCGCCTCTTCTAACCCACGAGTTCCTTAAGTCGCTCGCCTCCCATAGGTCGTTAGACCTTAATACCGTTAGGTCGCATGACCTTAATACCTTTAGGTCGTGTACCCTTCAGGTCGCGAGTTTAATTAGGTCGTTCGGCCTTAAAATGTTTGGTCGCTTGGCCTGTGCTTTTGTTAGGTCACGAGTCCCTTAAGTCGCTCGCCTCTGTTAGGTCGCTCGTTTCTGCTAACTCGCGAACACCCCTAGGTCGCAACCAATAGGTCGCTCGATCCTATCCTCCCTTAGGTCTTCACTGGGTCGTACCATTTTGGACGGGGCGCTGCCCCCTGGACCCCCGCGACCTGACCGGGCAGGTCAAACCCCGTAGCGGGGGTGTTGCCCCCGCACCCCCACCTTGGGGGGTTTCCACCCCCCTGGACCCCCCTCCGTAGGGGATCTTATCTGAAAAACATTCAACATAACTTGCTTTGTTGAGATGCTGAGTTGACCATTCTTCGAGACAAACTATCTTTGGCTTCTCGATCGATTTTATGGTATCACGGCCTTGCTAAAAAGGCGGGATAACAACTTTAGAAATATGAGGTTTCAATACTAGTAGTATATATCAAAACTCTTTCAACAAAATGATTTCAACTCTATTTTCAATAACAAAGCTCTTTTCTTAAACCGTTTTCCAATCTTCTAGTATATACAAACCTTTACCTCACTCGGATGAGAAACCTAATTAAACGGCTTAGTAAAACAAGTGGTATGAAACGCTTGCGTTCACTTAGTCGGTTAATGCTTGGACTTGTTCGATTGAACCTCTTGTGACAATTTTCTAGTGAAGATTTACAGTTTGTTCGTAAATATTTAAGTTAAGCAAGTGGTTACGGGACACGAAGATAAACTTTTATATTTACTAGCTTAGTGTAATTGACACTTACCGTTGATCATGACGATCATTTTATGACTTAGACTAGCAATTGTGTGATGTCTCTTTGTTTGCAAGGTTAGACGAGACCTCATGGGTGTGATTCAGACTCACACATATCTCTTTGTCCGCAAGGTTAGTCTAGACACCATTTGTGTGATTCCGCTCACACATACCTTTTTGTTGCGAGGTTAGGCTAGACACCATTTGTGTGATTCCACTCACACATACCTTTTTGCTTTTTGGTTAGCCTAGACCTCATCTGGGTGATTCCGACTCACCCATATGGGGTAGCTCCCCATGGTCTTCGGACCGTCATGTGATAGGCCTCTTTCCCTTTTTCTGTGATTTCTGGATTTCTTGTGTTGATTTCTGGAATTTATGTCATTGATTTGTTATGAGTACAAGTTTAGGGTATGATGCCCTCTTTGGATCTTTGAGAGGATTCTTGTGATATTGATTTATCTCTTATTGATTGATCTTCTGTTGATCATCATTTGCATACTTATAGTAGTATGTCAGTATGGATATTTTATGTTTATGCCATATCTTTTATTTTATACCATGTCATCTGATATTTATAGCTAGACTGATCCGTTTATTATTTTCTTAAATAATACCCGGGTCAGACCGAGATGTTACAGGTGCTTCTGCTTGACTTCTTCCCGGGATTTGCTACTCTGACTTTTGGCTAACTATTTAGATTAGCAGTTTTTATTGTATACCCTTGAGATATAGACTCATAGTTGTATTCTTTTGTATAGCACATGTTGCTATTCTTTTGTATTATTGTGGATCTTTTTGACCACTACTCTGATGTACACTTTCATGTGTTAGTTATATATTCATATCTTCTTCCGCCTTTGTGATATGGATGTTTGTGACTGATTTGTGTTATGCTTATTTCTATGTCTGTTTCCGAAGATTATTTATAGCCACCGTGTGATAAGCAATCACATGGATGGTCGCTCCTCAACAGCCTTATTCTCCGTGCTAGTTGACAACACTACACCGTAGTGTTCTTGGCTAGCGTGGGTATAGAGGTGGGGCGTCACAGACGGGTTAATGAGGTAGCACCTTTGATCGGACACATCCCTTTGATATTATACTTTGACTTTTGGATTTATTCGGTGGCCACTTTTGATTTCTTTGATTTGGGGGTGTGGCTCGAGGTGGGCGGTAGCTGCGACTATGCGTTACCACCGACCCGAAAGCGTAATTGGTATATCTACCTTGGCATTGCCTAGTTGTGCCGTGTCACCTACCCTAGCGTGCCTTATACGATTTTGTTTTGTACCATACCCGTGGAGTGCCCTCTGACAACGACCAGTACGGGGGAGATTACAGTACTGTATAGATTATGGGAATATAAAAGTGTGTTAAGGTGGGAAATGTAAAGCCTTAACGCTATTTTAAGTATAATTACTTTAGACACTATTATAATAGCGTATATTACTACATAGTAGATAGTTTAACGGATCCTTAAGAGGTGTGAATTCGGAACATCCCTTGAGTTATTACACTCACGTTAGACACTGGATAGGAGATGTCAAATCCTGTAAACATCTCTAACACCATTACACTCATATTATTTATCGTTGACTTAACTTACATAAGATCTTTTAGTTCTGACTCGAGTGTTTTGCCTTTTCAATTCGCTCGGGTCAGCCCGAGCATTTCAAGATTTGAAGATTTTATTCTGGAGGACGAGGAAGAAGATTTGTATTACTATTATCTATTATATTATTCCACTACACTATTGTATTCCGCTGCATTATTGATATTCTATGGTATGTATAACTCTGATATATATTGTAAGTATAATTAAATATTTTGAAAACAGCTTCATGAACTAAATATTTAATTATTATATTTTATCCTTCCGCTATGAAATATTGTTTTGTTTTACTTCTTTCTTGGTTTTTCTTTTACACCATAGCAATCCGCCCTTCTGTATGGTTTAAGTTTGACGTGTGTGGTTTATCGTCGATTTAAAGCGTACGAAATGGCGGGACGTTACACGTGAGTTCGCGTCGGAGCGAGTTCTTCATTCGTATGCTATTGGTGAATGATAAGGGTTGGGGCACGGGGTTAAGTTAATTTCAGATTTACCCCTCACTTGTTTTTAATTTTATAATTTTTTTATTTAAATTTATAACCTTATGATCATCATAACTTTTACTTACGAACTCGGATTTGGATCCGGTTGGTTTTACCGAGATCGTATCGAAATTCCAGACATTTTGACGCTTTTTTGGAAGAATTCAATGACTGTTAAATTTTGGGCCTCAAATTGGATTTTAATTCAATTTAAGATCGAAGGTGAGTGTTTTGACCCACTCACAACTTCTAAATTTCTTATGTTTATCATATTAAAATTAAGATGTGATTAGGAATTTATTTTTTGCTATTTGGCATATTAAATTTGCTATTCATGTTAATTTGAATTTATTTGGATTGAATCATTATTTACTTTATTATTGAATTTAAATTGACAGTTAAATACCTGTTATTGGAAATTAGTTGTTGTTGAAATTAATTGATTGAATTATATGATGATTGTGAAGGATGTTTGATTTCTTTTGATGTTGGACGATTGGATGTTATGTACATTTATATATTGTTGTCACTTTGCAAGTTCCCTTAATTATTATTATTTGAATGCCACTATGGGTTGGAATGATATATACCCGAATGAGCTATAGATTAGGGAAAAATCGTTATGAGTTGAAATAATAGACTCGAGCGATTTTATGGATTTTATTTTATTTGGGATTGCGGTTTGAAATGATATATAACCGTAAGATTTTAAAATTGCGGATTGAAATGATAAATATCTGTATCACTTGACCATAGGGTAGAGAATTATATATGGACACCAAATTAGTTAAATTAAATGATTTTAAAATCCTTAATTTTTGAATTTGGATAAATAATATTTTGAAATAAAAATTTGATTTATATAAAATTGAATTATTATAAAAAAATCCAAGTTTTATGTTAAAACTGGAATTGGTTTAAAGGAATTGTGTTAAGGATTAAACTGAAATTTTAAAGTATAATTGAAATTTTTCAAAATTGAGTTATTAAAATTTTTTGGAAGATAATTTTGAAAATATTGATTTCAGAGTAGTTTAAATTGATATTTCAAACATGCATTGAAAGAAATATAGAATTTAATAGTTTATTTGGAATTCAAATTGAAAGATTTGAAATTGGGCTTTGTTGATTAGGAAATTTGAAATGATCCAGATATATTGAAATTAGATGATTAGTAAAATTGATATAAATTCCGAACTCATATTTTAATATAAACCATTTAAAAATATATTATATTAAATTTTATAATTATTAAGATTTTCAAATTATTAAACTATTTTAACCTATATTTGCTATATAAATTATTTTAACCTAATTTAGACCAATTAAATTTACTTTAACTAATTTAAACCTTTTAATCTATTTTGAACCTAGTTTATCTATATTTAAAGCTATTAAATCTATTCTAATTATATTTAATCTATTTTAAATATATTTAACTATCTTAAATCAATTTAAAATATCTGTAATCTATATTGAATTATTTTAGAGTATTTTAACAAGTAAAATTTATTTAAACTATTAATAACTATTTATAACTATCTAGACTATCTTTCCAAATTTCAATTAAATAAAGTAGATGTGTTTAGGTCGTAAATCTTTGATTTTTAAAGTGAATACGGTTAAATGATGTTATAGTTGGGATTTAAATGTTATAATTAATTGAATATGATGATTTTGAAGTTAGGATTTAACCTATTTGGAAATATGATTTTTGAAAGAAATTATGATTTCGGAAACGATATGATTTCAAATGTGATAAGAATTTGAAAGTGAATATAATTTCGAAAGTGATATTTTTTTGAGAATATGATATTTCGGATATAAATTTTGAATTGAACTTCGAAATGTAAAAAAACCATCTGATCTGAAACAAGCGTTTGGTTGTTAAAGAGACCAGGATCAGATATTGTCATACTCTTTGCCAAAACCGAAAATCACTTTAACAATTGTCTATGTGGTGGTGCAACGACCCCGTATTTTCAACCATTCGCATCCGCACATGTCGGACTTAAATTGTTCAAGATACCGCATTGTAAATAAAATTTGGCAAATCTCGGAATATACAGTAAATAAATAATCGCAAAATCACAAACACAGAATCAGAATACTCGCAGCGGAATTTAAAAATAACTTAGTGGTTCATGAAGCCACTATCAATAGTCTCAAAATAAGTATAAAGTACATAGTCTTAAACCAAATTTAGTTTGAAATCTCCCCAGAAACTCTCAATATTAGATTGTCTTGATTACAAAGCCTAAATAAGATCTGAATTGAAACTTGACGACAGCTTGAAAAGAGATGATCAGCAGAAGTCCAAGCTTTGGAGGTGAAGTCTGAACTGAAACTCAGGCTGACCCGAGCGTAAAATAAAACATAAACACTCGAGTCAGGACATACATACTTATACAGTGTAAGCTAATTCAAGTGTACTGTAATATAAAGCGAGTAACTTAAAGGATGCTTGGGACCGCCCATCCTCTAAGGATCCATCAAACTATTTACTATGTAGTAATAATTTCGCTATTATAATAGTGACTATATTAAAATAAACGTACTTTTAAATAGCGTTAAGGAGTTACCCAATCTCCCCCTTAACACAATAATAGTCCCAGTAGTCCATCCAATATCATAGTCCCTCCTGATCGGGAAGCCACCAAAGGATACCACACGGGCTACGGGAGAAAACCAAACTCGTACAAGGCTCGCTATGGTAGGTGACACGGCACAACTAGGCAATGCCAAGGTAGATATACCAATTACGCTTCCGGACCGGTGGTAACACGTAGGTGCTACTACCGGCCACCTCGAACAACACTCTCGAATCAAAGGTGCGCACCAAACAATCACAAAGTAATAGAATGGCATACGAAGAAGTGCGTCCGATCAAATGTGCTACCTCATTAGTCCGTCAATTGCTCCTGTTTTAGCCACCTTATGCCAACTCACGGGAGTCGGGTCCACGTATTTACCTCAAAGGAAATGTCACCACCATCCTACTTCATTCTGGAATCTCCATCTCGTACACGGTTGTCAAAGTGGTTTTCGCTATCGACAGAGAGTATGCCCATATCCGATCCCTGTCTCTTTAACAACCAACGTTATTATTACCTGTGGTTATAAATTCCAAAATAGTTTATATTTTTAAATAAAATACTTCATTTTAAACTATTTAAAAGTGAAGTTATAATTCCTATAAAATCCAATATACATCCCATAGATTATGTCTTAGTTCATTTTTATCAACTACAGCACTTGTGCAGTGCGGTAATATCCTTTACACAGATTTGAGTAAATTAAATTTTAAACTTCAATATAGTTTCAACAATAATTAAACCAATTAATCATATTCCACCTTTAAATAGTCATTTAAATTTACTCAATAAATTATGATTTTTATAAAGTACATTTTACAAATATATATCTAACCTCTCTATGCTTTACTTATTAAAATCAAGTGCAAAATTTCCTATAATATTTTACTTAGTAATTAAGTTCAATTACCACTTCAAAGTAAACTAAATTCCTAATCAATTTCTTAACTTACCGCTTTATATTCAAAATTTAGCTATATTCTAATTTTCATTCTAAGTATTCACTTTATTTAACTATTTAATTCATAGCCAACTTAACCCTTTATTTATTTACTTATATTTAAATTTTTACCAAAACAACATATTTTATTACTCAACTAGCATTCCATTTTTATTTTACAAATCAAACTTTACAAATTAAATTTATACTTTAAATTCTTAACATTTATTTATTTACATCTTTAACTTGTATAATATCACTACACTTATAAGAATCATTTTAATCAAATTTTTAAACAAAATATTATAACATCCTAATTTAAAAATATTTAATATTTTTAATATATATATATATATATATATATATATATATGTATGTATGTATGTATATAACCACGGGTCTGTATAATATTTTCTAACCTTGGTCAAGTGATACGGATAATATATCATTTCAATCCGTAATTTATAAAGAAAATCTAGGTTCTATCATTTCAAACCCACAATCCCAAGTTAAATAAATAAATATCGTTCAAGCCTATCATTTCAGCCCATAACGATTCTATTCTACAGGAACTTGCAGTGTGATAAACAGTAAATAAATAAATAAAAATCAGCATACATATAACAGTGGATAATATAACTGATGATGTGTAAATGTGATAATAGGGTTTTTAACATCATAAATTTATATCACAGGCAAGCAAAATATAAAATATAACTATTTTACAATTACACTTGTTATTAATTTACCGATCTATTAGTATGTTTGTCGGGTGAGAAATACTCACCTTTTCGCTGCCGAAGATTAGACTCAAAACTAAGATAACCACACCGAAACAGCGTAGACAGCACGATCAAATATTGGAAAATGAGACAAACTGATTTCGATCTTGAAACAAGATAAACAAGCCTGCCCATATATTTTTTCCAAATCAAAATTTACAAAATAAATTTATACTCTATTCTTTACCCTTTTTACAAAATATTATGACGTATAAATAAAAAGGTGGCAATTCTTATGTGGGCAACATGAAATTCACGGCAGTGATACATAAAGGTGGCGCATGCAATTTTTTTTTCTTTGTTAGTAAACAAGTAAAATAACAGAATCTCCAAATCAAAACAACTTTATACTGTTCTTGCATATATCATATATCCTCATACATAATGTTTCTATATTTTAAAACTCAGGTGACCAACACAAAAACGCGTACGGTCTAAAAATACTTCTTCCCTGAACACTCACGTAAACAAAGCAGTGGAATTATCTGAAGATTTTAGGCTGGGCTAACCTTAGGTGGCGTATGCCTTTTATATTATATTTTTTTTTCTCTTCAAACTGAAGTGCGCCTATACTCAAACAAGTATGCAGTGATACAATATATAGGTGGCGGTAAGATAAATATTCAAGTGCTAGGCTAAAACTGCATCAGAGATGCTTGGCAATGCACGTCCAGATCGGAGAGGTGGGGAAGGAAGTTAGGCGTTTGTCATGCGATGGAGTAGTTTGAACAGAACAATGGGAAAAAAAAGGAAATAAAGTTGTAGCCATTACCTGATGCTACTGATTCTCACACACGCAAGGAAGAAGAGGAGAAACCAAATGCAGTGATTGATGGAATTTATGCAAACGTGTTTGGTATTTAAAGATAAAGCTTGCGTTAATAGAGGTGAGAAAATAGGCAACTTATATTCTGAGCAGTCAGGAAATTTCATTATGTTTGAGCTTATGTAATCTCGTTAGATATAGGCAAGAAATAACTTTGCTTGAAATGTCAAGAAACCATGATACATGAGTTGTTCATTTACCAGTGGTGCTTTGATTTAGATGAGAGATTATATGCAAGCATTAATTTAAAACAATTATACTCGTTGCTTTTTTTTGTGAAGGGAAAAGGCAATAGATGATTCTAGAAATGTCAGGAAAACATTTATTCCTACTATAAACCAGAGGTAAATGGAAATTTTTTGAATGTTATAAATTTTTTCCAAGGAGGAACTTGCGTTGATTTAAGAAAATAAGGCAAGCCAAAATAAGATGCAAATTAATTGTTTGTGACGTGTTAAAGTATTTCCAGGGAAGCTGCGTTGATTATACTCAAAAAGTAACAATACAACGGGTAAGCGTGAGTTATGGAGTGCGAGATAAAATGGCAAGAAATCTTAAATTATGAACGGTATGGAAAAACGTGATGCTAAGAATTTAAAAGGAGGTAATTTCGTTGATGATTTAATCCAAGGAACGCAAGAAACAAAAGTATTCAAACGTTATAACTTTCAAAGATTTTATACCAATTTTAAAATAATTTGAAGCAAAAGAAAAGTGTGTAAAATTTACGCGAATTCAGGGCAAACTATTAAACGACATTAAATGGCTAGGAAAATTATTCATTTACCACTAAATTGCACGCATCCTGATCTAATTATTTATTTATATCTACGGTACGAATTTTAAAAATGCGTACTACAGACGCAAAATTTACGCCCAAAATATAACGAAAAAGAACGTATTTAAATTTTATACGTTTTCTGGTTTATTTGGTATTTATATTAGAAAATATACGTTTAAAGAGTATTCATTAAATACATACTATTTATACCACCAAAGTAATCAAAACGGGTATAAATGTGCAAATTAAAACGCGTCGTTTTATAAAGCTTATTTATACACTAATTTTTTTATTGGTAAACATTCGTACTTGTTAAATTAAGAAAGAAAATGCGTTGATTTGATTGGAGCAATATTTGCAGTGGACATAAATTTTAATCTGTGGAGATTGCGTGAATTAAGGGGAAAGAAACGACAAGCACAATATGTTTAAACGGTAAGGAGCATGAAATTTTGAATGTGTTTAATTTAAAAGATGGAAACTTGCGATGATTTAGGGTGAAAGAATAGGCAAGCAATTACTTTGAACTGGTCAGGAAATTGTGTGGTGTTTTGAGTTTATGTAATTGCGTTTATAAAGGCAAGGAATAAATGGGCTAAATTTAAATCAGGGAGGAAAATTTTGGATAGAAAACTAATTTGTTGGAACAACAATGTGAATGTAATGACCCAAGATTTAAGAAATTTATTTTGAAAAATATAAATAAGCTTAAAATAATTTTAAGATAGTTTTTTTTTAAAACCATTTTTAAGGAAAAGATGAGATAGCTTGATATGGTGTAATAAAATGATGTGCATTGGTGCACAGAAAATACACATGAGTAAAGCTAGATACCTGGATACTATGAATGAATACATGATGCTATGTACGGAATATATATATATATATATATATATATATATATATATATTTACAGATAAATAAAGAAAACCCTCAAATGTGCTATATGCAAAAATATATAAAAATGTCACTAAGTATACATGTGCATGTGTGTGTCAGTATAAAATAATATAGATGTATATATGTATATAAGATATTGTCTGTAAAACATATATGTAAGTATACTAATTAAGTATTAGAATTCAAACTAGTAAAATGAAACACACAAATATGTTTTTAAAATAAAAACAGAAAGAATGAAGGTGTCAAAAGAAGCAATCCTCTTGTGAATAAAATAAAAGGAAGCACCAGATAAGAAAGTGCAGGCTAAAAATAGAAATGGGAGGAAAACAAAAATGTATTTTGTATGGGCTGAATTAAGAAAGAAGAAAAATATATATATAATATATATTGGGAATCAGATCACACATTTAGCATGCAAATAGACAAGAGAAAAAGCATTTTATGGAAAGGTAAGATTTCTGAAAATAACCAAAGTGGATAACCACTTTTCTCTTCACCAAATAAAGCCGAGGAGGGTAGAATTTTGTGTTCAAATGAATGCAGATAACATAATTTTCTGGTGGGCAAAAATGGCTTTAGCCAATACCTAAAACCCTAAGGAGAACTCTGCATATATATATGCAGCAGCCTCCTCTCCTTCCCAGAAGAACTTTGAAAAGAAAATATAATAAACACACCATATAAAAATATAAGGCAAGTGAAGGAAAAGAGCTTAAGGCAAGAGGCAGAAGTTTATCAAGTAACTAAGGAAGCAAAGAAGAGAGCTAGGTGAGAAAACTCACTCAAACATTTAAGGCACTAAGTCCTAATGAAGGCAGCCAGTTCATAAATTATTTTTTCTTAAAAAAAATGCGATTGTCTTTCAGAAATTAAAGATGCTTTAATGCTAGATTGTTGTTTGTTTGTTTTATTTTGTGAATATCTTAAATATGATTAGTATGCATAAATAAGTATCTTAAAAACCCAGATCTCTTTCTGATATGATACTGTCTAGAAATATAAATAAATACCCAGAAAATAAAATGTTGAATATAGGCAAGTAGTGTTGGTTTTGGCTCAACCCAGAAGAATTGATGAGCATGTGAGCTGCAATATACATATGTATATGTGCTGAGGCTTAAGATGAAAAAGGAATTAGGGGTGCAATAGGTTTGCCTATGTGCTGATACTCCTGGTTCAAAGAAAATATGCAATATCCATATACTCAGCAAATAAATTGTGTGACTTAGGAAGCTTGGTCAATCTGAGTTTAACTAAGGCACAGATGTTTGCAACAGAAGAAGAAAAAAAAAGAACCTTCTCAAAAGCCATAAACCAATGTTAGTTGTCTATACCTCTTTTAAATTGCAAGAACATGTATATATATATGCAGAAATTATTTAAATAAATACCAATATTTAAATTGCTAGATTGCCTCTGTTTGTTTATATGAATGATGTGAAATGCCATGAGATGAATGCTTGTTGTAGTGAAATGATTCACTGAATGGGTTTGCCATGAAAAATTTAAAAGAGAAAGTACCTAAGATCCTGATTAGGAAATGTGGTTAAGATCACTGCAGGAATGACTTTTGTTCTTGAGTAATGCAAGTTGACACATGGCTTGTTTAAGTCCTGAGATCTTTGTGTAATGGAGTGAATTGGTTCATTATAGTGTGTCCGTTGATTCATATGATTGCAGATGAGACCAGGGTAGATAAATATATCAAGGAAAGAATATTTGATATGATGAGGAACTAGAGTTTTCCCAAAAATGAAATATGAGGAGGGAATAAATGATTTAACTCATGTTGGTGATTTTTTTTTTCTGTTCTGTGTGAATGATTATTTGATTTATGACTGAATTGTATGCATGTATGAATGTGCCATATCTATATAAAGTCTCTGGAAAGAAAGATTAAAGTGAGCACATGCAAATGACATAGAACATGCACACCAGTATTATTTGTTTTCAAAAGGCAGAACTATATGCATAAGTACTTAATTTAATTTTAACTTAATTAATAAATTGTTTTAGTGGATTTTCTCATACCAGACATGTGTCTGACCCTAGTGTGCTAATGGCATCTGGGGTGTCTCATCTATATGGGGAAGCTTCAAATGCTTTTTTAGGAACAGCAGCCTCTAAGTAGGAGTAGGAGCAAGGCATTGAGAAGAAGATTATAGCATGCTAGAATTAGATAGATAAGAGCTTAAAAGATGAAATTTGCATGTATTGATATTTTAAAATTTCCATTGTAGTAAGTACTGAATGATGTTGGATATTGGTTAAGTATTTTGTTAAGAATTTGACTTGTAACTAGAGTTTAAAAATAATAATCTGAATTTCATTATCTGGAATGTTGAAAATCTTTTTATCTATAATTCTGTAAGTAAACTGAGTAAGAATGTTATGTGAATGGGAGGGTTACATTTTATAAATGTATTAGTCAATCTTGAGTCTATGAAGAATTTTAAGTATTGAGAAAGAAGTAACAGTTAGGTTTTGAGGAACAATATAGTCAATCTTGCTTTATGACAAGTGAATGCAAAAGTTTAAAAGCATAGGGAAAATGTATTATGTGTCTGCATGTTTTTAAAGTGCAAATTTTACACTATATAAATGTTTTATACCGAATCTGTAACATTCACAGGTCTTAGGAAACTCACCCTGGTTTGCATTTCATTTAGTGCAGCATCATGACATGAAAAAAATCAAGCTTTAGAAATAAAGTATTTTACTTAAAAAGTTTTCCAGGAAAGAGTTGCATCCCATGGCTGATTTATAGAAAAGCAAACAAAGAAAATGATAAAGACATATATCATTTTCAGAGCACAAGCATTACACTATTAAATTTTAAAGACAAATATCACATAATTATCTGATTTCTTAGAATCATTTTCATAAGGAATCTACCCAGTAATTAAGACTAAAAATCAGGCTGATGACCATATGAATGTAATTTTATCACATGTATTGAATATAACTATGTGAGAATTGATTAAATTTAATCAATTAAATTATCCTCTTATTTTACCATAACTCTGATTTGAACAAGAGGTGCACATGCATCTTCATATGTGTGTGTATATGTTGTGAATATACTGATATGTTTATATTGGTAAAACTTGTTGATCCTGGATAAAGTTTGTTTACTTGAAAAAGAAAAATGAATCTGGGCTTTAGAAGTATATATATATAGGATAATATATATATATATATATATATATCACTATGTAAAAAAAAAGAAAAAAAAAATCCTAAGCAAATTTTAGGTATAAATCAGAGAGGGTCATTTCATTTGGTATCAGAGCTGTGTTATTAAACATAGGAGAAATAAAGATCAAGTTCTCTGATAGGAAAAAAAATCTAAAGAGACTTAATACATAACAATGTTTTCAGTGAAAATAAAACCACTGAAATAATTAAATTACCAATCAAACTAACTAGCTATGTAAATTGTTATTAGCAAACTATGGTAGGAAGACCACCAAATCAGGGAGCAGGATCTTCCAATGCACCACCAATGGTCAATCTGCAAGACTTGGTGAGAGCATTCAGGGATGGTGCAGGACAAAGGCAAGAAAATCCCCATGAAGAGCTCTCAAAATTACTCAAGACATATACTCATTTAGGAGGCAAAAGCTTTGAAGGGACAGAGAGTATTATGGAAATTCAAGCATGGTTGAGAACATTGGATAGAATTTTTAATGACATGCAACTTGATGATCAAAGGAGGCAAGTTGCTTCAAGACAGCTAAAAGGAGTAGCTTTAAGCTGGTGGGAAGTAATCATTGCAGGAAGAAATGAGAATGAAATCACTTGGAATTAATTCAAGGAGATGTTGGAAGCAAGGTTTGTACCAGCATCAGCTAAGGCTACCTTGCTAAAAGAATTCATTAGACTTAGGCAAGGAACTATGGCTGTCACAGAATACACTCAAAGGTTTGAGGGACTTTCCACATATGGAGCAATGCTGGTGGCAGATGAAGCATCCAAAAATGATAGGTACATTAAAGGTTTGAACCCAGGACTTAGCAGGGCTATGTTACCTTATGCTGACAGGACCTTTGACCAAGTGATAGACTTAGCCTTGAGATTGGAACAACATGACAAGGAAAGGGAAAAATTCAGAAATTTCAAGAACAATAACAGTAAGAAGAGTAAGGGAGATATCATCCTTATGATAAGAAGAAAGAAGAGGCCAGTAACAAGTCTACTGGGGATATTAAAGCTAAGGAAACCAAGAAGAAAATTGTGTATAATCAATGTGGAAAAGAAGGACATATCAAACCAAGATGTCCAGAATTGAAAGGAGGAGCTTTCAAGTGCTATTTATGCGGGAAAGAGGGGCATATGAAAAGAAATTGTCCTGAGAATAAGCAGCAAGGAAAATTAGCAAACTTAGGAGAAAAAGGAAAAACAGTGGAGGCCAATGCAGAGAAACACAGTCAAGTGGAAGGTATACTATTTATTTGTAATGTACCCATAGCAGTAGTATATGATACTGGGGCAACTCATTCTTTAATTTCCTATGAATTAGTTAAAATGCTGAAATTAAGTTGCATATTGGTTGAAACCCCTTTACATATACAAAGTCCACTGGGAAGTTCTAGTGTTTTAAACATGATTTGTGTGGATGTGGAATTAAACATAGGAGGATATACTTTTATTTCCAATTTATATGTTTTAAATTACCCAAACATAGGTGTCATTTTGGGAGTAGACTGGTTAAGGCAATTCAAGGCCATAATTAACTTAGACTCATCCACCATATCACTGCAAAACCATGGAAGCCAGAGGATCACAATTTTATGTGAAGTGTCTAAGGGAAGAAAATTGTGTCATTTGATTGATTTGGGTAAAGATATCAGTGAACATATTATTGAGTAGATTCCCATAGTCAATGAATACTTGGACGTTTTTGAGGAGGTTAATGGTGTTCCAAACCATAGGCCAGTGGAATTCCAAATTCATTTAGTTCCAGGAGCAAGCCCAGTGATTAAAAAGCCAACAAGAATGGGGCTAAATGAACTAAAAGAATTAAAGAAACAATTAGAAGAATTAGAAAATAAGGGTTTTATAAGACCCAGTAATTCTTGCTGGGGGGCACCAGTGGTATTTGTTAAGAAACAAGATGGTACCTTGAGACTCTGCATAGATTATAGGGAATTAAACAAGGTAACCATTAAAAATAAATACCCACTGCCAAGAATAGATGATCTTTTTGATCAATTGGCTGGAGCAAGAGTATTTTCTAGACTAGATTTAGCATCTAGTTTTCATCAAATGAAGGTGGAAGAATCAAGCATCAAGTACACTGCCTTTAACACTAGATATGGGTTGTATGAATTTTTGGTTATGCCATTCGGTTTGACCAATGCACCATCATACTTTGTAGATTTAATGAATAGAACCTTTAGAGATTATTTAGACAAATTTGTACTTATTTTTATAGATGACATTTTAATTTATTCCAAAACAGTGGAAGAGCATGAAAGTCAACTACACATAGTTTTGTCTAGACTAAGGGAAAAAGACTTAAAGGCAAAATACTCAAAATGTGAATTTTGGAAAGAGGAAGTGCATTTTCTTGGCCATGTTATATCTGCCCAAAGAATTTCTGTGAACCCCAATAAAGTAGTGGCTATTCAAGCATGGAAGAGGCCAAGCACTGTGAGTGAAGTGAGGTCATTTATGGGGATGGCAGGGTATTATAGGAGATTTATAAAACATTTTTCAAAAATTTCTACCCCACTTACTAACCTAACCAGGTAGAACCAAGCTTTTGTTTGGTCAGAAAAATGTGAAAAGTCTTTTGAACAGTTGAAGGAGGCATTAGTGAATGCTCCAATTTTAAAAGTACCTCATGGAAATGAAGAATTAGTTGTATACACTGATGCTAGTGGGTTTGGCTTGGGTGCAGTGTTGATGCAACAAGGCCAAGTCATTGCATATGCATCTAGACAACTCAAACCCCATGAAGCAAGGTATGCCATACATGATCTTGAATTAGCAGCTGTGATATATGCTTTGAAACTTTGGGGACATTATTTGTTAGGAACTAAGTTTGAACTTTACATTGACCACAAGTCTTTAAAATATTTATTTTCACAAAAAGATTTGAATATGAGGCAACATAGATGGGTGGAGTTTTTAGCTGCCTATGACTTTGACATACTCTATACACCAAGCAAAGCAAACAAAGCTGTAGATGCTCTAAGTAGACAGCATGCTAAATTGGATATGATGATGATAGAAGAGTTTAAGGACTTGTCTTTGCTGACTGAGTTAGAAATTGGGGAGAATGGTTGTGTGCACATGGATGTGCAGATGCATGGTGCACAAGAAAATAAAGGGAAGTTAAGCTTAATGACACTTCAACCAGATTTAGTTTTGAAGATAGGGAAAATGCAAGAACAGGATGCAAACTTATTAGAGAAGAAAGCTCTCATCTCAAAAAAGGAGGAAGTGATGAATCACCATATTGATGAAAATGGTTATTTAAGATACCAAAATAGAATATGTGTTCCATAGAACATAGAATTGAAGAAGGAGATATTGAATGAATATCACAGAAGTAAATATTCCATACACCCAGGCAACACAAAGATGTACCAAAATTTGAAAAGAGACTTCTGGTGGAAGGGGGTGAATCAGATGTAGCTAAATATATTGCCAAATGCATGACTTGCCAACAAGTCAAGGCTGAAACCCAAAGGCCATCAGGGTTGATGCAGCCTCTTAGTGTACCACAGTGGAAGTGGGAAGATATATCTATGTATTTCATAGATGGACTGCCTAGATCTAAGAGAGGAAATACAAGCATATGGGTGATAGTTGATAGGCTAACCAAAGTAGCACACTTCATCCCAGTTAAGTCAGAAAGGAAAGCACCAAAATTAGCTCAAGTTTTTATGAAGGAAGTGGTAAAGTTACATGGCATTCCCAAAACCATTGTGAGTGATAGGGATACCATCTTCACCTCAAAATTCTGGAGAAGCTTTCAAGAAGCAATGGGAAGTGAACTATGCTTAAGTACTGCCTACCATCCTCAATCAGATGGGCAAACTGAGGTAGTAAACAAGGTTTTCGAGGACATGTTGAGAGCATGTGTATTGGATTTTGGGGGCAACTGGGAAGATTATCTTCATTTAGTTGAATTTTCATACAATAACAGCTATCAAAGCACCATAGGAATTTCTCCATTTGAAGCCTTATATGGTAACCTTGTTTGTCACCTGTTTGTTGGGTAGAAGCAGGAGAAAGGGCCATTTTAGGGCCTGAGTATATACAAGAAACTAAGGAAAAAAATTGAGTTGATAAGGAGAAGAATGGCAGCAGCACAAGATAGGCAAAAGAAATTTGCAGACATGAGAAGGAGGCAGGTAGAATATGAAGTGGGAAATTTTGTTTTCATCAAAATCTCACCTATGAAAAATGTACTGAGATTTGGAAAACAAGGCAAGTTAACCCCAAGATATATTGGGCCATACAAAATTCTGGAAAGAATTGGTTCCTTGGCATATAAGTTGGAGTTGCCAGAAAACATGCAAGGAATACATGATGTTTTTCATGTATCACAACTGAGAAGGTGGGTACATGACAAGGCAGAAATTTTGGAGACCCCAACCCAAGTGCAGATAAATCCTAATTTGATTTATGAAAAAGAGCCAGTGGGAATTTTGGCAAAGGATGTGAAGAAATTAAGGAATAAATCACTGAAACTTGTGAAGTACAGTGGAGTCTTCATCCCAGTGATTGCACATGGGAATTAGAAGACAAAGTTAAGATGAACTACCCTAGGCAATTTTCAGATTAGACGTAATTCTAATTTTTAATTTGCTTTTCTTTTGGATGCATGTATTTTTAATTATTATGGTAGAACTAAAAATCTAAGTGGTTGAAGAATACTTGTTTTCTGATTTAAGCTTGAGATTAATGTAAGCTGAAAAAAAATTGTGGGACACAATTTCTAAAAGGTGGGGTGTATGTAATGACCCAAGATTTTAGAAATTTATTTTGGAAAATATAAATAAGCTTAAAATAATTTTAAGATAGTTTTTTTCTAAAACCATTTTTAAGGGAAAGATGAGATAGCTTGATATGGTGTAATAAAATGATGTGCATTGGTGCACAGAAAATACACATGAGTAAAGCTAGATCCCTGGATACTACGAATGAATACATGATGCTATGTATGGAATATATATATATATATATATATATATATATATATATCAGGAAATTTTCGTCAAGGACACATTTTGGGGCTTTTTTTTATGAAGGACGGCCCATAAATATTTTTCTTCAAAGGACAAATTAGCGTTTTTAGTTTTGCGGCCCAATTCTCGCGCGCTTATTCTTCTTCTTCACTCGATCAAAATTTTGAGTCGCGATCAACTATCTTTCTCCTAATTGCAATATCAATCAACGTTATTCCTTTATTTCAATTTCGTCCACTTCAACTATTATTTTTTTCTTCTTCCGTGCTTTTGTTGATCTCGTTCTTTTCATATCTGTACGGTGATCTCGTTTTTCTCAGGTATGCTTATATCAATCTGTTTTTTTGATTTTTTTCTATTCGAGTTAAATAAAATTGTTCGTGATTTATAATTGTGTTTATTATTATGAATGATATGCAGTGTTGTTCTTCTCTTTGTTTTTTCATTCGTCGATGGATGATTGTGGAAGTACCAGCAGGTTTTTTATTGTTATACTCGTTTCTTTATGCAGTGTTGTTTTGTAGTTACTTTTCATTTGATTTATTTTGCATTTTCTTGCATTAATGTTGGGATGATTGGAGAAGTGTCGTTGGTTGGGTTGTATATAAATTTGTGATTGAGTGGAAAACTACTGTATTTTAGGTTCAGTTTCTGGGTATCATTTTTATATTTTCTTAGTATCATTTTTTTTAATCAGTTTCTAGGTATCAGTTTTATCTACGGTAGGTATCAGTTTTGTAAAATTGAATAATTACTGTTCTAAATCGTATATATTTTTACTACTGTTTATTTTTTATTTATTTTTTTGCAGTGGGGATAACAGCCTTCTTTGTTTGTTTGTGATGAATAATAATACTTTTAGCACTCGATTGTGTATCGATTGCTCTTTGTTCGATTTGAAGAATGAGATATGCCGATATTGGTCTCAATTAACTCCTTCTTGCATTCAGATTTCTTATGTACTTGAGGGCAAAGTTATTATGGTTGACACTGATTCTGATATTCAGAGCATACTTTGTTTTCAATTACACAAGAAAAGTTCTTTCTTTGGTTTTACTGTTAAGGTTAAGGGTTGTGAATTGGAAGTTGTTGATGGTGCTTGTATTTCAAGTTCATCCTATGTTTCTGCTTCTTCATCTTCTCTTGTATCTCTCTGTTCAAATGTTGTTGTTAATGGTAAAAGTTATTTAAAAGATATGTTAAGGAGAGGGTCGACATTAAGCATTTCCAATTTTGTTGGTTTTTGTTTTGGAGGCGCTGAACATTTTAGAGAGTTTTTGATGACATATCAAATTCAAAAGGGGTATGAATTAGTATTTTTAAAGAATTGTGCTACAAGAGTTACTGTAATTTGCTCTTCATATAAGGATGGTTGTCTTTTCAAAGTCCATGCTTCCTGTGATTCTGGAGAATTGAAAAGGTTCTTTATCAGAAATTTGGTTCCTGATCATTCTTGTGGGGCTGGTCTTAGACATGTGAATAATCCACATATATCTAGTTCTTTTGTTAAATCGATGATTATTGATGAGATCCGCGATTGTCCAAGTAAAAAGCCTAACGATATTATACTTGATTTTAAAAGAGAATACAATTTTCAGTTGTCTTATGGTTATGCTTATCATGGGAAACAACTTGCATTGATGGAGTTGCACGGTAATGATGCTTTGTCTTATAATGATTTGAGTTGGTATTTGGAAGCAGTGAAGAAATCTAATCCAGATAGTTATGTTGATATGGATGTTGATCCTTGTAGTAATGAATTTCAAAGGGTGGTTATTGCTTTTGGCGCTTGTTTACTTGGTTTCAAGTCTTGTCGTCCTATGATATTCTTAGATGCTACTCACTTGAAGGGACGTCCTGGTGTATTGATGGGTGCTACTGCAAAAAATGGTGATCAAGGTATGTGTTTGTTTTCAAACTTGATTTGTTTGTATTGAGATTATAATACTTGGCATAATTATTAATGTACATTTTTTATCATAATTTATATTCTGTTGGTATCAGTTTTAAGAAATGTAGTTTATAAGTAGCAAGTTTCTAGTATCAGAATTTTCATTGAATTAAATTGTAAGTGTGTATTTCGTATAATATGTTCATACTGCTAAACAGGAGATTAGTATCATTTTTTGTATATAATTAGTATCAGTTTCACTTAGTTCATATATGGTATCATTTATAGTTATGTAGTCTTGGAATTTGTTTTGTATCGAAATATGTCATTTTTTGTTTCTTTGTTGTTTTATAATGAAGATTAATGTGCATAATGTTGTGCTTATCAATATTTTTATAATGGTCATACCAGGTTTTAGGTATCAGTTTTGTTACTGTTAGTATCAGTTTTATGAATTGTTTTATATTTATGGTTGTAGTTATTTTTATTTTATTTTTTACTAATTATTTTTTCGTTTGCAGGTTTCTTCCCTTTAGCTATGAGTGTAGTTTCTGTTGGAAATGTGGATAACTGGACATGGTTTTTGAAACATTTAAAACAAATGCTTCAAGAAGAGCGTACTTTAGTTTTTATGTCCGATCGCCACCAAGGTTTGCTTGCAGGTGTTCGTGATATTTTTCCTTCAGATTATCACAGTTATTGCTACTTGCATATGGAACAAAATCTTCTTTCTGCAGTGAAAGCCAAAAATGCAAATGTGTCTATTGTTGATTTATTCAAAATGTGTTCTAGAGCTTCAAAGCTATATGAATTTGAAGGAGCATATTCTAAGTTTTGTCAAATTGGTGGTGTTGCTGGTGTTAATTTTTTAAAGGATAAGCCATTTGATAAGTGGGTGGATTTATTTTTTGCAGGGAAACGTTATGGTGAATATAGTTCCAATGTTGCAGAAAGTTTTAACAGTTGGATTTTAAATGAACGAGCATTGCCTATTACTTTGTGTTTAGATGGTATTCGTATTAAGATTATGGAACAAATGGCTAGAAGAAGAGAAGAATGTCGTTTGTGGAGAACAAGTCTATGTCCTTCTATGGAGTTACGTTTAGATGAATTGATTGAAGAAGGGTTTGGATGGGATGTATATAAATCGTCTGATTTTGCTTTTGAAGTGAAATCTAAAAACTCTCATTGTGTTGATTTGAAGGAGCGCATTTGTAGTTGCAACAAGTGGAAAATTACAGGATTTCCTTGTGCTTATGCTATAAAGTGCATGAACAAGTCAAAGTTGTCTGTATATGATTTTGTCGAGAATTATTTCACTGTTGATGCTTATCGATGTTCTTATGCCAATGCTATAAATCCTATTCCAAATTATGATAGGCCTATTGTTGATGGTAGCATACAAGATGTTATCAAGCCACCAAAGGAGAAACGTGGTGCTCGTAGACCATCAGTGAAGCGCAAAAGAGGATTTTCATATTTTCATAACAAGCAAAACAGATGTGGCGAGTGTAAGCAATTTGGTCATAATAAACGGAATTGTCAAGCTTCAAAGAGGATATGATTTGATTTTATATTTTTAATTTGTTTAGAGTAATAAGTGTATGTGAGACTTGTTTCAGTGGTCTATAGTAATTGAACCTTTTGTTATTAATTTGTATTTAGTATAGCATATTATGGAATTGATTATAATTTCAACTATTTTAGTATATATTATAGTATCGGTTTTTTGTTTTTGCAGTATAATTTCTGTTGTTTGTTTGTGGAAGTTTTGGTATCAGTATCATTTTTATAGTATCATTTTTTTACAGTACCAAATATTATCAGTTTATAGCTGTATCAGTTTTTTTAAATTTTGGTATCATTTTTTAAGTTTTGGTATCACTTTTACAGTTTTGGTATCAGTTAATTTGGTTGGAGATAATGTTTCAATGATTGGATATAAACAGTTTTATTATCAGTTTATGTTTGTTTTTAGAATCAGTTTTGTGTATTATAATATGTGCTATAATTTACAGCAGTAGTCCTTAATAATTACAATAATATATAGTGTTTGCAAAACCTGATACCTGAACTAATTCTTGTTTCATACAGTATGTTGAGCTTAAGTTTTAACAAAACTGATTTTATCAGTCATAAGAAGTGATTCCCAGTTACTGTTTTGTATTGTAATATTACATGAAATTTGATAATATCATCTTACAACTGATAGTTGTATCATAAAACTGATAATATTATGTTGGATCCATAGTTGGATGATAGAACATACATTATTTAATCTTGTTATAATATAAACAACAGGAAAAGAAAAGAACATCACCACAACATGTCATTCTAGGAGACTAGAATTGTTTTTAGAAGTAAAAGCAGCAGTGTTTTGCTTACAGAACAACATTACTTCATAAGTATGAAATTACAACAGAACATCATTAATTCACAGCTATACATTTCAACATAACAACATTACGTCACAGGAATCAAATTTAACTGTGAAATAATGCAATGTGAACTCATTTCCTTTCTTTTCTTTGTTCTTCTAGGCTTGACATGTATTTTGACAGACTCCAGCAGTGTTCATCGTCTGTTAATATTGCATGTGCAATTCTTGCTCTTGTTTATAATATATCTTTCTTTTCAATTTTAATTGGTATCCTGCTTCTGTTCAGCGAAATGATGAATATCATTACAAAAATCCCACAGTCAAGCCTGTTCAAACCAAGATGTAATATTAGTATTAATTTTCATCTACTTTATTAATAGGTTTATAATTAGTACAAAAATTTGAATTTTAGAGATAATGGTACAACAATACAGTATGTTTTGAATTAAAATATTTAGCAGTTATACTAGTACACTATGTATTTATTTCTGTAGGTATCAGTTTATTTTTTGTAGGTGTCAGTTTTGTTTCTGTAGGTATCAGTTTCTTGTTATGTAGGTATCAGTTTTCTTCCTGTAGTAAATGTTTATTTGTATTTAAAGTTTATTGTATCGAGAGATAATAATTCTCAATATTTTTATTACAAATCAAATTCAATTAAATAAAAACGGTATATAATGATGTCTAGAAGTATGTATTGAAAATTATGATGCAAAAACATTTATTATAATGGAAAAAACCCTACGTGTCTGCTCCCTGCTGTGCACACTTTATCTGATGCATTTCATCTGGTTTCACTGCCATGTCTTCTATGCCATTGCTTTTCCAGATTTCTTGGAGCATTTCCTCTATTTCATTTCTCTAAAACAGGTAATATATTAAAATTTTAGCTCATATTCACAGTGATAAGTATTTTTTTAAAAGAAAGATAAATCTCATACCAATTTTATAGCCTCCTTTAAACTTGAATTGTTTCTTTCGTTTGATCTTCTTGGGCGGTTAGAATCACTGTGGCACCATTGCATTGTTGGGTATGTTAAAGTTACTAATGTCCAGTGGTTACCACAATGCAACGGAAAATATATACTTTTAGTAAATTTGTCGTGTACAATAGATTCTAGCATAGGGAGAATGAGACTTTTCTTCACACTCTTCATATCACAGACAATTGCTTTCTGTTTAATATGAAAATAAGTTATGATATAATAAATGAAGCAATTATTATGTACTTGAATATTAAAGTTTTATTTACCGTCATTGTTGTTGTGAAAGCATAGCTGTGGTCTTCTATTCCACATTTTGAAATGTACCAATCTATGATCTGTATTAAAATTAGAATAGTATACTTTTTTTATTGGTGGAGCAATATTAAATTGTTAATAGTTTCATTACTCTTAGTAGTTGGTGTGTATGTTGATAAGTATAAAAATAATAAAGCATAAGGTCAATTTAAGCATGTTGTGCATTTTGGTATCAGTTTTGACGTAAAGAAAAAAATTATTATGTACCTGCCCGTCTGTTTCGCCTCCTTCTAGTAGAAGTTTTAGTGCATTCTTTGTTATGACACAACCTCCTCTGATTGTGTCATTGTCTTCCCATGCCACTACACTATTTTGATAACAACAATTTGTATATGTTAGATAAACTTAATTTCATATTTAAAATTAATATACATATTTGAACACTTACTTTTGTGATGATGTTGTTAATGAAAAGAAAGTTTTTATCACATTTTGTTGCTCAACGTTGAGGTAGATCAAACATTTGCAATGACCAAGCCCTATCTCGTAAAGTGTTGGCTCTATTACTGCAAGTGGCTTTGGACTATTGTCTTGGTCATTTTGGTTTTCAACATTTTCTTTTTTTTTCAGGTTTCTGTTTTTACTTATTTGCAACTTTCTTTTGTTTCATCGCATATTCAAAGCTATCACGTTGTTTTTTCACTCTTGTTCTTGCCTTTAATCTTTGAATATAGGAAGCTGTCCCTTTTTGTGTTGCTTTGATTTTTTTGTCAGTTGATTTTATGACTTTCTGTTTCCCTTTTCTAACAGATGTTTGCCCATGTTCTTCTGCATCTTTTTTTTTCTTCAGTTTTTTCGCTTTCAAAGTCTTGTGTGTCGTAAAGCTTGAAGGATGGAGGGGTAAAGTCAAGCACTGAAGCGTCATACGGTATACTTTTGTTTTTTTCGTCTGTATCCTGTTGAAGAGTTTGAGTATCTTCTTAGATGTATCCCTGCACTTCACTTTCTTTTTCCAACTCTTCTTTTTGGTGTACTTCAGTTGGAGTTTGTTTTTCTTCTTCATGTTCACATTGTCTTTCTTCACTGCTTGTTTTTTACCCAATTCAGTTTCTATTTCGATTGGCATTTGTTTGTTCATTTGTTCTGTTTTATCTGCTGTTTTTTGTACACTCTCTTCAGCTTTTTCTTCATTTTTTTCTTTTTCCATTTGTACAAAAGTATCTTCATCTAGTTCATTTTGTAAAATGTTGCTTTGTAGGTTGAAACTTTCCTTTTTATTTTCACCATTTTCTTCGCTGTCATTCAAAACATCTTCAACTTTATTGTTGTTGTCTTCAGCCTGTGATGTTTTCTCTTCATTCTCTTTCAGTTTCAACTTTATTTCTTTCAACTCTTCTTTCAACCTGAAAACTTCTTGCTCTGCTTTAATTCTTTTCTTTTTTTCCACTTCTAATTCTTTTTTTGTTTTCTTTGTTTCTTCTTCCAAATCTTTTATATGCATTTGGAATATCCTGATGCTTACATCTTCCTCAAATGAATGTGCAGTTTCTGTGGTTTCTTCAAACTTTTTTTTCTTTCCATGCTTTTGTTTTTGAATTTTTGGAAATTTGTGTTGAACAGTCTCTGTTTGAAGTAGACTTTCTTCATATGGGCTGAGATTTGTGATTTCTTTCACCTAGAAAATTGGTATTGGAAAATTTGTTTCAGTTTTAAGCTATGATATCAATTTGCAATGATAATTGAATTTTTACTGTAATGAAAAAAGAAAATTGTATTCAATAAAACAAATATTTATTTATGATTATTTTCTGATACTATTAATATCAGGTTCAATCATATTAGTATCAATTTCTTATAGTATAAGTATCAGTTTATAATCATATTAGTATCAGTTTCTTATACTATAAGTATCAGTTTCTAATATGTACAATTATGGTATAAGCTATTGGATTGTAGCATCAATATAAATTGTGAAATTATAAGGTATCAGTTTTTGCATTCTAGTATCAGTTTGGAATACATCCACATTTAGTTTCAAGCATGTAATCATTTGTTATCAGTTTTTGCATTCTTGTCTCAGTTTATGATACTATTAGTATTTGTTTCAAGCAAGTAAACATATTGTATCAGTTTTTTGCATTCTATTTTTTGTTATTGATACTATTTACTATGTTTTTCTATGATATCATTTTTTGATCACTGTGGTATCAGTTTTATGCTATAGGATAAATGATCGACAATAAAACTTTATTATGCATAATAGTTAAAGCATATTGATTAACATAAAATGAAATGGAATTTTCACTTACATCACCCTCTTTCACGTTATCAAAAACTGCTTTGACTGCTTTGTCTTTGAGTTTCCTTAAATCCCATTTTGCAAATCTTGGTAAGGCTGGAGTATAATATTGTCTTTGTTGAATGAGATCCAGTTTCTCACAAATGCAATACTGTTAACATTAAAAGAATTGATTAGATATGTTTGTTTAAAAAATAACTAATAAATTTTTTAATAAGTAATCTTACCAGTAGAAGCATGGAGCATCCCGACATATTTCTTGGATTATGAATGAACTTCTTAACAAATTTATTGAAATTCTTTTCTATTGTCAGTGGCCAAGAAACTAATTGCATTGTCTCTACATTAATTAAGTATGGAAGAAGTCCCCATCTTAATTTTTGCTGGTTGTTTGGAAAGAAAAACGTTAATAGTATTTCAATTACTATTAACATTGGCAAGTCTTCTTCATACTCTTTTTTCTTTTTTGCAACTTCTTGCTTTATTCTTTTTTCCACAACATTTCTTGTTATATAAGTGTTGTTGCCGAAGTTTCTGTTTGCAAATTCTCTACATTGCATTGGAATTGTTTTGTTTGTCATTTTTTGAGTCGGCTCAATGTTAATTCCTTTTAGTGGTAGGCCAAAAATCAAACTTATATCCGTTGCTGTAACTTTCATCTTTTCTGTGGAAAATAAGAAAGCATATTCGACAACTGAGTAGCATTTGTACAAAGCATCCAAATTGTGTTGATGCTTTTTGCATTCTTTCATCATAATTTTCTCTTCATAGAAAACTCTAAAGAAGTTGTAGAAAGGAGTGCTCTTCATTATATCCATTTGCTTCTTTGATAGAGCATTTTTTGTTTTATCAGTTTTACTATTTTGAATATTGCCTGCAGTCCACATCGGTAAGCTGTTTCATGCTTTTTACCTTCAGATTGCTGTTTTGTTTCCGATCTTTCTTTTATGTATTTTGGATGAGCATCAACAATATCATCATCATCCTATTAGTTCAAAATAAAGACAGTAAGTTATTTGTGAAATAAATTATGTTTAAAAACAACAATAGATTCTGGTATTAGTTGTAGTGAAATATCTTCTGTCTAATATACAACAATTTCAAGTTTGAAGTAACTAAGTATCAGTTTTGCAGTACCTAAGCATCAGTTGGTATTAAGTAGGTATCATTTTTCTCTAATCAGGTGTCATTTTTCCAAGTAGGTATCATTTTTTTATAACTAGGTATCAGTTTTTTGTAACTAGGTATCATTTTTTTGTAACTAGGTATCAGTTTTCTGTAAATAGGTATCAGTTTTTTGTAAATAGGTATCGGTTTTTTGTCTGTTTCATATTTCAACTAAATGATACTGACTATTGTTTAAGCAAACAATTTACGCTTAATAATAAACACTATTATTACTTGTTACTAGGTATTAGTTGGTACTAATTAGGTATCAGTTTTCGGTAATCAGGTATCAAGTAGGTATCATTTTTATATAACCAGGTATTATTTTTTGGTAATTAGATATCAGTTTTTGTTAGTAGGTATCATTTGTTTGTTTGTATCATATTTGAAACAAATGTCACTGACTATTGTTTTATCAAACAATTTATGCTTAATTATAATGACTATTATACTAGTAATTGGGTATCAGTTTGTTATACCTATTAGCCTTTTCTTTTACCAAGTGATTTACAGGTAGTATTTTTGAAATATACATTATGGTATAAAGTTATGATGTTTTATATTTTACCGAATTGAGTTGTTCTTCGTCCGGTTCTTGATCCACAGCTTCTTTATCTTCTTTTTGCTGAGATTTAACAAAATGAAATTATTAGTATTTCAATGTTGCTATAACAAAACTATACTAATTTTGTTGTGTTTGATTTTATATTAATACTTACCTTCTTTGGTATACTTTCACTTATTTCTGGTTTTCTTGTTCTTGCTGTCATTTTTTCCTCTCTTTTCTTTGTCCTTTTTTCTCTATTTTGGTTTTGTTCTTCTGTTGCTGTAGGTTTTTTAAGCCTTAATTTGTTGCTTTTTCTCTTTAGTGCCGACGCTATCGTTTGTGCTAAAGGAAGGTTTTCCTCTTCTATCTCTGCATTTACTTTTTGAACATCTGCTTCGTCGACATTTCGATTTTGGTTTTGTTGATTCGCTGTCGACTTAGTTAGGTTTTCTTCGGCTTTCGATTGTTGTGGTCGTTCTTCATCTACATTCGATTTTTGAGTTTCTGTTGGAGATGTAGATTTATTTCTTGTTTGCGGTGCCATTTTTTTTATGTCGAGGAAAATTAACGTGAATCCTTTGTTTCGAGCAAAATTACCGATTGTTGGAGTGTAAGGAAGGAGGAGGAAGATGGACAGAGTTCTTCGTTTTGTTTGAATTTATTTCTGGGCTTTGGGCTTTGTCCTTATGGTAAAAGTTATATGCGCGTGTCCTTTTGGACAAATATATATTATAATTTGTCCTTAAAATTTTTTTCCCCTATATATATATATTTACAGATAAATAAAGAAAACCCTCAAATGTGCTATATGCAGAAATATATAAAAATGTAACTAAGTATACATGTGCATGTGTGTGTCAGTATAAAATAATATAGATGTATATATGTATATAAGATATTGTCTGTAAAACATATATGTAAGTATACTAATTAAGTATTAGAATTCAAACTAGTAAAATGAAACACACAAATATGTTTTTAAAATAAAAACAGAAAGAATGAAGGTGTGAAAAGAAGCAATCCTCTTGTGAATAAAATAAAAGGAAGCACCAGATAAGAAAGTGAAGGCTAAAAATAGAAAAGGGAGGAAAACAAAAATGTATTTTGTATGGACTGAATTAAGAAAGAAGAAAAATATATATAATATATATATTGGAAATCAGATCACACATTTAGCATGCAAATAGACAAGAGAAAAAGCATTTTATGGAAAGGTAAGATTTCTGAAAATAACCAAAGTGGATAACCACTTTTCTCTTCACCAAATAAAGCCGAGGAGGGTAGAATTTTGGGTTCAAATGAATGCAGATAACATAATTTTCTGGTGGGCAAAAATGGCTTTAGCCAATACCCAAAACCCTAAGGAGAACTCTGCATATATATATATATATATATATATATATATATATATATATATATATATATATATATATATATATATATATATATATATATATATATGCAGCAGCCTCCTCTCCTTCCCAGAAGAACTTTGAAAAGAAAATATAATAAACACACCATATAAAAATATAAGGCAAGTGAAGGAAAAGAGCTTGAGGCAAGAGGCAGAAGTTTATCAAGTAACTAAGGAAGCAAAGAAGAGAGCTAGGTGAGAAAACTCACTCAAAAATTTAAGGCACTAAGTCCTAATGAAGGCAGCCAGTTCATAAATAAATTTTTTTAAGAAAAAAATATGTGATTGTCTTTCAGAAATTAAAGATGCTTTAATGCTAGATTGTTATTTTGTTTGTTTTATTTTGTAAATATCTTAAATATGATTAGTATGCATAAATAAGTATCTTAAAAACCCAGATCTCTTTCTGATATGATACTGTCTAGAAATATAAATAAATACCCAGAAAATAAAATGTTGAATATAGGCAAGTAGTGTTGCTTTTGGCTCAACCCAGAAGAATTGATGAGCATGTGAGCTGCAATATACATATGTATATGTGCTGAGGCTTAAGATGAAAAAGGAATTGGGGGTGCAATAGGTTTGCCTATGTGCTGATACTCCTGGTTCAAAGAAAATATGCAATATCCATATACTCAGCAAATAAATTGTGTGACTTAGGAAGCTTGGTCAATCTGAGTTTAACTAAGGCACAGATGTTTGCAACAGAAGAAGAAAAAAGAAAGAACCTTCTCAAAAGCCATAAACCAATGTTAGTTGTCTATACCTCTTTAAAATTGCAAGAACATGTATATATATATGCAGAAATTATTTAAATAAATACCAATATTTAAATTGCTGGATTGCCTCTATTTGTTTATATGAATGATGTGAAATGCCATGAGATGAAAGCTTGTTGTAGTGAAATGATTCACTGAATGGGTTTGCCATGAAAAATTTAAAAGAGAAAGTACCTAAGATCCTGATTAGGAAATGTGGTTAAGATCACTGCAGGAATGACTTTTGTTCTTGAGTAATGCAAGTTGACACATGGCTTGTTTAAGTCCTGAGATCTTTGTGTAATGGAGTGAATTGGTTCATTATAGTGTGTCCGTTGATTCATATGATTGCAGATGAGACCAGGGTAGATAAATATATCAAGGAAAGAATATTTGATATGATGAGGAACTAGAGTTTTCCCAGAAATGAAATATGAGGAGGGAATAAATGATTTAACTCATGTTGGTGATTTTTTTTCTGTTTTGTGTGAATGATTATTTTATTTATGACTGAATTGTATGCATGTATGAATGTGCCATATCTATATAAAGTCTCTGGAAAGAAAGATTAAAGTGAGCACATGCAAATGACATAGAACATGCACACCAGTATTATTTGTTTTCAAAAGGCAGAACTATATGCATAAGTACTTAATTTAATTTTAACTTAATTAATAAATTGTTTTAGTGGATTTTCTCATACCAGACATGTGTCTGACCCTAGTGTGCAAGGCATTGAGAAGAAGATTATATCATGCTAGAATTAGATAGATAAGAGCTTAAAAGATGAAATTTGCATGTATTGATATTATAAAATTTCCATTGTAGTAAGTACTGAATGATGTTGGATATTGGTTAAGTATTTTGTTAAGAATTTGACTTGTAACTAGAGTTTAAAAAAAAAATCTGAATTTCTGTGATATCCCGGAATTTAAAACCCAATTTAAATATGATAATCTACAAAATAAACAGATTTAAATTGATAAATTTGTTATTTTATTCAAAGCAAATAGATGAATTGTAAATATAAATTTATTATAATTTTAAAAAATAATATACCTAAGGATAATGAATGTGTTAAAACTTTTATTCATATCAAAAGTGATTTTTGGATTGAATTTAAAAACCTTAATTAAGTTTGAATTGATAAATTAAAAGATTTAAAATATGTTAATTTTATTCTAAATTTTACTTTGAGTATTAAGTAATATTCTCATGATTTTATTCAAGCTATAACATTTGTTTTATATTCACTTTTTAAGGAAATTGATTTTCTATAGGAATTAAAAATGAATTAATAAAAGAAAAATCAATTTAAGAAAACATTTTAATTTCTTTTTGCATGAATAAGCACTTGTTAACATTTAAACCATATTAATAAACATGTGTTAGAAAACTAAGCATTTTTGTGACAAGTGTCATAATTTAGGTTTTATTTTCTTTAAATTTTATAAAACAATTTTTTTATAAAAGACATCACCTATTAATTCAAGATCTGAAGCATATCAAAGATAAGCAAGAAATTTCAAGAAGTGGAAAAAGAAATCTGTAGTTCATTCATATCTTTTTTTTTTCCAGCAGCTTAAGTCTTCACAACAAAAACAAGTGAGTAAATTTTTAAATTAAAACTTTAAGTATAAAAATGTTGCATGTTGAATGTTAGCTCTGAAATGTTTGCATGTTAGTTGTTCTGTGGAATGTTTGTTTACAGTTTTAAATATTTGACTGTGCATGTTAAAGAAAAGTGTAACCCCTCTGTTGTTTCAAGTTCAAGCAAAAATTTCTAAGCAAAACTTCAAATTTAAATATAGTATGGTGATGCTGAGTTTATATCTTCAAATATAGAAGTTAGATTCAATATGATTTAAGTGTTAAAATATATATGCAGATGATACTGTTAAAAACTGCAGAAAGAAAGTGGATATGCAGTAAAACAAAAATTATAGCATGTAAATTTTGTTAAATTTTAATGAATCAAATGTATATCCTGAACCCATAATGCATGATATGAATTCTAAAACAGAAATCAGAATTTTAAATTTACAATTGAATTTGAATTTTTGAATTAACTGAATTTGGGGCTTTTATCAAATTCTCGTGACTGGATTGATTATAGGTTTTGAAATTTAAACCGAAGCTTTGTTTAATGATGTATAACACTAGAAAAATACCAATTGAATTTATTGTGCAACATAGAATTGGGAATTTGGATTTGTAGGGTTTGGGTACTGTGTTTTTTTGAGCTTGAGGTATTCGATCGCATGAAGAATTTGGTTGATCGAGTTTCTCGAGGTTTGAGGTGGAGTTGTGTTTGGGTGTTGCGCACGTATGGCCGGAGTTTGGTGTCGAAAGGTGGTAGGCTTGTCGTGGATGACGGGTTTGTTTTTCCTGGCGTCTGCAGTTGAATATTTGGTTCGAACAACCCAATTTCGTTTGAGCTCGAATTGATGGGTTCTGGAGTTGGATTATGGGTCGAGGATCGAATTGGGGTTTGCGCGAATGGTCGACGGCGGTAATGGAGGTGCCGGAGCACCGTGCATGTGCACGAGGAAGGGTGGCTTGTGTCTGTTGTTTTCGTTCGAACGCGAGTGGGTTTGACTCGAAGAAACGCTCGTGTTTGGTCGCGTGTGAGAAGCGTGATGTGCTCGGGTTTGAGTGTGTGTTGTTGCTCGAGTGTGTGAGTGTTGGGTTCAGGGAAATGATGAGGAAGGTAGGGAAGAGTTGGAGTAGGTTTGTGTTAGATGTTTTTGGTCGAGTTTAAGCAAAAGAGTGAAGCCGAGTTTTAAGCTTGTTTTAATCTAAAATTTGTTTTAAGTTTAAATTTAAAACTTTATATTTTCACTACTTTTTAAAAAATGTCAAATATTTTATTTCAAAAGTATTTCACATTTTATTTGTTGAAGTTTGAAATGATTTTACATTTTTAAATCTAACTTTTTCAAAGGTAATTAGTTTTAATGAATTGAATATTTAAACATGTAAAAGTTTTTAAGTGATGAATGAAAATTGTTTGTTTTGATAGTTAATTAAATTTTGAAATTTAAGTTTACTTTAATTAATTAAAAATTTGAGTTGGAATTAATTTTGGTTAATTAATTGTTAAGATTTAATTAATTACTTATGAATTATTTAATGTATAATTAAGGATTAAATTAAATAACAATTAATAGGTTATTAATTAATTTAAGGTTAATTCATAAGTGATTAATAATTGATTAATTAATTTATTAATGATTAATAAATTAGTGATTAAGAAGTTATATAATTAATTGATTAGGTGTTAATTAATTAAGTAATTAAACATTAATTAATTTATAATTAATTGTAAATTAATTAAGGGTTAAGATTTAATTAATTAAATAATTAAGGTTAATTAATGAATAATTAATTATGTAATTAAGATAAATTAATTTGTGATTAATTAAGAATTAATTAAGGTAATTAATAATTAATTAAGGTAATTAAGAATTAATTAAGGTTAATTAATTATAAATTAAGGGTTAATTAATAATCAATTAAGGAATGATTAATTTTTAATCAAATTTTAATTAATAAATAATTATAGTAATTAATTGATAATTAAATAAAGATTATTAATTAATTTAACATTAATTAATTAATAATGAGATAATTAAGAGGTGATTAATTAATTAAATGGTTGTGATTAATTAATTAATGTTTGGTTAAATAAGATTAGGTGATAAATTCTTAAGTAATTTAATTTAAATTAATTAAATTAATTATAATATGAATTTAAGTAGTGCTTTCTTGTGGATGATTGTTTGAATTGAATATCTAAATATGGTTGATATCTGTTGAATGATAGTTGAGTTATATTCTGTGATGAGATATTGTATATCTGAGATAAATATTGGTTATTATCTGTTGATAATGTTGTGTGATGCTATGTTTAAATCTGAATTGAATTGTTTAAATCTTTAAAAAACTTGGCCTTTAAGACATGTTTGGATCTCGATGAGACCGGGATCGGGAATCGATTTGATTTTCCGAAAACCATATCGATCCAAGTTAAACGTTAGGTCGTGACATCTCAAGTGAGGATCGAGATGGAGTTTTTGAAGTGCATGGGTTATTGTCGTTAACTCTAAGGGTGATTCCAAAATAAGTGTAACGAAATAATGCCTTCGGTTTCATTCGAACCCTGAACGAACTTGTATGGATTGAATGCTTTCAAAACATCGTCAGGTGGACGATGAGCATTCTAAGAGATGTGTTCTTTATAAAGGTAATCGTAGCCTCAAGCCTCATCAACCGGGAATGGCTAAAACAGGGGAGGTGCAGCAAGGCTTCGTGGGTAGCCCCCACTTGAGAGTGAGATTTACCCCTGTCTAGAAGTCCCTTATTATATTCGGCTGTGGGGGCAGTTGTTGGCCACAACTGCGGGGTTGTCTTGTTCGGAACTGTCCAGTAAGGGATGGGTCCGGCCTTGTGTTGCAGGGGAGTTAGGGTGGCTCCTCGGTACGGTGATCTAGGCCCCGTACTGTGACGGGCGGTACCCCAGTAGCCCTGCCATTGATGGAAACCCATTTTCCCTACGAGACCCTACGGTTTTGATTGTATTACCCACTTTCGTGGCTAGTAGCTGGAATTTAATCATGTAACAATTTCGGCTATTTTCTATTTACTTGAAAACCCTAGACCCTATTATAATATCACCGAATTTCCTATCAAATGTTTTGGTTAGCGTAAGGTAAAAACTTACCCGTGTTTATTTGTGGGAAGTCTTACGTGATACCTTTTGTTTTCAAAATGATTTTTAAAGTTAAACAACTTTAACTGATTTACTCACACCAGACCCATGTATGACCCGAAGTTTATTTTGTTTTTCATAAACTCTTGGGTACTCAAATTTTTATGAGTAGCCAAGTGATTTAGGTTTGGATTAGCATATCTTTTGGAAGCTGGAGCTGGAGTCCAGACGTACTATCTATCTATATTCGCTGTAGTGGCATTTTGGTGTTATGTTTTGAGTTGTATGGGTTGGGAAAACTCTTATGAATGTCAGATGTAATGAAGTGGTATTATTTTATGTACTCTGATATGTAAAACTATGTAAGGGATATATGTAATATTATATTTTGTTCGTTTCCGCTGTGAGATTCTGATTAGTGTTGTTTCTTTTCTTTCTATCTTTCTATTTCTATCTCTTTCTTTTCTTACTGATGATACGTCTTTCTGGGTATTGAAAGACGGGTCGTCACAGTTGGTATCAGAGCAATGGTTGAGAAACACCTAGGCTTTGGAGTAGCATCTATCTTGAGAGTGCGTATTTGTAATTTTCTTATATAACTATATCCCTATCTAAATGGAATATATATTAAAGTCTTATTTGATTCTGGTGCTTCTTTAAGCTTTATTTCCCTAGGAACTGTAGAGAATTTCTTACTTACCCTAGTATCGTAGACAATCCCTTTTGTGTATCAAATCCTATAGGAGGGGTAACCAAATTGGATAGGATTTGTAAAGATTTGAGAATCTCCTATCTATCCCATAGTTTTTCCTGTGATCCTTATGTATTGGATTTTCAAGGTTTCGACCTTATATTCGGAATGGATTGGCTTGACAAATATAAGGCTATTTTAAATTGTGATGAAAGAACAGTTTCGTTGGAAACTGATCTGAGTAGGATTGCCAGAGTAATGTGTGATAACTCTGGAATCCTCTTGAGTAGTCTTTTACATGGAATAGAGACTTCTCAAGAAGAGGTTGTAGATATTGAAGTAGTTTGGGATTTCTCTGACGTATTTGAGGATGTTAAGTGCTTGCCACCGCATCGGGAAATAGAGTTTCATATAGATTTGGTTCCTGGAGCAATACCTATAATTCAACCTAGTAGGAGAATGGCTCCAAGGGAAAGGGAGGAATTAGTGAAGCAAACTCAAGATTTGTTGGAGAAGGGTTTGATTAGACCAAGTTTTTCCTGTTGGGGTTCTGCTGCAGTTTTTGTCACTAAGTCGGATGGGTCGCTAAGGTTCTGTGTAGACTACCATGAATTGAACAAGGTGACCATTCGGAATAAGTATCCTCTTCCTCGCATTGATGATCTCTTCGACCAGCTTCATGGTGCATCTGTCTTTTCTCAATAAGATCTAGCATCAGGTTTCCATTAGTTAAGGGTAGCTGAAGACAGTATTCTCTTAACCGCATTTAGGGGACCTAATTGTTTCTATGAGTGGTTGGTTATGCCTTTCGGGTTAACCTACGCTCCTGCTTATTTTGTAGATCTGATGAACCAAGTCTTTAGAGATGTTCTAAATAAGTTTGTTTTGGTATTCATCGATGATATTTTGGTTTATTCTAAATCGGAAGAAGAGTACAAGCAACACTTGAGAATAGTTTTGGAAACTCTGAGAAGGCATGTGCTGAAGGCGAAGTTCTCTAAGTGTCATTTTTGGAAATCTGAAGTAAAATTTTTGGGCCACATCGTTTCTGGTGAGGGAATCTCTGTAGATCCAGCTAAAGTTGAGACTATTCTGGAATGGAAGCAACCTCGGACTCCTATAGAAGTTCGCAGTTTTCTGGGATTGGCCGGTTACTACAGAAAGTTTATTAAGGATTATTCTAAGATCTCTTCTCATCTAATGAAACTAACAAGAAAGGGGGCTAAATTCAAGTGGACACCGGAATGTGAGGAAGCTTTCCAGAAAGTAAAGACAAAATTGACAAGTGCTCCTGTTTTGGCTATTCCTGATGGTAAGAGCAAGTTTGAAGTGTATACTGATGCCTGTATTGTTGGATTGGGAGCTGTGCTTACACAGAATGGTAGGGTTATTGCGTACGCGAGTCGGCAGTTGAAGCCACATGAGAGGAACTACGCTACGCATGATCTAGAGCTGTTAGCTATTGTTTTCGCTTTAAAGATATGGAGGCATTATCTTTTAGGAGAAAAGTTTGAGTTATTCACGGATCACAAACCGTTGAAATATCTTTTCTCTCAGAAAGATCTTAATCTAAGACAGCAGCGATGGGTTGAATTTTTGGCATCATACGATTTGGATATTCTGTATACTCCGGGGAAGGCGAACGTTGTGGCCGATGCTCTTAGTAGAAATGCGGTTCTTTCTCTTTTGGAAGTGGTTCCATCTCTTCTGGAAAGGATTTCGAGCAAGCAGGAATCTGACAGTAAGTTAAGAGGAATTATCAGAAGAGTTAGGAAGGGACAGTGTCCTAGTTTTGAGATAGATGATCATGGAACACTCAGGATTAATGGAAGGATCTGTGTTCCAAATTTTAAGGAATTGAAGCAGGAGGTCTTATCTGAAAGTCATCGCTCCAGATTAAATATCCATCCAGGAATCTCAAAGATGTACAAGGATATGAAAAGAGTCTTTTGGTGGAAGGGCATGAAGGAAGATATAACCAGATTCGTTAATAGATGTGTTATCTGCCAACAAGTGAAAGGAGAGCAACAGAAGCCAACCGGTTTGTGACAACCTTTGGAGGTCCTGACATGGAAATGGGCGATGATTTCGATGGACTTCATCGATGGATTGCCTAGAACAAAGAAAGGGAATGAAGGAATATGGATAATTGTGGATCGTCTTACCAAGAGCGCCTATTTTATACCAGTTAAAGCAACCCGTACTGCAGTTTCTTTGGTAGAAATTTTCTTGAAAGAGATTTTGAGATTGCATGGTGTTCCAGTCAGCATTGTAAGTGATCGAGATCCGATCTTCACCAGCAAATTCTGGGAGGCATTGCAATCAGCTTTGGGGACTAATTTGAGATTAAGTACAGCATGTCATCCACAAACAGATGGACAAACGGAAAGGCTAAACCGAATTCTAGAAGATATGCTGAGAGCCTGTGTATTAGATTTTGGAGGATCATGGGAGGATCATCTACATCTAGTGGAGTTCTCTTATAATAACAGTTACCAAGCAAGTATCAAGATGGCTCCTTATGAAGCATTGTATGGAAGACCGTGTAGATCTCCAGCTTGTTGGATAGAGTCGAAGGACTGTATTGTGCTTGGACCAGATCTGATCCGTGAAGCATATGCTAAAGTCGAGCTGATCAAGAAAAGGATGAGAGCTGCTCAGGATCGACAAAAGAAATATGCTGATAAAAGACGAAGACAATTGGAATTCGAGATTGGTGATTTAGTCTTTGTCAAAGTTTCCCCTATTAAAGGAGCTGTAAGATTCGGGAAGACAGGGAAACTCGCTCCGAGATTCATTGGTCCGATCCGAGTTCTCGAGAGGATTGGTGCTGTTGCATACAGGATTGAATTGCCAGTCCGGATGGCTGGAATTCACAATGTTTTCCACGTATCTCATCTACTAAAATATGTGCACGATCCATCTCTTATTGTGGAGCCAGCTGTACAGGAAGAATTGGAGGTTGAGCTGGACTTATCAGTTGTCCGACATCCTGTTCAGATTGTTGATCAAGATGAGAGGCAACTCAGAAACAGGATAATGAAGCTCGTTAAAGTCCAGTGGAGCGAGGATCCCAGAGATTTTACCTGGGAGACTCTGGATAGCTTTAGGAAGGCTTATCCGGATATGTGTCCGGATAGCTAGTGGTGTTTGTATTGGATGTATGATTGTTTGGATGTTTTGTTTGATGGTTGCTTATGTATGGATGTTATGTATGTTTGAAGTGTTAAATAAAATGAAAATTTTTGGATTATCTTTTGTTTAAATTTCGGGGACGAAATTCTTTTAAGGGGGGAGGATTGTGATATCCCGGAATTTCCAACCCAATTTAAATATGATAATCTATATAATAAACCAATTTAAATTGATAAATTTGTTATTTTATTCAACAGAAGATAGATGAATTGTAAATATAAATTTATTCTAATTTTAAAAACTAATATACCTAAGGATAATGAATGTGTTAAAACTTTTATTCATATCAAATGTGATTTTTGGATTGAATTTAAAAACCTTAAATTAAGTTTGAATTGATAAATTAAAAGATTTAAAATATGTTAATTTTATTCTAAATTTTACTTTGAGTATTAAGTAATATTCTCATGATTTTATTCAAGTTATAACATTTGTTTTATATTCACTTTTTAAGGAAATTGATTTTATATAGGAATTAAAAATGAATTTATAAAAGAAAAATCAATTTAAGAAAACATTTTAATTTCTTTTTGCATGAATAAGCACTTGTTAACATTTAAACCATATTAATAAACATGTGTTAGAAAACTAAGCATTTTTGTGACAAGTGTCATAATTTAGGTTTTATTTTCTTTAAATTTTATAAAACAATTTTTTTTAAAAAGACATTTGTTTTATACTTTCTCATTTTATTTAACAAGAAATTTTACATTCTTCATTTTCAAAAATCTAAACTTCATCAATCTGTACACCTTCAACCAAATATCATCATACAATCTCAGTTTTATCACCTATTAATTCAAGATCTGAAGCATATCAAAGATAAGCAAGAAATTTCAAGAAGTGGAAAAAGAAATCTGCAGTTCATTCATATCTTTTTTTTTTCCAGCAGCTTAAGTCTTCACAACAAAAACAAGTGAGTAAATTTTTAAATTAAAACTTTAAGTATAAAAATGTTGCATGTTGAATGTTAGCTCTGAAATGTTTGCATGTTAGTTGTTCTGTGAAATGTTTGTTTACAGTTTTAAATATTTGACTGTGCATGTTAAAGAAAACTGTAACCCCTCTGTTGTTTCAAGTTCAAGCAAAAATTTCTGAGCAAAACTTCAAATTTAAATATAGTACGGTGATGCTGAGTTTATATCTTCAAATATAGAAGTTAGATTCAATATGATTTAAGTGTTAAAATATATATGCAGATGATACTGTTAAAAACTGCAGAAAGAAAGTGGATATGCAGTAAAAAAAATTATAGCATGTAAATTTTGTTAAATTTTAATGAATCAAATGTATACCTGAATCCATAATGCATTATATGAATTCTAAAACAGAAATCAGATTTTTTAATTTACAATTGAATTTGAATTTTTAAATTAACTGAATTTGGGGCTTTTATCAAATTCTCGTGACTGGATTGATTATAGGTTTTGAAATTTAAACCAAAGCTTTGTTTAATGATGTATAACACTAGAAAAATACCAATTGAATTTATTGTGCAACATAGAATTGGTAATTTGGATTTGTAGGGCTTGGGTACTGTGTTTTTTTTGAGCTTGAGGTATTCGATCGCATGAAACATTTGGTTGATCGAGTTTCTCAAGGTTTGAGGTGGAGTTGTGTTTGGGTGTTGCGCACGTATGGCCGGAGTTTGGTGTCGAAAGGTGGTAGGCTTCTCGTGGATGATGGGTTTGTTTTTCCTGGCGTCTGCAGTTGAATATTTGGTTCGAACAACCCAATTTCGTTTGAGCTCGAATTGATGGGTTATGGAGTTGGATTACGGGTCGAGGATCGAATTGGGGTTTGCGCGAATGGTCGGCGGCGGTGATGGAGATGTCGGAGCACCGTGCATGTGCACGAGGATGGGTGGCTTGTGTCTGTTGTTTCGTTCGAACGCGAGTGGGTTTGACTCGAACAAACGCTCGTGTTTGGTCGCGTGTGAGAAGCGTGATGTGCTCGGGTTTGAGTGTGTGTTGTTGCTCGAGTGTGTGAGTGTTGGGTTCAGGGAAATGATGAGGAAGGTAGGGAAGAGTTGGAGTAGGTTTGTGCTAGATGTTTTTGGTCGAGTTTAAGCAAAAGAGTGAAGTCGAGTTTTAAGCTTGTTTTAATCTAAAATTTGTTTTAAGTTTAAATTTAAAACTTTATATTTTCACTACTTTTAAAAAAATGTCAAATATTTTATTTCAAATGTATTTCACATTTTATTTGTTGAAGTTTGAAATGATTTTACATTTTTAAATCTAACTTTTTCGAAGGTAATTAGTTTTAATGAATTGAATATTTAAACATCTAAAAGTTTTTAAGTGATGAATGAAAATTGTTTGTTTTGAAAGTTAATTAAATTTTGAAATTTAAGTTTACTTTAATTAATTAAAAATTTGAGTTGGAATTAATTAATTAATTTTGGTTAATTAATTGTTAAGATTTAATTAATTACTTATGAATTATTTAATGGATAATTAAGGATTAAATTAAATAACAATTAATAGGTTATTAATTAATTTATTAATTAATTTAAGGTTAATTCATAAGTGATTAATAATTGATTAATTAATTGATTAATGATTAATAAATTAGTGATTAAGAAGTTAAATAATTAATTGATTAGGAGTTAATTAATTAAGTAATTAAACATTAATTAATTTATAATTAATTGTAAATTAATTAATGGTTAAGATTTAATTAATTAATTAATTAAGGTTACTTAATGAATAATTAATTATGTAATTAAGACAAATTAATTTGTGATTAATTAAGAATTAATTAAGGTAATTAAGAATTAATTAAGGTTAATTAATTATAAATTAAGGGTTAATTAATAATCAGTTAGGGAATGATTAATTTTTAATCAAATTTTAATTAATAAATAATTATAGTAATTAATTAATAATTAAATAAAGATTATTAATTAATTTAACATTAATTAATTAATAATGAGATGATTAAGAGGTGATTAATTAATTAAATGGTTGTGATTAATTAATTAATGTTTGGTTAAATAAGATTAGGTGATAAATTCTTAAGTAATTTAATTTAAATTAATTAAATTAATTATAATATGAATTTAAGTAGTGCTTGCTTGTGGATGATTGTTTGAATTGAATATCTGAATATGGTTGATATCTGTTGAATGATAGTTGAGTTATATTCTATGATGAGATATTGTATATCTGAGATAAACATTGGTTATTATCTGTTGATAATGTTGTGTGATGCTATGTTTAAATCTGAATTGAATTGTTTAAATCTTTAAACAACTTGGCCTTTAAGACACGTTTGGATTTCGATGAGACCAGGATCGGGAATCAATTTGATTTTCCGAAAACCACATCGATCCAAGTTAAACGTTAGGTCGTGACATCTCAAGTGAGGATCAAGATGGAGTTTTTGAAGTGCAAGGGTTGTTGTCATTAACTCTGAGGGTGATTCCAAAATGAGTGTAACGAAATAATGCCTTCGGTTTCGTTCGAACCCTGAACGAACTTGTATGGATTGAATGCTTTCAAAACATCGTCAGGTGGACGATGAGCATTCTAAGAGATGTTTTCTTTATAAAGGTAATCGTAGCCTCAAGCCTCATCAACCGGGAGTGGCTAAAACAGGGGAGGTGCAGCAAGGCTTCGTGGGTAGCCCCCACTTGAGAGTGAGATTTACCCCTGTCTAGAAGTCCCCTATTATATTCGGCTGTGTGGACAGTTGTTGGCCACAACTGCAGGGTTGTCTTTTTCGGAACTGTCCAGTAAGGGATGGGTCCGGCCTTGTGTTGCAGGGGAGTTAGGGTGGCTCCTCGGTACGGTGATCTAGGCCCCGTACTGTGACGGGCGGTACCCCAGTAGCCCTGCCATTGATGGAAACCCATTTTCCCTACGAGACCCTACGGTTTTGATTGTATTACCCACTTTCGTGGCTAGTAGCTGGAATTTAATCATGTAACAATTTCGGCTATTTTCTATTTACTTGAAAACCCGAGACCCTATTATAATATCACTGAATTTCCTATCAAATGTTTTGGTTAGCGTATGGTAAAAAGTTACCCGTGTTTATTTGTGGGAAGTCTTACGTGATACCTTTTGTTTTCAAAATGATTTTTAAAGTTAAACAACTTTAACTGATTTACTCACACCAGACCCATGTCTGACCCGAAGTTTACTTTGTTTTTCATAAACTCTTGGGTACTCAAATTTTTATGAGTAGCCAAGTGATTTAGGTTTGGATTAGCATAAGTTTTGGAAGCTGGAGCTGGAGTCCAGACGTACTATCTATCTATATTCGCTGTAGTGGCATTTTGGTGTTATGTTTTGAGTTGTATGGGTTGGGAAAACTCTTATGAATGTCAGATGTAATGAAGTGGTATTATTTTGTGTACTCTGATATGTAAAACTATGTAAGGGATATATGTAATATTATATTTTGTTCGTTTCCGCTGTGAGATTCTGATTAGTGTTGTTTCTTTTCTTTCTATCTTTCTATTTCTATCTCTTTCTTTTCTTATTGATGATACGTCTTTCTGGGTATTGAAAGACGGGTCGTCACAATTTCATTATCTGGAATTTTGAAAATCTTTTTATCTATAATTCTATAAGTAAACTAAGTAAGAATGTTATGTGAATGGGAGGGTTACATTTTATAAATGTATTAGTTAATCTTGAGTCTATGAAGAATTTTAAGTATTGAGAAAGAAGTAACAGTTAGGTCTTGAAGAACAATATAGTCAATCTTGCTTTATGACAATTGAATGCAAAAGTTTAAAAGCATAGGGAAAATGTATTATGTGTCTGCATGTTTTTAAAGTGCAAATTTTACACTGTATAAATGTTTTATACCTTATTCTTGAATAAAGGAAGAATCTGTAACATTCACAGGTCTCAGGAAACTCACCCTGGTTTGCATTTCATTTAGTGCAGCATCATGACATGAAAAAAATCAAGCTTTAGAAATAAAGTATTTTACTTAAAAAGTTTTCCAGGAAAGAGTTGCATCCCAGGGCAGATTTATAGAAAAGCAAACAAAGAAAATGATAAAGACATATATCATTTTCAGAGCACAAGCACAACGCCATTAAATTTTAAAGACAAATATCACATAATTATCTGATTTCTTAGAATCATTTTTCATAAGGAATCTACCCAGTAATTAAGACTAAAAATCAGGCCGATGACCATATGTATGTAATTTTATCACATGTATTGAATATAACTATGTGAGAATTGATTAAATTTAATCAATTAAATTATCCTCTTGTTTTACCATAACTCTGATTTGAACAAGAGGTGCACATGCATCTTCATTTGTGTGTGTATATGTTGTGAATATACTGATATGTTTATATTGGTAAAACTTGTTGATCCTGGATAAAGTTTGTTTACTTGAAAAAGAAAAATGACTCTGGGCTTTAGAAGTATATATATGTATATATATATATATATATATATATAGGATAATAAATATATGTATATCACTATGCAAAAAAAAAGAAAAAAAAAACCCTAAGCAAATTTTAGGTACAAATCAGAGAGGGTCATTTCAGTGAATCAAAGGTTTTTATATGTGAACTTCAGGTTGCTAAAGTGGGTAAGCACAATTTAATGCGTGCGTAATTTAAGGCAAGCCCGGATTCAAAATTTTGAACGCTAAAGGAAAATGATTTCTTTCATTATTAAAGGGGTGCGTGGGTTTATTTTTAAATAGGGAAGTTTTGCATATGTTTACGGGAATTTAGGTCAAATAAAATAGCAAAGAATAACTTATAAATCGTCAGAGGAAATTTCGAAGATTTTATTCCATAGTTACACGCGAATCAAAGGAAATACGTGAATTTTTTGAACGCGTTTTATAAATAAAAACTTCCGTTGATTTGGGAACAATGGCAAGAATTAAATGTGAACGGTTATGAAATTTTTGGATAACGTTTCTATTAAATTAGGAGAGCAAAAAGGAAGGTGGAATGTTTACACGCTAATTTCAATCAAGCTTTAAATGAAATTTAATGGCTCCCTGGAAGAGTCAAAAAGATTATATACGTATTAAACAAATTGAAGTAAAGGAAAGTGGGAAGTTATACGCGAATGAAAATGCTATACGTGAATTTTGAATGTCAAGGAAATTAGTATTTTATTCCAATTTAAAATTTATTTTAGCAAAAGAAAAGTATGCAAAGATTTTATTTCTTAATTAAACATGATTTTGCTTAAAATTAAGTTATTTACCATTTCAACAAAATAAACCAAATTTCCAATTAAAGTTAATCCTTAACCAAAGTCAAAATTTCAAAAATCTTATCTTTTATTTAAAAATTTGGGCAATGTTTTAATCAATTCAAAATTCAGATTTTTATATAATAAACCCACAAAGTTTTATAATTAAAAGTGAAAAATACTTGTTAAAACTTCGGGCTGTTACACTTTCCCCCACTCAGAACTTTTCGTCCTCGAAAAGGAAGAAGGTAGGGGAATAGAAACAACCTGAAAGAAAAGTAAATTAAAACTCAAAATAGAATCATTAATCTAAACCATACAAATTAAATTTTAAATTAATAATTGATTTCATCTATTTAATTTCACTTAAGTTAAATTTTACTATTTCAAATTTCATTACTTCATCTTCCAATTATCTTAAAATAAAAATTTCTAAAATCATAAGTTTGAAGATCATTTGTTATACTCAAAAATGTGTTCAATAAATTAATATCTTTTTTTATTTCAAATTATAACTAAATTTATTTCTCTCAATATATTTTTATCCACTATGTTAAATATGTTTACACTTATTACAACTGCTTAAATTTATTCTTAGTTCCTTTAACATCATTTATATTGTAAATTATTCCATTACCTCTGTTAATCTTTTTATAACTAGAATTTAAGTGTATAACACTTATTATAACCACTCAAATTTTATTTATAAAATCTTTTCATATTGTATATTATCCAATTACATTGTTAACTTCTGAAAATCAAGGTAAGTTATATTGAAATGCAGTTGAGCATTATACAAATAAAACTTTCAAATTCAATTATCTCAAGTTGGAATCATTTATTCAAAATTTTGATTTTCTTTTTTTTATAATTGAAATTATTCCTCAAGATAAAATTTAAGAATTAAATTTCTGATTCCCTCCAAACCATTTAGAGATAAAAAAAATATATGTACATAATATGTCAAATCAAATTTAAATCATATATCTATATATTATAAATCAAGTCATATTTTAGAGATTCAAATCAATTAAATTCTCAAGGTAACACTGTAGCCAGACTACAGAATGGTCTCTTCACTTCGAAACTCGAAAATGAATGTCGATGTTGTTGCAGTCATCACCGAAATTATTTTCCAACGATAAAGAGAAGAGCACTGATTTTTAAACCTTTAAAATTCTTTGGAAAAAACTTCTATTCGAAAATAATTTAAATAATATATCCTTTTAAAACTCAAAACACAAGGTTTGAAACCATCGGAAATTGAATTCTCAAGTTCTTGTTTCAAAGTCATTTCTGTTTCCAAATTAATTTATAACCATTCTTTATATTCAATTATTTATATGAGACAAAACCCATGGTTTACAAAACCATAAATAAAATCAAAGACTATTATCTCTTGACAACTAGTTAAATTAATTATAAAATTCTAAAAATTTACACTTATATATAATATTAGATTTTTTTTCCAAATATAGGAATAAAGTTTTCAAAACAAGGATAGAGATTCAAATTTGATGGACTCAAATCAAAGAGAATTTTGATTTAAAGATAAGTTGGAATCAGAAGATCCGATGATTAAATAACCGAATAAGGAACTGGATAAGTTTGTATAAATCGCGGGCAACCATAACCGAGTCAACCGTGACTTAAAGAATAAGATCGATGTGAATTTTCTGGGGTAAATCTACATTTGATCCGAAGAGAAAATGTTTGGAATAACCAAAGATACTAGCATCTAAACCGAGGATAAATGTAAATCTCTGGTGAATCAATGCTAATTGTAAAGGAGTTTCACCCCTTTATTAGAATATTGGCGAGACATCTATTCACTATAAAGATCATCCGAAATGGAGTTATAGGACACTCCAGAATCGAAAGAAGATGAATAGCGAGGGACACGAATGAACTTTGGAACCGCAGGGAACGTTCCAAAATTTAAAGGAAATCGAATCAAAAGGAAGAGATTGAATGAAAGTGATTCTGTAGATCATATTTACCATACATTCTCAGTTTTTCCTAGAGCCAATGCTCTGATACCGAATGTAACGACCCGATATTTTCAACCATTTGCATCCGCACATGCCGGACTTGAATTGTTCAAGATACCACGTTGTAAATAAAATTTGGCAAATCTCAGAATATACAGTAAATAAATAATCGCAGAATCACAAACACAAAATCAGAATACTCGCAACGGAATTTAAAAATAACTTAGTGGATCATGAAGCCACTATCAATAGTCTCAAAATAAGTATAAAGTACATAGTCTTAAACCAAATTTAGTTTGAAATCTCCCCAGAAACTCTCAATATTAGATTGTCTTGATTACAAAGCCTAAATAAGAATTGAACAGAAACTTGACGGCAGCTTGAAAAGAGATGATCAGCAGAAGTCCAAGCTCCGGAGGTGAAGTCTGAACTGAAACTCAGGCTGACCCGAGCGTAAAATAAAACATAAATACTCGAGTTAGGACATACATAATTATACAGTGTAAGCTAATTCAAGTGTACTGTAATATAAAGCAAGTAACTTAAAGCGTGCTTGGGACCGCCTCCTCTAAGGATCCGTTAAACTATTTACTATGTAGTAATAATTTCTCTATTATAATAGTGTCTATATTAAAATAAACTTACTTTTAAATAGCGCTAAGGAGTTACCCAATCTCCCCCTTAACACAATAATAGTCCCAGTAGTCCATCCAATATCATAGTCCCTCCTGATCTGGAATGTAACGACCCATAAATTTTGAGAAATTAATTGCTTAATTTAATTAAGATTTTATAATTAAATTTAGATAGAAATAAAAAATTTAGATTTTATATTGAAGTAAATGCTATAAAAAAATAATATATGAAATGCAACATTTGAAATTAAAGATAAGTATTAACAATTGAAATGAAATTACGATTAATTGAAATAATGTAAATTGGCATACTTGGTTATAAGTTTAATATAAGAATCCAATGGAAATGTTGAATGTGTGGAATATTAATAAAAATATTAACTAGAATGGATTTCATTAATATAATAGTGAATAGTGAAATGTGTTACATTTGGTTTAAAATAGAAAGGAGTAAATAAAAGTAACTGTTGAATAAACCAATGCAATAATTGTAAATAAGAAATTATAATGAATTTTGTTGATAATAAACGTACTTAAAATGGTAATAAATTGGATATGATAAAACAAAGGCATTTAGTGGATTAATTAGTGAATTCACGAAATAAAGATCAATGTCCTGTAGGTAATTATATTATTGTTGGAAGTAAAAACATATTAAGTATGAAACCAAGAACGTAAATTAATTAAGAATATAAATAGTAATTATGGAACATATTTGGCAAATATAACTAAATAGTATGGAATGAAGCATGCATTAATGAAATGTAATATAAGTCGATGTTAATTTCACCCATAAATGTCAATTTATTGAATAGCAAGGTTTTAAATCAAGTAACGGATTTGTTAAAATCTTAATTGATAATTTATAAAATTTAATGTGAAATCAATTGCAGTTAATTTGATCTAATTATATACTTAGGATAAATTGATTTGTCATTTAAGATTTGTATATTTCCATAAGATGTAACCAATGTTAATTTCATTTATAATATAACAAGTGGTGGATTTTAGGAGTGAAAATCAAGATTTATTAATTTATTTGAAATTTAAAAATTCAATTAGTGAATTAATTGCAAATAAGTGGAATTTAATATTAAATTTTACATTAATAGAAATGTGGATGGAATGTGTGGACATAAATGAAATAGCTACGAATCAATGAAAATTCATCCAATTGATAATAGAATGAGGACGGTGTATGTAATAAATTTCAACACTTGTCCGTTAGTGATAACTTAAATGTAATTTAACGATAATGGAGTCTAATAAATTAAAATGGGTAATCAATAGAAATTAATCTAATTAAAGGTTATATTAGTATAAATTAGGGTAAACAAATGTTATCCTTGTTTATTGGATAATAATTGATTGGGTAAAAAGGATTGGACTAAGGAAACTTTATTAATTTGTTTTAAAACCTTAATTAATATGTGAAATAGGTAAGATCTCACATTTTAACCATTTATACAAATCTAAGATGTATACAGAAGTATCAATGTAATGAAACGTAAAATAAATGTTAAATATGAGATAATGATTGTTTGAATAATAAGAATGGGAATCAACATATATTTATTTAATTGAATTTAATTACGATAGTATGATTTATTGCAATTAAATGAAAATTTAATATTTAAAATATTGCCTAAAAAGGGAATGTAGATGAAATCTAAGAAATTAAATGAAAAAAATCGTGAATCAATGTAAATTTCACCCTTTTGATAACAATGAATTAAATAATAAATGAAAGCAAATTTAATATAATTATTGGAAATTTTATTTATAATTTTGAATTTAATGAAATTGAGGATTTATATTGAAATTTATAAATTAATCTTCTCTAAATTGACATTTAAATTTGGTTTAAATCATTGTAAATGTTTGAAAATTTAAAATGATAAGAATTGGTAATTATCGAATTTAAATTGAAAAATTGATTTAATTGACTAAATTTTATTTAATTAATATAAAAATAGCCATTTTGGCCACTGACTCGGATTTCGACGAAACCGGTTTCATCGGATTCGTATCGGTGAATTATTGTAGGGTTCCAAGTTTCATAGCGATCGGGCTTGTCGTTTGATCGTACGGACTCGAAACGCCTTGAAATAAACGAAATTGAAATCAATTGAAACCAATTTGAAATAATTTGATTTTGTCACAACTTCTTCATACGATGGAATTTGGACGTGAAACTTTTTCCATCGCGTTCAGAATATTTTAAAACACCTATTTTGATATATGGGTTTACCCAATTTCGTTCCAGGGTCAGAACGGGCTTTTTTTGGACCACTTTGTCGTTAGCGCGTATTCAACCCGATCCATTTATTCTGTTCCAACTTTCTCCATAAATATCCTGCTATAAACCCTAGCCTCCCTAATTCTCATTTGTCTGTACGTAAATTCGTTTTATTCCTCGTCTTCCTCAATGGCAGACAAAATTCTATATTTTCAGATCCATTTGCAAATCAAATCCAAAGCATAAAATTCAAAGTCCTCAGAAAAATCTGAAAAAATTATATGTTGAAGCTCTCGACTAGCGTAATTCACTGGTGGTGTTCGTTTTTCAATTCAGATTATCGTTTGCTCAGAAATTGTGTTTTAATTCCCGGCCGTTTAATGGGGTCGTAATCAAGGTCGATGGATCGGGAAATCTTTTCTGGGTATTGCAGAGGGGACCGAGGGGAGTCGATCGGTGCGGTTTGTTTCGAGAATCAATGGTTAGATCGCCGGGAATTTGTGGATTAAGGTTTATAAAGAGGGGCGGCGGCTGCCTAGTTATGCTCGGGTTTCGTGCCGGCGAATGGTTCGCCCGAGGAGGAGAAGGCCTGCGCGATCGTTGTTGTGCGTGGACGAGAGGCGCGGCGTTGTTATATTGGTGGCGGCCGAGATTCGTTCACGTTGATGCATCAGTTAGGGTTTCGAAACCCTGTAGGGGCTGTTCTCGTGAGGAGACGCATGCTGACGTGGTGAGAAATGTTTTTTTTGTGTGATTTATTTTGTTTTATTTTTATTTTTTATTTCATATGTTCTAACTCGTGTAACTTCTACGTAAGATGTCCGATTTACACGCGGTTTTCTCCGCTAGGTTCGTATTGAAATTCCGGACATTTCAACGCTGGTTTGGATGAATACTGAGACGGTCAAATTTTTGGGTTTAAATTGGATTTGAATTCAATTTAAATTCAAAAGGTGAGTGTTTTAACCCACTCACAATTTCTAAAATTTCTTATGTTTGTTAAATTGATTTATGATATGAGTAGAAATTTATTTATGACTGTTTGGCATATTTTATTCATCATCTCAGTTAAATCGCATTTATTTATTTAAATTTTTATTTAATTCATTATTGCATATAAACTGCCAGTTAAATTTCTAGTTAAACTTATTATTGCATATAAACTGATAGTTAAATTTTTTGTAAATTTATTGTGCATATAAACTGCCAGTTCAATTATCAGTTAATTTATTTTGCATAATAAACTGCCAGTAAATGCATGTTATTTATTACTGTTATATATTGATGTATTGTTTGAATTTGATGATGATTTTGATAAATGGTTGATGGATGATATTGGATGAATGGATGCTGTATTGTATATTGTTATAAACTGCAAGTTATTATGCATTTCATCTCATTCGGGATTGCGGTTTGAAATTATATACAACCGCATTTTTATTTTTAGAATTGCGGATTGAAATGATAAATATGCGTATCACTTGACCATAGGATAGGAAATTTTATACAGGCACCGCGGTATATATATAAATATATAAATATATATATATATAAATTATTTTTGAAATAATTTTCCTACGGTTTTGTAAAGAAATATATATGGTTTCATGAAATATTGATGACGAATATTTGATAAAGGTTATTTTATATATAGTTAAATTCTTGGTTTAAAACTATGTAGGAAATTGTTTAAAGTATGAAGTAAGTTTAATAATAAAGTGGAATATATTATAGATAATTATTTACTGAAATTATATTCTGATATAGAGTTTATATTGATTTTATAAATCAAAGTTGAGAAGATAGTTTTGAAACTGATTTGAGATTTTATTTAATTAAGATCTTATTGAAATTTTGATTTAAATGAATTTTGTGTTATAACTAAATTCGAGTTTAAGATAATTTAAGTGAATATATCTAGACTAAATAAATTGCGGAATATTCAATTATTGAATTTGAAAGTTTTATTTAAAGGATACTTGATTTATTAAGTAAGTATTTCAAAACCAAATAATAGTAAAGTGAATTTAGAATATATATATATATATATATGAATTAAAAATTTAGTTTTGAAACGGTGGAATATTTAAACTTTAGAGTATATGGAAATTTAAATGGTTTATTTGGGAATTCAAATCTGTATTTGGAATTGATTTGAGAACTTAAAAAGCTAATTTACTTTATAAAGTAATCTATATTTAAACCATTAAAGTTAATGAAAATTATGTTTCGAAGCTACGGGTTTAAGGTATATATATTTGAAAGTACTATGATTTTTGAAAAGATATATTTAAAATAAAAATGATATCATATTGATTTGGGTTTTAAAATAGAAATGATATCATATTTATATGGTTTCAAAATGGATATTTTATTCTAGTTTTAAAGTATAAACTATTTTGAAATAACCGCGGTGTTATAATAACGATTGGTTGTTGAAGAGACCGGGATCGGAAGTTGTCGTACTCTCTGCCAACTTCGAAAACCTCTTTAACAACCGTGTACGCGGTGGAGATTCCAGAATGAAGTAGGATGGTGGCAGCTTTTCCTTCGAGGTAAATATATGGACCCAACTCCCATGAGTTGGCATAAGGTGGCTAAAACAGGAGCGATCGATGGGTTAATTGAGGTAGCACCTTTGATCGGACACATCCCTTCGATATTCTACTCTGACTTTGGTTTTATTCGGTGGCCACTTTTGATTTCTTTGATTTGGGGGTGTGGCTCGAGGTAGGCGGTAGCTGCGGCTACGCATTACCACCGACACGGAAGCGTAATTGGTATATCTACCCTGGCATTGCCTAGTTGTGCCGTGTCACCTACCCTATCGCGCCTTGTACGAGTTTGGTTTTCTCCCATAGCCCGTGTGGTATCCTCTGGTGGCTTCCCGATCAGGAGGGACTATGATATTTGATGGACTACTGGGACTATTACGTGTTAAGGGCTATATGGGTAACCCATTAATGCTAAGAAAAAAGTAAGTTTATTTTACTAATAGACACTATTATAATAGCGAAATATTACTACATAGTAAATAGTTTAACGGATCCTTAGTAGATGTGAATCCCGAGCATCTCTTGAGTTACTGCACTCATATTTATTTCTATTGATTTAACTTACATAAGATCTTTTAGTTCTGACTCGAGTGTTTTGTCTTTTCAATTTGCTCGGGTCAGTCCGAGTATTTCAGGATTTCGAAGACTTTAGCTCTGGAAGACGAAGACGAAGATTTCTATTATTATTATTTATTATATTCCACTACATTCATATTGTTCCACTGCATTGTTATATGGTATGTGTAACTCTGATATATGTCGTATAAGTATAATCGAATATTTATAAACAGCTTTATAAACTATATATTTGATTATTATATTTTATCCTTCCGCTGTGAGATTCTGTGTGTTTTTATTTCTTTCTTGTTTTTCTTATTTACCCCATAATAATCCGCCATTCCGTATGGTTTGAATTGGCACGTGTGTCAATTTAAAGCGTGCGAAAAGATTGGATGTTACATCTGGTATCAGAGCTTTGGTTTAGCGATAAACCTTAGCTTTGTGGGGTCTGACTCTTTATTAATAGGGTAGTAATACCCTATGGGAGTCGCTGAGCGTATATATATGAGAGAGCGTATTTGTTAGTGTTATAAAAAGGTTTTAATATTGTGTTAATTTGTTCCGTTTTGTATTTACAGATTCTGGTTGATTCATGGGACGCTATGACATCAATAGGGATTTCTAAACACCTAATAGGACAGACCGACATAATATTTGTTTTTATATAGGTGAATGAAATAATTTTGCCTATTTTATTTTCTATATATAAAGAAATAAATTTTATAAAGATTATATTTGGTTGTAATATATTGGTTGTTAGGTAATGAAATTTATAAATAATAGCTGAAGTAAGATTTAATAGAAATAAATAAAATTTAGAAATTTAGAACTTAAGTTCCGGGGTTTTGAAATTTGTTTTGAATGATTTCGAAATACAATAATGATATTATTAAAAGAAGTATTTTCTGATATGAGTATTTCAATATAATTTGAAAGAAATGTTTTTAAAAGAAATTTTGGAAAGATAAAGTTGTACTCTGCTCTCTGTCGCTGGAAAATATTTTCGGTGATGAGTGCACGCATCATCGACATTCATTTTCGAGTTTCGAAGTAGGAAGGCCGCTGTGGTTGTTTACTGCAGATCCATTTTTGATAAACAAACAGAAAATTTTAATTGTTTTAAATATAATTGGATATATAAAGTGTAAGTATATACATTTATCTGTTATTTTGAATGATTTTAAATAAAACCCGGTATTTAATTCTTGAATTTCCGATAATTAATAGTTTTAATTAGGGTAGTTAAGTAATAATTGGAATCTTTAAATTAAAATAAGGAATTTAATGCTAGGTTATGAATGAAATTAAAGGTAATTTGAACTGTAACCTATGAAACAAAGAATGATATTATTGAACATTAAATTTAATTAAAAGATGAGGTAAAACTTGTATAAGTTTCATTTGCATTTTCTTTAACATATATAACTTACCAAAAGATGTAAAAAGTTGAAATGTTTAATAAGAAAATGTAATAGAAATTGTACAAGTAAAAGTAGGCAATGAAAGTGTTCAATAAATTTCTTTTATTTATAAGAATTGATGTTATAGAGTCATAAACTTAAGTAGAATTAAAATGCTGCTAATTTAGTATAATAGGATGGTAAGTAATATAAATAAATGATTGTAAACCTTAGTAAATGAATTAATGTGCAAAGAAATTGAATTAAACATGAATAGTATGAATAGCATGAATATTAATAAATGAAACTATGTAATAATTGATAAGTGATGGCATTAATGAATGAAATAAGATTTGTAAGTAATAAAGGAATAATTAAAATAAACATTGAACCAATGAGTAAAAGTTAAAGGTTGTAAGAAGTAAATGTAAAGTAAAGAAGAAATCATTATATAAATAAAAGGAAATCAAACAACAATAGTATGAAATGAAATTAACAAGAATAAACAAAATTTGTTGTTTAAGATTGTTGTTGTTGTGTTGGTTTAGGGTTGTTTGGGTAAGGATACTTTAAAATTGTTTGGATGTATGAATAATTTATTTAGCTTCATCAGAGACTGTTGAGTAAATGGTGCGCTTAGTAATTTATTTTTCATTCGGTACAATTTAAGGTTTTTAAAACCCGAACAACTATTTGTTGTTTGATATGAATGGTTGATTTTATTTGGCTTTGTTATCCCGCTTTTTGGCAAAGCCGAGATACCAAAAGATCGGCCAAAAATGGAAGACAGTTCGTCTCAGAGACTGGTTGCACTTCACTTCGCTATGGATATCGATGAATTCTGTCCGAACCCAGATCAGGCCACAATCCATAAGACATGACAAGCAAGACCATGAAAGCCAGTGTTTCAAATTTCAGGTTAATCGGAGTTCGTATGAGCGAGATATGATCGATGCAAGTTAGCCAAAGTACACAGTTCGAAACCATCGGCTTGTTGAGAAGGTGTCCATTTCGAATCGATGGGGTTCGAATCCATCAGTAATTGCCATATTCGAATCCATCGGTTCGCATATGCTTCGAGTAGATTGAGTTCGAACCGATCAGGCATGAATTTGATCACTTCGAATTGATCGGTTCGAACCCATCAGACGGGCGTCACCTCAACAAGTTCGAATCCATCAGGCTCCATATACTTCGAATCGATCATGTTCGAATCCATCAGCACGTTCGTATCCACGCTAGAGCACTGTTTCGTACCCATCAGTGGGTTGCGTCCTCGTATCCATGAATTTCGTACCGTTTACGCCAGTGCCTAGTTCGAATCGATGATCATTCGAACCCATCGCGGAGCTTCAGTTCGTATCCATCACAAGTATCGATGCGAACTTACCATCGATGCGAAGGAAGCCCCCTCTCCTCGGTTCGAACTAGGCAGATGCAGGACAATGCAAGACTTACGTAGTTGATTGATTCAAACTATGTAACGACCATTGATGCGAACGAGGCGAAACTCACGGCTACGAAACAGTCAATTCGGCGATAAAAGTGGATCGATCCCTAAAGCGCGCACCACGTCATCACACAGGCACGCGCGTTGATCGATTCGAAACCATCGATTCGAAGTGATCGATTCAAACCAAACAGCCAACCGAAAATCACCAACTCGAATCGATCGTATCTCCTAAACCACTGATCCAAATTCAACGAAATTTTCACAGTAGTTTCCGTACAAGGTAAAGATTGTTCCTGCCAAGTTTCAGCTCGATTGGACCATTTTTTGATGGATTCGAAGTCACTTCGAATCCATCTCAGATCGAGTCGAAACTTGGTGGGGTCGGTCGCGTGGGCCCACTCACGTGCCAAAAAAAGTCTCCCGAAGTTTGAGCGAGATCTGAGCCTCCAACGCCTATAAATAGCACCCTGAAGCCTTCAGAAAAGGGGATCTTCGGCCATTGAACGTCCAGACTCTGCCGGATTCAACTCCAAACTTCATTATCGCTGTTGTAATCAGATTTGAAAGTTATCATCAGTTGTAGTTCGCTGTAATCGATTGAAATCATCAAGAGAACGTCAATAAAGTCACCAACTTCAAAGTGGACGTAGGCACGATCGCCGAACCACTATAAATCTTGCGTCGTTTATTGTTATTTGTGATTTGCTGTATTTACTATCTCTTAGATCTGAATTTTGTGTTAAGTGTTGCTGATTTGTGTTCATAAACGGGTGCTTTCACGATATCAGGTGTTTGTGGTCAATTTTGACGCAAACATTTTGGTGCTTTCACTGAGAAGGCTAATTCAGGAGTTCTACCAATTAGAAGTTGATTTAGAAAGTTTGGAAGTTCAGATTTGAGAAATTATGACGAGACAATCGAGCAGAAGGCCAAGGCTAGAGCAAAGTCAGCATGAAGGGAGTTAAGAGGCTTCTTCAGGTGCAAACCAAGCTTCAATCTTCATCACTAGGGACGAGATGGAGACAATGATGAAGAAACAGGAGGAGTTGATCCAGAGTTTGTTTCAACAGATAGGACAACTTGGAGCGCAGAATCAAGGAGTAACCAAACCTCAGAACGGAGCAGGACCATCCGGCGTAGCACCGGGAGTAGGGGTCACACACATGGAAAATGTTGACCCAATCCTAGAGAGAGAGAGGGGAACATTTGTACCACCTGGGAGTAGCAGAGGAGTGAACGCTCAGTCAAGGGGGAAGATTCCAGAATTCCCTCATGAACTCGGGGGGCAGGTCGAAAGCAATGAACAAGGATTGCATTTTGGAGACGAAGATAAATTGGCACAAATGGTTAGGTGAGCCATGAGAGGCGGATTAACAAACAAAGATCTTGAAGACGTAAACAGGAGTCCCTTTACTCCTGCAATTAGGATGGCTAGGAACCCACCAGAGTTTAAGTTGCCATCAATAGAGATGTATGATGGGAGGACGGATCCCGCGGTCCATTTGACGAGGTACATGAGGCATATGGAGGTGCTGGGGGCATCACAAGAGGTTATGGCCCGGTGCTTTCCATTATATCTAACAGATATCGCAGCATTATGGTTTAGGCAACTAGAGAGCGGCTCCATAGGAACATGGGCAGACTTGACTGAAAGATTCATGAGACAATTTAGGGTTCACATTGCAAGACCCAAGAACGTAATGAGTTTAGCAGTTTTGAAGCAGAAGGCTGGAGAGACTTTGAGGAGTTTTTTGACGCGATTCAATGCGGCAGCAGCATCGGTGGATCGGCCAGATCCATCCATGGTTATAATGGCAGCCGTTTTCGGAATAGCTGATGGCACGGATTTCAAAAATTCATTGACAAAAGATCCACCTATGGATCTAGGAGAATTCTATCATGAGGCGGAAAAGTTCTTGCGACTGGAAGACGCGAGTGCAGAAAGAGAAGAAGGAGATGAGCTCAATGTTTACACGGTCAAAGATGGAAATCCTCCTGAGAAAGGTACAGAAACTAGCAAGGGGAAGCGAAAGGCTGAGAGTGGCTATAACAGGTCGATGCGACCGCGAAAGGAGCCAAGATTTACCACATACTCAGAGCTGAACGAGAATTTAGAGCGAATCTATCAGGATACCAAAGAACAAGTCCCGTATCGCAGACCAATGCGAAGGGACCCAACTTCCGACGAAAGGAAATTAGATTAGTATTGCATATTTCATGAACTGAACGGTCATAACACAAATGATTGCAGGCATCTGAAGGACGAGGTGGAAGGGCATATCAGGAACGGTATGCTCCTTTAGTATGTGAGGAAACGGACTACAGCAGTGGAGCCAGAGCGCCCACCGTCTACCCCAACTAGAGGTGGCCCTGAGTCGGGACAGCGTCTGATTATCCATTGATTGACTGAAATAACGATGAACAAGTTGTAAACCTCTCACTAATACGGTTAAATCATTTACACATGCGAGCGATCGCGCACGATCCATAGGCATGCTCTGAATGACTACCAACCGCATCATAGTGAGAGTTTACACTTTGACATCCCTGCTTTGCTTTTTGCTTTGATTTTGATTTGAACATTTAAATTCTGTTTGTATGGACATTTCTGTTGTGAGATTCGTATAACTATTGCTTTGATATTTGCAATTCCATGAAAGAGTTTATTTTCACGCCCGTTGGATCGCGAACGGTCCACGAGCACCTTCTGTATGGCGATGAACCGCCAGAGTCTTTGATTCAGAAACTCCCCCGAACATGAACTCCGGTATCGATAATACTAAGTCCCCCCCGGGCGCACATAATTCGCCTCGAACGGCAAACGATCGCGAACGATCACAATCCGCCTCGAACGGAATCCGACCGCGAACGGTCACGATTCACTTATATGGCAGCTGATCGCGAACGATCACAATCCGCCTCGAACGGCACCGACCGCGAACGGTCACGATTCACTTATATGGCAGCTGATCGCGAACGATCACAATCCGCCTCGAACGGCACCGACCGCGAACGGTCATGATTCACTATTATGAAATCCGACCTCGAACGGTCACCATTCGCCTTGAACGGCACTTGATCGCGAACGATCACCATTTACCGCGAACGGCATCAACCGCGAAACGTCCCATTCAATCTTTTTCCATGAACAGCATCGACCGCGAACGGTCCTATTCCATCCTTTGCCGCGAACGGCGCAGACCGCGAATGGTCCCGATTCACCTCAAGTGGCATACGATCCCGAACGATCGTCATTTGAGTACATATGAAACTATCAAATTCTTTACAGGTTGATGATAGGATATGAACATCCAGCTCAAGGCATTACAAAACACACCTTCCTACTGCAAGGCATGTCTTGGGGGGCAAATGTTATCCCGCTTTTTGGCAAAGCCGAGATACCAAAAGATCGGTCAAAAATGGAAGACAGTTCGTCTCAGAGACTGGTTGCACTACACTTCGCTATGGATATCGATGAATTCTGTCCGAACCCGGATCAGGCCACAATCCATAAGATATGACAAGCAAGACCATGAAAGCCAGTGTTTCAAATTTCAGGTTAATCGGAGTTCGTATGAGCGAGATATGATCGATGCAAGTTTGCCAAAGTACACAGTTCGAAACCATCGGCTTGTTGAGAAGGTGTCCATTTCGAACCGATAGGGTTTGAATCCATCAGTAATTGCCTTATTCGAATCCATCGGTTCGCATACGCTTCGAGTCGATCGAGTTCGAACCGATCAGGCATGAATTTGATCACTTCGAATCGATCGGTTCGAACCCATCAGATGGGCGTCACCTCAACAAGTTCGAATCCATCAGGCTCCATATACTTCGAATCGATCACGTTCGAATCCATCAGCACGTTCGTATCCACGCTAGAGCACTGTTTCGTGCCCATCAGTGGGTTACGTCCTCGTATCCATGAATTTCGTACCGTTCACGCCAGTGCCTAGTTCGAATCGATGATCATTCGAACCCATCGCGGAGCTTCAGTTCGTATCCATCACAAGTATCGATGCGAACTTACCATCGATGCGAAGGAAGCCCCCTATCCTTGGTTCGAACTAGGCAGATGCAGAACAACGCGAGACTTACATAGTTGATTGATTCAAACTATGCAACGACCATTGATGCGAACGAGGCTAAACTCACGGCTACGAAACAGTCAATTCGGCGATAAAAGTGGATCAACCCCTAAAGCGCGCACCACGTCGTCACTCAGGCATGCGTGTTGATCGATTCGAAACCATCGATTCAAAGTGATCGATTCGAACCAAACAGCCAACCGAAAATCACCAACTCGAATCGATCGTATCTCCTAAACCACCGATCCAAATGCAACGAAATTTTCACAGTAGCTTCCATACAAGGTAAAGATTGTTCCTGCCAAGTTTCAGCTCGATTGGACCATTTTTTGATGGATTTGAAGTCACTTCGAATCGATCTCAGATCGAGTCGAAACTTGGTGGGGTCGGTCGTGTGGGCCCACTCACGTGCCAGAAAAAGTCTCCCGAAGTTTGAGCGAGATCTGAGCCTCCAACGCCTATAAATTGCACCCTGAAGCCTTCAGAAAAGGGGATCTTCGGCCATTGAACGTCCAGACTCTGCCGGATTCAACTCCAAACTTCCTTATCGCTGTTGTAATCAGATTTGAAAGCTATCATCAGTTGTAGTTCGCTGTAATCGATTGAAATCATCAAGAGAACATCAATAAAGTCACCAACTTCAAAGTGGACGTAGGCACGATGGCCGAACCACTATAAATCTTGTGTCGTTTATTGTTATTTGTGATTTGATGTATTTACTATCTCTTAGATCTGAATTCTATGTTAAGTGTTGCTGATTTGTGTTCATAAACGGGTGCTTTCACGATATCGGGTGTTTGTGGTCAATTTTGACGCAAACAGGCTTCTTATGGAAATTGTATGTTGTGATTGCAAATGGTTGTTGTTTGTATTGATTTGTTTGTTTATGGTTGAACCACTTTAAACCTTTCATTCTATATATAATTATTAACTCTTTTGGATTTTATAAGTGAAATACAGGTTATGGAAGCAATTGCTACTGCTTTTGGTTTCATAATTAAGCGTTAATTGCCCTACAAATAGGTACGTTCTCGGATTACGGTTTTATAGCGCTATTTTATATATTTTCCCGTATTGGGATATAATATTTTGGATATTATATGTGATATTTTATTATATTGATATTATATTTTCTTCCGAGCCTCTCCGTACAAAGGAGACTCTGCCGAAATTTTCCATAAATTTCGGACTTAGAAAATATTTTAAAAATGTTTTCCAAACCGTATTAATTTGAATATAAAAGATTTAATTGTTTATAAATCTATATATATTATTTAAATTATCCTATTCTGTAAATTTATTATTATGAATATAACGATTTGCATGATAGATATTAATTTATAAGTTCCTCTTTCCTTTCTTTTCCTTTTCGGGGACAAAAAGTTTTGAGTGGGGGAGAGTGTAACGACCCGTAAATTTTGAGAAATTAATTGCTTAATTTAATTAAGATTTTGTAATTAAATTTAGATAGAAATAAAAGATTTATTGAAATAATGTAAATTGGCATACTTGGTTATAAGTTTAATATAAGAATCCAATAGAAATGTTGAATGTGTGAAATATTAATAAAAGTATTAACTAGAATGAAATTCATTAATATAATAGTGAATAGTGAAATGTGTTACATTTGGTTTAAAATAGAAAGGAGTAAATAAAAGTAACTGTTGAATAAACCAATGCAATAATTGTAAATAAGAAATTATAATGAATGTTGTTGATAATAAACATACTTAAAATGGTAATAAATTGGATATAATAAAACAAAGGCATTTAGTGGATTAATTAATGAATTCACGAAATAAAGATCTATGTCCTGTAGGTAATTATATTATTGTTGGAAGTAAAAACTTATTAAGTATGAAACCAAGAATGTAAATTAATTAAGAACATAAATAGTAATTGTGGCACATATTTGGCAAATATAACTAAATAGTATGGAATGAAGCATGCATTAATGAAATGTAATATAAGTCGATGTTAATTTCACCCATAAATGTCAATTTATTGAATAGCAAGGTTTTAAATCAAGTAACGGATTTGTTAAAATCTCAATTGATAATTTATAAAATTTAATGTGAAATCAATTGCAGTTAATTTGATCTAATTGTATAGTTAGGATAAATTGATTTGTCATTTAAGATTTGTATATTTCCATAAGATGTAACCAATGTTAATTTCATTTATAATATAACAAGTGGTGGATTTTAGGAGTGAAAATCAAGATTTATTAATTTATTTGAAAGTTAAAAATCCAATTAGTGAATTAATTGCAAATAAGTTGAATTTAATATTAAATTTTACATTAATAGAAATGTGGATGGAATGTGTGGACATGAATGAAATAGCTACGAATCAATGAAAATTCATCCAATTGATAATAGAATGAGGACGATGTATGTAATAAATTTCAACACTTGTCCGTTAGTGATAACTTAAATGTAATTTAACGATAATGGAGTCTAATAAATTAAAATGGGTAATCAATAGAAATTAATCTAATTAAAGGTTATATTAGTATAAATTAGGGTAAACAAATGTTATCCTTGTTTATTGGATAATAATTGATTGGGTAAAAAGGATTGGACTAAGGAAACTTTATTAATTTTTTTTAAAACCTTAATTAATATGTGAAATAGGTAAGATCTCACATTTTAACCATTTATACAAATCTAAGATGTATACAGAAGTATCAATGTAATGAAACGTAAAATAAATGTTAAATATGAGATAATGATTGTTTGAATAATAAGAATGGGAATCAACATTTATTTATTTAATTGAATTTAATTACGATAGTATGATTTATTGCAATTAAATGAAAATTTAATATTTAAAATATTGCCTAAAAAGGGAATGTAGATGAAATCTAAGAAATTAAATGAAAAAAATCGTGAATCAATGTAAATTTCACCCTTTTAATAACAATGAATTAAATAATAAATGAAAGCAAATTTAATATAATTATTGGAAATTTTATTTATAATTTTGAATTTAATGAAATTGAGGATTTATATTGAAATTTATAAATTAATTTTCTCTAAATTGACATTTAAATTTGGTTTAAATCATTGTAAATGTTTGAAAAATTTAAAATGATAAGAATTGGTAATTATCGAATTTAAATTGAAAAATTGATTTAATTGACTAAATTTTATTTATTTAATTAATATAAAAATAGCCATTTTGGCCACTGACTCGGATTTCGACGAAACCAGTTTCATCGGATTTGTATCGGTGAATTATTGTAGGATTCCAAGTTTCGTAGCGATCGGGCTTGCCGTTTGATCGTACGGACTCGAAACGCCTTAAAATAAACGAAATTGAAATCAATTGAAATCAATTTGAAATAATTTGATTTTGTCACAACTTCTTCATACGATGGAATTTGGACGTGAAACTTTTTCCATCACGTTCAGAATATTTTAGAACACCTATTTTGATATATGGGTTTACCCAATTTCGTTCCAGGGTCAGAACGGGCTTTTTTTGGACCACTTTGTCGTTAGCGCGTATTCAACCCGATCCATTTATTCTGTTCCAACTTTCTTTATAAATATCCTTCTATAAACACTAGCCTCCCTAATTCTCATTTGTATGTACGTAAATTTGTTTTATTCCTCGTCTTCCTCAATGGCAGAAAAAATTCTATATTTTCAGATCCATTTACAAATCAAATCCAAAGCATAAAATTCAAAGTCCTCAGAAAAATCTGAAAAAATTATATGTTAAAGCTCTCGACTAGCGTAATTCACTGGTGGTGTTCGTTTTTCAATTCAGATTATCGTTTGCTCAGAAATTGTGTTTTAATTCGCGGCCGTTTAATGGGGTCGTAATCAAGGTCGATGGATCGGGAAACCTTTTCTGGGTATTGCAGAGGGGACCGAGGGGAGTCGATCGGTGCGGTTTGTTTCGAGAATCAATGGTTAGATCGCCGAGAATTTGTGGATTAAGGTTTATAAAGAGGGGCGGCGGCTGCCTAGTTATGCTCGGGTTTCGTGCCGGCGAATGGTTCGCCCGAGGAGGAGAAGGCCTGCGCGATCGTTGTTGTGCGTAGACGAGAGGCGCGGCGTTGTTATATTGGTGGCGGCCGAGATTCGTTCACGTTGATGCATCAGTTAGGGTTTCGAAACCCTGTAGGGGCTGTTCGCATGAGGGGACACATGCTGACGTGGTGAGAAATGTTTTTTTGTGTGATTTATTTTGTTTTATTTTTATTTTTTATTTCATATGTTCTAACTCGTGTAACTTCTACGTACGATGTCCGATTTACACGCGGTTTTCTCTGCTAGGTTCATATTGAAATTCCGGACATTTCGACGCTAGTTTGGATGAATACTGAGATGGTAAAATTTTTGGGTTTAAATTGGATTTGAATTCAATTTAAATTCAAAAGGTGAGTGTTTTAACCCACTCACAATTTCTAAAATTTCTTATGTTTTTTAAATTGATTTATGATACGAGTAGAAATTTATTTATGACTGTTTGGCATATTTATTCATCATCTAAGTTAAATCGCATTTATTTAATTAAATTGTTATTTATTTCATTATTGCATATAAACTGCCAGTTAAATTTCTAGTTAAACTTATTATTGCATATAAACTGATAGTTAAATTTTTTGTAAATTTTTTGTGCATATAAACTGCCAGTTCAATTATCAGTTAATTTATTTTGCATAATAAACTGCCAGTAAATGCCTGTTATTTATTACCTGTTATATATTGATGTATTGTTTGAATTTGATGATGATTTTGATAAATGGTTGATGGATGATATTGGATGAATGGATGCTGTATTGTATATTGTTATAAACTGCAAGTTATTATGCATTTCATCTCATTCGGGATTGCGGTTTGAAATGATATACGACCGCATTTTTATTTTTAAAATTGCGGATTGAAATGATTAATATCCGTATCACTTGACCACAGGATCGGAAATTTTATACAGGCACCGCGGTATATATATATATATTATTTTTGAAATAATTTTCCTATGGTTTTGTAAAGAAATATATATATGGTTTCATGAAATATTGATGACGGGTATTTGATAAAGGTTATTTTATATATAGTTAAATTCTTGGTTTAAAACTATGTATGAAATTGTTTAAAGCACGAAGTAAGTTTAATAATAAAGTGGAATATATTATAGATAAGTATTTACTGAAATTATATTCTGATATAGAGTTTATATTGATTTTATAAATCAAAGTTGAGAAGATAGTTTTGAAATTGATTAGAGATTTTATTTAATTAAGATCTTATTGAAATTTTGATTTTAAAAAATATGGTGTTATAACTAAATTCGGGTTTAAGATAATTTAAGTGAATATATCTAGACTAAATAAATTGAGGAATATTCAATTATTGAATTTGAAAGTTTTATTTAAAGGATACTAGATTTATTAAGTAAGTATTTCAAAACTAAATAATAGTTAAGTGAATTTGGAATATATATATATATATATGAATTAAAAATTTAGTTTTGAAATGGTGGAATATTTAAACTTTGAAGTATATGGAAATTTAAATGGTTTATTTGGGAATTCAAATCTGTATTTGGAATTGATTTGAGAACTTAAAAGGCTAATTTACTTTATGAGGTAATCTATATTTAAACTATTTAAGTAAATGAAAATTATGTTTCGAAGCTATGGGTTTAAGGTATATATATTTGAAAGTACTATGATTTTTGAAAAGATATATTTAAAATAAAAATGATATCATATTGATTTGGGTTTTAAAATAGAAATGATATCATATTTATATGGTTTCGAAATGGATATTTTATTCTGGTTTTAAAGTATAAACTATTTTGAAATAACCACGGTGTTATAATAACGAATGGTTGTTGAAGAGACCGGGATCGGAAGTTGTCATACTCTCTGCCAATTCCGAAAACCACTTTAACAACCGTGTACGCGGTGGAGATTCCAGAATGAAGTAGGATGGTGGCGGTGTTTCCTTCGAGGTAAATACGTGGACCCAACACCCGTGAGTTGGCATAAGGTGGCTAAAACAGGAGCGATCGACGGGTTAATTGAGGTAGCACCTTTGATCGGACACTTCCCTTCGATATTCTACTCTGACTTTGGTTTTATTCGGTGGCCACTTTTGATTTCTTTGATTTGGGGGTGTGGATCGAGGTGGGCGGTAGCTGCAGCTACGCGTTACCACCGACCCGGAAGCGTAATTTGTATATCTACCCTGGCATTGCCTAGTTGTGCCATGTCACCTACCCTATCGCGCCTTGTACGAATTTGGTTTTCTCCCGTAGCCCGTGTGGTATCCTCTGGTGGCTTCCCGATCAGGAGGGACTATGATATTGGATGGACTACTGGGACTATTACGTGTTAAGGGCTATATGGGTAACCCCTTAATGCTAAGAAAAAAGTAAGTTTCTTTTACTAATAGACACTATTATAATAGTGAAATATTACTATATAGTAAATTGTTTAACGGATCCTTAGGAGATGTGAATCCCGAGCATCTCTTGAGTTACTGCACTCATATTTATTTCTGTTGATTTAACTTACATAAAATCTTTTAGTTCCGACTCGAGTGTTTTGTCTTTTCAATTCACTCGGGTCAGTCCGAGTATTTCAGGATTTTGAAGACTTTAGCTCTGGAAGACGAAGATGAAGATTTCTAATATTATTATTTATTATATTCCACTACACTCATATTGTTCCGCTGCATTGTTATATGGTATGTGTAACTCTGATATATGTTGTATAAGAATAATCGAATATTTATAAACAGCTTTATAAACTGTATATTTGATTATTATATTTTATCCTTCCACTGTGAGATTCTGTTTGTTTTTATTTCTTTCTTGTTTTTCTTCTTTACCCCATAACAATCCGCCCTTCCGTATGGTTTGAATTGGCACGTGTGTCGATTTAAAGCGTGCGAAAAGTCTGGATGTTACAGGGAAGCCGCCAGAGGATACCACACGGGCTACGGAAGAAAACCAAACTCGTACAAGGCTCGCTATGGTAGGTGACATGGCACAACTAGGCAATACCAGGGTAGATATACCAATTACGCTTCCGATCAAAGGTGATACCTCATTAGTCCGTCAATCGCTTTTGTTTTAGCCACCTTATGCCAACTCAAGGGAGTCGGGTCCATGTATTTACCTCAAAGGAAACGTCACCACCATCCTACTTCATTCTGGAATCTCCACCGCGTACACGGTTGTCAAAGTGGTTTTTGGTATCGACAGAGAGCATGCCCATATCCGATCCCGGTCTCTTTAACAACCAACGTTATTATTATCCGTGGTTATAAATTTCAAAATAGTTTATATTTTTAAATCAAATACTTCATTTTAAACTATTTAAAAGTGAAGTTATAATTCTTATAAAATCCAATATACATCCCACAGGTTATGTCTTAGTTCATTTTTATTAACTACAGCACTTGCGTAGTGCGGTAATATCCTTTACACAGATTTGAGTAAATTAAATTTTAAACTTCAATATAGTTTCAACAATAATTAAACCAATTAATCATATTCCACCTTTAAATAGTCATTTAAATTTACTCAATAAATTATGATTTTTATAAAGTACATTTTACAAATATATATCTAACCTCTCTATGCTTTACTTATTAAAATCAAGTGCAAATTTTCCTATAATATTTTACTTAATAATTAAGTTCAATTACCACTTCAAAGTAAACTAAATTTCTAATCAATTTATTAACTTACCACTTTATATTCAAAAGTTAGCTATATTCCAATTTCCATTCTAAGTATTCACTTTATTTAACTATTTAATTCATAGTCAACTTAACCCTTTATTTATTTACTTATATTTAAATTTTTACCAAAACATCATATTTTATTACTCAACTAGCATTCCATTTTTATTTTACAAATCAAACTTTACAAAGTAAATTTATACTTTAAATTCTTAACATTTATTTATTTACATCTTTAACTTGTATAATATCACTACACTTATAAGAATCATTTTAACCAAATTTGTAAACAAAATATTATAACATTCTAATTTATATTTAATATTTCCAGAATATATATATATAACCACGGGTCTGTATAATATTTTCTAACCTAGGTCAAGTGATACGGATAATATATCATTTCAATCCGTAATTTATAAAGAAAATCCGGGTTCTATCATTTCAAACCCGCAATCCCAAGTTAAATAAATAAATAAATATTGTTCAGGCCTATCATTTCAGCCTGTAAGGATTCTATTCTACAAGGGACTTGCAGTGTGATAAACAGTAAATAAATAAATAAAAATCAGCATACATATAACAGTAGATAATATAATGATGATGTGTAAATGTGATAATAGGGTTTTTAACATCATAAATTTATATCACAGGCAAGCAAAATATAAAATATAACTATTTTACAATTACACTTGTTATTAATTTACCGATCTACAAGTATGTTTGTAGGGTGAGAAATACTCACATTTTCGCTGCCAAAGATTAGACTCAAAACTAAGATAACCACACCGAAACAGCGTAGACAGCACGATCAAATATTGGAAAATGAGACAAACTGATTTTGATCTTGAAACAAGATAAATAAATAAAACTGGGTATGTGAATTCCAATTACGGACAAAGAAAATTTTTAAATGTAACAAAATTGGAACAAGCTAAAATAAAATGAAAAATTGACTCAAATTGCTCGACCACTCCACCGCACGACTTGACCCATTAAAACAAAAGCTCGGCCTGCCCATATATTTTTTCCAAATCAAAATTTACAAAACAAATTTATACTCTATTCTTTACCCTTTTTACAAAATATTATGACGTGTAAATAAAAAGATGGCAAATCTTATGTGGGCAACATGAAATTCACGGCAGTGTTACATAAAGGTGGCACATGCAATATTTTTTTTTCTTTTTTTTCTTTGTTAGGAAACAAGTAAAATAACAGAATCTCCAAATCAAAACAACTTTATACTATTCTTACATATATCATGTATCCTCATACGTAATGTTTCTATATTTTAAAACTCAGGTGACCAACACAAAAACGCATACGGTCTGGAAATACTTCTTCCCTGAACACTCGCATAAACAAAGCAGTGGAATTATCTGAAAGATTTTAGGCCGGGCTAACCTTAGGTGGCCTTTTATATTATTATTTTTTTCTTCAAACTGAAGTGCGCCTATACTCAAACAAGTATGCAATGATACAATATACAGGCGGCGATAAGATAAATATTCAAGTGCTAGGCTAAAACTGCATCAGAGATGCTTGGCAATGCACGTCCAGATCGGAGAGGAGGGGAAGGAAGTTAGGTGTTTGTCATGTGATGGAGCAGTTTGAATAGAACAATAGGAAAAAAAACAAAAGAAGGAAATAAAGTTGTAGCCATTACCTGATGCTACTGATTCTCACGCATGCAAGGAAGAAGAGGAGAAACCAAATGCAATGAATGATGGAATTTATGCAAACGTGTTTGGTATTTAAAGATAAAGCTTGCGTTAATAGAGGTGAGAAAATAGGCAACTTATATACTGAATGGTCAGGAAATTTCATTATGTTTGAGCTTATGTAATCTAGTTAGATAAAGGCAAGAAATAACTTTGCTTGAAATGTCAAGGAACCATGATACGTGAGTTGTTCATTTACCAGTGGTGCATTGATTTAGATGAGAGATTATAGGCAAGCACTAATTTAAAACAATTATACCCGTTGTTTTTTTTGTGAAGGGAAAAGGCAATAGATGATTCTAAAAACGGTCAGGAAAACATTTATTCCTACTATAAACCAGAGGTAAATGGAAAATTTTTGAACGTTACAAATTTTTTTCCAAGGAGGAACTTGCGATGATTTAAGAAAATAAGGCAAGCCAAAGTGAGATGCAAATTAATTGTTTGTGACGTGTTAGAGTATTTCCGGGACAGCTGCGTTGATTATACTAAAAAAGTAATGATACAACGGGTAAGCGTGAGTAATGGCATGCGAGACAAAATGGCAAGAAATCTTAAATTATGAACGGTATGGGAAAACGTGATGCTAAGAATTTAAAAGGAGGTAATTTCGTTGATGATTTAATCCAAGGAACGCAAGAAATAAAAGTAGTCAAACGTTATAACTTTCAAAGAATTTATACCAATTTTAAAATAATTTGAAGCAAAAGAAAAGTGTGTAAATTTTATGCGAATTCAGGGCAAACTATTAAACGACATTAAATGGCTAGGAAAATTATTCATTTACCACTCAATTGCACGCATCCTGATCTAATTATTTATTTATATCTGCGGTACGAATTTTAAAAATGCGTACTACAGACGCAAAATTTACGCCCAAAATATAACGAAAATAAAGTATTTAAATTTTATACGTTTTCTTATTTATTTGGTATTTATATTAGAAAATATATGTTTAAAGAGTATTCATTAAATACATACTATTTATACAACCAAATTAATCAAAACGGGTATAAATATGCAAATTAAAACGCGTCTTTTTATAAAGCTTATTTATACACTATTTTTTTATCGGTATACATTCGTACGTGTTAAATTAAGGAAGAAAATGCATTGATTTGATTGGAGCAATATTTGCAATGGAAATAAATTTTAATCTGTGGAGATTGCGTGAATTAAGGGGAAAGATACGGCAAGCACAATATGTTTAAACGGTAAGGAGCATGAAATTTTGAACGTGTTTAATTTAAAAGATGGAAACTTGCGATGATTTAGGGTGAAAGAATAGGCAAGCAATTACTGTGAACCGGTCAGGAAATTGTGTGGTGTTTTGAGTTTATGTAATTGCGTTTATAAAGGCAAGGAATAAATGGGCTAAACTTAAATCAGGGAGGAAAATTTTGGCAAGAAAAATAATTTGTTGGAACAGCTATGTGAATCAAAGGTTTTTATATGTGAACTTCAGGTTGCTAAAGTGGGTAAGCACAATTTAATGCGTGCGTAATTTAAGGCAAGCCCAGATTCAAAATTTTGAACATTAAAGTAAAATGATTTCTTTTATTATTAAAGGGGTGCGCGGGTTTATTTTTAAATAGGGAATTTTTGCATATGTTTACGGGAATTTAGGTGAAATAAAATAGTAAAGAATAATTTATAAATCGTCAGAGGAAATTTCGAAGATTTTATTCCATAGTTACACGCGAATCAAAGGAAATACGTGAATATTTTTGAACGCGTTTTATAAATAAAAATTTCCGTTGATTTGGGAACAATGGCAAGAATTAAATGTGAACGGTTATGAAATTTTTGGATAACGTTTCTATTAAATTAGGAGAGCAAAAAGGAAGGTGGAATGTTTACACGCTAATTTCAATCAAGCTTTAAATGAAATTTAACGGCTCTGTGGAAGAGTCAAAAAGATTATATACATATTAAACAAATTGAAGTAAAGGAAAGTGGGATGTTATACACGAATGAAAATGCTATACGTGAATTTTGAATGTCAAGGAAATTAGTATTTTATTCCAATTTAAAATTTATTTAAGCAAAAGAAAAGTATGCAAAGATTTTATTTCTTAATTAAACATGATTTTGCTTAAAATTAAGTTATTTACCATTTCAACAAAATAAACCAAATTTCCAATTAAAGTTAGTCCTTAACCAAAGTCAAAATTTCAGAAATCTTATCTTTTATTTAAAAATTTGGGCAATGTTTTAATCAATTCAAAATTTAGATTTTTATATAATAAACCCACAAAGTTTTATAATTAAAAGTGAAAAATACTTGTTAAAACTTCAGGCTGTTACAGGTGGAGATTCCAGAAATGAAGTAGAATGGTTTGGTGAATGATTGTTGTATAAGATATGATGTGACCCTGACTCCCGTGAGTCAGCATAGATGTGATTAAAACAGGATCCATGTTGGGCCAAGCGAGGTTGCTCCTCCGATCGGGCACATTTCTTCAGTACCATTCTATTACTTTGTGGTTTATTTGGTGGCCACCGTTGATTTGATTTGGGAGTGTGTCCGAGGTGGATGGTAGTAGCTGCTATGTGTTACCACCAATCCGGATCCACAATTGCTATATCTATCCTAGCATTGCCTCGAGTGCCACATTCACATGCCCTAGAGCGCCATCTACGAGTTTGTTTTGTACCATACCTATGGGGTGCCCTCTGTGTAAACCTCCAATTTACGGAGGAGCGTACGGTACTGTATAGACTATGAGAATATATAAAATGTGTTAAGGGTGATATGGGTAGCGTCGTAATACTATTTTAATACTTTTACTTTACTGTAAATGTATTATAATAGCATATTGTACTACATAGTAAATAGTTTAAAAGATCCTTAGGAGATGTGAATCCCGAACATCTCTTAAGTTATTGCACTCATATTAGACACTGGATAGGAGATGTCAAATATTGTAAACATCTCTGACGCCGTCGCACTCATATTTACCGTTGATTTAACTTACATAAGATCCTTTAGTTCTGACTCTGTGTTTTGTCTTTTCAATTCGCTTGGGTCAGCCTGAGCATTTCAGGGTTGAAGACTTTATTTCTGGAGGACGAAGACAAAGATTTGTACTATTATTATTTATGATATGTATTCCACTGCATCATGTTGTTCCGCTACATTTATTTATTTATTCATGTTTTCTGTAACTCTAATTCTCTATTGTATTAGTATAATAAAATTTATTTGTAAACAGCTTCATGAACTGCCATTCTCTATAACAATCTGCCTTCTGAATGATTTGAGTCCGACGTGTATGTCTGCTTAAAACGTCCAAAAAGGCAGGTCGTTAAAGCGACAAGTTGGGATGATCCATACAGTTGGATTGGTCTAGAAGTGCCTGGATTTACCAGATCTGGGGGTAGATATAAGAACGGCGGCGGACCTCTAAGCTCGACAGGAGGCGTCGCGTGAGTCACAGATGGTGCAGCCTAGTAAGGGCATTTGGAGCAAAGATGAGGCGGCTGTAGTTGAGATCGCGTGTTCATTCGAGTTATGCCAGGGTTTAGAAGGTGAGATATTTACATTATTTCCCTTATATTGTTTTAATTTAATGTTTAAATTTCAATCTTCTAATGTGCATAACTTTTGCATACGAACTCGAGTTTGCATGAGGTTTCTTCCATTGGACTCATATAAAAATTCCAAACAATATGAAACTGGTTTGGTTGAATTTGAAGACTATTGAAATTTTGGGCTTGTATTAGATTTTAAGTGGCTGTAAATCAAAGGTGAATGATTAAACCCGCTCACAAATACTAAAATGGTTCTGATGTTAGTTAAATTAAATCGTGAATTTATTTATTTTAGCTATTTTTTGTAATTTAAATGACATTTAAATAGACATTTGGTTTGAACTGATAAGAATTTAAATTGACAATTAAATTTGAATTTTAAATTGAATTGCTAGTTAAATACTCGACATTGATAATTAGTTAATTGTTGTAATTTATTGGCTGATTTGGATGTTGATTATGATGGATGTCTATTTGTTGACAATTTGGATGATTGGATGTTTATTTATTTTATATATCTCTATTGTCACCTTGTATATTAAGTGACAACATATAAACTGTTATTTGAATTATTTCGAATAAATTAAGAAATAGTTTGAAATGGTATATACCTATGACACTTTAATTTGGATTGATATGATACATATCCATCCATGTAATTAAAATTAAAATAACTGATTGTTAACGCTTAAAATTGAATGCTAACACCCCGGTGTAAGTAGAGATTAAGTGAAAGCACCACTCGTCAATACGGGAATTAGAAGTAAGTAGAAAAGTCGTAGAGAAAACAGTAAAAAGACAACAGTCTTATAGTGGTTAGGCTTCAAGTTGAGCCTACGTCCACTTTAATCTTCTTTATTGCTGAATCAATTACAACTTTACAACAATCTTTAATTACAACACTGCTAGGAAAAACAGCTAGAACTCCGATGTAGAAGAACTCTTTGATTCCATGTCGAATGTGTTAGATTTCTTCCTGAAGTTCGTTGAGATGTCTTTCGTGTTTGAAGTGTCGAGTGAGTCGAGAATTCAGCAGAGTATCGGCGTTTCAGAAATGAGACAAAAGATCCTTTTCCAGTTGGAGTAGGTGGGGTATTTATAGGGAGTTTTTTGAATTAGGTCGTAGGTCGTGAGCGACCTTGGATAGGTCGTAGGTCGTGAGCGACCTAGTGGGAGCGGCTTACGGCTTAACCAGAGTGTACTTGACCACCTCGAACAAACTAACAAGTCATAGGTCGTGACCGACCTAGGGAGGAAGCGGCATAAGAAGCATCTTTGGTGAATAGTTGGCGACTTATGGTTTGGGAACGGTATAAGAAGTTGCTTCATTCTGTGATAACTCGCTAGGTCGCTTAGCTACTAGGTCGCTAGGTCACTTTATCCCATAGACCGTTAGGTCGCAGATCTCTTGTATCTTTAGCCCGTTAAGTCGCGAAGCCTCTTTGTTGTTATATGCTGTTGCCCTGTGTTGATGGCTAGGTCGTTAGGTCGTTGATAAGCTTAGGTCTCTAGGTCGCGATATCTTTAGGTCGCTAGGTCGTTGGGGGTCTTTAGGTCGTTAGGTCGTTGATACTTTAATTCTTTCAGGTCGCTTATTTCCTTTGGTCGCTGAGCTGCGGAATAGAGGAGTTGACATTTGCCCCTCGAAGTATACACCTATGCCATAAGTCGTGTGCTTCGACTTAATTTTGCTAGGTCGTGAGCGACCTAAGAGATAAGCTAACTCGCGTGTCCATTCACCTTTCTCTTTTCCCCCTATATAATCAGCTAAGTCGTTTCTTCCTCCTTACTTGCTTCAGCCTTCAAAGACGCCATTGAAGAAATTTCCAACCTGAACTTGCCGGTCACCCATCATCCTTGCAATTTCATCACGTAAGTGAATCCGTCCTCTATTCAATTCACGACCATCATTAAACCACGAGTTCTGGATTTCCGTCTCTAACCTCTGGTCCAATTTCATATTTTTATGTTTCATCGCGAACCATGCCACGATCGATTTCTGATGGAATTGAGGTGGCTCGATTCGTTTTTGGGTGATCCTTGATGATTTGAGGAGGAGATGATGGATTATAGTGCCTCGAGTTAACTGGTCGGTGAGTTTGGAGGATGTGAGAAGGTTCTTAACGGGTTGATGGGTTATTGGATTCCTGGTCGAATTGTTGCGCTTCTGGTGATTGTGAGGTGATGGACACGTGGCTGCATTCGAGTGGAGGACAGGCCCTGGGCCTATCGGTTTAATTGTGAATCATACGACATGTCATACTTGCGACCTATCATACTTGCGACCTATCATACTTGCGACCTAACTGCTTGCGGCATTGCCCTTTGCGACCTATCTTCCTGTGACTTAACTTTAAGTCGTGTGTACGCTCGAGCGACCTAATACATAGCCGAATTTGCACTGCCTTTTCCCAAAGCTCTATGTCTTGAACTTGTTGGAATGATATGAAATTTTAAAGCAGAGCGATCTAGGAGATTGATGACTTAAATTCTTACGGCATAGGTCGTAGGTCGCATACGCATTTGAACGACCTAGGACTTAGCCTATTTTGCATTGCCTTGAACTCCTTTCAACTTGAATGAACATGACATTGCTGAATTGAATTCCCAACTTAAACTGCTGAGATAACATGCTTGAACTTGTTGCACTTATTTACAGATCTCATTAACTTTAATGCTAATAACCTGTTAAATATACATTTGCAGAAATATGGGACGAATATACTGTCACTGATCGCCCACATCGAATGACAAATTAGTCGATAAAAGATATTCAACTTAAAGAATTTATATGAAATGCTGTGAATCGACAAATTCAAGTGAAGTATTAAAGCAAAGCCATATTAATCAACTAAGACTGATTTGTTTACATCAACACTGCGCTTGTATTTGGACTTAAAACAACAAGCCCTGAAACTTTAAAATTGACAAATGCATATTAGCTTAATTTCAGTTATATTTGCTTGTCGTTTTATTAGTTTTGCACAACACCTCACACATTTAGGAAACGTGCACCTTCATATTTGAATATCCAGTTCCTTGTGTAGAATGTCTTCTCAAGAAGAGGTAATAGAGCAAGCTGAAGGGGTCTTCCTGATAGCCAATCCATTGGATAATCCTCTGGAAAGAACTCCGACTACCCTGAGCCAGCGGGCGTTCAACCAATTACGTATTCAGTTTGGTATTGCTAAAGCAGATGCTTTGCTTCCTGGGCCAAACGATACTGCCGATAGGCCACCTCTCGGTTTTATCGCTGTCAACCGTCAGTTGTGCCTATGCGGTGCCATTCCTCCTTTCAATGACTTTCTTCAGCGACTCCTTCTCCGATTAACTATCTCTCCTTTCCAGCTGCATCCCAATGGCCACACCATCCTAATGGGACTTTGTGTACTGTTCAGGAGGACACTTGATCATCTTCCGAGCTTTGAAGAAATCTGTTACTTGTGCACATTTGCAAAGAACAAAGACCATCCCTCTATCTCACTCGTGAGAAGCGCCAGGAACCGTAGATTGATCGTCGATCTTCCGGAAAGCCCCACGGTTTCTTGAACCAATTCTTCTTCGTTCGTCGCCCTCCAGGATTTTACACCATTTGGAGAGTAGGACTTAAGATTGCTCACTCCCACTTTTTTATTTGAGCTTTTCAAAGTCCGAGTTGCTAAGTGCTAATTTCATTCTTTTCTTTTACAACACTTCCTCCTCCCTCTAGAGATCCCAGCCACAAGCCGACTTTTGAAAGATTAAGTGCTGTGGCGGTTGAGGAAAGAAGTATTAAATTTTTGCTGAAAGACGAATTTCTTCACCAATACGGACTTCTGCACCCTTCCCGTTCTACTCAGCCTCATGAAGTCCCTGATTTTCCAATAGAGACATCGGATGCCCCAGTTTCCGTCGGAGAACTTACACTGAAAGAACCTACTGTTGAGGCTTCATTGTTGAAGTATTCTACTCCAATTGATGTTGCGGGGCCATCCAGCAAACTTGTACTTGCCCCGGTCATCGAAGAAGAGGAACCTCCCCAACAATCCGGGAAATCTGGTGACGAAGGAACTAAGAGAACGAGTCCCGCCAAGCACAGCGGTGATGATACTTTTGAGGGGTTGAGCGACCTGATGATTACTTCACAGGAGCTTTTTAAAAATGATCCTATCACTGCTAAAGTTACTTGTCCAGCAGTTGAAGCGACATCCATCTTGCAACAAACTCCGTCAGCCCAAGAATTAACACTTGCTGTAAAATCCACCATCACCCCCAACCAAGGAGTGGTTCGTAGTTTGACGCGCGTAGTTTGCACGTTACACACACTTAGGATTTTTCAGCACTTTTATGCATTCAACTTTCTTGCTTTGAAGATTTCTGAAATTTGTCTTTTCTTCATTTTCAGATTCTCCAATGAGACGAAGTGGCTCCTACTACGATGATTTCCAGCGTTATGGGAGGTGCGGCTCTTATGACCCCAAGAGGTATCTTCCTGCCTCCTGGAAACCGACGAAGAAAGGGCTGCGAGGAAAGCTCGTGAGAAGCGTGCTTATAAGAACGCTACGGGAGACGGGACGAACGACATGATTCTTCCCAGAGAGAGGATGATTCTCACAAGCGAAAATCCCGTGATGACAAGGGAAAAAGCCATGTCATTGAGGATCTGAGTAAATGGGCCAAACTTGGTGAAAAACCGACATCTGAAATCTCTGAAAAGCCCACTGCTCCTGTCTCTTTGGAAATTCCTTCCAGCTCTCCCGCCCTTCAAAGAGCTGATATTCAAACAATCATCAGTAGGCCCCCGTATCAAGTTGGGCAAGGTCCGGCTACTCTTCAAAGTCGGTTTCCGCACTGGTGCTTAAAGGGAGTGCGTTTCGATCTTGACTTGGTCCCAATCGATAAGCAAGCCATGCTGCGAAATCTTGATGCCGTCAAACTCGATATCGAGAGAATGTCTTGTTGGTAGAAACTTGTTGACGAGCTTCAGAGAGTAAATCGCGCAAACCTCGAAGCCATGCTGACTATGGAAAATGACAAATCCGAGTGGCAGAAAACACTCGATCAGCATGATGTGGAGATGAAGAGTATTTCCGCTTTTAATGAGAAGCTTGAAGCGGAAGTTGAAAAACTTAAAGAAGAGCTCGCCACTTCTTCCACTTCCTATTCTCAAAGAGAAGAAGTGCTTCAAAAACAGGTGAGAGATGCTCATGCTGCACAGAGAGATGCTGAAGCTAAATTTGAAGCACAACAGCAAGTTGTGGAAAGCTACCGAGCTGACGTTGCTCAGCTTCGAGAAAAAAGCAACTCCCAGAATCTGGAAATTGAACTGCTAAAAGCTCAACTTTCTGAAGCTGAAAAGGAGCGTGATGAAGCTATTACCGGCAAAGCAGCAGCCGAAGAATCTCATATGGTAACTAAAGCCGAAGTCAGCTCCACTCTATTCGAGTTTTACATTCATAGTGTTCTGGGGCGCGGTAGCCTCAAATTTTTGGGACCGGAGTACGAAATCACTTTGGCCAAAGTGTGGGAAGTCGCACTTGATATGCTTGGAGGAGCTGGATATGCTGAAGTAGATTTAATGGCACACTATCTAGATGATGATGCATGTACCGCTCTTGCCAGGGGAAAGGAGCAACTCGCAAAAGAGAGAGCCGAAATGGAAGAAGGAGAACATTTAGGGAAGACAATCTCAACCGACCCAGTTCAACCTTCGGTTTCGGCCGACATCGATATTGTTGGCTCTAGTTCCCATTCTCCACCTCCTGCGAAAGCTGTTATTGAAAGTGCAACCGCCCGCACAGGAGATGAGACTCAAGAAAGCACTGAGGCGCAGGACTTTGAAGTTGACATAGTAAAGCCTACTTCTCCAGGTAACTTTAATGCTGATCTCGCTCAAGTGGACTGCTTGTTTACTTCACATGAGCTTGACGAACTTTTTGATTATTACTTAAATCTTGACGCGCCACTTTCTCCTCTTTTTATGAGAGATACTGACTTTAACTTCTCTTCTCCTGTAGTGAAAGTGCCAAGTGTTGTTCAGACTTCCCCTCCTCCAGCTATTCCCTCTCCGCCTCTTCAGATTACTCCTCCTTCCATCTCTCAACCGGGGTCACAAGAGGAGCAGATAGAAGCTCTTCAAGGCTTGGATGACCCTATCGCTTCACAAGAACAGAAGGCCGAAGAACCTGAAGAAGGCGAGAGAACCCCGGAGCAAACTATTTCTGATGATATAAAGCTGTCTGCACTTTTCACTCCGGGTAGTGAGTCTTCTTCAAGGAAGAAGGGGAAGCGTGGAGTCTCAAAGAAAAAGAGGGAAGCTTCCACCGACGAAGAAAAAGCAGAAGAAAGTCCAATTGCACCCCTTCCTCTTTCTTCCCCTACTCTCACAAGCCGACCCAAAAAGTTAATCATCCGGCCAGGCGAGGGCTCGAAAGGTGGGAGGAAGAAGAAGTGATGGGTTTGGGACCTATGCTTTTTGCTTTTTTGCTTGTATATATAAAGGCTTGTGTTGACCAGAGATTGTGCGGGTACCGGTCCCCGCCTTCTTTTATTTTGAAACCTGCACATGTATAAAATTTTCATCGTATGGAATAAAATGATTCTTTTACTTGTACAAACTTCTGTCTGTATTTGAGAATGCATTTATTCTTCTTTTCCGTACAAGTTTCTTTATTTTCTCTGTGTGATGTTGCAGTAAACCTATGGTATGTTGCTTGAGCATTGCTTTTACTTTTGTAACTATATTATATTGCCCACATACCATGGTTTATTGCAATCTCTTTCACATTGGCAAAATTTTGGAGAACAACTCTTCTGTTTCGAGAAGACTTGTACTCTTTCTTCAGAGAACAACTTTTCCATTTGAAGGAGGTTCGCATCTGTACTTTAGAGAATAATTTTTCCATTTTAAGGAAATATTTTTCTGATTTAGTAGAATGCGCCTCGTATTGGAGAAGTCTTCTCTTTTTTTTTTTGAAGAAGTTTTTACACTTCACTTTCGAAGAAAGTCACTTTTATTTTTGGCAAGTGAATTTTCCTACGCAGTAAAGTGGGCCTCCGAAAAAGGGCTTTGACCTGTTTGTGCCTCCGAAGAGGGCTTTTGTTTGATTGTGCCTCTGGGAAGAGGGCTTTTTTGTATGTGCCTCTGGGGAGAGGGCTTTTGTTTTTTCCCTGTATGCGGGGAAGCGGGCCTCCGAAGAGGGCTTTTTGTTTCTGCCTCTGGGGAGAGGCTTTTGTTTTTTCCCTGTTCGCTGGGAAGCGGGCCTCCGAAGAGGGCTTTTCACATTTTGACTCGTGTGATGTTTTATTTCAGATCACGGTGAAATGTGTGCCTCCGAAGAGGTCTTTTAGCATTTCAACTCTGGTGAAATGGGCCTCCGAAGAGGGCTTTTCACATTCCAACACTTGTGAAGTTTTATTTCAGATCTCGGTGGAATGCGTGCCTCCGAAGAGGTCTTTTCACATTTCGACCCGTGTGAAGTTTTATTTCAGATCACGGTGAAGTGTGTGCCTCCGAGTAGGGCTTTTGCCTAGAAGTTTCGTTCTCATGGTTGGATGGATTCGCGGGGCGGACACAAGTAACTTGGATGCTTGTTTGCACGAACGATCTCAGCTAGTTAACGAGTGTCATGCCTTCCACTTGGGAAGGTGCCTCTGGTCATTCCACCAATCTTTTTTGTTGAGAAAGAGAACTTTCTTTTTTTGGCAAGTCCCGTTAGAGGTCTTTATCCTCCGAAGAGTTGTCCCTCCGAAGAGGGCTTGTGCCTCCGAGGAGGTCTTTGGTTGTTTCCTACCTGCTCGCCCATGTCTTTTCGTCATTTGCACATATCAGCGATTCCCTGTTATCATTTTCAAGCACACATTCCTTTCTTTTGTGAGTAGCTTATTTTATCCAAAGAAGTGTACTTCATTGTTAAATGATTTCGCAGGGGCGGACATAGGCTAGTTAATCGGATGTTCGTTTGCACAAACGATCACAATTAGTTAGCAAGAGCCCACCTTCGGTGGAACCACTAACTGTTTGCTTGAAGCACTTCTTATATAGGATTTGAGTCTGGAATTTTTGTGGCTGAACATTCATTTGTTGAGTGATGTCAGGGATCGCTTGGTCTTGTGATGGGTGAGCTTTGTTTTAATGGCCTGCAATATTAAATCGATATTTTAGTAATACAATTAAAGTACTTTATATATCGAAATAAAACAGGCATTTTATAATAGTAGAGAACACAAGATTTATAGTGGTTCGGCCAAGAACTAGGCCTACATCCACTTTATAGTTCTTATTATTTACTTGCACTGGCTTTACAATGGCTTTCAATACAAGAATCATACATCCATAATTCTTTTACAGTATTTCAGTAAAGCTTTTAAATAAAATATGGGCGCAAGTGATTGTTGTTCCAAGCCCTTGGAATTGGATCTCCTTCGACAGTTGTCAGTTTGAAAGTGCCATCAAGAAGTTTTTTGCCTATGACATACGGCCCTTCCCAGTTTGGCGCAAACACTTCTGTTGTTGTCATGATTCTTTTCAAGACTAGATCTCCAATCTCAAAGCTGCGTTGGCGAACTTTGGAATTGAAGTGCCTGGCAATTCTTTGTGGATGGGCTGCAATTCTGAGCTGAGCCTCTTCCCTTTTTTCATCAAGGAAGTCAAGTGCTTCAAGTTGCAACTTTTCATTTTCAGCTTGATCGAAATGGATTCTTCTATGTGAAGGGACTTCTGTCTCCACCAGAATCATTGCTTTTGATCCATATGCCAATGAAAATGGAGTGTGCCCAGTTGCAGTTTTATGGGTAGTTCTGTATGCCCATAGTGATAGTGGTAGTTTATCGATCCAACCACCTTTCGCTTTTTCTAGCTGTTTTTTGATGGTTGATTTGATAATTTTGTTTACTGCTTCCACTTACCCGTTTGCCTGTGGATGAGCCACTGCTGAGAAGCTTTTTCGAATCTTGAATCGCTTGCAAAAATCTTGGAACTCTTCACTTTCAAATTGGGTTCCATTGTCTGTGATTATCTTTTGAGGTACACCATATTTGCAAATGATATTCTTAGTTACAAAGTTTATCATCTTTTTAGAGGTAATAGTAGCTAATGGTTCAGATTCAGCCCATTTAGTAAAATAATCAACAGCAACAATAGCATATCTTATTCCGGACTTGGCGGTTGGCAAAGGCCCAATGAGATCTATTTCCCAAATAGAAAATGGCCATGGACTGACCATCTGTGTTATCTCGGTAGATGGTGCACTTGGGATTTTTGCAAATCTCTGGCATTAGTCACATTTTTGGGCGTAGCTTGCAGCATCACGATTAATGTCTGGCCAAAAATACCCATAACGGAGAAATGTCTTTGCCAAAGTTTGACCACCTGAATGATTTCCACACTCTCCTCCGTGTACTTCAGCTAGAATCGTCTTAGCCTCTTCCCTGGTCACACATCGGAGTAATGGCATTGAGAATCCCCGCATGTACAATCGGCCATATTAAATTATATATCTAGAGGCTTTTCTTAGCAACTTCTGTCGTTCTTTTGAATTTTCTGGTAGAGAACCGTTGAGCAGATATTCCATTATCGGAGTCATCCACGACTCCTGCTCTTGAGAAATAATTATGATCCAATCAATCTCCATTTCATCAATACTTGGGGCTGACAAGACTTCTACAGGGACCAACCCCAGTAATTGAGCCTCGCTAGTGCTTGCGTACTTTGCGAGAGAATCCGCCTTCATGTTCTCTTCCCATGGGATATGACTTATTGTATAATGATCGAAATCATTGAGAAGTTCCCAAGCTCTTGACAAGTAAGCCGGCAGATTTCCTTCTTTAGTTTGAAACTCTTTCTTGACTTGGCATACAATAAGCTGTGAATCACTGAAGATCTGTTACACTTTGACATTCAGTTCTTTAGCAATCTTCAAGCCGGCAATAAGAGCTTTATATTCTACTTCATTGTTTGTCGAAGGGAATTCCAATCTCAATGCATAGCATAATGACTGCCCTTCAGGGGTTTCAAGCACAACCCCAGCTCCGGAACAGTAATCATTTCTTGCACCATCAACATATAATTTCCATCGAATTGGGGTATTATCAGTCACCTCTTTCTCACTGTCACCTTTGTCTGTACATTCTACGATGAAATCTGCTAAAGCTTGTCCATTAATTGCTCTCCGGGGATGATAAGTGATGTCATATTGGCTGAGTTCAATATTCCTCTTCAGAAGGCGACCCGAAGTCTCAGGGCGAAACAGGACTTGCTTTAGAGGTTGGTCAGTGAGGACTTTGATAGGATGAGATTGGAAATATGGCCTCAATTTTCTTGATGCAATCAGTAGACAATAGGCGAGCTTTTTCAATTTTGAATAATTCATCTCTGCCCCAGTGAATCTTTTGCTGATATAATAGACCGGGCGCTGAATTTTTGCATTTTCCCGTACCAACGCTGCACTGAGAGCATGAGATGAGATTGCCAAATATACGAAAAGATCTTCACCATCGTCGGGCTTAGAAGTATTGGAGGCATTTCCATATGACGAATCAACTCATCAAAAGCTTTCTGGCATTCAGGAGTCCAGTCAAAGTTTTTCCTTCCTTTCTTCAGAGCATCAAAGAATGGAATGCATTTATCAGTAGCATTGGAAATGAATCGACTCAAGGCAGCGACTTTTCCATTAAGACTTTGCAATTCTTTCTTCGTTCTAGGGGCTTTGACTTCTTTTAAGGCAGCAATTTGAGCAGGATTAGCTTCAATGCCCCTAGCACTCACAATGAAACCCAGGAACTTTTCGGACTCCACCCCAAACGAACATTTCAAAGGATTAAGTTTCATTCCGTATTTTCGGAGGACTGCAAACATTTTTGCCAAGTGATCCATATGGTCTACTGCCTTTTTGATTTCACCAGCATATCGTCAACATAAACTTTCATAATCTTTCCAATCTGTGGCTTGAACATAGCATTGACGAGTCTTTGGTAAGTTAACCCTGCATTCTTAAATCCGAAGGGCATGACTCTATAGCAGTAGAGACCAACGTCGGTGATGAAGCTCGTGTCCTCCTGATCCGGCTCATGCATCATGATCTGGTTGTATCCTGAGTAAGAATCCATAAAAGATAACAACTCATGCCCCGCTGTTCCATCCACCAACTGATCTATCCTGAGTAACGGGAAGCAGTCTTTGGGGCAGGCTTTGTTTAAATCTGAGAAATCGATGCATACTCTCCACTTTCCATTAGCTTTCTTAACCAGTACTGGATTTGAAACCCAATTCGGATAAGTAGACTCCCTGATGAAACCATTCTCCATGAGCCGGTCTACCTCTTCTTTCAACGCTGCTGACCTTTCAGGACCCTGGGTTCTTCATTTCTGCTTTACCGGTGTAAACTTCGGATCAATATTCAAAGTATGTACTGCAATTTCTGGGGATATTCCACACATATCAGCATGAGTCCAAGCGAATACGTCTAGATTTGCTTTCAAAAATGATATCAAGGAATTTTGAACCGTCACACTAAGTTGCGAACCCATATTCACCACTTTGTTCGGATCTTCCGGGTCAACAGGTACTGGCACCGTTACTTCCACCGGCACCACTCTATTCTCCCATGCACTGGCTTTTCTAGGATCCATTTCTCTTCATGCGCCGCTATGCTCGCTAGTGCAGGGTCCACCCTGTAATTGCTACAAGGTTGGTTCTTTGATGCGGACTGGGGCTGCCGCATCTTTTCCCATCTCTCTCTTCCTTGCTTCACACAACTCTATAAGATAACATTCTCGCCTAGCATTCTGATCCCCTTTAATAACACCAACTCCATTATCCGTGGGGAATTTCATAGTGAGGCACCACGGGGCGAGAATTGCCTTAAAAGCCGCAAGAGTTGGTCGGCCTAAGAAGGCGTTGTAGGCAGAAAATTCATCAACAATTACAGAAGTCTGTTTCCGAACCACCTTTTTCTGCCCCTCTCCAAGCTCCACGAACAAGTCGATAGTTCCAATTGGCTGTTTCGGTTCCCCAGTAAACCCAACAATCTTATGAGATGAAGCTTGAACATCAGCCATCGGAATTTTCAATTGATCGAATGTCTTTTTGAAGAGAACGTTGCAAGAAGCGCCACAATCCACAAGCACTCTTCATACAATAGCCGGCCCAATGCCTGCAGAAATAACCAAGGGATCCATGGTTGGAGCTTCAATGCCCATAGAGTCCCTGGCTCTGAACACAATATCATCATTAAAAGTTTTCTGCTGCTTTAAAGGTGCAGCATCTTCTAGCACAAAAACACTCTCTTCTGTTGGTGCATACTTCAAGGCACGGGCATATCTTTCCATCTCGCCCCAGCTTCTGCCTGCTGGGTGAGGACCTCCCGTAATCACATTAATAACGGGCCTTTCTGATTCATGCGCAGTAGTCCTCTCACCCGAGCCAGATGGGTGAGTAGGAAGTTGCTGACCCTTAGTAGATGAAGTTGGGTCATTCCTATTCCTCTTCACAAATTGCTGCAACTTGTTCTCTCTCAACAATTCTTCAATCGAACTTTTCAGATGGCGACATTCGTTGGTATCATGACCGGGTTGATTATGAAAACGACAAAATCTCCCACTTTGAAGAGCCTTTTTCCCAACTCTCATCTCAGGTGGTTTAGGATATTCCACCGCATCTTTGGTAGCAAAAAAGATATTCTCCGGGATGTCGGTTAAAGGAATGAAATCTGAAGGTTTTAAGAAGTGAGGTTTCTTCACATCCTTCTGTTTCTTCCCGCCATTATTCTCCCTTTTCTGACTCCCAGACTCTCTTTTGGTAGGAGCAGCAGTGTTATTCTTGACCTCTGTCAATGCCACTTTAGCCGGTGCTTGAAGGCTTTCCAAGCGCATGAATTCATCCGCTTTCTTATAGAATTTCTCAAGCGAATTCAGTTCTTTCATCTTCAGCCACTTTCCAAATTCGCTTGACTTTTCGATTGCCCTCATCAAGTATGTCAAGACCATCCGTGGCTCTGCATTGTCCACTTCAGCCAAAGCTATGTTGAAGCGATTCAAGAAAGATCTAATAGATTCCCCAGGATTCTGTTCTAGGCTTGACAGTGACATAATATCCTTTGCCTTTGAAGCATACAACCTGAATTGCTCTTTAAACTTCAAGTCAAATCAGCGAACTGGTCTATGGATCAGACCAGAAGCTTTGTGAACCAGAGTAGAGCCACTCCTTCCAAGTATACCGAAAAGTACCGGCATTTGATCTCATCAGATGCTCTAGCACCAGTCATGTGCCAATCATACTTATACAGGAATTGATTAGGGTCGCTTGTTCCCTTATAAGCCGGGATGGTAGGAGGAACAAACTTCCTTGGGAATTCTGCCTTTAGAATCCTTTCTGTGAACAGAGTTTTGCTCGGAGCGAATCCTCATTCTTTTTCATCTTCATCCCACTACATGCTCTCTTTCATGATTTGTCGCACCATGCCCGAAAGGTATTCCTCATCATTTAAAGGCTCTGCAGGACAGACTTCAGCCATTTTCTCGAAAGTTTGTCTAGATAAACGTTTGCGGAGAGTTGGCTGCGGTCTCGATCCTCCAGCTTGGGGAGGTGTTTCTTTGGCAGGGCTAACTGCTCTTTGAGAAATATTCCTTTCTTGGGGATTATGAACATCATCAGCAAGGTTCTCTTCATTATTCATCGGTTGATGGTTAGCTCCGAGCAAAGCATTTAACCTATCAAGCATTAAAGCATTCTGAGTTTCCATCTGCTGGTATAACCCAGATACTGCAGCATCTAACTCCGCTCGTGTAATTCCAGCACATGGTGCTGCTTGACTTGACGAAGGAGAAGTGGTAGTACTCTCACGAACATCACTGGGTCTAGTAGATCCGCGCTTTCTTCCAGGAGCCATTATCTTTGATAGACTTCTGGTTTTGAGAGAGATTCTTTCCACAAACTTTTGTGAAGCAATGACGAAAGTAGCCTGAGTTGGGTTCTCAGTGAAAGCACCAAAAATGTTAACGCTTAAAATTGAACGCTAACACCCCGATGTAAGTAGAGATTAAGTGAAAGCACCACCCGTCAATACGGGAATTAGAAGTAAGTAGAAAAGTCACAGAGAAAACAATAAAAAGACAACAGTCTTATAGTGGTTCGGCTTCAAGTTAAGCCTACGTCCACTTTAATCTTCTTTATTGCTGAATCAATTACAACTTTACAACAATCTTTGATTACAACACTGTTAGGACAAACAGCTAGAACTCCGATGTAGAAGAACTCTTTGATTCTATGTCGAATGTGTTAGATTTCTTCTTGAAGTTCGTTGAGATGTATTTCACGTTTGAAGTGTCTAGTGAGTCAAGAATTCAGCAGAGTATTGGCGTTCCAGAAATGAGCCAAAAGATTATTTTCCAGTTGGAGTAGGTTGGGTATTTATAGGGAGTTTTCTGAATTAGGTCGTAGGTCGTGAGCGACCTTGGATAGGTCGTAGGTCGTGATCGATCTAGTGGGAGCGGCTTACGGCTTAACCAGAGTGTGCTTGACCACCTCGAACAAACTAATAAGTCATAGGTCGTGACCGACCTAGGGAGGAAGTGGCATAAGAAGCTTCCTTGGTATGTTTAGGTCGTGAGCGACCTAGGGAGAATAGTTGGTGACTTATAGTTTGGGAACGGTATAAGAAGTTGCTTCATTCTGTGATAATTCGCTAGGGCGCTAGGTCGCTTAGCTACTAGGTCGCTAGGTCGCTTAGCTACTAGGTCGCTAGGTCGCTTTAGCCCATAGACCGTTAGGTCGTAGATCTCTTGTATCTTTAGCCCGTTAAGTCGCGAAGCCTCTTTGTTGTGCTATGTTGTTGCGCTGTGTTGATGGTTAGGTCGTTAGGTCGTTGATAAGCTTAGGTCGCTAAGTCGCGATATCTTTAAGTCGCCAGGTCGTTGGGGGTCTTTAGGTCGTTAGGTCGTTGATACTTTAATTCTTTCAGGTCGCTTATTTCCTTAGGTCGCTGAGCTGTGGAATAGAGGAGTTAACACTGATCACTTGGCCATGGGTAGAAAATTACATATGGACACCGGATTGGTTAAATTAAATGGTTTTAAAAATCTTGAATTTGGATTTTTGGTGATATGATATTGTTTTAAAGGAAGTAAATTGTGGATTATGTGAATTAAAGTATTTTCCAATTCATGTTTTGAAATTTTGAAACTGAAATTGCTTAAAGAAATTGTTTTAAATAATTAAAATTAAAATGTGAAGTTATAGTTGATATATGACTTTAATTTTGGAAATTGAATTATTTTAAAGATTCGAATCTTAATATTGAACAATGAGGTTTAATTTGATCTAAGTGTTTTAAATCAGTAAATTGGAATTGGACTTGAAATTGATATTAATTGAAGTGGTTTAAAATAAGAATTGGACTGGAATTTAAATCATTGAATTGAATTGTTGAATTGAATTTGATGTCAAAAGTGAATGTTTCGAAAATTGAAGTTAATTAGAATTAAAATTGAAAACAAGTTGATTTAAATTAAATCAAAATTGAGTCAATTGAATTGTAAGATTGGAAATTGAGCATGGTTGATTTGAAATTTGGACATGGGTCCAGATTTGTTGAAATGGAAGGAAATAGTTTGATTTGATACTATTTTCAAAATAAATTATTTTAATATAAACTGTTTAAAATATATCTTCTTAATATTCAAATTATTTAGTTTTTCCAAACTATTTTACTATATAAACCATTTTCAATACTTAACCATTCTGTATCAAACTGTTTTAAACCTATAACTACTTAAACTATTTTAAACTATTTAAACTATTCTGAACTATGTAAAACTATTCAACCTATTTTCTAAAAATTCAAACTATGCAAAGTTGGAACATTTATATTTAAATCATTAATTAGATGCGAATGTGGTTAAATGAGGTTATAACCTATGTTAGAATTTGAAATGATATTTTCAAGTGAGAATGATGTATTTTGAGTGAATATGGTATTTTGAAATGAAGTGATATTTTTGAAGTGAATATGATAATTTTATATCAAATAAGAACCATTTTCGGAATGTAAAAGAACCAAGCGGCGTGTAAAACGATGTTTGGTTGTTAAAGTAACTGGGGCCTCTTATTAGCATACTCTTTGTCAATATTGAAACCTATTTAAAAATTGTGTACGCGGTGGATGTTATCCAGAATAAAATGGTTGAATTGGAGGCGTTTGCTGGATTTGAAGAAAGAGAACGTTGATGGATAACCCCAACACTTGTGCCAATGGAAATGACTAAACAGGAGCCTATGTCTCGCCAATGGGTTCGCAACCTTTAGGGGCATCATCCCTTCGTATTATTATATTGATTTTGGATTCGATTGGTGCACGTTGATTTGATTTTGTTGGTGGTGAACTCGGTGGGCAGTCGTGGCTACGATGCGTTACCACCAACCAGAAAGGGTAAACTGGGAGAATCCTACCTTAGGCATTGCCTCACGTGTCTTGTCATACTTTTATCCTCATATGCGCCCACTATGATTTTGTTTTAGTATGGTACCTATAAGCGACTCACTGGCTACCGACGTTACTAGTTGTGTTACAAGACCTTCATAGACTACTTCCTTAAAAATTTGTTAAGGGGGATTAATGTAAAGCCTTAACATTGAGAAAAATATTTATTCTATTGATTAGACACTACATATATAGTGTATCTTACTATAATAGATAGTTTAACGGATCCTTAGGAGATGGAAGTTCCCGTAACATCTCTTAAGTTATTGCACTCACGTTATGCATTGGATAGAAGATGTAAAATCCCGTAAACATCTCTGAAGCTATTACACTCATATTTACTTATTGTTGATTTAACTTACATAAGAACATTTGGTTTTGACTCGAGAGTTTCGTCTTTTCATTACGCTCGGGTCAGCTTGATCTTTTCAGTGTTTGAAGACATTATTTCTTGAAGATGAAGATGGAGTTTGCTAAACTGTATTTACCATTATTATTCTATTGCATTATTTTGGTATATTTTTTGATTGTACTCTGATTATATTGAAAAAATTATGTAATCAAATGTATATTGTAAAACAGCTTCATGAATTGTTTATTTGATTATTATATTTTTTTTATTCCGCTGCGAGATTCTGTATTTTGTCTTTCCTTCTTTTCTCTTATTTTCTTATTAAACCCCATTGGCAATCCTCCTATTTGAACGGTTTGAGTTAGATATGTGTGATTTATTATCGATTTAAACTATCCAAAGTAGTGGTCATCACAATGTAAGATTTATTATTTATAAAATTGATTATTTTGAGTAAAATATATCAAATTTCTTGATTCTTTGTTGTTTCTTTTGGAGGACAAAATGTTTTGAGTATGAGAGATTGTAACGACCTGTATTTTTGACAACTAAAAATATCAAATCATATAAGACTTTGGAATTTAATATTGTCAAAAATTAAAATTTATTTTTATTAATGAATTTTTTTTAGAATATAATTTAATAATATTGGTTGAATGTAGCTGACAACTGTTTTAATGTTATTTCAATTAATGAATAAGAATTATTAATGTATAATAATCGTTTATTTATCATCTTATCATTAAATCCATTTGAAATTAATTTGGTAACAAAGGGAATTTAATGTAATTGTAATATTTCAATTAATATGTGCAAAGACATTAACTGTAGAGTGATGAGCGAAATAAAATGGAAACTTATGTTTAATAAATTCATAAGGTATTTGTTGATTTAATAATAAGAATTTAAATCAAAATAGATGAATTTGTCTAGAATATAAATATAATGAATTATGATTTTATTACTATTGTAATTTAATGTTGAAATTGATTTAATATTTAATATTGCATTTAAAATATAAAATTTAATTTTAAAAGATTATTATTCTTGTTTAATCAAGAATGACGTTAAGAAACTTTAAATTTATAATTTAAAAGTGATTCAATCAGTTTAATAATAATTCGTTTTAATTAACGTGTCAAATATAAATATAATTTAATGTTAAAGCTAACTTCTATATACAATAGAATTAGGGTTTGAAATCAGTTTCATTGAGTTTAAAAATATTGGAAACATATATTTCGATAAATGGGATGACCTATTTTCGTTTCTGGAACAAAATGAGCTTTTCGAGCCTTTGTTATCTCTTTGGCCCAATCGATCTGTTCCATCCATTCCTGTTCCATCTTACCTACATATATGTTGTTATAATCCCTAGCAGCCTTCTGTTCTATTTTCTGTACGTACAATTTTAGTTCTTATCTGCTCCTTCTCAACGTAGATTAGCCAAAACCCTAATTAATGATTTCAAATCAAACTCCAAAAATTCAAACTACTCAAGCTCTATCATATAATATATCATCGCGAAGCTCTCGACGAATGGAATTAGCGTATGCAATTCATTTTTTGATTAGAGGCTCCATTTGTTTAGAAGTTAGCAAAACATTCTTGGCCATCTGCGCTAGGGTTTGTCGTTTAACGCTAGATCGTCGATTATACGATGATCCGTAGGCATTGGCATGTAAGGTGTTCGAGCAGCGTTCGTCCATGGTCTTCGATCATCTTAAGGACGCCGGAGTTCGTCGGAATCAGGCGATAAGCGCGGTAGTGACGTACTACCTCCGGTGGCGTTGTGGTGGTCACGCGAGCATAAGGAGGTGCGGCCGGTGACGAGTAGTCCGATGGTGATGTTGGATATGAGCGATGATGGCCGTAGGCATGGTGTTTTAGATGTGAAGGTGGCGGCTGGCTTCTGTACATGGGTTTGTGATCGACTGCGATTAGGGTTGAAAAGATAAGTTTATTTACTTATTTGCCCTTGATTAATTTTAATTAAAATTTAAATATCAAACCTTCTAACGTGAATTACTTTCGCATAAGAACTTGCATTCACATACGGTTTCTTCCGTTGGACTCGTATCAAAATTCCAGACAACATGAAACAAGTTTGGTTGAATTGGGAGACTGCTGGAATTTTAGACTTTTATTGGATTTTTAATGGGCTTTATATCAAAGGTGAGTGATTAAACATACTCACGCAATACTAAATCTTCTTATGTTAGCTGAATTAAATTTATGAAGTTATTTATTTTATTGGTTGTTATTTGGTAGTTTAAATTGACATTTTAATTATTTTATATTGAATTAAATTGACTTGTAAACTAATATTGAATTTAATTACTAGTTAAACATAGATAATTGATAATTAGTAACTATTATGATATATTATTTGAATTGGATATTGGTTGTAATTGGACGTCTATTTATTGATATGTTGTATGTATGGTTGTTATGTATTTTGATATTTCCCTTTTATTACTCCATTTTTTATTTAACATCCTATAAATTATCATTTGAATTATTTCAAATAAACTAAGAAATAGGTTAAAATGATATGTACCTGTGTTATTTAATTTTGGGTTGAAATGATATATATCCATCCATGTAATTAAATTGGAATAACTGATTACTTGGCCATAGAGTAGAAAATTATATATGGACACCAGATAGGTTAACTTAAATGGTTTTAAAATCTTGAATTTAAATAGGTTTAAATGATATTGTTTTATAAAAATAAAATTTGGATTTATATGAATTAAATTATTTTTCTAATTTGAGATTTGAAATGGTTAAACCGAAATGGTTTAAATGATATTTTTAAGGGTTTAATTTTAAATTTTAAAGTTGAAATTTGAGAAATGACTTAAATCTATCGAAAGTGAATAGTTTGAAAGGTATAAATTTTTTATTTAAGCTTTGAATTTACTTTAATTAAAATGGTTTAAATTGGTATTTCAAAGTTTTGGATGTAAAATGGATTTAAACTAATTGTTAAAATTAAAAATTGAATTGAAACATTCAGCCATTTGAATAGAACTGTTAAAAGTTGAATTTGAAGTAAAGTTGAAATTGTTTTGCATTGAGGCTGATTCAAATCGAAACTTGAAAATGAAGTTGACTTGAAATTGGAAGTTGAAAATTTGAATTTATTGTGATTTGAAAATGGAACATGAGTTCAATAGTTTGAAAGGAAGAAACAGTTTTAATATAAGCCATTTTGATATATAAACTATTTTAATAACCAAATTATTTTTATATATAAAACCATCTTTATTATCCAAACTATTTTCAATATTAAAACTATTTTATATTCAAAACTATTTCCAATCTTTAAACTATTTTAATTATTCCAAACTATTTTCAATATTCAAAAGTATTTTAATTATTCAGAACCATTTTCAATATTCAAATTGTTTTAAAGGGGAACTATTTAGATTTAAATCATTTATTTAAATACGTATGTTTTGTAGGTGTAACCTATTTGGATTCGAAATGATTTTTGAAGCAAATCTAATATTTTGATACAAAGGATCACTTGTTCTTGAAATTTAAGAGAACCGGCTGGTGTACAAAATGGATGATTGGTTGTTAAGGAGACTGAGGCCAGATGAATGGTATACTCTCTGTTATTCTACTGGAACCACTTTAACAACCGTGTACGCAATGTGTTGGTCAGGTTTACACCTCCTACCGGTTCGGCGCCTTCCTCATGCCACCAATCCAACCAACCTACCGAGTCAAAGCATGGCCGATCCAACCTCCACCGGACCAACTCCATCCACCACTGCCGAACCGAGTCATTACCACTCCACTCCCCTCCGGACCACTTCCCTGCCGAACCAACCCATCCCTTCACTCACCACCGAATCAGATCCAACTCCATCCTCCTACCACCGAACCAAGAGTTAAAGCTACTATCACCGGTCCAAAGCCTCACCGGACCGGACCATCCACTTATCACCGAACTGAAGCCTAGAAGGCATTACCGGACCTACGTCACCAGGCCAGATCACTTCAGCCCAGGCCCACCAGCAGCTATATACATCCAAGACCCCTGCCCCCAACCTCACTCTATAAATAGAGGGGCAGGGGTACAACAATGGCAGACAAGTTTGAGAGCTCAAGCACGGATAGAACTTTCAAACAACTTTCAGTTACTTGTAATCAAAGCTTTGTACTTGTAATCTGAAGAGAAAAGGAGAATAACATATAAAGTGGATGTAGGCACGTTCTGGCCGAACCACTATAAATCTGTGTGTCTTTTATAGTTTTTAGTCCCTTCTTTTTTGTATACTTGCGTAAATCACCCAAATCACTAGAAACAACATAAAATCAACTAATTCAAACGACTTGGAGGTGTTTGCCCATTTTTTGTGCAAACATTTTTGGTGCTTTCACTGAGAAAAGAATGAAGAACTCCTCCACATGTCTTTGGATCTAATTGAGGAGAGAAGAAACGATGCAGCACTCAAAGCAGCAGCTCACAAGCAAAAAGTGGCAGCACAATACAACTCCAAAGTCAAGCACCGCAGCTTACAAGAAGGAGATCTTGTCCTCAAGCGGATCTTTCCGCGCCCCGGAGTGCTAGATCCAATTTGGGACGGACCCTATGTAATTCATAAAGATCTCCACAACGGAGCTTATATTTTGTCAACAGTGGACGGAGAGGTGTTCCAGAGGGCATGGAACGTCCAACACCTCCGTCGATACTTTTCTTAACTTGTACTGCCCATATGAAGTGAATTAACAAAGAGAATCAGTGGACGTAGTCATTTTCGTGCCGAACCACTTTAAAAATCTTGTCTCTTTTTAACTTGTTCCTTTATATCTTGGCTGCTTGTTAAGCTTTATCCTTTTCTGTTGAACAAGATCCTGTATAATGACATTTCCATTCTGGACACTTCACGGCACAACCTCACCTGGACAAGACCCAACAGGTACTATGCGAATCTATGCACTCGCCAATGAGACACTTTTGCTCCAGCATCCCTCTGCTGCGAGTTAACTCACTGCTCGCGACTGCCCTCAAAGCCAACTGTAATGAGCCGATTATAAGCCATCAAGAAGGCCGACTATAGCCGATGGTAGCTCATTACGGCGTTCGGCTCGCCGGCAACTGTGAACCTACTTTAAGCCCCAACATAAGGTGTGGCTAGCCAGGGGTAGTTCACGGTTGACGATCGGCACCCACGCTAGCCGGCCGCAGTAAATCGAATAATACCCACGATTACGGGCAATAATGGCTCGGGTAGTTACTGTGCGCGATCTCGGCTCTGATATGTCTTAAGTGCGGCTGTGGTAAAAAAGATAAACTCCCCGCGGAGGCGTAAGATGGGTGACAAATGTCTCCAAGACCCATAGCCAGGGAAAGTGACTACAAAACCCGTTTGCCACGAACTTAAGCATATCGACGGCCTTCCGTGATTGGAAGTTTTACTGTTTCTTATATTTCCATTTCATTTAAAAACTTTTCTCCTATCCTATATAACGGTCCCTAAAGTACAGGATACCAAATAGGAGACTCGCAAACTGGATGACAAGACACTCAGCTGCATTCCATACTCAGTTACACGAGATATTCAAAGCTACCGTCTACAGCTAAAACCAGAAGGGCGGTACTTTCTTCTCTCGTACACAAATATGTAACCATAATTTATTCGCACATCCCACAAACATTGCAAGATATGAAATTACATTTTAAGCAAGAGCATAGCATCAAACACGATTGAAGCACGTACACAGCTATATTTCTTATGCAACACATCAGAATAACAAAAGCATTCAAATATAGCAGAATCAGTTTATGTTATAAAATTACATAAAGTCATTCGTTGCAATGGCATAATTACAACCTAGAAGTACATTATTGTTTTAGAACTAGTGTATACAGGAATGTCAAGTAAAACCAAAAATGCCAGGATCAAGTCGAAATAGTCGGCAGCAGCATAACTTCATCTCTATCCTTCCAACCCCCAAGATCTACTTGACCGTAGGATCAGAACTCCCAGCATGCTGACCAGAGGTCCCACCTGTCCAATTCAGGAGAAGAATCTATTAGACAAACGATAAGCAATCAAGTTGAGAAAAGATTAAAAAAGGAAGACTTACCAGCGTCTGCTCCCTGATCATCATCCTCCAATTGCACACCCACTTCCTCGGCGGTAAGCAGCCGCATGCCCTACTTCACCGCCACCCTCTCCTCCTTGGTGAACTGTGCGGTAACCACATCCATTTTGAAGGCCATGCCACCCTCTTTATCCGCTTCCGCCTTGGCTTCCTCCAAAGCCCGGAGATATATCCTAGCCATAACCCAGGGATAATCGTCCATCCAGGACAGGTTGCCCTGCTTCCAAGTACGGAAGTACATGTCCTGGAGCATTTCATCCATCATTCCCTCGTTCTCCTCAAACTCCCTCATCCGGGCCTCGGAAGCCGACAACCTTGCAACAGCAGCGTCTCTCTCCAATCGGTATCTCGAGCAGTCAGCCTGAAGGGATTTCCGCATCGCCTCCATCTCCTCCTTCAGCTTAGCTTGAGCAAGCTTTGCGGCCTCAAGCTTCCCAGATAACTCCTCTATCTGCTCTAGATCCGCTCTCTGAACCTCATCCACAGTGGCAATGGCCATATCAATTCGTTCCTTGCAGGTGGCCTCCATTTTTCGCAGCTCGGCTCTACTAGCCTCCTCCATAGTTTTCTTTAGCCGTCTGGAGGCCGCCTAATGCTGGGAGATCTGAATGGTCTGATCGGCAAGCTGTTTGGCCTGATTGGAAACCATTAGCCGCAGCCGAATATTAGCACTTCCGATTTCCTCTCCAGCCTTGACCAGTCGGGCGTGATGCTCCATTAACTTCTTGGTCTCTTCAGCCACTCGATCGATGTTTGCCTTGGCCTCATCCCCCATAGTCACAATCCGATTAGTCAACAAGTCGAGATCCAAAGCCTTAGCCTCATCAAGTACCCTTACCATAGGATTGCGGGGTAGGAGGTGCTCACCGGTAACCTCATCGAAAGAAATATCATGAGAACTCGGGTCCATATCTGGATGACCCGCAAATGGGTTACGAGCCAAACCCGGACGATCACTGTGAGTAACGGAAGGATTCTCTGATGGATGCGGAGATGGTATGGACTTGGTATCTTCCTCCGTGATGTCATGAATAGGCTGGGTTGGGGGCTGAGGTCCAAGTGAAGGTTCGAACATGGAACGCCTCCTTTTTCTCTTTTGAATATCCTCTTCGATAACTCCGAGAAGAGGACGGTAACTGACTACGCTCCCGGAACGGTCAGTCGTGGGCTTCGGTTTAGCAGAAGCCTTGAAGAGTTTGAATTGCTCAAGGCGGTGCCGAATTTCTGATGTCTTGGCCGCCTCAAGCGATCCTGGAATAAAAACCAAGTGTTACAAACATGCATGTGACTGTAATTCAAGAAACCTATGGAATTAAAAAAGGAGTTAAGAATTCACCTTGAGCCGCCGGAGTTGTCTTAACTGAAATACTCTCAGAAGATAGACTGGCACCAGTCCCGGCCTTATCAGACTTCTTCGATTTCTCCACCAAGGCCGACCCTTCCTCCAACCCCTCAAAGGCTTGACAGAAAGAATCATCCGTCCACTCTTGAATCTCACCCGCTTGCCCAGAGGTCAGGGCACCAACGCCACTACCACCCTGACCTTCACCACCGTTACCACCATCACCTTCTCCATCGCCTCCGCTCTCCTCCTCGCCTCTTTCCTCCTCTCCACTTTCCTCCTCCGGAGCATCTGGGCATGTGCTGGGAGAGGGTCCATCAGATTTCTTGAGCTTCTTCCCCCCGACAACTGGAGATACCGAGAAGGGTCTCCTCTTGCTTCTCTTCGTCATGGCCCCGCCTTTAGCTTTGGCAGCCCTCTCCTCGGCTGTATCTCTCTGCTTAACCACAGATTGATGTGGCAAAATCAAGTTGTGCTCCAGGAGAGTGGCATTCCTGATCAGGTAAGAAGCTGACCTATCCCTTCCTGAGATGGCCTCTATCTCCGCAGCCATCTGTACCAGGCGATCATTCTCCACGACCGCAAAGCCACCTGTCGCTAGCAAGAAACAGAAGCATGTAAGAAGAAGCATTGCAGTCGGGACAGAGAAATTACAAATGAATTTCAACTTACAGTCAGAAGTGAAAAGGCGAAAAGAAACGGAGTCGTCCTTGACGAAGAACCATTCCTTCTTAAACATGGTGAACTTCGAGTATAAGTCCAAGACCGGCTTGAAGGACACGGCTGATTCCAAACTGATGTATGGAGACCCCTTCTTGTAACCTCTTAAATTATATAGGTACCCAATCTCTCGGTTGGAAGGGGGGCGCCCGTACAGATGGCTGCGGCTGGAATGGAGCCACCTTCAAGTAAGTAAGGAAGCTGACTATCCAGGAATTGATCAGAGGAATGGCCCCGCACATGCAATGGTATCGTCTATAGGCGAAATATCCTTTAGGAGGATCATACGGCATCACACCGTCTCCCGGCAACAGCATACTCACTCTGTCAATCCCAAAGGAACGGGCGATGACATCAAGTTGCCCTTCTTTAAGGGAGCTCGGAAAGCAATTGGGAGGAGAGTTCAGAAGCTCTTGGGGGCCATATCCATCCACTAATGACCTCGGGGCAGGTCCATGTCGCACTGGTTCCGGCTGGACTGGGGGCACGGCGGGGGACTCTCTCCTGTCCATAGACTTCCTTTTATCTGATCGAGTCTCCACTCTTTGAGACATTTATCTGCAACACAAGAAAGTATATCGTTAAAACACATAAACTATGTAATCTAGAGTTTCACTGGTAATTCAAGTATAAAAGTCCATCCAGTGAGGGGTTAATTCAACACTCGGAATCCCCGAGTTCATTCAGTAAGGCCCAACCTAGAGCTCATTCGGCATTCCGAGCATATAAGGCCCATTCGGCACTCAACACCCAATCTCATTCGGCAATCATACTCTAAAGGTTCATCCGGTAATTCAAGAGAAAAAGCTCATTCGGTACTCAGAATCCTCGAGCCCATCCGGTAGTTCAAGTACAACGGTTCATTCGGCACTCGGAATACCCAAATTCATTCGGTAGTCTAAAAAAAAAACCATTCGACGAGAGAAGGCTATATCACCTGATTCGGTACTCTAACGTAATTCGGCAGAGAATTTGATTCGGCAGGAATATCTGGTTCGGCTATCTCACTTGGTAAGGAATAACAATAACTTGAAGCCCCTACTTATAGGCGAATATCAACGACCGGACCAATTGGTTCGGCACATAGGACCGGATGAAAACTCCCCCAAGCTAACTGACCTAAAACAAAGTGCAACATATGCTGGCATATGCCCCACTTTGGGGGGCAAATGTTGGTCGTGTTTACACCTCCTACCGGTCCAGCGCCTTCCTCATGCCACCAATCCAACCTACCTACCGAGTCAAAGCATGGCCGATCCAACCTCCACCGGACCAACTCCATCCACCACTGCCGACCGAGTCATTACCGCTCCACTCCCCTCCGGACCACTTCCCTACCGAACCAACCCATCCCTTCACGCACCATCGAATCAGATCCAACTCCATCCTCCTACCACCGAACCAAGAGTTAAAGCTACTATCACCGGTCCAAAGCCTCACCGGACCGGACCATCCACTTATCACCGAACCGAAGCCTAGAAGGCATTACCGGACCTACGTCACCAGGCCAGATCACTTCAGCCCAGGCCCACCAGCAGCTATATACATCCAAGACCCATGCCCCCAACCTCACTCTATAAATAGAGGGGCAGGGGTACAACAATGGCAGACAAGTTTGAGAGCTCAAGCATGGATAGAACTTTCAAACAACTTTCAGTTACTTATAATCAAAGCTTTGTACTTGTAATCTGAAGAGAAAAGGAGAATAACATATAAAGTGGACGTAGGCACGTTCTGGCCGAACCACTATAAATCTGTGTGTCTTTTACAGTTTAGTCCGTGCTTTTTTGTATATTTGCGTAAATCACCCAAATCACTAGAAACAACATAAAACAACTAATTCAAACGACCTGGAGGTGTTTGCCCATTTTTTGTGCAAACACAATGGATGTTATTCAGAATGTTGAGGTTGAATTGGCGAACGTTTTCTAGATTTGAAGAAAGAGAACGAGGATGGATGGTCCCGACACTTGTGTCAATTTGAAATGACTAAAACAGGAGCGTATGTATGGCCAAGAGGTTAGCTACCTTTAGGGCCCCCACCCCTTCGTATTACTATATTGATTTTGGACTTGATCGGTGCATATTGATTTGATTTGGAGGTGGTGGACTCGGTCGGCTGTTAGGTGTTATGATAAGCCAGAAAGGGTAAACTGGTAGATTCCTACCTTGAGCGTTTCATCCTTATATGTGACCTCTACGATTTTGTTTTAGTGTTGTCTTATCAAGGCGCCTCCATGGCCACCGACATTACTGGTGATGCTACTAAGGTAAACAGTAGGACAATGCTTACAAATGTGTTAAGGGGGATCAATGTAAAGCCTTGATGCTACTATAATATTTTACTTTACTGATAGACATTACATATATAGTGTATCTTACTACATATAGATAGTTTAATGGATCCTTAAGAGATGAAAAATCATGTAACATCTCTTAGGTTATGGCATTCACGTTGTACACTCGATAGGAGATGGAAAATCACGTAAGCATCTCTGAAGCTATTACACTCATATTTACTTGTTATTAATTACTTACATAAGAGATTTTAGTTCTGACTCAAGTATTTTGTCTTTTCATTACGCTTGGATCAGTCTAAGTATTTCAATGTTTGAATACATTATTCCTTAAAGATGAAGATGGAGTTTGTTAGACCGTATTTACAATTATTATTCCGCTACATTATTTTGGTATGTTTGTTGATTATATTCTAATTATGTTGTAAAAATCGTGTAATCAATTGTATATTGTAAACAACTATATGAACTGTTAATTTGATATTATATTTTGTCATTCGATGCGAGATTCTATGTTTTGTGTTTTTCTTTTTCTCTTATTTTCTTATTTACCCCATTGACAATTAGCCCTTTTGAATGGTTTGAGTTAAACATGTATGATTTATTGTTGATTAAACCATCCGAAAAGGTGGGTCATCACAATTGGCTAAATGGTTTCTGTGATCATCAGGGCAGGAAGCCCAGAGAGACGGTTATCAAGCTCGAAAATTGATGATATACGGAACTATGGACAATAGTTGGGCAGATTTGGACCGGATCCCAATCAAAGTGCAATCAATATGAAGTAAAAAGGAAAGGTATATGAGGCAATATTTCAAATTTCAAGTCAATCGGTGTTTGTATGCTCGAGGTACGGGCAAATGAAGAATTTATATCGATCGATCTATAACGATCCTTAAAACAGCATAATTCAATGAAGATCGATCAATTTCTCAAGATTTACAAATCCATTATGCATGAAACTTTGGGAACATCAATATATTGAAGAAAGGATTCCCCAAAATCGATCACATATCAAAAGTCACAAATCTCAAAAAAGCATACCGATCGTACAAAATCAGCCAGAACGATCCATAGTTTCACGGAAAATGCAATATCTCACAAACATTATGTCAGAAATGCATAAAATTCGAAGAGAAAGTATATTACAACATGGGGAATCTCCATGATCAATTGTAGCTCAAAACTCAAAAATATCAGAAAAATATACCGATCGTCCCTTAACGATCGTACAAAATCAGCCAAAACGAATTACGGAAAACGCGATATCTCATAAAAGGTACGTTAGAATTGCATGAACTTTGGAGAGAAAGTAGCTTACATCATGGGTAACCCCATGAATAATCATAGCTTGAAATTCAAAAATATCAGAAAAACATACTGATCGCTCCATAATGATCATACAAAATCAGCCAGAACGTTCCATACTTCCACGGAAAATGCGATATCTCACAAACTGGACATCGAAATTGCACGTAATTTGGAGAGAAAGTACTTAACATAATAGGTAATCTATCTAATCAATAAAAGCTCAATTGGATGAATCATGAAATGATTGCACTTGATTTACTACAACTTAACTCGACTCCATGGAAAATACGATATCTCACAAATGGTACGTCGTAACTGCAAGAAATTTAGAGAGCAAGTAGCTTACATCGTGGAGCACCCCCATGATCGATCATAGCTCCATTAGAGTTCATATGAACGATCGACCCCGATTGTTCCAATGATGTGCAATTAATCTGAATTTTGTAGACTGAGTCATACGGATTTGGAGGTTCTTTTGGTAAAATTTCAGCCTGATCTATGCACCCTTCACCTATAAAAATAGCAGACTTGGCCCTTTGCAAAGGACATTTTTTAACTAGTTCTCCTTCATAACTCCTTTTCTCTTTCTCTATTATTTTACGAAAGCAAAAAACAACTGTACTTGTAATTTTACAGCATAGATAAAAGATTATTGAAGTGGACGTGGGTCGGAGTTTGTCGAACCACTATAAAACTTGTGCATTCATTTACTTTTCTACAATCTATTCTATAATATGTTAATCTATATTTCTCTGTTTGGATCTAGATATTGGATATAGGTACTTTCACATACAACAGGGTATTTGTGACCATTTTTGGCACAAACACTCTGGTGCTTTCATTGAGAAGCTAGACCCCGTGTATTTGGACATATGATTTGGAGTTCAACTGGAGGACTTAGAATTAGAGTAATGGTGAAACCATTAACAAGGAAACAGATAGCGGATAGAAGCCATCATGAAGGGAGTAAGGAGGCTTCCTCAAGGCTAATCAAACCTCAGTCAACATCAATAGAGATGATATGGAAATGATGATGAATGCTATGCAGGAAGGGATGCTAAGGAGAAAAGAGGAGATGATCTAGAATCTCCTCGGGCTGATGGGACAAGCTAGAGCACAAAACCAAGGAAACGGAGTAGCAGAAAATGCTAGAAATATGGATCATGGAGTTGGAGCATCAGGAGCAAAAAAAAAAACCAAAATTAGGACTAAGGAAACAAAGCTAACAAACATCAAGATGGAGTGGAGTGGCAGGGGAAGTCCCTTACCAACATACAACGATCAGTACCGATTACAGGATCAGTGCCAATTAGTCTAAAATCAAGGGCATGCCCTAGGTCAAGCTGGATCGATCCAAGGTGGGTGTTGGACAATACTCTTGAGATTTTGAATTTAAAGGTAATGAGTTTTGGAACTTTAAGAAGTTTGCTTGTAAACAAAAATTTAGATTATGGTTTTGAAGATAATGAATTTTTAACTCTAATAAATTTTGATTGTAAATTAAAATTTATATCTGTTACGTTCCTCGTGATTGTCTTGCCTTAGTGCAATGGTCAAACAACTAGCGTTTTGCAGTCATTTGAGTAGGCTGTTCTTTGAAGTAACCACTTCTCATTGGGTTACTTGCCCCCAATTGTTGTTATCATAGTATCTATATGGCTCCTTCCGTTGTGACACACGAAATGTCATCGTCTTGTTGTTTGGAGTTTGGATGAAGCGATGCTAAATTTCAACTCTATTCAGGAAAATTTTGTGAAATTAGTCTCCTTCGACAGATTTTTGAGTAGCACCCCATTGTGTTTTTGTTTCAAAATTGAGATGCTTTCGAAATCATGATGTGTTGCTCAAAGAAATTCAATGGTCCGCAAGTCCTAGCATTTATATTTAGGGAAATCATTGAATTTACCAAGCAATTTATCTTGGTCTTCTTCCATCTTGAGTAGGGAGTGAGGAATTTTGATCTCATGCTTGTCTATCATTCCTTTGATTGATGAAATTAATATGTTGAACACAAACTCTTCTTTATAAATTGCGAGGATGCAATTTTGTTAAGGGGGAGTCTATAACAACCCTAGTTTGGACATTATATGTGTATATTAAATTATAGCGGAAGTTATAATTCAATATTGTAAATTAAAATATAATTGGAAATTATAAATTTTTATTTCGAATAAACAATGAATTTTGTAAATAAAATGGAAAAAAAAAAGTTTGGAACTTTATTTTGTTTATTTGGAAATAAATATGGGATTAAATATTGATTGGATAAGTATTTGGTATAAATAAATAGAAATATTGGGTATTTATTAGTTTAGAGCTAACAAATTAATTAGATGATGTATTTCAACGTTAAATTGTTGAAATAGATCTAAAGTAATGGAAATAAATATGAGAATTTTGAGAAATAAATCTAAAGTAATTTAAATTAGGTGATGCTTTTCAAGCTTCTATAGGTTCTTAGGGCTTCTATCTTCTCCAAAGTTTACTGCTTGCATTCTAAATCACTACTATATCATCAAGGTGAATAAAAACTCACATTTGTTAACTGGAAAACGCTGCCTGTAAAGAAATCGCTCTAGAAAAAGTTTATTATATACGTTCATCTTATTGTTTGTTGTTCTATTAATTTCTTATTTCTGGTTGCCACATTGCGTGGCCATAACTCCTTGAATTTCATTCAAATTGGTATCGAATCTTTTCTAGAGTGTAGTTTAGTTGTTAATCTTGTTGCATGTCAAATTTCATTCCAAAACTCGATCGTTTGCTATGTTAAATCATCACTCGAAAATCAACACGAAGCATAAAACACCAAGGAAAACAATTCCATAACCTGGATCTATAGGCAGGTTGTCCTGGCCATTGGTCTGGGTCGACCCCTGTTGGCCCAGGTACGTGAGCATTTGCCTTTTAATTCAAGCCTTTTTGCCTTATATGCTTATTTTATTCTATGTTTTCGTGGCTAATTTCTAATGCAAATTTTAAGATGGTTTGATGATGATTATGGGCTCATATCCTTCAATGGATTAGCCAAGATTTGAAGGAATTTGGAATTTAAAATTCTGAATTTAAATTCGATTTAAATTCGAATATCGATTGGGTGTATTTTCAAAAAAATTCTCGATTTTCAAGCACTATTCCTTTCAAATAAATTTTTGGAAAATTTCAAAATTAATTGACTTTTGAAATCATTATTATTAAATATTTTCAAATTATTTTTAAATTATTTTAAAGCATTTTAAATATGTTATTTCCTATAATAAGGAGAAATTTTCAATAACTTGCTTTCAAAATGGTTTCTAAAAATTATTTTAAAATCCCATTTTCTCTAAAAATTAATTTATAAATAATATACTTTATTTTTATACTTTTCGAACGTATGAGAAAGAGAATTAAACAATTTAGTAAAACACATGATATGGGACACGTGAATTTACTTTATCGGTTAATTCCGGACTTGTACGGTCGAAACTATTCGGGGTATTTGATTTCTAATTTATTTGGCCATTTTATGGCATGTTTTTAAGATCATAATTCCTATTAATGAGAATTATCTAGGAATGCCAATATTTGGCAAGTTATGGTTCGTGATCTCCTATTCTAGGAGTATGATCTATGAAAACCCGATATAGTGTTTACTTACCGATGAGATGAGGCAAGTTTGAGTTTTCTAAGTTTGAGATTTTATAATGATTTCTGTTTTCTAATGTGGCATTGACTAGCGGTTAGTAAACCATTAAGTGCGATCATGTAGTATGGGAGGCACATTAACACTTTTTGGGTTCCTATTTGGGAGTTTGTGACATATTCTGGGTTTACCGGTACTATTGACCTTCGGGTCATCTAAGTTTACAACTTCGGTCATCTGGTATTTACAACTTCGATTGTCTGGGATTTACGACTTTGGTCGTCTGAGTTTTACGACTTCGGTCGTCTGGGATTTATGACTTCGGTCGTCTATGATAGGTACCTAATCATATATATAGTACTGGTCTAAGTTTGGCACGTATGGCATCGCTTCGGCATGCATCTGGGATTTGGCCAATCTGGGGATTTCTATGAGATTTTGATTTTGATTTCACCAGTTTGAGATGATGATTTTATTTATAGCCTTGAGTAGAGAACGGCTTATATATATGTTTATGGTGCTTTTGATATTGGGATTATGAGCTCTTATTTCAGTTTCATGAGATTTGATTTTTGAGATTTCGATGATTTAACTTATGGCTTGTGTGATTGCTTATGTCCACCCATATTGTTAAACCCTTGAGTATGAAACATCTATGCTATATTAAACCCATTCCTAAGTTAATTATGGACCTTTGAGACTCTTCCACCCTTGGAAGTATAAGTTAAACTTTACTTATATCATTCCTTTATATTCAAAGGAATGCTTCACTTATATGCTTATATTTCTTCATCTCTTTCTAATAACAAGTTCTAGTTAGCCTGACCCATGTATTCATTACTCGGGTCTGACCGTGTTGCAAGTTAGCCTTTGGACCTATGCTAGCTTTACCTTTTGGGCTTCTTCATCGACTTTGGATATGGCATAGTATTTGTGTAGTAGTCTTTTGTTTGGGAACCTTATGATGCTTTGGTTGGGATGTATGTATATATGTTATTGTTGAATACCACTTGTTACATGTTGTATTACATTTGGTGTATGCGTATATGTATATTATCTGTGTTGCTATTCTATGACTTGAGATTGTTGTAGTTATTATATTTTGTTTCTGAATTGATCCTGAAGCCAACATAGTAGTGTATTAGATAGAAATTAAGTTTGTCGAATACTTGAGACAAAATGAAAAAAAAGAGTACCAAATCGACATACTTAGCTCTTATCTAATGCAAGACTATAATGGTCGCCCTTAACCAGTATTATTCTCTGCATTAGCAGACAGAGTTACTAAGTAATTCTCTTTGTTAATGTAGGTCTCAGCGTGGGGTGTCACAGCTTGGTATCAGAGCTGGATTCAGAACAAAATGTAGGAAATACAGGACAATATACACGATTATTATACATCAAGTATAATAAAAGTGTAAACATCATCCCCAAATCGATGTGAACTCATCCTTAACCTTTTGAGTTCTTTGGGGGTAGATAGAAAGGAATATGTCTAGTAATGTTAATTTGAAATTCCGTGTATTCCTATTTAACGAATTTAAATTGTAAATATCAACCCCTGCGAATAATCCTAACTTACCTTAACTTTCAGCAAATGGCTGAAAGAGGTAGAGGTCACACTCCGGAGGCGGGATTTTCCACTGGTTCTCGTCTCAAAGGAGTTTATATGTCGACCGACCAGATTCTTGAGCTTCTTAGGAGCACTCAGCCTCCTGCTCCTACTCATCCCTCTCCTCTATGCCAATCCGCATTTGCATGTATGTGTAGCGACATCACCCATCTCGGAGGTAAGCCATTCAAAGGCTCTGAGACAGTTTTAGAGGTTCAGGCTTGGCTCCGAACATGTGATCTCATCTTCACTTGCATGAAGGTTTCCAATCATCATCGTATTCTTGTGGCATTGAGTATGCTACAAAAACGAGCACTAGACTAGTACGAGCTTCTTATAGTTGAGATAGTTGAGTCTACTTTTATATTGCAGCATTTTCAATATCGTTTGGAGCTTAAGTTCATACCAGAATCCTAGAAGGCTTTTCTTGCCCGTCGCTTCCTCGAGTTGAAGCAGGGAAAATCCTCTATGTCAGATTACGTATCCTCTTTCAAGTCTCTATCCATGTATGGGATCGAGTTCATTAGTACCCCATACAAGAAGAATCTTAAGTTCATATCTGGACTTAAGAAGTATTTGAAGAAGTCGCTCATGCTTCAACTTAAGCTCTCGTTCGAGGAGCTTGTGCATTTGGCGCTTCACCTCGAAGGCATCGAAAAAGAAAGGGATAGTAGTGATGAGGCTGAGGTTCGAGAGAATCCAAATAAAAAGAAATTTCCCATTCATAAATCCTAATCATTTCCTCCTAAGAAGAAGAGGAAGCAAGGAAATTCTGGTTCTCATTCCGATGCAGTACCACCTTCAGCTAGAGTGTTAGCTTGCTTCAATTGTGGTTCTAGGGACCATGTAGTTAGAGAATGTCCCCAAACCCCTAAGTTCCATTGTTGCAAGAAGGAAGGACATATAGTTTCAGCCTATCCTAAGAAGGGAAAGAGTTCAGGCTCGGGGAATCTAAATGTGGCTCTGGCTTTTGGTAGTCCATCTCAGACGCGAGGTATATATCCTACCATTTTGGAAGGTTCTATTCTTTTTCATGATCATTCTATTCGAATCCTCTTCGATAAGGGTGCTTGGCATTTATCCGTGCCGGAGAAATTTGTTAATGCTATAAGATGTTCTGGTCTCGTTGCTTTCTTTAGGATTGCGAATCCTTTTGAGAGGTTCTGCAAACTTGACGTGAGAACTTTGGGATTTGTTCCTTGTAGCTTATCTTGGCGTGTGTATTGGCATGCAATTTTCTATCTTGAGTTTGGAGTAATTTGAGAGGGAGTGTGTAAAAACCCACATATTTTACGATTGTATATTTAAATATTTTATTTAAATATAGCATCATTAGTCGGATTTAAATCCGAAAAGCTACTTTTTGCAAACAGCCGAATTAGAACTCGAGACCACTTCCATTGAGTCCAAAATGGCATTTGCAACCTTTTTGAGTATAAACATTGATATGTTTGGAGCTAGCTAAAATTTTGACCTTTTCACTTATGGCTTCGGATTTGGGTTTCAGCCCATTAACCCAGCATATCATCCCAACTCCACTCCTCTTCATTACTTCACAATATTTCCTACATCTTAAGCTTTAGCAAAAATGGTGGTGGAGATGGGAAATTAAAATCCTAAGCCCTAGTTTATTTAGCAAATCCAAGTTTTAGCTCCAAATTCAAAGAGAAGCTTAGGTAAGTATCTCCTTCTTCTTCTCCATCTCAATCTCTCTCCAATTTCAGAAATTTCCTATAACCTAATTTAGGAAATATTTGCTTTTGTTCTTAGTTCGGAGCTTTTAGAGTTGGGATTGAAGAGTGGTCGATCCTCCTTTACTTTCAAGCTTCTTCTTCCTTGTTTTTGTGTTAAAGGTGAGATTTTTACCTCACATCTATGTCTATATCTATCTTTATTGTTAGGTATGAATTCCTAACATCTATTCAGGATCATTTGCTTTTGATTTGAATTGATTTGGTGATTTACTGATTTTTGGATTTGAAGTCCAATTTTGTGAAATTCCTATTAAGGATGTTTGGTTATGTTGTTTGGGATGCCTCGAAGAGCCTATAAGGCCGGGTTGTCGTTTGGCGTAAATCCTTAGTCGTCATTGCTCGCTCGATCGCTCCCGAAATTGTATTGGCCATCATGGCCTAGGCAATTTGTGCCCTTACCAGGTGTTCAGACGTCTGGATACCAATGCCAGACGTCTTGTTTTGCCTCATGGAGAAAAATTATACGTGGCAAAAAATAAAAATGGCAGTGACTAATTTCAGACGTCTGAATTATCGTTTCAAACGTCTGAAAGGAAGTCAGAAGTCTGATTTGAGAATTCAGACATCTGGATGGTTTTCTGGGATATTTCCAGAAACCAAATCCAGACGTCTGGAACAACCCCTCAGATGTCTGGAAATGCCCAGTTTTTCCTATTCACCTTATTTTTGATTTAAATTCCAATGTTAATCGATTTTGGTTAATCCGATTAGCTGTTATCACTATTATCGTCTTTGATGACTTCTTTTTATGGATTTTAGGGAATATCCATTTTGATGGATTTGGTATCGATTTCTTTGGATTTAAATTACGTCTTCGAACGTGAAACTTTGATGGTTGATTGTTTTTACAATAATTTTTGTGGTTTGTCACTTTAAAATGCAAAGGTTTCTATACTAGTAGTAAATATTCAAACTCTTTTACGAAGATGATTTCAACTCGATTTTTAATACAAAGCTCTTATAAAACCGTTTTTCCTACATATTAGTATATACAAACTTTTATCTCATTCGTTCGAGAAATCCAATTAAACGGCTTAGCAAAATAAGTGGTATGAAACGCTTGTGTTCACTTCGCCGGATAATTCTTAGACTTGTTCGTTTGAAACTCTTGTGACAATTTTCGAGTAGAAATCTACAATTTGTTCGTAAATATTAAAGTTAAGCCAGTGGTTATGGGACATGAAGCTAAACTCATTTATTTACTAGCTTAGTGTAATTCACACTTTTTATTGATCAATGGTCATCATTTTATGGATTAGACTAGCAATGTGCGATGTCTCTTTGTCCACGTAGGGGACCGTACCTCGTTTTATTGAGCTTTGTCTCATTTCTTTATAGGCCAATGACCTACTGATTCTTTGGAGTTTCATCTCATTTTCTTTATGGGCTAGCGACCCATGTTTATTTATGATGTTTGGATCATCGGATGTACCGTTATTGTACTACATCGATGTCCCGGCTTATCTGGATCAATGGATGTACCGATATTGTACTACATCGTTGTTTCAGTTTATCAAGTTCATTGGATGTACCGTTATTGTACTACATCAATGTCCTGGCTTATCTGGATCAATGGATGTACCCATATTGTACTACATTGTTGTTTCGGTTTATTCAGTTCATTGGACGTACCGTTATTGTACTGCGTCGATGTTCCGAGTTTTCTGAGTTTCAAGTTCCTTGGCCATACTGTTACGTCGTTGCACCGGCTCTATGGTTAGCGACCATGGAATAGCGTTCCGTTTGTGATATACGTGTTGGTGAGTTTTCATGCTCCCGTTTTGTGATAGGCCTCCCCCTCTTGTGATTCTTGGATTTCTAATTGATGGTTTCTGGAATTTGCATCTCACCAATTTTAGTGATTTACATTGATGAGTTTTATCAATAGTTGTGCATTGGTGAATAAAAATAAAGAATACGGTTTTCTTTTTGATCTGTGAGAAGATTCTTGTGATATCGATTAATCTCTGGTTGATTTTCAATTGCATACTTATCACAGTATGGCATTATTGTTACCATACATTTTTGTATTATCTCTTATTCTATCTCATTTTATCTAACATTTATAGCTAGATTGATCCGTTTATTATTTTCTTATTAAATAATACTCAGGTCAAACCGAGATATTACAGGTGTTCTACTTGACTCCTTATCAGGGACCGTCGCCTAATTTTTGGCTAACTACTCTAGATTGGTAGTTTTTATTTTATACATTCGAGATAGAGACTCCTTGATGTATACTTATTCTTTAGTCTAGCACTTGTATCTATTCTTTTGTGATTTTGTGGATCTTATCCGACCACTACTCTGATGTACACTTCTACGTGTAATAATCATATCTATTTCCGCCTTTGTGATATGAATGTCTGTGACTGTTTATGTTTATTTCTATATTTGTTTCCGGAGATGACATAGCCACTGTGTAGTAGTTTTTAGTTTGTATCGGTATGACGGATTTCCATGAAATGCATGTTAAACTATCTGACATATCGATGCTCGCACAAAGCAATTACACAGATGGTCGCTCCTCAATAGCCTTATTCTTCGTGGTAGTTGATGGCATTACTCTGTAGTGTCCTTGGCTGGCGTGAGTATAGAGATGGGGCGTCACAGCATGGTATCGGAGCCAAACTTCAGAACAATGTAGAATAATCTAGCAAGGATCATCGTCCTAAGTCCTTTTTAGGAGTCGTGCCTTAGGATTTTATTCGAGTCATTGGACTCATTCTATCCTATTTTCTTTTATGATGCCTTGTTTTATTAATCATGATTGTTTGGTATTCATTCTGAGAATAACTTTCTTTTTTCTTCTTTTTTTCTTTCGTAAAGAAGAGAAATGGTTAGACCTGGCTGTTCCAGTGTCGGTCAATCCAGTGCTACTCCTCAGGACGGAGTATTTATGTCTGCCCAGAAGCTTTTAGATCTTTAAAGAATGCTCAAGCTGTCGGACCTATTCCAGAGGCTACTCATCCTAGATCCGGATTTGCACGTTTATGCAGAGACTATACCGATTTGGGTGGAAGGCCATTCAAGGGATCTGAAAGCGTTGTGGAAATCCAAGCTTGGCTCAAAACATGCAATCGCATCTTTTCTGGCATGAATCTTATTGATCTTCATCGAGTCCAAGTGGCTTCTAGTATGCTTCAAGAATGAGCATTAGATTGGTATGAGCTTCTAATTTCTGAAATTATTGAAGCGGATCTTACTTGGGAGCAATTCCGGGAAAGATTCGAATCTAAGTTTGAGCCAGATGCTGAAAAAGTAACTTTGGCCCGTCGTTTTATTGACCTTGTTCAAGGTGAATCTTATGTGGCAGATTATGTCGCATCTTTCGAATCTCTTTCTCAATACAGGGTCGAATACATAAATACCCCATTGAAGAAAAATGAGTGGTTCGTCTATGGCTTGAACAAGAATCTCAAAAAGCCTGAAACTGGAGGTTTCATTTGATCAGCTTATTGATATCGCTCTTTGAATCGAAGAGGCCGATAGGGAAGGAGATGTTGAAGTTGTGAGCGCTAAAGAGAGCTTCAAAAACAACCGGAAGCGGTCTAATAAGTTCAAAGGCCCTTCCCAACAAGAAACGGAAGAAAGTAGCTTCTGTAGCAAAAGCTCCTACTTCTAGTCATGGGCAATGCTACAATTGTGTTTCTAAGGACCATTTTGCCAATAGATGTCTGAAACCTCTCTTTTGTCGTTAGTGTAAAAGTTCGAGTCATCTTCTATCTTCATGTCCCAAACTTCAAGGCAAGAAGGCGGGAAAGCTAAATGTTGTGTAAGCCCCTAGTAACACTTCTCGTGGTCAAGGTATTTCTCATTCTATCCTTGATGGCATTATTATGTTTCATGATCAACCCATTCGAGTTCTTTTTGATACGGGTGCATCCCACTCTTTTATATCAAAAGAATTTGTTGATACTTTTTCTTTAAGTGTTATGGCTTTAATGACTTCTTTGAGAATTGCGAATCCGGTTGGTGGATCCGCAACACTCAGTTTGCGTTGTAAAGATGTCGAGATTATTTTATGTGATTTTTCTCTCCGAGCCGATTTGCGTGTCATGCGTTACTTAGGCTTCGGAATGATTTTGGGAATGGATTGGCTTAACCGTTATGAAGCCCATTTCCTATGTCCTAAGCGGACTATTCATCTTCGACATCCCCAATCTGTTAAGCAGATTTCTATTGTTCTCAAAGATTCGGATTCCAACTTGGCAGCTACTTTGAATTCTCTAAATACTCATGATGACGAGGAAGATGTCATTTCCCGTATTCACGTCGTTCGTGAATTTCCGACATATTTGAGCCCGTTTTAGGATTACCACCTAAGCGAGCAATCGAGTTTAGAATTAATCTAGTCCCTAGAGCTCTACCTATCACTCGTCCTCCTTATCGTATGTCCAATAAAGAAAATGAGGAGATGCGTAAACAATTATCCGAATTGGAAGAGAAGCAATTTATCCATTCTAGTTCCTCTTCTTGGGGAGCTTCGGCTATTTTTTTGAAGAAATCCAATGGTACCCTTAAGCTTTGCGTTGACTATCGCAAGCTTAATGATCTCACCATCAAGAATAAATATCCCTTACCTTGGATTGATGATCTATTCGATCAACTTAGAGGTGCTAGAGTCTTTTCACGGTTAGACTTAGCAATAGGTTTTCATCAGCTTCGTATTACAGAGGATGGCATTCCTTTGACATCGTTCTGTACCCGTTATGGATCATATGAATGGCTTGTTATGCCATTTGGTTTAAAAAATGCCCTAGCTTATTTCGTTAACCTTATGAATCGAGTTTTCAAAGACTTCCTCTATCGAATTGTTCTCATCTTTATAGATGATATTCTTGTGTATTCTAAAACCGAGGAGGAGCATGAAATGCATCTTCGGATTATGTTGGAAACTCTTAGGAGCAATCAATTGAAAGAAAAAATTTCTAAGTGCCATTTTTGGCAATCTCGTGTGAAATTTCTCGGTCACATCATTTTTGAATCCAGAATTCCCGTGGACCCTTCAAAGGTTGAAGCAATTCAAGATTGGAAAAGACCGAAGAGTGTGATGGAAATTCGTAGCTTTCTTGGATTGGCGGGATATTACCGTCGGTTCATAAAATACTTTTCTAAAATTGACGTGCCTCTTACTAGTTTGACAAAGAAAGGAGTCAAATACATTTGGTCGGACAAATGTGAAGCTTCTTTTCAGAAATTAACAAAACTCCTTTCCGATGCTCCTATTCTTGTGATTCCCGAGGGGAACCAAGATTTTATTGTTTATACCGATGCAAGTCAGGTTGGATTGGGTGCCTTTGTTATGCAAAGAGAACGCGTTATAGCTTATGCTTCTAGGCAATTAAAGCCTGTCAAGACTCGATATGCCACACATGACTTGGAGCTCGCGGCTGTTGTTTTCGCCCTTCGAATTTGGCGCATTATCTTTTGGGAGAAAAATTTGTTCTCTACACAGATCATAAATCATTGAAGTATTTATTTTCTCAAAAGGAACTTAATTTGCGTCAACAACGTTGACTCGAGTTCCTTGCATCTTATAATATTGATATTCTTTATACACCCAGAAAGGGAAATCGTGTTGCTGATGCCCTTAGTCGTAAGCAATAAGCGGTTGTTTCTATGATGATATCCGAATGGAATGATCTCAAGATTTTGTCCACTTATCAGATTCGAGATCGTGAATCCGATTTATGTTCATCTCTCATTTTATATAGCCTTGAGGCTCATCCTTCTCTTTTAGACCACATTCTTGATGCCCAAAAGCTAGATCCCGAATTGGTTCTTCTTAGCCAAAATTGTAGGGATAAAATTGATATTGAAGGTTTGAAAGACTTTGATATTGATGCTCGTGGCGGTATTCGAAAATTTGGTAGACTTATCGTGCCAAATATTTGTGATCTTCATAAAGACATTTTAGATTATTCTCATCGTTCTAAATTTACCATTCATCCCGGTAGTAGTAAAATGTACGTGAACATGAAGCGACTTTATTATTGGGATGGGATGAAATCTGATATTGCTAACTTTGTTAAGCGTTGCTTGACTTGCCAACTAGGCCTATTGCATCCATTGGACATTCCAATATGGAAGTGGGACCAAATTTCCATGGATTTTATTAACAGACTTCCCCGTTCTCGTTCGGGTCATGATAGCCTATGGGTGATAGTAGATAGACATGCAAAATCCGCCCATTTTATTCCCGTTCGGTCCAATCGGGCCGTATCTCTTTTGGCTAAACTCTTTATTAAAGAAATTATTAAATTTCATGGAGTTCCTACTTCTATTGTTAGCGATCGTGATCCATTGTTTACTACTAGATTTTGGAAGAGTCTTCAAAAAGCTTTGGGAGCGAAGCTTAATTTTAGCACCGCTTATCACCATCAGTCCGATGGACAAACTGAGCGTATGAATCAAACTCTTGAAGATCTTCTTCGTGTATGTGTTCTTGATTTTGGTGGAAGTTGGGAAGATCACATTTCTCTTGTTGAGTTGTCCTATAATGATAACTTCCAATCTAGTATTGGTATGGCACCTTACGAGGCACTCTACGGAAGGCCATGCCGATCTCCTTCTTGTTGGCTTGAGGCCAGTGAGAAGCTAGTTTTAGGTCCAGATTTTATTCGTGATTCCACAGAAAAGATTGACCTTATTCGTCATAGGATGAAAGAAGCTCAAAGTAGACAAAAATCCTATGCCGATAATCGAAGATGGAAATTAGAACTTTCTGTGAGAGATTTTGTGTTTATTCGTGTTTCATCTATGAAGAGTGTTGTGCGTTTCAGTCGATCGGGAAAATTAGCACCTCGTTATATTGGTCTATTTTCCATCACTGAACGTATTGGTTCTATGGCTTATCGCCTTTTGTTACCGGCTCAGTTTTATGCTATTCATGACGTGTTTCACGTTTCTCAATTACGGAAATGCCTTCGAGATTCTGATTCTACTCTTGAGCCCGGTGTTGTGGAAGAAATTGAAAATTCACCTAATTTGACTTATGAGTAACATCCTTTTCGTATTATTGCTTCGGAGGTTAAACGCCTTCAAAATAAAGTTGTCCCGCTTGTGAAGGTTCAATGGTCCTCAAATCCTAAGGATTGCTCTTTGGAATCTAGAGAATTCATCGAGCAATCACATCCGGACTTACTCTCTCGTGCTCCTTAAGGTGAACTTCTTATTTCAAACTTCTTTTATGTTGATATGCTTTTATGGTTGTTACTTTTTACTTCCTTCTTAAGTATTGCGAGGACGCAATTTGTTTAAGGAGGGGAGTCTGTAACAACCCGCATATTTTACCATTGTATATTTAAATATTTTATTTAAATATAGCATCATTTGTCGGATTTAAATCCGAAAAGCTACTTTTTGCAAACAGCCAAATTAGGACTCGAGACCACTTCCATTGAGTCCAAAATGGAAATTGCAACCTTTTTGAGTATAAACATTGATATGTTTGGAGCTAGCTAAAATTTCAACCTTTTCACTTAGGGCTTTAGGTTTGGATTTCAGCCCATTAACCCAACATATCATCCCAGCTCCACTCCAATCCTCTTCATTACTTCATAATATTTCCTACAACTTAAGCTTTAGCAAAAATGGTGGTGGAGATGGGAAATTAAAATCCTAAGCCCTAGTTTCTTTAGCAAATCCAAGTTTTAGCTCCAAATTCAAAGAGAAGCTTAGGTAAGTATCTCCTTCTTCTTCTCCATCTCAATCTCACTCCAATTTCAGAAATTTCCTATAATCTACTTTAGGAAATATTTGCTTTTTCTCTTAGTTCGGAGCTTTTAGAGTTGGGATTGAAGAGTGGTTGATCCTCCTTTGCTTTCAAACTTCTTCTTCTTTGTTTTTGTGTTAAAGGTGAGATTTTTATCTCACGTCTATGTCTATATCTATCTTTGTTGTTAGGTATGAATCCCTAACATCTATGTAGGATCATTTGCTTTTAATTTGAATTGATTTGGTGATTTACTGATTTTTGGATTTGAAGTCCAATTTTGTGAAAATCCTATTAAGGATGTTTGGTTATGTTGTTTTGGATGCATCGAAGATCCTATAAGGCCGGGTTGTCGTTTGGCGTAAATCCTTAGTCGTCATTACTCACTCGATCGCTCCCGAAATCGTATTGGCCATCATGGCCTAGGCAATTTGTTGCCCTTACCAGGTGTTCAGACGTCTGGATACCAATGCCATATGCCTGGTTTCGCCTCCTGGAGAAAAATTAGACACGGCAGAAAAATTAAAACGGCAGTGACTAATTTCAGATGTCTGAATTATCGTTTCAAACGTTTGAAAGGAAGTCAGACGTCTGATTTGAGAATTCAGACGTCTGATTTGAGAATTCAGACGTCTGGATGGTCTTCTTGGATATTTCCAGAAACCGGATCCAGAAACTAAATCCAGATGTCTAGAACAACCCCTCAGACGTCTGGAAATGCCCAGGTTTTCCTATTTACCTTATTTTTGATTTAAATTCCAATGTTAATCGATTTTGCTTGATCCGATTAGTTGTTATCACTATTACCGTCTTTGATGACTTCTTTTTATGTTTTTTTGGGAATATCCATTTTGATGGATTTGGTATCGATTTCCTTGGATTTAACTCACGTCTTCGAACGTGAAACTTTGGTGATTGATTGTTTTTACAATCATTTTGTGGTTTGTCACTTTAAAATGCAAAGGTTTCTATGATAGTAGTAAATATTCAAACTCTTTTACAAAGATGATTTCAACTCGATTTTTAATACAAAGCTCTTATAAAACCGTTTTCCCTACCTATTAGTATATACAAACCTTTATCTCATTCGTTCGAGATATCCAATTAAACGGCTTAGCAAAACAAGTGGTATGAAATGCTTGCGTTTACTTCGCCGGATAATTCTTAGACTTGTTCGATTGAAACTCTTGTTACAATTTTCGAGTGGAAATCTACAATTTGTTCGTAAATATTTAAGTTAAGCCAGTGGATATAGGACATGAAGCTAAACTCATTTATTTACTAGCTTAGTGTAATTCACACTTTTTGTTGATCAATGGTGATCATTTTATGGATTAGACTAGCAATGTGCAATGTTTCTTTGTCCACGTAGGGGACAGTACCTCGTTTTATTGAGCTTCGTCTCATTTCTTTATAGGCTAATGACCTACTGGTTCTTTGGAGTTTCGTCTCATTTTCTTTATGGGCTAGCGACCCATGTTTATTTATGATGATTGGATCATCGGATGTACCGTTGTTGTACTACATCGATGTCCCGGCTTATCTGGATCGATGGATGTACCAATATTGTACTACATCGTTGTTCCGGTTTATCAAGTTCATTGGATGTACCATTATTGTACTACATCGATGTCCCGGCTTATCTGGATCAATGGATGTACCGATATTGTACTACATTGTTGTTCCGGTTTATTCAGTTCATTGGACGTACCGTTATTGTACTGCGTCGATGTTCCAAGTTATTTGAGTTTCAGGTTCCTCGGCCGTACTGTTACGTCGTTGCACCGGCTCTATGGTTAGCGGCCATGGAATAACATTCCGTTTGTGATACACGTGTTGGTGAGTTTTCATGCTCCCATTTTGTGATAGGCCTCCCCCTCTTGTGATTCTTGGATTTCTAATTGATGGTTTCTGGAATTTGCATCTCATCAATTTTAGTGATTTACATTGATGAGTTTTATCAATAGTTGTGCATTGGTGAATAAAAATAAAGAATACGGTTTTATTTTTGATATGTGAGAAGATTCTTGTGAGATCGATTAATCTCTGGTTGATTTTCAATTGCATACTTATCACAGTATGGCATTATTGTTACCATACACTTTTGTATTATCTCTTATTCTATCTCATTTTATCTGATATGTATAGCTAGACCGATCCGTTTATTGTTTTCTTATTAAATAATACTCGGGTCAGACCGAGATATTACAGGTGCTTCTACTTGACTCCTTATCAGGGACCGTCGCCTGATTTTTGGCTAACTACTCTAAATTAGTAGTTTTATTTTATACATTCAAGATAGAGACTTCTTGATATATACTTATTCTTTAGTCTAACACTTGTATCTATTCTTTTGTGATTTTGTGGATCTTATCTGACTACTACTCTGATGTACACTTCTACGTGTAATATTCATATCTATTTCCGCCTTTGTGATATGAATGTCTGTGACTGATTTATATTATGTTTATTTCTATATTTGTTTCCGAAGACCACATAGCCACTGTGTAGTAGCTTTGAGTTTGTATCGGTATGACGGATTTCCATGAAACGCATGTTATACTTTCTGACATATTGGTGCTCGCACAAAGCAATTACATGGATGGTCGCTCCTCAACAGCCTTATTCTTCGAGCTAGTTGATGGCATTACTCCGTAGTGTCCTTGGCTGGCGTGAGTATAGAGGTGGGGCGTCACAGCATGGTATCAAAGCCAAACTTCGAAACTATGTAGAACAATCTAGCAAGAATCATCGTCCTAAGTCCTTCTTAGGTGTCATGCCTTAGGATTTTATTCGAGTCATTGGACCCATTCTATCCTATTTTCTTTTATAATGCCTTGTTTTATCAATCACGATTGTTTGGTATTCATTCTGAGAATAACTTTACTTTTTCTTCTTTCTTTCTTTTTTAAAGAAGAGAAATGGTTAGATCAGGCCATTCCAGTGCTGGTCAATCCAGTGCAACTCCTTAGGACAGAGTATTTATGTCTGCCCAGCAGCTTTTAGATCTTGTAAAGAATGCTCAAGCTGTCAGACCTATTCCAGAGCCTACTCATCCTAGATCTGGATATGCATGTTTGTGCAGAGACTATACTGATTTGGGTGGAAGGCCATTCAAGGGATCCGAAAGCGTTATGGAAATCCAAGCTTGGCTCAAAACATGCGATCGCATCTTTTCTCGCATGAATCTTATTGATCTTCACCGAGTCCAATTGGCTTCTAGTATGCTCCAAGAAAGAGCACTAGATTGGTATTAGCTTCTGATTTCTGAAATTATTGAAGCAGATCTTACTTGGGAGCAATTCCGGGAAAGATTCGAATCTAATTTTGTGCCAGAGGCTGAAAAAGTAACTTTGGCCCGTCGTTTTATTGACCTTGCTCAAGGTGAATCTTCTGTGGCAGATTATGTCGCATCTTTCGAATCTCTTTCTCAATACGGGGTTGAATACATAAATACCCCATTGAAGAAAAACCAGAGGTTCGTTTATGGCTTGAATAAGAATCTCAAAAATCCTCTACTTTTGAAACTGGAGGTTTCATTTGATCAGCTTATTGATATCACTCTTCGACTCGAAGAGGCCGATAGGGAAGGAGATGTTGAAGTTGTGAGCGCCAAACAGAGCTTCAACAACAACCGAAAGCAGTCCAATAAGTTCAAAGGCCCTTATCCCAACAAGAAAGGGAAGCAAGTAGTTTCTGTAGCAAAAGCTCCTACTTCTAGTCATGGGCAATGCTACAATTGTGGTTCTAAGGACCATTTTGCCAATTGATGTTTGAAACCTCTCTTTTGTCGTTATTGCAAAAGTTCGGGTCATCTTCTATCTTCATGTCCCAAACTTCAAGGCAAGAAGAAGGGAAAGCTAAATGTTGTGCAAGCCCTAGTAACACTTCTCGTGGTCAAGGTATTTCTCATTCTATCCTTGATGGCATTATTATGTTTCGTGATCAACCTATTCAAGTTCTTTTTGATATGGGTGCATCCCACTCTTTTATGTCAAAAGAACTTGTTGATACTTTTTCTTTAAGTGTTATGGCTTTAATGACTTCTTTGAGAATTGCGAATCCAGTTGGTGGATCCGCAAAACTCAGTTTGCTTTGTAAAGATGTCGAGATTATTTTATGTGATTTTTCTTTCCAAGCCGATTTGCATGTCATGCGTTACTTAGGCTTCGGAATGATTTTAGGAATGGATTGGCTTAATCGTTATGAAGCCCATATCCGATGTCCTGAGCGGACTATTCATCTTTGACATCCCCAATCTGTTAAGAAAATTTCTATTGTTCTCAATGATTCGGATTCCAACTTGGCGGCATCTTTGTATTCTCTAAATCCTCATGACGACGATAATGATGACAAGGAAGATGTCATTTCCCGTATTCACGTCTTTCGTGAAATTTTCGACATATTTGAGCCCGTTTTAGGATTACCAACTAAGCGAGCAATCGAGTTCAGAATTAATCTAGTCCCTGGGGCCCTACCTATCACTTGTCCTCCTTATCGTATGTCCAATAAAGAAAATGAGGAGATGCGTAAACAATTATCCGAATTGGAAGAGAAGCGATTTATCCGTTCTAGTTCCTCTTCTCAGGGAGCTTCGGCTATTTTTGTAAAGAAATCTGATGGTACCCTTAGGCTTTGCATTGACTATCGCAAGCTTAATGATCTCACCATCAAGAATAAATATCCCTTACCTCGGATTGATGATCTAGTCGATCAACTTAACGGTGCTAAAGTCTTTTCACAATTAGACTTAGCAACCGGTATTCATCAGCTTCGTATTACAGAGGATAACATTCCTTTGACATCGTTCCGTACTCGTTATGGATCATATGAATGGCTTGTTATTCCATTTGGTTTAACGAATGCCCCAGCTTATTTCGTTAACCTTATGAATCGAGTTTTCAAAGACTTCCTCGATCGATTTATTCTCATCTTTATAGACGATAATCTTGTGTATTCTAAAACCGAGGAGGAGTATGAAATGCATCTTCGGATTGTGTTGGAAACTCTTAGGAGCAATCAATTGAAAGCAAAATTTTCTAAGTGCCATTTTTGGCAATCTCGTGTGAAATTTCTCGGTCACATCATTTCTGAATCCGGAATTTCCATGGATCGTTCAAAGATTGAAGCAATTCAAGATTGGAAAAGATCGGAGAGTGTGACGGAAATTCGCAACTTTCTTGGAATGGTGGGATATTACCATCGGTTCATAAAGGACTTTTCTAAAATTGCCATGCCTCTTACTAGTTTGACAAAGAAAGGAGTCAAATACATTTGGTCGGAAAAATGTGAAGCTTCTTTTCAGAAATTAAAAGAACTCCTTTCTGATGCTCTTATTCTTATGATTCCCGAGGGGAACCAAGATTTTATTGTTTATACCGATACAAGTCGGGTTGGATTGGGTGTCATTCTTATGCAAAGAGAACGCGTTATAGCTTATGCTTCTAGGCAATTAAAGCCTGCCGAGACTCGATATGCCACTTATCACTTGGAGCTCGCGGCTATTGTTTTCGCCCTTCGAATATTGCGTCATTATCTTTTGGGAGAAAAATCTGTTCTCTACACCGATCATAAATCATTGAAGTATTTATTTTCTCAAAAGGAACTTTATTTGCATCAAAAACGTTTGCTCGAGTTCCTTGCATCTTATAATCTTGATATTCTTTATACACCCGGAAAGGGAAATCGTGTTGCTGATGCCTTTAGTCGTAAGCAACAAGCGGTTGTTTCTATGATGATATTCGAATGGAATGATCTCGAGATTTTTTCCACTTGTGAGATTCGAGATCGTGAATCCGATTTATGTTCATCTCTCGTTTTATGTAGCCTTGAGGCTCAACCTTCTCTTTTAGACCACATTCGTGATGCTCAAGAGCTAGATCCTGAATTGGTTCTTCTTAGCCAAAGTTGTGGGGATAAAATTGATATTGAAGGTTTGAAAGACTTTGATATTGATGCTCGTGGCGGTATTCGAAAATTTGGTAGACTTATCGTGCCAAATTTTTGTGATCTTCGTAAAGATATTTTAGAAGATTCTCATCGTTCTAAATTTACCATTCATCCCGGTAGTAGTAAAATGTACGCGAATATGAAGCGACTTTATTATTGGGATGGGATGAAATCTGATATTGCTAACTTTGTTAAGCGTTGCTTGACTGGCCAACTCGTTAAGGCCGAAAATCAAAGGCCCGGTGGGTTATTGCAACCTTTAGACATTCCAATTTGGAAGTAGAACTAAATTTCCATGGATTTTATTGACGGACTTCCCCATTCTCGTTCGGGTCATGATAGCCTATTGGTGATAGTAGATAGACTTACAAAATCGCCCATTTTATTCCCGTTCGGTCCAATCGGACCGTACCTCTTTTGGCTAAACTCTTTATTAAAGAAATTGTTAAAATTCATGTAGTTCCTACTTCTATTGTTAGTGATCGTGATCCATTGTTTACTTGTGGATTTTGGAAGAGTCTTCAAAAAGCTTTGGGAACGAAGCTTAATTTTAGCACCGCTTAACACCCTCAGTCCGATGGACAAACTGAGCATGTGAATCAAACTCTTGAAGATCTTCTTCGTGCATGTGTTCTTGATTTTGGTGGAAGTTGGGAAGATCACATTTCTCTTGTTGAGTTTTCCTATAATAATAGCTTCCAATCTAGTATTGGTATGGCACCTTTCGAGACACTCTATGGAAGGCCATGCCGGTCTCCTTCTTGTTGGCTTGAGGCCGGTGAGAAGTTGGTTTTAGGTCCAGATTTTATTCGTGATTCCACAGAAAAGATTGACCTTATTTGTCATAGGATGAAAGTAGCTCAAAGTAGACAAAAATCCTATGCCGATAATAGAAGATGGAAATTAGAATTTTCTGTGGGAGATTTTTTGTTTATTCGTGTTTCACCTATGAAGGGTGTTGTGCGTTTCAGTCAATCGGGAAAATTAGCACCTCAATGTATTGGTCCATTTCCCATCACTGAACGTATTGGTTCTGTGGCTTATCGCCTTTTGTTACCGGCACAGTTTTCTGTTATTCATGACGTGTTTCACGTTTCTCAATTACGGAAATGCCTTCGAGATTCCGATTTTATTCTTGAGCCCGGTGTTATGGAAGAGATTGAAGTTTCACCTAATTTGACTTATGAGCGACATCCTGTTCGTATTATTGCTTCGGAGGTTAAACACCTTCAAAATAAAGATGTCCCGCTTGTGAAGGTTCAATGGTCCTCAAATCCTAAGGATTGCTCTTGGGAATCTAGAGAATTCATCGAGCGATCACATCCGGACTCACTCTCTCGTGCCCCTTAAGGTGAACTTCTTATTTCAAACTTGTTTTGTGTTGATATGCTTTTATGGTTGTTACTTTTTACTTCCTTCTTAAGTATTGCGAGGACGCAATTTCTTTAAGGAAGAGAGTCTGTAACAACCCGCATATTTTACGATTGTATATTTAAAATATTTTATTTAAATATAGCATCATTAGTCGGATTTAAGTTCGAAAAACTACTTTTTGCAGGCAACTGAATTAGGACTCGAGACCACTTCCATTGAGTCCAATATGGTGTTTGCAACCTTTTTGAGTACAAACATTGATATGTTTGGAGCTAGCTAAAATTTCGACCTTTTCACTTAGGGCTTCGGGTTTGGGTTTCAGCCCATTAACCTAACATATCTTCCCAACTCCACTCCACTCCTCTTCATTACTTCATAATATTTCCTACAACTTAAGCTTTAGCAAAATTGGTGGTGGGGATGGAAAATTAAAATCCTAAGCCCTAGTTTCTTTAGCAAATCCAAGTTTTAGCTCCAAATTCAAAGAGAAGCTTAGGTAAGTATCTCCTTCTTCTTCTCCATCTCAATCTCTCTCCAATTTCAGAAATTTCCTATAACCTAATTTAGGAAATATTTGCTTTTGATCTTAGTTTGGAGCTTTTAGAGTTGGGATTGAAGAGTGGTTGATGCTCCTTTACTTTCAAGCTTCTTCTTCCTTGTTTTTGTGTTAAAAGTGAGATTTTTATCCCACATCTATGTCTATATCTATCTTTGTTGTTAGGTATGAATTCCTAACATCTATTCGGGATCATTTGCTTTTGATTTGAATTGATTTGGTGATTTACTGATTTTTGGATTTGAAGTCCAATTTTGTGAAAATCCTATTAAGGATGTTTGGTTATGTTGTTTGGGATGCATCGAAGATCCTATAAGGCCGGGTTATCGTTTGGCGTAAATCCTAAATCGTCATTGCTCGCTCGATCGCTCCTGAAATCGTATTGGCCTTCATGGCCTAGGCAATTTGTTGCCCTTACCAGGTGTTCAGATGTCTGGATACCAATGCCAGACGTCTGGTTTTGCCTTCCGGAGAAAAATTATACGCGACAGAAAAATAAAAACGGCAGTGACTAATTTCAGACGTCTGAATTATCGTTTCAGACGTGAAAGGAAGTCAGATGTCTGATTTGAGAATTCAGACATCAGGATGGTTTTCTGGGGTATTTCCAAAAACCAAATCCAGACGTTTGTCACAACCCCTCAGACGTCTGGAAATGCCCAGTTTTTCCTATTCACCTTATTTTTGATTTAAATTCCAATGTTAATCGATTTTGGTTGATCCGATTAGTTGTTATCACTATTATCGTCTTTGATGACTTCGTTTTAAGGATTTTTGGGAATATCCATTTTGATGGATTTGGTATCGATTTCTTTGGATTTAACTCACATCTCCAAATGTGAAAATTTGGTGATTGATTGTTTTAACAATCATTTTTGTGGTTTGTCACTTTAAAATACAAAGGTTTCTATACTAGTAGTAAATATTCAAACTCTTTTACAAAGATGATTTCAACTCTATTTTTAATACAAAGCTTTTATAAAACCGTTTTTCCTACCTATTAGTATATACAAACCTTTATCTCATTTGTTCGAGAAATCCAATTGAATGGCTTAGCCAAACAAGTGGTATGAAACGTTTGCGTTTACTTCGTCGGATAATTCTTAGAGTTGTTCGGTTGAAACTCTTGTGACAATTTTCGAGTGGAAATCTACAATTTGTTCTTAGATGAGTTATACATGTTAAGGATGGAGTTTGTTATGAAAATTGGGTATTTGAAAAAAAAGAGTAGTAAAATTTGAAATTTTAGCTTAAGAATTGTTGAAATGAAATTATATAAAAAAAATCTTTTGAAAATTAAATTTTGGAATAAAAAAGGGAATATGAATTTGGAATTATTTGTCATTTTATAAGATAGGAAGGAGTTTTGAAAATTTCCAAGTGTTTAAACTTGAGATTGTTATAGTTATTATATTTTGTTTCTGAAATGATCCTGAAGCCACCATAGTAGTGTATTAGATAGGAATTAAGTACGTTGAATACTTGGGACAAAATGAAAAAAAGAGTACTAAATCGACATACTTAACTCTTATCTAATGCAAGACTATGGTGGTCGCCCTTACCAGCCCAATTCTCCGCATTAGCAGATAGAGTTACTAAGTAATTCTCTTTGTTGATGTGGGTCTTGGGGTAGAGCGTCACAACTTGATAAGTATGTTGTCGATCAGAATGTGGAGGTACGTTCAGAGGAGAAGGTTCTAGGTTTCCTTCGTGGACTCAGGGGGCATGTTGGAAATAATGATTAAAGGTTTGCGGAGATGATCAAACGGGTTATGAGAGAGAGATTGGTGAACAGAGATCTGGAAGACGTAAATATAAGTCCCTTTGCTCCTAATATTAGGAATGCTAGGAATCCACAAGAATTCAAACTACCAACACTAGAAGTTTATGATCGAAAGTCAGATCCAACTACGCATATGATGAGGTATATACGACACATGGAATTATTGGGTCAGCGGAGGAAGTCATGGCACGGTGCTTCCCTCTGTATTTAATGGATATAGATGAACCGTGGTTCAGGCAGTTGGAAAGTGGTTCTATGGCATATGGATAGAATTGGTTGAAAGGTTTATTATGCAATTTAGGGTTCACATCTCAAGACCCAAAAATGTGATGAGTTTGGCAACACTGAAACGGAAAATCGAAGAGTCCACGAGGAGTTTTTTTACACATTTTAATATCGTGACAACATCGGTGGATCATCTAGATCCATCTATGGTTTTCATGGCAATTGTATCTGGAATTGCCGATGGCACGGAGTTCAAGGATTCACTGGCGTGGGATCCATCTATGGATCTCGGGAGTTTTATCATGTAGCAGAAAGGTTTCTGTGGCACGAAGACACACGAGCCGACAAACCAGGTGAATGCTGTGCAAAGTGGAGGATTATCAGGAGATGTAAACAATAATGATAAAGGCAAACAAAAAAATGGATGATGGCATTAATGTGTCGAAGAGGCAATGGAGAGAACCAAAATTCTCTTCTTAAGCGGATTTGACTGAATCTTCGGAAAGGATTTATTTGGATAGTCGAGGATGCCTTTAGTACCAAAGGATGACAAGGAAGGAACCCTCCAAACACGAGTGGGAATCAGGAAAGCATTGCCTATTCAATGAGCTGGATTGGCAGAATTCAAATGACTGCAGGCATTTAAAGGATATAGTTGAGGAACATTTAAGGAGTGGTCAGTTGCCACAATACGCGAGGACATGGGCTGTAGAGGTGGAACAGGAGCAGCCACTGTCCACCTTGAATGAAAATGGCACTAGATCAAGGAATCATTGTCAACTTGTCATTAATTAATTAGGATGGCAAGGAATAAGTAATAAACTCCACAGTAGTACGGCCAAGTCGCTTACACATGTACGTGATCGAGGACGGTCCCTAGGCATGCTCTGAGACAATAAAGAACAATAGTGCTCGGGGTTGTGAAATTTTGTTTTTTCTTATTTACTTCGAGCTCTGGTTTTTTTTGATATTTTAGTTTGTTAGTTTTTTGGTTGTAAGGATCCTTATTTTATATTTTGGCCAATGGACTTTGGAATGCTTAAATCTAGATTAATGTAATAAATGATACAGGTCGCGGTCATAGCACCGACGAGCGAGATGGGGCAATAACTGCAAGGTGTGAGTCCCTTCGTCGGAGAGTGACAGGATGTATTCATATATGGGTAAAGTCCTTGACTGGGGATCGAGGCCGGAGAAGGATACCTCATGGATTAAGTCCTCGACTGAGGATCGAGGCCGTAGAAGATACCCCACGGATTAAGTCCTCGACCGGGGATGGAGGCCGAAGAAGGATACCCTTTGGGTTAAGTCCTCGACTGGGGATCGAGTCCAAAGAAGGATACCCTTTGGGTTAAGTCCTCGACTGGGGATCGAGTCCAAAGAAGGATACCCCATGGATTAAGTCCTCAACTAGGGATTGTGGCCGGAGAAGGATACCCCAAATCGCGCAATGTCCCGACTAGAGAGTGGACCGAAAAAAGCAAGAAACGGGCCGCTTCATCGGAGAGCGCCATGATCGGCTTACTTATCATTGTGCCCTTCTTGCCACAGAGCGAGTGGAGTATAATAAGAGATTGGAGAAGCTATGATTGACTTGGAGAGGTAAAGGATTTGGATATGGACCCAGAGCGGTCCTGGATTTGGCTAACGACCTGGAGAGGTCATGGATTCAGATATCAACTTCGAACAGTAATGAATTTGGCTTGGATGGATACAGATTTAGATAAAACGATCTGGACAAATTGCAGACTTGTTTAGTGAATTTGGAGTGGATTCGAAATTAGACATCGACTCAGAACATCATGGATTTCATTAACAATCCAAAGAAATCTTGGAATTGGAAGGGTCATTGATTGGATTCTAGATTGACATATTCGACTATCAATGGATTATGGATTTTGGGTTTTGGGTTTATAGCAATTCAAAACACACCATCCAACCGCAAGGCATGTTTTAGGGGGTAAATGTTATACTGCCTTTTGAACAGGCATAATATTATAAAAGTTAGCTAAATGACTTCTGTGATCATCAAGGCAGGAAGCCCGAAGAGATGGTTATCAGGCTCGGAATTCGATGATGTTTGGAACTATGGACAATAGATGGGAAGAATCGAACCGGGTCCCAATCAAGGTGCAATCAATATTAAATGAGAAGGAAGGCCCCATAAGCCCACATTTCAGATTTCAAGTCAGTGTTCGTATGCTCAAGTTATGGGCAAATGAAGTATCTATATGGATCGATCTATTCATAAAACATTGTAAATCAACGAATATCGATTAATATCTCAAGATTTACAAATTCATTACCCATAAAACTTTGGGAACATAAATATATTGAAGAAAGGAGTCCCCAAAATCAATCGCATGATAAAAATCACAAATATAAAAAAAACATACTGATCGTTCCATAACGATTATGCACAATCAGCAGAACAATCTGTAGTTTCACAGAAAACATGATATTTCACAAATGGTATGTTGGAATTGCATAAAATTTGGAGAGCAAGTAGCTTCCATCACAGGAAATTGCCACGATTGATCGTAGCTTAAAACTCACAAATATTATAAAAACACACTGATCGTTCCATAACAATCATAAAAATCAGCAAAAACGATCCATAGTTTCACAGAAAACGCGATATCTCACAAACGGGACATTAATATTGCATGAAATCTGGAGAGCATGTAGCTCACATCATGGTGAATCTCGATGATCAATCGTAGCTCAAAATTCACAAATGTCAAAAAAACTTACCGATCTTCCATAATGATCGTACAAAAAATAGCCAGAACGGTCCATAGTTTTATGGAAAGCGCGATATCTCACACTTGATTTACTACGACTCAACTTGACTCCACAGAAAATGTGATATCTCATAAACGGTATGTCGAAATTGGCTGAAATTTTAAAAGCAAGTAACTTACATCATAGAGCACCCTCATCATGGATTACAGCTCCATTGGAGCTCATATGAATGATCGGCCACGATCGTTGCAATGGTGTGCGATCGATCCAAAAATTGGTGGACCGGGTCGTACGGATCTGGTCATTCTTCTAGCAAAATTTTAGTTTGATCCATGCATTTCTTCATCTATAAATACAATGGACTTGGCTTATTGCAAAGGACTTTTTTCAGCTAGTACTCCTTCTTCACTTCTTATCTCTTCCTCCATTATTTTTCTAATGCCAAAAGCAACTATACTTGTAATCTTACAGTATAAATAAAAGATTATTGAAGTGGACGTAGGCTGAAGTTTGCCAAGCCACTATAAAACTTGCATGTTCATTTACTTTTCTATAGTCTATTCTATGATCCGTGAATCCATATTTCTCTATTTGGATCTAAATATTGTATATTGGTGCTTTCACGTACAATAGGGTGTTTGTGACCATTTTTGGTGCAAACAATAGTTAACTAGTCCATATCAAACTTGACGGAACACGTACATAGGTTTGTAAGGATAGTAACAAGTAGGAAAATGGTTGGGTTTGTTGTGACAATGTGTTAACCGCATTCATCTTTAACCCTTTTTGATTACACATAGGTAATTAAATAGATCTTTAAAACAACGATTAAAGATAAGCGAAAGCTAAATGGTTTGGGCTTGCTGTGGCAATGTGTTAATCACATTCATCTTTAACATTTTTTATTACACTTAGGGATGTAAACAGATCTTTAGAAGAATGATTCAAAAATAAGCAAAAGCGAAATGGTTTTGGGTTTGTAAGGACAATGTTTGAGTAACATATGTTTTAAACCTTTTGAATGCATTTGTGAAAATACTTAGATCCTTAAAATGGATATTTTGAAGGAAATAATAAGTAATGGAATCTTATGGAAAAGATAGAAAAAGTAGAAGTTTATTAGATAAATGAAGTTTACTAATAAATGAGTTTTAATTAATAAAGGATTAATTAAATGGAGGAGAATAGTAGTTACTTAAGTAACGTAATCATACTTTGTGTGGCTTGGTTGTGTTTTGGATGATGATAGTGTTTTGTATGTTTATTCGTTTATGGAAAGTAGACTAGACTTTGTTTCCATTTACAAACATCAATCCTATACTAGATAGTCGATTAGTCAACCATCGAAATTGACCAAAATATGACTTAAGAAGTTATCGAAAGGCTTCGCGATTTCATACCAATAAGAACCCATGGAGAGGAGTACTGGTACGAAATGTCATTAACTTTTGCTGACTTCTGAGAGGACCATTGAGTTAACCAGAAAATTCATTGATTGTTTGGAAGAGACCGAGATTGGTAAGTGTTCAACTTATCGAATACCACTTCAAAACTAGTTCATGATTTATTTTGTGAAAGCTGTTGTGAAATGGAATGTTATAGAGTTGAATTATCTATACTAAGGTTAAGTCTAAGGGAAAGGTCAACGTTTTTTGAACCATGCTATCGTATGAGACTGTCTATCTTGAGGAGTACTCAAGGAAGAGGATAGCGTCAGCATTCATTAGAAGTCTTATGTGGCGGAACCTATATGGAGGTTCAAGATTTGTTCAAGATGCTCGAATCCATGTAATGATTCATGATCTGTTTGAGATATGTGAATTCATTTGAAGTCATGATCAATTCGAGAAGAGGACCCAATCTTGGATTCTTGTTCGGTTCGAGTGACGAAAACTTATGTGCAAGATGTCGAATGTAATCTTGACATTGGAAATGTCTAAAAATAGAGTAGACCTCACAACCTGGGGTTAGCGACCCATGTCAGGGGATTGTCATCTCCATTTATAGAGATACTTATCGATTGTTGGCCGGTGGGAGTTGAAGATATTTGGTTCGCTTTCATATTTATGTTCAGACGTTGGGTTGCTTATGTTTACCTAAATGGTATATTTTGTCTAGAGATATACGTCATTCAAAAGGTACTTTCTGATCCTTATGCAGGAGATTGGATTAGGATCCACCAAAGAGATCTCCATGGAAAATCCATTATGCGAATGTTCCTTATCAACTTTGGTTGTACTCCTATTATGTTGGAATGTAATCAATGTGACCTTTCGGCTATGATTAATGTTTATTTTGACCCTTAGACATTATTATAATATCACTGGATTCTTTATAATGGTTTGGTTATCGTAAGGTAAAAACGTGTCTGTACATAGCATGGTCTTACAAGATACCTTTATTTTGAATGGTTTTTATAATGCCAAAATTTATTTGATCTGCGTTACTCATTCTAGTTTACCAGGTGATCCATGTATTATTTTCTTATAATGCTCGGGTCAGCCCTGTGTATGTTTAGATTTAGCTTTGGACACTTTGGGGATTCTGGAGAAGAGTTGGAGTTCCACCAATCGTAATATTTATTTCCACCGCATTACTTTGTACGTATCATATACATTTATTAGGACAGATTGTTATAACTGTCAGGGCTGATTACTATAACTCTGAAAAACTTTGTATCTTAGAATGACTGTGACGACTCGGATTTTTAAATGTCTGTTAATTGGGTAATTTACTGGTATAAATCATTAAAACTTTAATTTTATTAGTCAAACAAATAAATTTTTGATAATGGAAATATTTGAACAAATATAAAATGATTCGAAAACCATAACAAATGTTGAATTATAAATCTTTGGAAATGTTAAATCTTGTAGTAAACAAATAGATAATATATTTCACCTTTTAAATTCAAGAATAAGATATCCATAATTATATAAATAGATATATACGAGCTATATAGTATATATAAGTATATAAATGTGCATGTATGTATTTATCCCTATATGAAATAAAATATAAGAGAATATTGTATAAAACGTACAAGTAAATATATATATATATATATACATATATATGTATACATACACCCTTATCTACATACTTCTGATATAATTTTTAATTAATTAAATATTTGACAAAATTTAATTTAATGATCTTCTAATATAATTATTTAAATTTAAATTCTAAATTTTTTAAACATTTGAGATAAGTATATATATAATTAGTAATTAAATGTTAATAACTTAAGTTTAAAATTAAAATAGGAATAAATAAAAGAAAATATAAAACTTAAAAATATAAATTTATGCAAATGGACATTTGTAAGCTAGATGAAGACACATGAACACAAGTGTTAAATTTCTTCTTTTAATAGATTTCTTCATTTGATTTTAAAAATAATAATAATATATATATAAAAAAGATGAGAAATAAGGTGATCTTTAACAGGCAGTTTTCTCTTTTATATATACGTCTCTCAAAACTTCTCCTTTCTTTCATTTTTTTAAAAAAAAGAGAGAAGGAAACTAACAACTCTATTAAACACTTATAACTAAAGCAAAGAAAATTCAAGCTTAAACAAATCAAAGTAGATCAAGATCAAAATCAACTTGCAGTTTTAAAATTTTGGTTCCTCTGTTCAAAGTTTTACAGTGAGTAAACTTTTCTTTTAAAAAGCTAAAACTTCTTTATAATGATGTGCATGTAATAACTAATGATAAAATTGACTTGAACATGTCTTGCATGGATAAAAAAATGTATTGCATGGGTGAATAAGCTTGAAATTATTGTGTGTATATGTACATGTCTCTGTTCTTGTTCTAACAGGCTCAGAAATCATTCAAAATTCATTTTTTTCTTCACTGAAACACTTATAGGTTATGATATATAAATTAAATTTGTCTGTGATAATGAAATCCTATTTTTAAAAATGATTTCAACTGCACTTAGTAAGTATTTCTCTAGAAAGAAAGAAATTGCAGTATAGAAGGGAATATCTCAGGAATTCAACTATCTTGAATTTATGTTTTACTTATATAAATGGATTCGTCGTTGAAATTAATGATTTTTGATAGTTTTTCTTTGATTTTTAAGTACATAGGTGATGGAGTGTAGTGAGGTGAACAGAATTTGGTCATGGGTTGATTTGGCATTGGGTTGTGGCTGGAGGAAGCTTGATGGTCAGGGATCGAGGGAAAAATAGTGGTTTGATTTTAGGACCATCGCGGTGGCATGGAAATGACAGAGTGGGGTTTTAGGTCATGTTTTGGTTAAGGGAAGTACACGACAGATTTAGGTGGCATGGTGGCGTCGAGTAAACTCGAAGGTGGGGGAAAGGTGAGAGGAGACTCAGGCGCGGCGAGTTCCTCGATGGTCAGCTGCGGCGGTTCGAGGTATGAATATGTGGTGGTTTTTGTAACGATCCCGAGTTTTAATTTATTTCAATTCGACAATTAATTTCATTTTTGAATAAAAATCGTGAATTGATTGAAAATTTATATATAATGTTAGTTAAATTAAGGATTAATTGAAATTAATCTGGATATATGAACACTTATAAAAGAAGAACAAAGTAAAAATAAAATATATTCAAGCATCATAAATGCCAACACCCATTTCAACATCTCAGCCAAGTAAAGTAGTATGCAGGCTTGAGATAAAAGAAGCAAGCAACATCGTCTATGAACATAAACAAAGCAAAGTAAAAGGCAAAATGAAAAAAAATAAAAATAAAATAATAAATACATATGAATGGCTTACAAAAGAAGGAAGCTTGCTTAAGAAGACAAATAATAATAAATGCAAACATCTTAGCCAAGATAAAAGAATCACTTCAGCCTCCAAACTTAGAAAATATCTCTGATTAATATTTGTACAAAACAAAACTATAAAAGTCAGTACAAAGTAATGGAACAAAACCAAAAAAACAAGAAAAAATTATATTCAAGTGCAAAACAAATGTAAAGTAAGTATGTAGGCTTGACAATAGGTATGTACACTTGAACAGGCAATAAGACAAAGGAAAGAAAAAAATGAAAAAAAAAATGATGATAAGTATAAGCTTCCAACACAAGCCAAAGTTAATAAATATTAGCACACAAATTGTATACATCAGCCACCAAAGCAAGATTTTCAAGCCACCAAAATAAACTAGTCAGCCGAAATTTATTTTTGCTTAGCCACCAAAACCAGAAAGTATCTCTTGTATTGTACAAAATAAATAATAATCACCTGTAAACTTCATTTCAGTTAATATATATATATATATAAATCTTTGGTCAAAGAAGTAGGCTAGGAAAAGAACATGCTTACACCAGATAATACCTTCACTTTTACAAACTATTTTCTTCTATATATATACATATGCAATGCATTTGATTCCAGTTCGTTCATAACAACATAGTAAAGCCAGAAAAGAAAAAGAGAAAAAAGAAAGAAAACTTAAACAAAAACCAAACAAACAAACAACTTAAATCAACTCAAACTGAAGACTTAAAAGCTTCAGCAAGCAAAGAACTCAAGTCCGTTCAACATTATCAAGCTCTGTTCTTTCTTCTAAAAGCAAGGTGAGTAACTTATTTTCTTAAAAAGTTTAAAGTATAAAACCGTTGCTTATATATAGATATATCTGTGAATAAGTTTGTTTATATACATGTATGGATCCTCTGAGTGAAATTGAGAATTGGAAGTGTTTGTATAGGCTCACTGTTATGACTTTGAACACCAAAATTTGATTTCAAAAATCGTTTCTTCCCAATCTATTCGATATTTGGACTTAGAGTCAAAATAGATATGTTTGTTTAACCCTGAACTGAATTTTAGAAATAAATTCAAATTAAAATAAATTGGTATCACCTCTGGAAAGAAATATGTCTGAGCACAACTCAAATTTATCAAAAATTCGAATCTCTTAATTTATGAATTCAAGTATCTAAACTGATTCCCCATACAATAACAAGATTTTTAAACCTAATTTGATGATTTTTAATGGTGTGGTATGAGAGCAGTTTGGGTTCGTTCGATTTTTGCATTTCGAGTCGCCGTGGGCGATCGCGTTGATCGGAGGGGTCGAGACTAGGGCTGGAGATGCGGGGGTGATCGAGGGGTCTGGGAAAAATACCCGGAGGTTGAATAAAGCCTTATGGTGGCGGCGGGTGGTGTTTGAACTCCGGTGACCTAGTTTTGGAGGGTCGAGTTCTTTTGATTTGTTCACCCTATTGGATGCATCGAGTTCGACGCGGTTTGGAGGGATGGTGGATGGGTCGTAGGTGAAGCTGCAGCTGGAGTTTGGTGGCCTCCGGTGGTCGGAGTGTCGAGCGAACGGCGTTGACAGGTTGGGAAGTCGAGGCGTGTGAGTGTTCCAGGTTTCGAATTTCACTCGAATTCGCGTTCGAGTTGAACTGGCCGGAGTTGGGTGGTTGGAAGCGAAACTGGGGATGACCTTCGACTTGCTCGAAGCATGGGTGGCGACCGGAAGTGGCGAACGATGATGTGCACGTGCACGGTGGGGAAATTTATGGTGAGGCTGTGTTTTTGGGTGGGTTTGAATTTGCGTAGGGGAGACTCGAAGCAGATCGTGGTTTTCTCGGGGGGAGACTCGCGTTTACTCGAAGTAAACTAGGGGGAGGCTCGAGTAGATGTTTGGGGACAGGTTTCAAAACCTGTTGCTAGTTTAAATTTTCAAACTGTTTGTTTTTTTTTAAAGTAGAAATTTTTGAAACCTAATTTTGATATAATTCCAGTTTTAAGTTTAGTCTGGAAATAAAAATTAAAATTGTCTAATGATTTTAAAAGTATTAATTGAATTTAAATTTAAATTCAAATTATTAAGAAGTATGTTTTGAAAAAATAGTGATGAGGTATAAAACTTTAATAAATCAATGTTCTTGTGTAGAAATGTTTTCAAGTGTTTAAATTAAATAGATTCAATTAATTAAAATTTGGTAATCGGTTGAGATAAAATGGTTATCTCATATAATTTTTGATTTCTAATTGACTTAAAGGATTTAAAATTAAAATTATCTGTTAATGATGATTTTGAGATTTAGATGTTGAAATTAAGTGATTAGTAAAGATAAGAAGTTGCCTTGATTATTAAGATCTAAATTAAAGGATCATTATTGAATTTTAATGATAATTTCTTAAAATAACAAATGAAAGATTGATTATAAATGAGAGCAATTAAGGTTGGATAATTAATGATTTAAAAAATTGATTCATCAACTGTTTAAGAGTTAATTAATTTAAGGAAAAAAAATTAATTATTGTAATTAATTAAGGTTAAGTAATTAAAGGATTAAGTATAAAAAAGGGTAATTAATAAATAATTATAGGTTAATTAATTTAAATGGTTGGAACATTAATCAATAATTAATTTACCAGGATTTGTAATTAAATTCATAAGTAAATGATCTGATTAAATAAATCAGATAATTAAATTAATCCTACTTATGGATGTTTGAATTGTATTGGATGTTGAATTGTTTGATACCCTAATATGTGATGCTTCGTGATGTACCCTGATTTGTGTTGTGACCTGTAATGAAATTGATTCTCTGTGATGTAAATTGTTATTTGTGACACATTGGTATATTATCAGTGAATTTGTATATGGAAGATAAGCGTTATAGGTTATACTGCTTACCAATTATACTTCTGTGTTTGATCTGTGATGATTGAAATGATGTTGCACTATTGTGTTAAACCCCTAGACCACAATTTTACACACATCAATATGGATTTCACGTGGAAATCGGTTAAGTCACGGATGATTTAAATTTAAGGTTTTTGAAATTGAAATTCGATTTCAATAAATTTTTGAATGGATTTGGGGTTAATATGAAAAGCTTTGGAATGAAGTTTTAAAGAGAAAAGTTACTTCAATAACTTGGTAAAGCTTCCAATTTGAATATTTGATTTAAAATTTGAATTCAATATTTGAAATCGAATTCTATGATCTGGGAACTAGGGACTAAAGATGTTATACCAGTTTATATGGGTTAAACTATTTTAAAGGTATTAATTTGGAAATTTGAATTTAAATTCAAAGGCTTTAACTCGTGCAAATATAATTGGATCTTTCTGAAATGAAACTATTTGTTTTCAAATAATAAAAGCTTTCATATAAGAAGTGAACTTCCAAATTGTGTTAAAGGGATTTCAAGTTAAAAATGAAAATGATTTTCCAAGTTATGGAAATGGTTTGAAAGCTATAAGTGAGTTAATCCAATTAAAATGGGAATTGTTTTGAAATCCATTAATGGATCTTTGTGAAACTGGGTGAACTTAGTGAAATAAATCTTTTGTTTAAAGGATTTGAAAATGGTAATTTGTTTAAACCATTTGAAAGAACGTTTTGAATTATTAAGTTGTGACTTAATTGAAATCCCATATCCATATGTTTTAAATGTTGCGCTCACAGTTCGGTTTAGCCGGGAGAGGACCTTTGTGTCGTATAACCCATTCCGAATATGTGATTTGACGTTATGGATTGCATTTGAAGACCGGTGCTGAAGATCGGGTATTTGCGAGAACGATAGGATGACCTATCGATTGTCTCTGCACTGAGTTGCTCCGGTATAGAGATTCTCTAAGTGATGGGAAGTCCGATGGGGATTGTGAATACCCGGATTGCAAGGGCTTCTTCGGAGGTGCCTTCGGTTCTGTTCGAACCCCGAACAGACTTGTATGGTTACATGTCTGACACTACACTTTGAGATATAAAGCAGATTTCTTTCAAATACATTTCTGTTGGTGGCGGAGAATTCATTCTTTTGGCTTAACACCCTTCTCTGAGACGTACGAGCTCAGAGGTTATGTAGTTGAAGGTTATCAGCGATATACTCCCAATTTGGTAGTGTGGCATGTTGAGTGCTGCTGTGTGTTGATGATCATTTGTTGATCATTTGTGATCAAATCATGGCTTTTGTATAAAGCGTAGCTTTGTGGACGAGACTGCATCAGGACCTCACACCTCAGAAATAGTCGAAATAGGAAAGATGCGGCAAGGTTATGAGGGTCGCGCCCTTTAGGGTGTGTCATTCCCTTCTGGTAAAGGGTGGTATTAGGTATGGAGCCCTGATATTTAACCTATGTGGTTTCTCCAATCTCATTTACTGTGTGGTTGTTGCTTAGAGGCGCCTCGGATAAAGGTCCCAAAGGACCGGGGAGTGGCATGCTCGAGTAGTAGTTACCTGGTTACAGAGGTAACCCGGCCTTGTGTTGGCAGAGATCCGGTTAGGTTCTCGGGACGTCCCGCCAAAGGCGATCCCATGTGGCAGTAGGAAGTTCCTTAGCCTGACCATTTGTTGAAAATCCAATCAAAACAATAAGCGCCTTGTACGGTTTTAGTTGTATTACCTGCCATCTACTTATGGTGGCGCCCCACTATTTACATGGTAGCTATAGTAGGCATAGTTCGGAATGTCTATGCTGGCTAAGATTTATATTATACTTTCGAAATGTTTTCTGCACTGTGCACTTATAATAATAATATCAAAGAAGTTCGCGTATCAAGCATGTTTGACTATCATAAGAAGAAATCTCCTCCAATTCCGCGTTTGCATTGTGTGTGTGGCGGGAGGTCTTATGGTAGTTTCATTTTCTAAAAAGCATTGCGAATTTATTTTAAAATTATCTTGCTGTTTGTGTTTAAAGATAAACTGTTTTTGTTACTCACACCAGTCTCATGACTAATCCGGAGTTTATTGTTCCTTTCCTAAACTCTGGGTGCTCACTATTTTCCACTCAAGCAGTATAGAGTTGGGTTTTTCAGATAGTTAGGTTTGGTAGATTATCTGGAGCTAGTTCAGTCTTTGGATCAGACTGAGCTTGCTTATCTTTGTGCATCGTTATTGGGGGTTCGAGCTATTTCTGGATTGGTTCTTGGAGTTGGAATTGCAGTTTTGGAGTTCTCTCTTGAAGACTATTTATAGTTATTTGTTCCGCTGCGAGATGTTATCTATTTTTTTTCTTTCCGTTGCTATGTTATTGTATCATATCTCTGATGTATTATGATATCTATTGTATCATCTGTTGTATCAGGATGTTGTATCAGATGTTGTATATTGATACTCATTATTTCTTCCGCTGTGTTATTTACTTAGTTGTGTTATAAGCTCCGGCGATTCGGATTTGAACGGTCGGATCTGCGACATTCGAGTACGATCTAAAGTATGGATGTCGATTTTCGAATGCGAAAAATCCGCTTCGTCACATTTTTCTTGCTGGGCGTTGGCAAATTTGCTCGATTTTGATTCGAGGGTTTCAATGGGATTCGAGGAGGTCGAAAGGGTCGAGGGTGGCGTTGGTGACTTCGAGATGGTGTCGACGGCGGTCGGCGTGGTTTCGGTGACATATGCACGTGCACACCGTTGTTTGAATGTCAGGTTGTAATGGGTCAGGAAATACATAAGGGGAGAGTTAGGTAAAGAGAAGAAAAAAGAAGGGGAAGGCCTGATTGGGTTCGAGAATTTGGGCCGATGGGCCTGTTTCAAAATTTGGTCAGAATTTTAAACTAATCCAAAAACTTAGGTTAATAAATGGTGAAGATAAAATAGTTTAAACGTTTAATTAAATAAGTTTAGAATAAGTATATTATATGTTAATTATTTAAATTGATTCCTATAGTTTATTATAGTAAAATAAAAAGTGAAATTAGAATGGTTAAGTGAAAATAAAATGTTTTGAACTTTTAATTAATTAAAGATCTTAAGTTAATCATATGTGTTAATAATTAATTAAAATATTTTACTAAAATAAAATATGATTAAATGGTTGTAATTAATTTGGTAATAATTAAACAGGAATTGTAAATAATTAATCTTGGTTAAAATTAATTATATGATTTTGTGACTAATTAAGCTATTTTTATGGAATGTTTATTGAATACTTTGGATTGCTTTAATATCTCTAGTATGTTAATTCCAGTTATTCTGCGATATGAAAACACCCTGGACCGAACTGTTGATATAAATGTGAGACGTTTTATTGGAGAAAGATATCCGTGATGTAATTTCTGTACGAATATGACATTCTGGAATTTAAATTGAATTTTTTTACTTAAACAACTTGGCTTAAAGTATGGCGTTGGATTTGAAGAGATCGGGGTTGGATATCAGCGATATCCGAAACCATTTCTGTGACGACCCGAAAATTTTGAACATTTGAAATTGAAACATTTAATTCATTTTAAATATTTGGAAGTTAGTTTGACTTGATTTTCAAATATCTCTGTTTATTTGGCAATAAATTATAGAATTTAATAAACGGAAATTGGGTAAATTATTGAATCTTGGTTTTAATCTTGTTAAAAATATTTCAAAGGCATAGAAAATTCATATTGTTAATACTGGAGATAATGGAACTTTTAAAATTTGAATTTAAAAATATTTTGTTCAGTTTGAAATTTTATCGTTTAAATCAATATTTAAAACAATAGCCTTCTGAGGCACAGTCTAGGATTTCGACGAAAACAGTTCCATTGGATCTGTAATAGCGTATTATTATCGGATTTCAATTTCTGTAGCATACAGAGTTGTTATGTGATCATACGGTAGATAAAAGCGCTGGTTTATATCGAAAATTTAATTTAATGACTCGTCCAAAAGCTGTCTTCTCCATAAGATCAAATTTGGACTCGAAACCTTTTCCATTGCATTTGAAATAGGGTATAACATTATATACGCCTAGCGGCATGCCTCGCTTGGAAATCGAGATTTTGAGTTGTGGAAATCGATACGATTTGAATTTAAATTTAAATTGAATATATATATCTATTCACATTCGATCAACAAATTCAACACATGGTTGCCTTTTTCAAACACGTGTCCTTCATCTTAACACGCGTTCATTTTAAAATAGTAATAATGCAAAAGGAAAAAAATCAGTAAAAGAAAAAAAAGAACCGAGGCTTTCATTCTCTTCAAAATAAAATCGAAATCAAAGCTTCAAATAGAAAATGCCCGAGCATTTTTTTCCTCTTTTGAAATCACGGCCGCTATTTCATTCGTGTCGCCTCGTTTTCTTTTCATTTGATAATCTGGAATGTCATCCTCCTCTAATCAATCGAATCCATGCAATTCAAGAATAGCGTTCGAAATAGCTGAAGTCTTCGTCGTCGACAAGGGTAGGGTTGCGGCGGCATCAAGGCTGCATCGATTCGTCGGCGATAAAGCAGCAGCCAAATCAAGTGACTGAACTCGAAGGGACGGCAGATCGTACGAGGGTGGAGATTCAAGGCTGTCGAGCTCGAGTGCGAGTAAGTTGATGGACGCGACGATGGAGTAGGCGAACCCTAGGTGCGCGTGGGAACGTGCGGATGGGGACGGTTGTCTCTGTAGCTTTAGGTGTTTCGACGAAAATGGTGGCCGCGATTCTAAGGTATAGATTTCTGATTTTAATTTAAATATGATAAATATGTTTTATATTAGAGAAAAAATATATAATATACAGTAAGTTGTTAAAAAAAAATTATTTCTTCAATTTAAAAATTGTACAGTGAAGAAATCCTATAGGTTATTATTAAAAGTAAATATAAATATAGATTTTATTTTGTATATTTTTGCATGTATGTGTGTGTATATATATATATATATATATATATATATATATTTAATGAAAAATAGAATACAAGTATAAATATACACACACACACATTTAGATTTACCGGTTTATTTTAAAATGATAATGTATATTAGTGATTTATTTGTTTAATAAGCTGATTTAATATTATCAGTTTAAAATTTAATTGTTAGTTAATTAATTATTCAATGGTAATTGATCATTCGATTAGTACAAATGTTAATAAAACGTATCATGTTTGTTACAAGGTTTAAAAATCGTGAAAACAAGTTGGAATGGAAGTGGATCACAAATAAAAGCAAAGGTGAGATCTTCTCACTCACATCTAGATACAGATAATTTAAATAGTTGAAATTTAAAATTTTGGCTGATTGCTTGAATTGATGTGGTGTTATATATAGTAGTAGTAGTGCGTGTGTGCGTATATATATATATATATATATTGGAGTTATTGATTTCCCGCATTATATAGCAGATGAGACCCTATGCGCACCGCATAATAGCGGATGACCCATTATACCACGATATCCCGCCTTGAAGCGGGATTGGTATTTAATTTGTTCTGCTAACATGTATGGATGCAGGGAAACAAGTTGGAGGGATCCAACTGGATTCCTCAAATTGTTTGAATTTATTTCATATGTTGTGATATGATTTGTTGATAAACTATGATTGATTATATTGATTATTGAAGGCAATGGTTTGGCTGAAAATATTCTGGTATTTTTTTGAATACCAGAAATATAAAAATTTGACTTTTGGAAGGAAATTAAAGTAGGGAATTTTAAGTAAAATAATTTTAAGAATTTGATAAATTTAAAAGAAGGAAATTGGAAAAGATAAAGGTTGATTTTTGAATTCCTATTGAATAAATTTCAAGTATGGGGAAAAGATTTTAATAAATGGGAATAAATGGGTTTAGAAAACTTAAGCAGTATTGTTTCAAAGTTGAAGAATTTATTTAAAATTCTGATTTTAAATGGTTTGGGGAATAAAGTAATTTATTTTAAAAGGTAGTAAATTTTGGAAATCGATTTGAAAATCGATTTAGTATTTGAAACCATGTTTTAAAAAAAGAATGAGATTATTAAATTTATAAACAAGGTTTATAAATAAAGTGAAATATTTATCAGAGGATAATTTGAAAGTGTAAATTCACGGTGGGAATTTATAATGGAATGGGTAATTTGTTTTAAAAATAAATAGTAGTTTATTTTTAAAGGTGTGAAAGGAAAGTGTTTTCCCTGATAGGCCAAGTATGATTTCAAGCAGAATTTTAAGTAAAAGTTTTGAAAGTTGTTTAAAAGATGTTTCTTTGAGAAATTATCTATTTAAGTTGTTTAGAATTTTAAAGATAAATATTTATTAAAATAGTTATAGTAGTAATTATTTTAAAAAGGTTAATTGGTATTATGATTTTAAAAAGATAATTATTAATATTTATATTTTATAAAGTAATGTTATTTTAAATATAGTTTGGCTAAAGTTTTTATTTGGAAAACTTGTATAGAATTCAATAACTTTATTTTTAAATTTGTTCGGCTTAAGTTTTCATGAAAAATCATTATTAAATTTCATAACTAGTATTTTAAATAAAGCATTTTAAATAGCTTTTATTTTAAGTATTTTAAAGTATATATTTTTAGATAAAGTGATTTAAATTATTTTTAAATCCAAAGCACTTAGTGTTGGCAAAATTTTCGGTGGAAATAAACAATGTTTGGAAATTCATTCTGTGAGAGAAAAGTTTTTTGGAAAAAAAAATTCAACGGGTTGAAGTGTGAAAATATATTTTGTGAAGATATTTTGAAATAAATAATTTGGGGAAATTATTTAAATTTGAAGGTTGTTGTGAATGTTGTTTGATAGTTAAATAACCGACTATCAGTATAAACAATTTGGGAAACTATTGAGGCTTGATGTTTGTTGTGAATGTTGATTGATAGTTAAATAACCGATTATCAGTATAAAAAATTTGGGAAATTATTGAGGCTTGATGGTTGTTGTGAATGTTGTTTGATAGTTAAATAGCCGACTATCAATATTGGCCTTAAGACGGCACTTGAATTTTTTTTTTAAATTAAGCGCTCATTATTCAATTAAGCCGGGGGAGGACATTAAGTCATAAAACCCATTTCGAATAATGATACGACGAAATGGGATTGCATTTGGAGACGGTGGTTGAAGACCGGGTATTTTCGAAAACGAAAGGATTGCCTGTCGATTGTCTCTGCACTGAGTTGCTCCATTATAGAGATTACCCTATGTGATGGGGAGTTCGAACGTGATTAGGGAATATCTGAATTTACAAGGACTTTTTCCTTAATTGGACAAAGTGCCTTCGGTTCCATTCAGACCCAGAATTGACTTGTATGGATTTATGTCTGACATTACACTTTGATATGTAAAGACGGTTTCTATCAAATACATTTCTATTTGGTGGCGGAGAATTTATTCTCTTAACTTAACACCCTTCTCTTAGAGGTACGAGCTCAGAGGTTATGTAGTTGATGGTTACTAGCGATATATTCACAATTTGGTAATGTGGCATGCTAAGTGTTGATCATTGGTTGATTGAAGCGTGGCTTTTGTGAAAAGCGTAGCTTTGTGGGACGAGACTTCGTCGAACCTCACACTCCGGAAATGGTTGAAACAGGAAAAGATGCAGCAAGGTTATGGGGGTCGCGCCCCTCAGGGTATGTGCATTTCCTTCTGGATAAAAATTGATATCTGATATGGAGCCCAAATATTTAACTTATGTGGATAAAAGTGGTATTCTGGTGTGGAGCCCAGATTATTTTACTTACGTGGTTGTTGGTTATTGGTTGTGGAGGCGCCTCGGTAAAGGTCGGTGACGACCGAGGGATGGCATACTCGTGACAGTTAGTTACCTAGTTACGGAGGTAATCCGACCTTGTGTTGGTAGAGATTTGGTTAGGTTCTCGAGGCGTCCCTCCAGAGGCGTATCCTTTCGGAAAGGAAGTTCCTTAGCCTTGACCATTTGTTAGAAATCCCATCACCCAATACGAGCCCTTTACGATTGCATTTGTATAACCTGCCATTCTTAAATGATAGCTATAGTAGGCATAATATAATGGTACATATGCTGGCTAAGATTAATGTTATACTTTCGAAATGTTTTCCACACTATGCACTAATAATAATATCAAAAGGATTTTCGCGTATCAAGCATGTTTGACTGCTATAAGGAGAAATCTTCCCCAAGTGTGCGATTACATTGTGTGTGTGGAGGGGCGGCCTTATGGTAGTTTCATTTTCCAAAATCATGAACGGATTTCTTTTCCTTTTCTTTTATGCAAATAACTGTTTTAAGATCTCACACTAGTCGCATGACTAAGCTGAAGTTTATTGTTCCCTTTCTAAACTCTGGGTGCCCATAATTTTCCACACGGGCAGCCTAGAGTCTAGTTATCAATTGTTCTAGAGTGAAGTTGGGAAAGTATGTTGTGGAGATCAGGAGAAAGCTGGATGGCGAGACGTATCACTTATATTATGTAGTATCTGCTGCGTATGGGTTGCTGCAAGTTCAATTTTCATATGGACAAGTTGTCACAAATGCCCAGTGTCATGTTTTGTTGTTGTAATACTCTGATAATGTAATGTTTAAACAGATACAGTCCTTTTGTTTAAACATTAGTCATTTATCTATTATGTATTGTTCCGTTGTGATTGTAAGATTATGATATTGTTTTTGTTTCTTCTTCTATCTTCTTCTTCTTTAACCCCAACGGTTCGGTTTTTCGGCATTCGATTGTTCACATTGGATACAGTGGTTGTATTGATGTCGACTTTCGGGTGTCGAAAAATTGGGTCATTACAGAGTGGTATCGGAGCAATTGGTTAAGCGATAACCTTGGCTCTGGTGGGGATTACTCATTAGAGATAGAGTCAGTGGTACTCTAGAATGAGTTTGAGTGTAATAATAGATATGAGTGTGTAGTTGTTAGTGAATATAAAAATTCTTTTTATATTATGTTGACTTATCGATTGAGTGTTTATAGACTTTGGTCGATGCAGTCTGGCCAGGTGTATCGATAGGGGTTTCTAAACTCTTAAACAAGATAAACCGTCACAGTATTGTTTTAAAATAGGGGAAATTAATATATCCAAATTATTTTTGTATATAAAAGAAATGATTTTCTGTAAATTATTATAGTATACGGTTGCTTGGTTGTTAGGAAGTGATAATATTAAATTATTATCATTTAAGTATGAAATTGAATAAGAAATGAAATTATAATCAACAGCTAAGAAATAAATTCATATAACAAAATAAAATTATAAATTTAAATTATAAATGTGATTTATAACTGAAAATGAAATAAAAATTCCAGAGTAATATTTGAATATAAATTGAAAGGATTTGAAATTTTAAGATTTGGGAAATTTAAATCCCTTTTAAGTTGAAAATGTTTTCCAAAGCTTTTGGAAAAAATAATTTCAGAAATATTTTTGAACTGGATATGAAATCTGGTGGAGTTTGGAACTAAAAATATTTGGAAATATTTTTGAAGGGATGAAAGCACTAAACTCTTTTCGGTCGTTGGAAAATAATTCCGATGATGATCGCGACATCATCGGTATTCATTTTCGAGTTTCCAGGAGAGAAATTGCTATCAAATTATTTTAAAATTGAAGTTGTTTGCAAAACTGGGTTTGTTTTTGAAATTCAAAGGGTAATTTGATATGCAAATGAATTTTGTAAATAAAATTGATTTCAAAATGATTTTTGAATAGTTTTATTTTGGATATAATTGATTTCAAAAATGATTTTGAAAAACTTAAGTGATTATTTAAACTCTGGAATCTTATTTAAAAAATGGTTATGGAATATTTATAAGTTTAAAAAACTTATAAGGGTTTGAGAAAGGATGAATAGAAATCAATATTTAATTTGATTTGGGAATAAATTAAGTTTGAAGATAAATTGAATTCAAGTAGAATTGGAAATGAAAATTTGATAATAGTTGGTAATAAAAGTATTGAGATTTGAAATTAATTAGTAGATTGAAGAAAATTGAATATTATGAAATTGGAGATTCTAGTTTAAATATAAATAGATATAAACCAAAGTGGTGAATTGAAAATAAATATAAAAATTATATAAAATACTTATATTGAACTTAAGAAATAAATGGTGAAATTCTTAAGTAAAATCTAGAATTGGGAAAATATACAAAGTTAATAATTGAGTGAAGGTTAAACTGGAAATTATGAAATGGTGATTGTGAATAAGTGGATAGGAAATCAATATAAATATGAAGAAAAGAGAATTGATATAGCTAATAATCAATTAGAAATAAATATGTGGGATGTACGTATATTACTTTATATGCATAGCAATTTGATCCAAAATTTGAGCATAGAATTTCAAGATAGTTATATCGGTCCGAATTGGGATTTTTCATTGGATTTTCGACGGCGAACCCTTGATATGGATTTTTGGTTGTTCTGGAAATTCTCTATCATAGTTTACGGCTATGCAAGGAGAATGATGGTTTCTGATCAAGAAACCATATCAAAGTCCGCACTAGTAAGTCGGATGGACGATACTAGTTCGGAAGTGAAACTGTGTGATCGAGTAAGCAATCGAATTTGGTATTGCGTACGAATGATATACGGACATCGTACCGGCTTGAAATAGATATTGAAACTTTTGTAAAGAAATGTACAAAATGATTTTAAATGTTGTAATTGGACATTATTGCTAGTAGGATATACAGGCGTGTTAAAGGCAAATGATAAATTAGGATTTTTGATTTCGAAAATAAATTTGAATTGCTCGATAAAGAGTTATGTATTTAAATTTCTATATGAAATTTGATGATTTTCTGGTCTAGCCACTTGGTGTTTTGTTTTCTTTTTGAAATCTAGGGGCTCGTAATGGCATTTATGATTTTCTAGTCTAGCCACTTGGTGTTTTGTTTTCTTTTTGAAATCTAGGGGCTCTAGTGGCATTTTGTAGTGGTACCAAGCTAGCCGTGCAAAGAAGGCGCTGGCGAAATTTTTCGAAAATTTAAAGAGTTAGAAAAATTTTGATAATTTAAAATTTGGATTTAAATTTAAATTTGAATTGTTGAGAAAATAATATTGTTTGGTACTTATGGTTGAGGTTGGGAAGTTAGTAAGAATGATAGTGGGTCTTTAATAAAAAGATTTGGGTTGACAAGTTGTTAAAACTATTTGGTTTTGGAAAACAAAAAACGGGTTATGGATCATTCTTCTTAACTAGTGATTTCAGAATGAAATTCTTTTAAGGGAGGAAGAACATGACGACCCGGAAATTTTGAACATTTGAAACTGAAACATTTAATTGATTTTGAATATTTGGAAGTTAGTTTAACTTGATTTTCAAATATCACTGTTTATTTGGCAATTAAATTATAGAATTTAATAAATGTAAATTGGTTAAAATATTGAATCTTGGTTTTAAGCTTGTTTAAAATATTTCAAAGGATTAGAAAATTCATATTTATAATACTAGAGATAATAAAACTTTTAAAATTTGAATTTAAAACTGTTTTGTTCAGTTTGAAATTTTATCGTTTAAATCAAAATTTAAAATAATAGCCTTCCGAGGCACAGTCCTGGATTTCTACGAAAAACAATTCCATTGGACGTAATAGTGTATTATATTGAATGGTAGATAAACGCGCTGGATTTATATCGAAAATTTAATTTAATAACTAGTCCAAAAAGCTATCTTCTCCATAGGATCAAATTTGGAATCGAAACATTTTCCATTGCATTTGAAAGGGGTATAACATTATAAACGCATAGCGGCACGCCTCGATTGGAGATCAAGATTTTGAGTTGCAGAAATCGAGACGGTTTGAATTTGAATTTAAATTATATACATATACATATACATATACATATACATACACACACACACACACATATATACACATATATATACATAGATATATATGTACACACATATATATACATATATATATATACACACACACACATATACATATGTACGTACATACACACACACACACACACATATATATATATATATATATTTTCACATTCAATCAACAAATTCAACACAAGGTTGCCTTTTTCAAACACGTGTCCTTCATCTTAACATGCGTTCGTTTTTAAAATAATAACAACGCAAAAGAAAAAAAATTAGTAAAAGAAAAAAAAAGAACCGAGGCTTTCATTCTCTTCAAAATAAAATCAAAATCAAAGCTTCAAACAGAAAATGGCGGAGCATTTTTTCCCTCTTTTGAAATCATGGCCGCTATTTCATTTGAGTTGCCTCCTTTTCTTTTCATTTGATGATCTGGAATATCATCCTCCTCTAATCAATCAAATCCACGCAATTCGAGAATCGCGTTCGAAATAGCTGAAGCCTTCATCGTCGACATGGGGTAGGGTTGCGGCGGCATCGAGGCTTCATCGATTCGTCGGCAACAAAGCAGAAGTCAAATCAAGTGGTCGAATTCGAAGGGATGACAGATCATACGAGGGTGGAGATTCAAGGCTGTCGAGCTCGAGCGCGAGTAAGTTGATGGACGCGACGGTGGAGTAGGCGAACTCTAGGCGCGCGTGGGCATGGGCACGTGGGGACGGTTGTCTCTGTAGCTTTGGGGGTTTCGGCGAAAATGGTGGCTGCAATTCTGAGGTATAGATTTCTGATTTTAATTTAAATATGATAAATATGATTTAAATTAGAGAAAAAAAAATATAATATACAGTAAGTTGTTGAAACAATTTATTCCTTCAATTTAAAAATTGTACAGTGAAGAAATCCTGTAGGTTATTATAGAAAAGTAAATGTATATATGAATTTTATTTCGTATATTTATGCATGTATATATATAGTTAAGGAAAATTAGAATACAAGTATAAATATGCACACACACATTTAGATTTATGGGTTGATTTTAAAATGATAATGTATATCAGTGATTTATTTGTTTAAAAAACTGATTTAATATGTTACAAACAGGTTTTTAAATGGGAAAATTATTAGTTTAAAATTTAATTGTTAGTTAATTAATTATTTAATGGTAATTGATCATTCGATTAGTACAAATGTTAATAAAACATATAATGTTTGTTATAAGGTTTAAAAATCGTGAAAACAAGTTGGAATGGAAGTGGATCGCAAATAAAAGCAAAGCTTCTCGCTTACATCTGAATACAGTTAATTTAAATAATTGAAATTTAAAATATTGATTGATTTCTTTAATTGATGTGGTATTATATATAGTAGTATATATATTGGAGTGATTAATTTCCCGTAATATATAGCGGATGAGACCCTATGCGTCCCGCATAATAGCGGATGACCCTTTATACCGCGATATCCCGCCTTGAAGCGGGATTGGTATTTAATTTATTGTGCTAACATCTGTCGATGCAGGGAAACAGGTTGGAGGGATCCAACTGGATTCCTCAAATTGATTGAATTTATTTCATATGCTATGATATGATTTGTTTATAAACTGTGATTGATTATATTGTTAATTGAAATTATTGAAGGCCATGGTTTGGCCGAATATATTCTGATATTTCTTTTATATACCATAAATATAAAAATTTGATTTTTGGAAGGAAATTAAAGTAGGGAACTTTAAGTAAAAGAATTGGATAAATTTAAAAGAAGGAACTTGGAAAAGTTAAAGGTTGATTTTTGAAATCCTATTGAATAAATTTCAAGTATGGGGAAAAGATTTTAATAAATGGGAATAATTGTGTTTAGAAAACTTAAGCAGCATTATTTCAAAGTTGAAAATTTTATTTAAAATTCGGATTTTAAATGGTTTGGGGAAATAAAGGAATTTATTTTAAAAGGTAGTAAATTTTGAAAATCGGTTTGAAAATTGATTTAGTATTTGAAACTATGTTTTAAAAGAAGAATGAGACTACTAAATTTATAAACGGGGTTTATAAACAAAGTGAAATATTTATCAGAAGATAATTTGGAAGTGTAAATTCACAGTGGGAATTTATAATGGAATGGGTAATTTGTTTTAAAAATAAATAGCAGTTTATTTTTAAAGGTGTGAAAGGAAAGTGTTTTCCATGATAAGCCAAGTATGGTTTCAAGCAGATTTTTGAGTAAAAGTTTTTAAAGTTGTTTAAAAGATGTTTCTTTAGAAATTATCAATTTAAGTTGTTTAGAATTTTAAAGATAAATATTTATTAAAATAGTTATAGTAGTAATTATTTTAAAAAGGTTAATTGGTATTATGATTTTAAAATTAATATTTATATTTTATAATGTAGTGTTATTTTAAATATAGTTTGGCTAAAGTTTTTATTTAGAAAACTTGTACAGAATTCAATAAATTTATTTTTAAATTTGTTTGGCTTAAGTTTTCATGAAAAATTATTGTTAAATTTCATAACTAGTATTTTAAATAAAGTGTTTGAAATAGTTTTTATTTTAATTATTTTAAAGTATATATTTTTAAATAAATTGATTTAAATTATTTTTAAATCCAAAGCATTTAGTGTTCGCAAAATTTTCAGTGGAATAAAACAATGTTTGAAAATTCATTCTACGAGAGAAAATTCATTTGGAAATTATTTTTCAAAGGGTTGAAGTGTGAAAATATATCTTGCGAAGATATTTTGAAATAAATAATTTGGGAAAATTATTTAAATTTGATGGTTGTGTGAATGTTGTTTGATAATTAAATAACCGACTATCAGTATAAGCAATTTGGTAAATTATTGAGGCTTGTTGGTTGTTGTGAATGTTGTATGATAGTTAAATAACCGACTTTCAATATTGGCCTTTAAGACGGCACTTGAATTTGTTTTTAAAATAAGCTCTCATTATTCGGCTAAGCCAGGGGAGGACATTAAGTCATAAAACCATTCCGAATAATGATACGACATAATGGGATTGCATTTGGAGACGGTGGTTGAAGACCGGGTATGTTCGCAAACGAAAGGATTGCCTGTTGATTGTCTCTGCACCGAGCTGCTCCTGTATAGAGATTACCCTATGTGATGGGGTGTTCGGACGTGATTAGGTAATATCCGAATTTGCAAGGACTTTTTCCGTAATTGGACAAAGTGCCTTCGGTTCGATTCAGACCCAGAATTGACTTGTATGGATGTATGTCTGACATTACACTTTGAGATGTAAAGCTGGTTTCTATCAAATACATTTCTGTTTGGTGGCGGAGAATTTATTCTCTTAGCTTAACACCCTTCTCCTAGAGGTACGAGCTCAGAGGTTATGTAGTTGATGGTTACTAGCGATATATTCCCAATTTGGTAATGTGGCATGCTAAGTGTTGATCATTGATTGATTGAAGCGTGGCTTTTGTGAAAAGCTTAGCTTTGTGGGACAAGACTTCGTTGAACCTCACATCTCGGAAATGGTTGAAACAGGAAAAGATGCAGCAAGGTTATGGAGGTCGCGCCCCTCAGCGTATGTGCATTTCCTTCTGGATAAAAAGTGGTATCTGGTATGGAGCCTAAATATTTAACTTATATGGATAAAAAGTGGTATTCTGATATGAAGCCCGAATTTATTTTACTTATGTGGTTGTTGGTTGTTGAGGTGCCCCGGTAAAGGTCGGTGACGGCCAGGGGATGGCATACTCGTGACAATTAGTTACCTAGTTACAGAGGTAACCCGGCCTTGTGTTGGCAGAGATCCGACTAGGTTCTCGGGGCGTCCCTCCGGAGGCGTACGCTTTCGGAAAGGAAGTTCCTTAGCCTTGACCATTTGTTAGAAATCCAATCACCCAATATGAGACCTTTACGATTGCAGTTGTACAACCTGCCATTCTTAAATGGTAGCTATAATAGACATAATATAATGGTACCTATGTTGGCTAAGATTAATGTTATACTTTCGAAATTTTTTCCACACCATGCACTAATAATAATATCAAAAGAAATTTTGCGTATCAAGCATGTTTGACTGCTATAAGGAGAAATCTTCCCCAAGTGTGCGATTGCATTGTGTGTGTGGCAGGAGGCCTTATGGTAGTTTCATTTTCCAAAATCATGAACGGATTTCTTTTCTTTTTATTTTGTGCAAATAACTATTTTAAGATATCACACCAGTCCCATGACTGACCTTGAGTTTATTGTTCCCTTTCTAAACTCTGGGTGCCCATAATTTTCCATATGGGAAGCCTAGAGTCAGGTTATCAGTTGTTCTGGAGCGAAGTCAAGAAGTATGCCGTGGAGATCAGGAGACAAGCTGGATGGCGAGATGTATCACTTATATTATGTAGTATCTGCTGCATATGGGTGGCTGTAAGTTCAGTTTTCATATGTACAATTTGTCATAAATGCCTAGTGTCGTGTTTTATTGTTGCAATACTCTGATAATGTAATGTATAAGCAGATATAGTTCTTTTGTTTAAAAATTAGTCATTTATCTATTATATATTGTTCCGCTATGATTGTGAGATTCTGGTATTGTTTCTGTTTCTTCTTCTATCTTCTTCTTTCACCCTAACGGTTCGGTTTTTCAGCTTTCGATTGTTCACATTGGATACAATGGTCGTATTGATGTTGATTTTCGAGTGTCGAAAAAATTGGGTCGTTACAAATTCGATTAGTAACTACATAATTCTTTATAGATTTGATTATAGAATCAAATAGGCTATAATGGAATAAATTAAGTAAACTTGGCTATTTAAACTAAGTAACGGTACTTAGATATTATTTTGTGAAAAAGTATTTAGCTATAGCAAGATAAAACTCATAGTGATGAATGAGTTACCTGGGTTTTCAAAGAAACTTTACAACTTAAGTATTTCATATTAAATGGGTTTACTCACACTGGTTTCCAGGCTGACTCGGGTGTTACTTTATTGTAATGCTCGGATCAGACCAAATATTACAGATTCTTAGGTTAGGATGTTCTAGAGCTAAGGAGACGAGCTGGATGGCAGAGAGGTATTGATTATATTCCGCTGCGAAGTAAAGATTGTCTAGACTGGATTTAGGGACAGGTTATTATAACTGTCCAGTTTATTTGAGAATGATTGTACTCTGATATATTGTATAAAAATTGTCATTTACAACTTTCTTTGTGTAATTGCTGTTATTTGTATGTTATATTTTGATCCGCTGCGATTGTGAGATTATGTGCTGCTGTTTTTTGTTTCTTCTTTTACCTCTTTTTCTTCTTTACCCTAACAGTCTGGTGTTTCCGGCACTCGATTGCTCGACACTCTATACAGTGAACGTATTAGTGTCGAATTTTCGGGGTTGAAAATTACGGGCCCTTACATTTGGTATCAGAGCTGAAGGTTAAGCGAGAATCTTCGCTCTGGTGGGGATTACTCATTAGAGATAGGGTCAGTAGTACCCTAGAATGAGTTGAGTGTATTATATATGAGGGTGTACTTGTTATTTTCTTATATAATGATTTTCAAAACGGTTTTAAAAGTAGTTTTATATAAGCTTATATTTTGATATATAAAGAAATAATTTTTCCAACTATTATATATATTAAGGTAATTGATTGTTAATTATTGGAATTAAATATAATAATAAGAATTAAGAGGAATATATATACAACCAAATAGAAATTTGTGTAAGGATTAAGTATGCAAATAAGTTGAGTTAAAAATGGATTCAAATATGAATTTAAATCCTAGAAAATTCAAAAGAATGCTAGAGTATTAAAGTAAGTTACCTTGATTTGATTTTCCAGCAAATGATTATGGAATATATGGTGTGTATGATTTCTAGATATGATAATTATCTTAAATTGGGTATTGTATCTTAATAAAGGAATGTTTATTTTTCTAAAATAAACGATGATAAAGCAGAATGAAATGTTTCAAGGAAGTAACAATTTCGATAAATATGACTTATAAATTGAAAAGGATTTAAATTGTGAAGATTTAAAATCTAAGTCTAGAAAATTTGAAATTGTTTCAAAGTGTTAAAAGATATAATACATAATATTATTCAGAATATTTTTGAATGTAGGAATCTTATTTTAAAACAAGAGTTGTTTTAAAAAAATTAAAGGAATTTGTTTTGAATTAAAAACCAAGAATGGTTTAAATTTAAAGTATGACTTGGTGTGAAAAGGAAATAAATATGTATATATATGTGGGATATACATAATATCAAAGTTGATTGGAAGTAAACACTAAGTGTTGAGTTTTGAATTTTCCCCCTGAAATGTGATGTAAAAACCCAAAGAGAAATAAGTTTTTAAACTTATAAGCGGGAAGTGATATTGATGGGAAAATTTAAATTTGAAATGAAAATTTAAATTAAGAAGTCTAAATGGATTAATGAATTGGAGTTTAACTATGGACAAGTTAAATAAGTTATGGACTTACAATCTGAAATGAGAGATTTCAAGATAAAACTGAGATTTAACTTAGGGGAAGTTAAATAAGTTTAGAACAAACAACCTGAATTGGAAATTTCGAGGTGAAATTGAGGCAAGTTCTTGGGTTGAATTGAAAAGGGAGTTATGTGTGATCTCAAGATGGGTTTGAGTTTTGGAAATTGATGATGGATGCTATTGATGGATGCTTTAGATAATTTGGATATTTATTTACTTTGACTTAACCTGATATCATCCTGTTGTTATTAATATTCTATAAAACTGTAAATTGGATTGTTTTGAATGAATTAAGAAGTGGATTGAAGTGATATATATATATATATATATATATATATATATATATTTGTTGCTGAAATTAAATGGAAATAAAACTTTAATTTGAAATTATTTAAATGATTTTGATTTTAAGAGATAAAGATTGAACATATGAAAATGGAATCACTTTGAACTTAATATTTAGATTTATCAAGCAGAATTATTTAAGGGATTGAATTTAAAAATTTGAAGTATAACTGGGTAATCAATTGAATCTTGGAAATTGGCATGTTTAAAAAGATTTAACTCTCGCTTGAACCTAGAAATAAGTTTATGTAAAAGTAAAGGTAATTTAAAATGAAATTTTGAAAGTTGGACTCAGAGTTTAATTGTTTAAAGACTTGGGTTGTGAATAAATGGTTAAGGGTTAATTTGATTTAAGGGATTAAATCAACATTTGAAAATTTGACTTAAATTCGTATAAATTGATATGATTTAAAATTTGAAAATGGAATTGGAATTAATTCAAGGGTGGAATTGAAATAAATTAATTTGGAGTGTAATCGAAGTTGAATAAGTTTAAATTCAAATGGGAATTGATTTGAATTTGGAATGGAAATCAAGGTTTATTCAAATTGAATTGGAATTGAATCAATTTAATGGGAATGGAAATTGAGATGGGAGATTGGGAGATTGAACAGTTTGGCTCTGAACTATTTTCAAACAAATTATTTTAATATAAACCATTTTAAATCTATTCCCTTAAATATTTAGACTATTATGATTACTATACAAACCTTTCTTTTTAAAACTCAAACTATCTTATATTAACTAATCACTATTTTACAACTACTTTACAACTAATTACTATTTCACAACTAATTACTGTTTTGCAAATATCTAACTATTCTACAACTATTTAACTATTAATAACTATTTAACTATTTTACAACTACATAACTATTCTACAAATATTTTACAACTAATAACCATTTTACAACCACTTAACTATCTTAAACTTATCAAAGTTATTTTCTAAACTCAAGCTGGTCAGAGTGCAAACTGTTTATAATTGAATACCAATTGAGATAAGAACTGAAGTAATAACCCAAATGGAAATTGAAGCAATTGTGAATAAGTGAATAGAAATCAAAATGAATGTGAATAAAAAGAAAATTGATTTAGCTAATAATCAATGAAGATAAATACGTAGGATGTACGTATATTATTCTATTCGCATAACGATTTGATCCAGATTCGAGCATAGAATTTCGAGATATTATATCGATCCGAGATAGGATTTTTCACTCGATTTTCGATGGCGAACCATGGATATGGAGTTTTGATTGATTCTAGAAATTTCTATCATAGTTATGGCTGTGCAAGGAGAATGACGGTTTTTGATCGATAAACCAGATCTGAGTCCGCACTAGGAAGTCTGGTGGACGATACTAGTTCGGAAGTGAAACTGTGTGATTGATTGAACGATCGGATTTGATATTGCGTACGAATGATATATCTACATCGTACGTTGAATGAAATAGATATTGAAAATTTTGAAAATAAATGTAAAAATGATTTTTGAAACGGAAAAGTATATTTTGAGAAATATATCATGAATAAGAGTGGAAGTTGGATATCACTATAACTAAAACTCATTTTATAAAAAGTAAGTAACGTGGCAAATAACTTTATAAAGGAAATCGAATTTGAATGTTGATTTGGCATAAATAAAGTTATATCTATATTTGTTATATATGATAAACTCCCCTTGTTGAATCTATAACCAAAAGAAAAGATCTTTGAAAAATATTTGAAGTATAAAAAGGAATTTATATAAGTAGGAAGTGATCCAAAAATATTTTGTTCTAGTTAAAAGAATAAATTTATATATATATATATATATAAATGATTTAATGAAATTGGGAAAAAGGTTTTTGGAACCCATTGATTTTGAAAGGCATTTGATTTTGGGAAAATGCAAATTGTGGGAATTTAGAAAGCCAAGTTTGGGAACTATCGATTTTGAGATATCGATTTTGTGAAAATGGGATTTATATGCGATACATATAAGAGTATGATTTGGAAGATACTATAAGTGTATAGTATAAAATGTTTTGAGAATGCTGTGGGGGAAAAGACGCTCTCATTTAGAGTTGAAACTTGGAGTAGGAGATCCATGGGGTAGTTCTGTCTCGAGCCCCAAGGGGGGTTCTAAATTTGATCCCAGAGGATGTCTGGACTAAACTGTAGCTCCTGAGGATTGTGGTTGGGGTAGCGAAAGTTGAGGGCGCTGATGCCTATAGAGACATTGGGGTTATGCTGTGACGGTAGAGTAACTCTAATGTAACTACGTTCTACTGTGTTCCATAGCGTAAGTCGAGAGGCAGTGATTGCCTAAAGTCTACGTTTGATTTCGCTGAGAGAGCGACGTAACATCGATAGACTGCAATATATGAGGACATAGCGAAAGTCGTGTGGCAGTGAGTGCCTATAGGCTCCATTGGGGTCGACTGATGTAGTCTACGATCTATGTGGTGAAGCTTCATTTGGCAGGGAAATTCGAGGGTGCTGATGCCTATAGTTACTTGGTTTTTGCCATGATGGCAACGTAACCCTGGGTGTAGCTGCAATTTTTGGTGGTTCCATGGTGAAATCGAGGAGTGCTGATGCCTACAGTTTTCTATAGTTTCGTCGAGATGGCAACGCAATCATCGGGTTAACCGCGACCACGGAGGGGGGATGATTTCCAGAGCATTCTCACAAAAATGTTTTCTACATTTTCAAAAAATTGTTTTCTAAGTATTTTCAATGGTGTTGAAAACGGGTCTGCAATGTACTTATAGATTTCCAGTCCTACGCTTGATCAACGTATGACCGAATTTTTGTCGGAACAAGTATGGACTTGTTGAGACATCGAGTTATAAAAAATATTTTTATAAAGCTATTTTGGTAATATTATGTAGATTTTAAAGTGTTTAAAAACTTTCGAATAAAAAAGAGTAAAGAGTTAAAAATGTTTTAAAAATAATTTAATTGATAATAAACATAATTTAAGCTCTAGCTTCGTTCCTTTTCGAGGATGAAAAGTTCTAAAGGGGGAGGAATGTGATGACCCGGATTTTTAAACGTCTATTAATTGGGTAATTTAATAGTATAAATCATTGAAACGTTAATTTTGTTGGTCAAACAAATAAATTTTTGATAATGAAAATATTTGAACAAATATAAATTAATTTTAAAACCATAACAAATGTTGAATTACAAATCTTTGGAAATATAAAAAGTTATAGTAAATAAATAGATAATATATTTCACCATTTAAATTCAAGAATAAGATATCCATAATTAGATAAATAGATATATACAAGCTATATAGAATATATAAGTATATAAATGTGCATGTATGTATTTATGCCCATATGAAATAAAATATAAGAGAATAATGTATAAAATGTATAAGTAAATATATATATAATATATGTATACATACACCCTTATCTACATACTTCTAATATAATTTTTAATTAATTAAATATTTGGCAAAATTTAATTTAATGATCTTCTAATATAATTATTTAAATTTAAATTTCTACATTTTTAAAATTTTTAAGATAAGTATATATATAATTAGTAATTAAATGTTAATAACTTAAGTATAAAATTAAAATAGGAATAAATAAAAAGAAAATATTAAACTTAAAAATATAAATTTATGTAAATGGACATTTGTAAGCTAGGTGAAGACACATGTACACAAGTGCAAAATTTCTTCTTTTAATAGATTTCTTTATTTTATTTAATATGTATATATGTATGTATATATATTTATGTATATATATATAAAGAAAAAAATGAGAAACAAGGTGATGTTTAATAGGCAGCTTTCTCTTTAATATATACATCTCTCAAAAATTCTCCTTTCTTTCATTTTTTTAAAAAAAGAGAGAAGGAAACTATCAACTCTATTAAACACTTACAACTGAAGCAAAGCAAATTCAAGCTCAACCAAATCAAAGTAGATCAAGATCAAAATCAACTTGCAGTTTCAAAATTCTGGTTCCTTTGTTCATAGTTTTACAGTGAGTAAACTTTTCTTTTAAAAAGCTAAAACTTCTTTATAATGATGTGCATGTAATAACTAATGATAAAATTGACTTGAACATGTCTTGCATGGTAAAAGAATGTGTTGCCTGGGTGAATAAGCTTGAAATTGTTGTGTGTATATGTGCATGTCTCTGTTCTTGTTCTAGCAAGCTCAAAAATCATTCAAAATTCATTTTTTTTCTTCGCTCAAACACTTATAGGTTATGATATCTATAGAAAATTTGTTTGTGATAATGAAATCCTATTTTTAAAAATGATTTCAAGTGTAGTTAGTAAGTATTTCTTTGGAAAGAAAGAAATTACAATAGAGAAGGGAATATCTCAGGAATTCGACTATCTTGAATTTATGTTTTACTTATATAAATGGATTCGTCGCTGAAAATAATGATTTTTGATAGTCTTTCTTCGATTTTTAAGTACGTGAATGATGGAGTGTCGTGAGATGAACGGAGTTTGGTCATGGGTTGATTGCCGATGACCGCGAGGTTGATTTGGCGTCGAGTTGTGGCTGGAGGAAGCTTGATGGTCAGGGATCGAGGGAAAAATAGTGGTTTGATTTTAGGACCAACGTGGTGGCGCGGCGATGACAGAGTAGGGTTTTAGGTCACGTTTTGGTCGAGGGAAGTTCACGGCAGATTTAGGTGGCACGGTGGCGTCGAATTGTCTCGGAGGTGGGGGAAAGGTGATAGGAGACTAAGGCGGCGAGTTCCCCAGTGATCAGCGGCGGTAGTTCAAGGTACGAATAGGTGGTGGTTTTCTTTTAAGGCAATAGCAAATTTTCTCGATTTTGATTCAAGGGTTTCCATGGGATTCGGGGAGGCCGAAAGGGTCGAGGGTGGCGTTCATGACTTCGAGGTGGTGTTGGCGGCGGTCGGCGTGGTTTCGGTGACGTGTGCACGTGCACACCGTTGTTTGAATGTCATGTTGTAATGGGTCGAGAAATGGATAAGGGAGAGTTGGTAAAGAGAAGAAAAAAGAAGGGGAAGGCCGGACTGGGTTCGAGAATTTGGGCCGATGGGCCTGTTTGAAAATTTGGTTAGAAATTTTTAAACTAATCCAAAAATTTAGGTTAATAAATAGTGAAGATAAAATAGTTAAACTTTTAATAAAATAAGTTTAGAATAAGTATGTTATATGTTAATTATTTAAATTAATTCCTATAGTTTATTAAAGTAAAATAAAAGGTGAAACTAGAATGGTTAAGTGTAAATAAAATGTTTTTAATTTTTGATTAATTAAAGATCTTAAGTTAATCATATGTGTTAATAATTAATTAAAATATTTAATTAAAATAAAATATGATTAAATGGTTGTAATTTATTTGACAATAATTAAACAGGGATTGTAAATAATTAATCTTGGTTAAAATTGATTATATGATTTTGTGACTAATTAAGCTATTTTTATGGAATGTTTATTGAATATTTTGGATTGCTTTAATATCTCTAGTATGTTAATTCTAGTTATTCTGCGATTTGAAAACACCCTAGACCGAACTATTTATATAAATGTGAGATTTTTTATTGGAGATAGATATCTGTGATGGAATTTCTGTACGAATATGACATTCTGGAATTTAAATTGAATCGTTTTACTTAAACAACTTGGCTTAAAGAATGGCGTCGGATTCGAAGAGATCGGGGTCGGATATCATCGATATCCGGAACCACTTCGATTAGTAACTACTATAATTCTTCATAGATTTGATTACAGAATCAATTAGGTTGGAATGGAATAAATAAAGTATACTTGGCTATTTAAACTAAGTAACGGTACTTAGATATTATTTTGTGAAAAAGTGTTTGGCTATAGCAAGATAAAACTCGTAGTGGTGAACGAGTTACCTGGGTTTTCAAAGAATCTTTACAACTTAAGTATTTCATATTAAATCGGTTTACTCACGCTGGTTTCCAGCCTGACTCTGGTGTTATTTTATCGTAATGCTTTGGTTAGACCGACTATTATAGATTTTCATGTTAGGACATGCTGGAGCTCAGGAGGCGAGCTGGATGGCAGGGACGTATTGATTATATTCCGCTGCGAAGTAAAGATTGTCTAGACTGGATTTAGGGACAGTTATTATAACTGTCCAATTTATTTGAGAATGATTGTACTCCGATATATTGTATATAAATTGATATTTACAGCTTTCTTTGTGTAAATGTTGTTATTTGTATATTATATTTTGATCCGTTGCGATTGTGAGATTCTGTGCTGTTGTTTTCTGTTTCTTCTTCTACCTCTTTTTCTTCTTTACCCTAACATTCTAGCATTTCTGGTACTCGATTGCTCGGCACTCTATACAGTGAACGTATTGGTGTCGAATTTTCGAGGTCGAAAATTTAGGCCGTTAGAATGACTGTTCACACTATCTTTTGATATTGTATATAATCGTTCCGTTATGTGATTCTGATATTGTGTTCCTTATTCCTTGTTCCTTTTCTTTTTCTTTTTATTTCACCCTTACTTTTCATCTTCGCGGCACTTGGGTGCTCGGTATGTAATACCGTGGATGTATTAGTCTCAACATTCATTAGTCGAAAAAGCTTATTGTTACATCCTCGGTATGCGTGGCGACGAGATCGTGATACGGCTTGGGTGATGGATCCTGGTGAGGTGCTGATGATATAGAGATACTAGTGGGGATACTATCTATGTCCAACGAGGTACTAAGGTCCTTATATTTATATATACATACATAGTTATAATCTACTACGGGTAGATATGATGTATCGTACACGTACGTGGAGTCAAAGTGACTAAGTGAGACTAAAAGACAACATGAAATGGAAGACAATCGGCATAAACTTGCGCTAGGTATCAAGTTTATAATTTACTAATCACTAGAACGTTTTTCTGACCCCCTCATTATTACAACCCACGGTATAGCTTAGATGGATAGGTGCTGGTATAAGACGGGAACAACGAAAGGTCATGTTCCTTATTCATGCTTGACACTAACAAGGACATTAGACATTAGAAGTATCGATTTGGTCAGCAACTATATGTTCATTATACTTTACTAATCTATTGTGAGTTTATATCGATAGTGCTCTGATACGCATTCATTTGTTTATTTGTAGGATGCCAAACAAATGATCTATACTTTAGTCGACGTGGGTTTTCGATTTAGCGAAAATTCAAGCCTATTGGGGTGTGGGTTGTTATATGTTATGAATATATATATATATATATATATATATATATATATATTCAAAACATATACTAATCCAAACTTAATTAATGCGATTAACTATAAATAGTAAAAAAATAATGTTAAATAAAAATGTTTTTATTTGTAGCTATACCGGGTTTGATAGAGATTGAAGTATGCTTAGAGGAAATTATGTAATTTGTTTCATAAATCTAATTGGATAACAAATCTTGTTCAAAATAGAAGATGTTTTATTTCTATTATACACTTGTTATATTATGATACAATCAATTTAAAGTATATTAAATAGAAAATCCTTAAGTGATATGTTATGTGATTGTAATTATAATGTGTTGTGATCTCGAAAAATTTATCACGTTAAAAATAACATATTATTTTATACATTCCCAGTCAAGATGTTTCAAGATGGGATATCAATACATCCATTGAGACTAGAGTGTGTAACGCTCTATAAATGTTGGACAGCGTATTACTCATAGCTGTTGGGGCACCAAGGGGTTGTTGGAACTGAGCCGGCATATAATGGGGTAAATGGGTAAATTTCAAAATTTTATTCCATTTTGGGTCTTTGGGGCCTATAAAGTCTATATTTATTTAGATCTAAATCTAAATTTGTTTTAGAAAAATCAGTATTTTATTTAATTTACAAATAAAGTTTTATATCGATATTTTATTTATATTATATAGAATGAACATGCATACCATATGCATGTATATGTATGTGCACATGCAACGTATACAGTGTGCATGTTTAATATACCGTATATAGATGCAGGGATTTACACCGCAATAAATATATTAACCTCTCGGTATACATATGTGCTATCTAATATATATAGACACAAACACATATTTCAGTTTGGTATAAAATATATTTATAAGAGTATAAATATTAATACACACACATATATTTATAACAATGTAAAATAATTAATTTTGAAAATGCAAATATTAATAATTACTAATTTAATTTAAATTCAAATGTCAAATTTCAAATTTCAAATTTCAGATCTAAATCTAGACCTCAAAATATTTTCTAGCATCAAATTTATATCAAAAATAATATTTTGATAAAATAAAATATATAAACGTTAGTATATGGAATTAATTTTTTTCAAATATATATATATATATATATATATATATATAGACACACATATAAATTAATATTTAAATTTCAAATATAAATTAGCATTATATATTTAAATATAAATGGTAAAATTATATATATATATATATATATATATATATATATTCATACATATTTTTGGCCTATAATATGTTTGACAAAATCCTCTTTTTTAAAAATCCTTTACGATTTTAAAAATTGGTTTTTTTATATAATTCTTTTCTTTAAGGAAATGTTTTAAAAAAAATCGTAATCATTAGTATAATTAATGTACATTAATATTTATAATATATTTAAGGTTTTAAATAATATGTGTGTGTATGTATATATAATTATTATTTTGAAATTTTGAAAATGATTACTTGTATATGATTTAACTAAATTTTACATGTAATTTATATATACGTTTATACATTAAAAAATCAATTTTTTTTTTGAAATCCCTTTTGAGGTTAATTTTAATTTGAATTTTTTTTCTTTGTTGGCCAAGAGTTATATATGTGCACAGGCACGCACACACGCGCATACATATATATAATCTTTATTAAATCATTACACGTAAATACATGTTAACATACAATGTTGATAACACACATATATAGGAATTCGTGATACTGAGACCAATCTAAGCACATAAGATTCAAGATAATTATCAAACAAATAAATATAATTGTAACTAAATAAGTTACTGTGAATATATCGTATTTAATACACATTGAATGCTAAATCGATTAACTCCATATAAATCTAAATTCAAATCTTTCCAGAGAGAGCTACTAGAGTGAAAGCACTATGCACTATTGTCCTAATTTTACTTGAATTTGTGTTTGTAATGTTTGAATCAATAGAGGAAGGGGACTGCCATTTTCAATATGGATGCAGTAGAGGCTCAAAAGAAAGCCATAAATGAGAGGCTAAGGGTGTTTAAAATAATAGAGGAAAGGAGCAAAAAAAGGATCCATAAATAGCTCTACCAGTTCAAATCCTTTTTTTTGAACCACATCCTATTAGTTCATAAGACGATGGTTTTGATGACAACAACGTTAGGACTTGTTATAAAATATAAATACTAATAGTCTAGATATTTGTGTATATGCAGGATATATATGCAGGTATTGAGAAAGAATACTATAAAGTATAGAGATTCAAGACTGACGAATTCAAGATTGAAGAAACCAAGAATAAAGACTCATGGGTATCAAGAGTTCAAGATTTCAAGAGTTCAAAGGTTCAAGATATCAAGATAGGTAATAGTGTCTACATTTGTGATAGAACTTCATAATAGCACTACAATCTTTATTCGGATTTTAACTATGGAATGGAATCCACTTTCTCACTTTAATAGTGGAATGGAACCCACAAACCCTTTAGTGGGATGGAACCCACAAACTTATCTAGTGGAATGGAATCAACAAAATTTTCCAAATGATTTATTTTAAATATTTTTCCAAAAACTTTTTAAAGTCATCTCTTTCGGTTTAAATATTTTAGTCTTAAACTATTCTTATCATCTTTTATATTTTGATTTCAAAATCATCTCTTGTTTTTAAACTATCTCCGGCTTTTAATATTATAAGCTTTAAATCTAAAAAAGATATTCTATACTTTTTTTTAATATTACTTTTATATTATAGATTATATATTTTTAAGTTACCTTTTAAATCTCTTTTATAAGTTTAAACTATATTCAAAATGGTTTATAAATTTCAGAAATTACTTTGACAAGTTTTAGAAAGAAAATTTCTTTTAAAAACAAAAATCAATTTTCAGAATTATCATAGGCATGTTGACATACCCCTTCCCCCCATGTCGACATGGTGACCGTAGAATTCAAATTTCAAATATTCAAAAGAAGTGTCTATTCATCATAATCTTTCGCGAATGGACATAACTATTGTTCTCCTATAAATACCAGTTGTTTTCAACGAATTTTAACTTAGTTTTCTTCATTTCTTCACTCCTTCTTCTCCATTCAAATATTCTCTTGTATTTTAACAAAATTCTGCCGAAATTCTAAGTGAATCAAACTTGATCATCTTTAGTTTGATTCTTTGCCACTCTCTCTCAAAGATCTTAGTGTTATTCAGAGTTATAGGATCATTTGTAATCAAAAATTGAAAGATCGAAATGTATCGAGTCTCTATCTATCAATGTGATATTGGAAACGATGTGATTGTGGCCCGTAAATCGGTTGGGTGTGATTGTAGCTCGTGAATCAATTAGGTAATCTTGTAGCCAGGTTAAATCAAGAGAGTTTTCCCTGGACTAGGAGACATGAGAGTGTATCTCGTGGCCTTGAAATCGAGGTTGTAATATCGACATTATATTTGAAAAGAAATCTACATAAGAAATTGTGTAGGACGGGATGTAGGGTAACTCGAACCAATATAAAATTATGGTGTATTCTTTCCTTTACTTCTTTTATTACTATTTGCATCTATGTCTATGGTTGTCTCTGTATTTGTGAAATTGCATCGGTATGCGTTTAATTTGAAAAGATTTCAAAAATTCCATAAAATTGATTAAACACTATTCACCCCGCTTTAGTGTTAATCCTGCCTTAATATCCATAGTCCGCATTTCCTACATTTAGTATCAGAGGATTGGTTTTCAAAGTTATCATAATCTGATTTTTGAAAAAGTTTTCAAATGGCTGCCAACATTGGTAATGTTAACACAATCACTAGTTCATTTGTAGAGGGTCAGTCTACTGCTAGACTTCCACTTTTTAATGGTAGTAACTATGCATAGGCATGTGGGATGAAAATCTATTCACAGTCAATAGGATTAGACACTTGGAATACCACACAAACTTAGTATATAGAACAACAACTAATTTTGCATAATGGACTGCTGAGCAAAAGACCGTTGCACAAAGCAATTCCAAAGCCACGAATATTCTATTCTGTTCAATTGATAGGAATGAGTTTAATAAAATGATGTAACAACCCGCATATTTTACGATTGTATATTTAAATATAGCATCGTTAGTCGGATTAAAGTCCAAAAAGCTACCTTTTGCAAACAGCCGAATTAGGACTCGAGACCACTTCCATTGATATCAAAATGGCGTGTGCGACCTTTTTGAGTATAAACATCTATATGTTTGGAGTTAGCTAGAATTTTGATGTTTTCACTTAGGACTCTGGGTTTGGGTTTGGGTTTCAGCTCACTAACCCAACTCATTTTATATCCTAACTCCACCCCCTCTCCTCTTCATTCATTCTATTATTTTCCTAACACTTCAAGCTTTAGAAAAAATGAGGAAAGAGCTTGGAAGCTAAAATCCTAAGCCTTAGTTTCCTTTGCAAATTCAAGTTCTAGCTCCAAAAACAAAGAGAAGCTTAGGTAAGCATCCTCTTCTTCTTCTCCATCTCAATCTCTTATAACCTAACTTAGGAAATATTTGCTTCTAATCTTAGATTGGAGCTTTTAGAGTTGAAGTTGAAGAGTAGTTGATCTTCCCTTTGTTTTCAATCTTCTCCTTTGATGTTTTTGAGTTTTAAAGGTGAGTTTTTGAACTCACATCTGTGTCCATATCTTTGATAGTTGTTAGGTAGTGATTCCTAACATCTATTCCTTGTCCATTTGCTTTGGATTGAATTGTTTTTATGAATATTCCAATTTTTGGTGTTTCGAGGACAAAACTTTAAAAATCCTAAATTTGATGTTTGAACATGTTTTTGGTGGTGTACCGAAGAGCCTATAGGACTGGGTTGCCGATTGGCATAAACCGCTAGTGCCCATCGCTCATTCGATCGTAATTTTTTGGATTTTTGCCCCACTTGGGGACTAGGCTGAAAATACTGGAAACTCCAGTTCAATCGACTGAACCAGGAAGTCAGTCGACTGAACCGAACCCAGGAAATTTCTTGGGCCAGTATCAGTCACTGACCACTCTGGGACAGTCGACTGAGCCTGGAAATCGAAGTTTTCCAGGCATGATTCAGTCGACTGACCACCCTGGTTCAGTCGACTGAACTTGGAAACAGAAAGTTTCTAGGAATTGTGTCAGTCGACTGAATCTGTTGTCTTAGTCAAATTTGCCTATTTTCCTTGGGTTTCCAATTTTAATCGATTCGTCTTGATCCAATTTGTTGTTATCACCTTTGTTGACTTTGATAACTTATTTTTATGGGACTTTTGGGAATATCTATTTCGATGGATTTGGAATCGATTTCTTTGGATTTTATTCACGTCTTTGAATGTGAATTTTTGGTGAATGATTGTTTTTACAATCATTTTTGGTGATTTGTCACTTCGAAATACAAAGGTTTTTATACTAGTAGTAAATATTCAAACCCTTTCACAAAGATGGTTTCAACACTATTTTTAATACAAAACTTGTTTATAAAACTATTTTCCAATCTATTAGTATATACAAACCTTTTCCTCATTCGTTCGAGAAATCCAATTAAACAACTTAGCAAAACAAGTGGTATGAAATGCTTGCGTTTACTTAGTCGGTTAATTCTTAGACTTGTTCGATTGAAACTCTAGTGACAATTTTCGGGTGGAAATCTACAATTTATTCGTAAATATTTAAGTTAAGCCAGTGGTTACGGGACATGAAGCTAAACTCATTTATTTACTAGCTTAGTGTGATCGACACTACTTGATGATCGATGATGATCATTTTGTGGTTTAGACTAGCAATGTGTGATGTCTCTTTGTCTACGAGGGAGACTAAACCCCGTTTCTGTGGAGTTTCGGCTCAAAATTGGTGGGGTAGTGACCCATGGTCTTCGGGCTGTTTGTGGAGCCTCGGCTCAAAAATTAATTGTAACGACCCGTAATTTTAGGCAATATCAATTTAATAATTTGAATTAATAATTAAAATTGATTTGATAATTTTTCTTTATAATTTTAATTTAAATTGGTAAATTTAATCTTTTTAAGGTTAATAAAAAAAATTAATGTGGTAATTTTGATCAATATCCTTTTAACAATTTAAAATTTGATAAGAATTATTTTTCAAAGCTAATAAAATTTTATTCTATTTATAATATATATATTTGATATATATTATGGATAGGAAAATCTTTTATTTTAAATAAAAGATTAATTTTGAAATTGTAATATATATGTAGTATATGTTATAATTTGGAGTTGTTTTAAAATTTAATTTAATCTATTTTATATATGTATGAATATATTGTAATTTAAAGCTTTGTTTTAAAATTAACATTTTTCAAAAGATAATTTAAGATTAATTCAATTGTTTTAAAACATATAATACATTTATTTGATTTAAAAAGTAAACTATTTATAAAATAAAAATTTACAAAGATTTCCTACTTGTATATTTATTTAAAATTCAAAGTTTATTAACATAAAAACATTTCATATGCATAAAAACATTTCATAAATACAAATATGCATATTACATAGATATAAGATATAATTATTATTTTTATAAGGTTTTAAAAACAATTTTGCAAAGATCTTTTAACACTTGTAAACTTTTTAAAATATGCTTGAGACACTTGTTCAATTTATCAACAAGTGGCACTATTTTTATTTTTATTTTAATAAATGTTTTTAGAAGAAAACTTAGTTCTTTTACATAACACTTTCATTTTCTTTGTTTATTTTTCTTAACTCAAACCAGAATTTTTATCAAACCTGAAGTAAAAATTGAAATCTGCAAAATCAAGTTTGAAAGTAAAAACTGCAATTCAAATGAAGTTTTTCTCAACAAAATGAAAGCTGCAATTCAAATCTACTGCATTTCAAAGGAGTGTTCAACAGCAAGTTTTAAATCAACAAACTGAGGCATGCAAAGAATTCCAACATCAACGCAAATCAAAAGCTTTTTCAGTTAAATATTTAAAGGCCTGGGAAAATAAAATCAAAACCTACTCTGCAAATTTGAATTGGTGAGTAAATATTTTAAAAAAACAGTTTGATCTGGTTTTACTGCCATGCATGTGTTGATATTGACTTGTATTAAAGTTCTTTAGATTAAATTAATATGAATTGGTATATATATACGTGTATAGGTATGGATGCATATGAAACTCTGTTTACTATTTTTTTAGACCAGAATTCTCTTCAAAAAATTCAAATCTTCCACTAATGTCATTATTTGACATTGATGATTGAATAGAAGTTGTTTGTTATTGTTTGTTGTTAATTTTAAAAATAGTTTCATAATTTAAAATGCAACAAATAATTATAGATAAGGAATCAACAGTAAAACTAGGATTTTTGTTAAAAATCAACTGTCTTAAATTTTAATTTGAATTACGTGCATGTAATCACGATGAAAAATCGTGAATTTGGATATGCATTTTGTAATTTTTAATTGGATAATTCTTGTGAATTTTGGGTTGGTTCGAAATTGGGATTTTGGTGAATTGCCAATTATCCACTCAATAATTTGATTTGATATCTTGGTCGAAGCTAGTTTATGAGTTGTTGATTATGGGAAAAATGCAATTGATTTTTTTCAATGAGTGATTTGATCGAATTCGATTAAACTAGGGTTTTAGCCTGCTTATTGTTCGGCTTTGTTGTCGAGATGATTAGGTCATGAAGATTGGACCGGAGTCGTTCTAATTTTGGGAAGATGAAGCTTGTGGTCGTGGTGTTCGATGGTGGGGACGGGGAAGTTCAACGGTGTCGTGGTGATCGGCCGTGGGTGGATTTGGGAAAGTGATAGCTTCAGTTTTTCGATCGAGGATCGAAATTTTGATTTGATTGAGTTTTGGTGGATCTGGGTTCGTATTAGTGCTCACACGCGTTCAGGTGACTGTCGACGGTGGGCACGACGAACTACGGCGGCCGGAGTTTTAGGTGCGCGTGCACCGTGCACGATTTGGGGGCTGGGAAGTTTGGAGTTTGGGAAGACGAGTTGTGACCCGAAGGAGCTCTCGCGTTATCATCAGTGATGACTCAAAGTCGAAGGGGAGCTAGAGTGTCTCGGGGAGAAGCTCTTGTTCAGGATGGGTTCGACTCGAGTTGTTTAGGTCGTATGTTTTCTAGGTAGTAATGTGTAGATATAAGTTGCAAATTAACTTGAGTTTGAATAAATGAAATCAAGCATTAAATTGTAAACAAGTTTTATAAAAGAAGCAAAATACTAAGTTAAACTTGTTGCTTGAAAAAAAAAGTGTAAATCAAACTTCTAAAGTATTAATTGAATTTATTTTAAATTTAAATTGTTAAGAAGTTGTTTTTGAAAATAATTATTTAAGTAAATTTTGAATTTCAATTTAAAGAAGTGTTTTGAATTTTAACTCAAAAGAAATGTTTTCATTTTAAAATATTAAATCAAAGTTATTAAGTAATGTCTAAAAACTAAGTTTCAATTTATATTGAAAATTACTAAGTTTAAATTAGATAATTTAAAGTGTTTTAAATTTTGAAATTTGTTTCTAAATGCATTATTTTCAAATGAAGGTTAATGTTATAATTTTGTAAACCAAATAGAATAATTTGTTTTTAAGTTATTAAAATTTGATTAAATTCAAATAATTAATTTATGAAGATAAATATGGTTAATTTATCTTTGTTATGAACCTATGGATACTTAATTAATATAAATTGTTAATAAGTAAAAGATTAATTAAGATAAATGTTTTTTAATTAATTAAGGATTTTTAAATATAAGAAGTTAATTAATTAATTAATTAATTAATTTTAAATGATTAGTTAATTGTTTATTTAATTTTAAATAATCACTTAATTATGAATTAATTAAGTTTAATTACTTAATGAAGTAATTAATGGTGAATTTCTCAATGTAAATAATGGAAGTAACTACTCATGGGAGTAACTAAATGGAAGTGATTAATGGATAATCACTAGATGTTATTAATCTAAGGATTGATTAATATAATTATTTGGAAGTTAATTAATTATAGAGTAATTAATTAAAGAATTTAAGATTATTTAATGGTGGGATAAATTACTTGTTAAGTAATTCATTAAAAGAATAATCATCTAATGGAAGTAGTTAGAAGATAATTAATTATGTAAGTAATTAAGGGTTAATTACTTAATTAATTTAGTTAATTAATTAATGTGATTAATTAATGAATGTGATTAATTTAAGATTAATTACTAAGTGTAATTAATTTAAAATTGTAATTAATTAATAAAGTAATTAATTAAGGATTATTTATTAATTTAATTGATTAATAATTACCTAAGAAGTAATTACAGATTAATTAATTAGATTAGTTCATCAAAGATTAATATAATTAATTAAGATGTTAATTAATTAAAATAAGTAATTACAAGTTGTTAATTACTGTTTATGATAAATGAGATAATTAATTACAAGTTAATTATTTAATTTATTAAAGAAATTATTAATTAATAAGGATCATTAGTTAATATAATTAATTAATAAATCAAGGTTGATTTATAAAGTGATTAATTTAAGTGTGATTAATTAATTTTAATTAATTGAGGTTTAATGGAATTAGTCATAGTTAATTAATAAATGGAAGTAAATGTAGGATCATTAATTATTGTAATTAATGATAGTGATTAAAGGTTAATTATTGTATATGGTTAAGGCTAATTACTTGAATGTCATTAAAGAATAATTAATCAAGAAGATTAATTAAGAAGATCATTAAGAGATGATTACTTAATTTATTTGGAATAAATAAATGAAGAAGGATTTAGGTAATCCGATTGATTAAGAGTTAATCAATTCTGCTTTGGATGTTTGATTAATGTTGATTGATTCATATTGAATGATTGATATTGGGTGATTGGTTGATGCTGGATGATTTGGATATCTATGATATGTGATATGCTGCTTTATGAGATGAATGTTTGATATGAATTATCTATTGTGATAATGTGATTCATCTATCTGTTTATATCATCCTGGATATAAGTTTAAATGTTTAAACCCTTAAACAACTTGGACATTAAAATGGCATTTGGTTTCGATGAGACCGGGATCGGGTTTCCATATTTGGATATCCGAAAACCACATCGATCCAAATTAAACATTAGGTCGTGAATCCAAGTGGAGCTTAGTGAAGACTCGAATTGTAAGAACTATTCGTCAGTATAACTCTGGGGGTGATTCCGTGATGAGTTTGATGAGATAGTACTTATAGGTTCGAGATGGTATTTAGAGTGCAAGGGCTATGGTCGTTGACCCTGAGGGTGATTCCAAAATGAGTGCAACGAGATAGTGCCTTCGGTTTCGTTCGAACCCGGAATGAACTTGTATGGATTGAATGCTTTCAGAACATCGTCAGGTGGACGATGAGCATTCTAAGATAGATATGTTCTATAAAGGTAATCGCAGCCTCAAGCCTCATCAACCGGAAATGGCTAAAACAGGGGAGGTGTAGCAAGGCTAGGTGGGTAGCACCCATTTCAGTGTGAGGTCATTCCTGTCTAGATGTCCCTTTTATTTCGGCTTTGTGGGTGGTTGTCGCGCCAACCACGGGGTGATCTTACTCGGGTCTGTTCAGTAAGGAATGGTCCCGGCTTTGTGTTGCAGGGGATTGGGAGTGATCCTCGGTACTGTGATCTAGGCCACGTACTGTGACAGGCGGTACCCCGGTAGCCCTACCATTGACGGAAACCCATTCTTCCTACGAGACCCTACGGTTTTGTTTGTATAACCCACTTTTGTGGCTAGTAGCTGGAATTTAATAAATGTAACAATTTAGGCTATTTCTTATTTACTTGAAAACCCTATACACTATTATAATATCACTGGATTTCCTATCAAATGTTTTGGTTAGCGTAAGGTAAAAACTTTTCCATGTTTATGTGTGGGAAGTCTTACGTGATACCTTTTCTTTTCAAAATTTTTCTAAAGTTAAGCAATTTTAAACTCGTTTACTCACACCCGACCCCTGTCTGACCCGAATGTTTATTTTCTATTTTATTAAACTCTTGGGTACTCATATTATGTATGAGTAGTCAAGTGATTAAGGTTTGCTTGACGAACTCTAGAGGAGATATGGAGCAGGAGGCTTCCATGTGTAGATATATTATGGTTCCGCTGTGTTTGAGATTGTATCTGTATCTTGTGTACTTGAGTTGTATAGTTAGACAGATGTTTATAACTGTCTAATATGTGTTGAATAAGTTATGTACTCTGATGTAATATGATAGTATGTAATATTTTATGTGATATATTATATTTCATTCGTTCCACTGTGAGTTATCTAATGTTGTTGTGTTTCTTCTTTCTTTTCTTTTCTTCTTCTATCCCTTTCTTTCTTAATTAGTGATGCGACTTTCTGGTGTTAGAAAGTTGGGTCGCTACAGGTGGTATCAGAGCATTAGGTTGAGTGAATACCCAGGATCTGGAGTGGTGTCTTTCTTGAGAGAGCGTACTTGTATTTTTATGTATAACTATATATATATATATATATATCTACCTAATCTGTTGGGTTATCTGTTCGGATTTTCCAACATAAGTTTTAGAGGTAGATGGAGTAGTGGTGTGTGTGTAACACGACTACCACTAATGGAAGAGGTTCATATGTTTGAGGTTGGAAGTATTTTTGTCGAGACTGTAGACCTAATACCATCTCGAGTGAGATTTGTAGCTTGGAGTAAGAATTTCTCTGATATCCGAAGGAAATATTTTTTAAAAAAGATTCAGAGTCTATCTTTGAAGTATTAGTTTGGATCTGTCGGAAGTGTAGAAGTAAGTGATGATATCTTGATTACTGCGTGATGAGATGCAGTATCCATGGATATTTTCAGAAGATGCTTTCTCTTGAAGCAGTTTAGACATAGTTGAGGAGCAGTCTTTACCTGCCGCAGGGAAGATTCGTCTGTGTGGAAGTTATATGGATCTTTAGCAAGGAGGTTGGTTGTTTTGGGAATATGAGACTAAGCTCTATGAGTTGCTTCGCTTCGGCATGGTCTCATTGTCATACATTAAGGAGAGCGAGATGTTGATGCTTGGTTTGGAGCCTGAATTTCTTGAAAGGATGTCCGCCATCTCGAAGGTCCATTGTTGTGGTTTGTTGATAGGTTTGGTTTTCGAGGAGCCTTTGGATTAGAAGTCTTTGGTTAGCTATGGTAGCAGTGCAGCTCGAAGTGTTCGATGTGCTGTCAAGAAGGTCTTTTAGTTTTGCAGTATCATCGAGGGAGAGTTTGGAAGCAGCAGTGTGGCTCATTTCTCTGATGGTTCAGGAATCTTTGTGGTTCTTCTTTTAGCAGTCCGGGCAGTTGGTGAATGTTTTCTTGAAAGTTAACCTTGTTTGAAAAAGCTTAAGGTTGTTCTAATTAGGAAAGAGAGGACGGTTTCTTTGGAATCCGAACTAGGTAGGATTGCAAAAGTGACTTGCGATTAGTTTGGGAATTTTTCTTGAGCAATCTTTTGTTTGAGATTGAGGGTTCTCATGTGGAAGTAGGAGCTACTGATGTAATCAGAAGTTTGTCTATATCTGGAGTTGAGTTCTGTATTGTTTTGGGTTCCAGAAGCGATTTTGGTGTTCAGCCTGGTTGTAGTTTGGTTCTTGGGGAAGGAAGAGTTGGTGTAGCAGCTCAGAAATTTTTGGAGTTCGGGTTGGTCAGATCTAGCTTTTGAGTTGAATTCTGCTGTAAGGTTGTGTGACCGAGTCAGATGAGTCACTTAGATTTTATGGATTTGATTAACAAAGTTTCCCGGATATATTGGATAAGTTTGCACTCGTGTTCATCAACAGTACTCTCATCTATTCCAGAATCAGAGTTGTGCAGCGGAAGCAAGGTAGCAGCTGTGCAAGGAAGGAAACAAGTTCAGTTTACTATTGCTTGGGAAGTAGAGCTTGTGTTCTGGATTTCGACGGATCTTGGAAGACTTTTCTGTTGGATAGGATCCAGAAATTGGTTTGCTTTGGTCTAGTTGTTTCTGGAAGTGTCGGCATAGGTTGAGCTGATCAGGAAGAAGATTGGCAGCCCAGAATTATCTGTTGAGTTATACAGATATGAGATAAGGAATTTGGAATTCGAAGTTGGAGACTTCATTGTTGTTAAGATTTCTCTAGTTAAGAGGGCAGCAATTGGGTAAAATTGGAGGCTAGTCCCGAGGCATTTGGGATTTCTTATCTGTGTTTTTGATAGGATAAGATTGAATTGCCTGTTTAGATGGCTGGGATTCATTGTATTTCACGTATCTCTGAGGGAGTACGTGTATGATTTATTGTTGGTTGTGGAATCTGTAGTTCAGTTGGATTTGGAAGTTGAGCTAGACTTGAGTATAGTCTGATGTTCTGTTCAGATTGATGGATCTAGAGATGAGAGGAGCTCTGGATTTGGTAGTGTAGTTTGTTAGCTTCTGTAGAGCGAGTCTCCCGGTGATTTATAATTGGGAAACTCCAGATAGTATTAGTAAGATTTATTTTGATTTGTGTCTGGATAATTAGTTAGGTTTGTTTGATTGATTGATTGCTATGGTTGTTAGTAACTGGATGATAGGTATGCTTTGCTGTTTGAATTAAAATCTTTGTCGGGTTATTAAATTACCTTTGCTTTTAAATTTCGGGGATGAATTTCTTTTAAGGGGGGAGGATTGTAACGACCCGGAATTTTAGGCAATATCAATTTAATAATCTGAATTAATAATTAAATTGATTTGATAATTTTTCTTTATAATTTTAATTTAAATTGGTAAATTTAATCTTTTTAAGGTTAATAAATTTTCTTTAATCTGGTAATTTTGATCAATATCTTTTTAACAATTTAAAATTTGATAAGAATTATTTTTCAAAGCTAATAAAATTTTATTCTATTTATAATATATATATTTGATATATATTGTGGACAGGAAAATCTTTTGTTTTAAATAAAAGATTAATTTTCAAATTGTAATATATATGTTATAATTTGGAGTTGTTTTGAAATTTAATTTAATCTATTTTATATATGTATGAATATATTGTAATTTAAAGCTTTGTTTTAAAATCAATATTTTTCAAAAGATAATTTAAGTTTAATTCAATTGTTTTAAAATATATAATACATTTATTTGATTAAAAAAGTAAACTATTTATAAAATAAAAATTTACAAAGATTTCATACTTGTATATTTATTTAAAATTCAAAGTTTATTAACATAAAAACATTTCATATGCATAAAACCATTTCACAAATACAAATATCCATATTACATAGATATAAGATATAATTATTTTTTTATAAGGTTTTAAAAACAATTTTGCAAAGATCTTTTAACACTTGTAAACTTTTTAAAGTATGCTTGAGACACTTGTTCAATTTATCAACAAATGGCACTATTTTTATTTTTATTTTAATAAATGTTTTTAGAAGAAAACTTAGTTCTTTTACATAACACTTTCATTTTCTTTGTTTATTTTTCTTAACTCAAACCAGAATTTTTATCAAACCTGAAGTAAAAATTGAAATCTGCAAAATCAAGTTTGAAAGTAAAAACTACAATCCAAATGAAGTTCTTCTCAACAAAATGAAAGCTGCAATTCAAATCTAATGCATTTCAAAGGAGTGTTCAACAGCAAGTTTTAAATCAACAAATTGAGGCATGCAAAGAATTCCAACATCAAAGCAAATCAAAAGCTTTTTCAGATAAATATTTAAAGGCCTGGGAAAATAAAATCAAAACCCGCTCTGGAAATTTGAATTGGTGAGTAAATATTTAAAAAAACAGTTTGATCGGGTTTTACTGCCATGCATGTGTTGATATTAACTTGTATTAAAGTTCTTTAGCTTGAATTTATATGAATTGGTGTATATATATGTGTGTGTATAGGTCAGGATGCATAAGAAACTCTGTTTACTATTTTTTTAAGACCTGAATTCTCTTCAAAAAAATCAAATCTTCCACTAATGTCATTATTTGACATTGATGATTAAATAGAAGTTGTTTGTTATTGTTTGTCGTTAATTTTAAAAATAGTTTCATAATTTAAAATGCAACAAATAATTATAGAAAAGGAATTAACAGTAAAACTAGGTTTTTGTTAAAAATCAACTGTCTTAAATTTTAATTTTAATTACATGCATGTAATCACGATGAAAAATCGTGAATTTTGATATGCATTTTGTAATTTTTAATTGGATAATTCTTGTGAATTTTGGGTTGGTTCGAAATTGGGATTTTGGTGAATTGCCGATTATCCACTCAATAATTTGATTTGATATCTTGGTCGAAGCTAGTTTGTGAGTTGTTGATTATGGGAAAAATGCAATTGATTTTTTTCAATGAGTGATTTGATCGAATTAGATTAAACTACGGTTTTATCTTGCTTATTGTTCGGCTTTGTTGTCGAGATGATTGCATCATGAAGATTGGACCGGAGTCGTTCGAATTTTGGGAAGATGAAAATCGTGGTCGTGGTGTTCGATGGTGAGGACGGCGAACTTCAACGGTGTCGTGGTGATCGGCCGTGGGTGGATTTGGGAAAGTGATAGCTTCAGTTTTTCGATCGAGGATCGAAATTTTGATTTGATTGAGTTTTGGTGGATCTGGGTTCGTATTAGTGATTTGATTGAGTTTTGGTGGATCTGGGTTCGTATTAGTGCTCGCACGCGTTCAGGTGACTGTCGACGGTGGGCGCGACGAACTACGGCGGTCGGAGTTTCAGGTGCACGTGCATCGTGCACGATTTGGGGGCTGAGAAGTTTGGAGTTTGGGAAGACGAGTTGTGACCCAAAGGAGCTCTCACGTTATCATCAGTGACGACTCAAAGTCAAGGGGGAGCTGGAGTGTCTAGGGGAGAAGCTCGGGTTCAGGATGGGTTCGACTCGAGTTGTTTAGGTCGTATGTTTTCTGGGTAGTACAGTGTGGATATAAGTTGCAAATTAACTTGAGTTTGAATAAATGAAATCAAGCATTAAATTGTAAACAAGTTTTATAAAAGAAGCAAAATACTAAGTTAAACTTGTTACTTGAAAAAAAAGTGTAAATCAAACTTTTAAAGTATTAATTGAATTTATTTTAAATTTAAATTATTAAGAAGTTGTTTTTGAAAATAATTATTTAAGTAAATTTTGAATTTCAATTTAAAGAATTGTTTTGAATTTTAATTTAAAAGAAATGTTTTCATTTTAAAATATTAAATCAAAGTTATTAAGTAATGATCTAAAAACTAAGTTTCAATTTATATTGAAAATTAATAAGTTTAAATTAGATAATTTAAAGTGTTTTAAATTTTGAAATTGTTTCTAAATTCCTTATTTTGAAATAAAGGTTAATGTTATAATTTTGTAAACCAAATAGAATAATTTGTTTTTAAGTAATTAAAATTTGATTAAATTCAAATAATTAATTTATGAAGATAAATATGGTTAATTTATCTTTGTTATGAACTTATGGATACTTAATTAATATAAATTGTTAATAAGTAAAAGATTGATTAAGATAAATGTTTTCTTAATTAATTAAGGATTTTTAAATATAAGAAGTTAATTAATTAATTATTTAATTAATTTTAAATGATTAGTTAATTGTTTATTAAATTTTAAATAATCACTTAATTATGAATTAATTAAGTGTAATTACTTAATGAGGTAATTAATGGTGAATTTCTGAATGTAATTAATGGAAGTAACTACTCATGGGAGTAATTAAATGGAAGTGATTAATGGATAATCACTAGATGTTATTAATCTAAGGATTGATTAATATAATCTTTTTGAAGTTAATTAATTATAGAGTAATTGATCAAAGAATTTAAGATTATTTAATGGTGGGATTAATTACTTGTTAAGTAATTAATTAAAAGAATAATCATCTATTGGAAGTAATTAGAAGATAATTACTTATGTAAGTAATTAAGGTTAATTACTTAATTAATTTAGTTAATTAATTAATGTGATTAATTAATGAATGTGATTAATTTAAGATTAATTACTAAGTGTAATTAATTTAAAATTGTAATTAATTAATAAATTAATTAATTAAGGATTATTTATTAATTTAATTGATTAATAATTACTTAATGAAGTAATTAAAGATTAATTAATTAGATTAGTTCATCAAAGATTAATATAATTAATTAAGATGTTAATTAATTAAAATAAGTAATTACAAGTTGTTAATTACTGTTTATGACAAATGAGATAATTAATTACAAGTTAATTATTTAATTTATTAAAGAAATTATTAATTAATAAGGATCATTAGTTAATATAATTAATTAATAAATCAAGGTTGATTTATAAAGTGATTAATTTAAGTGTGATTAATTAATTTTAATTAATTGAGGTTTAATGCAATTAATCATAGTTAATTAATAAATGGAAGTAAATGTAGGATCATTAATTATTGTAATTAATGATAGTGATTAAAGGTTAATTACTGTATATGGTTAAGGCTAATTACTTGAATGTAATTAAAGAATAATTAATCAAGAAGATTAATTAAGAAGATCATTAAGAGTTGATTAATTTATTTATTTGGAATAAATAAATGAAGAAGGATTTAGGTAATCCTATTGATTAAGAGTTAATCAATTCTACTTTGGATGATTGATTAAAGTTGATTGATTCATATTGAATGATTGATATTGGGTGATTGGTTGATGCTGGATGATTTGGATATCTATGATATGTGATATGCTGCTTTATGAGATGAATGTTTGATATGGATTATCTATTGTGATAATGTGATTCATCTATCTGTTTATATCATCCTGGATATAAGTTTAAATGTTTAAACCCTTAAACAACTTGGACATTAAAATGGCGTTTGGTTTCGGTGAGACCGGGATCGGGTTTCCATATTTGGATATCTGAAAACCACACCGATCCAAATTAAACGTTAGGTCGTGAATCCAAGTGGAGCTTAGTGAAGACTCGAAGCGTAAGAACTATTCGTCAGTATAACTCTGGTGGTGATTCCTTGATGAGTTTGACGAGATAGTACTTATAGGTTCGAGATGGTGATTTAGAGTGCTAGGGCTATGGTCGTTGACTCTGAGGGTGATTCCAAAATGAGTGCAACGAGATAGTGCCTTCGGTTTTGTTCGAACCTAGAACGAACTTGTATGGATTGAATGCTTTCAGAACATCATCAGGTGGAGGATGAGCATTCTAAGATAGATATGTTCTATAAAGATAATCGCAACCTCAAGCCTCATCAACCGGGAATGGCTAAAACAGGGGAGGTGCAGCAAGGCTAAGTGGGTAGCACCCATTTCAGTGTGAGGTCATTCCTGTCTAGATTTCCCTTTTATTTCGGCTTTGTGGGTGGTTGGTCGCGCCAACCACGGGGTGATCTTACTCGAGACTGTTCAGTAAGGAATGGTCCCGGCTTCGTGTTGTAGGGGATTGGGAGTGATCCTCGGTACTGTGATCTAGACCACGTACTGTGACGGGTGGTACCCCGGTAGCCCTGCCATTGATGGAAACTCATTCTTCCTACGAGACCCTTCGGTTTTGTTTGTATTACCCACTTTTGTGGCTAGTAGCTGGAATTTAATAAATGTAACAATTTCGGCTATTTCTTATTTACTTGAAAACCCTAGACACTATTATAATATCATTGGATTTCCTATCAAATATTTTCGTTAGCATAAGGTAAAAACTTTTCCATGTTTATGTGTGGGAAGTCTTACATGATACCTCTTCTTTTCAAAGATTTTTCTAAAGTTAAGCAATTTTAAACCCGTTTACTCACACCAGACCCTTGTCTGACCCGAGTGTTTATTTTCTGTTTTATTAAACTCTTGGGTACTCATATTATGTATGAGTAGTCAAGTGATTCAGGTTTGCTTGACGAACTTTGGAGGAGATATGAGCAGGACGCTTCCACGTGTAGATATATTATGGTTCCGTTGTGTTTGAGATTGTATCTGTATCTTGTGTACTTGAGTTGTATAGTTAGACAGATGTTTATAACTGTCTAATATATGTTGAATAAGTTGCGTACTCTGATGTAATATGATACTATGTAATATTTCATGTGATATATTATATTTCATTCGTTCCGCTGTGAGTTATCTGATGTTGTTGTGTTTCTTCTTTCTTATCTTTTCTTCTTCTATCCCTTTCTTTCTTAATTAGTGATGCGACTTTCTGGTGTTAGAAAGTTGGGTCGCTACATTGATGGTTAGCAACCATGGAATAGCGTTCCGTTTGTGATACACGTGTTGGTGAGTTTTCATCTTCCCGTTTTGTGATAGGCCTCCCCCTTTTGTGATTTCTGGATTTCTAGTTGACGATTTCTAGAATTTGTGTTTCGCCTCTTTTTGTGATTGGCGGTGATATGTTTGCTGATATTTAGGGTTTGGTGAATAAAATAAAGAATATGACATTCTTTTTAATGCTTTGAGATTTCTTGAGATATTGTATGATTTTTGTGTTGTCTAATGTATACTTTTCAGAGAATGACATTATTATTATCATATGTTTTTGTCATATCTCTTATTCTATCTCATTTTATCTGATATTTATAGCTAGACTAATCCTTTTGTTATTTTCTTATCAAATAATACTCGGGTCAGACCGAGATGTTACAAGTGCTTCTGCTTGACTCTTCTTTTGGGCACATTATCTGACTTTTGACTAACTACTCTAGTTTAGTAGTTTTTGTTGTTATACATATGAGATAGAGACTCCTTGATGTATTTATTCTTTTGTCTAGAACTTGTATCTATTCTTTTATGATATTGTGGACCTTATTTGACCACTACTCTGATGTACACTTCTATATGTTATATTCATATCTGTTTCCGCCTTTGTGATATGGATATCTGTGACTGATTTGTGTTGCACTTATTTCTATATTTGTTTCTAAAGATCATATAGCCACTGTGTAGTAGCTTTGAGTCTGTATCGGTATGTCGGATTTCCTCTTGAAATGAAATGCATGTTATACTATCTGACAATTGGTGCTCGCACAAAGTAATTACATGGATGGTCGCTCCTCAACAGCCTTATTCTTCATGCTAGTTGACGACATTACCTCGTAGTGTCCTTGGCCAGCGTGAGTATAGAGGTGGGGCATCACAGCTTGGTATCAGAGCCAAACTTCGGAACAATGTAGAATAATCTAGCAAGGATCATTGTCCGAAGTCCTTCTTAGGAGTCATGCTTTAGGGTTTATTCTAGTCATTGGACCCGTTCTATCCTATTTTCTTTTATGATGCCTTTTTTATCAATCATGATTGTTTGATATTCATTTTGTGAATAACCTTTTTCTTCTTCTTTATTTCTTTCTTAAAGCGGAGAAATGGTTAGACCAGGCTGTCCCAGCGCAAGTCAATCTAGTGCTACTCCTCAGGATGGAGTATTTATGTCTTCCCAACAGCGTCTTCATCTTGTAAAGAATGCTCAAGCTATCGGACCCATTCCAGAGCCTACTCACCCTAAATCTGGGTTTGTGCGCTTGTGTAGTGATTATACCCATTTGGTGGAAAGCCATTCAAGGGTTCCGAAAGCGTTATCGAAGTCCAAGCTTGGCTTAGAACATGCAATCGCATCTTTTCTCGCATGAATCTTATTGATTTGCATCGTGTCCAAGTGGCTTCTAGTATGTTCCAAGAAAGAGCATAAGATTGGTATAAGCTTCTGATTTCTGAAATTATTGAAGCGGATCTTACGTAGGATCAATTCTGGGAAAGATTTGAATCGAAGTTTGTACCAAAAGCTAAAATAGTGACTCTGGCCTGTCGTTTTATTGACCTTGTTCATGGTGAATCTTCTGTGGCAGATTATATCGCATCTTTTGAATCCCTTTCTAAATATGGGGTTGAGTATATAAATACCCCATTGAAGAAAAATTAGAGGTTATCTATGGCTTGAATAAGAATCTCAAAAGCCTTTACTTTTGAAATTGGAAGTTTCTTTCGACCAACTTGTTGGTACTTTTTCTTTAAGTGTTATGGCTTTGATGACTTCTTTGAGAATTGCGTATCCAGTCAATGGATCCGCAACACTCAATTTACTTTGTAAAGATGTCGAGATTATTTTATGTGATTATTCTTTCCATGTCGATTTGCATGTCATGCATTACTTAGTCTTTGGAATGATTTTGGGAATGGATTGGCTTAACCATTATGAATCCCATATCCAATGTCCTGAGCGGACTATTCATCTTCGACACCCTCAATCTATTAAGAAGATTTCTATTGTTCTTAAAGATTCAGATTCCAACTTGGCAGCATCTTTATATTCACTAAACCCTCATGATGACAACAATGATGATGAGGAAGATGTCATTTCACTCATTCACGTTGTTCATGAATTTTCTGACATATTTGAGCCCGTTTTAGGATTACCACCTAAGCAAGCAATTGAGTTCAGAATTAATCTAATCCCTGGAGCTCTACCTATCACTCGTCCTCCTTATCGTATGTCCAATAAAGAAAATGAGGAGATGCATAAACAATTATCTGAATTAGAAGAGAAGCAAGTTATTCGTTCTAGTTCCTCTCCTTGGGGAGCTTCGGCTATTTTTGTGAAGAAATCCGATGGTACACTTAGGCTTTGCGTTGACTACCGCAAGCTTAATGATCGTACTATCAAGAATAAATATCCTTTACCCCGGATTGATGATTTATTTGATCAACTTAGTGGTGCTTGAGTCTTTTCACAGTTAGACTTAGCAACCGGTTTTCATCAGCTTCGAATTGCGGATGATAACATTACTTTGATATCATTCCGTACTCGTTATGGATCTTATGAATGGCTTGTTATGCCATTTGGTTTAACGTATGCCCCAGCTTATTTTGTTGACCTTGTGAATCGAGTTTTCAAAGACTTTCTTGATCGATTTATTCTCATCTTTATAGATGATATTCTTGTTTATTCTAAAACCGAGGAAGAACATGAAAAGCATCTTCGGATTGTGTTGGAAACTCTTAGGAGCAATCATTTGAAAGCAAAGTTTTCTAAATGCCATTTTTGGCAATCTCGTGAGAAATATCTTGGACATATCATTTCTAAATCCGGAATTTCCATGGATCCTTCAAAGATCGAAGCAATTCAAAATTGGAAGAGATCGGAGAGCGTGACAAAAATCCGTAGTTTTCTTGGATTGGTGGGCTATTATCGTCGGTTCGTAAAAGACTTTTCTAAAATTTTCGTGCCTCTTACTAGTTTGACAAAGAAGAGAGTTAAGTACATTTGGTCAGACAAATGTAAAGGTTCTTTTCAAAAATTAAAAGAACTCCTTTCTGATGCTCCTATTCTTGTAATTCCCAAAGGGAACCAAGACTTTACTGTTTATACTGATGCTAGTCGTGTTGGTTTGGAAGCCGTTCTTATGTAAAGGGAACGTGTTATTGCTTATGCTTCTAGACAGTTAAAGCCTTCCGAGACTAGATATGCTACTCATGATTTAGAGCTAGCGGCTATTGTTTTCGCCCTTAGAATTTGGCGTCATTATCTTTTGGGAGAGAAATTTTTTCTCTACACCGATCATAAATCTTTGAAGTATTTATTTTCTCAAAAGGAACTTAATTTGCATCAACAACATTGGCTTGAGTTCCTTGCATCTTATGGATATTCTTTATACTTCTGGAAAGGGAAATCGAGTTGTCGATGCCCTTAGTCATAAGCATCAAGCGGTTGTTTCTGTGATGATATCTGAATGGAATGATCTTGGGATTTTGTCCACTTGCGAGATTCGAGATCGTGAATCCGATTTATGTTCATCTATTGGTCTATGTGGCCTTGAGGCTCATCCTTCTCTTTTAGACCGCATTCTTGAAGCTTAAAAGATAGATCCTGAATTGGCTTTTCTTAGCCGAAGTTGTAGGGATAAAATTAATATTGAAGGTTTGAAAGACTTTGATATCGATGCTCGTGGCAGCATTCGAAAATTTGGTAGACTTATCGTGCCAAATATTGGTAATCTTCGTAAAGACATTTTAGAAGATTCTCATCGTTCTAAATTTACCATTCATCCCGGTAGTATAAAAATGTTTGCGGATATGAAGCGACTTCATTATTGGGATAGAATGAAATCTGATATTGCTAACTTTGTTAAGCGATGCATGACTTGCCAACTTGTTAAGGCCGAGCATCAAAGGCCCGGTGGGTTATTGCAACATTTGGACATTCCAATATGGAAGTGGGATCAGTCTCCATGGACTTTATTGACGAACTTCCCCGTTCTCGTTCGGGCCATGACAGTTTATGGGTGATTGTGGATCGACTTACAAAATCTACCCATTTTATTCCCGTTCAGTTTAATCGGACCGTACCTCTTTTGGCCAAGCTCTATGTTAAAGAAATTGTTAAATTGCATGGAGTTCCTACTTCTATTGTTAGTGATCGTGATCCATTGTTTACTAGTGGATTTTGGAAGAGTCTTCAAAAAGATTTGGAAACGAAGTTTAATTTTAGCACCTCTTATCATCCTCAGTCCGATAGACAAACCAAGCGTGTGAATCAAACCCTTGAAGATCTTCTTCAGGCATGTGTTCTTGATTTTGGTGGAAGTTGGGAAGATCATATTTCTCTTGTTGAGTTTTCCTATAATAATAGCTTCCAATCTAGTATTGGTATGGCACCTTTTGAGGCACTCTATGGAAGGCCATGCCGGTCTCCTTCTTGTTGGCTTGAGGCCGGTGAGAAGCTGGTTTTAGGTCCAGATTTTATTTGTGACTCCACAGAAAAGATTGATCTTATTCGCCATAGGATGAAATAAGCCCAAAGTAGACAAAAATCCTATGCCGATAACCTAAGAACGAAATTAGAATTTTTCTGAGGGATTTGGTGTTTATTTATGATTCACCCATGAAGGGTGTTGTGCGTTTCAGTCATTCGAGAAAGTTAGCGTCTCGATATATTGGTCCATTTCCCATCACCAAATGCATTGGTTCCATGGCTTACCGCCTTTTATTACCGGCTTAATTTTCTACTATTCATGACATGTTTCATGTTTCTCAACTATGGAAATGCCTTAGGGATTCCGATTCTGTTCTTGAGCCCGATGTTGTGGAAGAAATTGAAGTTTTGCCTAATTTGACTTATGAGCAACATGCTATTCGTATCATTGCTACGGAGGTTAAACGCCTTCGAAATAAATATGTCCCGCTTGTGAAAGCTCAATGGTCCTCAAATCATAAGGATTGCTCTTGAGAATCTAGAGAATTCATCAAGTGAACACATCAAGACCTACTCTCTCGTGCTCCTTAAAGGTAAACTTACTCTCTCGTGCTCCTTAGTGGTAAACTTCTTATTTCAAATTTTCTTTTGTGTTGATATGATTTTATGGTTGTTACTTTTTATTTTATTTTTCTTAAGTATTGCGAGGACGCAATTGCTTTAAGGAGGGGAGTCTGTAACAACCCACATATTTTACGATTGTATATTTAAATATTTTATTAAAATATAGCATAGTTGGTCGGATTAAAGTACGAAAAGCTACTTTTTGCGAACAGCCGAATTAGGATTCGAGACTACATCCATTGAGTTCAAACTGGCATTTGCGACCTTTTTGAGTATAAACATCGATATGTTTGGAGTTAGCTAGAATTTTGATGTTTTCACTTAGGACTTTGGGTTTGGGTTTCAGCCTACTAACCCAACTCATCTTATATCCTAACTCCACCTCCTCTCCTCTTCGTCCATTCTATTATTTTCCTAACACTTCAAGCTTTAGCAAAAATGGAGGAAGAGATTGGAAACTAAAATCATAAGCCCTAGTTTCCTTTGCAAATTCAAGTTCTAGCTCTAAAATCAAAGAGAAGCTTAGGTAAGTGTTTGTACAAAAAATGGGCAAACACCTCCAAGTCGTATGATTTACTTGATTATAGGTTGTTCTTGATGATTTGGGTGATTTATGCAAATATATGAAATAGATGGACTAAACTGTAAAAGACACACAGATTTATAGTGGTTCGGCCAGAACGTGCCTACGTCCACTTTATATGTTATTCTCCTTTTCAATTCAGATTACAAGTACAAAGCTTTGATTACAAGTAACTGAAAGTTGTTTGAAAGTTCTATCCATGCTTGAACTCTCAAACTTCTCTGCCATTGTTGTACCCCTGCCCCTCTATTTATAGAGTGAGGTTGGGGGCAGGGGTCCTGGATGTATATAGTTGCTGGTGGGCCTGGGCTGAAGCAATCGGACCTGGCAGAGTTGGTTCGGCATCCACTTGGTCCGGAAATAGTTGGAGACGACTTGGTCCAGTATGGCTGGTTCGGTGGTAGAGGAGAAGGTTGGTTCGGTGGTGAGATGTGGTGGGTTGGTCCAGTGTGTCTGGTTCGGTAGCACCTGTGTTGGTTCAGTGGTGAGATATGGTAGGTTGGTCCGGTGTGTCTAGTTCGGTAGCACATGTGTTGGTTCGGCCATGATCTGGACCGGTATTTGTTGGAGGTGAGGACTTGATTCGGCAATAGGTTGGTTTAATCGATGGACTTGGTTCGGTGAAGGATGGAAACATATGGGTGAAAACACACCCAACATTTGCCCCCCAAAGTGGGGCATATGCTCGTATATGCCGTGCTTTGTTTATTTGGACAACCATATCCAGACCGAGAACCGAACCGGTTGGTCCGGCTATCCAACTTCCCTCTATAAGTAGGAGCCCCAGGCCTTCATTATTCCTTACCGAACGAAACAGCCGAATCAAATTCTGAACTGCCGAATTAATTGGATTGTCGAATCAGCTATTGTACCGGACCGATCTTTAACTGCCGGATCAGGTAAACTTCCTTCGAATGAATTCGAAAACTTTCAATACCGAATGAATTTAAAAACCTTCAACACCGAATGAACTCAAAGACCATCGATACCGGATGAACTCAAAGGCCATCGATACCGAATGAACTTGAAAACTTTCAATACCGAATGAACCTGAGAGTATAAGGTCGAGCGATATATTGCCTGTCTTTTTTCGAATGAATTCGGGAGTGTTTAAATGCCGAATGACCTTTTGTTTTATGAGTGAAATTCCAGACTACATTGTTTGTATGTTTTAACGATATACTTTTCCTGTGTTGCAGATAAATGTCTCGCAAAGTGGAAACTCGATCAGAAAATAGAAAATCTTCAGACAGAAGAGAGTCCCTTGTGGTGCCCCCAGCCCAGCCAGGGCCGGGACGACAGGGACCCACCCCGAGATCACTAGTGGACGGATATGGTCCTCAAGAGCTTCTGAACTCTCCTCCTGATTGCTTTCCGAGCTCTCTCAGAGAGGAGCAGCTTGATGTTATCTCCCGCTCCTTTGGGATTGATAGAGCACGCATGTTGTTGCCGGGGGAGGGGGTCATGCCATATAATCCCCCTGAAGGATACTTCGCTTATAGTAGGTACCACTGCATGTGCGGGGCCATTCCTCCAATCAATGCTTGGATAGTTAGCTTCGTCACCTATTTGAAGGTGGCCCCTTTCCAGCTCCAGCCTAACTCCTACGCTATCTTGGTGTGCTTGTTCATGATTTTCCAGAGAAAATACGGGCACCCCCTTCTAACCGGGAGATTCGGTATCTATATAACTTAAGGGGTTATAAGAAGGGGTCTCCATACATCAGCTTGGAATCGGCTGTGTCCTTCAAGCCGGTCTTGGACTTGTATTCAAAGTTCACCATGTTTAAGAAGGAATGGTTCTTCATTAAGGACGACTCTGTTTCTTTTCGCCTTTTCACTTCTGCCTGTAAGTTGAATTTCATTTGTAATTTCTCTGTCCCCACTGCAATGCTTCTTCTTATATGCTTCTGTTTCTTGCTAGCGACAGGTGGCTTTGCTGTTGTGGAGGATGATCGTCTGGTACAGATGGCTGCAGAGATAGAGGCCATCTCAGGAAGGGATAGGTCAGCTTCTTACCTGATTAGTAATGCCACTCTCCTGGAGCACAACTTGATTTTGCCGCGTCAATCTGTGGTTAAGCAGAGAGATACAGCCGAGGAGAGGGCTGCCAAAGCTAAAGGCGGGGCCATGACGAAGAGCAGCAAGAGGAGGCCCTTCTCGATACCTCCAGTCGTCGGGGGGAAAAAGCTTAAGAAATCTGATGGACCCTCTCCCAGCACATGCCCAGATGTTCCGGAGGAGGAAAGTGGAGAGGAGGAAAGAGGCAAGGAGGAGAGCAGAGGCGATGGAGAAGGTGATGGTGGCAACGGTGGCGGAGGACAAAGTGGAAGTGGCGTTGGTGCCTTGACCTCTGGGCAAGCAGGTGAAATTCAAGAGTGGACGGAAGATGCCTTCCGCCAAGCTTTTGAGGGGTTGGAGGAAGGGTCGGCCTTGGTGGAGAAAACGAAGAAAACTGATAAGGCCGGGACTGGTGCCAGTCCATCTTCTGAGAGCATTTTCGCTAGGGCGACTCTGGTGACTCAAGGTGAATTTTTATCTCCTTTTTTAATTTCACATGTTTCTCGAATTACAGTCTCATGCATGCTTGTAACACTTGGTTTTTATTTCAGGAACGGTTGAGGCGGCCAAGACATCAGACATTCGGCACCGCCTTGAGCAATTCAAACTCTTCAAGGCTTCTGCTAAACCGAAGCCCTCGACTGACCGTTCCGGGAGCGTAGTCAGTTACCCGTCCTCTTCTCGGAGTTATCGAAGAGGATATTCAAAAGAGAAAGAGGAGGCGTTCCATGTTCGAACCTTCACTTGGACCTCAGCCCCCAACCCAGCCTATTCATGACATCATGAAGGAAGATACTGAGTCCATACCATCTTCGCATCCATCAGAGAATCCTTCCGTTACTCATATTGATCGTCTCGGCTTGGCTCGTAACCCATTTGCGGGTCATCCAGATCTGGACCCGAGTTCCCATGATATTTCCTTCGATGAGGTTACCGGTGAGCACCTCCTACCTTGCAATCCTTTGGTAAGGGTACTTGATGAAGCTAAGGCTTTGGATCTCGACTTGTTGACTACTCGGATTGTGACTATGGGGGATGAGGCCAAGGCAAACATTGATCGGGTGGCTGAAGAGACCAAGAAGTTAATGGAGCATCACGCCCGACTGGTCAAGGCTGGAGAGGAAATCGGAAGTGCTAACATTCGGCTCCGGCTAATGGTTTCCGATCAGGCCAAACAGCTTGCCGATCAGGCCATTCAGATCTCCCAGCATGAGGCGGCCTCCAGACGGCTAAAGAAAATTATGGAGGAGGCTAGTCGAGCCGGGCTGCAAAAAATGGAGGCCACCTGCAAGGAACGAATTCACATGGCCATTGCCACTGTGGATGAGGTTCGGAGAGCGGACCTTGAGCAGATAGAGGAGTTATCTGGAAAGCTTGAGGCCGCACAGCTTGCTCAAGCTAAGCTGAAGGAGGAGATGGAGGCGATGCGGAAATCCCTTCAGGATGACTGCTTGAGATACCGATTGGAGAGAGACGCTGCCGTTGCAAGGCTGTCGGCTTTCGAGGCCGGGATGAGGGAGTTTGAGGAGAACGAGGGGATGATGGATGAGATGCTCCAGGACATGTACTTCCGTACTTAGAAGCAGGGAAACCTGTCCTGGATGGACGATTATCCCCAGGTTATGGCCAGGATATATCTCCGGGCTTTGGAGGAAGCCAAGGCTGAAGCGGATAAAGAGGGTGGCGCGGCCTTCGGAATGGATGTGGTTACCGCACAGTTCACCAAGGAGGAGAGGGTGGCGGTGAAGGAGGGCATGCAGCTGCTTACCGTCGAGGAAGTAGGTGTGCAATTGGAGGATGATGATCAGGGAGCAGACGCTGGTAAGTCTTCCCTTTTTAATCTTTTCTCAACTTGATTGCTTATCGTTTGTCTAATAGATTCTTCTCCTGAATTGGACAGGTGGGACCTCTGGCCAGCATGCTGGGAGTTCTGATCCCGTGGTCAAGTAGATCTCGGAGGGCTAGAAGGATAGAGGCGGAGCCCTGCTGCAGCCGACTACTTTTTTAGTTTACTTGGCACTCCTGTATATACTAGTTCCAAAACATTAGTGTACTTTTGGGCTGTAGTCATGTCATTTGTAATGAACGGTATTACGTAATTTTATAACATAAACTGATTTTGCTATATTTGAGTGCTTTTGTTATTCTGATGTGTTGCATAAGAAATATAGCTGTGCACATACCTATGATTCAATTGTGTTTGATGTCAATTTCTTGCTTAAAATATGAATTCATATCTTGCGATGTTTGTGTGATGTGCGAATAAATTATGGTTACATATTTATGTATAAGAGAAGAAAGTACCGCCCTTCAAGTTTTAGCTGTAGACGGTAGCTTTGAATGTCTTGTGTAACTGAGTATGGAATGCAGCTGAGTGTCTTGTCATCCAGTTTGCGAGTCTCTTATTTGGTGTCCTGTACTTTAGGGACCGTTATATAGGATAGGAGAAAAGTTTTTAAATGAAATGGAAATATAAGAAACAGTAAAACTTCCAATCACGGAAGGCCGTCGGTATGCTTAAGTTCGTGGCAAACGGGTTTTGTAGTCACTTTCCCTAGCTGTGGGTCTTGGAGACATTTGTCACCCATCTTACGCCTCCGCGGGGAGTTTATCTTTTTTACCACAGCCGCACTTAAGACATATCGGAGCCGAGATCGCGCACAGTAACTACCCGAGCCATTATGGCCCGTAATCGTGGGTATTATTCGATTTACTGTGGCCGGCTAGCGTGGGTGCCGATCGTCAACCGTGAACTACCCCTGGCTGGCCACACCTTATGTTGGCGCTTAAAGTAGGTTCACAGTTGTCGGCGAGCTGAACGCCGTAATGAGCTGCCATCGGCTATAGTCGGCCTTCTTGATGGCTTATAATCGGCTCATTACAGTTGGCTTTGAGGGCAGTCGCGGGCAATGAGTTAACCCCAGCAGAGGGATGCTGGAGCAAAAGTGTCTCATAGGCGAGTGCATAGATTCGCATAGTACCTATTGGGTCTTGTTCAGGTGAGGTTGTGCCGTGAAGTGTCCAGAATGGAAATGTCGTTATACAGGATTTTGTTCAACAGAAAAGGATAAAGCTTAACAAGCAGCCAAGATATAAAGGAACAAGTTAAAAAGAGACAAGATTTTTAAAGTGGTTCGGCACGAAAATGCCTACGTCCACTGATTCTCTTTGTTAATTCACTTCATATGGGAAGTACAAGTTAAGAAAAGTATTGACGAAGGTGTTGGATGTTCCATGCCCTCTGGAACACCTCTCCGTCCACTGTTGACAAAATATAAGCTCCGTTGTGGAGATCTTTATGAATTACATAGGGCCCGTCCCAGATTGGATCTAGCACTCCGGGGCGCGGAAAGATCCGTTTGAGGACAAGATCTCCTTCTTGTAAGCTGCGGCGTTTGACCCTGGAGTTGTATTGTGCTGCCACTTTTTGCTTGTGAGCTGCCGCTTTAAGTGCGGCATCGTTTCTTCTCTCCTCAATTAGATCCAAAGACATGTGGAGGAGTTCTTCGTTCTCTTCTGGGTTGTAGTGGATCCTACGGTGGGAAGGCACTACAGTTTCAATTGGGAGCATGGCCTCCGATCCGTATTCCAAAGAGAAAGGAGTATGCCCTGTTGATGTTCTGTAAGATGTGCGGTAGGCCCAAAGTGCCGTAGGAAGTTCATCCACACAAGCGCCTTTTGACTTTTCAAGTTTCTTCTTGATTAGGGTTTTGAGAATTTTGTTGACAGCTTTGACTTGTCCGTTTTCCTAGGGGTAAGCTACAGATGAGAAGCTCTTGTGAATTCCGTGCTCTTGGCACCAGTCGGTGAATTCTTCGCGGTCAAATTGAAGTCTGTTGTCCGATATGATTTTGAGTGGAACCCCGTACCTGCATAAAACATTTTTGATCAAGAAGTTAATAACTTTTGCCGAAGATATTTTATTTAGAGGCTCCGCTTCCACCCATTTGGTGAAATAGTCGACTGCCACTATGGCATATTTGGCTCCGCCTCGGCCCATTGGCAGTTCGCCAATCAAGTCAATTCCCTATATCGCAAAGGGCCAAGGGCTGGTCATCTGAGTAATCTCATTTGTTGGTAGTCGAGGAATCTTAGCAAATTTCTGACAACTGTCACATCTTTTGACGAAGTCTAAGGCGTCTTTGCTTAAAGTGGGCCAGTAATACCCGTATCGGAGTATTTTCTTTGCTAGAGTCGGCCCTCCAGTGTGATCTCCGCAACTTCCTTGATGGATGTTGGATAAGACTTCCCTGGCTTCCCTTCCAGCGGTACACCTTAATAAGGGATTAGAGAAGCCACGCCGATAGAGGATGCCTTCTTGTAATGTATAGCGAGAAGCTTTCCTTAAGATTTTCTTAGATTCGTTACGCCCGTCGGGCAGTGTGCCACTTTGTAAGTACTTCCGGATGGGAGTCATCCAAGTATCCTCTTCGATTGCAGCTATCATATTCATTGGCTCGTAACTCGGGGCCAGTTGCTTTGAGATGGTTATTATTCGGGAAGCGGTGCCGTCCTTCATGCTAGCTTGCTTTGCCAGTTCGTCGGCCTCCTGATTCTCTTCTCGAGGAATGTGCTTGATTAAATAGTGATCCAATTGATTGAGCAGAAGCTTGGTCTTCTTTAGATATGTTGTGAGTCGTTTCTCCTCAAGTCTAGAATTCTCCCAGTATTTGATTTACAATAAGTTGAGAATCGCTATGGAGACATAAAGAACCGACTCCGATCTCCAGGGCAAGTTCTAATCCGGCTATCACTGCTTCGTATTCTGCGTCATTGTTGGTGGCAGTGAATTCCAACCTTAGGGCGTAGTGCAGCTTCCTTCCCCTGGGGGTGATTATCACAACACCTGCCCCCGAGCCTTGTTCATTTGATGATCCATCTAGGAAGAGATTCCACTTGATATCTTCTGCTATTTCAGATTGCTCCTTACCTTTGTTGGTAGTGAATTCGGCAATAAAATCGGCCATGGCTTGTCCCTTGATGGCGGTGCAAGGATGGTAGGTGATATCATACTGACTCAGCTCAATACACCATTTAAGTAGTTGCCCAGAAGTGTCGGGGCGATGGAGTACCTGCCTTAGCGGTTGATCGGTTAAAACTCTGATGGAATGAGATTGGAAATAGTGTCGCAGTTTCCGTGACGTGATTAGCAAACAGTATGCTAGCTTTTCAAGTTTTGGGTATTTGGCTTCTGCCCCTGTAAATCTCTTGCTGACAAAGTATACAGGCCGCTGCGTGCGGTTGTCTTCTCTTACCAGAGTGGCGCTTAAGGCATGGGACGATACAGCAAGATATAGGTATAGTTCTTCGCCTTCATTTGGGGTTGAGAGTACTGGCGGTCTCTGAAGGTGTTCGATTAGGTTAAGGAAGGCTGCCGAGCATTCGTCAGTCCATTCGAACTTTCCTTTGTCTTTCTTAAGAGCTTCGAAGAAAGCGATGCATTTGTCGGTTGCTTTAGAGATGAACCTGCTTAGGGCAGCCACCTTCCCGTTTAGGCTTTGCATCTCTCTTCGAGTGGATGGTATCTTGATATCTTGCAAAGCCCGGACTTGTTCGGGGTTTGCTTCAATCCCCCTGGCATGGACGATGAATCCCAAGAGCTTTTCCGACGATACTCCGAAGGAGCACTTTAGAGGATTCTGCTTCATTCCATATTGGCGAAGTACTTGAAACATCTCGTCCAGGTGATTTATATGATCGTTGGCTTTCCTCGATTTTACCAGCATGTCATCCTCATAGACTTCCATAGTTCGTCCTATTAATTCCGCAAACATCTTTTTGACGAGGCGCTGATAAGTAGCTCCGGCATTTTTAAGTCCGAAAGGCATTACTTTGTAGTAGTACAATCCCCGGTTAGTGATGAAACTAGTGTGGTCTTGATCGGGGGCATGCATAGGGATCTGGTTATATCCTGAGTATGCGTCCATAAAGGATAAGAGTTCGTGTCAGGCTGTGCTGTCCACGAGCTGATCGATTCGGGGGAGTGGGAAGCAGTCCTTCGGGCAAGCGTCATTTAAGTTGGAGAAGTCGATGCATATTCGCCACTTTCCGTTAGCCTTCTTTACCAGTACCGGGTTGGCGATCCATTCTGGGTAGATGGCTTCTCGTATGAAGTCATTGGCAAGTAAGTTCTTTACTTCTTCCTCGAGGGTTGCTGATCGTTCTGCCGCTATGCTCCTCTTTTTCTGCTTCACTGGAACCTTGGTGGGATCGATGTTCAGTACGTGGCATGCTACGTCTGGGGAGATTCCTGTCATGTCAGCATGCGTCCATGCAAATACATCCATGTTGTGGCGAAGAAAATCAATGAGTTGATCCTTTAATTCTTCTTTAAGTTGAGACCCGATTTTCAATAGTCTACTTGAGTCATGTTTGTCTACAGCTACAAATTCCATAGCCTCTGCAGGCTCAGCGGTGGCCTCCTCCTCTTTGTCCCTGGGGTCTAATTCATTGAAAGGATCACTGGTATATCGAAGAGGAGGGGTTTTCTTTAGTTGCTATGCTTCCAAGCTTTTTATGCAGAGAGTAGTCTCTGCATTTTTCCCTTTATCTTTTCTGCGGTTATTGCGAAGTTCAGTTACATAGCAGTCTCGAGCAGCGTCTTGATCTCCTTCTATTTCTCCTATTCCGTTATCTGTTGGAAATTTCATCTTCAGGAACAATGGGGCTAGGACAATTTGGAAGTCAGACAAGGCTGGTCTTCCCAAAAAGGCGTTCTAGGCCGAGTGGTTCTCTATTAGTACAAATGTTTGTTTTCGCACAACGGAGCGGGTATGACTTCCTATTTCAACAAAGAGGTCCAGTTGCCCGAGGGGCATCTTCGCATCTCCAGTGAAACCATGTAGTGGTTTGTTGCAGGGAGACACATCCTTCATTGACAGCTTCATTTTGTCGAAAGAATGCTTGAATATGATATTTACTGAGCTTCCAGTGTCTACTAAAATTCGGAAAACTTTGGCTGGACCGAACCAGGCAGAGATGACCATAGGATCCATGTATGGGTACTGCCTTCCCTCTAGATCACACCTACTGAATGTGATGTCATCATTCTCTTTCCGTTTCGGGTGGCGTTCTTCTATGACAGAATTAACGTAGCCCTCATTGTTTCGAAGTGACTTACCGTATCTTTCCGTCTCTGCCCAGCTTCCGTCGGCAATGTGTGGTCCTCCTGATATGGTAAGGACCATTATCTTCTCTTGACTGGAGCCGCTGGTGTTGCGATTTCCTCCACCTACTTCCGGGAGGGGCAGCCCCGGGTTCTCATTAACAGGAGTTGAAGTCCTGTTCTGACCTTTCACGTAGCGCTCTAGTCTCTTCCTTCTGATGTGTTCTTCAATCAAGTCCCGGAGATGGTGGCATTCATTGGTGTCATGTCCATGGAATTCGTGGAAGCGGCAGAACTTTCCAGACTTAATTGTGTTATCTGATTCTTTCTTGTGCGGGGGGCGTTTGTATCTAACTTCGTCTTGGGTGGCCAGGAAGATGTTTTCGATCGTTTCATTCAAAGGGGTGTAAGAGTCAAATCTCGGTCCTGGTCGATATAAACGCTTTTCTCCCTTCTTGCCCCCAACATTGTCTCTAGAGTCATTTCTCCGAATATCCTTTGCTGCAGCGGGAACCCTGTCTGGAGTTGCCTTAGCTTGTTGTCCTGACTGCCTCTCGGTGACAGCGTCTTCAAGTCTCATATATTTTCCAGCTTCATGGAAGAAGTCGGGTAAAGTAGCTGGTTTTTCTTTTGTTAGTCTTCTAGCAAATTTAGTATCCGGGTGCACGCCACTATAGAGGGCCATTAGGATAAGTTTATCATCGGCATCTTGAACTGCAGCCGCTGCGGCATTGAATCGGGTTAAATATTGCTGCACTGTCTCTCCAGGCTTTTGTTTGATATTAGATAAGGAATAAGCGTCCTTGGGCTGTTCCACATGAATGCGAAACTGGCTGATGAACTTTTCTTTCAACATTTCCCACGAGGTGATGGACCCTTGGGGCAGATGGCAGAACCAGGAGGTAGCTAGATCAGCCAAGAATAGCGGGAAGCATTTACACAACACTCCCTCTGTTGCTCTGCTCATGAGCATATGCTGTGTGTATCTTTGTAGGTGTACGACGGGGTCAGAGGTTCCCTTGTAAGGTTCCATTGTTGGCATTTTCCATTCTCGGGGGTGATGGCGATTTCGATATTGCGGGTGAAGGGGCTGGTTACCCTAGCGCCTATCCCTCGATCTCTTTGATCCCGTTGGACGCACTCTCTGAACAATCACGCCATCCTTTCATCAGAACTTGGAGCGGATAGAAATGAGTTTGGTTCCTCTCTGCGGGATTGATTCCGTCCAGATGACCTGTAAGGATGGGGTCGTCTATCACTCCTAACATTCTCCAACGGCTGCCTTTGGTCTTCTAGGGGCATGCTGGGGTCGGCCACAGTTGGCCCTTGCCTTGATCTTCCCCTGCTGGGTTCTGTTCTCAGCACTTCCTCGGGTCCAACTTCGGGCTGGACTCCAACTCGGCCCCGTCTACTGGTGTTTCCATGGTTAGGTAGCATGATAGGCTCAGCTACATCCGACCCCTGCCTGGTACCTCCCCCGTTGGGTTCGGTTCCAAGTGTTTCCTTGGATCGGAATTCGGGCTGAGTCCGGGCTCAGCTCCTACCATTGTTGTTTCTGTTGTTAACCTCTTCGAAGAAGAAAGACCTTTGTCGTCTCCCAGATCCTCCAGACCGGGACTCACCCCATGATTCAGTGTTGTGGTTGGATTCTTCAGCATCCCTTAAGCGTGACATGAGTTGGTCCACCAAGGCTTCTTGTTGAGATGCGAAGCGGTTAGTTACTTCAGCCACAATCCTGTCCATATCCGTCCTTGTAATTGGTTGTTCCGTAGCAGGGGCTGTCGGATTTGCCTGATTTTCATTTGCTGTTGGAACCGGACGATTGTCTTGATCTCTGATTACTGGATCTGGGATACTACTAGTTGCAATGTTCTTTCCTTTGTTAGCATCCTTCTTCTTCCGTCCGGGAGGCATGTTTTTCCAAGCAATGAACGATGTTGATAGGAAAAGGGTTGAGTGGGAGAAGCTGAAGCTTCGAGCTTCTATCCTTCTCAGCGAAAGCACCAAAAATGTTTGCACAAAAAATGGTCAAACACCTCCAAGTCGTATGATTTAGTTGATTATAGGTTGTTCTTGATGATTTGGGTGATTTATGCAAATATATGAAATAGATGGACTAAACTGTAAAAGACACACAGATTTATAGTGGTTCGGCCAGAACGTGCCTACGTCCACTTTATATGTTATTCTCCTTTTCTATTCAGATTACAAGTACAAAGCTTTGATTACAAGTAACTGAAAGTTGTTTGAAAGTTCTGTCCGTGCTTGAGCTCTCAAACTTGTCTGCCATTGTTGTACCCATGCCCCTCTATTTATAGAGTGAGGTTGGGGGCAGGGGTCCTGAATGTATATAGCTGCTGGTGGGTCTGGGCTGAAGCAATCGGACCTGGAAGAGTTGGTTCGACATCCACTTGGTCCGGAAATAGTTGGAGACGACTTGGTCCAGTGTGGCTGGTTCGGTGGTAGAGGAGAAGGTTGGTTCGGTGGTGAGATGTGGTGGGTTGGTCCGGTGTGTCTGGTTCGGTAACACCTGTGTTGGTTCGGTGGTGAGATGTGGTAGGTTGGTCCGGTGTGTCCGGTTCGGTAGCACATGTGTTGGTTCGGCCATGATCTGGACCGGTATTTGTTGGAGGTGAGGACTTGATTCGGCAGTAGGTTGGTTTAATCGATGGACTTGGTTCGGTGAAGGGTGGAAACATATGGGTGAAAACACACCCAACAGTAAGCATCCTCTTCTTCTTCTTCATCTCATTCTCTGACCAATTTTAGAAATTTCCTATAACCTAACTTAGAAAATATTTGCTTGTGATCTTAGATTGGAGCTTTAGAGTTGAAGTTGAAGAGTAGTTGATCTTCGCTTTGTTTTCAAGCTTCTCCTTTGTTGTTTTTGAGTTTTAAAGGTGAGTTTTTGAACTCACATCTATGTCTATATCTTTGATGGTTGTTAGGTAGTGATTACTAAAGTCTATTCCTTGTCCATTTGCTTTGGATTTAATTGGTATTATGAATATTCCATTTTTTGGTGTTTTGAGGTCAAATCTTTAAAAATCCTAGCTTTGATGTTTGAACATGTTTTTGTTGGTGTATCGAAGAGCCTATAGGGCTGGGTTGCTGATTGGCATAAACCTCAAGCGCTCGTCCGATCGTAATTTGTTGGATTTTTGCCCCACTTGGGGGCTAGGCTGAAAATAATAGAAACTCTAGTTCATTCGACTGAACTAGGAAGTCAGTCGACTGAACCGAACCCAGGAAATTTCCTGGGCCAGTATCAGTTGACTGACCACTCTAGGTCAGTCGACTGATCCTGATGATTCAGTCGACTGACCACCCTGGTTCAGCCGACTGAACCTGGAAACAGAAAGTTTCCCAGAATTGTGTCAGTCGACTGACCACCCAGATCCAGTCGACTGAATCTGCTGTCTCAGCCAAATTTGCCTATTTTGCTTGGGTTTCCAATTTTAATCGATTCGTGTTGATCCAATTTGTTGTTATCACCTTTGTTGACTTTGATAACTTCTTTTTTTGGGATATTTAGGAATATCCATTTCGATGGATTTGGTATCGATTTCTTTGGATTTGATTCACGTCTTCGAATGTGAATTTTTGGTGAATGATTGTTTTTACATTCATTTTTGGTGATTTGTCACCTCGAAATACAAAGGTTTTTGTTCTAGTAGTAAATATTCAAACGCTTTCACAAAGATGATTTCAACTCTATTTTTAATACAAAACTCATTTATAAAACCATTTTCCAATCTATTAGTATATACAAAACTTTTCCTCATTTGTTCGAGAAATCCAGTTAAACGACTTAGCAAAACAAGTGGTATGAAATGCTTGCGTTTGCTTAGTCAGTTAATTCTTAGACTTGTTCGATTAAAACTCTTGTGACAATTTTCGAGTGGAAATCTATAATTTGTTCGTAAATATTTAAGTTAAGCAAGTGGTTATAGGACATGAAGCTAAACTCATTTATTTACTAGCTTAGTGTGATCGACACTTCTTGATGATCGATGATCGATGATGATCATTTTGTGGTTTAGACTAGCAATATGAGATGTCTCTTTGTCTGCTAGGGAGTCTAAACCCCGTTTCTATGGAGTTTCGTCTCAAAATTGGTAGGGTAGCGACCCATGGTCTTCGGGCCGTTTATGAAGCCTCAGCTCAAATATTGATGGTTAGCAACCATGGAATAGCGTTCCGTTTGTGATACACGTGTTGGTGAGTTTTCATGCTCCCGTTTTGTGATAGACCTCCCCCTTTTGTGATTTCTGGATTTCTAGTTGACGATTTTTAGAATTTGTGTTTCACCTCTTTTTGTGATTGGCAATGGTATGTTTGCCGATATTTAGGGTTTGGTGAATAAAATAAAGAATATGACATTCTTTTTAGTGCTTTGAGATTTCTTGAGATATTGTATGTTTTTTGTGTTGTCTAATGTATACTTTTCATAGTATGGCATTATTGTTATCACATGTTTTTATCATATCTCTTATTCTATCTCATTTTATCTGATATTTATAGCTAGACTGATCCATTTATTATTTTCTTATTAAATAATACTCGGGTCAAACCGAGATGTTACCAGTGCTTCTGCTTGACTCCTCTTTTGGGAACATTATCTAACTTTTGACTAACTACCCTAGTTTAGTAGTTTTTGTTATTATGCATACGAGATAGAGACTCCTTGATGTATACTTATTATTTTGTCTAGCACTTGTATCTATTCTTTTGTGATATTGTGGACCTTATTTGAACACTACTCTGATGTACACTTCTATGTGTTATATTCATATCTGTTTCCGCCTTTGTGATATGGATATCTGTGACTGATTTGTGTTATGCTTATTTCTATATTTGTTTTCGAAGATCATATAGCCACTATGTAGTAGCTTTGAGTTTGTATTGGTATGTCGGATTTCCTCTTGAAATGAAATGCATGTTGTACTATCTAACATATGGTGTTTGCACAAAGTAATTACACGGATGGTCGCTCATCAACAGTCTTATTTTTCATGCTAGTTGACTTCATTACCTCGTAGTGTCCTTGGCCAGTGTGAGTATAGAGATGAGGCGTCACAATGTTTGTCTGTAAGTCTGCAAATGAGATCTGGAAAATTTTGCAAGTTACTCATGAAGGAACAAGCAAAGTTAAATAGACCAAAATATCCATTTTGACCAATCAATTTCAATTATTCAAGATGAATCCAAACGAGTCCCTTTCAGATATGTACAGTCGGTTTCAAGACATTGTGCACTCACTAATTGCATTAGGAAAGAACTTCTCCAAAAAAGATCAAGTTTGAAAAATTCTGAATTCACTCACTCCGGAATGGGATCAGAAAACTCTAGCAATTGAGGAGGCTAATGATATAAGTACACTGAAAATTGAAGAACTAATTGGGAATATGATGTCATTTGAAGTAAAAATACAAGGGAGAAGAGAAAGCAAAGCCACGGAAAAGAAGTCAATAGCGTTCAATGCAATAACAGATGGTTCAGACTCTAACAGTGACAACGATGAAGAAAGTGCTTTGATGACAACGAATTTTAGAAAATTTGTGAAATACAAAAAGATGAACAACTACAGGAAAAATGGTCACAAGAATTCTAGAAATAATAATGAGACTCACAACAATGTCAGATGCTACAATTGTGACGAGCCAGTCCACTTAAAAAGAGATGGTCCACATCCGGATAAGCAGAAATTTCCTCCAAGCAATGATTCATGAAAGAAAAGGAAGAAAGCATATAGTGCTATACAAGACGATTAGAATCATCCTCCAGTGATGAAGATCAAAAGATGAAAAATGCAAATATGTGCTTTATAGCTATTCACGAATCTGATGATCTTGGAAATATGGATCTAAAAATAGGTATGCATTTAAATTATATTGATTGAAATTGCTTGAATGTTTGGATGTTTGATTGTTTGCCTGTTTTGAAATTGCTTGTTGTTTGAATTTAAAAAATTTGATTTTCAAAATAATACTATTATAATAAAATTTTAATATGAAGTGTTATTATATTTAATATCTTTTCAGATAAAATATAAATTAGATTATAGGATGTAAATATTAAATAAAATAGGAAAAATAAGTCATATGAATTAAAGGACCCAGGTCGACATGACCCTACCCCCTATGTCGACATCCCTACTATAATTTTGAAATTCAAATTTGAATTCAAAACTTTGAATTTCCCTCCATCTGTTCACTAACTCCAAAGCTCTGAATTGGTTTCTCTTGACAAGAGAACATTACTATTAGATACCTATTTATCTCCTTAACTTTATCCTATCTTTTCACATTCATTTCAAAATTCAAACTCTCTTTCAAACTCTTAAGCTCTTTACTCTCTTCAAAAATGGCTTCCTCAAGCACCCCATCCACTATAAGGCTGTCTAAAGCCATCAAAGAATTACTCTACAATGACCCGAAAAATATCAAAACTTACATAAGCTATGTAAACTTTGGAAAGTCTATACGGGAAAATTTTCTATCTTTATTGATTTTTCTTCCTATGAAATCAATGTTCTTTTTGAAGAGAATCAAATACTTAGCTTAATTGATGATTCTCAAAATGATTTTGTTTATTATCTGAATCTTTTCAAAATGTTATATGCAAATTTGAATCGTGATTTTTATAAAGGAAATGAAGGGGAAGTTTGGAGTAGTGTTAAATGAACACTAATTATTTTAAATAGTGAGATTTTAGGAATTTTTTGGGTTGTAAGTATACGGGAATGAATCTTTCGGATTTTTAAATTGATGAACATGATCGTGGGACATTTCATCACATTTTTGAAGGAGATGATAACTTTAAATTTATAAATTGAAATTTCCGCCCTAAAGCAAGAATTGTTAAACTTGTTTTGCAACATACCATAACTCTAAGATCAGGAAATTTCAATCACCCGACCTTAAAAGTTTGTAAGGCTCTTTTTGCTATTTTTGGGCATTATGACATTAATTGGGTGTAAGTAATTTTGGATGAACTTCGTCCCAAAAAATTTACCTTAGGAAAAAAAACTTTGTATCATGGAAATTATCTTACTCGGATTTTTAACTATTTTGGAGTTGATTATAAGAGAGAGGACTTTGTTTCACGAAAAGTGTTTAACCATGCAAATATCTCTTTTATGAAAATTCTACTTGTGTTTCAACCATATGAAACACATACCTAATAGGATAAAAGTTTGGCACATGAATTGATGGAAGAAGAGGAGGAGGAGGAGGAAGAAGGGGAGGAGATCGAAATTGAAGAAGAAGGAGAGGAGGAGGAAGAAACTTCGTTGGAAAGCATTGTATACCCTATCACTCCTTACAATCCATCCTCACTTCTCAAAAACCAAAAGATTATCATGGAAAACCAACGGATTCTCAAAAGATTTGTTAGTAAAAAGTTGGACAAAATTTCCACCAAAATGAACAAGTTCTTTGGGGAAGTGAGTCGCAAGCTTGGATATGATCATCTTCACCATCCTCTAACTAATACTAGTTTCATTTCATGTTGTATTAGTTTGTATCTCTCTTTACTTAATGTTATGTATCGTTTATGTAATGTTAACTAAATTTATGAACGAAAATCCATTATTTTTTGTTTATTAGCATTAAAATATCTTTGGAATGCTTGTTAATATATTATATAAGTTTATATATATAGACTTGTACATAACGTAAAGAAACAAAGCAAATTGCCAAAATAAACATGGGCAAGTCGACATCCCCTTACCCCCATGTTGACATGTAATGGCCAGAAAATGATTTTTGTTTTGAAATTGAAATTGACATAACTACCTTGTGTCATTTCATTTCAAACGACTTTCTAACTATTTAAATACCTGTTTCTTCCAGAAAAATTCATATTTTCAATTCTCCTTATTTTCTATTGAATTGCTTCATATTTTATCAAAAGATGGCCTCTCTTATTCATAATATAAGTGAGAATCTTAAAGAAACTCTTAAATCTTTCAAGAACATACTTACTTTTATCCTTCGCTCAACCTCGCTTAGAATTAAGCCAATGTAGTGTTAAAAGAACAAGAATGGCACCTCGATGCCATTCGATGGATGATCTCAGCCCCCAACAAAGAAGATCTCGAAGCGAAACCAAAAGGAACTTTGAAAAAAGATAATTAAGAACGGGATGCTATAAAAGAAGATCATATCTTTGGTAAAGAAGGATGGGTTGAAGTTCCAAGAAATGTTTGATTTGTCTTGTGTGGTTTGATTTACTTTGATTTGATTTAGTTTAAATTGTTTGGTTTGGTTTGACTTGATCTGAATTGTTTGAATTAATTTGAATATGGTATGCAATATATGATTGAAACGGTGTGGTTTGATAAATATATAGATTGATTATGTTTGAAATTTTCATATCTCGCACATTTACCTTACTATATTTTATTGATATTATTATCTGTCTCATTTATATTCTACTAGACTGTATTATCATCCTATATAGTGCTAAAGTATAAGATTTAGGAGGATTTATGTAGTTTAGGATTAGTTTTTATTGACGACGAAGGGGGAGAATTATAAAATAGGTTAGATAGGCTTTGATTAAGGGGGAGTTGTTGGATTAAAGGGGGGTTATTGGAGTAAGGGGGAGTTAGAGTAGAATCAGAATTTTTGGAGTAGATTTTATAAGCAAAGGTTGTCATCATTAAAAAAGGGAGATTGTTAGTTCCTGAGATGGTGGTTTTGATGATAACAACCTTATAACTTGTTATAAAATATAACTACTAATATTCTTGTCTAGATATATATATATATATATATATATATGTATATGCAGGGTATATACGTAGGTACTGAGAATGAAGACTGTATAGTAAAGAGATTCAAGACTGATGAATTCTAGATTGAAGAAACCAAGACTGAAGACTCATGAGCATCAAGAGATCAACATATCAAGAGTTCAAGATTTCAAAATTTCAAGAGTTCGAGATGTCAAGATAAGTAATAGTGTCTAGATTTATGTTAAAACTACATAATAGCACTAAAATCTTTTTTTGGATTTTAATTATGGAATAGAATCCACCTTCTCGCTTTAATAATAGGATGGAATCCACGACCTTCTCTAGTGGAATGGAACCCATGAAATTTTCAAAATGATTTATTTCAAATATTTTTCCAAAACATTTTAAAGTCATCTCTCTTGGTTTAAATATTTTTGTCTTAAACTATTCTTAGCGTCTTTTCTATTTTGATTTCAAAATCATCTATTGTTTTTAAACTATCTGCTAGTTTTAATATTATAAGCTTTAAATCTCAAAAATATATTCTATACATTGTTTTTAATATTACTTTTATATTATAGATTATATATTTTAAGATAACTTTTTAAATCTCTTTTATAAGTTTAAACTATATTCAAAGTGGTTTATAGACTTAAGAAATTGTTTTGACAAGTTTTAGAAAGAAAATCTCTTTCAAAAATAAAAAACAATTTTCAAAGTTATCATAGGCATGTTGACATACCCCATCCCTCCATGTCGACATGGTGGTCGTAGAATTCAAATTTCAAATTTTCAAAAGAAGTATATATTCGTCATAACCTTTCGTGAATGGAAATAACTATTGTTCTCCTATAAATACCAGTTGTTTTCAATGAATTTTAAGTTAGTTTTCTTCATTTCTTCACTCCTTCTTCTCCATTCAAATATTCTATTATATTTTAACAAAACTCTGTCAAAATTCTAAGTGAATCAAACTCGATCATCTCTAGTTTGATTCTCTGCCACTCTCTCTCAAAGATCTTAGCGCTACTCAGAGTTATAGGATCATTTGTAATCAAAGATCGAAAGATCAAAAGATCGAAGTACTGAATCTCTATATATTAAAGTGATATTAGAATGGTGTGATTATGGCTCGTAAATCAATTGGGTGTGGTTGTAGCCATAAATCAATTAGGTGATCTTGTAGCCTGGTTAAATCAAGAGAGTTTTCCCTGGACTCGGAGACAAGAGGGTGTATCTCGTGGCCTTGAAATCGAGGTTGTAATATCGACATTATATTTGAACAGAAATCTACACAAGAAATTGTGTGGGACTGGATGTAGGGTAACTCCGAACCAGTATAAAATTTCGGTGTATTCTTTCCTTTACTGTTTTTATTTACTATTTTCATCTGTGTCTAATTCTTTGATTGTCTCTGTATTTGTTAAATTGCATCTGTATGTGTTTAATTTGAAAAGATTTGAAAAATTCCATAAAATCGATTAAACAATATTCAATCCCTCCTCTAGTGTTAATCCAGCCTTAAGATCTGTAATCTACATTTCCTACAAATCCAACCCCTTCTCCTACACCTATGGCCAGCTAACTTATATCCTTTTATGGGCGTCCCAATCACTTCTAGCTCGATTCAGTAAAATACATTTAAATCTATTTTTAACGTATATTGTTATTGTATATCGATACATGCATATACAAAATATATGTACGCACTATTTTCAACATCAAATATAATTTTATAAAAAATATTTCATAAATATTAATTAATTTATACAAATTATAATTAATTAAATCAGGTGGTAGTCGGTGTATTCAACATTACGGTTTTGTGACTCTTATGTGTAAATTCATTCAACGACTAATATAGAACAATTCGAATATTAACGTTCGTACGTCACTTAGCAGGTGGTGTGACATTATAATCAAATTTATCGCTTGCATAGCTTTGGTGAAATTTAGTTTTACTTAAATTAGTGTTACCCGGTAGTGACAATTATCTACACTAATTTCCTTCGTCAAAACTATATCATATTAGGACTTACGGAATTTGGTAATGGTCAAAATTCCAATATCATCCATATTCAAGTTTATTGTCTAAAGAAAAATTCTTTGGTTCAATAATAACAATTATTATTAACCATACTGCTCTGGCTAGAGAATTTGACTTTGAGTTGACTTAGGTTGAACGTGATACTAACCTCATATAATTGAGGAGATGAACTCTCTCTTGAATAGTGTTTTACATCTAATGCTTCCACTCAACACAACTATAGTCATTTGATGGATGTCATGCCATAATTTAAATATAATTAAGCTAGAGCTTCCAAACAGAAGATCGAAATTATTCTCAAGTCAAGAGAATTATGTAATTTTGTCACATCGATATTTTATGTTTGACCACAATTATATTAACCAACATAAAACTATCGAGCGAGTCACTCCATTGTTATCTAATAACTATTATTATGTAACCCCTTGGCATCCCCAGCAATTATAAGTAATATACTGTCCGACCTTTGGAGAGTGTTATGTACTTTAGTCTCAACGGATGTATTGATATCCATTCTTGATACATCTTGACTAGGAATATTTAAAGGATACGTTTATTTTATTCTAATAGATCACTCGTAATTACAACACATTGTAACTACTATAACAAGAAAACATTTGTGGATTTTCAAATAAATATACTTCTAATTAAATTAATTAAGCAATATAACACATTATATTAAGTACATAATAAAAAGAAAACACCTTTTATTTCGAACAAAATTGGTTATCGAGTTAGATATATATATATATAACAATTACATAATTACCCCTAAGGCATACCTCTAAATCTATGAGGGGTTGCATAATGATAGTTATTGGATGACTATGGAATTACCCACTAAAGAGTTTTCTATTGGTTAATATAAATAAGGTCAAATAAAGAATCTTGAAGTGAAATTATTATATTGCTCTCTCGATTCAAGAATACTGTTAAACTTTAATTCAGACATTCCATTTTGATTATAGTTAAATCATGGCATGGCATCTATCGAATAAATATATTTTGGTATGAGCTGAAGCATTGGAAGTGAAATGCCATTTAATAAAGAACTCCTCAAATATGTGGGGTTAGCATCATGGTGATCTGTAGCTAACTTAAAGTCAAAGTTTCTCCTTAGAGCAGCATGGTTAATAATACATGTTATTATTGAACCAAAGATTTTGTGTTTGGAATAATCAAGTTAAATGTGTATGATGTTGGAATTCTGAGAGAAACCAAATTCCATATGTTCAAATGTGATATATCGATCAAGAGAATGGTGTATATAATCATTACTACCCCATGCCACTTATAATAAGTAAAATTGGATTTTATCAAAAACGCGTGTAAGCGATAAATTCAACCAAAATGTCACACCACAGGCTAAGGTGACATATGAACGTTCATATTTGAATTGTTTGAAAATCCTCGCTGACTAAACTTACAACTTTCAGTCGCACAACCGTAATCATGAATACTCCAGAAATCGCATAATGTAATTCATTTATAATCATTGTAAATTAATTAATATTCATAAAATATTAATTCTTAAATTTTGTCTGATTTGTCCAAATACCATTAATATTTGATAAATTATGTATATAAACGCTCGTATCAATAGAATATTCAATTTGTATTTAAGTAGGATAAATGCGCCATGTAGCACATTTTGTGGCCAGCCATACATAATAATAAAAAGGGAGAGGATGTGATGAGCGATTAAATATGAAATTTTTAAAGGAAGGAACTAAAAGATTTTGACGTTTTCTTTAAAAAAAATCCTCTCTTTACCCTATCATGGTCGAAATTCATATCCTCCAGGGCTTAGAAAAATTCCAAAATTAAAGTCAAAAAAATTCAAATAATAAAGGTGGTTGATACCTCCTGATCTTTGCAATATATGCAGGTTGCTTCAAGAATTTACAAGCCTTTTATTCAACATTTAAGGTACATTCTTTTGGCTACATCTTAAGATAAAATTCTACTTCTATTTATTCTTATATCCATCTTGTTCATATGAATTAGATATTTCTCATACCATGTCTGAATATAAACTTATTTATATAACTTGACTAAAATCCCCCTTTGTCATATCTCCTCTAATAATATATATGTTCATAATGTTAATTTGATTTAGATCCATTTTGTGCAATACCCATTTTTGGTTACTTTTTATCTTGTTAACATTGGACCAATCACGTGTTGCATCTTATTAAATTAGTTGTTCATGTTGTTCTTATAATTTGGATCTGAAATTTTACAATGAATATATATATGTGCCTAGGTTGTCCATTTTCTCTTATTTGGAAATTACTATTTAAACAAAGAGACAATTTTAATTAAAACCTAATTTTAAAATAATTGATATGATTTTATTATTGTTATATATGTGTAAATATAGAACACTTCGAAAATTTAAGAGAGAATTTAATAACAGAATTAAAATTAAAATATAAAAGGGCAAAACTAGAATTTTTATAAAAATCCAAATCTGGCTATGAAACTTATATTACTATGTTCGTAGTGATTTTTTGGATGATTTTCATGTATAACAATTTGAAATTGGAGCTAATACGAAGAAATTATAAACGTTTGAAAATTCGTAGTTGAAAATAATTAAGTACATAAATTTGGTAAAAATAAATTAACAAATAAATAAAAACACCAATCGATGCCCTAAAGGCTTGCCAATTGACATGTAGCAGTCGATCAGTCACCAACTAGACGTCAGTTGGTTGAACCTCAAGATCAAGAATTTAAGCGGCCAACGACCTAGATTTAATGAAATATTTTTATTTGGGTGCAAAGCGAAAGATTATCATACGATATGAAACCAATGATTCTTTAGGGTTGATCAACGATCTATATTAGTTTGAAACCCCTATAAATACACAACTAACCTTAACTTTCATTAATCAGAAATTTGTTTGTATACTGAAATCTATCAATTCTTTTCTCCTCAACTTATAAAATTCTTCAAAATAAATTAAATACAAAAGTAGATAGATTAAGGAGGACAAATCAAGCAAATAACTGACAATCGGAGGAGATTTCAGTCAGGATTCAAAGGAAAGCTTGAATCTAAGGTGAGAGGGTACATTTTTAATAAGATGATTTATATGTAATCAATTTTAATATACCCTAACAGATTTAGGTTGTTAGAAATTAAATTAGAGAATTCTATTGTTCAAATCTGAAATTGAATTATAATTAAGTTGGTGTAAACTTGTTAAAATAGAAATTTATCTAGGTTAAGCCTCTCATAATCAGGTAGAAAAACCTATAATATGTTAATATAACCTAATAATATTGTTGTTAAACCCTAGACTAAACTAATAATTGTAAATTGAACTGATTAGGAAATCTAGTAATTTTGATTTCATAGAAATTATTAAAGTTTTAAAAGGTAGGTTTATTGTGAAGGTTTGAGAATGAAGAAAATTAAAGGACATTAAAAAGAAATTAATCAAAACGGAACAACAAACAAAGTAACCAAAATTTTCACAATGATCGGTCGACCGCACTATTTGTAGCGATTGACAGCAAGTAGACCGCTCCAAGAGCAGTTAGTCGACCGGTTGGCATTTCTTGAACGTGACCTGAACCTCGGCCTGAGGCCAAGGTTTTAAATGAAATTCAATAATAGTGTGTGTATATGGTGTCTGTATATGGATGTTAGGAGTGGGGAAGCGAGTTCCTTATGAGGCAACAGTAGGACGTTGCATGGCTGGGTAAATGCCATTAATCCAACATAGGTCAATATTCGACTGAGGCGATTCTATCGCAATATCACTCACAAAAGGTTTTATAGTGGATGCACATCACTAACTGATGCCTTATAAAGTGTATGGGCCCGACATAATCAGAGTTCCTTGGTATACATGGATGACGCGACATGATGCTGTGTTGTTGGATCCCAGTGCATGCAATAAGAGGCTGTGAAGGCCCAAAATTTTTTGAGATAAAAATAATTTTTGAAAAAAATATATATTCAGAAGATAAAAATGGTTTGAGAATAAATATCAAGAATGAGTAATACAAGCAAGTGAGAGAATAATTGTTTCAACAAATAATAATGAGAAGAAAATAAACATTAAGGATGAGTGAAAATAAATAAGTAAGTGGATAATTGTTTTCCAATAAATAAACATGAGAAGGAGATAACTAAGTATAAATGAATTTTAAAATTCACATATCTTATATATACTGTATATAAGTAGTTTGAGGGGTTTAAAGTGACAAAATAAATTCTATGATAATTAAAAAAACATAAGAAACGAGTTTGGTAATAATTGTGCATAAATACATTTTTATAAATCAAGAGAAAAACAAATGGTTAAAAATAATAGCTAGGAATTAAACTTATAAAGAGAAATGGGAGTAAACAATTCGGGTATAACAAAATACATTATGAAGAGGAGCCACATGAAAATAGGGTGAATCATGCAAATAGCATGTACATAGAAAAAGTAGCATAGCAACTGCTTTTACCTGAAATGGAAATCAAAGGAAAATGGCACATTTAGCCATAAACATATATACATAAATCTTTGAATTGTGTGGGGATAAAATAGGCTTTTCCTTTATTAAAACCCTAGTTAAATGATTTAAATCATGGGGAAGCAGTAGTTTTCTCTGAGGGAAAAACATAAACATATTTCATAAAAAAAAATACAGAAAGGAAGAACTCACACTGTCTTCAAGCTTAAGTATCCTCGGGGAAGAGAAGAGGAAGGTGAGTGATTGGTCACTTATGAGATTTGAGGCATTAAGACCCAAGTTAAGGGGAGCCAAGTTATTTCATATAAAATTACATTATGTTTTTCTGCTTGATTCTATCCTTTGAATGGACATATGTTGATCATAGATGGTATTTTAGTTGAACTTTTGGTTGAAATTTTAATCTGTTTTGATGGTTTTAATTTTTTTGTTTTGAAATAAAAATAATCTAACAAATACTTTGATCATAGAAATGGACTTTATAATCTAGTTTTATATGGAAATGAACTAAAAGTTTTACTGAGAAATAGGGTATCAATGGAAAAAAAAAAGGCAGTGTGAATAATGAGATTCATGCTTATGCCTAGTTTTTATTAAAAATGATATGAACAATGCAATATTACGAGTATGTGCTGATTTGTTCAGATCACAAGCCAATATGTTTTTATGGGTTTTTCTTAAAAAAACCATATCCTATGTTCACGGTAAAATAAATATAGTATTTCATATGATTTCATCAGGTTTAAGCAAGCAATGGAAAAATTCATGGAAATAAATATATGAGCAGGTTTTGGAAAATATGATTAAGCAAAAATGACTTTGAAATAAGATGTGCAATTTGGTGTGAAGGTTTTGTATGGCTGGATATAATCTTTGAGTGAGTTTAATAATTTTTGATTTATATAATGAAGGCAGAAACATAAGCACCTCTAGAATTAAAAGAAAAATTCCTCAGAAAATAAATAAGCATGGTCTCTAAATTATAAAAATAATTTAGGAGTAGTGCCTTGATCTATTCATCATCAGGTGGATGATGGGTATGTGCATGACTTGTTTAAGTCCTGTAGGCCTCTTTGCAAGGGTTAACAGAATTGAGTATCTCTGCAATGCACACTTTGTGTTCAATGGCAAGAGTTTAGACCAAATAAAATTTAAAAATGAGATTGAGAAATTGAGCTATGGAATTTAGGAAGTTAATCCATATGAGCATGTGTATGTATGACTGTATGAAGAGTATGGATGAATGCTTGGATGTATGTTTGTTAGATAAGTTTAAATATGCATATACTCAGGTTTTAATATGAAATTGAATAGTATCAAACATATCAGCCCTCTGCACAGTTTTAAGACTTCACAAGTTATTTTAATACTTGATTTCACTCACACCAGAATTTGTTTCTGACCCCATTTGTTGCCTTTGCAATATTTGGGGTGTCTCATTTTTATTGAGGCGGCTCAAAATATTGTTGTAGGAAAAGATGAATGAGTAGATTGCTTGCATGGAAATTTGAAGATCTACTTGAATTTAAAATGTTTAAGAAAAGTGGCAGAAATATTGCAATAAATAAGTTAGGCAAAACTTTGTTGTGTCTTATGTGTTTCTCATACTTTATGCTTGTTGGGTTTACTTGAAAAAGAACATGTAAAATCTTAAGTATTATATGTGTCTTTGATCTGTTGATTTAAGCAACAGATGTGCCTGTGTGTTATGGATTTAAGTAATGAATTATGAAGTAAAAATCTGATGGACTAGAATGAATGAGAACATGCCATATAATTTGATATGTGGATATGTTTCCCTTGACATATTTATGCTATTTTTGTTATAATGTTCAAGTCATACTTGAATAAATATGTGCCAAAGATTTATTTGAGTTGGTGGGATATGGTCTTGCTAACCAGTAGGGCTTAAACATGTCTTGTAATTGACATAAGCACATGTAAAGCTTGAAGACTTGCTTGTAATCCTATATGGGCATTGGAATTTTTCTTCAGCAGAAAGTTGCATTGTTTTGTGTAACATTGTTCATATGCATGTTTGGTACTTGTAGGCTTCACTGTAATTATACTTAACACTATTATCTAGATACTTGATCCAAGTCTGGTTGTGTTTGGTCATAGACAAACCTGTTGTAGTTTAAAGTATCATTCAGTCTTGTTGGTAATAAGAATGTCCATCACTCCATAACATATTGCTCGCTATCCTTTATCATATATTTAGAGAACATAAGTTGATTTCATTACATGTTCGTCTCAAAGTTTTGCATTAGTCTGATTTTGACATTGCTTTGATCATTCTGTCTTCATGTATATGCTAAACCTTCATTTTGTACGTTAGTCTGAGTTTGCAATCTGTTTACTTATACTGTTTTATCTGTTTGACCTTTTAATCTAGTTTGCCACTATTTATTCATATGATCATTACATACTTCATAAACTAGATCATAAGTATTTTATCTGACATGAAATTGCTGTGTTATAATGAGAATCCCGGGCTAAACAAATATGCAAGAGTTGTTTCAAACATCCTTTAATTAATCAAAAAAAAACAATAAATATCAAATCCCAAAATCCCAAAGCTCAAATGTATGGCTTGTATATCCAAGAATCAATTAATTTGAGAAATAAACAAGAAAATAATAAGAGTCTATATTTGAACAAAATATTAATCAAGTTTGAGTACCAAGTTTGAGATGGAAAAAAAAGAAGAAGAATAAAAAAAGTAGAAATGGCTATGTGACACAAAATCTCTTAAATGTGAGAAGTATTGTGTGATTGAATTTCTTTGCTAATTTAATTACTCTGATAAGCAAAGAAACATTTATATATCTCCATATATATAAATGACATGATTTGATTTATATACTAAGATTTTTATATTGGTAAAATTCTGGATCTTGGGGAAAAATTAATTAAAAGAAGTGATACTTGCAAAAAAAAAACTCTTCTGAAAATCACTAAAATAAATGCTAAGTGAAGTGGGTCACTTCAGTTGGTATCAGAGCTATGTTATCAAAAACATAGTATATATATAATCTAATCTTCTTATATGGATAGAGTTCTAAAAAATAATAATAATAAATATAATATTCTCAGCAGGAATAAATTGCTAAAAGAATTAAATTAGAAACAAGACTAACTTGCTATGCAAATTGTATAGTGAATCAAGATAGGAAGGCCACAAAGCTATGGAGCAGGATCCTCTAATGTAACACCATTGGTTAATTTGCAAGATTTGGTGAGGGCATTTAGGGAAGGAGAAGTGCAGAGAGAAGAAAATACTCATGAGGAGTTAGCTAAGCTACTTAAAACATTCTCTAATTTAGGAGGCAAGGATTTTGAAGGCACTGAAGGAGTCATGGGTGTGCAGACATGGCTAAGAACCCTAGAAAGAATATTTGCAGACATGAAAATAAATGATCAAAGGAAGAGGCAAATAGCTTCTAGGAGGCTCAAGGGAGTAGCACTAGATTGGTGGGAAGTAATCACCACAGGAAGGCCAGAAAATGAGATAACATGGGATCAATTCAAGGAGATGCTTGAGGCTAGATTTGTCCCAGCAACAGCTAAGGCAACACTGCTTGAGGAATTCGTAAGGCTAAGGCAAGGACCCATGAGTGTCACTGAATACATTCAAAAATTTGAGAGCTTGTCCAAGTATGGAACTATGCTCATAGGGAATGAAGAATCAAAGAATTCAAGATTCATTCAAGGACTTAATGTTGGTTTGAGTAGAGAAATGCTACCATACAAAGACAAAACATTTGATCAAGTCATAGATCTTACACTTTCTTTTAAACAACACGATAATGCAAGGGAAAAATTCAGGAACATAAGGGCTAATGATCAAAAGAAGGGGAAAAGTAGAGTACATCCTTATGACAAAAATAGTGCAAATAAGAAGGTTGAAGGAGCAACCAGTAGGGAAGTTAAGAAGAAAATTGTTTGTTACAATTGTGGCAAGGAAGGACACATGAGAAATAGGTGTCAAGCAGCTAAGAAGATCCCATTCAGTTGCTATAACTGTGAGAAAGAAGGCCATATTAAAAGGAATTACCCAGAGTTCAAGAAAGGAGAAAAGGTAGGAGCATTGGAAGCCAAAGCAAAGGCAAGTGCGGGGGGAAATTCTAGACAATTGGAAGGTATACTTCTAATTAAAAATTATCCAATCACAGTTATATATAACACAGGGGCTACACACTCTCTAATATCACAAGACATAGTGAATAAATTAGCTCTCACATGCAATATAGTTGAAAAAACCTTTGTTTATTCAAAGTCCTCTAGGAAGCTCTTGCCTGTTAGGATTAAGATGTTTAGGAGTAGAATTAAACATAGGTGGAAATATGTTTAAATCTGACTTGTTTGTGTTAAAATATCCTGGAATAGGAATTATTCTAGGAGTAGAATGGTTAAGTAAATTCAAAGCAATTTTGAATTTAGAAAATTTACTATTTCCTTGAAAAAAGAAAATGGTAAAAATATTATAGTCATGAGTGAAACAGCCAAGATAAATTGCCTTAATCAAATATGGAGCATGATTGAAAAAGAATTGGCTCTAGAAGATATAGAAGTGATAAATGAACACCCAGATGTTTTTGGAGAGGTTGTAGGAGTCCCAGAAAATAGGCCAGTTGAATTTCAAATAAGGTTAATTCCAAGGGCAAGTCCTATCATCAAAAAGCCTACCAGAATGGGTCCAAAGGAACTAGTAGAATTAAAACAACAATTGGAAGAATTGGAGCAGAAAGGCTTCATAAGGCATAGTAGTTCAAACTGGGGTTCTCCAGTGGTGTTTGTAAAGAAGCATGATGGTACAATGAGAATGTGTATTGATTACAGGGAATCAAACAAAGTTACTATCAAGAATAAATACCCACTCCCCAGAACTGATGATCTATTTGACCAATTAAATGGAGCAAAAATCTTTTCAAGGCTAGACTTAGCCTCTGGTTTTCATCAAATGAAGGTTGAGGAGGAAAGTATTAAGTATATTGCATTTAACACAAGGTATGGGCTATATGAATTTTTGGTAATGCCTTTTGGATTGACAAATGCACCATCCTATTTTGTAGATTTAATGAATAGGACATTTAGAGATTTTCTAGAAAAATTTGTGGTTGTCTTTATTGATGATATATTGGTGTATTCAAAATCAGAAGAGGAGCTTGCAAAGCATTTGCATCTGGTTTTGTCAAGATTAAGAGCACATAACTTAAAGGAAAAAATTTACAAAGTGCACATTTTGGCAAAATGAAGTTAAATTTTTGGGACACATTATATCTCAACAAGGGATTAGTGTAGACCCAAACAAGGTCATTGTAGTGTAATCATGGAGCAGACCCAAATCAGTGACTGAGGTGAGATCATTTTTAGGAATGGCAGGCTACTATAGAAGGTTTATAAAAGACTTTGCAAGGATAGCCATTCCATTGACCAAGCTAACCAGAAAGGAGCAACCATATGTGTGGACAGAAAAGTGTGAGCAGGCCTTTGAATCATTGAAGAAAGCATTGATGGAAGCTCCAGTCCTGCAAGTTCCAAAGGGTAATGAGGGGTTAGTGGTTTACACTGATGCTAGTGGATCTGGGTTAGGGGAAGTGCTCATGCAATATGGTAAAGTCATAGCATATGCATCAAGGCAACTTAAGCCAAATGAAACCAGGTATGCCACACATGACTTGGAGCTTGCTGCTGTGGTGTATGCATTAAAGCTATGGAGACATTACTTGTTAGGTACTAAATTTGAATTGTTTACAGACCATAAATCACTTAAGTATTTATTTTCCCAAAAAGACTTGAACATGAGGCAGCATAGGTGGGTAGAATTTCTAGCTGCCTATGATCTTGATATACTATATACCCCTGGAAAAGCTAACAAAGTGGCGGATGCATTGAGTAGGCATCAAGCAAGATTGGCAAGTTTAATGATAACTGAATTTAAGGATTTAACATTCCTTAGTGAAGTAGAAATAAAGAAAGAAATTGGGCATCAGATAAGGCACACAGTGACATTATTGAATATGGAAAATTAAGTCTCATCTCCTTAAGATCAACCCTGGTTGATAAAATAGGAAAAATGCAAAGTCAAGACGTTAATTTAAAGGAAAAGAAGGACATGATATCACAAGTCATATCAGTGGAAAATTATGAAGTAGATGAAAAAGGCTAATTAAGGAAGAAAGGGAAGCTTTGCATACCAAATATGGAAGAACTAAAGCAAGAGATTATGGATGAGCATCACAAGACAAAATACACTATACATCCAGGTGGTACAAAAATGTACCATGATCTTAAGAGAAATTATTGGTGAGGAATGAAAGGAGCAGTGGAAAAATATGTGGCAAAGTGTTTAACTTGTCAACAAGTCGAGTTAGATTACCAAAGACCCTCAGGCCTACTGCAACCTTTAGAAGTGCTTACCTGGAAATGGGAAAGCATTTCAATGGATTTTATGGATGGTTTGCCAAGAACAAGAAGAGGCAATGATAGTATTTGGGTAGTGGTTGATAGGCTCAAAAAAACATCACATTTTATTCCAGTGAATTGAAACAGAAATGCTCACAAGCTAGCTCAATTATTTGTGAAAGAGATAGTGAGATTGCATGGCATCCCCAAGACTATCATTAGTGATAGAGACACCTTGTTTACCTCAAGGTTCTGGGGTAGCTTTCAAGAAGCCATGGGGACAGAATTAAGCCTAAGCACAGCCTACCACCCACAAACAGATGGGTAAACTGAGATTGTCAATAAGATTTTGGAGGATTTGCTAAGAGCATGTATACTTGGCTTTGGAGGCAACTGGGAAGATCACCTCTATTTAGCTGAATTTGCTTATAACAATAGCTACCAGTCCACTATAGGTATGGCTCCATTTGAGGCCTTGTATGGAAAGCCTTGTTTATCTCCTGCATTTTGGATGGAAGTAGGTGAAAGAGTATTGCTTGGACCAGAACATGTGAAGGAAACTTCTGCAAGAATTGAATTAGTGAGGCAGAGAATGAGAGCAGCACAAGAAAGAAAAAAAGCATATGCAGATAAAGGGAGAAGGCCAGTGGAGTTTGAGGTAGGAAATTATGTATTTCTCAAAGTTTCACCAATGAGAAAAATACTGAGATTTGGCAAGGCAGGGAAATTATCACCAAGGTATATAGGACCATATGAAATTACCCAAAGAGTAGGGACTTTGGCTTATAAACTAAAATCGCTAGAGGAATTGAGTAATATACATGATGTATTTCATGTATCTCAATTAAGAAAATGGGTGCATGATAAGGACACCATTCTTGAATCTCCTACACATGTTGAAATTCCAGAAAATTTGAATTATAAGAAAGAACCAGTGGGCATTGTGGCTAGAGAAGAAAAGAAATTAAGAAATAAAATAATTAAATTGGTTAAAATCCAATGGAGCTTAGATGAGAACGACTGTACATGGGAGGCTGAAAATAGGATGAAGGACAAATATCGTAATCTATTTCTTGCTTAAAGGTATGCCTAAAAATTATGATAAATTTAAATAGCACTTATGTGTGAGTTTGATTGGTTCTGGATGCATAAGTTCGCTAAGATGAAATTAAGCTTTGTATGTCGTGGATTAATTGTAAAAAAAACAATAATGATAATTGTGGGACACAATTCCTTTTAGGGGGAGAGTATGTGAAGGCCCAAAAAATTTTGAGATAAAAATAATTTTTGAAAAAAAATATATATTCAAAAGATAAAAACAGTTTGAGAATAAATATCAAGAATGAGTAATACAAGCAAGTAAGAGAATAATTGTTTCAATAAATAATGATGAGAAGAAAATAAACATTAAGGATGAGTGAAAATAAATAAGTAAGTGGATAATTGTTTTCCAATAAATAAACATGAGAAGGAGATAACTAAGTATAAATGAATTTTAAAATTCACATATCTTATATATACTGTATATAAGTAGTTTGAGACGTTTAAAGTGATAAAATAAATTCTATGATAATTAAAAAAAAATAAGAAACCAGTTTGGTAATAATTGTGCATAAATACATTTTTATAAATCAAGAGAAAAACAAATGGTTAAAAATAATAGCTAGGAATTAAACTTATAAAGAGAAATGGAAGTAAACAATTTGGGGATAACAAAATACACTATGAAGAGGAGCCACATGAAAATAGAGTGAATCATGCAAATAGCATGTACACAGAAAAAGCAGTATAGCAACTGCTTTTACTTGAAATGGAAATCAAAGGAAAATGGCACATTTAGCCATAAATATATATAAATAAATCTCTGAATTATGTGGGGATAAAATAGGCTTTTCCTTTATTAAAACCCTAGTTAAATGATTTAAATCAAGGGGGAAGCAGTAGTTTTCTCTGAGGGAAAAACAGAAACATATTTCATAAAAAAATATACAGAAAGGAAGAACTCACAATGTCTTCAAGCTTAAATATCCTCGGGGAAGAGAAAAGGAAGGTGAGTGATTGATCACTTATGAGATTTGAGGCATTAAGACCCAATTTAAGGGCAGCTAAGTTATTTCATATAAAATTACATTATGTTTTTCTGTTTGATTCTATCCTCTAAATGGACATATGTTGATCATAGATGGTATTTTAGTTGAACTTTTGGTTGAAATTTTAATCTTTTTTGATCTGTTGTGATGGTTTCAATTTTTTTGTTTTGAAATAAAAATAATCTAACAAATACTTTGATCATAGAAATGGACTTTATAATCTAATTTTATATGGAAATGAACTAAATGTTTTACTGAGAAATAGGGTATCAATGGAAAAAAAGGCAGTGTGAATAATGAGATTCATGCTTATGCCTAGTTTATATTAAAAATGATATGAACAATGCAATATTACAAATATGTGTTGATTTGTTCAGATCACAAGCCAATATGTTTTTATGGGTTTTTCTCGACAAAAAACCATATCCTATGTTCACAGTAAAATAAATATAGTATTTCATATGATTTCATCAGGTTTAAGCAAGCAATGGAAAAATTCCTGGAAATAAATATATGAGCAGGTTTTAGAAAATATATTAAGCAAAAATGACTTTGAAATAAGATGTGCAATTTGGTATGAAGGTTTTGTATGGCTGGATATAATCTTTGAGTGAGTTTAATAATTTTTGATTTATATAATGAAGGCAGGAACATAAGCACCTCTGGAATTAAAAAGAAAAATTCCTCAGAAAATAAATAAGCATGGTCTCTAAATTATAAAAAATAATTTAGGAGTAGTGCCTTGATCTATTCATCATCAGGTAGACGACGGGTATGTGCATGACTTGTTTAAGTCCTGTAGGCCTCTGTGCAAGGGATAACAGAATTGAGTCCCTCTGCAATGCACACTTTGTGTTCAATGGAAAGAGTTTAGACCAAATAAAATTTAAAAATGAGATTGAGAAATTGAGCTATGGAATTTAGGAAGTTAATCCATAGGAGCATGTGTATGTATGACTGTATGAAGAGTATGGATGAATGCTTGGATGTATGTTTGTTAGATAAGTTTAAATTGCATATACTCAGGTTTTAATATGAAATTGAATAGTATCAAACATATCAGCCCTCTGCACAGTTTTAAGACTTCACAAGTTATTTTAATACTTGATTTCACTCACACCAGAATTTGTTTCTGACCCCATTTGTTGCCTTTGCAATATTTGGAGTGTTTCATTTTTATTGAGGCAGCTCAAAAAATTGTTGCAGGAAAAGATGCATGGGTAGCTTGCTTGCAAGGAAATTTGAAGATCTACTTGAATTTAAAAAGTTTAAGAAAAGTGGCAGAAATATTGTCATAAATAAGTTAGGCAAAACTTTGTTGTGTCTTATGTGTTTCTCAGACTTTATGCTTGTTGGGTTTACTTGAAAAAGAACATGTAAAATTTAAGTATTATATGTGTCTTTGAGCTATTGATTTAAGCAACAGATGTGCCTGTGAGTTATGGATTTACGTAATGAATTATGAAGTAAAAATCTGATGGACTAGAATGAATGAGAACATGCCATATAATTTGATATGTGGATATATTTCCCTTGACATATTTGTGCTATTTTTGTTATAATGTTCAAGTCATACTTGAATAAATATGTGCCAAAGTTTTATATGAGTTGGTGGGATATGGTCTTGGCTAACCAGTAGGGCTTAAACATGTCTTGTAATTGATATAAGCACATATCAAGCTTGAAGACATAGCTTGTAATCCTATCTGGGCATTGGAATTTTTCTTCAGCAGAAAGTTGCATTGTTTTGTGTAACATAGTTCATATGCATGTTTGGTACTTGTAGGCTTCACTATGATTATACTTAACAAAACCCTATTATCTAGATACTTGATCCAAGTCTGGTTGTGTTTGGTCATAGACAAACCTATTGTAGTTTAAAGTATCATTCAGTCTTATTGGTAATAAGAATGTCCATTACTCCACAACATATTGCTCACTATCCTTTATCATTATTCAGAGAACATCAGTTGATTTCATTACAGGTTCATCTCAAAGTTTTGCATTAGTCTGATTTTGACATTGCTTTGATCATTCTGTCTTCATGTATATGCTAAACCTTCATTTTGTATGTTAGTCTGAGTTTGCAATATGTTTACTTATATTGTTTTATCTGTTTGACCATTTAATCTAGTTTTCCACTATTTATTCATATGATCATTACATACCTCATAAACCAGATCATAACTATTTTATATGACATGAAATTGCTGTGTTATAATAGAATCCTGGGCTAAACAAATATGCAAGAGTTGTTTCAAACATCCTTTAATTAATAAAAAAACAATAAGTATCAAATCCCAAAATCCCAAAGCTCAAATGTATGGCTTGTATATTTAAGAATCAATTAATTTGAGAAATAAACAAGAAAATAATAAGTGGCTATATTTGAACAAAATATTAATCAAGTTTGAGTATCAAGTTTAAGTTAAAAAAAAAGATTAAAAAAGTAGAAATGGCCATGTGACACAAAATCTCACAAATGTGAGAAGTATTGTGTGATTGAATTTCTTTGCTAATTTAATTACTCTGATAAGCAAAGAAACATTTATATATCTCCATATATATAAATGACATGATTTGATTTATGTACTAATATTTTTATATTGGTAAAATTCTGGATCTTGGGGAAAAATTAATTAAAAGAAGTGATCACTTGCAAAAAAAAAAAAAAACTCATCTGAAAATCACTAGAATAAATGCTAAGAGAAGTGGGTCACTTCAGAGGCATATGCTACCATTGAGAGGTGGACAAAAACACGAACGATGAGTCACTTCGATGAGTCGGCATTGCGAGCTCTCTCTCAATGCGTAGCTAGGGTATATTTAGTGGTAGTTGTGGGAAATTTTGTCCTATGCGGAAATTATAGGGAAACCTATGTGAAATAGTTATGCATAGTCGTAATATAAGAGATGTAGTCCCATAGAGGAAATTGTAGGATAATCCAATGTGAAAAAGCTCTAATAGCTATTAGCCGATTATTAGTTGTTGAGGTTCGATTAGTTGTTCGATCCTCATATAAGCTTGCACAAGCTGTTAGTATAAGTGTGTGTTAAGTTGAAACCCTTAAGTAAAGAAATCTAGTAATTCACGGACACATGTAGAACACTCTAGGTCACATAGAGTATTATTAATGTCAACTGCATATGATCACTATATATTAATGGTGTAGCCATTCATATAACTTTTATCTAACCCACTCCTTTTATTTTTCCCTTACCACGGGATAGTAGTTGATTTGGCACAAAGTAGGGAGAAAGGAGCTAAGCATTGGAGTTCAACCACTCTTGGTTGATCCTTATATATCAATTTATTGAACTAGATGTCTATTAAACTTATATTGTACTTTGGAAATAATGTTTATGCATTGGGCATTTTGAAGGTCGTTTTTCCTAAAATGACTATTTTCAATACTTATATTTTATTCCTTCAGCTGTGATATCTGAAAGTGCAGAGTGCCTTTGATTTATCCTTATATTCTTGGTCTTTGTAATGTCTAAAAACTTGATAGCTCATACTTCTTGATGCTGACACGAGTCCAAAAGTCATCCTAGGTTTTAGATCGGCGTGTCATGATGTGCAAGTTGTCACATTTGGTATCAAAGCCTAGGTTTAAGATTCCTTAGGAGTTAGGTACGTATTAAGAGGATGTACTAGAATATTTTGTAAAAGAAAAAAAGGTTTCTCAAAAGATTTCCAAAAAAATTTGAAAAAGGTTCCAAAAAGTATATATGAACATTTGCATATATAAAAGTATAATAAGAAAGAACACTTTCACTTATTCTTGCCAGTTATATTTATAGGAAATGTAATGAACCTAATTTTGGCTAACATTATTTAGAATATTTAATCAAATTAATTAAATAAAATAATGTAAAGGGATAAATAAATTGAGATTTGGTAATTAAGTAGGTCATGCCTTAGGTAATAAACCAATTAAAGAAATAAAAGGTTAGGATAAGAAGGAGGAATATGATAAGGGAAAAATGGGAATAGCCATAATTCCTACCCACAAACCCTTCTATTTTCATTTTCTTCATCCATTAACACACATACAAACTAAAACTAGAGTGAGATCGACCATAGCAAAGGGAAAACAAGAAGAAAACTAAAAGATTAAGGAATCAAAAGCTTAAAGAAATAAAGTGTACACCAAATCACTTCTTTCTCATCCAAATCAAGGTGAATAATAAACAAACTGAGAATCTTGTGGATCATATATTATCTAACTTGTGTATAATATACAAGTGTATAAATTAATGCTATATTAGACACAAAATAGTAAAGTATAAAAAGTGTGCAAACCAGAGTATTTAAACTGTTTTGGACCTCCCGTCCTTCGTCCAGTCCCAAAGCTCCCCTTTAGTATTTCCTTCAAAAAATTACCCTCGCTTCGCCCGAAAGAATACGATAATACAAAAGTATCTCCGACAATCTTATGTTCCAAATAACACGGTTTTTGACTTATAGTACAAATCTTCCTATGATCTCCTTTGAGTATGTGAATATGAATTTTTCAGGTGTAGGAAAAGGTTTAACCAAAATTATATTTTAGTCGTAATAGATTGAGAGTATGTAAACAATGTATACACAAGAAAGTGTTTAGAAATAAAAAGAGAAATGAATAAATTAATTCAAGTTAGTTGATCTCTATTTCTCAATCAAAGCAGTATTTATAGATTCAAAAAGGTGTAGACGAAGAGTTGTTACTATATGAGAAAGTCTATTTACTTAATGTCTACAACCTTTCGTTGAAAGATGATTTCTTTTTGTTTCAAATAGAATTGTCTTTTCAAATTGACATTTTCTACATATGACAGATGTCTGTGGTAAAACGACAAACGTCTATGACTTTAGAAAATTTTAACCCGAGAATTTTTACAAACGTCTGTGGTTTTATTTCAGATGTTTGTGAGGTGTAAAATCAGTTTCTTTTTCAACTTAGGCTTGATGCATATGAAATTGTATTTGATCATGTATATACACTAAAGGAGACCTTAACAATATTTTATCTAGGTCTCTTTTATAATAGAATAACCTTACTAACAGTTGTATGGTCAATGAATCTTTCTTTTCACTTTGAGTCTCAATATCTTCGAGCATGGTGTCTTCTTGTAGCATATGCATGCAATCTTGATACGGTGTGTGTGTGTGTGTGTGTGTGTATTATATAGTTGTAATCATTGAAACATAAACTGGAGATTCTAACAATCTCCCCCTTTTTGATTATGACAAGTATATAATCAAAAATCAACTATACAATCAAAAAATGGAAGTATTATTGAAAAGTGGAAGTATTATTATGTTTGTCACCCCCTATTTATATGCATAGATTTCTCCCCCGTTTTCATTATCAAAATGGAGGGAAACGATATAAGAAACAGAGATATTAAATAGACATAGCATGTTATCCATAAAATCATGGAAAATCAAATATGGAAGTTCAAATAAAATTAGAGAGTATTGTAGAAAAGGTTTTAAAAAGTGAAACAAACAAGCATAAGAATTGCAAAATAAAACAAAACTCTAATTGTACTAATTTTGTAAGTAAGATAAGCCTCCATAGTTCTCGTAATATTACCAATAAGAAGATGGATCCTGCTCGTATGTACTCAGCCATTGTGTTTGGTCATTATACTTCTCATCTTCGTGAATTGAAAGGCCTTGAAATGCCATGGATGATTTTTGTTGAAAATGCGAAGTATCAGACACATACATGTCATCACTATCTTCTTCTTCCTCCTCAGATTGTGTATGAATAGGAGACTTCCCTCGGTCAACTCTATTATGAGACGTACTTTCAAACAAGGCATGAGAGCAATAAACTGGTGTTTAAGCCCGAGGTGGATGTGTTGGTGAAGGCGAGGATAATGGGCGAAAATAAGATCGACCACGTACTTTGCGCTTAATTTTGCCTAAAGTGAGACCACTTTGTCCAAAGTCTTCTCCATTTTTGTCATCCGTGTAGAGAAATAATGTTCCAATCCGATCATCTTTCTGTTTAAAGCTCGCCGATTATCCATGATTATATTTTGGTTTTTAAGTGCCAAATCATGAAGAGATTCGTTTTGCGTTGGTTTAACGCAAGCTTCTTGTGTTTCAGAGTCTGAATAATATTGGGTAGCATGACTAGTGGAAGGTTGTTGTCGTGAGGGGTGAAGGGAGTAAGTCTACTGAGAAGCGCTAGTTGGAGGAGGACCATGATGTTCTTGTTGATGTTGTTGTAGAGTCCATTGGTCGAAGGGAATGATACAAGGCGGGGTTTTGGGAAGATGCATTTGGGATAGATATTGTGGACCACTATCTTTTGTTGAAATTTCTTTGTATTGTGATAGGTACGAAGGAACTCAAAGTTCTTGCAAGATGTGCAGTATGTATGGAGCATACACAATTGAGCAACGATGTTGTGTCTGAAAACCTTTAATTTGGTCATGAATAAATTGTTTTCCCAATTTACTGGTAGGTGACCAAAGATTACATACAAATCTCGATGGTCATTGGGATAAATTTGCTTATGACTACCTAGACGGGGAATGATTATGTTAATTATCATTCGATTTACTAGTCTAGCATGTGGACGTAGGTAAATGGATCTCCATTGGGGCATCATATCTTCCCATATTTGATGGGTAACTTCATCTCTAGGTAAAAGACCGTGATTCGGTATATCTGATAATTCAATTCCCTTATAAGAACATCCTAATATACGGCCAACCGTACATACATAAATTTTAATTTCTTTTCCATAAACACTTGACCACAACCAACCATCCCCATTCTCTGGATTCCTAATCTCCATACTACATAAATTGGAGTAGAAACGTTGAATAACCAGAGGATCGATGATTACCTTATTTGAATCATAGCAACCAGCATCCGTAGTTAATCCTAGCATTTCATATTCTATCACATTTTCAAGATGATAGAAGGGACCAGAGTGGATTTTCTTTTAGGAATGCGCCTTAAATCATTTGATGGCATTGGGATTGTTGCAGAGCCAATGGTTTATGTGAGCTTGTGTAACCTGGGCTTGAGAGGTGTGACAACCCATAAGTTTAATAAATATTTTTTATTCAATTTATTTGAAAACTTTGATTTTAAATCATTTAAAATTTGAAATTTTGGAATTTTCCAATGTATTCTGGATTTTTTTTATAATTTATTTTCCAAATATAATAAAATAAATAAGTTTTGAAAACTTTATATTTTGGTCAACTGTGGTCAAACTTTGCAGTTGAAATTTTTAATTTTGAAATTTTAATTTCTAATCTTTTTCTTTGAAACTATATTTGATTTTGATATTCGTGTTGCTTTTCATTTCGTAAAATTTTGTTTTATACTTTTAAAATCTGATAAATTTCTGCGTTTTACACGCGATTATTTTCAGCATTTTTCTGTTTATTTTCTATTCTATATTTTTCTGCTTCATTTCTATTTTATATTTATTTTCTATTTTCTATTTGTATTTTAGTTTCCATTCCCTACTTTCTATTTTCTTTTATTTGATTTTTATTTCTATTTTCTATTTGTATGGGCTTGGAAATTCAAGAGGCTTACGTTTCATTCTTTAATGTGTAGTGTGTCTATTCCTTTTCCTAGCCATCCAAATCTTTTTTGATAACCCTAGCTGCCACTTCCCTTTCTCATTTCATGTACAAACCAAATACTTCTCATCTCCTTTCTAATTTGTGTTCAACAAAAAGAAAATTTACAGTAAGTTTCTATCATGTCTTCCTCCTTTTCTCTTTGCTTTCTATTTTATTTCAAGCATATGCTCGGCCATGCTTCACCTCTTGCCAACCATCTCATCCACCACCACCTCTTGTATGGCTAGCACCACCTCACCCTCTCCACTCACCATGGTCGTGACCCCTTGCCCAGAGAACCACCATAAAATATAACCAAACCAAGCTGAGCCTATATATTCGTCCACCTCCTCTTTATGTGCCTCGACTACAACAAATTCCACCACCTCCTTTGCTTTGCGATGACCAAATCCACTCCTAGCCGTGATGACAAGACCTGATCCAAACTAAATAACCTAAGTCGAGCCCGATTGCACCATGGTCGAACCAATAGTTGCATGCATTTTGATATTTTGCCTTCCTATTTCTTTTGGGTTGCCATCTCTTCATAACCCCCAGCCGTGCCTTTTTGCTAACCTTAGCCGAGTGTGCTTGCTTCTAAACCATCATGGCCGAGCCATGTTTGGATGATGGCCGAGCACAAGTGGTGTGACAAAGCCCAAACACATGTAGTCGAGCCTACTTACCTTGGTAAAGCCAATCTTGTTTCATTTTAATTCATATTTATGCATTATTTTTGTCTATAATCTTTTTTATATTATATATTTATGTATGTCTATATTTGTTGATTCGAGATTTGAATCTTGGCTATCCATCCACTCGAATCTAGTCGTGACTTTTCGTGCTTTGCGGAGTTTGGATTTGTGTTTGAATTTGATCTCTAGCTTTACAAGGTGAGTTTATCACTCTCGAACATTCGTACTTATATAATTGTGAAACAATGACAACTGAATTGTAGTGATTCATATGCCATGTTATTGTAGTTCATATATGCAGTTATATGATATTTATGATGTTATAACTTGACGTTATACCTATTACCCACCTGATATGATATGTCGTATTATACTATTTATTGTATTTCTAGTTTCTCACACTGCAAGTTCCCTGTTAGAATAGAATCACTATGGGTTGAAATGATACATGCCCGATCGGATTTTAGAATAGAGAAAAATCGTTATGGCTTGAAATGATAGGCTCAAGCGATTTTTATTTTATTTTATTTGACTTGGGATTGCGGGTTTGAAATGATAGAACCCGAATTTTTTTTTAAATTACGGATTGAAATGATACATATCTGTATCACTTGACCTAGGTTAGAAAATATTATACAGACCCATTGTTAATTTTTAATATAATATTTCCCTAAAATTTATTGATTATGTTGAATTTTAAAATATATGAAATTTTAGCTTAAAGATTTGATTTAATGATCGAAAATATAAAGAGGGATTGGTTTTCTATAAGTTAAAATTTTTATAAGTTAATAATTGTTTTTAAATTGTAATTTAAAGATCTTTGTTGACGATAAATAACTTAATAATTAAATTTGATTTAATACGGAATTTTAAATCTAACTTAGTGATTGTAATAGATTTTATTTTATGAAATGGATATGTTTTGTAAAATAAACAGTCATGATTTAGATGGTAAAATGTATATTAAATTTTGACCTCACTTGATAATTGAAGATTTAGTTTTTCAAATGGAAATGTTGAATTCAACTTTGAAAAAGAAAATCTTATTTATAAAATGGGTATTTTAAAATAAAATGTTAAGTTATTTGTTAAAATAAAAGTTAAGTAAAATAGTGTACTTCGGACTTAATAAACTAATTATAGTTAATTTGGATATTTTATTTATAAAATTTTATTTTATTTAATAATCAGTTAAATGATATCTAAATGAATATTTTCTGAAGCGTGAGATATGTTTTTATAAGTTAAAAACGGCTAAAATTGAGATTTTAATGTTTCTGAAATGTTATAATAAATTTGAAATTTGTATTGGTAGCATTTCCAAAATGTTGTGGTTTTAAGGTAGCATTTGCTAAGTGCTACCATTTCTGAGATACAACTATATTCTGAAATACTAAAATATCTACTGTAACACTTTATAAGTGCTGCCGATTCTAAAAATGACCATATTTTGAAATACTACTACATCTACCGTAACGTTTTCTAAGTGCTGCTGTTTCTGAAAATACAATGTTTTTGAAATTATTATAATTGAATGAATGAACTTAGAAAATGCTACAACTTTAGTGATGAATATTGTTTTAAAGGTGTTATGATTTTCTAAGTATTATGATTTCCAAATGATAACATTTCAAGTATTATGATTTCAAAGTATTATGGTTTCAAAGTATTTGGTTTCGGGGTTGTTATAGCTTTGAAAGTACTATGATTTTGGAAATGAATTTATTTGAAATTGTATTAAATTAAGAATTGACTTTAAATATGTTGATTTGAAACTTATTGAAATTGAAGATTGAAGGATATGACTTTATATCGTGGTTTTGGTTTAAGGTGATTTTAAAGAGTATTTCAAATTATCATATTGATTTGGTTTTTAAAATGAGAATGATATCGTATTGATGTAGTTTTGAAATGGATATGATATTTTGGTTTTTGAAGTATAAATGATTTTGAAATAAATATCCATGGGTAACAATAATGTTGGGTTGTTAAAGAGACCGGGATTGGAAGTTGTCATACTCTCTGCCAACTTCGAAAACCACTTTAACAACCATGCACGTGGTGAAGATTGCAGAATGAAGTAGGATGGTGGCGACGTCCTTTGAGGTATGAACGTGGACCCGACTCCCGTAAGTTGGCATAAGGTGGCTAAAACGAGAGCGATTCCGGGCCAATGAGGTAGCTCCTCTTATCGGACACACTTCTTCGTATGCCATTATATTACTTTGTGATTGATTGGTGCGCACCTTTGATTTTGGGAGTGTGGGTCAAAGTGGGCGGTAGTGGCTGCTATGCGTTACCACCAGTCCGGATGCGTAATTGGTATATCTGTCATGGCATTGCCTCGTTGTGCCGTGTCACATACCCTAGTGTGCCTTATACGAGTTTTGTTTTGTATCATACCTATAGAGTGCCCTCTAATGACGCCCTGTACGGGGGAGATTATGGTACTGTATAGACTACGAGAATATATAAAATGTGTTAAGGTGGAAAATGTAAAGCCTTAGCTCTATTTTTAAATATATTATACTTTACTTTAGACATTATTATAATAGTGTATGTTACTACATAATAAATAGTTTAACGCATCCTTAAAGGATGGGCAGTCCCAAGCATCCTTTAAGTTACTTGTGCATTTGTATTATAGTTCACGGGAGTTGGTTTACATTGTATTAGTATGTATGTCCTGACTCGAGTGGTTTGTGTTTTGCTTTATGACCGGGTCAGCCTGAGTATCAGCTTTGGATTTCACCATCTGGAGCTAGAGGATTTGCTAGAGTGTACCTATCTATCTAGTTGTTATCTATTTCCATTCAGTATTTCTATTCAGCTTATGTATTAATGGACATTTATGTATTAGAATTTTTGTTGTATTTACTTTCAGACTCTTGTATTTTGTACTTGTTTTGAGATTGTATTGTAGTAGCTTCATGAACTACTATTGTTATTTCATTTCCACTGCGAGTTATTCTGATTTATCTGTGTCTGTGATTCTGTGATTGGTTTTATTTGTTCCATTGGTTTTATTTGTTCCAAATTATATTACAATCTACTATTTCAAATTATTCAAGTCAGACACGCGTGGTTTTATTGTCGATTTGAATGGTCCAAAATAGTGGGTCATTACAATTTGGTATCAGAGCTTTGGTTTTAGGCAAACCTTAGCCTGCGGAGCAAAAACTCATTAGAGATAGGGTAGAAATACCCTTGAATGAGTAAAATCAATCTCAGAATAATTTCTTTGTGAGAGAACGTATTTTAAAGTATAAAATGATTTTCAAATGAGTTTTAAAGGGATTTTAAAAGATTATTTTGATATAAACTTTTCTTGTTTTGGAATCAAATTTTCTTAATTTCAATTCTTTCCTTATCCACCTTGTTAATTAAATCCCTTGATTAGGATTTCTCTTTCGGTTGAATCTTGTCTTTTGGTTTGACTAACGCTCCTGCTTTCTTTGTTAATTTTAGCTTTGTTCTGGGAACTCTTAGGAGTCATCAGTGGAAAGCTAAATTCTTGAAATGCCATTTCTGGAAGGATGAAGTCCGATTTCTCGGACACATTGTTTTTGGTAATGGAATTTCTGTTGATCCAGTTGAAATCGCTGCGATCGATGTAAGTCTTTCTTCTTTTCTCTCTTTGGGGATAGATTGACTAAGTCAGCCTATTTCATTTCGGTCAAATCTTCCCTTCTGCTTCTTGTTTGTCTGAGATCTATATGAAGGAGATTGTTCATCTTCGTAGAGATCCCATCTTTACCAACCAGCCAGTTTTGGAAAGCTTTCGAGAATCTTTGGGTACTTATCTAAATCTGAGCATTGCTTACCAGCCACGGACCGATGGTCAAACGGAAAGAGTGAATCAGATTCTAGAGGATCTTCTTCGTGCCTGTGTCCTTGATGATGGAGGATCTTGGGAAGATCATCTCCATCTTGTTGAATTCATCTATAACAAAAGTTATCAGGTATCATTCCAATCTTCTATTTAACCTTATCTTAATCCTTTATCCATCTCATTTTATCTTTGAATTCCTTTAATTAGAATTTCCAAATTTGAATTTCTATCCTTATTTGAAACCCATGCTGGAATCATTTAGTGAGCGAGTGTATTTATATTAATATTGAATGTTTTATATGTTGTGTTGTTTGAGTTGTTGATGTTGATTTGGGATTTCGATCGATTCGTCTGATCAACGATATCGATAGGATTTCCAAAACACTTGAACAGAACAAACTGACACAATTTTGGTTTCAAATTGGGTAAACGAAATAATTTTATATGATTTATATATCATGCTTTTATAGATTTACATTATCTGTTGAAAATTTATTTTGATAAGACGTGAATAAGTTTGATTTGAAATTTATTAAATTTGAGATTTTAAAGGATATGATTTTTTTAACTTGATTTAGTTTAAGGTGTTTTAAATGAATATATCAAGTTTAAATAAATTGAAGGAATATTCAATTATCTGAAGTTTGAAAGTTTTATTTAAATGATATTGGATTTATTAAGTAAATATTTCAAAACTAAATAATAGAAAATTGAATTTGATATATATATGAAATTATCAAAAGTTTAGTTTGAAATTATGGAATATTTAAAGCTTTGAAATATATGAAAATTGAAATGGTTTATTTAGAACTGAATTGAGTTGAAATTAATTAATTAACTGAATTGGTTATTACAATGATAATATTTGATTTCATTTATTGTTTTGAAAACCAATGACTATTGGCACATGATATAAACAAATAAAATTATAAAGCATGGTCTAAAACTGATTTGGAATTTAAATGAATTTAAATTATGGATTTGAGAATTAAATTTCGGTGATTTCAAATTTTGGTTTTAATGTTTTAAAAATGTATATTATTTAAAAGTATGTTTGAATATAAAATTTTAAAATGTTTAAATCTATGCTCTTCTCTTATGTCGCTGGATATTCGGTGATGGCGGCCGCATCATCGACATTCATTTTCAAGTTTCGAGGAGGAGAGACCAATTCGTAGCTTTGCTATGCTTTTGTTTGATATAAATTTGTCTGATTTAATATATAAAAAGAGAAAGGAAATTTGATTTAATTTTTTTAAGTATGGCTTGATTTAATATATATAAGTATATGATTTTAGATTTGATTTGATCTGATATATACTGTATATATATATTTATCTCTTAATTTTTTGAGATAAACAAGAGATTTAATTTCTTAAATTTATCATTTAAATATGATTCCAATTATAAATTGAAGTCAAATCTTTGGATAAATAATTGAATTGAAAATTTTATTTGTATAATACTAAATTGCATTCCAATATAACTTACCTAAACTATTCAGAAGATAGGCATGTAAATATATAATATAAAATGGTTTGAAAGGAATTTATAAATAAACTTGAGTAGTTATGATATGAGTAAATTTACTTAATGGAAAATTTTAATAACAATTTGATAAAGTGGAAGATGAGAGAATTTTGCTCCTAGGTTTGTTGGTCCTTTCCGCATCTTGGAAAGGATTTGTTTTTTAGCTTATCGTCTTGATTTGCCTGAGAAGTTTTCTAGAGTACATAATGTATTCCATGTTTTGCATCTTCGTCGATATCTGCATGATCCATCTTTGGTTGTCCAGCCTTCTGCTCTTGAGAGTTTGGATATTGAACCTAATCTGACTGTCGAGAGGAAGCTACTTCTTCTTAACGAAAGAGGTACGAAGCAGCTAAAAGGGAAATCTGTCAACCTGGTCAAAGTGCAGTGAAGTACTAATGATCAAAATTTTACCCGGGAGATGGAGAAGAGCATGCGTGCTTTGAATCCGGAATTGTTTGTTTCAGGTACTATTTGCTTTCTATATTATCTTTCCTTGTTTCCGTGTCTTGTTCCTTTTCGAGGACGAAAAGTTTTGAGTAATGGAGAGTGTAACAACCTATAATTTTAATAAATATTTTAATTCAATTTATTTGAAAACTTTGATTTTAAATCATTTAAAAATTGAAATCTTGGAATTTTCCAGTGCATTCTAGATTTTGTTTATAATTTATTTTCCAAATATAATAAAATAAATAATTTTTGAAAACTTTATATTTTGGTCAACTATGGTCAAACATTGACTTTCGGTTGAAATTTTAAATTTGAATTTTAAATTTCTAATCTTTTTCTTTGAAACTATATTTGATTCTGATATTCGTGCTGCTTTTCGTTTCATAAAATTCTGTTTTATACTTTTAAAATCTGATAAATTTCTGCGTTTTACATGCGATTATTTTTAGCATTTTTCTGTTTATTTTCTATTATATATTTTTCTACTTCATTTCTTTTTTATATTTTATTTTCTATTCTCTATTTTTATTTTATTTTCCATTCTCTACTATCTATTTGCTTTTATTTGATTTTTATTTCTACTTTCTATTTGCATGGGCTTGGAATTTCAAGAGGCTTATGTTTCTTTCTTTAATGTGTAGTGTGCCTATTCCTTTTCCTAGCCGTCCAAATCTTTTTGGTAACCCTAGGCGCCACTTCCCTTTCTCATTTCACGTACAAAACAAATACTTCTCATCTCCTCTCTCATTTGTGTTCAACAAAAAGAAAATTTACAGCAAGTTTCTATCATGTTTACCTCCTTTTCTCTTTGCTTTCTATTTTATTTCAAGCATATGCTCGGCCATGCTTCATCTCTTGTCGACCATCTCATCCACCACCACCCCTTGTACGGCCAGCTCCACCTCACCCTCTCCACTGATCATAGCCGTGACCCCTTGTCCAGAGCACCACCATAAAACATAACCAAACCAAGCCGAGCCTATATATTCATCCACTTCCTCTTTATGTGCCTCGGCCACAACTAATTCCTCCACCTCCTTTGCTTTGCCATGACCAGATCCTTTCCTAGCCGTGATGACCCGATCCAAACTAAACAACCCAGGCCGAGCCCCTTTGCACCATGGCCGAACCAATAGTTGCATGCCTTTTGACCTTTTGCCTTCCTATTGCTTTTGGGTTGCCATCTCTTCATAACCCATAGTCGTGCCTTTTTGCTAGCCTTAGCCGAGCATGCTTGCTTCTAAACCATCATGGTCGAGCCATGTTTGGATGATGGCCGAGCACAAGTTGTGTGACTAAGCCCAAACACATGTAGCCGAGCCTACTTACCTTGGTAAAGCCAATCTTGTTTCATTTTGATTCATATTTATGCATTGTTTTGTTCGATAATCTTTTGTATATTATATATTTATGTATGTCTATATTTGTTGATTCGAGATTTGAATCTTTGCTCTTCATCCACACGAATCTAGTCGTGCCTTTTCGTACTTTGCGGAGTTTGGATTTGTGTTTGGATTTGATATCTAGCTTTAGAAGGCGAGTTTATCACTCTCGACATTCGTACTTACATAATGTGAAACATTGACAATTGAATTATAGTGATTGATATGCTATGTTCTTGTAGTTCATATATGCAGTTATATGATATTTATGATGTTATAACTTGATGTTATACATGTTACATCACCTGATATTATATGCCATATTATACTGTTTATTGTATTTCATGTTTCTCACACTGCAAGTTCCATGTTAGAAAAGAATCACTATGAGTTGAAATGATACATGTCTGAATAGACTTTAGAATAGGAAAAAATTGTTATGAGCTAAAATGATAGGCTCAAGCGATTTGTATTTTATTTTATTTGACTTGGGATTGCGGGTTTGAAATGATAGAACATGGATTTTTCTTTTAAATTACCGATTGAAATGATACATATCTGTATCACTTGACCTTGGTTAGAAAATATTTTACAGACTCATGGTTAATTTTTAATATAATATTTTCATAAAAATTTATTGAGTATTTTGAATTTTAAAATATATGAAATTTTAGCTTAAAGATTTGATTTAATGATTTAAAATATAAAGAGAGATTGGTTTTCTATAAGTTAAAATTTTTATAAGTCAATATTTGGTTTTAAATTGTAATTTAAAGATCTTTATTGATGATAAATAACTCAATAATTAAATTTGATTTAATATGGAATTTTAAATCTAACCTAGTGATTGTAATTGATTTTATTTTATGAAATGGATATGTTTTGTAAAATAAACAGTCATGATTTAGATGGTAAAATGTATCTTAAATTTTGACTTAACTTGATAATTGAAAATTTAGTTTTTCAAATGGAAAGTTGAGTTTAACTTTGAAAAAGAATATTTTATTTATGAAATGGGTATTTTAAAATAAAGTGTTAAGTTATTTGTTAAAATAAAAGTTAAGTAAAATAGTGTACTTTGGACTTAATAAATGAATTATAGTTGATTTGGATATTTTATTTATAAAATTTTATTTTATTTAATAGTTAGTTAAATGATATCCAAATGAATATTTTCTGAAGCATGAAATATGTTTTTATAAGTTAAAAATGGCTAAAATTGAGATTTTAATGTTTTTGAAATGTTATAATAAATTTGGAATTTGTATTCGAAGCATTTCCAAAATGTTGTGGTTTTAAGGTAGCATTTGCTAAGTGCTACCATTTCTGAAATATAACTATGCTCTGAAATAATAAAATATCTACTGTAACACTTTATAAGTGCTTCTGTTTCTGAAAATGACCATATTTTGAATACTACTATATTTATCTTAACGTTTTCCAAGTGCCGTTGTTTCTGAAAATACAATGTTTTTGAAATTGTTATAATTGAACAAATGAACTTAGAAAATGCTACAACTTTAGTAATGAATATTGTTTTAAAGGTGTTATGATTTTCTAAGTTATGATTCCAAATGATTACATTTCGAGTATTATGATTTCAAAGTATTATGGTTTCAAAGTATTTGGTTTCGGGGTTGTTATAGCTTTGAAAGTACTATGACTTTGGAAATGAATTTATTTGAAATTGTATTAAATTAAGAATTGACATTAAATATGTTGATTTGAAACTTATTGAAATTGAAGATTGAAGGATATGACTTTATATCGTGGTTTGGTTTAAGATGATTTTGAAGAGTATTTCAAATTATCATATTGATTTGGTTTTTAAAATGAAAATGATATCGTATTGATATAGTTTTGAAATGGATATGATATTTTGGTTTTTAAAGTATAAATGATTTTGAAATAAATATCTATGGGTAATAATAACATTGGGTTGTTAAAGAGGCCGAGATCGAAAGTTGTCATACTCTCTACCAACTTCGAAAACCACTTTAACAACCGTGTACGTGGTGGAGATTCCAGAATGAAGTAGGATGGTGGGTGGCGTCCTTTAAGGTATGAACGTGGACCCAACTCCCGTGAGTTGGCATAAGGTGGATAAAACAGGAGCAGTTCCGGGCCAATGAGGTAGCTCCTCTTATCAGACATACTTCTTCGTATGCCATTCTATTACTTTGTGATTGATTGGTGCACACCTTTGATTTTGGGAGTGTGGCGGTAGTGGCTGCTATGCGTTACCACCAGTCCAGATGCGTAATTGTTATATCTACCCTGGCGTTGCCTCGTTGTGTCGTGTCACCTATCCTAGCATGCCTTATACGAGTTTTGTTTTGTACCATACCTATGGAGTGCTCTCTGACGACGCCCAGTACAGGGGAGATTACGGTACTATATAGACTATGGGAATATATAAAATGTGTTAAGTTGGAATATGTAAAGCCTTAACGCTATTTTTAAATATCTTATACTTTACTTTAGACATTATTATAATAGCGTATATTACTACATAGTAAATATTTTGACAGATCCTTAAAGGATGGGCGGTCCCAAGCATCCTTTAAGTTACTTGTGCATTTATATTACAGTTCACTTGAGTTGGTTTACATTGTATAAGTATGTATGTCCTGGCTCGAGTGTTTTGTGTTTTGCTTTACGCTTGGGTTAGCTTGAGTATTAGCTTTGGATTTCACCTTCTGGAGCTAGAGGATTTGCTGGAGTTTACCTATCTATCTAGTTGTTATCTATTTCCATTTAGTATTTCTATTCAGCTTATGTATTAGTGAACATTTATGTATTGGGATTTCTATTGTATTTACTTTCAGACTTTGGTATTTGTACTTGTTTTGAGACTGTGTTGTAGTAGCTTCATGAACTACTATTGTTATTTCATTTCTGCTGCGAGTTATTCTAATTTATCTGTGTTTGTGATTTTGTGATTGGTTTTATTTGCTCCAAATTATATTACAATCTACTGTCTTGAATTATTCAAGTCAGACATGTTTGGTTTTATTGTCGATTTGAATGGTCCAAAATAGTGGGTCGTTATAAGAGGAGAAGGATGATTGCCCTTGGTTTTGCTTTTTAGAGACGATCACCTTCTTAGGAGCCATTGATTAATGAATTTGAATGTTTTAGAAGCTAGGATTTTAGAAATTGGGAATTTAAGTGGGGGTAAAAGCGAAGAAAGGTGTAATTTTTTTATATATGGCTGTTGAAAGGCATCTGTGGCCATAGAAAATCTAGACAGAGAGTTTTGGCAGACGTCTGTGAGGTTTCCACAGACGTCTATGGCTATAGAAATTTTTTCACATAAATTGTGACAGACGTCTGTGATATATTCACAGACGTCCATGGTATGTATTATCTGACATATTGAAAATTTTAAACATCAATGAAAGTTTTATTAAAGTTCTAATAAAACAAAACAATATACATACCAAAAATTAATAAATAAACATAATTTATATGATGCGTAGCACAAGCTTAGTTTATGTCGCAGAATTTAGAATTGTTGATTTGTTGTAAATCCCATGAATTTGGTTCAACTTTTGTATCATCAATTAATGGCTTCATTGGAGACCAACTTGGACGAGCAGGAGTGTTAATCCAAGGTTGGTTTGATGGTCCCGGTTTGCACAAATTTCTTGGAGTAATGTTATGCACTTTTGTAGGAGTTTCTTGTAATCGAGGAAATTTTTGATGTACGCACTTTTTTGTTGGTGAATAACCACAAATTACTAGAATACATTTTTAAAGAAAATTTAGATAAGATCCTTGACGCCGTTGCTCATAATATATTTCACGTTGAATGCTGGTTATTTCTTGTTGATAGTGATATATCTCATCGAATTTGTCGGTGAAAGATGTTGATTTCAGATCAATTGAACGTTTAGTTTTCTCTTCTTTAGGAGAAAAGCCAGTGTGGTATGTTGGCGATGCAACAATGTTTAGAGAGACTGAACAAGTTGATGTAGGTGTGGATTTAGTTGGTGATACGTAAGTGTTATCCAACGAGGGGGATTTATAGTCGAGAGTTGAATATGTGAAGTCATGATCAAAAGACATTGTTTTAATAATATTTTTGTGTTTATTTGTTTTTAGGTAGAATATAAGCTGAATTTATAAGATAAGGTTTTGCAATACTTAGAAAATAGGTTGAGGAAAAGGAGTTAAGCCATAAAAATTTAACAGAGAATAGTTAGTTATTTAAATGGTTGTTATTAGTTTAATTTTGGGTGGTTATTATTAGTTCTAAGTGTATAAACCAGTTGTCTAGTTGAAAGTCTATATGAGTTATTTCTACAAATTTAGTTAACCAATTCATTGTACAAACAAATTCCTAGATCTCGTCTTAACTTAATAAAAGTTAGTTCACTTAACGATTTTGTAAAAATATCAGCTATTTGATTTTCGATATTAACAAATTCAAGAGTTATTATTTCTTTTTCGACTTATCTCTCAGAAAATGGTGAGGAATATCGATATGTTTTATTCGTGAATGATTAATTAGATTTTTAGATAAATTAAGCACTAGCATTGTCACAATATATTGGAGATTTTTTTATCATTTTTCCATAGTTTTTAAGTGTTTATTGCAAATATATTACTTGAGCACAAGCTAAAGTAGTAGAAATATATTCGGCTACACATGTCGAAAGAAAAACACAATTTTGCTTTTTACTAAACCATGAAACTAACGTGACCAATAAAGTGACATGTGCCACTTGTACTTTTTCTATCTGATTTACAGCCACCAAAATCCATCACTTTAAGATGCGAGTTCAAATGTACTTCCATTCAGATAAAATAGACCATAGTATAAATCCGCTTATATGCCTGATGATGTGATTCCTTAAGTTGTGCTTGAAATCATGCACATAAACAAACACTCATCATAATATCTGGTCTACTAGCTATTAAGTATAGTAAAGATCCTATCATGCTTCGATATAGTTTTTGATCGAACTCTTTTCCATGTTCATCTTTGTCTAGATGATTAGTAGTACGTATAGAGTGGGTTTACTTGATGCATTATCCATTCCAAAACTTTTAGTAATTCTTTACGGTATTTTTCTTGATTTATAAAAATTCCATTATTTAATTGTAATCCTAAATAGAAATTCAGTTCACTTATATGAGACATTTCAAATTCGTTTGTCATTATTATAGAAAATTCATTACATAAATTTTCGTTATTAGATCTAAATATAATATCATCGACATAAATTTGAACAATTAATATATCCTTCTGTTCTCTTTTAATAAATAATGTTGTATCTATTTTACAAATTTGAAAACTGGAATTTATTAAATGTGATTTTAATCGATCATATCAAGCTTGAGGGGCTTGTTTTAAACCTTATAATGTCTTTTTAAGTTTAAAAACATGACCTGGATATTTTTCATGAACAAATAGTGGTGGTTGTTCAACGCAAACATTTCTTTTATAAAACCGTTCAAGAAAGCACTTTTAACATCCATTTGAAATAGCTTAAAGTTATAATGTCAGGCAAAAGCAAGTGATATTTTTATGGCTTCAAGACATGCCATAGGTGCAAAGGTATCTTCATAATCAATTCTTTCTTCTTGATTGTATCCCTGTGCCACTAGATCACGCTTTATTATGTATAATATTTCCATTTTCATCCGCTTTGTTTTTAAAAAACTATTTTTTTCCAATTACTGATTGATCATTTGGCCTTGGTACTAGTTCGCAAACATTATTTCATTCAAATTGATTAAGTTCTTCTTGCATTGCTAAATCCAGAAATAATCATTTGATGCTTCCTTGTAATTTTTGGGTTCAAAATTAGATATAAATGCTACATTACTCATTCGATTTATTTGTCTTCTATTCGAAACATTGTTATCTAGATTTTCGATTATGTTATCAATTGGATGATCTTTTAAAATATGGGGTGGTGATTTCAAATCACTGTTATTTTGGTTATCATTATTATTTTCAATCATAATTTCAATGTCTTTATTTTGATTAGTGTCAAAAATTTCTTCACCGTCTTTATTTACATTTTTAAAGTTTTCATCAAACGAGACATGAAGACTTTTTTCTATAACATTTGTTTGTTTGCTAAAAATTCTATATGCTTTATATTGATCGGAATATCCAATAAAAATTTCGTTATCGGTTTTTGAATCGAATTTACCTAGATTATCTTTTGTATTTAGAATAAAGCATTTTGATCCAAATATTCAAAAATATGATACTTTAGGTTTCTTTTTGTAGAACATTTCACAACATGTATTTTTAGTCATAGATCTAAGAGTTACAACAAATTGATATATGGCATACATTACTACTTATTACCCATAGATCTAAAATTACCCATGAACGTATTTTTGGTCATGGATCTAAGAGTTACACAAAATATTCAAATAAAGTAAGGCACAAATAGTTCATAATGAAAATGTATTTTTGAAAGTTCTTTGATAAGTCATTGCCATTTAGGAGAGTTTGAACACATTCTTGCAAGGTGTGATTTTTTCTTTCAACTACTCTGTTTTGTTGTGGTATTCATGGAAATGAAAAATTATGGATAATTCCATTTTTATTACAAAAGTTTGTAAATAATTCATTTTCAAATTCTCCACCGTGATTACTTCTTATACTTTTGATTTTTAAGTCCATTAGAGTCTTAATTCGTTTAGCAAAAGTTTTAAACATTTCGAATGTACCACTTTTATGTTTTAAACGTAGTGTCCAAGTATATCTTGAAAAATCATCTACAGTTACCAAAACATATTTATTGTGATTTATCGAATGTATCTGAGTTGGACCAAATAAGTCCAAATGAAATAATTCAAGAGGTTGTTTAGTAGAGATTTACTTTTTAGACGTAAACGAGCTTTTCTTTAATTTTCCAAGTTGACATGCATTGCATAGATTTTTAACTTTGAAAATTATTTTGGGTAATCCTCTTACCAAATTATTTTATGCTAGTTTTTTTATATGCTTGAAATTTATGTGACAAAATCTTTTATTCCATATCCATGGATCATCATGATATATGGTTAAGCATAATCATTATTATCATTAATATTCATGTTTAGAATATAAATATTTCGATTTCTTGTTTTTTCAAAAATTAAAGTTTTACTTTGATCAAAGATATTGCATTTATCTTTTTCAAAATTGATTCTAAATCCCTTATCGCATAATTGGCTTATACTAAGTAAATTATTTTTTAAGTTTTTAACTAATAATACATTTGAAATAATTAGAGAAGTAGATATAACAACATTGATGACGTTTCTAATCCATATAACATATCCTTTATAATTATCCCCAAAAGTGCCCGTGCCTCCATCCACGTAAGTGATGTTTGATAGCATGCGTGCATTTTCCATCATATGTTTGGAGCATCAGCTATTGAGTATCCATTTCTCCTTATTATTAAATTTTTTTTGGGTAGGTGCAAAATAATAAAAAGTTTAATTGGTACCCACTTCCTTCGTTAATGTCTTGTGTGTTAGTAGGAGAAGGTAGCCATACCCATGAGGGTTTGGAACCTTTAGAGATGTAATTTTCATTATGAACTATATCTTTTAGATATACATCTTTGTGTTTTAGGAATCCATATTTTAATCATTTTTGTTCCCTTATTTTTATATTTAGATTTTGTTTTTCTAAAATTTGTATATAATGTTCTACACTTCCTAAATCATCAATTATTATTAGGAACTAAATTATTTCTAGAACGGCTATGATTTTTTTCGTTAAATCCTAATCCCTTCCTATTTCCTAAAGGTTTTCAAATCTTTAACAAATTATCAAGATTTTGCTTTGCTTTATTAAATTTTGAAATATTGTTAGTAATTTTATCAAATTTATTTCCAAGATCAGAAATTTCACTGTTAGCTAATTCTAAATTTTATTTCAATTCATACTTTTTTTTTCAGATTTATAATTCTCTATTTTGTTATTCTCTATATCATATGTTATAGTAACATTTTGAGGTGATAATTTTTTATATTCTTTTTATGTAATTCTAATTCTTCTTATAAAATGGTTTTCTCATCTTCTTACAATCTAATTTCCAATTCAGCTCTATTAAATTGTCCTATATTTTCTTTATTTAATTTTTTTAATTCTCTATACTTGTCATCTAATTCTATACTAATTTCAAGAATTTCATCATATGTTAATTCAGGACATACCTCATATGTACTAGCCATAAAGAAAACATTTGCTTATTCTGAGTCACTGTCGTAATCGGATAAAAGGGAAGAGTCTGAGTCATCCCAAGTTACTTGAAACGCTCTTCTCTTTTTCTTGAAATTTTTGAATTTTTTTCTTTTTATCATTGTTGAGTAGTGGACGGTCTTTCTTCATGTGACCAAATTTATCACATCCAAAGCATTTCATTGATGTTTGATTTGAGGAATTTTTGTTGCTATTGTTTTGAAGTTTCTTCACCTTTTGAACTTCTTGAAATTTTTGTAATTTTTGGCGATGAAAACAATCTCATCTATTTCCAAGTCGAAGTTGTCATTATTTTCCTGAAATGCGATGTTTTTCCTTTCTTGATTTTTTTCTTTTCTTGCCTGTAAATTAGCTTCATATGACATCAGATTTCCTATAAACTCTTCGACTTTGAGTTGGGAAAGATCGTTAGCTTCTTCGATGGCTAAAACTTTTCTTTCCCATTCGTTTGTCAAAGAATTCAAAATTCATATGACTAAATTAAAATCAGTGAATTTAACTCCTAGTGCTAAAAGATAGTGTTGTATAGTTTGAAATCTAGCATACATGTCAATAATTGACTCATTTGATTTCATTTTAAAAGATGAAAATTGATTTTGTAGAATAGAAATTTTTGTTTGCTTAACGTTATTTGTGCCTTCATGGGTAATTTATAATGTACGCCATATATCATAAGTAGTAGTGCAACGCATAACTCGTGAAAAATCTTTTTTATCGAGTGAGCAAAATAAAAAATTCACAACTTTGGAATTGTTAGATGCCTCTACTTTTTGTGCATCAGTCCATATGCCAATATTAGTGTTAGGTGCTTCATATTTATTTTGAGTTGCTAGTCATATTTCTAATCCATTTGCTTCCATAAAAATTCGCATGCATGTTGACCAATAAGAATAATTAGAATCAGTAAATAGTGGGGGACGAGTAGTTGATTGACCTTCTTGAAATGTACTTGCCATTTTAATGATTTCAATTACGCGTTACTGTAGATTGAAATAACCTGGCTCTGATACCAAATGAAAATCTCATGGATCATATATTATCTAACTTGTACATAATATACAAGTGTATAAGTTAATGCTATATTAGACAATAAATAGTAAAGTGTAAAAAGCATGCAAACCAGAGTTTTTATACTGGTTCAGACCTTCCATTCTACATCCAGTCCCCAAGCTCCCCTTCGATATTTCTTTTAAACAAATTTCCCATGCTTCGTCCGAAGGAATAGGCTAATACAAAAGTATCTCTGATAATCTTGTGTTCCTAATAACATAGTTTTGACTTATAGTACAAATCTTCCTATGATCTACTATTTGTATGTAAATATGAATGTTTTGAGTTATAGGAAGTGGTTTAACCAAAATTCTATTTTGGTTGGAATAGGTTGAGAGTAAGTGAACACTGTATATGCAAGAAAGTGTTTAGAAATCAAGAGAGAAAAGAATAAATTAATTCGAGTTAATTGATCTGTATTTCTCAATCAAAGTAGTATTTATAGATTCAAAAGGGTGCAGATGAAGAGTTATTACTATCTGTTCACTTTAATGGCTACAACCTTTCATTGAAAGATGATTTCTTTTTGTTTCAAACAGAAGTGTATTTTCAAAATTGACTTCTTTGTATATGAAAAACGTCTTTGTAAAACCTCAAACGTCTGTGACTTCAGAAAATTTTAACTCGAGAATTGTCACGGACGTCTGTAGTTTTATCTCAGACATATGTAAGCTGTAAAATCGGTTTTTTTCAACTTATGTTTGATGCAAATGAAATTGTGTGTGATCGTGTATGTATATATACTCAAGGAAACCTTAACAATAATTTATCTAGGACTCTTTTACAATAGAATAACCTTACTAACAGTAATATGGACAATGAATCTTTCTTTCTCTTTGAGTCTCAATATCATCGAGCATGGCGTCTTCTTGTAGCATATACCTGCAATCTTAATAAGGTCTATATATATATGATGCATAACTATTATCTTTGAAACATAAACTGGAGGTTCTAACATATACATCTCATGTTTTTTATTATGTTTCGGTTTTAAGTGTAAACCCATTTCTTCTGTAAATATTATGACATCTTTTAGTAGTTTGAATGATTATATGCTCGTTGATGATTTTTTAGAATTTAAAGATGACATTTAATGATATATTTGAGTTGCAAAACTTTATCATCGAGCTTAATGACTTGAGATTTTGATATGATGTTAGAAATGTCAATTTAGAAGTGGATTTTTTATTTCATAATTTTCCAAGGAAGGATGGATTTTATATGAATTTTCAAAATGGAGATTGGTGGATTTTGGGTTTAATGATTTAAAATTATTAAATAAAGTTTTTGGCACTGAAAATTTTATATGTCAATGAGTATGATTAATTTGATTTATTTTGATTTTTGAGGATTTTTCATAAGTGTTTTGATACGACGAAAAAATATTTAAGCAAAAGAGCTTAATTGTTTTATGGAGAAATTAAGATAGGGGTTCATTTGTAAAATGTTTAGTAATGATAATTATTAAGTGTGGTAGATTTTCTGTAAAGAAATTTAAAATTTTCTATTAGCCAATGAGATCTTGATAAATTATAGAGGTTTGGTGAAAAGAAACAACTTTTTATAGTAATATTGTAGTTTTCAAGTTAATTACCATTCTGCCATGTCGACATTGTCCATGTCGAACCTAATCTCACTGCATCTCAGAGTCATCGACGTAGAACCAGCCAATATGTATGATGTCAATGAGCTTGGCATGAAATGGATTGGGTTTGAACCTCGTCGAGGCCGAAGTAATAAAGATAAAGACATAGGACTCGATATGAGCATGTCGAAGCGCATAATGCCGCATTTTTACCAAGAAGAGTGATGTCGTATGCACTTCTTAATTTTTTTTCCTCGACGACCCAGATGGTCATCGAGCCATTTCTCTACCATATTTAAATTTGTCATCGAGCTTAATGTTTTGATTTGTCGTCGAGCCTAATGTTTTAATTTCTCGTTGAGCCTAATGCTTTAAACTGTCACTGAACCTAACCTTTGCTGCTTGTTACTTCTCATTGAGTTTGTACTATGCCGCTTTTATATTGTCATCGAGCTTAGTGAATGCCTTTATCTAGTCTTCAAGCTAACCCATGATTTTATGGTCATCGACCTGAACCTATAATCTAAATTTTATACCCTCCATGAGGCCTTGCGGCCAATGTTTCGACGTGTTGTCGAAGTTCAATTTTATAGTTTTAACATTATGATTTATGAAGCAATAACTTCGACATCATCCCCATGCATTTTTCAAATAAAAGACTTTGACATGCTTTTGAGTGGGGAAAGATTTTAATGGTGATGACTTCATTGAGTTTTATAATTGTAAAGTTATTACATAGTTTTAGCCTTATAGCATAAGTTTTGAAAGGGTCAAAGACCCCAATGATTTTGATTTTTCATCAAAAATGTTTTGTAAAGCATATATCATGACACAAGTATTTTGAGTAAAGCAATGGACCAATGTTTACCTTGTTTTAAGTATGATTTCAAGGGTTAAATCATTTACAAAGATATTAGTTTCAAGGAAATATGGATAGGTAGTTAACCCAGGATTTTACTACAAGAATGACTCAGAGATTAGAAAACCATATGTGACTGGTGTAGGGTCGCGCCCTATACTTTAGCTAGTAGTCCCTAGCTAATACAAGTCCAAGATTCTAATATGAAGAGCAGTGTTGATGCACGTAAATGTGCATATATTTACATCCATATTTTATCTATTTTTATTTGAATAAATGTCGTTTTTGAGTATTTTAACATTTTAAAATCAAAATTCAATTATTTTCAGATCATCATATATTCATCTACATTCAAGGGAAAAATAGTCATTTTTGTGCATGTGCCAATTTGACAATTTTTACTTGGACATTTATTATGATTTTTATAGAAATTTGGATGCATATGGAAGAGGGTTTTATGAAGATACATGCATGCACAAATGAATACAAAGGATGGATGATGGAAATAATTCAAATACATGATCATGGAGGACCCCACCTACCCACTTACCTAAATCTACAATTAGAAGCTAATGAACAACTAAGTGGAGGTTAAAGCTTCATGCATATTTAATGATGGATTAATTAGTGGCTAATGCTTACTTGGTGGCCATACTTTTTAAATGACATTTTGGCAAGCATCCTAAAAATTGAATTAGGATTTTATGCATGTATAAATAGCTCTCATAGGTACATGTAAAGGATCTTCCTACTCTCTTATTTTACTTAAAAAAATTAGCAAGCAAGTTGTAAACACAATGTTTTATGAAATAAAAATGGCTTTCAAGCCTCTTTCTCTTTTCTTTTCTACATGCTTTTATTTGCTTCTATGTTAATGTTTATTTCTATACTTTCTTTCATTTCATATTTATAACTTAGATTTACATTCATGCAAGCAGTGTAGCTTTATTTTTTGTTAAGTAAGTAGTTAGCAGTTAATCTCTTTTTCTTCCTTTGCTTAGTTTCTATTTCTTTACTTTTAATGTTGATATTTACAAATGTTGATTTGATAACACAAATGAGTAGCTAAACCCCTTCAATTTAGGGGTAATGAAGCTCTCTAACTTTATGTTATTTCAACATTTCTATGATTTATGATCTCTTTTATTTGTGCTTCATGAAAGTGGATTTTGATGTAAGTGTATACAAGTGGGTTTGATAGCTTATGTTGCTTTTGCAAATGAGCTATTCTTATTCAACATACACACAATTTATATCATCATTTTCTAATTGATTTTTGATTTTGAAATGAAAGTAAAAACAAAATTTGATGATCTATACTACTAATTACAATAGTAAATAGATCATACTTAAAATAGTTTTTGCTTTGGCTTCATTTTCATGAGAATTGATAAGTGGTTTATTTGTTGTATTATAATTTGATGGTTTAAGTTATGTTAATTAATAACATAAATAAATCATAATTATGATAAATACAACAATTATTTCACTTAATATCAAAAATAGAGATCATAGACTGTTTAATTGTTGATTTACAAAAATATGAGAATGAATTCGTCTCTAAATTGTTCTCTAATCTCATAGTTTTTAACCTCATTTTAATTCTAGTTTTAGTTTCATGTTTCTTGTAGTTAACAATCTTCTCTCGTTTTGGTCTAATTTGATTGATTAGAAAATTTTAAAATCTTAAAAATTTCCTGCGGATCGACCTGTACTCGCTACGTGCTACGATAGTACGCCGTGCGTTTGCGGTTATTTTTATTTTAAAATTTATCAACGATTTTCTAATCCGATAGAAAATTCTTCGTTAAACTAGTTTTTGGCGCCGTTGCCGAGGAGTTTGATTTGATTTTAATTTCTATTTTTCGAATTATTTGTTGTTTAATTTTGTGTGTTTGCATTTAATTTTTTTTTGTACTTGTGTGATTTTATTTGCAATTTAATTGTGTGCTTGCTTTCTAGCGTCATTTGCATTTGCATTTGCATTTATAAAAAAAACATATACACAATTTCAAAAACAAAAACATTTTATTCCTTGCATTTGCATTTGCATTGCATTTTCTTCACTGTTTTATATAAAAAAAAAACAGTTGCACAGTAAACAGAACTGTGCCATTCACTGTTGCATACATTTTATACATAACATTTCATACACTTTTTTCAATTTCTAAGGCACTGTTTCTTCACTTCTCTGAATTTTGTTGCATTTTCTGCCTTTCTCATATAAACCCACTACCCAAACAAACAAGCATTTGACATCCTCCCACCGCTTCATCCAAGCTTCAACACACAACTACTCGACTGCTGTCAATCTTCCCTGCATACCACCCCATAACAAAAATCCACTTCACCGCCTCTTTCAATCAACTGTCTGTGCATAGCTCCCTTCTGCAACAGTCCAACCTCACTGTGCCAATGCCTTCCACCACCTCCATTAACTAAAACTACCACTTACATTTCCAACCACCACCTCTAACCTAATCATTCCTACCCATCCTATTCCAAACCAGCAGCACTTCACTGCCCAAAACTTCACCATCACTTCGCTGACACAAAACTGCCATAACAACCTACCTGAACAGTGCACAACTTCACTACTCAACAAGCCATCACCTCCGAGCTGCATACAGTTGTGCTCAGAAACACTGATCATTTTCCCTTCACCACATTCAGTCTTCCCCTTCAAACAACCCCACTGACATTCCCTTCACCACTGACATTACTGTCATAATTGACTACAGTTTACAGTTCACTACTACTTACCTCCTTCTTACCTTTCACTGAAACCACACCTATCATCACGTACCACTTCCAATTCCAATACCGTAGTTCCCCAATCACCTCCGTCACTTCCCATAGTAACATCATCACCAATGCCACTGCCTTCACCAAAATTACCTCTAGACGAACTCCCCCAATCATCAAACCATCGCAGCCGAAACCCCATCCATCACCGCAGTTCCACCACGACACCAATTGGCCCAAATCGAACTCGCAACCCAAAACGAAACCACGACTTCACCATAATCCAATTGTAGCTTCACCTCGTCGAATCCAATTGAACACGCGACCCCAAATCGAACTTCAGCAAATTCCCAATTCACCCAATTCCAAACCTGCCTCGACCTGAAATCCACGACCATCGAAAATTTCTTCCGTAACTCCTCGAACTACTGACTTCGTCTTCAAGCCATAGCCTTGCCAAATCCCCAAAGCAAACTGAAATCGCGCTCCTCCTTCGGCAAGCAAACATATTCAATTTTTTTTTTCTTTCTTCCTTTTATCTGATTTCACGATTTTCTTAATTTATTTTATCTTTTTGAACCGACAGGACCCCTTTTGTTTAAGAGAAGAAAACAAGTTGGGCCGGAGAATTGTGTTTGGGCCCGATTTGTTTATTACTAGAATTATAAGTTTTGTTTGTTTATATTTTTAGCCATCTTTCCTTCTATTCTTTCTTCCTTATTTAAAAAAAAGAAAAAAATTGTTTATCTTTTAGTTTAGTTTAGTTTTATCTTAAAATAATAATAATAATAATTTTAAATTTGTTTTGTTTTAACTTAATTTATTTTGTTTTTCATTTTATTTTATGTTTCTTCAGTTGATTAAAAAAAACTTTCTAAAAATTACACACACACACATTATATATATATATATATATATATATATATATATATATATTGTATATATCATGTTAGATTCCTTTTTCAGGTTGCAAAAGCAGAAAATAAGAGGATGAATTGCTTACTAAAACAGCTCTACATTGCTTGCTAAAAAAAGTTTCGCTAAAAAAAATTACCATAATTCTACATGCTCTAGTATCGTGTTCTCATCCCCCATTTTATTTTAATTGCATTGTTGATTACTTGCATTTGCATTTATAAAAAAAATTCAAAATTCAAAAAACAAAAACAAACTTCATTTTAGTCGCATTATAAATTCACGTTTAATTTTTGTTTTGCATTCATCTCATCTTGATTTATTTTCTAAGGGCAATACCCCAATTCACATAAGGTGGAGAATTTCATCACTTTTTCCTTAGCCCACAAATTGCATTTCATCGTAGATTTTGACTAATAATAACGGTTAGACATTTGACTTAGGGGAGTCGTGAGCACTTAGGGCTTAATCATATCTTGACAATTGTCTTCTTCGAACAAGTTTATTTCTCGGTGTCTAGGCTACGGCAGAGCAATAACCAGTTACAAAAATTACGGTGATTCGTAAATATTACACCGGTTGTTCCTTTGAAGATACTTAAACCTTTGGTTGCATTGCTACGGTAATTCGTGCTGCACCGATAACCTCTATCTGTTACATGGCTAAGAAATATTTCTGTTGATTTAAGACAAAGTGTGATTATATAATTTTAAGTTAGGAGCTACTAAGGACAGAAAATTGTAATTAAGTCATTTGCATTCATTTAGTTGCATTAGTTCATGCATATTTGAAAAAAAAAATCAAAAAATCCAAAAAAATTATAAATTTTACTTAACATAGTTTTTAATCAAAAAAAGATTTTTTTTTCCTTCCTTTGAAAATTTTCAATCAAATAAACATAAAAAAAAAGAGAAAATCTTTTCAAAAACCAAATCAAAATCAAATTTCAATTTTTTAAAAACAAAAACCAAAAAAAATTCCTTTTGGAAATTATTTGAAAGTTTGAAAATTTAAAAAAAATACAAAAACAAAAACATATAAAATAAATTTGAAAAGCCAAAAACAAAATAAAAATCAAATTCCCTTTTGAAAATAAATTGCACTTAGTAAACAGTTTTCTTCCTTGTAAAGAAAAACAAAAATAATTTTTTACTTCATTTTTCAAATCTTGTTTCATTCTCTAAACTCGTTTCTAACTTCTTTCTCTTCTCGACTTTCACTTGTTCATGAGTACTTAGACTCGTGACACAACAACAAATCGTTGGACTGGCGACTCAACAAGTAATCATTTAACTCGAACAAACAATCCTCCCGCAATGGCGAACGAGAATGCCCCTCAGACTCTTACGGATAGAATCTTTCCCAATAGAGTTTCTATTCCATCTTGCATCACGTTACCCACCCCTACGGTAACCATTTCGAAATTCACTCTAATCATATTGCCACGCTTCCAAAATTTGGCAATTTCGTGCACGATGACTCATACATTTTCTTAACTAAATCCGAACAAGTTTGTGCAACCATTAAACTCCAACAACTTTTCAATGATCGAATCAAACTTCAATTAATCCCATTTGCTCTACGATTACGCTGAAAAATGGTTGTACAACTTACCATCGAACTCAATTAAAATGTTGGAAGAATTCGTAAAAGCTTTCTTAAAAATGTTCCACTCCTTGGAAAAAACAAGTAGAATCCGAAAACGAAATTGTAAATTTTCATCAATTTAAAGAAGAACCATTCGGAAAATATTTTGAAAGATTCAAAGAGCTTTTGATAAAATGTCCACACCATAACTTTGAAAAATGGACGATTTGCCAAATCTTATAGATGGACTGGAAAACAGCTCACGAACCATGATCGAATCAATGTGCCAAGGCAACTTTCTTGCCTAACATCACGACGATGCTTGGAAATTTCTTGAAAACCTCATCGAAAAGTCATCCCGATGGAAACATTTGAACGAAAAATCAGTTTACTCACGATCGACCGCACACTCGATAGGATCTTCGTTTGCTTTGGAAGCTAAGATCGACGCAATGATTAAAAATATTGATAACGTTTTCTCATCGAATCAAATAAACCAAGCTTCTCAACCGATGTGTTATAAATGCAACGATCATAATCATATAGCTGACCAGTGCCCTAATTTTGTTGAACAAATCAATTCTTTTAATAAAGCCAAAAATGAACCCTTTTCTCCAACGTACAATCCTGGTTGGAGAAATCATCCAAATTTGATTGGGGCCAAAATAATACCAACACGGATACGGTTCGTCCAAATTTTCAAGTATTCCCGAATAATGTTTCGAATCCTCCCTTTCAGCTTAACCATTTTCGACCAAACTTTGCGGATCTGTCTCATAATCAACCACAACAATCAAATTTTCAACCAAATTCTGCTTATCCTCGCCAAGAAGATAAACATTTAAGTTCACTTGAGAAAATTCTTGAGACATTGGCTAAAGTAACTACTCAAACCCTTCAATCAAATAGCAATTTGCAAAATTTATTGACCTCATATATGCAAAACACAAACCAATTGATTGCAAAACTTGAAATGAAATGAGTTAATTAGCCATGTCTATGAGTGAACGTGAATGAGGCATATTCCCAAGCCAACCAATTTCAAATCCCAGAAACTAAAACACAAATTCAAATCAAGCCCATGTTGTACAAGACAGCAATGTCACCCAATTGAATGTTATCACAACTTTACATTCCGTAAACAAATCAATAATCGGGTCGTAAATCCAAATGATTTACCGGAATCGTCTCTCGACACTTCTAAAGCAACAAACGAATCAGAACAGAACGTGAAGGCAATCGTCAAATCGAATGTCAATCAAAATTCTTCTTCTACTACTCGAGTAGACCCGCCTACCAAGTATCATGTTCCATTTCCACATCGTCTTTGACCCAAGAAACACTAGGACCAAATGGAAAAGATGTTGGAAATTTTTAACCAAGTGAAAGTGAACATCCCGCTTCTTGACATCATTCAGCAAGTCCCCACTTACGCGAAATTTCTCAAGGACTTATGCACCCAAAAGCGACGCACTCAAATGCCAAAAAGTGTCTTCTTAGCCGCCAGTTTGAGTGAAGTCTTGTACCAATCCATGTCCGTCAAATACAAAGATCCTGGCTACCCTACGATTTTGTATACAGTTGGAGACAAGATGATTAAAAAATGCTTGATAGACTTAGGTGTGAGTGTCAATTTTATTCTATACTCCGTGTAATGACCCGATTTTTTAACGCCCGAAAATCGACATCAATACGCCCACTGTATCAAACGCCGAAAAATCGAATGCCGAAAAACCGAACCGTTAGGGTTAAAGAAGAGAAAGGTAGAAGAAGAAAACGAACAATATCAAAATCTCACATTCGCAGTAGAACAAAATATAATAGATAAATGAATAATCTTTAAACAAAAGAACTATATCAGTTTATACACTACATCATCAGAGTATTACAACAACAAAACATGACACTAGGCATTTATGACAACTTGTCCATATGAAAATTGAACTTGCAGCAACCCATACGCAGCAGATACCACATAATATAAGTGATACGTCTTGCTATCTAGCTTGTCTCTTGATCTGCACAACATACTTTTCTGATTTCACTCCAGAACTACTTATAACCTGACTTTAGGCTATCCATGTGAAAAATTATGGGCACCTAGAGTTTAGAAAGGGAACAATAAACTCCAGGTCAGTCATGGGACTGGTATGAGATCTTAAAAAAGTTATTTGCATAAAAGAAAAGAAAAAGATATCTGTTCATGCTTTTGAAAAATGAAAATATCATAAGGCCTCCCGGCACACACACACACAATGCAATCGCACACTTGGGGAGATTTCTCCTTATGATAGTCAAACATGCTTGATAAGCAAAATCTTTTTGATATTATTATTAGTGCATAGTGTGGAAAATATTTCGAAAGTATAATATTAATCTTTGCCAGCATAGGTACCATTATATTATGCCTACTATAGCTACCATTTAAGAATGGCAGGTTGTACAACTGCAATCGTAAAGGGCTTGTATTGCATGATTGGATTTCCAACAAATGGTCAAGGCTAAGAAACTTCCTTTTCGAAAGGGTACGCCTTTGGAGGGAAGCCCCGAGAACCTAACCGGATCTCCGCCCACACAAGGCCGGGTTACCTATGTAACTAGGTAACTAACTGTCACGAATATGCCACCCTCGGTCTAGGCCGACCATTACCGAGGCGCCTCAACAACCAACAACCACATAAGTAAATAATATGGGCTCTATCCCAGAATAACACTTTTTTATCCATACAAGTTAAATATCTGGGCTCCATACCAGATATCACTTTTTATCCAGAAGGAAATGCACATACCCTGAGAGGCGCGACCCCCATAACTTTGCTGCATCTTTTCTTGTTTCAACCATTTCCGAGGTGTGAGGTTCGACGAAGTCGTCCATAAAACTACACTTTTCGCAAAAGCCATGCTTCGATCAACCAATGATCAACACTTAGCATGCCACATTACCAAATTGGAAATATATCACTAGTAACCATCAACTACATAACCTCTAACTCGTACGTCCCAGAGAATGGTGTTAAGCTAAGAGAATAAATTCTCCGCCACCAACAGAAATGTATTTGATTGAAACCAGCATTATATCTCAAAGTGTAATGTTAGAGATACATTCATAAGTCCATCTTGGGTCAGAATGGAACCGAAGGCACTTCTTCCAATTAAGGAAAGAAGTCCTTGCAAATCCGGATATCCTCTAATCACGTCCAGACTCCCCATCACATAGGGTGATATAAATCTCTATACCGGAGCAACTCGAGCAGAGACATTCGATAGGTAATCCTTTCGTTTTTAAAAATACCTGGTCTTCAATACCGTCTTCAAATGCGATCCCATTTCGTCATATCACTATTCGAAATGGGTTTTATGACTCAATGTCCTCTCTTGGATTAACCGAATAATGAGCGCTTATTTTAAAAACAAATTCATGTGTCGTCTTAAAGGCCAATATTAATAGTCGATCATTTAACTATCAAACAACATTCATAACAACCATCAAGCCCCAATAATTTCCCAAGTTGTTTAAACTGATAGTCGGTTATTTAACTATCAAACAACATTCACAACAACCATCAAGCCTAAATAATTTCCCAAATTGTTTATACTAATAGTCGGTTATTTAACTATCAAACAACATTCACATCAACCATCAAATTTAAATAATTTTTCCAAATTATTTATTTCAAAATATCTTCGCAGGATATAAATTTTCTACACTTCAACCCCTTTTGAAAACAATTTTTAAATCACTTTCCTTTAGCGAAATAAATTTCCAAACATTATTTATTTCCATTGAAAATTTGCCAAGACTAAATGCTTTGGATTTTAAAATAATTTAAATCACTTAATCTAAAAATATTTACTTTAAAATATTTAAAATAAAAAATAATTTAAACACTTTATTTAAAATACCAGTTATGAAATCTAATAATAATTTTCATGAAAACTTAAGCCAAACAAATTTAAAAATAAAGTTATAGAATTATATACAAGTTTTCCAAATAAAAACTTTAGTCAAACTATATTTAAAATAGAATTACTTTATAAAACAGGAAATTATTGTCAAGAATAAAATTTCTCAGCATTTTAGCCTCAATGACAGACCTTCAATATTTTAGCTTAAAGGACGACTTTCTTTAGGTATCAGTTTTTAGTTATGGATAGCAGTTTTTAGGTATCAGTTTTTAGGTATCGGTTTTAGTTTAGTAGCAGTTTTGAAAAAATGTTTGCCTTATGAATAATTTTGGAAGAATGTTTGTCCTTATGAATAAATTTTAGGAGAATGTTTGCCCTTGTAGTCAAAATATTAAGGCCGTGTCCTTGAGACTAAAAATATACAAATTTTTGTCCTTTAACTTAATTTCCCCTTTATAAAATATATAAATATCAAAAGTTATCTTTACCAATCATCCCTTTAAAATTATTACTACTATAAAAATTTAATAAAATATTTACCCTTAAAATTTTGAGCAAATTAAATAAATAATTTCTCAAAGAAACATCCTTTTAAACTACTTTAAAAACATTTAACTTTTACTTAAAAATCTGCTTGAAATCGTACTTGGGTTATCAGGGAAAAACACTTTTCCTTCACACCTTTAAAAATAAACTACTATTTATTTTTAAAACAAATTACCCATTCCATTATAAATTCCATCGTGAATTTAAATTTCGAAATGCTGATATACAATTTCCAAATCGATTTCCAAAAATTTATTTTCAAACACCAAATCATTTTCCAAATTGATTTTCAAAAATTTATTTTCAAACACCAAATCAATTTCCAAATTGGTTTTCAAAAATTTATTTTCAAACACCAAATCAATTTCCAAATTGATTTCCAGAAATTTACTTTCAAACACCAAATCAATTTCCAAATTGATTTTCAAAAATTTATTTTCATTTAAAAAGTACTCCTTTACTTTTCCAAATTTATTTTAAAATCTATAAATTCCAAACTCACTCCTTTTATTAGATTTTAAAATCTTATTTAATAATCTGAAATATTAATTTCATACTTAATTTTAAATTTCTCCCTTTCATTTCTCCCAAACAATTTAAAATCCGAATTATAAATAAATTCTTCAACTTTTGAACAATATTACTTAAAATCCATTCATTTACATTTATTTAAATCTTTTTCCCTATACCTGGAATTTATTTAATAGGATTTCAAAAATGAACTTTACCCTTTTCAAATTCCTTCTTTTTAAATTTATCCAATTCTGTAAAATTAATTTTCTTAAAATTTTCTACTTTAATTTTCAAAAATCCACTTATATGTTTCTGGTATTCTAAAATACCAAAATATTTTCGGCCAAACCATAGCCTTTAATAATTTCAATTATCAATATAATCAATCATAGTTTATCAATCAAATCATTTCACAGCATATGAAATAATTTCAAACAATTTGAGGAATCCAGTTAGATCCCTCCAACATGTTTCCCTACATCTACAGATGCTAGCACAACAAATTAAATACCAATCCCGCTTCAAGGCGGGATATCGCTGTATAAAGGGTCATCCGCTATTATGCGGGGCGCATATGGTCTCATCCGCTATATAATGCGGGAAATCAATCACTCCAATATACACACACACACATCCAAACAATCAATCAAAAATTTTAAATTCTAACTATTTCAATTGAGTGAGAAGATATCACATTTGCTTTTTTTTCGCAATCCCAATCCAAACCGGCTTGTTCCATTTTAGATTTTGACCTTGTATAAATATTATACGATTTATTAACATTCTAAACAATCGAAAAAATCAAGCATCATTAAATCAATTCAATTTTACTAATGATTTAATTTTTAAACAAATTTTCCAATTATAAATAATTTTTCTTTTTATTTTGAAACCCATGTACTAAAAATATAATCTATTCTGATATACATATATCCATTAAATTCCAAAATAAAATCTCTTTCATAAGTATATATATTAAAATAGAAATGGATTTTCATATTTCACTGTAACCAATATATATATATATTTCAAATATATTTGTATTCTCATTTTCTTTTCTGCTTACTTCCATATTCCGAGCAAAATATGCAGGTTTTTTTATTTTTATTTTATATATATATATATATATATATATATATATATATATATATCCATAATTAAAACTAAGATAGGAATTTACCTTATTGCGGTCACGACTACGACAAGTCACAGACCACCACGCTTCGACCATCCCAAATCCCTAGCCCTCACGCAAGCTTCTCCACTCGATCGTGAGCCCCGCAACGCCACGACTCGTCATCGACGCCTCACATACCTCACACGACTATGAATCCAACGCGAGCCTCTCCGACAGCACCGCGCCACTTCCTGGCCACCTCGCCCAATCGCGTCGCCGATTGAAATTGATGTTCGAACCCGATGTGTTGCCTATATGCGTGCTCGATCGATCATTGGCCATTTTGATTTGGGTCGAAAAAATTAGGAATTTTGAACAAAAGAAGGGCGCGATTTCTTAATAGCAGCCATTTTTTATATGTTGTATATAAAAGAAATGCTCGGCTAGATTATTAAGGAAGAAAGAGACCCGTGATAAAATCAGAAGGACACATGCTTGAAATTGTAATACGTGTTATGGAAGGGCTTTCAACAATTATTTTATATTTAAATTTTAAATTCAAGTTTAAATCGTCTCGATAAATGCAATTCATAATTTTGACCTCCAATCGAAGCGTGCGATAGGCATTTATTAGGTTATACCGCTATTATGAACACAATGGAAAAGGTTTTGAAACCTAACTCGATCATATGGAGAAGATAGCTTTTTGAACCCTGCTATTAAATTAATTTCAATATAAATTTCAGCGTGTTCATCAACCGTATGGTCACACAACAACTCCAAACATTACGAAAATTGGAATCTGATAATAATACACTATTATAGATCCAATGGAACTTGTTTCGTCGAATTTCGAGATGGTGCCCTGGAAGGCTATTTTTAAGTATCGATTTAAACGACATAATTTCAAAATTGAAAAAAACAATTTTAAATTCAACTTTTAAAAGTTATAGTATCTCTAATATTATCAATATAATTTTCTAAGCCTTCAAATTATTTTTAACAAGCTCAAAATTCCCAATTCAGCAATTTATTCAATTATCAATTATTAAATTCAATTATTTAAATTGCCAAATAAACAGTGATATTTTGAAATTCAAGTTGAAAATAACTTTTTAAATATTTAAAATCAATTAAACATTCTAATTTCAAATGTCCAAAATTCTGGGTCGTCACATTCTTTTCCCCTTAAAAGAATTTCGTCCTCAAAATTACTAGTTAAGAAGAATGATCCATCACCCGTTCATTATTTTCCCAATACCAAACAGTTTTATCAACTTGCCAAATAAATCTTTTTATTAAAGACCCATTATCACTTCAACTAACTTTCCTAAATCTTCCATAATTTCCAAACAACGTTATTTACTCAACAATTCAAATTTAAATGTAAATTCAAATTTTAAATTATCAAAATTTCTCAAAATTTTCCAAACTCCCTAAATTTTCGAAAAATTTCGCCAGCGTCTCCTTTGCACGACTAGCTCTGTATGACTACAAAATGCCACCACGGGCCCCTAGATTTAAAAAAGAAAACAAAATGCCACCACGGGCCCCTAGATTTAAAAAAGAAAACAAAACGCCAAGTGGCTAGGCCAAAAAATCATCAAATTTCATATAGAAATTTAAATACATACCTTTTTGTCGAGCAATTTAATTTAGCAAATCCCAATTTATCCTTTGACTTTAACACACCTATATATCCTACTTCATAATAGTATCCAACCATAGCTTCCAAAAATTATTTTATACATTTCTTTACAAAAATTTCAATATTTATTTCATTCAAGTCCGTACGATGTACATATATCATCCGTACGCAATACCATATCTGATCGCTCATTCGATCACATAATTTCACTTCCGAACTAATATTGTCCACCTGACTTCCTAATACGGACTCAGATCTGGTTCTTGATCAGAAACCGTCATTCTCCTTGCATGGCCACAAACTATGATAGAGAATTTCCAGAATCAACCAAAAATTCATATCCAGGGATCGCCGTCGAAAATCGAATGAAAAATCCAAACTCGGATCGATATAACTATCTCGAAATTCAGTGCTCGGATTCTGGATCAAATCATTATACGAATAAAATAATATACGTACATCCTACGTATTTATTCCAATTGATTATTAGTCGTATCAATTCTCTTTTCTTTTATTCACATTTATTTTGATTTTTTTTATCCACTTATTCACAATTATCATTTTACACCCCTTTTATTAAAGCTTCATTTAAATATTAACTTTGAATATTTTTAAATTCCAAATTTTACTTAAGATTTTCATCATCTATTGAGCTCCATATAAGTATTTTATGTACTTCTTATATTATTTCACTTCACCACTTTGGTTTATCTATACTTTTATTCAAGTTTTCATTTTCAAATTTTATTTGAATTCAATTTATTTTCAAATTTTGAATATGGAATTTTTATCAACTATCTTCCATTCATAATTGATTTATATCATTACTTAAATCGGTTCTATTTACCAATTTATTTTAATTCTACTTTACTTAACATAATTCAAATCGACTCCAATACTAAATTTTTAATAACCATTCCATTTAGTCTATTTAGACTCTTTTCTCAAATTCACTTTTTATTTAACTAGATTCAATTCACCTTCTAATTTCATTTACATTTTAAACTTCCATAAGTTTCCAACTTATTTTCATTCCAAGCAAATTTCTAAATTTAATAAATTATCAAACTTATCTATATTCTGTAACATTTTAAATAAGATTCTAGAGTCTTTTAAATAATCACTTAAGTATTACAAAATCATTTTTTAAATCAATCATATCCAAAATCAAACTATTTCAAAATCAAACTCAATTTCGCAAACAACTTCAATTTTAAAATAATTTATCAGCAATTCCTCTCTTGGAAACTCGAAAACGAACACCGATGATGTCGCGATCATCATCGGAATTATTTTCCAGCGACCGAAAAGAGTTTAATGCTTTTATCCCTTTAAAACATTTCCAAATATTTTTTCTTAAATCCAAATTCCACCAGATTTCAAATCCAATTCAAAATATTTCCCAAATAATTTCACTGTTATTTTTTCCAAAACCTTAGAAAATCATTTCCAAACTCAAAAGGAATTTAATCTTTTGAAATTTCAATCCCAAACCCTTTTAATCCCTATCAAAAATTACTCCGGCATCTTATTTCAATCACACTTATAATTTACATTTCAAATTCCATTTTGTTATCTGAATTTGTTTCTTAGCTTTTGGTTATGATATCAATTTCTTATTCAATTTCAAACTTAAATGATAATAATTTAATATTATCACTTCCTAACACCCAAGCAATCATATATAATAATTTTCAAAAATTATTTCCTGTTATATACGAAAATAGTTTGGGTAAAATTATTTCATTTACCCTATTTTAAAACAATATCGTTTCGAATTATTCTATACAAGTGTTTAGAGATCCCTACCAGTAACGTTAATTACTCGTATTGACAAAAATCCATATCCCACTCAACAAACCAATCAACACAATATAAAACCATTTTATATTCACTAACAAATACGCGCTCATATCCATTAATACACTCAAACTCATTCTTGAGTACTACTGACTCTATCTATAATGTGTAATCCCCACCAGAGCCAAGGTTCTCGCTTAACCAATTTCTCTCATACCACATTGTAACTACCTGATTTTTCAATGCTCGAAAATCGACATCAATACATCCACTGCATCAAATGCCGAACAAATTAACGCCGAAAAACCAAACCGTTGGGGTAAAAGAAGAAGAAGGTAGAAGAAGAAAACAGAAACAATATCAGAATCACACATTCGTAACGGAACAATATATAATAGATAAATGAATAATATTTAAACAAAAGAACTATGTAAGTTTATAAACTACATCATCAGAGTATTACAACAACAAAACACGACACTAGGTAGTTATGACAACTTGTCCATATGAAAACTGAACTTGCAGCAACCCATACGCAGCAGATACTACATAATATAAGTGATACGTCTCGCCATCCAACTTGTCTCCTGATCTTCACTGCATACTTTTCTGACTTCACTCCAGAACTACTGATAACCTGACTCTAGGCTGCCCGTGTGGAAAATTATGGGCACCCAAAGTTTAGAAAGGGAAAAAATAAACTCCAGGTTAGTCATGGGACTGATGTGACATCTTAAAACAGTTATTTGCACAAAAGAAAAGGAAAGGAAATACATTCATGCTTTTGGAAAATGAAACTGCCATAAGGCCTCTCGGCGCACACACACTGCAATCACACACTTGGGGGAGATTTCTCTTTATGATAGTCAAACATGCTTGATACGCAAAATCTTTTTGATATTATTATTAGTGCGTAGTGTGGAAAATATTTCGAAAGTATAATATTAATCTTAGCAAGCATAGGTACCATTATATTATGCCTACTATAGCTACCATTTGAGAATGATAGGTTATACAACTGCAATCGTAAAGGGCTCGTATTGGGTGATTTGATTTCCAATAAATGCTCAAGGCTAAGGAACTTCCTTTCCGAAAGGGTATGCCTCTGGAGGGAGGCCCCGAGAACCTAACTGGATTTCTACCAACACAAGGCCGGTTACCTCTGTAGTTAGGTAACTAACTGTCACGACTATGCCACCCCCTGATCTGGACCGACCTTTACCGAGGTGCCTCAACAACCAACAACCACATAAGTAATAATCTAGGCTCCATACCAGAATACCATTTTTTTATCCATACAAGTTAAATATCTGGGCTCCATACCAGATACGACTTTTTATCCAGAAGGAAATGCACCTACCTTGAGAGGCGCGACCCCCCATAACCTAGCTGCGTCTTTTCCTATTTCAACCATTTCCAGGGTGTGAGGTTTGATGAAGTCTCGTCCACAAAGCTACCCTTTTCACAAAAGTCATGCTTCGATCAACAATTGATCAACACTTAGCATGCCACATTACCAAATTGGGAATATATCACTAGTAACCATCAACTACATAACCTCTAAGCTCGTACATCCCAGAGAAGGGTGTTAAGCTAAGAGAATAAATTCTCCACCACCAATAGAAATTTATTTGATAGAAACTAGCTTTATATCTCAAAGTGTAATGTCAGACATACATCCATACAAGTCCATCCTGGGTCTGAGTGGAACTAAAGGCACTTCTTTCAATTATGGAAAGAAGTCCTTGCAAATCCGGATATCCTCTAATCACGTCCAGACGCCCCATCACATAGGGTGATATAAATTTCTAGACTGGAGCAACTCGGTACAGAGACATTCAACAGGTAATCCTTACGTTTTCGAAAATACCCAGTCTTCAACACCATCTTCAAATGCGATCCCATTTCGTCGTATCATTATTCGGAACGGGTTTTATGACTCAATGTTCTCTCATGGCTTAATCGGATAACGAGCGCTTATTTTAAAACAAATTCAGGTGCCGTTTTAAAGGCCAATATTGATAGTCGATCATTTAACTATCAAACAACATTCACAACAACCATCAAGCCCCAATAATTTCCCAAGTTGTTTAAACTGATAGTCGGTTATTTAACTATCAAACAACATTCACAACAACTATCAAGCCTCAATAATTTCCCAAATTGTGTATACTGGTAGTCGGTTATTTAACTATCAAACAACATTCACAATAACCAACAAATTTAAATAATTTTCCCAAATTATTTATTTCAAAATATCTTTGTAAGATATAAATTTTCTACACTTCAATCCCTTTTGAAAACAATTTTTAAATCACTTTCCTTTCACGAAATAAATTTCCAAACACTATTTATTTCCATTGAAAATTTTTCAAGACTAAGTGCTTTGGATTTTAAAATAATTTAAATCACTTTATCTAAAAACATTTACTTTAAAATAATTAAAATAAAAACTATTTTAAACACTTTATTTAAAATACCAATTATGAAACTTCATAATAATTTTTCATGAAAACTTAAGCCAAACAAATTGAAAAATAAAGTTATAGAATTCTATACAAGTTTTCCAAATAAAAATTTTAGCCAAACTATATTTAAAATAGAATTACTTTATAAAATATATAAATATCGAAAATTATCATTACCAATCACCTCTTTAAAATTATTACTTCTATAAAAAAATTAATACAATAGTTATCTTTAAAATTTTAAGCAAATTAAATAAATAATTTCTCAAAGAAACTTCCTTTTAAACAACTTTAAAAACTCTTAATTTTTACTTAAAAACCTGCTTGAAATCGTACTTAGCTTATAGGGAAATACATTTTCCTTTCACACCTTTAAAAATAAACTACTATTTATTTTTAAAAGAATTTACCTATTCCATTATAAATTCCATCGTTAATTTAAATTTTCAAATATCCACTGATATACAATTTCCAAATTTATTTTCAAACACCAAATCAATTTCCAAATTGGTTTTCCAAAATTAATTTTCAAACACCAAATCAATTTCCAAATTGATTTTCGAAAATTTATTTTCAAACACCAAATCAATTTCCTAATTGATTTCCAAAAATTTACTTTGACACACCAAATCAATTTTCAAATTGATTTCCAAAAATTTACTTTCAAATGCCAAATCAATTTCCAAATTGATTTCGAAAAATTTATTTTCGTTTAAAAATTACTCCTTTACTTATCTAAATTTATTTTGAAATCTATAAATTCCAAACTCACTCCTATTATTAGATTTTAAAATCTTATTTAAAAATATGAAATATTAATTTCATACTTAATTTTAAATTTCTCCCTTTTATTACTCCCAAACCATTTAAAATCCGAATTTTAAATAAATTCTTCAACCTTTAAACAATATTACTTAAAATCCATTCATTTCCATTTACTAAAATCTTTTTCCCCATACCTGGAATTTATTCAATAGGATTTCAAAAATCAACCTTTACCCTTTTTAAATTCCTTCTTTTTAAATTTATCCAATTCTCTAAAATTAATTTGCTTAAAATTTTCTACTTTAATTTTCAAAAATCCACTTATATATTTCTGGTGTTCTAATATACCAGAATATATTTAGCCAAACCATAGCCTTCAATAATTTCAATTATCAATATAATCAATCATAGTTTATCAATCAAATCATTTCATAGCATATGAAATAATTTCAAACAATTTGAGGAATCTAGTTAAACCCCTCCAACCTGTTTCCCTGCATCCACAGATGTTAGCACAATAAATTAAATACCGATCGCACTTCAAGGCGGGATATCGCGGTATAAAGGGTCATCCGCTATTATGTGGGGCGCATATGGTCTCATCCGCTATATAATGCAGGAAATTAATCACTCTAGTACACACACTATCATATATACTATCACATCCAAACAATAAATCAAAAATTTTTAATTCTAACTATTTCGATTGAGTGAGATGATTTCACCTTTGCTTTTATTTTGCAATCCCAATCCAAACCGGCTTGTTCCATTTCAGAGTTTGGCCTCGTATAAATATTATACGGTTTATTATCATTCTAAACAATCGAACAAATCAAGCATCATTAAATCAATTCAATTTTACTAATGATTTAATTTTTAAACAAATTTTCCAATTATAAATAATATTTCTTTTTCTTTTGAAACCCGTATACTAAAAATATAATCTATATTTTTCTGTCTTTCCGCATATACATATATCCATTAAATTCTAAAATAAAATCTCTTTTCATATGTATATATATTAAAATAGAAATGGTTTTTTATGTTTCATTGTAACCAAAATATATATATATATATATATATATATATATACATATATATATTTCTGATATATTTGTATTCTCATTTTCTTTTTTGTTTACTTCCATATTCAGAACAAAATATGCATGTTATATATATATATATATATATATATATATATATATATATATATATCCATAATTAAAACCAAGATAGGAATTTACCTTACTACGCTCAAGACTACGATAAGTCACAGACCACCATGCTTCGACCATCCCAAAAACCTAGCCCTCACGCAAGCTTCTCCACTCGATCGTGAGCCCAGCGACGCCACGACTCATTATCGACGCCTCACATACCTCACACGACCACGAATCCAACATGAGCCTCCCTGACACGCTCCGCGCCACTGCCTAGCCACCTAGCCCAATTGCGTTGTCGATTGAAGTTGGTGTTCGAAGCCGATGTGTTGCCTATATGCGAGCTCGATCAATCAATGGCCAGGGTCGAAAAATTGGGAATTTTGAACGAAAGAGGGGCGCGATTTCTTAATAGCAGCTACTTTTTTTTATATTTTGTATATAAAAGAAATGCTCGGCTAGATTATTAAGGAAGAAAGAGACGCATGTTAAAATCAGAAGGACATGCGCTTCAAATTGTAATACGTGTTATGCAAGGGCTTTCAACAATTATTTTTATATTTGAATTCAAATTTAAATCGTCTCGATAAATGCAACTCAAAATTTTGACCTGTAATCGAAGCGTGCCGTCAGGCGTTTATATGGTAGTACCCCTATTTCGAACGCAATGGAAAAGGTTTTGAAGTCTAATTCGATCATATGGAGAAGATAGATTTTAGAACCCAGCTAATAAATTAAATTTCGTCATAAATTTCAACGCGTTTATCAACCGTACGGTCACACAACAACTCCAAACATTACAGAAATTAAAATACGACAATAATACACTATTACAGATCCAATGGAACTCGTTTCGTCGAATTCCGAGACAATGCCCCAAAAGGCTAATTTTAAATATCGATTTAAAGGATATAATTTCAAAATTGAACAAAACAGTTTAAAATTCAACTTTTAAAACTTGTAGTATCTCTAGTATTATCAATATAATTTTCTAAGCCTTCTAATTATTTTTAACAAGCTCAAAATTCCCAATTAAGCAATTTATTCAATTTCCAATTATTAAATTCAATTATTTGAATTGCCAAATAAACAGTGATATTTTGAAACTCGAGTTGAAATTAACTTTTAAATATTTAAAATCAATTAAATATTCTAATTTCAAATGTCCAAAATTCTGGGTCGTCACACTCCGTGTACGAAAAATTAGGCTTAGGTGAGCTCAAACCCACAAAATCACGCTTCAATTTGCCGATCGCTCCATTTAGAAGCCCGTGGGAAAAATCAAGGATTTGCTTATTCGCGTAGGGCAACTCATATTCCCCATTGACTTTATCAATCTTGAAACAGAACCTGTGACAAATCCCTTGAGTCAAATTCCATTGATTTTAGGCCGACCATTCTTAGCCACCTCAAATACCTTAATCAATTGTCATAACGGTTCAATGAAAATCTCTTTTGGAAACATGACTTTGGATCTTAATATTTTCAACCTTGAAATCCAATCGAATGAACCTCATGACCAAACGTTGGAAGTTAGTGCCATTCACGAAAAATTTGAAAATGTGGCACTTGATCATAACGACCAACTTGAAGCTGAGTACGAAAAATTGTTTCATGAAATATCCAATGAGATTGAATACACTCTTCCTTTTGAATCGCTTCTGGTTGAATCCGAATATCAACTCAATTCTTTGATCGAGAAACTCTCGAAGTTGGACCTCAAACCACTTCCCGATCACCTTAAGTACGCATACTTTGGTGATAACGAAACATTGCCCATCATAATTTCCACAACTCTCTCTCTCTTGATCAAGAAACCTCCTTACTTTCTATTTTTTCGAAAAACAGAGATGCAATTGGGTGGTCCATTACCGATATTAAGGGAATTAGCCCTGGTATTGTCCAACATTGCATTCACTTAATTGACGAAGCCAAACCCACTCGTGATACACAACGGAGGCTTAACCCAAAAATGAAAGATGCGGTTCGCGACGAAATTATTAAGCTCCTTGACAATGGTATCGTATACCCCATCTCCGATAGCCCATGGGTGAGCCCAATCCATGTCGTGCCCAAAAAGTCCGGACTTGCCATTATAACATACGACGCTAACGAACTTATTCCTACTCGGACTCAAACGGGTTGACGTGTTCGCGTTGACTATCAAAAAGTAAATGCCGCAACACGTAAAGATCACTTTCCTCTTCCTTTCATTGACCGAATACTCGGACGATTAGCCGTCCATGAATTATGCTGCTTCCTTGATGGTTATTCGGGCTATAATCAAATTCCGATCGCTCCCGAAGGTCAAGAGAAAATGACTTTCACATGTCCATTCGGTACCTTTGTTATCGACGTATGCCATTCAGACTTTGTAACGCTCTTGCTACTTTCCAACAATGCATGGTTGGCATCTTATCTGACATGGTTGAATGCTTTCTAGAAGCCTTTATGGACGATTTCTCTGTCTTTGGTGATTCTTTTTCCGAATGTTATATCATCTCGAGTTGGTTCTAAATTGATGTAAGGAAAAACATTTGACTTTGAATTGGGAAAATGCCACTTTATGATCAAACAAGGCATAGTCCTTGGACATATCATCTCAAATAAAGGCATTGAGGTAGATAAACCAAAAGTCGACGTATTTGCAAACCTACCCATTCCCAAATCTGTTAAGGACATTTGATTATTTTTAGGACATGCTGGCTTTTACCAACGCTTTGTGAAAAGCTTTAGCAAAGTCACTCATCCTTTGACGACTCTCCTTGAAAAAGATGTTCCATTCGATTTCAACTCTGAGGATATCTATTCTTTTGAACGTCTTAACAAAGAAGTCGTTTCATCCTCAATCATTTGTGCACCCAATTGGGTTCTCCCATTTGAAATAACGTATGATGCTTCGAACTTTGCTATTGGTGCTGTTTTAAGACAACACATCAACAAGATCCTTCACATTATCTACTATGCTGGCATGACTTTGAAAGATGCCCAACTTAACTACACAACCACTGAAAAAGAGCTTATAGCGATAGTTTTTTCTCTCGAGAAATTCCGACAATATTTGATCGGGTCACACATTACTGTGTACACGACCGTTCTGCACTTCGGTATCTCTTCGCTAAAAAGGACGCCAAATCTCGCTTGATTCTTAGATCCTTTTATGACAAGAATTTGATCTTACAATCAAGGACAAAAAAGGATCCAATAACGCCATAGCCGATCACTTATCTCGTCTTTTGAAAGCACCATCTTCTTTACCAATCAATGAAAACTTCGTCGATGAACAACTTCTTTCAGTTTCTATCGATCCATGATACGCTGTTATAGTGAACTACATAGTCACTAAAGAAACTCCCTTATCTTGGTCCAAACAGGACAAATACAAACTCATGTCCTAAGTGAAATATTTCTGTTGGGACAATCCATACTTGTTCAGATATTTCCCCAACCAAATCATCCAACGTTGCATTCCGGATAATGAGATCTGGAGTGTTCTTTTGCTTTGCCACGATCAAGCATGAGGTGGACATTTCGGTCCTCGAAAAACTACAGAAATGGTGCTTCAGTGTGGTTTCCGTTGGCTTTCTCTTTTCAAAGGCTCATTCGACTTTGCAAAACTTGCGATCGGTGTCAAATGCTTGGACGAATTTCTCGACGAAATATGATGCCTCTAAACCCCATTCTTACGATCGAAATCTTTGATGTTTGGGGTATTGAATTTATGGGACCTTTTCCCTATTCTTTTGGAAATTTGTATATTCTTCTCGCTGTCGATTATGTCTCAAAATGGGTCAAGGCCATTCCAAGCAAAACCATCGACCATAGAATTGTTGTTAAATTTCTCAAAGAAAACATTTTTTCGAGGTTCAGCACACCTGCACAATAATCAGTGATAACGCAACCCATTTTTGCAACCGTTCTTTTGAAACTTTAATGAAAAAAATACTCCCACAATTTATCCACTCTGTATCATCCTTAGACTTGTGGTCAAGTTGAAGTTTCAAATCGACAAATAAAACAAATCTTGGAGAAAATTGTTAACAAAAATCAAAAAGATATGTCTCAGAAATTGACCGACGTGCTTTGGGCTTACCGTACTGCTTTTAAAACTGACCTTAGGATATCTTCATTTCGTTTGATCTGCAGGAAAGCTTGCCATTTATCAGTTGAAATCGAACACAAAGCGTTGTGGGCAATAAAGAACTTAAACTTTGATCTTGATAAAGCTGGTGAAAACCGAAAACTACAACTCAACGAACTAGAAGAACTTAGGAACGATGCGTATGAAAACGAGAAAATTTACGAAGAAAGAACAAAATTTTTCATGACAAGTCAATCCTAAGGAAGACGTTTTTGCCTAGAAAGTTCTTTTGTATGACTTAAAACTTCATTTATCCCTAGAATCTTAAATCAAGATGGACTGGATACGAATTGTTTTTTGCACATGGTGCTGCAGAAATAGAAAACCCTAGGGATAGATCGATTTTCAAAGTCAACGGTCATCGTTTGAAACCTTTCTTGGAATTGCCAAGTAACTAAGAGGAGGATCTCGTGATTCTTCTTGATCCAAGCTATGTCTAGTAAGAATGTTAATCCTCTTTTGTAAATATGGTACATATTTTTCCCCGTTACACTCATTATATCGTGCAATGACTCTGGAGACACAGTCAAAGATTAAGTGTGGAGGGAGTCTCATTTTCATTTTTTAAGCTTTATGGCATTTCTTTTGAATTTTCATTTTCTTTTAACTAAAAACAATATCTCAAAATTTCTAAATCTCGAAAACATTTTCTTTTTAGCATTTTTGATTTATTTTTGAAGAAAAACTATAGGATAAGTATAAGTTTTGGTATATAAATTGAAATTTTGGAAAATTTATTTGAACAAAAATAAAAATGAAGCTTGATTACAAATAATGATGGTTTATCTAGCATATAGGAAGGTTCATATGTGTTAATTATGAAGTATATTCTAAATGAAAATCTTTATTTAAAAAAGTGGTAAATTTAAAGTGAAGGATATAACATTTTATCTTCTAAGTTAAATGGTGCTAAGTTGATTTTGCAAAACTCTCTCTTTTCAAAAAAAGACACAAAAATATGTATAATTTTTTTTGCATATATGTATATATTTTTAACACCTATAGTCATGTGTTCACTCGCCATGCTATGTACCTTCTCATGTAAGCTCGAAAACCAGTGCACGATCGGTATATCTAGCCTCAGTTTATCCGAGTTAGGTGTATGTATATAAAAATTCTTTTCAATAATGCCTACAGTCAGTAAGTGTTCACAACTGTTTGTTCACTCACCATGCTCTATATTCCCTTCACATTAGTCCGTAAGCTAGTGCACGGGTAATATATCTGGCCTCAGTTTACCTGAGTTGGACATATGTAAATATTGTTAATATCAATAAAATTTTCAAATAAGTGAGAGTAAGCAATTGAAATCCAAGCACTATTTTAACTTATTTGATTTGACTTTTTATTGGAAAGAAATGAAAATACCACTTTGATAAACTTTGATAATCAACTAAGGATCCATTTCATAGTTACACTGTATTATCGATCGAAACAACGAATTAAACTATAGCCCATTTGTTAATAACTTCATTTTTATAGGAAAGTTTGACGAGTAAATGACTTATATTTCAAGATAATGACCAAACCTATATTAAACTTATTTGTGTCAATTTAAAAGTAAATCCTTCATTGTAAATATTCAAAAACTCACATTCATCTCTTTGTAAATAAATCTTGCATTTTGTAAATATTTTCACTTTGCAGTCGGATATTGTGGGTAGTGTCCGCTGAAAACCCTCGTGAGACAGCACTCGTCCTACTGGGGACACCTAGAGGTTTAACGGCTTGTTGCATACGCTCAATGCAATCGTTCTTCCTATGAAAAACGGATTTATCTTAGTTTTCCTTTACTCGAGGATGAATAAAAAGATAAATGTCATATATTTACGTCCATATTTTATCTATTTTTATTTAAATAAATGTCATATTTGGGTATTTTAACATGTTTAAAACCAAAATTCAATTATTTTCAAATCATCATATATTCATCTTCATATAGGGTCATTTATGTCCATATGTCAGTTTGAGAATTTTTAATTGGACATTTTTTAATTATTTTTATAGGAATTTGGATACATATAGAAGAGGGTTTTATGAAAATACATGCATGCGCAAAGGAATACAAAGGAAGGATGATGGAAATAATTCAAATACATAATCATGGAGGACTCTACCTACCTACTTGCCTAAATCTACAATTAGAAGCTAGTGGACAACTAAGTGGAGGTTAAAGCTTTGTGCATATATAATGATGGATTAATTAGTGGCTAATGGTTACTTGGTGGCCACACTTCCTATAAGGCATTTTGGGAAGCACCCTAAAAATTAAATTAGAGTTTTATGCATGTATAAATATCCCTCTTATGTACATGTAAAGGATCTTCCTACTCTCTTATTCCAAGGCTCTTTCTCTTTTCTTTTCTACATGCTTTTATTTGCTTCTATGTTAAGTTTATTTCTATACTTTCTTTCATTTCATGTTTATAGCTTAAATTTACATTTATGCAAGTAGTCTAGCTTTATTTTTTTCTTAAGCAAATGAGTAGCTAAACCCCTTCAAAGGGTAATGAAGCTCTCCAACTTTATGTAATTTCAACATTTCTATGATTTATGTTCTCTTTTATTTGTGCTTCATGAAATGGATTTTGATGTACGTTTATACAAGTGGGTTTGAAGGCTTATGTTGCTTTTGCAAATGAGCTATTCTTATTCAACATAAACATAATTTACATCATCATTTACTAATTGATTTTTGATTTTGAAATGAAAGTAAAAACAAAATTTGATGATCTATATTACTAATTACAATAGTAAATAGATCATACTTAAAATAGCTTTTTCTTTGGCTTCATTTTCATGAAATTTGATAAGTGGTTTATATTGTATTATAGTTTGATGGTTTAAGTTATTTTAATTAATAACATAAATAAACCATACTTATGATAGATACAACAATTATTTTACTTAATATCAAAAATTGAGACCATAGATTGTTTGATCGTTGATTTACAAAAATATAAGAGTGATTTTGTTGAGGACGACTCAGAGGATGCAGCTAAGGTTCCAGCGTGAACTATATGGTTCCACCGGTATCTGTAAGAGAGGAGACAAGATGAGCAAAATCCGACTAGGGAAGCGTATTCATAATTTTCTGATATGTATATTAGTATACATTTTTCACTCATAGGGTAGTTGTTGGCTTATCCCTTATATAAGCAAACAATTATGGGTTAGAGTAAATGTTAAAATTATAACGTTTGAGATGAAAAATAAATCCTTTACGATTATTTTGATTTACTCCATATTGAAACGCTAGTAGAGGTTTCCTATACCAACTAGAAGTAGTAAGTAAATTATAGATTTAAGGGCGAGTGAAAAATTAGTATCGAGAAACCCCTATAATTGAAGTGGAATGTGATTAGGAGAAAAAGGGAATATGGAAGAAAAACTTCACAAACTTAGAGCAGATCTTCCCAGTTAAAGTGGAAAACTTATTCCTATATTAGTTGTAGCTGCAAGGACACCTATTTTACTTAATTGTATAGCTAGAGTGTCTTTATATTGGAGTTGGGCACCGTATTGGAAGATAAACTTGAGTTAACCATCTTAAAAATGAAGTACCGAAACCCTATGCAATTACAACGTTGTTAGGTAGAGTTGGGATTTTGTAAATTAGATTGCTTTGTCTTCTCCTATTTAAGAAATAAACTAGTGAAAAAGTTTTCTGAAAGTCAAAAATAGTAGATGTCTAATATTTTAAAAAAGAAAAGTAAGTTGGTTAATAATTTTCTATAAAATATTCTGACAAACTTTATGAGATTTGTTTAAAAAGTAAAATCAAGAGAATTTGATAAAAAAACAATTTTCGAACTACTTTAAAGCTTTTATTTTTAGGCACATTGCTGCATTTACCCTTGAGGCGTACTATGCTTTTAAAAATGAAACTTTCAAAAAAAATAAGAAAAACAAAAGACCCAATTTTTGAACCTCTTTTATTAATAAGAAATGATTAGTACTTGAAAATGTCTTTTATAAATGTTTCCATCATGTTTTCAAATAAAAATAATAGTAAAATGAAACATTAAATTTTCTTTTAAGATACACTTTTGTGAATATTTCTTATTTATAAAGGAAAGTTTTAGAAAGGTATGTTTTTATGTACATTTTGCTAAGTTAATCTAAACCTCTTTTAGTAATTTGAAATTGAAGAAAATATCATGATTGTAGCAACCCACCTTTTTAGATGATTTAAATCGACAATAAACTACGCATGTCTAACTCAAACCATTCAAAAGAGAGGATTGTCAATAGAGTAAATAAGAAAATAAGAGAAAAGAGGGAAAAACAAAACACAAAATCTCGCAGTGGAATGACAAAATATATTAATTAAATAAACAGTTCATGAAGCTATTTTATAATATACATTTGATTACACAATTTTTTCAACAATAATCAGAGTACAAACAACAACATACCAATAATGATGCGGCAGAATACTACTAATAATATAATATACCAAACTCCGTCTTCGTCCTCTAGAAATAATGTCTTCAAACACTAAAATGCTCAGGCTGACCTGAGCGTAATGAAAAGACATAATACTCGAGTCAAAACTAAAAATTCTTATGTAAGTTAAACCAACAATAAGTAAATATGAGTGTACTAGCTTCAGAGATGTTTACGGGATTTTACATCTCATATCTAGTGTATAACGTGCGTGCAATAACTTAGGAGATGATACGGGATTTTCCATCTTCCAAGGATTTGTTAAACTATCTATATGTGGTAATATACATTATATCCGTAATGTCTATAAGTAATGTAAAGTATTAAAATAGCATTAAGCTTTTACATTGATTCCCCTTAACACAATTTTAAGCATTGTCCTATAGTTTGCCTTAGTAGCATCACCAATAATGTCGGTAGCTAGGGAGGCGCCATGATAAGACAATACTAAAACAAAATCGTAGTGGTCGCGAGTAAGGATGAAGAGTATGACAAGGCACATGAGGTGAAGCCCATGGTAGGATACTACTGTTTTGCATTTCCTGACTGGTGGTAACCCCTAAAGGCCCGCCGCATCCAATACCCCCAAAATCAAATCAAGGTGCACCGATCAAAATCAATATAATAATACGAAGAGGTGTGTCCTCTATAGGTAGCTAGCCTCATTGGTTAGGTATGGCTCATGTTTTAGTCATTTCAAATTAACACAAGTGACAGGGTCGTCTATCATCGTTCTCTTTCTTCAAATCCAACAAACACCTCCAATTCAACCTCTACAATATGTATATCATCCACCAATGTACACAGTTGTTAAAGTGGTTCCAATATTGACAGAGAGTATGCCAATAAGAGGCCCTGGTCTCTTTGATAACCAAACATCATTTTTCACACCGGTTAGTTCTTTTACATTTCAAACCGATTCATATTTGACATAAAAATATCATATTCACTTCATAATATCCTCCATTTCAAAATCTTCATATTTAATCAAAATATGACATTTTTCACTTGAAAATATCATTTCAAATTCCAACTCAGATTATAACATCACTTACCCACATTTGCCTCTAAATCAAATGTGAACTTCCCAACCTTACACAGTTTGAAATTCTAGAAAATAGTTTGAATGGTCATAAATAGTTTATATAGTTTAGAGATTTAAAAAAGTTCAATAAATAAATGTTTTGAGTATTGAAAATGTTTTATATAGTGAAATAGTTTGAAAAATATAAATAATTTAATTATTGAAAATAATAAATTTTAAACAGTTTTTATATAAAAAATATAATTTATTTTGGAAATAATATCAAATCAAACTATTTCTTTCCACTTCAATCAACAAAGCTAAATTTTCCAATCTGTCAATTCAGTTGACTCAAATTCAATTTAATTTCAAATCAACTTGATTTCAATTTCATTTCGAAAGAACTTCAATTTTTGAAACATTCATTTTTACTCCAAATTCAATGCCAATTTTGGTTTACTGATTTAAATCACTTAAATCAAATCAAACTTCATTGTTCAATTTAAAGGTCCAGATTTTAAAATAATCAATTTCCAAAATTAAAGTCAAATATCAATTATAACTTCCCATTTCCAATTGGATTCTTTAAAACAATTTTTTTAAACCATTTCGACTCCAACATTTCGAAGCTTGAATTAGAAAGTAAATTAATTCGTACAAATCCATAATTTATTACATTTTAAACAATTTCATTTAACCAAAATCCAAAAATCAATATTTTTTTCAAAAACCCTACTCCGGAGAGTAGAGCTAGGGGATACAGCAATCTGCCACACTGACCCCCTTTTTAGCCAGCCCAGCCAAGAGCATTAATTCTCTACCATGTAAAAATCAATATTTTTAAAACCATTGAGTTTAACCAATCTGGAGTCCATTTAAAATTTTCTACTCTATGGCCAAGTGACCAGTTATTTCAAATTTTAATTACGGGTATGGATATATATATATATATATCTGTGTACTTAAAGCGCCCTGTCGCTCCATAGCGTTTGAGGTGCGAAAAGTTGTAGCGGAGATACATCGGGGATATAGCAGGATAAAGCAGACGACTTTAACAAGAGGAATAACGAACATTCTACATTAAAATGAGAAACAAGTATTACTTATAATTTCCCACCAAGTGTGACGACCCGGATTCCTACTCCCAGAAAACCGTTTCGTCTTGAAGAAAGAAAGGGGTGGGAAAATGGAAAAGATAGAGAATAAAAAACAACAACATCAGAATCTCACAGCGGAACGAATAAATTATAATAATCACATAAGTATTTACATAATATACAACACCAATCAGAGTTATACAGATAATACATCACATACTAGACAGTTATAGACACCTGTCTAGTTAATACAACTCGATACAACTCAAACAATACAAAGATACCAACACAGCGGAACTATATATATATATATATATATATATATATATCTACAATGCTGAAGCCTCTTGCTCCATTGCTCCTCCATAATTCGTCAAAGCTAACCTGAATCCCTTGGCTACCCGTAAAAAATTTGGGCACCCGAGAGTTTATGAAAAACAAAAATAAACTCCGGGTCAGACATGGGTCTGGTATGAGTAACAGGTTAAAGTTGCTTAATTTTGAAAATCCTTTGAAAATAAAAGGTATCACGTAAGACTCCCCACAAATAAACATGGGTAAGTTTTTACCTTACGCTAACCAAAACATTTGATAGGAAATTCAATGATATTATAATAGGTCTAGGGTTTTCAAGTAAGTAGAAAATAGCTGAAATTGTTACATCTATTAAATTCCAGCTACTAGCCACAAAAGTGGGTAATACAATCAAAACCGTTGGCACTTATTGGATTGTGGATTCCATACAATGGCAGGGCTACTGGGGTACCGCCCGTCACAGTACGTGGCCTAGATCAACGTACCGAGGATCACTCCCGACCCCCTACAACACAAGGCCGGAACCATTCCTTACTGAACAGTCCTGAACAAGATAACCCCGGCAGTTGTTGCAATCAACCTCCCACACGGCCGAAAATAAAGGGACATCTAGACAGGGGAATATCCTTGTCCTGCTTGGGCATGACCCACCTAACCTTGCTGCACCTCCCCTGTTTTATCCATTCCCGGTTGATGAGGCTTGAGGCTGCGATTACCTTTAGAGAACATAGCTCTTAGAATGCTCATCGCCCACCTGACGATGTGTTGAAAGCATTCAATCCATACAAGTTCGTTCCGGGTTCGCACGAAACCGAAGGCATTATCCGTTACACTCATTTTGGAATCGCCCTCAGAGTTAACGACGATAACCCTTGCATTCTGAATCTTCATCTTCACTTCAGATTCACGACCTATCATTAATTTGGAATCGATGTGGTTTTCGGATGTTCCAAATAGGGAAAACCGATCCAGGTCTCATCGAAATCCAAAAGGTGTCTTTTAAAGCCAAGTTATCTATTTAGTCTTAACAGTGTAATTCAATATACTTCAATATACACAAAGATAGAATATTCATAACATCACAATAGATAATCACATCATCATCACATACAGATAATCAACATTATCATCCAGAAAAATAATTAAATATTATCATATTTAAACCAAGCATCCATATCACCTCATACCTGAATTCACAATCATCAAATGAAATATCAATATCATTCATCCATAAGCAATGATTTATAATCATACCATTTGTAATTAATTTAAAATGAATTAAATTAACTACTTCTATCCCTACCTAATTTAAAGTAAATTAAATTAATTACTTCATCTATAAATCCTGCTTATACAACCATTAATTAATTATAAATCAAATTAATTAACCATCCTCTAAATATTCATCTTGATTAAACACCTTTGCTTAATCATTCACTAATCACAATAGGTAATTAGTCTTTAATTAATTTCACAAATTAATTATCTTAAATCATTCATAGTAATTAACATTTAATTACTTTAGTTATTAATTAAATATAATTAATTACATTCACTCTTAATTAATTTCATAAATAAATTACCAGATTATTAATTATTCCTTAATTAAACAATTCTTAATTACATCATTAATTATATTAATTAATGATCTTTAATTTAGATTTAAATTAAATTACTTTGATTAAATTAATTACATTAAGTAATTAATCTTTAATTAAACACAATTATTAATCATCTTTGATTAATATCAACCAGTAATTAACTACCCTTAATTACTCATATTAATAAATTAATTATCCCATAATTAATTATCTCCTTTAATTAATCCTTTGATTAATTACAAAAGTAATTATCCAAATTACTTTATTAACACATCATCTTTTCACTGATTACATTCAGTAATTAACATTAATTACTTCGTTAAGTAATTATGCTCCATTAAATACACTAAGTAATTACACTTACCAATTTATCGAATGAATCCTTAAATTAATTAAACTGAATTAATTAACTTAAATTAATCATTTACAAAATTAATTACAAAAATTAATTAATCTCTTAATTACTTTTATCAAGTAATGCATTTAACAATTTACAATAGATTATCTAATTAATCTAATTAATTATCCAAAATTAATCACATTAATTAATTATTTAATAATCCTTAGTTAATTTGTCTTCATTAACTAATAACATTTCTTAATTTACTTCTTAATTTAACTTTATTTATAAATTAATCTAAATTACTACTTTATAAATTAGATACATAAGTCTTCCATTAATTAACTTGTTAATTAATTTACTTCAATATCTTAATTATCTCTAAGATAATTAATTCTTTTTTTTTGAAATGGTTTAAACAAATATTAAAGTGTATTTTAAACATTACCCCCTTTTGAATTTAAATTAGAATTCCATATTGAATTTAAGATTTCAAAATGATTTACCATTTTAACATTAGCCCAATTTAAATATTTATTTATAAACTTTAAAAAGAAATGTTAAAAAAACATTTATTATTTATATATGAAAGCCTTAAAATTAACTTCTTAATCTTTTGATAAAAATTTTAGCTTTTAACATTACATTACATTTAACTTGCTTTTGAAAACTTGGTTTTTAATTCTTGATTAAAAACCCAGATTCATTTGTTTTGTTTTATTTTACCTTGGATTCTAAAGTTCATTTGCATCCATATTTTAAATTTTTGTATTTAAATCCCAGTTTAAATTTTTATTTCAGATTTTATATTAAACTTTAAAAATCTGAAACGGCCTGGTTTTCTTTAAACCTGAAAACCCCATTTACATAATTTAACTTTTGTTACATCTCAGATTTGAGTTCAAAAATAAATTGAATTTAAGTTCAAACTGGATTTTGAACTTTGTTTTAAATCTGGTTTACCAATCTAAGTTCATTTGAGTTTGTTTACAAACTCAAAACAACTCTACTACCAGGTTATGTAGAAACAGGAACAGGACAACAATCTCGAGCCAGACCCTAAAATTCTTCGAGACTGCACCATCCCTGCTTCGAGTCACGTACTCGAGTGACTCGAGTACTCCCCCAGCCCAAAAACCCTGCACCACCCAAAATGTTTCAGCACTTCACTGGGCACGGTGCACGTGCACCGTGGCCCCAGCCACCTCCGGCCATCCACACGAACCTCACCACGTCGCCAACTACCACCAGTCACGACTACGACCACCCAAAATCATCACGGCAGCACAAAACGAAAACGAGGTCGAAACTCCACCTGGAAACAAAAATTCAGGTTCCTCTCGAAACCTGGAAACTCCACCGCACTTCAAACTCCGTCCACCGGAGAACCCCCACCTTCGGTTACAACTTCGACCATGTCCAAGCTTCAACTTAAATAACACTTAAACTCTAAGTTATGTTGAAACAAACAATTTTTGTTTGTATTTTAAATCCTAAAAGCTATTAGATCAAGTGATAAAAATGATTTGAATCAACTCAAGCCTGAAAACAAAATGGATAAGTTTGTTTACAGAGACTTTAATATGTACTCAGACCACATCCATATGCACAGAAGAATACATACATACAAATCTTACTTATTCCAGATTTTAACTTTGCAACTAGTTTAAATGCTTAAGTAATATTAAAAGTGTTACTCACCATCTTTTGGAATGAATAGAGCATTCCTTGTTTGAACAGTTAGAACTTTAAAAACTGGAAAGTTGTCTGCCTTCATATCCTAAATCTTCTTGCTTATCTTCAGTTGTAAATATTACAGAGTTTGCATAAATGAAAATGTTTGCCATTTTTCTTTGTTTCAGGTTGGATATGTTTAGTGAACGAACTAAAAATAAGAAGATGTGTATATAAAGAAGTTTCAAGGGAAGGTGGCATCTGAGACAAGCAGTTTTTTTTATTTTTTTTTGTACAATAATTTGTTTTATCAGACAATAATTTTTCTTGTTGGAGGCTGAAAGGATGTTTTAAAACAATTCGAAATGACTTTGTTTAAGCTTGCATTAAATGTTTAAGTACTTTATGTACATGGTTATATTATATTTTTACTTGTTTAGATTTTTCTTGCCTGCGTACTTATCTTACAACATATTTATCTTGCTTTGTACGTATTTTTCCTTGCTTGAACCTTCATCTACAAGCTACCTGCACATTATTTTATTTTTGCTTTACTTTGTTTCTCTAACCTGCATATTTTATGTTCAGTTTTTTTTTTAGCTTTGCACTTCTCTTACAAGTAACCTGCATATGTCATTTTCTTTTATTTTGTTTCTTAACTTTGCTTTGTATTTTATTTCCTTTTTCTTGCCTGGGTCTTATTTCTACTTTGCTTTGTTTCTTTGCTTTAGAGTCAACCTACAACTATTTTTCCTTACTTTATTTTATTTTATACTTGATGTTTATACTTGTCTGAATCTTAATCTACAAGTTACTAACATTTTATTTTATGTTTTCATACTTGTCTTCTTTTCTATTCTTGCCTGCATATTTTTTTCGTACTTTACTTTGTTTATTTCTAGTTATTAGTTATAAATTTTAACTTATGTATTAAGTTCTATGCTTAGTTATGCTTATGTATATATAATTGAAGTTGTTATAGTTATTTTTATTGGTTATGTTAATATCATAGCTTCTTATGTATATGTATTTAGACTTATGTTTAATATGTATAAGATTTATTTTATTTTAAATATTCTTGAAAGACTTTATTTTAAATTTCCAAACCACGGTCTTTTTTTCAAATATATAAATAACAATGTCTATTTCCATTAAAACCCATTTGTGAAGGCATTATATGATTAATAAGATTCATTATTAACTTAAAATAATTTATAAAAGAAACAATCTCTTCAAAATATAAATTACTTATTTTATAAAGATAAATTAAAAAGAACAAAACAATCTTTTTATTTGAATTTAAACCTAGGCTCGAATTTATTTTTAAACAAATTAAATTTAACTTGAGTATTTTTAAAATCATATTATTATTTATTCAATATTAAATTTCCAAATTATCAAAAATAGTAGAATTAGAAAACATAGCTTTATCCATTAAATTTAAAAACAAAACTTATCTATTTATAATATATACCAATATATACATATATACATTATAAATAGAAACAATTCAAATTAGCTTTTAAAAGATAAATTATCAGTTAAATATCTATTTAAATGAAGATTATTAAATCAATTCAAATTATTATTAAATTAATTTAATTTTTAATGTAGATTATTAAATTGATATTGCCCCAAATTTCCAGGATGTCACATTCCTTCCCCTTTAAAAAAATTTCGTCCCCGAAATTTAAAACAAAGGTAATTTAATATTCTAATTAAATATTTAAATTTTAAACACAAGAATATATCAATCATAAGCTAGCAATCATAGCAACCAATTTATCCAAACAAACAAATCTAACTATCCAGACAAAATTCCGGATAGAATTTTTTCGAGTTTCCCAAATATAAATACCGGGAAACTCATTCTACAAAATCCAAACAAACAATACTACTAAGCTACAGAGCTTCCACTCATCTAGATCTACAAAACAAGACAGGATATCAGACTACAGACAAGTCTGAATCAACGACCAAAACTCCCTGAACCGTTGGTTCTATAACCAGAGATAAATCTTACACGTACTCCCTTAGAGATACGTGAAACACAACGAATTCCAGTTATCCAAACTGACAATTCAATCCTGAAGACCAAACACTTAACCAAAATCAAATCTCCAACTTGGGAATCCAAATTCCTCCGTATCTTATCCACAAAACTCTCTGACGATCCTGGGCAGCCTACATCTTCCCTGATCAGCTCAACCCTTGCTGATGCTCCTAGAAATAAATTGGACCAAAACAATCTAACAAAATGATCTTTCCAAGATCGACTAAAAAACTCAGAACACAAACACTATTCCAAAATCAGAAGATAGAACTTACTTCTCTCATCCGGAAAAGATAAAACAGGTGCACTACAATCTGGCCTCAGATCCTGAAAAATTTCCTGTAGAACTCTCCAATCCAAACATTGCAGCATCCAAGCTTCCAAACTAAAACAGCTGCCACCATGCTTCTACTGCGCAACTCTGGCTGAGCAGATGAAAATGCTGATGATGATCTCAAGCATAGACTGGACAACACATTCCAAAATTAAAGTTCACATATCCAAAATAAAACTCAGAAGTTTCTCCAAAATCTGAGCTACGAAATTCGATAACCATCCAATTACTAATCTGATCCATCGGTACCACTTCTGAAATCCAGTCGATACCAAACTCAATCTTCAGATGCTAGCAAATCTCTGACTTCTTGAAGACATCCAGAAAATCTCAGAAACATAAGAGAACACTCAAACTATCGCAAGTCTCTTTTGCGATCAATCCAGCCTAAATTTCAAAGATACTGCTCTCTCTTTACCAAACAGAACAGCTTACACTTATGAGGCCAATTCATCGAAGAAAGGGATCTACTCTACTGCTTCTGAAGTTACCCAAAGAAAAACTGCTAAGCCAGAAGACTTCCTAATCCAAAGCTCTCCGAGAAACTCGGACCTCAAAGCAAACAGAAACAACCAACTGAACACAGCCACAACAACGAAGAAGTCACTCTTCCTTAACTTGTTCCAAAGTAACATCTTCGGAGACATCCATAGTCATTGTGTCTCATCACACAACTACTACACCTTGATGTATCAAGATATCATGACTTGCTTCTGTCCAACCGACAGATCCAAACTCTAGCTCAACCAAACTCTTACACTTCAAAAATGAACTCCGAACCTTAACAGGTTTCCTTCAGAGATAAATGAAATCCTTACACCACCCAAATCCCACTCGAGACGGTATTAGGTCTACAGTCTCGACAAATGCACTTCCAACCTCAAATATTCAAATCCCAACCATTGGTAGTTGTGTTACACACACCACCACCCTATCTACCTTTATAGCTTATTGGAAAAACCGAACAGGTAATCCAACAATAGGTAGAAATAAATAAATAAATATATTATATATCAAAATTACAAACACGCTTTCTCAAGAAAGAAATCACTCAAGAGCCTAGATATTCACTCAACGTAGCGCTCTGATACCAGCTGTGACGACCCGGATTCCTACTCCCAGCAAACCGTTTCGTCTTGAAGAAAGAAAGGGATGAGAAAATGGAAAAGATAGAGAAGAAAGAACAACAACATCAGAATCTCACAGCGGAACGAATAAATTATAATAATCACATAAGTATTTACATAATATACAACACTAATCAGAGTTATACAGATAATACATCACATACTAGACAGTTATAAACACCTGTCTAGTTAATACAACTCGATACAACTCAAACAATACAAAGATACCAACACAACGGAACTATATATATATATATATATATATATATATATATATATATACATCTACAATGCTGAAGCCTCCTGCTCCATTGCTCCTCCAGAATTCGTCAAGGCTAACCTGAATCCCTTGGCTACCCGTAAAAAATTTGGGCACCCGAGAGTTTATGAAAAACAAAAATAAACTCCGGGTCAGACATGGGTCTGGTATGAGTAACAGGTTAAAGTTGCTTAATTTTGAAAATCCTTTGAAAATAAAAGGTATCACGTAAGACTCCCCACAAATAAACATGGGTAAGTTTTTACCTTACGCTAACCAAAACATTTGATAGGAAATTCAGTGATATTATAATAGGTCTAGGGTTTTCAAGTAAATAGAAAATAGCCGAAATTGTTACATCTACTAAATTCGAGCTACTAGCCACAAAAGTGGGTAATACAATCAAAACCGTTGGCACTTATTGGATTGTGGATTCCATATAATGGCAGGGCTATTGGGGTACCGCCCGTCACAGTACGTGGCCTAGATCAACGTACCGGGGATCACTCCCGACCACCTACAACACAAGGCCGGAACCATTCCTTACTGAACAGTCCCGAACAAGATAACCCCGACAGTTGTTGCAATCAACCGCCCACACAGCCGAAAATAAAGGGACATCTAGACAGGGGAATATCCTTGTCCTGCTTGGGCATAACCCACCTAACCTTGCTGCACCTCCCCTGTTTTAGCCATTCCCGGTTGATGAAGCTTGAGGCTACGATTACCTTTAGAGAACATAGCTCTTAGAATGCTCATCGCCCACCTGACGATGTGTTGAAAGCATTCAATCCATACAAGTTCGCTCCGGGTTCGAACGAAACCGAAGGCATTATCTCGTTACACTCATTTTAGAATCACCTTCAGAGTTATCGATGATAACCCTTGCATTCTGAATCTTCATCTTCACTTCAGATTCACGATTTATCGTTAATTTGGAATCGATGTGGTTTTCGGATGTTCCAAATAAGGAAAACCGATCCCGGTCTCATCCAAATCCAAAACGTGTCTTTTAAGGCCAAGTTATCTATTTAGTCTTAACAGTGTAATTCAATATACTTCAATATACAAACAAATAGAATATTCATAACATCACAATAGATAATCACATCATCATCACATACAGATAATCAATATTATCATCCAGACAAATAATTAAATATTATCATATTTAAACCAAGCATCCATATCATCTCATACCTGAATTCACAATCATCAAATTAAATATCAATATCATTCATCCATAAGCAATGATTTATAATCATACCATTTGTAATTAATTTAAAATGAATTAAATTAACTACTTCTATCTCTAACTAATTTAAAGTAAATTAAATTAATTACTTCATCTATAAATCCTGCTTATAAAACCATTAATTAATTATAAATCAAATTAATTAACCATCCTCTAAATATTCATCTTGATTAAACACCTTTGATTAATCATTCACTAATTACAATAGGTAATTAGTCTTTAATTAATTTCACAAATTAATTATCTTAAATCATTCATAGTAATTAACATTTAATTACTTTATTTATTAATTAAATATAATTAATTACATTCACTCTTTTTGGCAAAGCCAAATTACATTCACTCTTAATTAATTTCATAAATAAATTACCACATTATTAATTATTCCTTAATTAAACAATTCTTAATTACATCATTAATTATATTAATTAATGATCTTTAATTTAGATTTAAATTAAATTACTTTGATTAAATTAATTACATTAAGTAATTAATCTTTAATTAAACACAATTATTAATCACCTTTGATTAAATCAACCATTAATTAACTACCCTTAATTACTCATATTAATAAATTAATTATCCCATAATTAATTATCCCCTTTAATTAATCCTTTGATTAATTACAAAAGTAATTATCCAAATTACTTTATTAACACATCATCTTTTCACTGATTACATTCAGTAATTAACATTAATTACTTCCTTAAGTAATTATGCTCCATTAAATACACTAAGTAATTACACTTACCAATTTATCGAATGAATCCTTAAATTAATTAAACTGAATTAATTAACTTAAATTAATCATTTACAAAATTAATTACAAAAAGTAATTAATCTCTTAATTACTTTTATCAAGTAATACATTTAACAATTTACAATAGATTATCTAATTAATCTAATTAATTATCCAAAATTAATCACATTAATTAATTATTTAATAATGCTTAGTTAATTTGTCTTCATTAACTAATAACATTTCTTAATTTACTTCTTAATTTAGCTTTATTTATAAATTAATCTAAATTGCTACTTTATAAATTAGATACATAAGTCTTCCTTTAATTAACTTATTAATTAATTTACTTCAATATCTTAATTATCTCTAAGATAATTAATTCTTTTTTTTGAAATGGTTTAAACAAATATTAAAGTGTATTTTAAACATTACCCCCTTTTGAATTTAAATTAGAATTCCATTTTGAATTTAAGATTTCAAAATGATTTACCATTTTAACATTAGCCCAATTTAAATATTTATTTATAAACTTTAAAAAGAAATGTCAAAAAAACATTTATTATTTATATATGAAAGCCTTAAAATTAACTTCTTAATCTTTTGATAAAAATTTAGCTTTTTACATTACATTACATTTAACTTGCTTTTGAAAACTTGGTTTTTAATTCTTGATTAAAAACCCAAATTCATTTGTTTTGTTTTCTTTTACCTTGGATTCAAAAGTTCATTTGCATCCATATTTTAAATTTTTGTATTTAAATCCTAGTTTAAATTTTTATTTCAGATTTTATACTAAACTTTAAAAATCTGAAACAGCCTAGTTTTCTTTAAACCTGAAAAACCCATTTACATAATTTAAACTTTTATTACATCTCAGATTTGAGTTCAAAAATAAATGGAATTTAACTTCAAACTGGATTTTGAACTTTGTTTTAAATCTGGTTTACCAATCTAAGTTCATTTGAGTTTGTTTACAAACTCAAAACAACTCTACTACGAGGTTCTGTAGAAACAGAAACAGGACAACAATCTCGAGCCAGACCCAAAAATGCTTCGAGACTGCACCATCCCTGCTTCGAGTCACGTACTCGAGTGACTCGAGTACTCCCCCAGCCCAAAAACCCTGCACCACCCACAATGCTTCAGCACTTCACTGGGCACGGTGCACGTGCACCGTGGCCCCAGCCACCTCTGGCCATCCACACGAACCTCACCACGTCGCCAACTACCACCAGTCATGACTACAACCACCCAAAATCATCACGGCAGCACAAAACGAAAACGAGGCCGAAACTCCACCTGGAAACAAAAAGTCAGGTTCTTTCGAAACCTGGAAACTCCACCGCACTTCAAACTCCGTCCACCGGAGAACCCCCACCTCCGGCTACAACTTCGACCATGTCCAAGCTTCAACTTAAATAACACTTAAACTCTAAGTTATGTTGAAACAAATAATTTTTTTTGTATTTTGAATCCTAAAAGCTATTAGATCAAGTGATAAAAATGATTTGAATCAACTCAAGCCTAAAAACGAAATGGATAAGTTTGTTTACAGAGACTTTAATATGTACTCAGACCACATCCATATGCACAGAAGAATGCATACATACAAATCTTACTTATTCCAGATTTTAACTTTGCAACTAGTTTAAATGCTTAAGTAATATTAAAAGTGTTACTCACCTGCTTTTGGAATGAACAGAGCATTCCTTGTTTGAACAGTTAGAACTTTAAAAAATGGAAAGTTGTCTGCCTTCATATCCTAAATCTTCTTGCTTATCTTCAGTTGTAAATATTACTGAGTTTGTATAAATGAAAATGTTTGCCATTTTTCTTTGTTTCAGGTTGGATATGTTTAGTGAACGAACTAAAAATAAGAAGATGTGTATATAAAGAAGTTTCAGGGGAAGGCGGCATCTGAGACAAGCAATTTTTTTTTGTACAATAATTTGTTTTATCAGGCAAGATTTTTTCTTGTTGGGGGCTGAAAGGATGTTTTAAAACAATTCGAAATGACTTTGTTTAAGCTTGCATTAAATGTTTAAGTACTTTATGTACATGGTTATATTATATTTTTACTTGTTTAGATTTTTCTTTCCTGCATAATTATCTTACAACATATTTATCTTGCTTTGTACATATTTTTCCTTGCTTGAACCTTCATCTACAAGCTACCTGCACATTATTTTATTTTTGCTTTACTTTGTTTCTCTAACCTGCATATTTTATGTTTAGATTTCTTTTTTTAGCTTTGCACTTCTCTTACAAGTAACCTGCATATGTCATTTTCTTTTATTTTGTTTCTTAACTTTGCTTTGTATTTTATTTCCTTTTTCTTGCCTGAGTCTTATTTCTACTTTGCTTTGTTTCTTTGCTTTAGAGTCAACCTGCAACTATTTTTCCATACTTTATTTTGTTTTATACTTGATGTTTATACTTGTCTGAATCTTAATCTACAAGCTACTAACATTTTATTTTATGTTTTCATACTTGTCTTCTTTTCTATTCTTGCCTGCATATTATTTTTTTGTACTTTACTTTGTTTATTTCTAGTTATTAGTTATAATTTTTAACTTATGTATTAAGTTCTATGCTTAGTTATGCTTATGTATATATAATTGAAGTTGTTTTAGTTATTTTTATTGGTTATGTTAATATCATAGCTTCTTATGTATATGTATTTAGACTTATGTTTAATATGTATAAGATTTATTTTATTTTAAATATTCTTGAAAGACTTTATTTTAAATTTCCAAACCACAGTCTTTTTTTCAAATATATAAATAACAATGTCTATTTCCATTAAAATCCATTTATGAAGGCATTATATGATTAATAAGACTCATTACTAACTTAAAATAATTTATAAAAGAAACAATCTCTTCAAAATATAAATTACTTATTTTATAAAGCTAAATTAAAAAGAACAAAACAATCTTTTTATTTGAATTTAAACCTAGGCTAGAATTTATTTTTAAACAAATTAAATTTATCTTGAGTATTTTTGAAATCATATTAATATTTATTCAATATTAAATTTCCAAATTATAAAAAATAGTAGAATTAGAAAACACAGCTTTATCCATTAAATTTAAAAACAAAACTTATCTATTTATAATATATACCAATATATACATATATACATATATACATATATACATTATAAATAGAAACAATTCAAATTAGCTTTTAAAAGATAAATTATCAGTTAAATATCTATTTAAATGAAGATTATTAAATCAATTCAAATTATTATTAAATTAATTTAATTTTTAATGTAGATTATTAGATTGATATTGCCCCAAATTTCCGGGATGTCACACCAAGCAAAACAAATTATAATAAAGTAAAGATAAACAAAGTTGGCACTTAAAAGGTTAGAACTAGTTATAATAACCATCAGCTTATATCATTGTTACATCAACTTTGAAGTTACCATAAAACTTTAAAGTAACATCGAGCAAAATGCTTATTTATAAGAAAGGGGGATATAACGGGGTAACAAAATCGAGGATATAGCGGATTATTGCCGCAATATCGGGGATAATAGCGGATCCGCTATATTGGAATATCGTTGCCCCAAAAGTCCGCTACAAGATATATCGAGGAAATTTCAGGGAATTGACTACACAGATATATATATATATATATATATATATATATATATATATATATATATATATATCATTTCAATCCAAATAAAGGTGTCATAGGTACATATCGTTATTTATTAATTTATTCAAAATGATTCGAATGATAGTTTATAGGATGTCAAATAATAAATAGGATAATAACAGGAAAATATATATAAAATAAACATCCAATCATCCAAAATGTCAACAAATAGACATCCATCACAGTTGACATCCAAATCAGCCAATAAATCACGACGATCAACTAGTTATCAATATCAGGAGTTAACTAGCAATTAAACTCAATAAAATTCAAATTAAATTTAAATGACAATTCAAATCACTAAACAACGATCAATAAAATTATTATCACCTCATAAATTTATTTCGACCAACATAAGAAGGTTTAGTATTGCGTGAGTGGGTTAAGTCACTCATCTTTGATTTTTACCTCATTTAAACTTCAAATGAAGGTCAAAATTTCAACAGTCTCTAAATGAAGCCGAACCAGTTTCATGTTGTCTGGAATTTCAATACGAGTCTAACGGGAGAAATCGCTCGTCAATTAGAGTTTGTATGCAAAAGTTATTAAGGTTAGAAGTTTTCAGGGTCAAATTTGCAAATATAAAAATTACAGGGACATTTTTTACAAAATTATCCTCTGGCTAGATTTGGTCAACGCCGAGACCACCTTCGCCTAGTCAATTTTGATCGCGACTTCCCATCACCTCATAGCTTCATTTGCCACGAGACCACTTGCATATGAAAGCTATCGACCTTACTGCCGACATCTCATATAGACGCTCCAATCGCCGCCAATCGATGGTCAAAGTTGCAGCGATGGTTAAATTCCAAGTCAGATCCCTGCTACACAGATGCTTTATTCTTAAAATCAAAACTAGATATGGAATCTACTCATCAAGCTCTACACTACCTAGAAGTCGATTTTGCCAATTGATGATCCGATCAAAAATCCCCCAAATTGGCCCCATTCGACTTCACCGCCAACACCTTTGCCCACGATTTTCGAATTATACGAGCGTTGTTTCAAAGAATGAACACCACACGCTGACTCCGTTCATTGCTTCGAAACGATATATTATATGATATGATTTGAAGAGTTTGAATTTTAAGCACTTTATTTGATTTACTTATTGCCATTAGTCTGCAATTAGGGTTGATTTCGGGATTATGGATGAGAAAGTAAAGTGGAGGCTGATACTAGGGTTTATAAAATCATATATATAAACAACAATGAATATCTGATGGGCCAGAGCAATAACCAAAGCCTGGAAGCCCGTTTTTGACTCGAAATGAAAATTGGTCATCCTATATATAGATACACAGGTTTTCAATATTTTCAAATTCAATGGAATAAGTTCTGGAACCTAATTTTAATGTGTAAAGAAGTTAATTTCTAAATCAAATTATATTTATATTTTATACATCAACTAAAATAAATTATTATTAAACAGATATAATTACTTTAAATTATAAATGAAAAGTTTTCTATCATCAATTCTTGATTAAACAGAATTAATAATCTTTTAAAATTAAAATTTCCGTGTTAAATCCAAGAATTAAATATTAATTTAGCGTTTAGTTGCAACTGTAATAAAACCCGTTTGCTATATTTTAAATTTCAAAACAATTTTTTAATTTTGATTTACATTTTTATTATGAAATCAACAAATTCCTTGTGTGTTAATTAAACATAAGCTTTCATTTTATTTCACTCAAACTCTATTGTTAACATCTTTTCTTGTATTAACTGCAATATTTAATTACATTTAATTTCAATGATTCCAAAATTAATTTCAAAACTGATTTAATAATAAGATAAGAAACGAACATTTGTTACATATAAATAATTTAAACACATTAATACATTTATTATTTACAACAAAGATTATAAATTTACTTATAAATATTAAAACTAATTCCAATTAAATAATATTGATTTCCCCATTTTATAAAACATTCATTTTATTCATTTTTAACCTTTATTATTACCATTAATTAAAATTACATTAAACAGTTGTTAATTACATTTAATCAAAATTATTAATTATATTCTAACAATTTTTCCATTTATAAATTATAAATTTTAATTTCTCATAATATTAAATTCCAAAATCTTATTAAATTTAATATTTTTAATTATCAAAATACAGGTCATCATAATTTCCCCCACTTAAAACTATTCATTTCCCAAAAGGAACAAGAAGGAATCAGAAAATTTGGTATACTTCATTCAGATTATTCACTTTATAAACACTTTAAATTTACATCGTTAAGTTTAATAAAAATTTAAAAATAACTCAACTTTCATAAAATTTTCTAAGTCCTAAGTTCACGAAAAATTTCGGCAGAGTTTTCTTTGCGGGGTTAGGTCCGAAAAAATAATAATATCAATAATTTTAATATCAATAATTTCAATATATATATATATCGTATTTTAATAATAAAACGTCCCAACCATGGGAAAATAATAAAATATCGTTCCAAAACCGTGATCCTAAAACGTTCCTATTTATTAGGCAAACAAACTTTATTTATGAAACTTAAAGCAGTAGCTATTGCTTTCATAACCCGTATTTCACTTAGACAATCCAAAATAGTTAATATTATGTGAAAGAGTAGTATATTAGTTGTTTCAAATCAATAGCACAAACATCATGTCATATATTATAATCTTATGCAAGCAAAAAGAATACACTGCTACATCCTGGTATTTTCAACCATTCGCATCCACACATATCGGACTAGAATTGCTCAAAATATCATATTTTTAATTTTTATTTGGCAAAGCTCAACATATACAGTAAATAAATAACCACAGAATCACCGACACAGAGTAATATAACAATAAGCAGCAGAAACAAGAGAATAATAGTTCATGAAGCTACCATTTATTAATCACAGAGTTAAAACAAAACCATATCAATACAATATCATTTCTCACTTAAAATAATATTCATTTCAAAAATCATAGCACGTCAAAGTTGTAACACTTACGAAATTATAAAGCCTAGAAATTATAAATCTTTGGAAATCATAACACTTGATAACATAATACTTTGAAATTCATAACTTTGAAATCATAACTTCCCACTTAAACAGTTTAGATATTAATAATAATACATATAATAAAATAGTTTATATTATAGTAGTTATAAGTTAAAATAGTTTATATTAAAATAATTAGTATATTAAAATAGTTTATATTAAAATGATTGGTATTAAAATAGTTTATATTAAAATAATTTATAAAGCAAAATATAAAAATAGTTTTAAAAACAATTTAAAAATACTTTATCTAATGAAATAGTTTCCTCAATTTTCATAAATCGATTCAAATTAACTCGGATTCCAAAATTCAAATTTAATTCAGTCCTAATTCATTAATTTCGACTTAATTCAGTTTCTAAATAAACCTCAAATTATATCGATTTCAAATACAGATTTGAACCATAAAATAAAAAATTTCAATTTCAATATATTTCAAAGCTTTAAATATTCCACATTTTCAAAACTAAATTTGATAATTTGATATATATCTTAATTTAACTTCATTATTATTTAGTTTTGAAATATTCACTTAATAAATCCAATATCATTTAAATAAACCCAAATTACAAATAAACTAAATATTTCCTTCAATTTATTTAAACTTGAAATATTCGTTAATCGCCTTAAGCCGAAATGAATTTTTATATCATACCCTTTAAAATCTCAAATCCAATAAGTTTCAAATCGATTTAATTAAATAACGTTCTTAATTAAATACAATTTCAAATAGATTCAAATTTTTCTTTCCAACCTAACTTATTTAAATTATTATAAAATCCATTTTAAAATATAAATTTAAATAAATACTTAAAAATATTATATATTCATTAAATCAAACATTATTATTAAACTTATTTTATATTAAAACTAATTTATACATATTTTAAAATAGTAAAATTTTAAGTAACTCTTAAAATTTATAATTCCAAAACTAACTTAAAATTTTAAGATTTTCAAAGCATATAATTTTGAAAATCAAGAATTTAACTATATATAAAATAACATTTATATATTTTAAATCAATATTTATTAAAACCATATATTTCTTTCCAAAACCGTAGAAATCATTTCAAAATATTCATATATAAACCACAATGTCTGTATATAATTTTCTATCCTATGGTCAAGTGATACAGATATTTATCATTCCAATCCACAATTTAAATATATACAGGTATATATCATTTCAACACGCATTACCAAATCCAATTCAATAAAAATCGCTTGGGTTTATCATTTCAACCTATAATGATTTGCTCCTATTCTACAGATCGTTCGGGTATGTATCATTTCAACCCATATGGAATTCTATACTAGTAGGTAACTTGTAGAGTGATAACAGATATGATAATAATATAACAGTCATATATCATCAATATAAATAACAGATAATGGTGTCAGATGGCATAGATGAACAGATACAGATAATAGCATATATATAGCAATGTAAATAACTAACAGCAGCATATTTGTGTCGTTTCAATTGAAATTAAATTTAATAGATATAAGGACGTTAATCGTGAGTTATTGCTCACCTTTCGAGGTTAGAGATGAACGAGCACGCTGTGACGCCCCACCTCTATACCCACGCTAGCAAAGAGTATTAATAGATAATACCGTCTGCTAACACGGAGAATAAGGCTGGATAGGAGCGAGCTTTTAATACGATTTAGAGAGATTATTTATAAAACCCATGAATGAAGTCAAAAACAAGTCATCAAAGTCAAATATGCAATAACAACTAATTGGAATCAACACGAACTGATAAAAGTTGGAAATTAACTCAAAATTAGCCAAAATAGGCAAAACTGTGCATTTCAGACGTCTGAAATTACCTTCCAGACGTCTGAACCACTACCAGACGTCTGAATAGATTCCTAGATGTCTGGAATTGGTCCCTGTCGAGAATGAAATGAGTTACGAATCCAAGCACAAATCCCAAAACAAAGCTAGATTGACACAAATTTGACGAATAAAGCTGATAAATAGCAATTGATGAGAACGAATCAGAATCATCTAGATATATACAGAATATATATTATTCTTATATTTTTTATTAAAAATCAATATTTAATTTAAACACATATTAAAATTATATATATATATATATATATAATTAGAAATTATTATCCTTAAAACACATAAAATTAAAATATAATATTAAAGTTAAAACACATATAACTTATGTAACATATTATATATAATACTATTATAAATTTTTTATTCAAACGGATAAGATTATAAACTATGAGTAAATAATATATATAAAATAATGATATAAGGTAATAAATTATACAAACTTATCTGACATATCATACAACAGATCTTATAAACTCATATATATATATATATATAAATACTTTTAAATCAATGCTTAACAGACATGTTCTATGTACAAACCTATATAACATAGTATATATTTTTACCTCGCCTATATAATATTAACTTAAACACTCGGCCATAATAATTCAAATATAAACCTATATAATGTAATCTACTGTAACATAATTTATAAACAACTTTATAATATAATGTATATAAACTGAAGTATAACATTGACGTCTTATAACTAAATATGCAAATATATATATACGAAACTGTTATATAAGTATATACTTGAACTATAACAACTGTTATAATATACTTATATATATAAACAATATATATTTGTGCAGAACTTTATGTAATAGTAACAAACCTATAAAATATGTAACAAAATTAATATATAAATAAATTTACAGTAATAAACCTATAAAATATGTAATTGGAATAAATAACTTTAAACCTTTATAAACATTATATACTTTATAAAAGCAGAACTCATATGCCTATAACTATATACATATATATCTGATATATATAAACATATGTATGCAGAAATAAGCATAATACATATCATATTAATATAACTTAAACCCAACAATATATATAGCACTTATATAATATAATACTTAAACAAGTTATAATTACTTCAAATTTGTTACTATAAAATGTGTGCGTGTGTGTATACATATATACACACACACACATATATATAACTTACTGTATATTAATAACTTATAACCCAAAATCTAAATACATATACAGGCTAATACATATAGACTACCATCAGTTTATATACCTGTATATATAAAAGAGAGGGCATGAGTCAGAGACGAGGCGGGTTGGAGGAGGAAGAAGTAATGTGGCGGATGCAAGGAGATGTTGTGGCAAACTCGGAGAGGCTGATGGTACAACACGACATAGTTTTTGACTGGGACGATTGAAGACGAGGGTACGGTGTTGGCTTGGTGGGCTGAAGTTCGACAGGCAGGGGACTGTTTGGTATTTGCATGTATAGGCTAGGGAGGCGAGGTGGCTCGCTTTGGGTTGTCGACTTCAAGGTGGAGGAGTTTGCTCGGCTGGAAGTCCTTGATCAAAATGGAAGACGAACGAAGTTCTCAGGCAAAATACTATATACAACTATTTCTATTTTATATATTTTAGTGAAACAATGCGGTAGATAAATGAACAGAAGGAAATAAGGGGAAAACGAATAGATGTAATTTGAGACATAGGGAATGGAAATAGTCAAGATGTGAATTAAGGAGTTATAAATGTGAATGGTATTGATTGCATGAGAAAAATGAAGGGACAAGAAACCAATAAGACTCAGTTGCAGAACCGATACACTAGACGTTTCGCAGATCGTACCGCACACCAGATTCTAAAATTGACAATTGAATATACCGTAGAGATCAGCACGACATGACGATCAAAACGATATACAAATATCGGTGGTAAGACAACACAGTCAAAGTCGATATCCATCCTCTAAGGGTCCATGGAACTTTCTAAGGGTCCATGGAACTTTCTACAAGGCAGAAATATATACTATAACACCGTGGTCATTTCAGCTTAATTTATACTTCAAAACCAAATCTCATTTTCACTTCAAATATCTCTATATTTCCCAAAATAGTATTTATATATATTAAATAATTTATACAGTAAAGTATTTTCAATTTCCTCAACTTAACAAATCGTTCCAACATCAACCCGACCTTCCCATTCAAATTAAATTCAATCTCAATTTATCAATTTAAATTCCACTCAATTTCTAAAATAACCACTTAAATTTTATCGATCTCAAATTCGGATTTATAATCACAAATACCCCTTTATATTTCCATATATTTCAAAACTTTAAGTATTCAACGTTTCATCTAAATTTTCATTCAATTTAGTTTTCTAAATAATAAATTCAAATTTAGTTCAACCTAAATTTTCATTTTAATTCAATTTAGTTGCTAAATAACAAATTCAACTACGTTGATTTCAAATACAGATTCGAATCTCAACATAAACCATTTAAATTCCAATATAGTTCAAGGCTTTAATATTTAAATGTTCTATATAACAGTTTCATATAGATCTCGATTTAACCTCATTATTATTTAGTCTTGAAATACTCCCTTATTAGATTCAATATCATTTAAGTAACCTTAAATTACATTTTACTCAATATTTTCTTTAATTTATTTAAACGTGAAATATTCATTAAATCACTTAAATCAAAAATCCAGTTATAAAATCATACCCTTTAAATTTCCCATTCAAAAATTTCAAATCGATTTAATTAAATAAATACTTATTTAAATACCATTTTTATAAACCCAAATTTATCTGCCAATCTTAATTATTCAATTTATTACAAGAGAATCTATTTGAAATATAGATTTACATAAATACTTAACCACATTATATGTATTAAATCAATCTAATTTAAATAAAATATTACTACTCAATCTATATATACAATTTTCATTTATATAATATCTTAAGAATCAAATTTATTAAACCATACATTTCTTTCCAAAATTATAGAAATTATTTTCAAAATATTTATACGGATCAACGGTGTCTGTATATATTTCCTATCATATAGTCAAGTGCTACGGATATTTATCATTTCAATCCGTATACTAAATATATACGGGTGGATATCATTTCAACCCGTAATCCCAAATTCAATTAAATGAAAATCGCTTGGGTTTATCATTTCAACCCATAACGATTTTCTTCTATTCTAAAGTCTGTTCGGGTATGTATCGTTTCAACCCATAGTGATTTCTAAACTAGAGGGAACTTGCAGAGTGATAACTGAAAATACAATAAAATAACAGGCATATATCATCAATAACAATATAATATAAACAACAGGATATGGTGTCATATCCCGCAGGTGAACAGTTACAGATAATAGCATATTTGTCCAAATTTAAATAACTACAGCTGCATATTTCATTGTCCAAAAAAAATGAAAATAACGGATTTAAATTTTATACGTTTTCTTGTATGTGTATATACATTATTTATTCCATCAAATAACGCGCCTTTTAAACGCGAAATTAAACAGTTTATTTATACATAAAGTTTTGGAAATTTATTACATATATAAAAATATGATTTGTTTAAACATTTACTAAGAAATTTATATTCAAAAATGTATATAAGTAAAATATAAAATATTAAAATTTTAAAAGTATAAAATCAATTTTTTTTAAAGAAAAACAGGTGAAATAAACGTTGTTACGAATATATTAAATTAAACCAAAAGATTAAAAATTAAAAATTTAAAGATTTATAACTTCAAAAAAATGTTAAGTTTTAACCAAAATAAGAATTTTCAGAATTTTCACACTAATAAAAATCTTGGGTGATTACTTATAATTAAATTTTGACAATCAAATTTTCGAAAAATAAAATCCAGAGTTATAAATAAAGAATAAAATATTGCTAAAATTTGGGCTGTTACACTCTCCCCCACTCAAAACTTTTCGTCCCCGAAAAGGAGGGAGGTAGGAGAATTAAAACAACCAGAAGGAAAATAGATTGAAAGACAAGATAAACAATAAATTTTAAAATTATATAAATTTTACTCGAAATATTCATTTGAAAACTTCACTTGGAAATCTTAAGATACTTTCAATATTGTAGATACATTAATAATCATTTTATTTAAACATGTTTTATTAAATTAATAACTTCAAAATATTTATAACACTAAAATTTTCTATTAAACAATGTAGTATACAAATAAGCAATATTTAAAAAGGATATATCCAACAAGGAAGGAAGGTAGATTTGGAAAACAGAATCAAGGTGAATAACTAAACTGAGCAGATAAGGTAGGTGCAAGGAATAGTATCGGGCACGAATAAATAATCTAGAACCATAAGAATTTAAATTTCAAATATTAATTCGAAATTTCTTTGTTGGAAAAAATACTTTTATAATAAATACCTTTATAATAATACTTTTATAATAAAATACTATTATATCGAAATAGATTTTCCTTTCGAAAACACTTTTATAACTCGTTGTTTAAACAAGTTTATCCTCGTTCTTGCAGACTCTGGCCATGCGTTGATCAGGCGCAAAGCTAGAATTCTTCAAGTACTTAGTAGAATTGTTTCAACACCCAGTGAAAATACTTGAAAAACCTTTAAAACATATATGGAAAGTACAATCCAAACAAAACAACCAAACCAAAACCTTTGTCCGACCATGGTTCACAGATACACAATGGTTACGCCTGGATCCCCCAGGACACAATCCGTATCCGTAAGCTTTCTCAGCCCTGCGAGTTACACCATATTGACTAGTAGAGTGCAGGATACACAATGGTTATGCCTGGGTCCCCCAGGAAACAATCCGTACCCCTAGGCTATCTCAGTCAGGCAGTTTCGCTACTATTTGCGACCTACACAGATTGCAGGATACACAATGGTTACGCCTGGATCCCCCAGGAAACAATCCGTACCCCTAAGCCAGACTCAGCCAGGCAATTGCGCTATGCAGTCGCGAGAGGAAAAAAACCATGGGTTACGCCATGGTGGGAACACTCGAGTATTACATCCGGAAAACCAAAAATCAGAGAGAATAATATCGATAGAATGAATCCACGATGTGGCCACAAAGCGGATATCAAGCAGAAGGCACTTTCCATATCTTTACTTCGAAAATATATATCATATAGTACCTTTTCAAATCACTTTCAAATATCGTACTTATATAAAGTCCATATATATAGGATTCCATTTTTCCCAAATCGAATACTTTCCAAAATCAATAGTAGATCAAATCATACTTATATAGACTTCGATTATATAAAATCTCTTTCCAAATTGAGTACCTTTCAAATCAATAGATTTCAAATCAACTTCATACTTATACAATCCATTTTATATAAGTTCGACCACTCCTAAATCAAGTGCTTAATAATATGAGGTTCTCAAATTTCAAATCATTTCAATATCAATTCAGTTTCAAAATCATATATGATTTCACTAAATTTTCTTCCAAATTAAATATCTAAATTTTAAAGATCCCAAAATAATAGGTTTAGAAAATTATCCCATTTTCCAAATTAAAATAATTCAAGTCAAACATATTCATTTTCAAAAATCACCATATGAGTACTGGTTTTTAATTCCAATTTAATTTCAAAACCAAATATTTTCCCAAAATCAATTATACTCAAAATGGTTTCCAAATTTATGATTATCCATTTTTTTTAAAACTTTTAAACTATCTATTTCTATGTGAAATATCCAATTTACCTTTCTGAAAACCATTATCCAACTATTTCTTTTCAAAACATTTTGAAACTAAATTTATATTCTTTATCAAACATTTTATACTCTTCGAAATTTCTTAGCTTTGAAAATTTAATCTCGATTTGGAAGTGTTCGAACATTCAAAATAGTTAGGGAAATCAAAATTTCAATTCAAGAGTTGAAAATCAACAATAAATCAATAAATCAATTATTAAATCCGAAACTCGAGGACTGAACACCGGTCTCGTTTTAAATTGTTTCAAATATATACTTATATCTTTCTAAAATATCAAATTATACTTCGGAATTTGAAATCAAAAATGGTTTTACAAAATCACTGGCATAGAGAAGCTATTAAAGTGGCATCTCCCCCACTCCGAAACTCAAAAATCAATGTCGATGATGCATGCACTCATCACCGAAATTATTTTTCAGCGACATAAGTGAGTTCTGGACTTCTATTTTCTTGAAAACTTCTTTGAAATTTCTTCAAAATTATTGGAATTCATTTGAACTCATTTGAAACATTTCTTATTCGGAAAAATACTTTTAAATCGTATTATTTTTATATATTTTCCAAAATCTTAAAACCAATTTCAAAATACCGGAATTCAATTCTCAAATTTCAAATTTAACTCTACAGTTATAAATCATTTTTATTTAAATCAATTTTTTATAATTTTTCAAAATTTCAAATCCTTTCAAAACCTTTTTATATAGAATAACATTTCTTATTTGCTTTATATATATAGGTATATAATCCTTATTGAAAACATTTTCGCTTTTATATATATAAAAAGAATCATAGTTATCAAAATAAAATTTCGGTATAAACAATGTCAAAAATACAAACAAAACCCAAATTTCAAAGGATGATTCAAGAATGATTCTAAAACAAAGATAGCGATTTAATTTAGAGGAACTCCAATCAATAGAATCCTGATTCGAAGATAGACTCGATCGAAGATGAGATAATTAAATTACAAAATAGAAGATGGATATACTTCTATAAATCGCGGGCGACCTTTACCGGTCAACCGTGATTCCAAAATTAGATCGGTGTAGAATTCTGAGGCAATTCGACATTCGATCGCCAGAGATATAGAATTCGGCATAACAAGATATAGCAGCATCGTAAACCGAGGATACAGAAATCTTCGGTGAGTCAATGCCAATTGAAAAGGAGTTTTCACCCCCTTTACAAATCATTCAGTGGAGTTATGGGATACTTCGGAATCAAACGAATATAAATAGGGAGAGACAGAATGAATTTCGGAACCGAGGGACATTCCAAAATTCAAAGGAAATCGAGTCAAAAGGAAGAGATTCAACTCGAGCGAAAGTGATTCTGTAAATAAATTTACCATATATGCTAAGTTTTGCCTAGAGCCAAAGCTCTGATACCAACTATAACGACCCGCTATTTTGGACCATTCAAATCGACAATAAAACCATACATATCCGACTTGAATAATTCAAAATACTGAATTGTTAATTAAAATTTGGCAAAACTTAAAATATACAGTAAATAAATCAATCACAGATCACAGAGTAATATAATGCAGCGGAATAGATAAAGAATAGTAGTTCATGAAGCTACTATATACATCAGAGTTAGAAAAATACAACCGAATAGTTCAAATGCAGTGAAGTCTCCAATGCAACAGATGACTTCTCTGAACAAATCAACTGGAAAGGCTAGAATCTGAATTGATAGTTGGATTTCCAAATGAAGCTCCGAACTCCAAAGGTGAGTCTCAAATGCTGTGTCACTCAGTCTGACCCGAGCGTAAAGCAAAACACAAAACACTCCAGTCATGATTAACATTCTTATATAATTAAATCCAACTCAAGTGAAATATCAACTGAAATAAAAATAACTTAAAGGATGTTTGGGATAACCATCCTCTAAGGGTCCATGGATCTTTCTACAAGGTAGAAATATACACTATAACACCGTAGTCATTTCAGCTTAATTTATACTTCAAAACCAAATCTCATTTTCACTTCAAATATCTCTATATTTCCCAAAATAGTATTTATATATATTAAATAATTTATACAGTAAAGTATTTTCAATTTCCTCAACTTAACAAATCGTTCCAACATCAACCCGACCTTCCTATTCAAATTAAATTCAATCTCAATTTATCAATTTAAATTCAACTCAGTTTCTAAAATAACCACTTAAATTTTATCGATCTCAAATTCGGATTTATAATCACAAATACCCCTTTATATTTCCATATATTTCAAAACTTTAAGTATTCAACGTTTCATCTAAAGTTTCATTCAATTTAGTTTTCTAAATAATAAATTCAAATTTAGTTCAACCTAAATTTTCATTTTAATTCAATTTAGTTGCTAAATAACAAATCAACTACGTTGATTTCAAATACAGATCTGAATCTCAACATAAACCATTTAAATTCCAATATAGTTCAAGGCTTTAATATTTAAATGTTCTATATAACAGTTTCATATAGATCTCGATTTAACCTCATTATTATTTAGTCTTGAAATACTCCCTTATTAGATTCAATATCATTTAAGTAACCATAAATTACATTTTACTCAATATTTTCTTTAATTTATTTAAACGTGAAATATTCAATAAATCACTTAAATCACAAATCTAGTTATAAAATCATACCCTTTAAATTTCCCATTCAAAAATTTCAAATCGATTTAATTAAATAAATCCTTATTTAAATACCATTTTTATAAACCCAAATTTATCTCCCAATCTTAATTATTCAATTTATTACAAGAGAATCTATTTGAAATATAGATTTACATAGATACTTAACCATATTATATGTATTAAATCAATCTAATTTAAATCAAATATTACTATTAAATCCATATATACAATTTTCATTTATATAATATCTTAAGAATCAAATTTATTAAACCATACATTTCTTTTCAAAATTATAGAAATTATTTTCAAAATATTTATATGGACCAACGGTGTCTGTATATATTTCCTATCATATAGTCAAGTGCTACAAATATTTATCATTTCAATCCAAATTCAATTAAATGAAAATCGCTTGGGTTTATCATTTCAACCCATAACGATTTTCTCCTATTCTAAAGTCTGTTCGGGTATGTATCATTTCAACCCATAGTGATTTCTAAACTACAGGGAACTTGCAGAGTGATAACAGAAAATACAATAAAATAACAAACATATATCATCAATAACAATATAATATAAACAACAGGATATGGTGTCATATCCCGCAGATGAACAGTTACAGATAATAGTATATATAACAAATTTTAATAACTATAGCAGCATATTTCAATTGTCGTTTCAATTGAAATCAAATTTAATGAATAAAAAATATATTAATCGTGAGTGATTACTCACATTTTGAGGCTAGAGAATATAGAAGGAGACACGGATATGCACACTGATACAGACACTGAAATTAAATTTCAAATCCAAGAAAAGCAAAATCGGCACGAATTCAACGATCAAAGCTGATTGGCTCAAATTAATGAAACGGATCAGATCAGATCAGAACTGGAACGATGAAGATAAACGGTATAAGCGAACTTTTATAACCACCTATAACTATATATACACATATGAAATTTATATTCTAAGTTCAAACATTACAAATTTAATTTACATGTTTTTCAAACATATAAATAAATAAATAAATCAAGCTTACATTTTTTTTAAAAATCAACATACACTTAAAAAAATAATATACTAACACCTTTATACTAAACTTATATAACTAGTATATATATATTCTCAAACAGATAAAATAAATGTTTAAATATGAATACCTAAAAGAAAACGTTTTTTTATATATAACTATTTCTATATATATATTAAATGTTATATATATATATATATATATATATAATTTAAATCCATCCATATTTTTACATTCAATAACATATTATATTCAACCTATATAAATTTCCAAATTATATATGTGTATTAAAATAATTTATAAAGTAGAGTATTTATAGAATCATCTTAAATCCAAAATAGTATAAATATAATACTGTAACAGAATATATACAATCATCAACTAAATAAGTCAGTACCACATAGAAACCTATATGGTAACAAACCGCATAATATACATATATTAAAGTATTTTATATAGTCTGTAACAAAACAAATATATGACTTACATAAGCGAATAACCATATTATAGGAAACCTGATATCAACAAATAGAAGCTGACCCATATTAAAATATAAAACACAAAATATATATATATATATATATTCTTATTAAAAATGAAAGATACTTATTTTATAGTATGTTCCCTTCAAAATGTCGCATACATAATTCAAAATATTAACATGACTTATAAGCTGTGAGGAAGATCAAATAGAAACTATATGTAAATATACACTGTCATGTTATCTAAATAAACTTTTGAAAAAATAGTATTCAATACTTATATAAATAGTATGTATACACAACTAACAAAAAAAACAAAAAAAACATGTAATTACGAACATAAATCAAAACATATATGTGCTTACACGCCTATACCTTACTGATCAAACAGAAGCAACCGGAAGGCGAGGTGATGGGTTTCATTTGATGAGGAGGTTTGGAAGAAAGGTGAAGTGGCGGATGCAAATAATGGTGACAGCCGCATGCTTCAGTTTGCTTCTTTTTTTTCAAAGAAAAGTAGGGAGGGGAACGAACAGATCTAGAGAAAAGAGAAGTGAAAGCGAAAATAAATAGGGATGAACCGCATGTTTTCAGGCAAATATAACAGAAGAAAATGTATAGGCAACCAAATTTTAAGTGAATAAATAAATAAAAGTGATTGTAACGGTCAACCCTTGATTTGGTGAAAATAATTGTAGCAATTAATAAAAGAAATAAATAGCAACGGTCACGTTGCTTGATTCAGCTGACCCATAAAAGCAAATTATTTAAAATTTAAACGGTAGGAAACGTAAAAAAAACATACCACCATAAAATGAAATTGATAACGTCTGTGCATTGATTCTGCAATATTTATTAAAGCAATTGATTGATGCGCGTTTAAATTTGAACGGAAGGAAAGAGAAAAGTCACAACTAAAGGTAAGTTTTAAATTTTTAATAAATACAAAACGTTTCTAAGTTTATACATTTATAACTTTCCAGCTGTAGTGTATATATATAATGAATGGACATAAGGAAAGAAGTGGAAACAGTGAGCGTAGGAAAGGAAAGGTTAGAAAAATAAAATTTTGTTGAGAAATGAATATTTGCGTGAGTTATACAGGTTTGATCAGAGAGGTAGCGGGATTTAAGGAGAAGAAAGAACGGCAATAAATCAACTTGCTTTGAAATGGAAAGGAAATTAAACTAACGTTGATTTTTAATGAGCAGTTATAGGTAAGAAATAAGATATTGATTGTTTTTTTAAAAAGCCACGATTTTGATTGAGCACCGATTTTTCTTGTTATACACGGTTACTAGATTTTTAACAAATTTTAAGCAAATGGGTTTCGAAATTAAAGCAGAAGAAACGGTCAGCTAAGATTAGATTTTGGAATAAGATTTTTAAACAATATTGAATGCGTTTAAAATTTAAAGCTCGCGTTGATGGGAACAATGGAAAGAAATTAAAAAGGCGAACAGTTATAAAATTTGTAAATAATGTTCCTATTAAATCAGGAGAGTAAAAGGAAAGTGAATAAAATTATAATGCGTACAACAGACGCAGTGATTTTTGTCCAAAAAAATGAAAATAACGGATTTAAATTTTATACGTTTTCTTGTATGTGTCTATACATTATTTATTCCATCAAATAACGCGCCTTGTAAACGCGAAATTAAACAGTTTATTTATACACAAAGTTTTGAAAATTTATTACTTATATAAAAAAATGATTTGTTTACACATTTACTAAGAAAGTTTATTCAAAAATGTATATAAGTAAAATATAAAATATTAAAATTTTAAAAGTATAAAATCAATTTTTTTTTAAAAACAAAAGGTGAAATAAACGTTGTTACGAATATATTGAATTAAACCAAAAGACTAAAAATTAAAAATTTAAAGATTTATAACTTCAAAAAAATGTTAAGTTTTAACCAAAATAAGAATTTTTAGAATTTTCACACTAATAAAAATCTTGGGTGATTATTTATAATTAAATTTAGACAATCAAATTTTCGAAAAATAAAACCCCAGAGTTATAAATAAAGAATAAAATATTGCTAAAATTTGGGCTGTTACATATTGATTTTAAATTCAAAGTAGTTCATTAAGTTGATTTAATTTAAATACTACTGTTGTTTGTTACAAAATTTATTTCAAACTAATTTATTTAATTTATCTTATTTACTTAGTTCATTTGATTTCACTTAAATTAATTCCATTTATAATTTAATCTTAACCATTTTTTTATTTATATTTGTTTCTATCTTATTATTCTCAATTCAATTATTTCAAGTTTAAATATTTATTCAAAATTTAGCTTCATTTTATAATTGAAATCATCCTTTAAGAAAATTTAAGAATTAAATTTCCGATCCACTTCAAACCATTTGGATATATATATATATATGTATATATATATATATATATATATATATAATTCATAGTCATATAACTATATATATTATAAATCAAGTCATATTTAAGAAATTCAAATCAAATTTGTTTTTCAAAACAAGTGTAGCAAAGCTACAGAATGGTCTTTCCACTCGAAAACTCGAAAATGAATGTCGATGATGCTACAGTCATCACCGAAATTATTTTTCAATGACAAATAGGAGATTATTGATTTAAAACTTTAAAATTCTTTGGAAACAAATTAATATTCGAAAATAATTCAAATAATATACATTTTAAAACTTTAAAACCAAAGTTTGAATAACCAGAAATTGAATTCTTAAATTTATAATTTATATTCATTTAAATTCCAAATCATATTTATAAACCATGCCATACATAAATAGACAATATTTTAAACATTATAAAGTATTTAGAAGAAAAAATGATCAAAATATCCTTTATATAATACTTTATCAAAATACTTTTATAGCTTGATGTCTTAACAGGTTTATCCTCGTTCTTATAGACTCTGGTCGTACGTTGATCAGGCGTAAGACTAGAAATCTCCAAGTACTTAGTAGACATGTTTCAACATCCACTGAAAAATACTTAAAAATAGGTATGAGAAGTGCCGCTCAAAATCCAATGTGATATGATGATGATACGATAGCAATGGCTCGCTGCTGATCCGGTATTTACGCAATGGACACAAAACTTTCCAAAAGATCCTTCTACCTTTTAGATTCCAGAAAGATATCGTAGCCATTTCATACACAAAGGACCATCGACCCCTGTTGTAATGGTATGCTTATGATTCAATGATTTACGCAATGGATGAACTTCCTTCCTGGAAGATCCATAAACAACAGATCCCAGGATCGAAAGCACCTCCATTTGGTAAACTAAAGAACCATCTACCCTGGAAAAAAATCGAGGAACTCATGAGTTTAATTCCATACAACCATATCAGTTCGAATCCATTTCTGAATTCACCCAAGTCCATTAGGGTTTATCGGTCAAATCCATTCTTGGATTCCCCAAACCCATCTGGGTCGAAGCATATCATACTATACTTCTTCGCGAAGGGTACTTCCCCATACCTCTTACTTCAAAATATAACATACCATATACTTTGCCCTTTTGAAAATCAAAGCTTTAAATATCGCACTTATATAAATTCCATTATATATAAGATTTCATTTTCAGATAAAGTATATGGTATGTTATATTTAAAGCTTATATATAAGATTTTATTATGGGATTTTAATTTTCATAGCATTTGGAGTTATCATACAATATATAAACGCGCTAAAATTTATATTGAAATTTAATATAATAACTGGGTCCAAAAGCTTTCTTCCCCATACGATTGAATTAAGACTCATAATCTTTTCCATTGCGTTTGGAATAGGGGTATAACATTATAATCACTTAGCAGCATGCATTGAAAGGAGATTGAGATTTTAAGCTACATTAATCGAGGCGGTTTAAATTTGAATTTAATTTAAAAATATATGTATATCCTGGTCAGCTTCGGTTAAAAGTATTTCTCTTCATAACATTTTCCCATCATTTCAAAATCACTGTAGCCATCAACCCTCACGCCAACGTCATTTCTTGTCTTTCCTTTTTTCTTTTTAAAAGTCACGCATCTTCTCTTTACAAGGGTAAATGGGAAAACGGAGCAAAAAGAAGAAACTGTCTGCCCTTCGCGTTCAAACACCTTCCTCCTCCCCCATTTCAAGTCCAGTCAAAAAAAATCGAAACCGCATCAATAAAAAATAATAATAAGAGGGTAACGAAAATGAATTTGATTCGAATCAAAATCGACTCGATTTCGAGTTGGACAATCGACCGCAACCCTAGGCGAGCTCGAGCACGGTTAGGAGAGCGATGCTGCGGATCTGTGATGTCGTGAAATTCAAGGTGGTGGGTGCAGGGACGGCGTGATCGGGGCGTCCGCTAGCATCGTGGATTGGTTCGCATTTTTCGGTAACACGGTGGGGATGCTGTGGTGAGGCGGCGACAGTAGGCGGCAGGGTGAAAGTGCGTTCGTTGAGCTGGGGTGTCGCAAGCTCGAGCTCGAGTCCTTGAGGCACAGTTGATGGCCGATGTCGACACCAGGGGGAAAGAGCGTGATGGCATTAAGGTCAGGGTGAGGCATATGCTATGTCTTTTTATGTTATATATTTGTACATATAAATGTATGCAAAAGAAGAAATTTGTTTCCAGTGAAGTTTAAAACCCTTTCTGTTTTTAGATTTAGTATATATGTTAGGAAGAACTTTATTTTCATTAGAATTTAAATAAAAATATATTTTCAGGTAGGGCAGGAGACATAATGTATATAGGAAATCAGAAAGAAAAGAACACACACACACACACATATATAGGAAAACATGAAATTATTATAGATTTTGGAAAATATAGGAGTATATATAAAATTAGATTTTTAAATCTATATAGATTATTTTTATAAGTATATATATATGTAGTTTTAAAAGAGAAATAAATATACATATTTTAATTTACTAGTTTATTTTAAAATGAGGTATTAAGGTGATTAATTTTTTTAATTAACTTAATTATTTTTAGTCATCGAAAGATTTTTTCAAATGAAAATTATTAGTTTAGAACTAAATCACTAGTTAACTAAATTATTGGATAAGTTAAATTATTAAATGGTAATTAATTGTTTGATTTATTTCAAATATTAATAAATCGTATAATGTTTATACAAGGTCTAAAATCGTGAAGAAAACAAGCCGGTTTGGGCCGGATTGCAAAACAAAATCAAATGTGAGTAAATCTCATTCAAACTGGGTTATCTACTAATTTAATCAGTTAAATTTAACCATTGGATTGATTGCTTGAATTGATAAATTACTATCAGTCTGGATGTGATATTATATATAGTAGTATATATATCGAAGTGATTGATATTCCCACATTATATAACGCATGAGACCCTATGCGTCCCGCATAATAGCGGATGACCCTTTTACCGCGATATCCCCCTTGCAATGGGATTGGTATTTTATATTGTGCTAACATATGTGGATGCCGGAAAATAGGTTGGAGGGATCCAACTGGATTCCTCAAAAATATTGAAATTTATTCTCATAGTCTATGATTGTGATTATTTGATAATCTGTGATAGATTATAATGAAAATTTAAGCTATTGAATGCTATGGTTTGACGGAATATATTTTTGATATTTTGAGATATCAAAAGAAAAGGTATTGGACTTTGAAAGGAAAGAAAATGAAAAGAAATGGTTTTCAAAGTAATTAGTATAGTTATATAAATCAAGTAAATTTTAACCTTAAGTTAATTTTAACCATAGAATTGGTAATAGCTAGGATAAATGAATAATTTAAATTTAAAATTAATTAAGTTAAGGTAATTATATATATATATATATAAATTATTTATTAATTACCAAGGTTTATTAAATTAAGTAAATAGTTTTAATTAGTTAACTGTTAATGATAAAATAAACTGATCTAAACCTTAAATTATTTAAGTCTTAAGTTAATTATACTTGTTAATTATTAGTTAATTCCAGATATTTAATTATAACAAAATGTAAATGGTTTGTACTTAGTTTAATAATAATTGAACGTGGTTTGAAGATAATTAATAAATTCTGTTTGAAGTAAATTAATGATTTGTGTGACTAGTTAATCTAGTCTATGTATAGTTTTAAATTGAATAACCTGAAATGAACAGTTAAATAAAAAATGCGAGGCATTATATTTGAATAGATATTATGATGGGATTTTTGTGTGATGGTTGGCATCCTGTAGTTGAATGGTTTTGTTAAGAACAACTTGGCTTTAAGGGTTGGCGTTTGGATTCGAAGAGACTGGGATCGGATATTAGCGATATCCGAAACCACTTCGATGTAATAACTACTTCAATCCCTACGAGTTTGATTTTTAGAATCAAATAGGTTGGAATTTAATAAATTAAGTAAATCCGACTATATTTGAATAAGTAACTACACTTGGATATTATTTCAAGTAATGGATTTGGCAACTAGTGTTGGTTATAACAAGATGAGAACTCGTAATGTTGGATGGGTTACCTTGATTTTCATAGACATTTTTACAACTCTAGTATTTCAATTTAAATGGGTTTACTCATGCTGATTTTTAGCCTGACTCGGGTGTTACTTTATCGTAATACTCGGGTCAGACCGAATATTAAAGATTTTCAAGTTAGGACGTTGGAGCTCAGGAGGCGAGCTAGATGGCAAAGGCGTATTGATTATTTTTCCACTGTGTATTAGAGACTGTAGAGAAACTATTCGGAGACAAGTTGTTACAACTGTCCAGTTATTGTTGTACTCTGATGTATTATATGTATATTGGTAATTAGCTTCCTTTGTACAAATGCTATTTTGTTCTGCTGCATTGTGAGATTCTGATGTTGTTTCTATTTCTTCTTCTACCTCTTTCTTCTTTTCCCTTACGGACTGGTATTTCCAGCATTCGATTATTCGACATGTGATACAATGGATGTATTGATGTCAACTTTCGTAGGTCAAAAAAACCGGGTCGTGACATTTTGGTATCAGAGCTGAAAGGTTAAGCGAGAACCTTGGCTTTGGTGGCAATTACTCATTAGAGATAGGATCGGTCTTACCCTAGAATGAGTTGAGTGTATTATTATATAAGGACGTACTTGTTATTTTCTTATAGAATGGTTTTAAAAATGGTTTTAAAAAAATAAATTTATATAAGCTAAAAATTTTATATACGAAGAAGTAGTTTCCTAATTGTTATATATATATATTAAGTAATTGGTTGTTGTTATCAAAATTAAATAAGACTATAAGAATTAAGTGGTAATATATATATAACAGAATAGGAATTTGGCTAAATATTAACCTTGCAAATAAGCTAAGTAAAACTGGATTCAAACCCTGAATTAAATCTTGGAAAATATAAAAGAATTTTCAAAGCGTTTCCAATAACTTACCTTTATAATATAGTGAATTATGATGAAATGCATGGCGTGTTTGATTTCTCAATAAGATCATAATCATAAATTGGTTGTTGGGTCTTAATAAAGGGATGTTTATTTTTTTTAAATAAATAATGATTAAGCAGAATGAATTGTTTAAAGGAAGTGACAATTTATATAAGTATGAATTATAGATTGAAATGGATTTAAATTGGGAAGTTTTAAAATCTAGGTCTAGAAAATTTTGGAATGGTTCCAGAGTGTCAAAAGAAATAATAAATAATATTTTTGAATATAAAAATCTTGCTTTAAACAAGAGTGGTTGGAAGATGAAATTGTTTTGAATTGAAAACAAGAATGGTTTAAAAGTGAGAGTATAACCCAAAGAGAAGTAAGTTTTTAACTTATAAGTGGAAGTGAAATTGATAAGAAATTTAAATTTGAATGGAGAATGTAAATTGCATAAAGTTGAGTGGACTGAAATTTAACATAGGGAAGTTAAATGGGTTGAATTGAAAGGGAGTTATGTATGGTCTCAAACGGGTTCAAATTCTGTAAATTGGATTGTTTTGAATGAACTGAGAAGTGGATTGAACTGATATATATCCATTGTTGAAATTAAATGGAATTAAAACTTTATTTTGAAACTACTTAAACGATTTTGATTTTCAAAAATAAAATTGAACTTAGGAAAATGGAATCACTTTGGACTTAGGATTGAATGTTAAAAATAGACTTACCAACCGAAATTGTTTAAAGGGATTGGGTTTAAAAAATGGAAGTATGTTTGGGAAACAAATTGGATTCCGAAGATTAAATTGTTTACAAACTTGTGCTGTTAAATTTAATGTTAGGGCTTGATTTGATTAAGGGATTAAAAAAAACATTTGAAAATTTAACTCGAATTTGTACAAATCGAGATGGTTTAAAATTTGAAAATGAAAGTGGAATTAATTCAAAGGTGAAATTGAAATGAATTAATTGGAATAGTAATCAATGCTGAATAAGTTAATTCGAATTAGAATATGATGGAATTAATTTGAAATCGAAATGAGAATTGATTTGAATTAGTATGAGAATCAAAGTTAAGATTTAAATTGAAAATTAAATTAAGATGAAGGTTGGGAGATTGAACCAGTTTGGCTCTGAAATTATTTTCAAATAAATTATTTTAAAATAAACTGTCTTAAATATATTTTCCAAGCTATTTACTATATAACTTTTCTTTTTAAAACTCAAACTATCTTATAATAGCTATTTAACCATTTTTGTAACGACCCAATTTTTCGACACCCGAAAGTCAACATCAATACGTCCACTGTATCAAATGCCGAACAATAGAATGCCGGAAAACCGAACCGTTAGGGTTAAAGAAGAAGAAGAAAATAGAAGAAGAAAACAAAAATAATATCAGAATCTCATAATCGCAGTGGAACAATATATAATAGATAAATGAATAATCTTTTAAACAAAAGAACTATATCAGTTTATACATTACATCATTAGAGTGTGTACAACACAACACTGGCAATCATTATAACTTTCCCACATGGAAATTGACTTTACAGCACCATACGCAGCGGTTACTACATAATATAAGTGATATGTCTCGCCATCAATCTTACCTCCTGATCTCCATAGCATACTTTCCTGACTTCGCTCCAGAACAACCGATAACCTGACTCTAGGCTGCCCATGTGGAAAATTATGGGCACCCAGAGTTTAGAGAGGGAAAAATAAACTCCAGGTTAGTCGTGGGACTGGTGTGAGATCTTAAAAATAGTTATTTGCACAAAAGAAAAAGAAAAGAAATCCGTTATGATTTTGGAAAATGAAACTACCATAAGGCCTCCCGCCACACACACAATGCAATCGCACAATTGGAGGAGATTTCTCCTTATGATAGTCAAACATGCTTGATACGTGAAAATCCTTTTGATATTATTACATAGTGTGGAAAACATTTCGAAAATATAATATAAATCTTAGCTGGCATACTACCATTATAGTATACCTACTATAGCTACCATGTTTTATGGCAGGTTACCACCATGCTGCATGGAAGTTTATACAACTAAAACCATACAGGGCTAGTGTTGTTTGTTTGGATTTCCAATAAATGATCAAGGCTAAGAAACTTCCTTTACCGAATGGTTACGCCTCTGGAGGGACGCTCCGAGAACCTAACCAGCTCTCTGCCAAACAAGGCCTGGTTACCTCTGTAACTAGGTAACTAACTGTCATGAGTATGCCACCCCGCGGTCTAGACCGACCTTTTCCGAGGCGCCTCAACAACCAACAACAACATAAGTAAATAATCTGGGATCCATACCAGAATACCACTTTTAATAATCCACACAAGTTAAATATCTAGGCTCCATACCAGATACCACTTTTTATCCAGAAGGAAATGCACATACCCTGAGGAGCGCGACCCTCATAACCTTGCTGCATCTTTTCCTATTTCAACCATTTCCGGGGTGTGAGGTTCGACGAAATCTCATCCACAAAGCTACGCTTTTCACAAAAGCCATGCTTCGATCAACAAATGATCAACACTTAGCATGCCACATTGCCAAATTGGGAATATATCACTAATAACCATCAACTACATAACCTCTGAGCTCGTACGTCTCAGAGTAGGGTATTAAGTTAAGAGAATAAATTCTCCGCCACCAATAGAAATGTATTTGATAGGAACCAGCTTTACATCTCAAAGTGTAACTTTAGACATAAATCCATACAAGTTCGTTCTGGGTTCGAACGGAACTAAAGGCACTTCCTCCAATTAAGGAAAAAAGCCCTTGCAAATCTAGATATTCTCTAATCACGTCCGGACTCCCCATCACGTATGGTGATATAAATCTCTATACCAGAGCAACCCAGTGCAGAGACATTCGACAGGTAATCCTTCCATTTTCGAAAATACCCGGTCTTCAACACCATCTTCAAATGCTATCCCATTTCATCGTATCATTTATTCGGAATGGGCATTATGACTTAATATCCTCTCTCGGCTAATCCGAATAATGAGCGCTTATTTTAAAATAAGTGAATATATTCAGATTTCAAGTAAGTCACAACAAATTTCCACTTTGATCTATTAAACAAAGATCCATCACTAAGATTCGATGTGGTTTTCGGATAACAATTTGAAATCCGACCCTTGGTCGCATCGAAATTCAAATGCCGTTTAAAGGCCAATATTGATAGTCATTTATTTAACTATCAAACAACATTCACAACAACCAATCGGATTTAAATAATTTCCTTCAAATTTATTTTCAAAATATCTTCTCAAGATTTATTTTCACTCTTCAACCTTTTGAAAACAAATTTCAAATCACTTTCCTCATGCAGAATAAATTTCCAAATATTGTTTATTTCCACTGAAAAATTTGCCGAATCTGAATACCTTAAAATAATTAAAATTACTTATCCAAAAATATATAGTTGGAAGCAATAAAAATAAAACTATTTTTAGACACTTTATTTAAATATTAGTTATGAAATATTATATTAATATCTCAAATAAAAATTATGCCCAAAATAATTTTAAAAATAAAATTATTAGATAGAGTATAATTATTTAAATAACCATTTTCTAAATCAAATACCAATTAAGTCTTTAAAATAATCACTTCTATAATTAACTTAATAAATATTTACTTTAAAGATTAAAAAACAATTTACGAAAATAATTTCTCCACAAACATTCTTTTTAAAACCAACTTTAGAACTTTTAATTTATATTTAAAAGCTACTTTGAAAATATACTCGACTTTTCAGGGAAAATACACTTTCCATTCTAAAATAGTCCATTTGAATAATAAATCCTTCTTGATTTATCTCAATTTACATTCCAAATCCGTAAATTTCTTTCCACACTTTTAAAAATAAACCAATATTTATTTTTATAACAAATTTCCCTTTCCTTCATAAATTTCCATTATGAATTTTAAATTCCAAATATCCACTGATATACGATTTTCAAGTATTCACTTTCAAACACCAAATCAAATTCCAAATTGATTTCTAAATTTACTTTCAAACACCAAATCAAATTTCCAAATTGATTTCCAAAATTTACTTTCTTTTAAAATAAATTCCTTTATTTCTCCCAAATTATTTAAAATTCAAATTTATATATATATTATTTCATATATATATATATATATATTTTACTGGACATACCAACAAAATTTTCTTTGCTGTATAATATTTACATATGTAAATCAAATGTTTTATAAACTTACGGTATATATATAATTTCCTCAAAACACTTTATAATTGAAATATATATATTTGTAAACTTCTGAATATAAAAATCTAGTTAACATTTAAATTTTAAATTAAACTATAAAATATACCTTTACTGTAATATATATATTACCGCTATTTTTTTATTCATAAAATGTGTATATATAAATAAAAAAATTTAATAAAAAAATTATATAAAAAATATACCTCATTGTAAGAAATCACGATACAAACCCTAATGCAAACAGCCGCCTCACCGCTTCGAGCCGTACATCGCCATCGAAGATCGTCGAACCCTCCCAAAATTGAACATGAGCCACCTCGTCTTGACCGGTGCCACCATCGCGAATACTCGCTCGCTATTATCGATCAAAATCGCCTCGAGACCCTAGCTTAACATCTCTAGCTCGTCGCAATCCACCACGCAAGCCCCTTGACTCAAACCCTTACGTGAATCATCGCCGACCTCCATTGCCTGATGTCACCGCCTTCGATCCATTTGCCACCCACCAATCTGCTTGACTTGATTAAAATTTGGCCGACGCGATTCGATTCAAAATCGAATCCATCTCGATTCAAAATTGAATCGATTTCGTTGCCCCATTTTTTTATTTAATCGATTTCAAGATGAAAAAGAACTGCGACCATTATTTGATTGAAGCCGAGTGATTTTTTTTTGCTCGTTCTTTTCTTTTTTATTTACCGGCTCAATTTGTTTATTTGAATGAGATGAAATATTATAATTAACGAAGAAGCACGTTAATTTGAACAGAGAAAATGGAACACATGGTTGAAAATCTTTTCAACATGTCTTCAAAGGTCTGGTATAATATTAAATGCAAAAATATTATATTTTAAATTCAAATTCAAATTTTAAACCATCTCGATTCCACAACTCAAAATCTCGATCTTCAATTGAGGCACGCCGCTAGGCGTTTATAATGTTAAACCCCCATTCCAAACACAATAAAAAGGTTTCAAGTCCAAATTTGATCGTATGGAGAAGATAGCCTTTTGGACCCAGTTATTATATTAAATTTTCGATTTAATTTCAGCACGTTTATCAACCGTACGGTCACACGATCACTCCAAACACTAAGAAAATTGAAATCCGACAATAATACACTATTATTGATCCAATTGAACTGGTTTTGTTGAATTTCGAGACTATGCCTCGGAAGGCTATTTTTTAAATATCGATTAAAACGATAAAATTTCAAGCTGAAAAAACAGTTTTAAATTAAGCTTTTAAAAGTTTTATTACCTTCAGTATTTTCAATATGAATTTTCTAAGCCTTCAAAATATTTTTAACCAGCATAAAATTTCAGATTTAACAATTTACCCAATTTCCAGTTGTTAAATTCAATAATTAGTTATCCAAATAAATAGTGATATTTGAAATTCAAGTTAAATTAACTTCTAAATATTTAAAATCAATTAAATATTTAAATTTCAAATCTTCAAATTTTTTGGGTCGTCACATTATTCCCCCCTTAAAAGAATGTCGTCTCGAAATTTCTAGTTAAGAAGAATGATCCATAACCCTTTATCATTTTTCCAAAACCCAGCGGTTTTATCAACTTGCCAAAACAAATCTTTTTTTAAGACCCATTATCTCTTCAACTAACTTTCCAAAATCAACCATGAGTTCTAAACAATATATTTTTCTTAGTCAATTCAAATTTAAATTTCAAATTATCCAAATTTCTCAAAAAATTTCAACTCTCTAAATTTTCAAAAAATTTCGCCAGCTTCTCCTTTGCATGGTTAACTCGGTACAACTATAAAATGCCACCACGAGCCTCCAAATATCAAAAGAAAACAAAAGGCCAAGTGGCTAGACAAGAAAATCATCAAATTTCATACAGAAATTTAAATACATACCTTTGTCGAGCAATTCAAATTTATCTTCGGAAATAAAAAAATCCAATTCCCTTTCTCCTTTTTCTTTATAACACCGGTATATCCTACTTAACAATGATATCCAATTACAATATTCAAAATTATTTTATACATTTCTTTACAAAAGTTTCAATATTCATTTCACTTAAGTTTGTACGATGTACTTATATCATTCGTATGCAATATCAAATTCGATCGCTCACTCGATCACACAATTTCACTTCCGAACTAGTATCGTCCACCCGACTTCCTAGTGCGGACTCAGATTTGGTTTCTTGATCAGAAACCGTCATCCTCCTTGCATAGACGTAAACTATGATAGGGAATTACCAGAATCAACCAAAAATCCATATCCAGGGTTCGCCATCGAAAATCGAGTGAAAAATCCTAACTCGAATCGATATAATTATCTCGAAATTCTATGCTCGAATTCTAGATCGAATCATTTTGCGAATAAAATAATATACATATATCCTACGTATTTATTCCAATTAATTATTAGCTATATCAATTCCCTTTTCTTTTATTCGCATTTGATTTTCATTCCCTTATTCACAATTACCATGTCACACTCCTTTGGTTAAAGCTTCATTCAAATTTAACTGAGAATATTTTCTCCAATACCAATTTACTTAAGAATTTTACCATTTATCCTTAAGTTCAATAAAAATATTCTACATACTTCTTATATTTATTTTCAATTTGCTTCAATCTACTACTTGATTTCAAATCCCAATATGTCACGACCTGAAATCCAGCATTCAAAAATCGACATCAAATACCTCACTTGTATTCCACTGTCGGAGATTCAAACGTTGAACTCCAGTTCGGTGGAGCTTATAACAACATTAGATGATACACAACAGCGGAAACAAAATGAATTTCATTGATCACAACACATATACAACATGGATACAACATTTGATTACAACAAATAACCACCATCATCAGAGTGTTATATACATGATATAATAGCAGAACAATAACACCACAGCGGAGCAACAACAGAGTCTTCAAAAAGATCCAACATAAGCACCTTCAAAACCAAACTTCAAAGTTTCCAAAAGATTTCCAAACCAAAGCTTCCAAGATCCGACAGCTTCTAAAAGACTTCAAGAATCTACTATCCAAGCTAGCTCCAGAACACGGATAACCTGTTTCTAGGCAGCCCGTGTGGAAAATTATGGGCAACCAGAGTTTAGGAAGGGAACAATAAACTCCGGATCAGTCATGGGACTGGTATGAGTAAAAAAAACAGTTGTTTGAACAAAAACAATTTATAAAAGAAATCCGTTCATGCTTTTGGAAAATGAAACTACCATATGGTCACCCGGCACACACACAATGCAATCGCACACTTGCGGGAGATTTCTCCTTATGATAGTCAAATAAGCTAGATACGAGAAAACTCTTTTGATATTATTATTATTAGTGCATAGTGTAGAAAACATTTCGAAAGTATAATATTAATCTTAGCCAGCATACATACCATTATAGTGTGCCAACTATAGTTATAATATTAGATGGCAGGTTCTACAACTAAAACCGCGTAGGGCTTGTGTTGAATGATTGGATTTCCAACAATGGTCAGGCTAAGGAACTTCCTCACCGAATGAGTACGCCTCTGGAGGGACGCCCCGAGAACCTAACCGGATATCTGCCAACACAAGGCCGGGTTACCTCTGTAACTACGTAACTACTAACACGAGTATGCCATCCTCCGGTCGTAACCGACGTTTATCCGGGGCCCCATCAACAACCAATAACCACATAAGTTAAGTATCTGGGCTCCATACCATGATACCACTTTTTATCTAGAAGGAAATGCACAAACCCTAAGGGGCGCAACCTCCGTAACCTTGCTGCATCCTTCCTGTTTCGACCATTACCGGGTTGTGAGGTTCGACGAAGTCTCGTCCACGAATGATCAGCACACAGCATGTCACACTACCAAATTAGGAGTATATCACTAATAACCATCAACTACATAACCTCTGATCTCGTACGTCTTAGAGAAGGGTGTTAAGCCAAGAGAAAAATTCTGCGCCACCAAACAGAAATGTATTTGATAGAAATCAGCTTTATATCTCTAAGTGTAATGTCAAACATACAACCATACAAGTCCATTCTGGATCTTAATGGAACCGAAGGCACTTCGTCCAATAAAGGAAGAAGCCCTTGCAATTCGGGAATCCATAATCTCGATTGGACTCCCCATCACAATATGGAGATCTCTATACCAAAGCAACTTAGTGCAGAGACAATCGACAGGTAATCCTTTCGTTCTCGAAAATACCCGGTCTGCAGCACCGTCTCCAAATGCACTCCAATTCGTCGTATCATTATTCGAAATGGGTTTTATGACACAAAGTCCTCTCCTGGCTAATCCGAATAACGAGCGTTTATTTTAAAACATGTGTATATATTAATCACAAAGATTCACCATTAAGATTCGATGTGAGTTTCGAATAACCAATTAGAATCCTACTCCCTGTCGCATCGAAATTCAAGTGTCGTTTAAAGGCCAACAGTTTTCACATTCACACATAAACATATCACAAATATCACAGTTCAATTTACAGCAATTTACATCACAAAGTATCACAATCACATATCTGAGGTATCAACCAATTCAAGGTATTCAATAATAATTCAACATCTATAACCAAGATTAATTAATCGTGTGATTATAATCAATTAATCACATAATTATTTTCATTAATTATCTTTAATTAATGATTAATTATACTTAATTATAAATTAATTAATCCTTAATTGTTAATTAATCTTAATTACTAATTAATTAACCTTAATTAACCTTTGATTATTAATTAATAAATTAGTTAGTTATTCTTTAATTATTATTAAGTAATTATCTTTTAATTACTGTCATTAAATAAATAAACCTTTAATTACTTCAACTTTAATTAATTAAAAGACAAATCATGTATCTAAATTAGTTACTTAATTATCATTAAAATCTTTAATTAACAAGCTTAGAGATTGAGGTTAATTAATAATTTAAAAACATTTCATCTTAATTAATCCTTTAATTAGATTATTTATTTAAAGATAATGAAAAACTAATTTATAAATAATAATTACATAATTAAAATAAACTTAATTATTATTAAAATAATTAAATAAAACCTTTACTAATCCTCTCTTAAAATAAAAATAAAAATTTAAAAGTATAAGTTAAAAAAATATCAAACTTGAATTTTTTTTTTTTTAATTTGAAAACTATTTTTTAACCCAACCCGAGGCCTCCCCTAGTCCACCCCTGAGTCCAGATCCAACTCCTTCGCGTCTTCCCCATGAAATCCTATTTTTTCTTTTTAAACTTGATTTTTTTTTTTGTTTAAGTTTTAAAACCCGATGTATACACACAAATACCCAAATCAAAACTCGAGCTAGCATGCAAACTCCCCGAGGTCGACCTCAAGGCAATATTATCTTCCTCAACCCAGATACACATGATACTTGTGCACATGCACATCCAATCCGGCCACCTTCAGTCGAAGCTCCAGCCATTGACAAGTCAGCGACAACCTATTCGAGCACCACGCACACCCAGATCGACGAATCAATGACGAATTCGAGATCGAACTACTCGGCCCAAATTGGAACAACAACATCGATCGACAAATCTTCCTTGACCCGCCACCACAAGCCACCGGGGATCATGAAATTCCGACCGCAGCTTCGTTTAAACCTTATGCTTCGAATCCCACCGGTGCGAACAGCTCCGGTCCACTGACGATGACGTAGCAATGCAATTTCCGACCTCGACCAGACGTGGGTTTTAAACCCTAAATCTCTGTCACGCCATTATCTCGGTGAATTATAAATTCACCGTGCATTTTTCTGACGATCCCCGACCACTAACCAAGCTCCAATCTCGATCACGAGACCCAATGTTACTCCGATCACCAGAAGCCGCCAATAAACCCAAAATCGTTCAATTCACAAATTCTTAGTGTATACATGTTTAAAAAATTTGATTCAACCTTTATAAATCATTATTTTCAAAAGCGTTTTCGATGATATAATTGAAATCAGAAAACACGATTCTTGAAATTCCTATATATTTTGTGTTCAACTATATTTCTTGGTTTTCCAGGAAATTCTTAGTTTAATTATGCTTGAATTTATTTTTAAAACTTAAAACATGATTATATAAACATGTTTTGTTTGAATCCTGAAACCTAAAGAGTATTAGAGAAAGTGAACTTGAAGTTTGAACAAGTTTTTGAAACCTGGAACCAAACAGAGGCATCTCTGCCTGTATATCGGACATGCACACTCATCTCTGCATATGTATACATATATTTGTACGCATGCAAACACTTTAGAACTTTATTTCAAGCATCATTACAAATAACAAGTGATATTCTAGATTTTAAAAGGGTTTACTCACCTTTTTAAAGAAGAAATAGAGAGCCTTTTTGTAAAGCCTAGAATTTTTATTTTTGAATTGTAAATCTAAGATGGCTTTAATCTGTTGTTTGATCTAGAAAGCATTGATTTCGTTGAGTTGAATGGCTTGATTGTTGAGTTAAAACTTTGAATTTGCTTAAGTTTTGAAGTTGAAATCCTTGCTTTGATGTTGAACTGCTTGTTGTTTACCTTGATTCAGTTTTGAAATGAATTCAGGCTTCTGGTTTTAAATTGTAAAAGACGTTTGAATTTTTGCCTTGTTTTTTATTTTCTCCAATTTATTTTCTTTGATTTTTTTTCTGATTTTAAAGTTTGGCGTTGGTTTGAAATTATGTGACAAAAGAAATGAGAGAGAGGAGAAATGGAAATATATATTGCCTTGAATTTATTTCTTTAATTTGAAAATAAAAAGAAAACAAAAATTTTAACACAAATTTTTAACACTTGTTTAATTATGTATTAATAGACTTACACTTGTTAAATTATGTATTATAAACTTAACACTTGTCTTTTTCCCTTTTTTATAATTTCAAATTATATTTTCTATTTTTACAAATACATTCTCCTTTATTTATATATATACAATTTAAAAGAAAATGTTTTAAAACTAATTATACATTAAATAAATCCTATATATATTATTTTAAATTCAAATTATTTTACTAAGATATTTATTTAAATTTTAAATTCAAACTCAAATCTATCTATATATATTTTTAAATTCAAATAATTTTAAAATACTTATTATTTTGAATTTCAAACTCAAATGCAAATTACAATCTTATTCATATATACAAACCAATACTTATCTAATTTGTCTTGAAAATTTTCAAATTAATTTTAATTTAATTCCAAAATTTTATATTAATTACTAATTTTAAATTTAATAAAAATTGGGATGTTACACAACATTTTTATTTCCAACTTTTACCTAAGTTTTTCATTTTCAAATTCATTTGAATTCAATTTCCCTTTTATTTTATCTCAAAGCATTTTTATTTCCAAATTCTTATTATTCTCAGTCTACTTCGAATTAATTCTATTACAATAGCTATTCATTAAGCTTATTTACTTTTATCTTACTTAATTTAGTTACACTTTAATTTAATTCAAATTTTTTTAACTTCCAAGAAAATTTCCAAATTTAATAAATTATTAGATCCCTTATGATTCCATAAATATTTTAAATAGGATTCTAGAGTCTTTCCAACATTTCAAAAATTATTTTTTTTGAAATCAATTCAAATTATCTTTTGAATTTCCAAAACCAAACCTAGTTTTGCAGATAACTCCCATTTAAAATAATTTGGCAGTAATTACTCTCTTGGAAACTCGAAAATGGACATCGATGATGCTGTAGTCATCACCGAAGTTATTTTCCAACGATCGAAAAGAGTTTAGTGCTTTTATCCCTTCAAAACATTTTCCAAATATTTTTTTTTTAAATTCCAAATTTCACCAGATTCCAAATCTAATTCAAAAATATTTCCCAAATAATTTCACCATATTTTTTCCAAAACCTTTAAAAATCATTTCCAAACTCAAGGGAATTTAAACTTTTCACCAACATTTCAAATCTCAAATCCTTTCAATTCACTTTCAAATATTTCTCTAGAATTCTATTATAAATCACATTTACAATTTACATTTACAAATCCCTTTTGTATATATGAATTTATTTCTTAGCTCTTTGTTATGATTTCAATTTCCTATTCAATAATCAATGATAATAATTTAATATTATCACTTCCTAAGAACCATATATAACTATAATAATTTATGGAATATTATTTCTTTTATGTATGAAAATAGTTTTGGTAAAATTATTTCATTTACCCTATTTAAAACAAAACCGTTTCAAATTTTTCTGTACAAGTGTTTAGAGACCATATCAATAACGTTAATTACTCATATTGACCAGAATCGATATACCACTCAATAAACCAATCAACACAACATAAAACAATTTTATATTCACTAACAAATACGAGCTCATATTTATTAATACACTCAAACTCATTCTAGAGTACTACTGACTCTATCTCTAATGAGTAATCCCCACTAGAGCCAAGGTTATCACTTAACCAATTGCTCTGATACCAAAAATGTAATGACCCAATTTTTCGATGCTTGAAAGTCGACATCAATACATCCACTGTATCAAATGTCGAACAATCGAATGCCGGAAAACCGAACCGTTAGGGTTAAAGAAGAAGAAGAAAATAGAAGAAGAAAACAGAAACAATATCAGAATCTCACAATCGCAGCGGAACAATATACAATAGATAAATAAATAATCTTTTAAACAAAAGAACTATATCAGTTTATACATTACATCATCAGAGTATATACAACATAACACAACACTAGCAATCATGCCCACATGAAAATTGACTTTGCAGCACCATACGCAGTGGATACTACATAATATAAGTGACACGTCTCGCCATCAAGCTTGCCTCCTAATCTCCACAGCATACTTTCCTGACTTCGCTCTAGAACAACTGATAACCTAACTCTAGGCGGCCCATGTGGAAAATTATGGGCATCCAGAGTTTAGAAAGGGAACAATAAACTCCAGGTCAGTCATGGGACTGGTGTGAGATTTTAAAAATAGTTATTTGCACAAAAGAAAAAGAAAAGAAATCCATTATGCTTTTGGAAAATGAAACTACCACAAGCCTCCCATCACACACACAATGCAATCGCACAATTGGAGGAGATTTTTCCTTATGATAGTCAAACATGCTTGATACATGAAAATCCTTTTGATATTATTATTAGTGCATAGTGTGGAAAACATTTCGAAAATATAATATAAATCTTAGCCAGCATACTACCATTATAGTATACCTACTATAGCTACCATGTTTTATGGCAGGTTACCACCACTACATGGCAGGTTATACAACTAAAACCGCACAGGTCTCGTATTGTTTGTTTGCATTTCCAACAAATGGTCAAGGCTAAGGAAATTCCTTCATCAAATGGGTACGCCTCTGGAGGGACCCCTCGAGAATCTAACCGGCTCTCTGCCAACACAAGGCCGGGTTACCTCTATAACTAGGTAACCAACTGTCATGAGTATGCCACCCCCCGGTCTAGACCAACCTTTTCTGAAGCGCCGCAACAACCAACAACCACATAACTAAATAATCTGGGCTCCATACTAGAATACCACTTTTAATCGTCCATACAAGTTTAATATCTAGGCTCCATACCAGATACCACTTTTTATCCAGATGGAAATGCACATACCCTGAGGGGCGTGACCCCTATAACCTTGCCGCATCTTTTTTTGTTTCAACCATTTCTGAGGTGTGAGCTTTGACGAAGTCTCATCCACAAAGCTTCGATTTACACAAAAGCCATGCTTCGATCAAAAAATAATCAACACTTAGCATGCCACGTTGCCAAATTGGCAATATATCACTAGTAACCATCAACTACATAACCTCTGAGCTTGTACGTCTCAAAGAAGGGTATTAAGCTAAGAGAATAAATTCACCACCACCAGCAGAAATGAATTTGATAGAAATCAGCTTTACTTCTCAAAGTGTAACGTCAGGCATACATCCATACAAGTCTGTTTCGGGTTCGAACGGAACCGAAGGCACTTCCTCCAATTAAGGGAAAAAGCCCTTGCAAATCCGGATATTCTCTAATCACGTCCGGACTCCCTACCACGTAGGGTGATATAAATCTCTATATCGGAGCAACTCAGTATAGAGACATTCGCTAGGTAATCCTTCCGTTTTCGAAAATACCCAGTCTTCAACACCACCTTCAAATGCTATCCCATTTCGTCGTATCATTTATTCGGAATAGGCTTTATGACTTAATGTCCTCTCCCGGCTAATCCGAATAATGAGCGCTTATTTTAAAAATAAGCGAATATATTCAGATTTCAAGTAAGTCACAAAAAATTTCCACTTTAATCTATTAAACAAAGATCCATTACTAAGATTCGATGTGATTTTCGACTAACCATTGAATCCGACCCCCAGCCGCATTGAAATTCAAATGCCATTTAAAGGCTAATATTGATAATTGGTTATTTAACTATCAAACAACATTCACAACAACTAATCAGATTTAAATAATTTCCCCCAAATTTTTTTTTCAAATATCTTCGCAAGATATATTTTCAGACTTCAACCTTTTGAAAACAAATTTCAAATCACTTTCCTCATGCAGAATAAATTTTGAAATATTGTTTATTTCCACTGAAAAATTTGCCAAGTCCGAATACTTTAAAATAATTAAAATTACTTATCCAAAAATATATACTTGGAAATATTTAAAATAAAACTATTTTTAAACACTTTATTTAAATATTAGTTATGAAATATTATATTAATATCTCAAATAAAACTTATGCCCAAAAAAATTTTAAAAATAAAATTATCAGATAAATTATTTAAATAACCATTTTCTAAATCAAATACCAATTCAGTCTTTGAAATAATCACTTCTATAATTAACTTAATAAATATTTACTTTAAAGGTTTAAAAACAATTTACAAAAATAATTTCTCAACGAGCATTCTTTTTAAAACCAACTTTAAAACTTTTAATTTATATTTAAAAGCTACTTGGAAAACATACTCGGCTTTCCAGGGAAAATACACTTTCCATTCTAAAATAGTCCATTTAAAACAATTGATAAATCCTTCTTGATTTATCTTAATTTACATTCTAAATCCGTAAATTTATTTCCATGCTTTTAAAAATAAACTAATTTTTAAAACAAATTTCCCATTCCTTTATAAATTCCCATTGTGAATTTTAAATTTCAAATATCCACTGATATACGATTTTCAAATCGATTCCCAAATATTCACTTTCAAACACCAAATCAAATTCCAAATTGATTTCCAAATTTACCTTCAAATACCAAATCAAATTTCCAAATTGATTTCCAAAATTTTACTTTCTTTTAAAATAAATTCATTTATTTCTTCCAAATTATTTTAAATTCGAATTTTAAATAAATTCTTCAACTTTCAAACAATATTACTCAAAATCCATTTATTTCATTTATTAAAATCTTTTCCCCATACTTGAAAATTTATTCAACGGGATTTCAAAAATCAACCTTTTCCCTTTTCAAATGCCTTCTTTTAAATTTATTCAATTCTATAAAATTAATTTACTTAAAATTTTCTACTTTAATTTCCAAAAATCTGATTATGTATTTCTTGTATCCTACGATATCAAAAATATATTCGGACAAACCATAGCCTTTAATGATTTCAATCACCAATATAATCATTCATAGATTATCAATAATTCACATCACAACATATAAACTAAATTCGACAATTTTGAGGAATCCTGTTTGATCACTCCAACTTGTTTTCTTGCATCCACAGATGTTAGCACAACAATTAAATACCAATTCCACTTCGAGGTGGAATATCACGGTATATGGGATTATATCATATCATCCGCTATAATGCGGTGCATAGGTCTCATCCGCTATATAATTCAGGAAATCAATCACTCCGATATGTGTGTATATATATACTATGTATAATGTCACCCAATAGATAAATTATCGAATTCATCCAAGCACATTCAACAATTTAAATTTATTCATTTAAATCAACTAAGCAAATCAAGTGAGTGAGAAGATCTCACCTTTGCTATGCATGCAACCCATTTCCATCATGACTTGTTTTCTTCATGTTTTTAACCTTGTACAAACATTAGATGATTCTTATTAATATTCGAACAAATCGAACAATTAAATTTCCATTTGATAACTTTAATTAACCGGTGATTTTATTTTAAACTAATACTTTTATTTTTTAAACCAATTCTTTTTAATAAATTTATTTAAGTAAAAAATTAAATTTAAAACTAAATTTCCTTTAATAAATTATTTTTAGTGACAAAAAATAAATTTTAAACAAGTAATTAAACAAAATAAATCACGTTAAAAATTTACCTTAGTATTGAAATATGCATGCGTATTTTTATTTTATTATATATATATATATATATATATATATATTACTGGAAATACCAACAAAATTTTCTTTACTGTATAATATATACATATGTAAATTAAATGTTTTATAAGCTTACTGTATGTATATAATTTCCTCAAAACAGTTTATAATGAATATATATATATATATATATATATATATATATATATATATATATATATATATTTGTAAACTTTTGAATATAAAAATCTAGTTAACGTTTAAATTTCAAATTAAACTATAAAATATACCTTTACTGTAATATATATATATATATATATATATATATTACTGCTATTTTTTTATTCGTAAAATGTATATATGTAAATAATCAAATTTGTTAAATAAATTATATATAAAAATATACACCTCACTGTAAGAAATCGCGACCCAAACCCAAATGCAAACAGCTGCCTCGCCGCTTCGAGCCTGACTTCGCGATCGAAGATCGTCGAATCCTCCCAAATTAAACACGAACCACCTCGTCTTGACCGACGCCACCATCGCGAATACTCGCTCGCCTTTATCGATCGAAATCACCTTGAGGCCCTAGCTCAATGTCTCTAGCTCGTCGCGATCCACCATGCGAGCGCCTCGACTCAAACCCTTATGTGAATCGTCGTCGACCTCCATTGCCTGATGTCGCAGCGTTCGATCCATTTGCCACCTCCCAATTTGCTAGACTTGATTAAAATTTGGCTGACGAGATTCGATTCGAAATCGAATCCATCTCGATCCAAAATTGAATCGATTTCGTTGCCCTATTTTTTATTTAATCGATTTCAAGATGAAAAAGAATTGCGGCCATTATTTGAATTGAAGCGAGCGATTTTTTTGTTTTTTTTCGTTCGTTCGTTTTTTTATTTACTGGCTCGATTTTTTTATTTGAACGAGATGAAATATTATAATTAACGAAGATGCCTGTTAATTTGAATAGAGAAAATGGAACACGTGGTTGAAAATTATTTCAGCGTGCCTCCAAAGCTTTGATATAATATTAAATGCAAAAATATTGCATTTTAAATTCAAATTCAAATTTTAAACCGTCTTCATTCCGTAACTCAAAATCTCGATCTCCAATCAAGGCATGCCGCTAGGCATTTATTATGTTAAAACCCCTATTTCGAACGCAATGGACAAGGTTTCGAGCCCAAATTTGATCGTATGGAGAAGATAGCGTTTGGACCCTGTTATTATATTGAATTTTCGATTTAATTTCAATGCGTTTATCAACCGTACGGCCACACGATCACTCCAAACACTATGAAAATTGAAATTCGATAATAATACACTATTGCGGATCCAATGGAACTGGTTTCGTCGAATTCCAAAACTGTACCTCGGAAGGCTATTTTTTAAATATCGATTAAACGATAAAATTTCAAGCTGAACAAAACAGTTTTAAATTCAACTTTTAAAAGTTCTATTACCTTTAGTATTTTCAATATGAATTTTCTAAGCCTTTAAAATATTTTTATCCCGCATAAAATTTCAGATTTAATAATTTACCCAATTTCCAATTGTTAAATCCAATCATTAATTATCTAAATAAATAGTGATATTTGAAATTCTAGTTTCATTGGAAATTAGGGAGGCATCCCTATCATACTTTCATATTGTAAAGCGGATCTCTGTCAAAGTTTCATTGTAAATCGGGTCCCTGTATTCTGGAAAGGAAGAAAATTATTGCTGAAATGTCAGCAACTTTTATAAATAAGTCCTAATATTTCAGCAACTTTTCCTATCAAAGTTTCATTTTAAATCGGGTCCCTGTTTTCTAAAAATGAAGAAAATTATTGTTGAAATGTCGGCAACTTTGATAAACAAGTGCTGATATTTCAGCAACTTTCATAAACTGTGTTCACGGTGTACATAAATGTTGCTGAAATGTCAGCAACTTTTATGAATAAGTGCTGATATTTCAGCAACTTTCATACACTACGTTCACAGTGTACAAAAAAGTTGCATAAATGTCAGCAACTTTTATGAAAAGTTGCATCATGCTCTGCAATAATCATGAATAAAAAAACAGAGACCTAATTTACACTGAAATTTAGTGAAGGACTTTTCGTGAATTTTGAAACTTAATAAGGACCTGTGCCAAAAGTACCCATTTTTTAAATATCGATTAAACGATAAAATTTCAAGCTGAACAAAACAGTTTAAATTCAACATTTAAAAGTTCTATTACCTTTAGTATTTTCAATATGAATTTTCTAAGCCTTTAAAATATTTTTATACCGCATAAAATTTCAGATTTAACAATTTACCCAATTTCCCGTTGTTAAATCCAATAATTAATTATCTAAATAAATAGTGATATTCGAAATTCTAGTTAAATTAACTTTCAAATATTTAAAATCAATTAAATATTCAATTTCAAATGTTCAAATTTTCCAGGTCGTCACAATTTTACAACTATTTTACAACTATTTAACTATTTTACCACTACTTAACTATTCAAACTATTTTCTAAATTTCAAACTGGTCAGAATGGAACCAATTGATTTTGGGAAAAATCAAATTTTAGGAATTTGGAGAAAGACAAGTTTGAGAATTTTCGATTTTGAGTTATCAATTTTGAAGTTTATATGTGAGACTTATAAAGAGTATGTTTTGAAAGATACTACATGTGTATAGTATAAAATATTTTGAGAATGCTGTGGGGAAAAAGGTGATCCCATTTAGAGTTGAAACTTATAGTAGGAGATCCACGGGGTGTTTCTGCCTTGAGCCCTAAGGGGGGTTCTAAATTTGATCCCAGAGGATGTCCGGACTAAACTGTAGTTCCCGTGGATTGTAATTGGGGTAGTGAAAGTCGAGGGCGCTGATGCCTACAGAGACATTGGGGTTATGCTGTGACGGCAGTGTAACCCGGTGTAATTGCAATCTACTGCGTTTCCATAGCGGAAGTCGAGGGGCAGTGATTGCCTAAAGTCTATATTTGATTTCGATGGAAGAGCGACGTAACATTGTTAGACTGCGATCTATGAAGACAGAGCGAAAGTCATGTGGCAGTGAGTGCCTACAGGCTACATTAGGACTTGACTAATGTAGTCTACGATCTATGTGGTCTGTGTGGTGAAGTTTCATTTGGCAGCGAAAGGCGTGGGCACTGATGCCTATAGTTACATGGTGTTTTTCGTGATAGCAACGTAACCCTGGGTGTAGCTGCAATCCATGGCGGTTTCATGGTGGAATCGAAGGGTGCAGATGCCTACAGTTTTCTATGGTTTTGCTGGGATAGTGACGTAATCATCGGGCTAACTGCGACTACGAGGGGGTGATGATTTCCAGAGCATTCTCACAAAAATGTTTTCTAAAGTATTTTAACTGGGTGTTGAAAATGGGTCTGCTAAGTACTTATAGATTTTCAGTCCTACGCCTGATCAAGTATGACCGAATTTCTGTGAGAACAATTGTTGAGACATCGAGTATAAAAAGTATTTTGATATAAAAATATTTTGGTAATATTATATAGAGTAAAGTGTTTCAAAATTTTGAAATAAAAGAGTTGTAAAAAGTATTTTTATAAAAGAAAGTTTTGGTGATAAATAAAAATGAAAAGCAAATTGAATTCAAATAGAGTTGGAAATTTAAGTTAAATGAAATAAATATAAAAGCTTAAGTGGTACAGTGAAAAGTAAATATAAGAGGTATATAAAATATTAATACTAGACTTAAGAAATGGATGGTGAAATTCTAAAGTAAATTTGGATTTGAGAAATATATTAAGTTAATACTTAAATGAAGGTTTAATAAAAGTGATGAAAAGGGAAATTGTAAATAAGCAAATAGAAATTAAAGTAAATGAAAAGAAAGAAGAGAATTGAGGTAAGTAATAATCAATTTAAAAAATACGTAGGATGCACATATATTAGTTTATCCGCATAGCGATTTGATCCAGGTTCGGGCTGTAACAACCCGGGATTTTGGAGATTACTATTAATATTAAATTATGAAGAAAATTATAATTTAATATTGTTTTTAAAAATGAACTGGATAATAAAATAGAGGATTATATTGTTTATTTTATATAAACAATATATTGATGAATATAATATGGGATTTGAAATTTAAATAAGTCATATTATTTTACTTGACGCTTATTTGAATATTTGATGGTTGAAATAAGTGCAAATGAATGAAAATAAAGTTTGGAAAACTTTATTTATGGATTTTTGTTGTAAATAAATAATTGTGATGGTTTAATTTGAGTTAATTAGTAATATCGAAAATTTATTCCAATGTTAGCCTTTTATTGCAAAATAAAGGAATAATATGAAGAAAATAAAATTTTGAAGTGTAAATAGGCTTGGAATGATGTTTTAATGTCATAAAAATGTTAAAACATTATAACACACTTAGTTAGACTTAAAAATAAATTTTATTTGGTTGAAATGGATGAAAAATATACATTACTTAGAATTTCACTAAGTATAATTGCCTTTGCTCTTATTGGGTAAGGTTTTAGATCTAAAACCCTAAATCTAGAAGCATCTAGTGAGAAGGAATTGCTTCTATTCCTCTATTCATTCCTTCTACTCAAAAAAAAAAATACAACTTACAATAAACCTAAAACAATGGCCTCCATATGAGGAAAAATCAAATTCACTCATTCTCTTGCAAATTCAAGGTTCAATTCAAGTTACACATAAGATAAGATAATCTCCTACCTATTTAATCTCAAATTCATATCAATTCTCAGATTTGATTCACTATAATTGAGTTTTGATATTTTTCCATGCTTGCATGTTGTTTCTATAGCTTCTATAGGGTTTCTAATTACTAATCCAAGGCTAAAGCTCCTTTCTTTGCAAGCAAAATCATTTAATTCGCTGCAAACAAACTCTAAGGTGAGTAAAATCACTCATGCTTGCTGTATACAATCTTGTTTATTCATATTTAGTGTAAAATTGAATGCTTGGAGCTATAAAAATCAAGTTTTGATCATATTTTGTGCTCAATCCAAAAACTGAATTCTGTCCATCTTTGAAGGTGAAACGAATTTGACTATAACTTTTTCGTTTCTTAACCGATTTTGATAATTTTAGATGTTTCGAAAAGCTTAATTCTTGTGATACAACTTTATTGTTTTGTGTTTTATGTAGTTTTGAAGTTAGGTGTGTCAAAATTGATTTTTTCTACTGTAATCCCGAGAACAAAACCAATATTTGCTCTGTGCTTAAGGATGAAACTAAATTGGCCATAACTTCTTTGTTTCTTAACCAATTTCGATAATTTTAGATCTTCCAGAAAGCTTAGAAACTAAGCTACAACTTTTGCTTTACTCATTTTTCTAGATTTGGTAGTTATCTATGATATAATTGCAATTGTTTGTCGCTGTCCAGCAAATACATAGATTCAGGCTGAATTTGATGTTTTGTGTAAAATGATCATAACTTTTGAACCAATGATCGGAATTTGAAGATCTTGGTCGTTCTAGAAATATTAGAAGCTAAACTACAACTTTTTTTTATTTATTTTCCTGATTCTGAGGTTACGTATGCTATAATTGCAATTGTTTGTCGCTGTCCTGCAAATACATAAGTTCAGGCCGAGTTTTATGTTTTGAGTAAAACAATCATAACTTTTGAATCATTGATCCGAATTGATTGAACTTGGTCATTCTGGAAAGCATGAATCATATTCAACAACTTTCATTCTGAATGTTTTCTAATATTTCAATGTTTGCTAGCTCAAAACAGCGGATTTTATCCGCTGTCCTGTGTTTTGTTCCATGTTGTTAGTGCACTTATTGTTTTCAAACCACTTGAAAATTATTTTGCATCCATGAACATGAATATGCATGTTCCGTCTTGGTAATTATGGTGTTAAATATTTTATTTTAAATATTTTTAATAGTATTTCTAAATAATAAAAGTAGATATACTACATTTATTTTATATAAAAAAGTAGAATTTTAATAAAAGGATTTCTTTGGGTTTCAAAAAATTTATTTTAAAACCCGGCTACCTTAGTAAATTATTGCGCAGAGATCATAAACTATTATTTTTTCCCTTTCGGATGTATAAGAATAAGAATTAAACGATTTAGTAAGGATATATGGTATGAGACATGTATTCTTGCTTTATCGCTTAATATCAGGCTTCTACGACCGAAACTAATTTGAATTATTATTTTGAGATGATTTAGAAGTTGCCAAATTTTAACGAACATTATTGGTTGGAGAATTACTCTTTTTGAGTACGTTTGATGACGAACCAATCTAGATGTTTTTACAATCGCTGATGAGATGAAGCGACCAAGACGAAAATTTTCCGCTTGGAGAATTATGATTAGAAATAACCGTCATGATGTTGTTTTACTTATCGATGAGACGAGGTAAGTCTATTTATGAAGTATTCATGAAGTTAAGATGTTTATGATGATTTAAGAAGTTAAGATGGTTATGATGACTTTTACTTGTCGATGAAATGAGACAAGTCACGATGGAACCATTACTCGTCGATGAGAAGAGATGAGTATGGTATTATATTAACTTGCCGATGAAATGAGGCAATATTGATGTTAAGTTTTAATTTGAAACTCTGGTTAGAAATAACCGTCATGAGTTCTTTTACTTGCCTAAGAGATGAGGCAAGGTTTTATGATGGATTGATGATGATTTCGATATTTATGATGAATTTTTACTTGTCAATGAAATGAGACAAGTCTCGATGTCACTTAAAACTCGTCCAAGTAAGAGATAAGACGAGTTAGGTATCTTACACTCGCCGATGAGATGAGGCAGTATTTATTTGATGATGTTTTATGATGGTTTTCTAATGTGGCATCGACTAACGATTAGTAAACCAATAGGTATGAATGTATGGAATGGGACGTACGTTGACGCCTATTGGGTTCCTATTCGAGAGGTTGAGACACATTCACGATGTTACTAGTGCTACAGACCGAGTATTCGATTGGAGTCATCACGATGTTCATGAAGTTATTACTCGACTCCAATCATCACGATGTTATTACTCGGGTTTTTGTGACTGGGTGTCATCAAGATGTTTCCGACTATAGTCAATCAAGATGATCACGATGTTATGTGACCCCAAGTCATCACGATGAATGGTACCAAATAATGGTAGTACTAGTCAAGATGTAAATGCACGTGCTGCTTTCCGTGAGGTTTTAGGTGTTTCGATTTCACTATTTTGATGATGATGCTTTAGTATAGCCTTATGTATGAAAAAGGCTTATTGACATACATGGTTTTATTTGTGATTTCGAATATGATGTTTCGGATTCTTTCCGGGCTCTGTCAAGATGGATTTGAGACATTATATATATTTATACCAATGAGATGAGGTATAAATTATGGTAATGCTTTTATGATGAGTGTTGATAATAGATTTAAGATATATTTATATGTATACCAATGAGATGAGGTATAAATGATTATGGAGATTCCATTATAATGAGTTTAATGATGGATTTGAGATGTATTTATATTTATACCGATGAGATGAGGTATAATAATTAAGAAGTTTCTATTAGATGAGTTCTATTTATGATGGATTCTTGAAGTTTTAATTATCTTACGAAGATTTACTTTATGGTCCATATCCTCACCCATTTCATTCGATTATATATATATAATTAGGTGAACCATGTCAATATAATATACATATAGTATTCCTCTATGCAATCATGACGAACCATTGATGTATCACTCTAGAGATAACTTGATGACTTATATCATTCCATTGGTAACGATGGAATGTTTTTCCCTTATCTCTTATCATCACCTGTATAAATGATAAGTTCTAGCTAGCCTGACCCGTGTGTTTTCACTCGGGTCAGACCGAGTTGTTTCAGGTATCATCTATTGGACTTAGCTTGAAGTTGATGTTGGATATCAGCTTTTCTTTCTCTTGAGTAGTTTTTGTTCTTTCGCATACTCTGATGTAGTTATATTTAATTCGATATTTATGGTGTGGTCGAGTACCACCTTTATTGTATTCATATTGTATTGTACTAAACATGTATCAGTGTATATGTATATATGTATATATATGATGTTGGTTACTGTTCTGTGATGTGATTTACATTCAGTTGTTGTATTTTGTTTTGATAGATCCGTTAACCACCTATAGTTTTGGACTAATCATTTACTGGGTATGTCGATCCACTTGAGTTGAAAAAAAAAGTTATATTGCATTTATCGACGTATTCAATAGATGTTTAAGACAAAATTATAGATGGCCGCCCTTAACCAGCCCTATTCTCCGCTTTAGTAGACGGAATTACTTGTTAATTCTATTTACTAAGGTGGGTCTCGGGGTGGGGCGTTACAGCTTGGTATCAGAGCTGTGGTCAGAACAAAGTAGAATAAACACAGAACAGTATGTATATCATGATACATCGAAATACAATACGAGTGAATCATTTTCCTTTATTCAAGCTTGTTTTTGAATCAAGCCTTGATTCTTTTTCGAGTTTTATGATTGTTAAGATGGAATATGTCTAGGAATATAGATATATTGTATTCCGTAGTATTCCATAATAGAGAGTTTGATGTCATCTTGTCTTATATAAAATCTTATTTAGGATTGTTCTATTCTTATTTTTATCGATACGAGTGAATTCGTATCGATAAAGCTGATTGATTTCTTTGAGCATTCTCGTTGCATTCCTTTGAGAGTTGTGAATCCTATTGAGGGGATCCATAATGAGTGGCTTGTTGTGAGCATTCTGAGTTTTCTATTTGTTGCTGCTTTAGTGAGCATTTTTTTATTACTCACTATCTTGAGATGTATCTGATTTGAGATGGATTGACTTATTTGATGTTAAGTCTGATCCTTTTGTTGTTATATGATCCTATATTTATTTAGGCATCCTAATTTGATTAGGTTATTATTTCTATCACTTTGAAATGTTAGTGATGATTCCTAAGTTTCTGTATTCACTCTTGAGTATCGAGATGTTGATGATATATCTCGAATTCCAGTCAAGGTGACTTTGTTGAGTTTTGTGAGTCCGTTTGTTTGACATCCAATCGGGCAATCAAGTGTTGAGGTAACCTTATTCGTAGATCTTCGGTTATCCTTCCACGAGGATTTCCATTAAGGAATGAGGTGAGTTTCTAGATTGTTCGAGTTTGATTGAGTTTATCATTCAGCTTCGTTTGAGTGTTCTTTTCATATACTCAATTAATGTTATCCTTTAGCATTACTCCGGTTGAAGTAGTGATTCGTGGATTGTGTGCTTCTTCTCCTTTGAGAAGAATATCTTGCTTATCCTGTATCTTGATGATTTTTGGGAGTGGCTCGTGACATCGTAAGATTGACGAACACTCTATCTTCTTCTGTTGATTTTGAGAATCGAGTATTTAGGGAATATCTCGATGCATTCTCTTAATGTTTTTTGGTCTGAGTTTTGAAGCTATATAAATATGAGTTTTAAAGAGAAATTTGAGCTTTGAGATATAAAAAAAATCAAAGAATATTTTGAGAATATATTTACAAGAGTAGTATTTTTTTTAGAAATAATTTGAGAATGTTGGGTTGTGCATTGAGTAGTTAAGAGTTCTGGTCGATACGCCTGATCAACGTTATCGATAGGAATCTCCTAAATGCTATGATGAGGAAATCAGACATGATGTTTGTGTTTTAAAAATTGAGATTTTGAAAATAATATTTGAGATTAAATTTATTTTTGAATGGTAATTGCAGCCATTGATTTTAGAGACGAGTATCAGAGTGGCGAGGCAGTTTTGATCGTTTGATCGACTCTGCGGCCAACGAACATATCTATTTATTAGAGATTCAGTGGCAAGGCAATGCCATTTATTTATACATTTATTTTGAAATTATAAAGATGAGAATATGTGAGAAAATTATTGAGCTATACTTTATTTAAAGTATATTTTGAGATTTTAGAATTATATTATATACATTTGATGTTTTAAAAGAAGAGTTATAAGGGGATTTGAAGATCGTTTTAAACTATTTAAGTGGTTTAATAAAAAGACTAAAGAGAATTTAAACTCTTAATTTATTTTACGGAATATTATTATGGATTTACAAAATCTTTTGAAAATTAATTTTGAAGTATGAGAAGAAATTTGGACTTTTAATTTGAGTTTTAAATTACTTACAAAGTAATATAGTAAAGAGTTTGAAAATATTCAAATGTTGAAAATTGAGATTTAAAATTTAAAAGATGTTGAGATTTATCAATTTTACATATCTTGAATTGAAAAGTAATTTGAGCTTATATCCTTGTTTCTTGAGTATATTCTATCCCTGAGCTGATAGCAACGATGTGCATTTTTCGCAGTCATTCGAGTTTGGCGGTCTTGTGAGAAGCCATTTTATGCGATTTATCAATCTTGTCTATTGAGTCTATCCTTGGTAAGAGGGCGTTCTTTCCGTATTATTATGCGGAAAATTATGTTGTTGGTCATTTTTGTTGCTTAAAGTTCGGGTTTGAATGAGTTTGATCCCGACTCTATTCATAGAGTTTTGAGAAATCTATCTAATTTGATAGATAATTTGTTGAGCTTTTTATTGAGTATTGTTTCGAAGACAGGATATCTTCGAAATCCTTTCGAGTTACTTGGAAAAATTCGATGATTTGCTAGTCGCTATATTAGCATATGATGGACTATTGGATTAACCAAGAAAGTTTTTCCTTATCACTCTCTACCATTCTATGTTGGGAGAATGAATGGTTTGAGTTTTGAGCTGGTCTATCACCTTTGTTGATTGAATTTTTATGTTGTTTACAACCTTTTCCTTCAGAAATTGCGAGGACGCAATGTTGTTAAGGGGGAGAGTCTGTAACAAACCGGGATTTTTGAGATGATTATTAATATTAAATTATGAAGAAAATTATAATTTAATATTGTTTTTAAAAATGAAATGGATAATAAAATAGGGGATTATATTGTTTATTTTATATAAACAATATCTTGATGAATATAATATGGGATTTGAAATTTAAATAAGTCATATTATTTTACTTGACGCTTATTTGAACATTTGATGGTTGAAATAAGTGAAAATGAATGAAAATAAAGTTTGGAAAACTTTATTTATGGATTTGTGTTGTAAATAAATAATTGTGATGGTTTAATTTGAGTTAATTAGTAATATCGAAAATTTATTCCAATGTTAGCCTTTTATTGCAAAATAAAGGAATAATATGAAGAAAATAAAATTTAGAAGTGCAAATAGGCTTGGAATGATGTTTTAATGTCATAAAAATGTTAAAACATTATAATACACTTAGTTAGACTTAAAAATAAATTTTATTTGGTTGAAATGGATGAAAAATATACATTACTTAGAATTTCACTAAGTATAATTGCCTTTGCTCTTATTGGGTAAGGTTTTAGATCCAAAACCCTAAATCTAGAAGCATCTAGTGAGAAGGAATTGCTTCTATTCCTCTATTCATTCCTTCTTCTCAAAAAAAAAATACAACTTACAATAAACCTAAAACAATGGCCTCCATATGAGGAAAAATCAAAATTCACTCATTCTCTTGCAAATTCAAGGTTCAATTCAAGTTACACACATAAGATAAGGTAATCTCCTACCTATTTAATCTCAAATTCATATCAATTCTCAGATTTGATTCACTATAATTGAGTTTTGATATTTTTCCATGCTTGCATGTTGTTTCTATAGCTTCTATAGGTTTCAAATTACTAATCCAAGGCTAAAGCTCCTTTCTTTGCAAGCAAAAACATTTAATTCGCTGCAAACAAACCCTAAAGTGAGTAAAATCACTCACGCTTGTTGTATACAATCTTTTTTTATTCATATTTAGTGTAAAATTGAATGCTTGGAGCTATAAAAATCAATTTTTAACCATATTTTGTGCTCAATCCAAAAACTGAATTCTGTCCATCTTTGAAGCTGAAACGAATTTGACTATAACTTTTTCGTTTCTTAACCGATTTTATAATTTTAGATGTTTCGGAAAGCATAATTCTTGTGCTACAAATTTCATGTTTTGTGTTTTCTGTAATTTTGAAGTTAGGTGTGTCAAAATTGAATTTTTCTACTGTAATTCCGAGAGCAAAACCAATATTTGCTCTGTGCTTAAGGCTGAAACTAAATTGGCCATAACTTCTTTGTTTCTTAACCAATTTCGATAATTTTAGATCTTCCGGAAAGCTTAGAAACTAAGCTACAACTTTTGTTTTACTCAATTTTCCAGATTTTGAAGTTATCTATGATGTAATTGCAATTGTTTGTCGCTGTCCAGCAAATACATAGATTCAAGCTGAATTTGATGTTTTGTGTAAAATGATCATAACTTTTGAACCAATGATCGGAATTTGAAGATCTTGGTCATTCTGGAAATCTTAGAAGCTAAATTACAACTTTCTTTTTATTTATTTTGCCTGATTTTGAGGTTAACCTATGTTATAATTGCAATTGTTTGTCGCTGTCCTGCAAATACATAAGTTCAGGCCGAGTTTTATGTTTTGAGTAAAACGATCATAACTTTTGAATCGTTGATCTGAATTGATTGAACTTGGTCATTATGGAAAGCTTGAATCATATTCAACAACTTTCATTCTTAATGTTTTCTAATATTTCAATGTTTGCTAGCTCAAAACAGCGGATTTTATCCGCTGTCCTGTGTTTTGTTCCATGTTGTTAGTGCACTTATTGTTTTCAAACCACTTGAAAATTATTTTGCATCCATGAACATGAATATGCATGTTCCCTCTTGGTAATTATGGTGTTAAATATTTTATTTTAAATATTTTCAAGAGTATTTCTAAATAATAAAAGTAGATATACTATATTTATTTTATATAAAAAAGTAGAATTTTAATAAAAGGATTTCTTTGGGTTTCAAAAAATTTATTTTAAAACCCGGCTACCTTAGTAAATTATTGCGCAAAGATCATAAACTATTATTTTTTTCCCTTTCGGATGTATAAGAATGAGAATTAAACGATTTAGTAAGGATATATGGTATGAGACATGTGTTCTTGCTTTATCGCTTAATATCGGACTTCTACGACCGAAACTAATTTGAATTATTATTTTGAGATGATTCAGAAGTTGCCAAATTTTAACGAACATTATTGGTTGGAGAATTACTCTTTTTGAATACGTTTGATGATGAACCAATCTAGATGTTTTTACAATCGCTGATGAGATGAAGCGACCAAGACAAAAATTTTCCGTTTGGAGAATTATGATTAGAAATAACCGTCATGATGTTGTTTTACTTACCGATGAGACGAGGTAAGTCTATTTATGAAGTATTCACGAAGTTAAGATGTTTATGATGATTTAAGAAGTTAAGATGGTTATGATGACTTTTACTTGTCGATGAAATGAGACAAGTCACGATGGAACCATTACTCGTCGATGAGAAGAGATGAGTATGGTATTATATTAACTTGCCGATGAAATGAGGCAATATTGATGTTAAGTTTTAATTTGAAACTATGGTTAGAAATAACCATCACGAGTTCTTTTACTTTCCTAGGAGATGAGGCAAGTTGTTATGATGTATTGATGATGATTTCGATATTTATGATGAATTTTTACTTGTCAATGAAATGAGACAAGTCTCGATGTCACTTAAAACTCGTCCAAGTAAGAGATAAGACGAGTTAGGTATCTTACACTCGCCGATGAGATGAGGCAGTATTTATTTGATGATGTTTTATGATGGTTTTCTAATGTGGCATCGACTAACGATTAGTAAACCAATAGGTATGACCGTATGGTATGGGACGTACGTTGACGCCTATTGGGTTCCTATTCGAGAAGTTGAGACACATTCACGATGTTACTAGTGCTACAGACCGAGTATTCGATTGGAGTCATCACGATGTTCATGAAGTTATTACTCGACTCCAATCATCACGATGTTATTACTCGGGTTTTTGTGACTGTGTGTCATCAAGATGTTTCCGACTATAGTCAATCAAGATGATCACGATGTTATGATGTTATGTGACCCTAAGTCATCACGATGAATGGTACCAAATAATGGTAGTACTAGTCAAGATGTAAATGCACGTGCTGCTTTCCATGAGGTTTTAGGTGTTTCGATTTCACTATATTGATGATGATGCTTTAGTATAGCCTTATGTATGAAAAAGGCTTATTGACATACATGGTTTTATTTGTGATTTCGAATATGATGTTTCGGATTCTTTTCGGGCTCTATCAAGATGGATTTGAGACATTATATATATTTATACCAATGAGATAAGGTATAAATTATGGTAATGCTTTTATGATGAGTGCTGATAATAGATTTAAGATATATTTATATTTATACCAATGAGATGAGGTATAAATGATTATGGAGATTCCATTATAATGAGTTTAATGATGGATTTGAGATGTATTTATATTTATACCGATGAGATGAGGTATAATAATTAAGAAGTTTCTATTAGATGAGTTCTATTTATGATGGATTCTTGAAGTTTTAATTATCTTATGAAGATTTACTTTATGGTCCATATCCTCACCCATTTCATTCGATTATATATATATATATATAATTAGGTGAACCATGTCAATATAATGTACATATAGTATTCCTCTATGCAATCATGACGAACCATTGATGTATCACTCTAGAGATAACTTGATGACTTATATCATTCCATTGGTAACGATGGAATGTTTTTCCCTTATCTCTTATCATCACCTGTATTAATGATAAGTTCTAGCTAGCCTGACCCGTGTGTTTTCACTCGGGTCAGACCGAGTTGTTTCAGGTATCATCTATTGGAATTAGCTTGAAGTTGATGTTGGATATCAGCTCTTCTTTCTCTTGAGTAGTTTTTGTTCTTTCGCATACTCTGATGTAGTTATATTTAATTCGATATTTATGGTGTGGTCGAGTACCACCTTTATTGTATTCATATTGTATTGCACTAAACATGTATCAGAGTATATGTGTGTATATATATATATATATATATATATGATGTTGGTTACTGTTCTGTGATGTGATTTACATTCAGTTGTTGTATTTTGTTCTGATAGATCCGTTAACCACCTATAGTTTTGGACTAAGCATTTACTGGGTATGTCGATCCACTTGAGTTGAAAAAAAAAGTTATATTGCATTTATCGACGTATTCAATAGATGTTTAAGACAAAATTATAGATGATCGCCCTTAACCAGCCCTATTCTCCGCTTTAGTAGACAGAATTACTTGTTAATTCTCTTTACTAAGGTGGGTCTCGGGGTGGGGCATTACACGGGCACAAAATTTTGAGATATTTATATCGATCCAAGTTGGGATTTTTCACTCGATTTTCGACGACGAACCCTGGATATTGATTTTTTATTGATCCTGAAATTCTCTATCATAGTGTACGGCTATGTAAGGAGGATGACGATTTCTGATCAAGGAACCAAATCTAAGTCCGCACTAGAGAGTCGGGTGAACGTTACTAGTTCAAGAAGTGAAATTTTATGATCGGGCAAGCGATCAGATTTGATATTGCGTACGGATGATATATGTGCATCATACAGGCTTAAGTAAAGCGAATATTGAAAATTTTGTAAATAAATGAATAAAATAATTTTGAATTCTGTGATTGGATATTATTTCTAAGAAGGATATACAGGTGTTTTAAAAGCAGAAGGAAATTGGTTTTGATTTATAAAGATAAATTTGAAAATTGCCCGACAAAAGGTACGTGTTTAAATTATCGTATGAAATTTGATGATTTTCTGGTCTAGCCACTTGGTTTTTTGTTTTTTTGGAAAATTTAGGGCCTTAGAGGCGTTTTGTAGTTGTTCAGAGCTAGCCGCGCAAAGGAGACGCTGGCCAAATTTTTCGAAAATTTAAGGAGTTGGAAAATTTTGATAAGTTTAAAATTTGGTTTAAATTGTAATTTGAATGATTGAAGAAGTAATATCGTTTGGGAACTTCGAGAGAGTTTGGAAAGTAGTAAGGGTGATAGTGTGTCTTTAATAAAAGATTGATTTATGAGGTTGTTAAAAACTGTTTGGTTTTGGAAAATAGCTAACGGGTGGGGACCATTCTTTTTAACTAGCAATTTCGGGGACGAAATTCTTTTAAGGGGAAGGAATGTGATGACCCGGAATTCTTGGATGTTTGAAATTGGGTATTTAATTGATTCTAAATATTTAAAAGTTAATTTTTAACTTGAATATCAAATATAACCATTTATTGGATAATTAAATTTTGAATTTAACTGGAAATTGGATAAGATATTGAATCTGAAATTGCAAGCTTGTTAAAAATAATTCGAAGGCTTGTAAAATTTATATTAATAATACTGAAGATAATAGAAGTTTTAGAATTGAATTTAAAAGTGTTTTGTTCATTTTTTTTAAAAACATATCGTTTGAATTGACATTTTAAAAAAATAGCCTTCTGAGGCACGGTCTTGAAATTCGACGAAACCAGTTCCATTGGATCCGTATTAGTGATTTATTATTGGATTTTAATTTTCGTAGCATTTGGAGTTGTCGTACGATATATAAACGCGCTGAAATTTATATCGAAATTTAATATAATAACTGGGTCCAAAAGCTATCTTCTCCATACGATCGAATTAAGACTCGCCTTTTCCATTGCGTTCAGAATAGGGGTATAACATTATAATCGCCTAGTGGCATGCATCGATAGGAGATTGAGATTTTAAGCAATGTTAATCGTGGCGGTTTAAATTTGAATTTTATTTAAAAATGTATGTATATCTTGGTCACCTTCAGTTAAAATTATTTCACTTCATAACCTTTTCCCATCATTTTAAAATCACTATAGCCATCAACCCTCATGCCAACGTCGTTTCTTGTCTTTCCTTTTTTCTTTTTAAAAGGCACGCAACTTCTCTTCACAAGAGAAAACGGGAAAATGGGGCAAAAAAAGAAACTATCTGCCCTTCACGCTCAAACAACTTCCTCCTCCCCATTTTCAAGTTTAGTACAAAAAATCAAATCTGCATCAATAAAAAATAATAATAAGAGGGTAACGAAAACGAATTTGATTCGAATCGAAATCGACTTGATTTCGAGTGGGACAACCGACTACAACCCCAGGCGAGCTCGAGCGTGGCTAGGATTGCGATGCTGTGGATCTGTGTTGTCGCGAAATTCAAGGTGGTGGGTGCAGGGCGGCGAGGTCAGGGTGGCTGCTAGCATCGTGGATTAGGTCCCCTTTTTTGGTAACACGGTGGGGATGCAGTGGTGAGGAGGCGATGGTAGGCGGCATGGTGAAAGTGCATTCGTTGAGCTGGGGTGTCGCGAGCTCGAGCTCGAGTCCTCGAGGCACAGTTGATGGCCGATGTCGACATCGGGAGGAAAGAGCATGATGACATCAAGGTTGGGGTGAGGTATATGCTGTGTTTTTTTACGTTATATATCATTATATATAAATGTATACAAAAGAAGAAATTTTTTCAATGAAGTTTAAAACCCTTTCTGTTTTTAAATTTAATATATATGTTAGGAAGAAACTTTATTTTCATTAGAATTTAAATAAATATATATTTTCAGGTAGGGCAGGAAACATATATGTATATAGGAAATTAGAAAGAAAACAAAATATATATACACACACGTATGTAGGAAAACAGAAAATTATTATAGATTTTGTAAACTATAGGAGTTCATATAAAAAATTAGATTTATAAACCTAAATAGGTTATTTTTATAAGTGTATATATATACGTAGTTTTAAAAGAGAAATAAATATACATATTTTAATTGGAAAAGTCTATTTAGACATAAAATATAGACACAATTGGTGACACAAAGAATTTCCACCATTGGATTGTCCCTTGAATTCCACCTTCCCCATAAAGACAAAAAAGTCCAACAGTCCTGATCTTTTGTGTCACCATTTTGTGTTCAAATAGCTGGCCCCATTTTATTTTTCTAGTTTATTTTAAAATAAGGTAGGTGATCAATTTGTTTAATTAACTTAATTATTTTTAGTTACCAAAATTCTTTTAAAGGAAATTTATTAGTTTAGAACTAAATCACTAGTTAATTAAATTATTGGATAAGTTAAATTATTAAATGGTAATTAATTGTTCGATTTATTTCAAATATTAATAAACCGTATAATGTTTATACAAGGTCTAAAATCGTGAAGAAAACAAGCCGGTTTGGGATCGGATTGCAAAAAAAAATCAAAGGTGAGTAAATCTCGTTCAAACTGGGTCACCAATTAATTTAATCAGTTAATTTAATCATTTGATTGATTGCTTGAATTGATAATTTACTATTAGTCTGGATGTGATATTTTATATAACAGTATATACATATATATTGGAGTAATTGATATTCCCGCATTATATAGCGGATGAGACCCTATCCTCCCCGTATAATAGCGGATGACCCTTTTTACCACGATACCCCCCTCGAAATGGGATTGGTATTTTATATTGTGCTAACATCTGTGGATGCAGGAAAACGGGTTGGAGGGATCCAACTGGATTCCTCGAAAATATTGAAATTTATTCTCATAATCTGTGATTGTGATTATTTGATAATCTGTGATAATTATATTGAAAATTTAAGCTATTGAATGCTATGGTTTGACTGAATATATTTTGGATATTTTGAGATATCAAAAGAAAAGTATTGGACTTTGAAAGGAAAGAAAATGAAAAGAAATGGTTTTCAAAGAAATTAGTATAGTTATATAAATCAAGTAAATTTTAATCTTAAGTTAATTTAAAACTTAGAATTAGTAATAGCTAGCATAAATGAATAATTTGAATTTAAAATTAATTAAGTTAAGGTAATTATATATATATTTATTAATTATTAATTACCAAGGTTTATTAAAGTAAATAAATAGTTGTAATTAGTTAATGGTTAATGATAAAATAAACCGATCTAAACCTTAAATTATTTAAGTCTTAAGTTAATTATACTTATTAATTATTAGTTAATTCCAGATAATTACTTAAAATAAAATGTAAATGGTTTGTAATTAGCTTTATAATTATTAAACATGGTTTGAAGATAATTAATATATTCTTTTTTAAGTAAATTAATGATTTGTGTGAGTAGTTAATCTAGTCTATGAATAGTTTTAAACTGAATAACCTGAAATGAACAGTTAAATATAAAACGTGAGGCATTTTCTTTGAATAGATATTGTGATGGGATTTTTACATGAAGGTTGACATCCTGAAATTGAATGGTTTTGTTAAAAACAACTCGGCTTTAAGGGTTGGCGTTTGGATTCAAAGAGACCGGGATCGGATATCAGCGATATCCAAAACCACTTCGATGTAATAACTCCTTCAATCTTTATGGGTTTGATTTGTAGAATCAAATAGGCTGGAATTTAATAAATTAAGTAAATCCGACTATATTTGAATAGGTAACTGCACTTGGATATTATTTCAAGTAATGGATTTGGCAACTAGTGTTGGTTATAATAAGATGAGAACTCGTAATTTGGACGGGTTACCTTGATTTTCATAGACATTTTTACAACTCTAGTATTTCAATTTAAATGGGTTTATTCATGCTGGTTTCCATCCTGACTCGGGCGGTACTTTATTGTAATACTCGGGTCAGACCGAGTACTACAGATTTTCAGGTTAGGACGTTGGAGCTCAGGAGGCAAGCTGGATGGCAGAGGCATATTGATTATTTTTCCGCTGTGTAATAGAGATTGTAGAGATAATATTCAAAGACAAGTTATTACAACTATCCAGTTATTGTTGTACTCTAATGTATTGTATGTATACTGACAGTTACAGCTTCCTTTGTATAAATGCTGTCATTTTATATTATATTTTGTTCCGCTGCGTTGTGAGATTCTAATATTGTTTCTATTTCTTTTTCTACCTCTTTCTTCTTTTTCCTTACGGACTGGTATTTCCAGCATTCGATTGTTCGACATGTGACGCAACGGATGTATTGATGTCAACTTTCGAAGGTCAAAAATACAGGGTCCTGACAGAAATTCCATATGAGATTCAAAATTAGGGATTCAAAATTAGAGGAGTCCTAATCAAAGAGAACTCAATAAAAATAGACTCAGTGGGAAGATATGATAATTGTAACATCGCGTATTTTTAAGCCATTGAATTTGAACATTTAATTCATTTTAAATGTTGAATATGGATTATAAATTGAATCTTGAAATAAAATAAGCTATAATTTTTAGTTATAGTAATTCTATTCAATTTCAAATAATTGAGAACAATAATTAAATATTGAATCGGGGATTTAATTGGTAACGGAATAATACTAATTCAATATTAGAATTGGGATAATTGGTAATTTCGAGTGTAAATGGAGATAAAATTAGATTCTAAAATTTAATCTAGGTCTAATTGGGTTTGAGTTTTAATATTGGACCATTGGAAGAAATTAAAATTTAATAGATTGAATTTGGGGATTTTATATTAATTTAATAATAGGATTTAATAATATAAAAATGCAATTAATCGGATTTTGATTCGAAATGAGTCAAAATGATTGTTAATGTGTTTATAAATGTTATATGATTTATTGTAAAGTTAATAAAAATTTTAAAAGTAAAATTTTAAGCGTTTTCGTTGATTTCGAGAATCGCTCGATTTAATAGACGAGTTAAAATAGCCTTCCGGGGCACAGTCTCGAAATTCGACGAAACCAGTTCCATTGGATCCGTAATAGTTAGTTATTATCGGATTTCAATTTTCGTAGCAATCGGAGTTGTCGTTTGACCCCGGCAGCTCGAAACGCATCGAAATCGTTTAAACCGATTTAAATTAAAATTGATCGTTTAACTCCGTAACTCGCGCATACGACTGAATTGGGTTACGAAACTTGTTCCATTGTGTCCGGAATGCGGAAAAACCCTAGGAACGCCTATTGGAACGTGAGAATTGGGGTTCGTTTGCTTAAGTGGTAAAATAATTGGAGGTAACATTAAAATAATATTAACTAATACTATATATATGATTATATCGTTCAAAACCCTCGTTTTATAATAGGCCGCCGCTCTTTTTCTATCCATGGCCGAAACGAATCGACATTCATCTCTAATTTGCAATCAATCCTTCACGAAATAGCGAATGCCTCCAACTGGAAAGTCGAAGAGCGCATCAAGAGCTTCAGATCCAACGGTCAAGATCGATGGAAGCGGAGTAGATTCGCCAGAATCTGGCCGTGAAGGCCGCGCGTTTGTGCCCGATTTTCGAGAGAGTATATGTGCCGAGCTCGTTCAAATCCTGGACGTGGGTGGAGCTGGCGTAGGCGCTTGCAGTGGTGGTTGCCGATCTGATTCCGGTGGCTCGTGGACTGTAGCGACGTGGGTTTGTGATTTGCGTGATGGGTTTTGATACCCTGGTTTCGTTCGCGTGAGGAAGATGGTTTACAGGGGACGGCCGCGTTTCTTTTTTGGTAATTAAAAAAAAAAGGGGAAATTGTTTTCAAATTATATTCAAACCTTTATAAAATCCTAACTAATTCATACGTTGTCGAAATCCGAAGAAACAGGAAGCGTTGGAATCGCAGCGACGGGAAGCACGTTGTGGTGCAGATCCGGATTCATTCCGGGCAAGTAGAAATTTGGGTTAAATCGAACGTCGTTCGGTTTACTTTAAATTTCGAACGCTCGCCGAAACTCAAGGTGAGTTATTCTCACTCACATCTGGATATTGGATGATTTAAATAATAAATATTAAATATCTGTGTGATTGGTTGCATATTATTGTTCTTATCAGTCTGAATTGATATTTTTATATGTGATGTGCTAATATTTGTGGATGCAGGGAAAACAGGTTGGAGGGATCCAACTGGATTCCTCACAATATAGTGTTTAATTTTATAATTGATGTTGATGCCTGTTTATATATTGTGATGGATAAATTTGGAATTAAATTGTATTGTGATATTGTGGGATAAACTACAAACCCAGAATGTTAATTATAGAGAAATTTAGAGTTTTAATTATAAAGAAATTAAATTGGGTTTCAAAAGAAATTAAGAAATTAATAAATAAGGAAATTAAGGGAATTACAAACATTGGAATCTGTTTGGATGAAAAACTGAAATAAAATTGTATTGGAATGTTGCTGAATAAATTATAAATCCAAAATCTAATTTAAATGATAAATTGAATTTTAGAGAAATAAGTGATATTGTTAAATAATGAATTTAAAATAATTAAAATTTGAAATCTATTTAGAATGGAACTGAAAAATTGTAAAATCTGGAATGATTAATAAAGAGAAAGGTTATTAGTAGATAAATGGGAAAATAAAATTTATGTTATTAAAATATAAAACTAAATTAAAATAGTTTGACAGAAATCGTGAGAAGGATTTCTGTGATGCTTATGTGGAAATGAGATTTCCTGGGAAAAACCAAGTTCGAGTTTAAACCAATTTTATAAAAAGAAAGTTTTAAAAATTTAAAACTTGTTTAAATGAGAGTGTTTTGGAAGTTATTATTTTATAGTGATAATTTATGAATTAGCAATAGAAAATTTTATAAATACCTTAATAATTATTTTTATAAATGGATTTTTTTAAAAGACTAGTTTTGGACTTAAGTCATTTGAAATTAGTATTTATCTTATTAAAACACTACTTTAAAATTTAGTTAAATCAAAGTTGATATCTTAATAAATGGTTTTACTGTACATATTTTGAATCTTATTTTGAGTAAGTAACTAGAAGTGAATTTACGTATTTTAAAGTATATTTTCAATATAAAATGTTTTTAACTGTTTTCAAACTAAGATGTTTTGAACTTGGTTATTTCCAATGGGAATATATGGTAAAAGATTTACCTTGTAATGGAAGAAATTTGGGAATTGTTTTCAAATGGGTTTTGAAAATTTGAAAATATATCTTTCAAAGATATTTGAGGCAAATAAATAATGTGGGAATTATTTATTGTGTGATGGATGCTTATGGATGTTATGAATATAAATTGATAGTTAAGTCACCGACTATCAATATTGGACAATGCGTGATCGTTTCGAAGAGACCGGAATCGAGATTAAATTCTCGAAAACCACTTCGACCCGATTTGTACGTTTCGTGCGAAAAACGTGTTCGGAGTCGAAGACGGAGCAGTGAAGTGCAAGGGCTAGTCGCTACTAATCCTGAGGATATTTCCAAAATGGATGTAGTAGGAGTAGTGCCTTCGGTTCCGTTCGAACCCGGGACGGACTTGTATGGACGAATGCTTGCGAAACATCGTCAGATGGACGATGGGCATTCTAAGTGAAAACGTTCTAAAGGTAACGTTTAGCCTCAAGCCTCATCAACCGGGAATGACTGAAAATCAGGGGATATGCAGCAAGGTTAGGTGGGTCATGCCCAAGCAGGACAAGATATTTCCCCTGTCTAGATGTCCCTTATATATATTTCGGCTTAGTGGGTGGTTGGTCGCGCCAACCACGGGGTTTATCTTGTTCGGGACTGTTCAGTAAGGAATGGTTCCGGCCTTGTGTTGCAGGGGATGAAGGGAGTAGTCCTCGGTACGGTGATCTAGGCCCCGTACTGTGACAGGTGGTACCCCAGTGCCTAGTCATTATTGGAAATCCATTCTCCCTACGAGCCTTGTACGAGTTTTGTTTGTATTACGCACTTTTGTGGCTTGTAGCTGGAATTTAATGAATGTAACAATTTCGGCTATTTTATAAGTATTTGTAAATAGACACTATGATAATATCAGAGGATTTCTATAAAAAGTGATTTAGCTATCGTAAGGTAAAAACCCGACATGTTTATTTGTGGCGTGGTCTTACGAGATGCTTTTGCTTTCAAAGGATTTTGAAAACTTTAATAATCAATTTGGATGCATTATTATCAGCTGGTATTCCAGACTGACTCGGGTGTTATTTTATTATAATGCTCGGGTCAGACCGAGTATTATTTGTTCAGGACAGGTTGCTATGGAGCAGGAGAGGAGCTGGAGTCCGAGATGTATTATATGTACCTATATATATCCGCTGCTATGATTGCATGGTATGTCTGATTTGTGATTGTTGATGTATGAGACACTCTGATGATATGATGTATAAAAGTGATACAGTTTTCATTTTGTGTAAAGATCTATATTTACTATTATATTTTATTTCGCTGCGACTGTGAGATTCTGATATTGTTTAGTTTCTTCTTCTTCTATCTCTTCTTCTTTAACCCTAATGGTTCGTATTTCTGTGCCACTTGAGTCAATTTGTATAGAATAGTGTTGATTCAAGGGGTACGGATATCGGGTTGTCACAATAATTAAATTATAAAATATGAAGATGGATAGCTTATATAATCGTGGGTGACCTTAGCCAGGTCAACCGTTACTTCGAGAGTAATCTCTGTAGAATTGTGAGGTAAATCGGCATTCGATCGCAAGAGATAGATTTCAAGTATAGAAAAAGATGTTAGCATTTAAATCGAGGATACTGTAATCTTCAGTGAATCGATGCCTGTTGTAAAGGAGTTTCACCCCTTTACAATTCATACAATGGAGCTATAGGATACTCTAGAATCAAGGAAACATGAATAGGGACAGACAAGAATGGATTTAGAATAAATGAGGGATTTTCCAAAATTCAAAGGAAATCTGAATCAAAGAGAAGTGATTCAAGCACGAACGAAGATGATTCTGTAATTAAATTTACTATATTGGCTAAGTTTTTCCTAAAACCAGAGCTCTGATACCAAGTGTAACGAGACAACGCCAGTGGGGTAACACCCACCATAGCATACAATGATACTTGTGGTCTGCTTTTACGGCCAGCCTCTCGACTGCACCAACCCCTCGGGACGTTTAGGAGTAAGATTCATCTGCTCGCTACCAAACCCAAATGCAAGAACCCCCTATCACGCTGCACCCGCCAAGTTCATAAGCATCCACACATGTCGAAATTGAATTGCTTAAAATATCAGATTGTTAATTTTTATTTGGCAAAACTCAACATATACAGTAAATAAATAATCATAGAATCATAGACAAAGAGTGATATAACAATAAGTTGCGGAAACAGGAGAATAGTAGTTCATAAAGCTACCATTTATATATAGTTGAGTTAAAACAAAACACAGAAGAAGCCTCGAATACTCAGGAGTCTCGATACAATAGTCAAATAACAAATCTGAATACATCACTGGAATCAACTGAACATCTAAAAGCTGAATCGATAGTTGGATCTCCAAACGAAGCTCCAACTCCAAAGGTGAGAATCAAATGTTGTGACACTCAGTCTAACCCGAGCGTAAAGCAAAACACAAAACGCTCCAGTCAGGATTAACATTCTTATATAAATAAATCCAATATCAAGTGAAACATCAACTGAAATACAAGCAACTCAACGGATGTTTGGGATAACCATCCTCTAAGGATCCATGGAACTATCTACTATGTAGTAATATTTTCTATTAACAACCAACCATTATTATAACACCGTGGTCATTTTAAAATATCATACTTCAAAACCAAAATATCATATCCATTTCAGAACCGTATCGATACGATATCATTTCTCACTTAAAATAATATTCATTTCAAAAATCATAGCACTTCAAAGTTATAACACTTTTGAAATTATAAAGCCTAGAAATTATAACACTTTGGAAATCATAACACTTGATAACATAATACTTTGAAATCATAACTTCCCACTTGAACAATTTAGATATTAATAATAATACATATAATAAAATAGTTAATAAAATAAAATAGTTTATATTATAGTAGTTATAAGTTAAAATAGTTTATATTAAACTAACCAGTATATTAAAATAGTTTATATTAAAATAATTAGTATTAAAATAGTTTATATTCAAATAATTTATAAACTAAAATATAAAAATAGTTTTAAATATAATTTAAAAATACTTTATGTAATAAAATAGTTTCCTCGATTTTCACAAATCGATTCAAATCAACTCGGATTCCAACATTCAAATTGAATTCAATCTCAATTCATCAATTTCGACTCAATTCAGTTTCTAAATAAACCATTTCAAATTATATCAATTTCAAATACAGATTTGAACCACAAAATAAAACATTTCAATTTTAATATATTTCAAAGTTTTAAATATTCCATATTTTCAAAACTATATTTGATATATATATATATATATATATATATCTTAATTTAACTTCATTATGATTTAGTTTTGAAATATTCACTTAATATATCCAATATCATTTAAATAAACCCAAATTACAAATAAACTAAACATTTCCTTCAATTTATTTAAACTTGAAATTTTCAATAATCACCTTAAACCAAAATCAAGTTATAAATAATACCCTTTAAAATCTCAAATTCAATAAGTTGCAAAACGATTTAATTAAATAACATTCTTAATTAAATACAATTTTAAATAAATTCAAATTTATCTTCCCACCTTAACTTATTCAAATTATTATAAAATCCATTTTAAAATATAAATTTAAATAAATACTTAAACGTATTATATATTCATTAAATCAAACTTTATTATTAAACTTATTTTATATTAAAACTAATTTATACATATTTTAAAATAGTAAAATTTTAATTAACTCTTAAAATTTTAAAATTTTCAAAGCATAAAATTTTAAAAATCAAGAATTTAACTATATATAAAATAACATTTATATATTTAAAATCAATATTTATTAAAACCATATATTTCTTTCCAAAACCATAGAAATCATTTCAAAATATTTATATATAGACCACGGTGTCTGTACATAATTTTCTATCATATGGTCAAGTGATACAGATATTTATCATTTCAATCCTTAATTCAAATATATACGGGTATATATCATTTCAACCTGCAATCCTAAATCCAATTCAATGAAAATCGCTTAGGTTTATCATTTCAACCCATAACGATTTTATCATATTCTACAGATCGTTCGGGTATGTATCATTTCAACCCATAGGGAATTCTATACTAACAGGGAACTTGTAGAGTGATAACAGATATGATAATAATATAACAGGCATATATCATCAATATAAATAACAGATAGTGGTGTCAGATGTCATAGGTGAACAGATACAGATAATAGCATATATATAGGAATGTAAATAACTAACAGCAGCATATATCAATTGCCGTTTCAATTGAAATCAAATTTAATAGATATAAGAACGTTAATCGTGAGTTATTGCTCACCTTTCGAGGCTAAAGATGAACGAGAATGAGATGAGTTATGAATCCAAGCACGGATCCCAAAAAAAAGCTAGATTGACATAAATTTGACGAACAAAGCTGATAAATAAGAATTGATGAGAACGAATTAGAATCATCAAGATATATACAAAATATATTTTCTATTACTAAAAATCAATATTTAATTTAAACACGTATTAAAATAAAATAATATATATACAGTTAGAAATTATTATCCTTAAAACACATATGACTTATGTAATAGATTATATATAATACTATTATAAAAATTTTACACAAACATATAAGATTATAAACTATGAGTAAATAATATATATATAAAATAATGATATAAGGTAATAGATTATACAAACTCATCTGACATATTATACAACAAATCTTATAAACTCATATAATTTACATATAAATACTTTTAAATCAAGGCTTAATAGGCATGTTCTGTGTACAAACCAATATAACATAATATATATTTTTACCTCACCTATATAATATATTATCTTAAACGCTTGGCCATAATAAATTCAAATATAAACTTATATAATGTAATCTGTAACATAATTTATAAACAACTTTATAATTAATGTATATAAACTGAAGTGTAACATTGACATCTTATAACTAAATATGCAAATATATACATACACACACACACGAAACTGTTCTATAAGTATATACTTGAACTATAACAACTGTTATATAACATACTTATATATATATAAAATATATAACATATATTTATTTGTCAAAACCATCAAAACAAAACTTCACCTATTACCTTGTATACATATATACGTCTATATATATACCCAAAATAAAATTCTTGTACATATTTATTTATATTCAACAGTAAAATACATATTAAACAGCTCTACTTGTACAGAATATATATATATATATGGCTTTGAAAACCAGCGAGAGAAATATGTATGCGACCAATATAATATATACATTTCAATAAGCATGTAATAGGAATAATATGTAAACAAATTTATGTAACAATAATAAACCTATAAAATATGTAATAGGAATAAATAACTTTAAAGCTTTATAACATTATATACTTTATAAAAACAGAACTCATATGCTTATAACTATATATATATCTGATATATATAAACATATGTATGCAGAAATGAGCATAATATACATATCATATTAATATAACTTAAACCCAACAATATATATATAATATATATATATAACTAATATAGATATATATAGGACTTATATAATATAATACTTAAGCAAGTTATAATTACTTCAAATCTGTTACTATAAAATGTATGTATATATATAAATTATTGTATATTGATATAGTTATAACTCAAAATCTAAATACATATACAGGCTAATACATATAGACTACGATTAATATATATACCTGTATATAAAAGAGAGGGCATGAATCAGAGATGAGGCGGGTTGGAGGAGGGAGAAGTGACGTGGCGGAGGCAAGGAGATGTTGTGGAAACTCAAAGAGGCTGATGGCAGGGCATGGCATAGTTTTTGACTGGGACGATGGAAGAGGATGGTACATGTAATGACCTGGACTCGACCTTCGAAAATCGGCACCAATACATCACCCGTATTCGAATGCTAGAGATTTAAACGTTGAGTCTGGTTAGCTGGAGCTTATAAAACATTAGGTGAAAAACAACACAGCGGAAACAAAGAAATTTTTATTGATACACAACAATTGATTACAACAATGATACAATATGAAGCGATCAACATTATCAGAGATATATACAACAGCGGAAAAACAAAACAGCAGAAAGATAACATCTTCATGATCTTCAAGAAAGAGAGAGAAAATGATAGAATCCAACAGACTGCATCTCCATTGCCAAAGTTCCAAAGCAAAAGGTCAAACCAAAAACATGCTGCAACATAGCACAATGCAATCCCCAAATCCAAAAACTTAAAAGACTGCCAAATCTACATCTACTAGCTGACTATATGATAACCTAACTCTAGGCTGCCCGTGTGGAAAATTATGGGCACCTAGAGTTTAGAAAGGGAACAATAAACTCCAGGTCAGTCATGAGACAGGTGTGAGCAAACAAAAATAGTTGTTTGAACAAAAACAAACAAAAAGAAATAAAAAGAAATCCACTATGCTTTTTGGAAAATGAAACTACCATAAGGCCTCCCGGCACACACTCAATGTAATCACACACATGGGGGAAATTTCTCCTTATGACAGTCAAACATGCTTGATACGCGAAAATCCTTTTTGATGTTATTATTAGTGCATAGTGTGAAAAACATTTCAAAAGTATAATATTAATCTTAGCCTGCATACGTACTATTATAGTATGCCTACTATAGCTACCATGTTAAATGGTAGGTTCTACAACTAAAACCGTACAGGGCTCGTATTGAGTGATTGGATTTCCAACAAATGGTCAAGGCTAAGGAACTTCCTTTTCGAATGGGTACGCCTTTGGAGGGACGCCCCGAGAACCTAACCGGATCTCTGCCAACATAAGGCCAAGTTAACTCTGTAACTAGGTAACCAACTGACACGAGTATGCCATCCCCCAATCGTCACCGACCTTTACTGAGGCCTCACCAACAAATTCCAACAACCACATAAGTTAAATATCTGGGCTCCATACCATGATTCCACTTTTTATCCAGAAGGAAATGCACATAACCCAAGGGACGCGACTCTAGTAACCTTGCCGCATCCTTCCTATTTCAACCATTTTCGGGGTGTGAGGTTCGATGAAGTCTCGTCCTACAAAGTTATGCTTTTCACAAAAGCCATGCTTCGATCAACCAATAATCAGTACTTAGCATGCCGCATTACCAAATAGGAAATATATCACTAGTAAATATCAACTACATAACCTCTGAGCTCATACGTCTCAGAGAAGGGTGTTAAGCTAAGAGAATAAATTCTCCGCCACCAAACAAAAATATATTTGATAGAAACCAGCTCTACATCTCAAAGTGTAATATCAGACATACATCCATACGAGTCCATCATTGGTTTGAATGGAACCGAAGGCACTTCGTCCAATTAAGGAAAGAAGCCCTTGCAAATCTGGATATTCCCTAATCACGTCCGGACTCTCCATCACTTAAAGTAATCTCTTTACCGGAGCAACTCAGTGCAGAGACAATCAACAGGTCATCTTTTCGTTTTCAAAAATACCCCGTCTTCAACCACCGTCTTCAAATGCAATCCATTTCGTCGTATCATTATTCAGAATGGGTTTTATGACTTAATGTCCTCTCCCGGCTAATCCGAATAATGAGCGCTTATTTTTAAAAACATATGGATACATTGGGATCTTAGTTAAGTCACACTTTTTAGCCCTTGTTTCCCAAAACCTTTCCTTTTGAATGGTTTAAACAAATTTCTATTTTTAATCTTTTAAACAAAAGATCCATCTTTAAGATCCTCTTCAGTTTGAAACAAGGTTTACCAAATCTTTAACAAAGATTCATTCGTAGCTTCCAAAACTATTTCCATTTTATTTATCCATAGCTCGAAATCCTTTCAACAAAAACTGGAAATCCTTTCTTTATATGAAAGCTATTATCATTTGAAAACAAAGATTTATCGTTTTGGGAAAATCTGATTAAATTTGCTCAAGTTATAGCCTTTTAAATTATAAATCGGAAAATCAGCGAACTGCCATATCCTCAGCAAGTTCTATTTAGGTTAAATTTAAGTTCCCAAAATAATTCATTTAGAATACTTTAGCAATGTTTTAAAATCCATATATATATATATAACCTGTATAATCCTTTTTAAAACATAGTTTCCAAGATTTCAAAACTTTAACAAGCTATATTCGATTCAAAATAATTTCTAATTTCAAGACTTCCTTTTCCAAAAGTTTTTTCCATATTTAATCCAATTTTACTTCCAAACCATTTTGGATTATTAAATTCAAAATACCCATGACTAACTAATTTCCTACGAAATCCATATTTGTATGTGTTGTGTATAGGGGTTTTGTATACAATAATAAACAACCATCATAAATCCAAGTACAACAATATCAATAAGCGGTATTATCCTATAACGCTTATCTTTCATTCATAGATAAACAAGTAAATTCATCACCAATAAATAAATAACAGTTCATAGCTCAATCCAAAATAATTTATATCATACAACATCACACATCAGAGATATCAAACAATTCAAGGCATTCAATATAATCCAATCATCCATAAGCAAGATAAATCAATTACATAATTTTTATTATTAATTTAAACCAAATAAATTAATTACTTATGAATAAATTACTTATAGTTGCTTAGTTAACATGAATTTCAAACCATTGGTTATTATATAAATTAATTAATGAAATTAACTAATCCATCTTAAGTAATATCCTTAGTTACTCCCATTAATTAATTATCCCTTAATTAATCTATAAATTTATTACTTAAGTTAATTACATTAATAAATTAAACCTCGATTAACTAATTAACCCTTAATTATTAATTAATCCTTAATTAATTAACTCTTTAATTACTTACATTAAGTAATTATCCTTTAATCATTAACTAATTATCTTTAATTATCTTCATTAAGTAATTTACCTTTAAGTAATTAATTTCCCTTAATTACTTACATTAATTAACCTTTAATTGATTAATTATCCTTTAATGTAATTACATTAATCAATTATCCCTTAAATAATTTCATTATGTAATTATCCCTTAATTACTTACATTGTAATTAATCTTTAATCATTAATTAATTATCCTTTAAGTAATTATTATCTAATTATTAATTAATTAATCTTAAATTAATTTTATTAAATAATTATTCTTTAATTACTCACATTAATTAATCAACCTTTGATTAATTACATTAATCATTACTAATTAATTACCCTTTAATTAATTCAAGACCATAATTAATTTAATTTAATACACTTATCTTAATCATCTACTTAATCCAATCATTATTAAATCTCATTTGAAAATACTTATAGATTAATTTATTATTAACTTAATATATAATTAATCCAAAACCAGATCAATTAACTTTAACAACATGTAATCTTAATTTAATAAGCCTTGGAATTAATTATCATTGACATGTAAATTAACTTAAGATTATTAAGTTAATTAACCAATTAAAACACTTCATCTTCTTAATTAGCCACTTAATCACAATATTAAAATTTATTTAAATAAACTTATGAATAAAATAAAGGATACATAATAAAATACTTTAAACTTAAATTAATTTTGAAACTTCAGTCAACCCATAACTTAAATAAAACATTTATTATTTAAAAGAAATGGGTTAAGAAAAATTATTTAAATTAAAACTTGATTTGTTTAAAATTTTAAAACCTTGTAAATACATTGTTGTACTGACCCGAGACAACTTCGGGTATCAACCCGAGCCATATGCAGATTTACCGTAGTAAACCCCAGAGTTACCTTTTTCTTTTCCTTTTAAAACTTGTTTAAATTTAAACTTTGAAAACTGTTACCCTGGAAAGCATACGTGAACAAACCGAAGCCAACTGTGAGCAAGGACTTCAACTCCCCGAATACACACCCGAGATAAACTTCACCTTTCTCAACCCAAACAACACCCTGACACACTGATGCACATGTACACATGCACATGAATTCACCACCGTTCTGACCATCGTCGCCGATGTCTGCAGGTCACCGATGACCTCCCCTAACATCTCGACCTCCCAGATTCCATCGATTCGCATGGAAACGAAGTCAAACAAATCAAGACAAACTGGAACCTAAAACTGATCATTTGAAAACGCTTCGAGTAACCACCGCCGATCATCAGAAGGTATGAAACTCGGACCATAACTTCACCAAAGACCTATGCACTGATCCCTCCTCTTACGATCAATTCCGACACCTCGACGTTGACGAACTGGCCTCGCAAACCCAGTCGAAAAAAACCATCTCCCATAACCCTAGTTCACCATTGCCCTGCTACCACGGTGGTCTAAAATTCCACCGGGTATTTGTTCCAAGATCCCTATCGCATCAGCTTCCTCCATCATCAAGAATTACACCCATTCTTCGTCGATCATCGAGAAATCAACTGAAGTTCAATTTCCGTTCAACCCACGAATTCCCACGATTTACTAAACTAAAAATCCTGATTTCAGCTTTAAAAATCATGGTTTCCAACAACAAATCAGATTATGGAAATGAAACAATAAATCAGGGTGTTCGAATTTTTACATGCCTTTGAATTTCTACTGTATATTCGAATTTTCCAGAAAAATTTAAACTAGTAACACTTAGAAATATTTTTAAAGTTAAGATCCTGTTAATTCAAACAATTATTGTTTAAACATCAAATCCGAAAAAGAATGAGGAGATGAGGATTTGAATTTTTAAATTGTTAATTCTTATAAACTTTAAAACAGAGAAGTATATACATATATACAGACATGCATACACCAAACCTTCACACATGCAAACATGCAAACATGATTTACATCCATAACTTCAAGGATTATCATGCAAATCAAGATTTAAACCAAATTTTAGTTTTTAAAATAGTAGTTTACTCACCTGTAAAACAGAGACATGCCTGGAAATGATCTTTGAACATCTGGAAATAGACTTTGATCTGGAAAGTGATCTGTTTCAATTTGTGGTATTTTTGATTTAGCTTTTGAACTTAAAAACTGAAATCTGGAACTTAATCTGATTTGCTAGTTTGATCTAATTTACTTTAGGTTTGTATGTTTTGATTTTGAACTAAATCCATATGTTGCTTGTTTAATCTGAGATGATCAGATCTTTGTTTTGATTGAGTTATTCTTTGCTTTTGAGTTTTGAGTTTGATTTTCTTGATTTGAATATGTGAAAGGAAAGTGAGAAAGGAGAGTAGATGTATAATTATAATCTTGTTTTTCACCGTATTCATTAATTTAAAAATAAAAAGTATTAATGACACTTGTATATATGCATGCTATAATCACTTACAAATGTTTTAATGTATGTTATCTTGTTTACACTTGTTTAATTTCTTATTATAATGCTTACACATGTAATTTGCATGTATTAAATGTTTAAATATAATTTATTTTATATTTTCAATTTAACTTTATATGTGTATATATCTTATGTTTTAATATTTTCTATTTTTAATTAATGTATTTCCTTTTAATAACTATTATATAACCTTAAAGAAAATGATTTTAAAATTTTAATTATACATTAATAAATAAACATATATATATATATATATTAGAATTTAACCCTTTAAATAGCTTTTGAAAATTTATTATATCAAATTCAAAATATAACTTCCAATATACACACACACACACACACATATATATTATATTATATTATATTATAATTAGAAAAAAATTCTATTAGTTTTAAAATATAGAGTTTTTAAATCCAATTTATTTTCAAAAAAAATTATATTTGAATTTCAAATCAAAATTCTATTACAACATAGATATATATATATAAAACAACACATATCTCATTTATTTTTGAAAAATTCAAATTAATTCACAATTTAATTCTAAAAATTATATAAATTACTAAATTAAATTTGGTTTAAAAATAGGACCGTTACAGTACGGTGTTGGCTTGGTGGGCCGAAGTTCGACAGGCAGGGGATGGTTTGGTGTTTGCGGGAATAGGTCAGGGAGGCGAGGTGGCTCGGTTTGGATTAACGACTTCAAGGTGGAGGAGTTTGCTCGGTTGGAAGTCCTTGATCAAAATGGAAGACGAATGAAGTCCTCAGGCAAAATACTGTATACAACTATTTCTGTTTTATATTTTAGCAAAACAATGCGGTAGACAAATGAATAGAACGAAATAAGGGGAAAACGAACAAATGTAATTTGAGTCATAGGGAATGGAAATAGTCAAGATGTGAATTCAGGAGTTATAAAAGTGAATGGTATTGATTGCATGAGAAAAATGAAGGGACAGGAAACCAAAAAGGCTCGGTTGTGGAACCGATACATTGGGCGTTTCGCAGATCGTACCACACACCAGATTCTGAAATTGACGATTGAATATACCGTAGTGATTAGCACGATAAGACGATCAAAACAATATACAAATATCAATGGTACGACCACCCAGTCCAAGTCGATATCGGTACCCGAATGCTGCAAATCTGTCGAAAATAAGATAAACGGAGCAATATCAGTCAAAATTTAGGGAAATGAATTATGACATCTCACTCAGAAGCGATTTACAAATTTATTATATAAAAAATTTAGGTTTGGAAAAGATTTTATTATCATCAATTTTTAACTGATTTGGATTGAAATAAAATTACACAATAAAATAAACTTCCATATTTTTAAATGAAAAATTATCATTTGCTATGTTTAATAGAAGTATTCCAAATATCAAATTTCTATTTCAAAGTATTGTTATTTAAAATTTCACAAAATTTCAATTAAATATATTATTAAAACCATTTAAATTTACGGCTCGTTACACTCTTCCCCTCTCAAAACTTTTCGTCCCTGAAAAGGAAGGAGGTAGGAGAATAGAAACGTCCAGAAAGAAAATAGATTGAAATACAAAATAAAACAACTAATTTAAACCATATAAATTTCAATTTAAATTAATTAACGCCCAATAATTTATTTTAAATTCAAGGTATTTCATTAAGTTGATTTAATTTAAATACTATTGTTGTTTGTTACAAAATCTCTTTCAAACAAATTTATTTAATTTATTTAATTTATCTTATTTACTTAGTTCATTTGATTCCACTTAAATCAATTCCATTTATAATTTAGTCTTAACTATTTTTATATTTATATTTATTTCAATCTTATTATTCCCAATTCAATTATTTCAAGTTTAAATATTTATTCAAAATTTTGCTTCATTGTATAATTGAAATCATCCTTTAAGAAAATTTAAGAATTAAATTTCCGATTCACTTTAAACCATATATATATATATCAAATCAAATTCATAGTCATATACCTGCATATATTACAAATCAAATCATATTTAAGAAATTCAAATCAAATTTGTTTTTCAGAACAAGTGTAGCAAAGCTACATAATGGTCTCTCTATTCTAAAACTCGAAAATGAATGTCGATGATGCTGCAGTCATGAACGAAATTATGTTCCAACGAAAAAATAGGAGAGTACTGATTTAAAACTTTAAAATTCTTTGCAAACAAATTTCTATTCGAAAATACTTTGAATAATATACATTTTCAAACTTTAAAACCAAATTTTGAAATCACCAAAAATTAAATTCTCAAATTTATAATTTATATTCATTTAAATTCCAAACCAATTTATAAACCATGCCGCACATAAATAGACAATATTTTAAACGTTATAAAGTATTTAGAAGAAACAAATGATCAAAATATCATTTATATAATACTTTATCAAAATAATTTTATAGCTCGATGTATTAACAGGTTTATCCTCGTTCTTGCAGACTCTTGTCATACGTTGATTAGGCGTAATAATTGAAATCTCCAAGTACTTAGTAGACCTGTTTCAACACCCATTGAAAAATACTTAAAAACGGGTATGAGAAGTACCGCTCAAAATCCAATGTCAAATGACGATGATACGATAGCAGTGGCCCACAACTGGTCCAGTATTTACTCAATGGACATAAAACTTTCCAAAAGATCCTTATACCTTTTGCCATTTCGTAAACAAGGGACCATCAACCCCTGTTGGAGCGGTATGCTGCTGATTAAATGATTTACGTAATGGATGCACTTCCTTCCTGGAAGATCCATAAACGACAAATCCCAGGATCGAAAGCACCTCCATTGGGTAAACTAAAGAACCATCCACCCTGGAAAAAAATCAAGGAACTCATGAGTTAAATTCGGACAACCATATCAGTTCAAATCCATTTCTGAATTCACCCAAGTCCATTAGGGTTTATCGGTCGAATCCATTCTTGGATTCCCCAAGTCCATCTGGATCGAAGCATATCATACTATGCTTCTTCGCGGAGGGTACTTCCCTATACCTCTTACTTCAAAATATAACATACCATATACTGTACCCTTCTCAAAATCAAAGCTTCAAATATCGCACATATATAAATTTCATTACATATATAATTTCATTTTCAGATAAAGTACTTTCCAAAATCAATAATCTCGAATATATCAAATCATTCTTACATAAATTCCATTATATATAAGGTTTATCTTTACAAATCGAATACTTCCAAAATCAACTATTTTGAAAATACCTTATACTTATATAAAGTCTGTCTTATAGAAGAATCAAAAAATTTCCCAAATCAGTTTCGCTGTATGAAACGCCATATGAGATTCAAAACTAGAGGAGTTTTAATCGATGAGAACACAATGAAAACAGACTCGATAGGAAGATATGATAATTAAATTACAAAAGATGAAGATGGATAGCCTTATACTAATCGTGGGTGACCTTAACCGAGTCAACCGTTACTTCAAGAATAAGATCTATGCAGAATTGTGAGATAAATTGGCATTCGATCGCAAGAGATATAATTCAAGCATAGCAAGAGATAGTAGCATTTAAATCGAGGATACCGAAATCTTTGGTGAATTGATGCATGTTGTAAGAGTTTCACCCATTTACAATTCATACAGTGGAGCTATAGGATACTCCAAAATCAAGGAATATGAATAGGGACAGACAAGAATGGATTCAGAGAAAATAGGGGAGTTCCCAAAGTTCAAAGAAAATCTGAATCAAAGAGAAGAGATTAAAGCTCGAACGAAGGTGATTCTGTAATTAAATTTACTATATATGCTAAGTTTTGCTTAAAACCAGAGCTCTGACACCAACTGTAACGGGACAACGCCAGTGGGGTAACGCCCACCGTAGCATACAATGGTACCTGTGTTCTGCTTTTACGGCCAGCCTCTCGACTGCACCAACCTCGCGGGATATGTAGGAGTAAGAGTCATCTGCTCGCTACCAAACCCAAATGCGAGAACCCCCTATCATGTCGCACCCGTCAAGTGCATAAGCATCCACACATGTTGGACTTGAATTGCTCAAAATATCAGACTGTTAATTTTTATTTGGAAAAACTCAACATATACAGTAAATAAATAATCATAGTATCACAGACAAAGAGTAATATAACAATAAGCGGCGGAAACAAGAGAATAGTAGTTTATGAAGCTACCATTTATATATAACAGAGTTAAAACAAAACACAACAGAAGTCTCGAATACTCAGGAGTCTCGATACAATAGTTAAATAATAAATCTGAATATATCACTGGAATCAACTGAATATATGAAAGCTGAATCGATAGTTGGATCTCCAAACGAAGCTCCAACTCCAAAGATGAGTCTCAAATGCTGCGACACTCAGTCTAACCCGAGCGTAAAGCAAAACACAAAACACTCGAGTCAGCATTAACATTCTTATATCAAAAAATCCAATTTCAAGTGAAACATCAACTGAAATACAAGTAACTCAAAGGATGTTTGGGATAACCAACCGTTATTATAACACCGTGATCATTTCAAAATATCATACTTCAATACTGATAAATAGGAATTGATGAGAATGAATCAGGATCATCTAGATAAATAAAGAATATATATATTGTTATTATTATCTTTTTTAATCAATATTTAATTTAAACACATATTAAAATAAAATAATATATATAGAAATTATTATTCTTAAAACACATAAAATCAAAATTCAATATTAAAGTTAAAACACATATAACTTATGTAATAGATTATATATTATACTATTATAAAAAATTTATACGAACAGATAAGATTATAAACTATGAGTATATAATATATATAAAATAATGATATAAGGTAATAGATTATACAAACTCATCTGACATATCATACAGCAGATCTTATAAACTCATATAATATACATATATATACTTTTTTATCAATGCTTAACAGACATGTTCTGCGTACAAACCTATATAACATAATATATACATTTTTACCTCACCTATATAATATATTAACTTAAACATTCGGCCATAATAATTCAAATATAAACTTATATAATGTAATCTACTGTAATATAATTTATAAACAACTTTATAATATAATGTATATAAACTGATGTATAACATTGACATCTTATAACTAAATATGCAAATATATATACGAAACTGTTATATAAGTATATACTTGAACTATAGCAACTATTATATAATATACTTATATATATAAACAATATATAACATATATTTATTTATACAGAACCATCAAAACAAAACTTCACTTATTACCTTGTATACATACATACATACATACATACATACATACATATATATATATATATACCCAAAATAAAATCTTGTCCATATTTATTTATGTGCAATAGTAAAATATATATTAAATAGTTCTATGTGTACATAATATATATGCGGCTTTGAAAACTGGCGAGAGGAATATGTATGCGACCTATATAATATATACATTTCAATAAGCATGTAATAGGAATAATATATAACTTTATGTAACATAAACCTATAAAATATGTAACAGGAATAAAGAACGTTAAAACTTTATAAACATTATATACTTTATAAAAACTGAACTCATATGCTTACAACTAATATACATATCTGATATATATATATAAACATATGTATGCAGAAATGAGCATAATACACATATCACATTAATATAACTTAAACCCAACAATATATATAACTAATATATATATATAGGACTTATATATTATAATACTTAAACAAGTTATAATTACTTTAAATTCGTTACTATAAAACGTGTGTATATATATAACTTACTTTATATTAATATACTTATACCCCAAAATCTAAATACATATAGACTGCCATCAATATATATACCTGTATATAAAAGAGGGGACATGAGTCAGAGACGAGGCGGGTTGAAGGAGGTAGAAGTAACGTGGTGGAGGCAAGGAGATGTTGCGGCAAACTCTAAGAGGCTGATGGCAGGGCACGACATAGTTTTCGACTAGGACGATGAAAGAGGAGGGTACGGTGGTGGCTTGGTGGGCCAAAGTTCGATAGGCAGGGGACGATTTGGTGTTTGCATGAGTAAGCCAGGAGGCGAGGTGGCTCAGCTTTGGGTTGTCGACTTCAAGGTGGAGGAGTTTTCTCGGCTGGAAGTCATTGATCAAAATGGAAGAGTAATGAAGTTCTTAGGCAAAATACTGTATACAACTATTTCTATTTTATATTTTAGCGAAACAATGCGGTAGACAAATGAACAGAAGGAAATAAGGGGAAAACGAACAGATGTAATTTGAGTCATAGGGAATGGAAATAGTCAAGATGAATTCAGGAGTTATAAAAGTGAATGGTATTGATTGCATGAGAAAAATGAAGGGACAGGAAACCAAAAAGACTCGGCTGTGGAACCGATACGATGGGCGTTTCGTAGATCGTACCACACATCGGATTCCGAAATTGACAATTAAATATACCGTAGATATCAACACGACAAGATGATCAAAAATGTATACAAATAACAATGGTACGATCACCCAGTCAAAGTCGATATCCGTACCAAAATGCTGCAAATCTGTCGAAAATAAGATAAATGGAGCAACAGCAGTCAAAATTTGGGAAAACGAAATATAACGTCTCACTCAGATGATGATTTACCAATTTATTATATAAAAATATTCAGGTTTGGAAAACATTTTATTATCATCAATTTTAACTGATTTGGATTGAAATAAAATTACACAATAAAATAAACTTCCATATTTTTAGATGAAATTTAACATTCGCTATGTTTAAATAGACGTATTCCAAATATCAAATTTCTATTTCAAAATATTATTATTTAACATTTCATAAAATTTAAATCAAATATATTTTTGAAACCATTAAAATTTACGGGTCATTACAACAACTATCATATGCAACAAAGAAATCAATCATACATCCATAACAACCAAAACAAATAGTTTGTTCAGGTTTAGAAGCTTCTCATCGTTCAAGGGTGATAAATAAACTACCAAGTGTACCTTACGCTCAATAGCCTTAGATAATTACTTAATAAATTATTCATAGAACCTTAACCAAATTGGAGTATCATTTCCCAAACATCCCATAAGCCAAACAACAAAGAATTTATGTGTTATTTAAGTTTCTTCTATTGGTTTCCTTTTTACCCTTTTATTTATCTTTATTCATTCATACAATGTCATTTTTCCATTAATTTACATTCATTTACTTACATATGTTATTTTTTATTCAATTATTTAGAGCATCAACAAATCAATTCTTAAAATATTATATAAGTTTCCTTGCAATTTAATTCATATTCATTTACTTATATAACTGGATTTCCAATTAAGATTAATATTCATTAGTGAATCAATTCATACTTAAGTTTCTTAATTTTTAAATTTACATTCATTCCTTTATGTATAGTATCATCTAATATTAAATATATTTATGAATCATTTCAACAATTTCTTAAGTTTATAATCATTTACTTAAGTGATATTCACTTTCACTATTTAATATAATTATTAACCATTTAAATCATAACGTGTAACGACCCGTAAATTTTATGGTTTTAATAACGTAATTAACTGAATTTTTGTGGAATTATAAATAATAAAATTTAGAAATAAAAATTTGATATTTGGAATACGTCTATTTAAACATAGCAAGTAGTAAATTTTCATTGGATAATATGAAAGTTTATTTTATTGTGTAATTTTATTTAGATTTAAATCAGTTAATATTTGATGATAATAAAATATTTCAAAACCTGAATATTTTTATATAATAAATATGTAAATCATCTTCTGAGTGACACATAATATTCTTTTTCTCAAAATTTGGACTGTTATTGCTCCGTTTATCTTAATTACAACGTTTTAGCAGCATTTTTGATACCGATTATTGATTTGATAGGATGGTCGTATCACTAATATCGGTGTACCGTTTTGATTGTCTCGTCGTGCTGATCTTCGCAGTATATTCATTTGTACATTTCGAAGTCCAGTACGTGACAAAATCCGTCATATGGTTAGCCGTAGCGGTACCCAATTTTTAGCTTTCAACATTCTTGTCCATTTAAAATTCAAATGGCTAAATAAACGGTCACTGACATTTACTATTTGCAGAATTCAATGTTTTCGACTGTTGTTATTCTTCAATTTATCTGTGGCCCCTTTTCTAGTTCGTGCACTCTTCTTTACGTGATTCATTTGAATTATATATTTTCTATTCTTTACATCTTCTCTCGTTTCCATTGCAATACAATATCGCTCTGCCATTTCTTCTCGTTTTCTACTTCCTTTATAACAAATTAATAATATATATATATATATATATATTTCATTTTCTTGCAACCTGTTCCTCCTATTTTATTGAGAAGAAAAGTTACTTTCTTCTCGCCCTCTAATCTCTAGTTCAACGGGATCACCACCACCTTTCGGCCTTCCCTCTTCCCAAGCCGTTCGCCAACCATTTACAACATCATCTTTCCCACCCTTCCTTTTCTCCACCGTCGTGACTCCTTTCTTCCCTTACCAATGCCACGTCAGCCTTCGCCTTGAACCCCTGTCTCCCCAAGCCGAGCCCCGACCCTCCTCTTCACGACAAAACCCACCACCCTGGCCCATGTCAAACCGCATCACCACCTTCGAAACTTACTTCAACCACCTCACCTCCATCTGCATCCTACCCGTACACTACTGCCACACTGATCCGCTTCCCCTCCCACCACCTTACAGCCTAACACCACGCCTTCAACCCCGCCTCCACTTCTCCACCATCTCCCTTACCCAATCACTGACCTGGCCGCAACTTCCCCTCTTCGACACAGCCACATATATATTGAGGTGATATATATTGTTTACTTTGTCTCTGTTCGCATGGGAAATATCTATCAACATATAGCTGTATTTTTATAGCAGAGTTTTCATATATATTTGATTTATATATATAATTTCAGCATATATAATACGTACACGTATATTTAAGTCTGTTGAATATAATGTTGGTAATACACCTATGTTGCTTATATAGATTTTATATAATGTGGTGGTATATAACTTATAATAAAGTGAGTTTTATTTACTGTATATGATACTATCATGTATGAAAGCTTAAATTATCATTTTCCGTTTATATAAATTTTATTAGTTTAACCTGTTGTTTGGTTCGATAACACAATGTAACTATAAAATGGATTCTTAGTTGATTATCAAAGTTTATCAAAGTGGTATTTTTATTTTTATTTCAATAACAAATTAATCAAACAAGTTAAAATAATGCTTGGATTTCAATTTCTTACTCTCTCTTATTTTTGAAAATTTTATTGACATTAACAATATATACATATGCCTAACTCAAGTAAACTAAGACCAGATATACCACCCATGCATTGCCTTGTGGGCTTATGTAAGGGGGATAGATAGCGTGGCGAGTGAACACAAGAGTGTGAACACCTATCGCATGTAGGCATTATTAATGAAAGAATTTTTATATACATAAACCTAGCTCAGATTAACTGAGGTCATATATACCGATTGTATACTGCCTTTCGGGCTTACGTGAGAAGGGTACATAGCATGGCGAGTGTACACACAATTGTGTACACCTATCGACCGTAGGTGTTAATAAATATATACATATATGCAACAAGATTTTTTTTCCTTTTTTGTCTCTTTTTTCATTTTTTTTGAAAGAGAGAGTTTTATAATATCATCTTAGTACCACTTAACTTAAAAGATTTAAAATATTATCGCCTTTACTTTAAATCAACCACTCCTTTAAACAAAGATTTTCAATTAGAATACTTTGTAATTATCACCCATGAATCTTCCTACATACTAGTTAAACCATTGTTTATTTGTAAGAAAACTTCATTTTTATTTCTGTTAAGACAAACAAATTTTCAAAAATTTCAATTTAATAACCAACACTTATACTCATCCTACAGTGTTTCTTCAAAGTAAATCAAAATGGTAAAAAAGAAAATCTTTTTGGGATTTTTTTTCAATTTTTTTTATAAATTTTGAGTTTAAAGCAAATGAAAATCTAAAAATTCCATGAGAAACTAAAAAAATGAAAATGAGACTCCCCCCACACTTAATTTTGATTGTGTCTGCATAGTTAATGCACATTATAATGAGTGTAACGGGGAAAATATGTACATATTTACAAAAGAGGGTTAACATTCTTACTAGACATAGCTTGGCTCATGAAAGATCATGGGCTCCTTCTCTTAGTTACTTGGAAATTCCAATAAAGGTTTCAAACGATGACCGTTGACTTCGAAAATCGATCCATAAATGGGATTTTCTATTTCTATGAACACCATGTGGAAAAACAGTTCATACCACAAATGGTCCGGTCCATCTTGATTTAAGTTTTCTAAGGAATAAATGAAGCCTTGTGTCATATAAAAGAACTTTTTCGTTAGGTGATAACGTTTTTCTTAGGATTGACTTGCCATGAAAAACTTTTGTTCTTTCTTTGTAAATTTTCTCATTTTCATACGTGTCGTTCCTAAGTTCTTATAGTTCATTGAGTAGTTTTCTGTTTTCGTCAGCTTTCTCGAGATCAAAGTTTAATTTCTTTATTGCCCACAAAGCTTTGTGTTTGATTTCAATGGATAAATGGCAAGCTTTTCCGTAAACTAAACGAAATGGGGACATCCCAAGGTTAGTTTCAAAAGCAGTATGGTAAGCCCAAAGCATGTCGGTCAATTTCTAAGACTAATCTTTTCGATTTTTGTTGATAGTTTTCTCCAAGAATTGTTTTATTTGAAGATTTGAAACTTCAACTTGCCCACAATTTTAAGGATGATACGGAGTGGATAACTTGTGGGTTATCGAGTATTTCTTCATTAAAGTTTCAAAAGAACGATTGCAAAAAATGGGTTCTGTTATCATCGATTATTGTGTGAGGTGTGTCGAACCTCGAAAAGATGTTTTCTTTGAGAAATTTCACAACAATTCTATGGTTGTTGGTTTTGCATAGAACGGCTTCAACCCATTTTGTGACGTAATCGACAGCGAGAAGAATATACAAATTTCTAAAAAAATTAGGTATAGGTTCCATAAAGTCGATAACCCAAACATCAAAGATTTCAATCGTAAGAATGGAATTTAGAGGCATCATATTTCGTCGAGAAATCCTTCCAAGCATTTGGCAATGATCACAAGTTTTGCAAAATTCAAATGAGTATTTGAAAAAGGTGGCTGGTAGAAACCACATTGAAGCACCTTTTCCGCAGTTTTTCACAGACCGAAATATCCACCGCACGCTTGATCATGGAAAAACAAAAGAACGCTCCTAATCTCATTATCCAAGATGCAACGTCGAATGATTTGATCAGGACAATACTTGAACAACTATAGATCGTCTCAATAAAAATATTTCACTTGGGACATGAATTTTCATTTATCCTGTTTGGACTAAGATGATGGAGTTTCTTTAGTGACTAAATAGTTCACTATATCAGCGTGCCATGGATCGATAGAAATCGAAAGAAGTCATTCATCAGGAAAGTTTTCATTGATGGGTAAAGGTGATGGTGCGTTGTCAAGACAAGACAAGTGATCGGCTATAACATTGTCGGATCCTTTTTTTGTCCTTGATTGTAATATCAAATTCTTGTATTAAAAGATCCAAGGAATTAAGCAAGATTTAGCATCCTTTTTGGTAATAAAGTATCGAATAGCAGTATGGTCAGTGTAGATCGTGATGTGTGAACCTATCGAGTAAGGATGAAAACTTTTTGAGTGCAAAAACGACAGCTAGAAGCTCTTTTTCGATTGTTTTGTAGTTGAGTTGAGCGTCGTTCAAAGTCATACTTGCATAGTAAATGAAATGAAGGATTTTGTTGATGCGTTGTCCTAAGACAGCACCAACTCCAAAGTTAGAAGCGTCACACAATATTTCAAATGGAAGATCCCAATTGGATGCACAAATGGTTGGAGCAGAAATGAGTTCGTTTCTGAGACGTTCGAAAGAAGAGATAAAATCAGAATTAAAATCGAAAGGAACGTCTTTTCCAAGAAGAGTCATCAAAGGTTGAGCAATTTTGCTAAAGTCTTTCACAGAGCGTCGGAAAAAGATAGTGTATCCTAGAAATGTTCGAATGTTCTTAACAGATTTGGGAATGGGTAGATATGCAATTACGTCAACTTTCGCTTTATCTACCCAATGCCTTTATTTGAGATGATATGTCAAAGGACAATGCCTTGTTTGACCATAAAGGGGCATTTTTTCCAATTTAAAGTCAAATGTTTTTCTTTACCCGATTTAGAACCAATTCGAGATGATGTAAACAATCGAAAAAAGAATCACTAAAGATAGAGAAATCGTCCATAAAAACTTCTAGAAAGCATTCAATCATGTCAGAAAAGATGCCAACCATGCATCGTTGGAAAGTAGCAGGAGCATTGCAAAGTCCAAATGGCATAGGTCGATAACCAAAGGTACTGAATGGACATGTGAAAGTCGTTTTCTCTTGATCTTTGGGGGCAATTGGAATTTGGTTATAACCGGAATAACCATCAATGAAGTATTCATGGCTGGCTAAACGTTCGAGCATTTAGTCTATGAAAAGAAGAGGGAAGTGTTCTTTACGTGTTGCAGCATTTAATTTTTGATTATCAATGCAAACACGCCAACCAGTCTGAGTCCGAGTAGGAATGAGTTTGTTAGCGTCGTTAATTATAATGGTAAGTCCGGACTTTTTAGGTAGGACATGAATTGGGCTAACCATTGGCTATCGGAGATAGGATATATAATACCATTATGGAGGAGCTTAAGAATTTCATTGCGAACCGCATCTTTCATTTTTGGGTTAAGCCTCCGTTGCACATCACGTATAGATTTGGCTTTGACAATTAAGTGAATGCGATGTTGAACAATAGCAGGGCTAATTCCATTAATATCGGTAATCGACAACCCAATTGCTTCTCTGCTTTTTGAAAGAATAGAAAGAAGAGATGCTTCTTGGTCAAGAGAAAGATCGTTAGAAATTATGACAGGACAAGTTTTGTTTTCGCTTAAGTGCACGTACTTAAGGTGAGAAGGAAGAGGTTTGAGCTCTAGCCTAGGAGGTGGCTCAATCAAAGAAATCGGTTGAGATTCAGACTCAACCATGAGAGGTTCAAAAGGAAGGTTTTTTTCGATCTCATCAGGAACATCTTGAAACAATTTACTTGGCATTACGTTCATCATTAAAATTCATCGATTCATTTTCAAAATTTTCTTAAATGGTACTAACTTCCAACGTGCTGTCAAATGGTTCGTTCAATTGATTTTCCAATTTAAAGATGTTAAGATCGATGGTCATGTTACCAAAAAGAAATCTTCATTGAACTGTTTCGAAAATTAATCAAAGCATTTGAAGTGGCTAAGAAAGGTCGTCCTAGAATCATAGGAATTTGGCTCATCAAATTGTTTATAGGTTGAGTTTCAAGGACAATGAAATCGATGGGGAAAATGAATTCCTCCACTCTAATGAGTACGTCCTCGATTTCTCTTATCGGTTTCTTTACAGAACAATCGGCCAATTGAAGGGTTACCTTTGTCGGTTTAAGCTCACCTAGACCTACGTAACGACCCGATATTTTCAACCATTCGCATCCGCACATGTCGGACTTGAATTGCTTAAAATGCCGTGTTGTAAATAAAATTTGGCAAATCTAGAATATACAGTAAATACATAATCACATATCACAGACACAGAGTAAATAATAATGCAGCAGAAATAAAAGAGATAGTAGTTCATGAAGCTACTATATAAAAATAAGATACATCAGAGTTAAACAAGATACAACAGAAGAGTAACAAGATACATCAGGTACAAATCAGAATACATCATCGAAATCACTAGATACAGAAAGCAAAATAGATGGATGGATCTTCAAGGAAAGCTCCAACTCCGAAGGTGAATCTTGAATGCTAACTCACTCAATCTGACTCGAGCGTAAAGCAAAACACTCGAGTTAGGACATAAATAGTTATGAACTGTAAATCAACTCAAGTGAACAGTAACAAAAATGCATCAGTAACTTAAAGAATGCTTGGGATCGCCCATCCTTTAAGGATCCGTTAAACTATTTACTATGTAGTAATATTGTGCTATTATAATAATGTCTACAGTAAAATAAACATATTTTTAAATAGCGTTTCGGGCTACCCATATCACCCTTCACACATAATAGTCCCAGTAGTCCACCCAATATCATGATATCTCCAGATCGGGAGACTATCAGAGGATACCACACGGGCTACGGGAGAAAAGCAAACTCGTAGTAAAGGCTCGGTATGGTAGGTAACACGGTACACAAGGCAATGCCAGGGTAGATATACCAATTACGCACATGGGCTGGTGGTATCGCAGCAGCCACATACGCCCACCTCGGAACACGCTCCCAATCAAAATCGGAGGATGACCATCTAATCAATCACCAGTAAGAGTATAGTATTGAAGGAATGTGTCCGACCAGAGGAGCTACCCCTTTTGGCCCAAGATCGCTCTTGTTTTAGCCACCTTATGCCAACTCACCAGAGTTAGGTCTACGTAATATACCTCAAGAACGACGCCACCATCCTACTTCATTCTGGAATCTTCACCACGTACACGGTTGTTAAAGTGGTTTTCAGAGTTGGCAGAGAGTATGACAACTTCCGTTCCTGGTCTCTTTAACAACTAATCGTTATTATAATGCCGTGGTCATTTCAAAATAGTTTATACTACAAAAGTCAAATCATTTCATTCCAAACTATATTCCTTTTAAAATAGTTTATACTACAAAATCAAATCATTTCATTTCAAAACTATATTCCTTTCAAAATAGTTTATACAACAAAATCAAATCATTTCATTTCAAAACTATATTCCTTTCAAAATAGTTTATACTTCGAAACCAAAACCATTTCAAACATAAATTCACCATTTCAAAAATAATAATGCTTTTAAAGTTATAACTCTTTCAAAACAAAAATACTTGAAATCATTACACTTTGAAAAATCATAACATTTAGAAACATACATTTGAAATCATAGAACATTCATTTAATTCTTTACATTTTACAATTTATTCAATTAAACCCAAATTTCAAATTTCCAATTTAGTTCAATTCAAACCATTAGTTTCAATTAAATTCAGTTTCCCAACAAAACATTTTAAATCTTATAAATTTCAAATATAGATTTGATCCATAAAATAAACTATTGAATCTTTTAATATAATTCAAAGCTTTAATATCACACATTTCAAAACTAAATTTTAATATTTCATATATCTCAAATTTAACTTCATTATTATTTAATTTTGAAATATTCATTTCATAAATCCAATATCATTTAAATAAACTCAATTTAAAAATAAACTCAATATCCTTTCATACTAATATAAACTTCAAATATTCATTTATAAAAATTAAATATCATTCCAAATTCATATTCTTTATCAAAATAAAGATCAAATCATTTCCAAACCATTTCAAATCATAAATTATCATATCCTTTCAAAATCTCATTTCAAATCATTATTTGAGTTCAAATTCAAATATTCAAGTTTAAATACTTTTTTTATTCAAGTATCTCACTCATTTATTATTTCAAGTATCATTACAAAACCCATTTCAAAATTCCATTTAAAATTTCATTTATCTCATTACACTTCCTACCATTTTTCACATAACAAAGTACACATTATTTAAATTCAAATTCAATCTAAATTCCTTAAAAATTCAAATTTAAATATTAAAATATATTCAAAACTCTTCAGATTTCACAAATAATCAATTCCAAAAGTTAAATCATTTAACACTTTAAAATATAACTCAAACAGTGTTAAAATCTACAACATTTCAAAACATTGTCAAATTATAGCAACGACAGCATTTATAAAGTGCTATCGTAGCTTATAGTTTCCAAAATGTTTTAATTCAAGAATAACGGCATTTATAAAACACCGTAATAGATATTTAGTTAATTCAAACATAGTTAAGTTCAAAACAACAACATTTTAAAGTCCTGTCATAAAACTACAACATTTTAGAAATGCTATTAATAAAATTCCAGATTTTAATTTAACTTTTCAAAAATAATAGAACTTCAATTTTGGCAAATTTTAAACTTATAAATCATATTTTAGGCTTCTAAACTTTCACATTTAAATCAATTTAACATATGATTTATCACAATAAAATTTTATAACTGAATATCAAATTTTAAAAACTCAGTTCATTTCTTAAGTCAAAATTCAATGTTTATTAACTTATAAATTAAATAAAACTTAACATTTTACTTTAAATATCATTTCAAAACTTTAAATTTACTTTCCATTATTTACTTACATTTTAAAAATAAAATTTAAAGTCAAAAATCACATTTACTTCAAATTTGCATACTTAAATTCACAAATTCAAAACTTAATATTTAGCCTTCTTAAAACCATAAAATATATAATTTTAAATCGAAATTTCATACTTTAAAAATACATATCTTAGAAAATCATTTTAAAATATACCACGGGGTCTGTATATAATTTTCTAACTAGGTCAAGTGATACGGATATGTATCATTTCAATCCACAATTTAAAAAGAAAACTGGGTTCTATCATTTCAAACCCGCAATCACAAGTAAATAAAAATAAATAAAAATCGTTCAGGCCTATCATTTCAGCCCATAATGATTTTTTTCCTATTCTAAACTCCGTTCGGGTATGTATCATTTCTACCCATAGTGATTCTATTCTAATAGGGAACTTGCAGTGTGAACATATGCATAAACAATATAAACAATGTCAATATCACAATATAATGTCATATATCATATGTCAGGTGATAAATAACAGTTTTAACATGGTAATAACATGGCATAGCATATCATATGATCATCATTAACTTGCATAAACATTTCATATTACTAACCACTTGTCATCAATTCACTATTTCATAAGTATAAATGTCAGAGTGAGAAAGACTCACCTTTTCAAGCTGAAGACCACTACGACACACAAAACGATTCCAGAAGGCACGACAAGCACGATTTGAATTGAATATATGGAGAGCCTTGATAATGATCTTGTATACAACAAATAAACAAGACCATATAAACATATGCATACAATACAAATATGAATTGAAACGAAATGGAAATTTTAAATCAACAAAGAACATTACCCAGCTTTAAAACGAAAGTGCCTGACCACGATAACAAGGCTTGTCACATGATCAAATGGGCTTGTTCTCATCACACTAGGCTCGGCCTAAATGCCAACATGGCTTAGGTTTGGGTCAATATGTGTTCAGCCATGACCATGTTATAGGCTTGGGTATGCATCATATATGCACAACAACATGGAGATGATGATGGTAGGAGATACAACATGAAGCATACAAAGGGTCAAGTGCAAAAGTTGGAGTTTTTTTTTTAGCACAACAAGGCTCGGCCATGTCATATATGGGTCAGGTCAGTTTTGGAGCTGATGGTCAGAGGTGGCCAGAGGTGAAGTGGCAGCTGGTGGTGGTGTCTAAGGGGCGGCCAAAGTGAATAGGAAGGGAAATGGTGAAGTATGAAGCTTGGTTAGGCAATTTCGAAGGGTTTGGTGCAAAGTTTGTGATGATAACCTCCATGGATGGGAAAGGCTTGGTTAAAGTTAGAGGAGGGGGAGGGGGAGGAGGAGCTGCTATAGATGTTGGAGAAGGTGGCCGTGAAGTTGGAGTGGAGTAGAGGCCGAGCTATGCTAGAGGAGGAACAAGGTAGAAATCATTGAAAAGAAGAAGGAAAGAATGAAGCCATTAGTTTTTTCTTTCTTTCTTCTTCTTCATGAAGTCGTGAGTTTTAGGGGTAAGATGAGAAAGTGTTTTCACGTGAAAAGGAAAATAGAATGTTGTAAGGCAGCCAATTGAAGAGATGTTGGTTGAGAAATGAAAAGACAGAATACAAAAAGGCTTGAGCAAATAAAGAGTCACAAACCTTCCAAATTTCCACCATTTCTTTTTAAATTTTAAATACATGTAAAATATGTATAAATACAGAAAAAAGCACGAAAATATAGTAAATAAAAAAAATAAAAAAATAAATATTAAATAAATATAATTAAATTAAGAAAATAGCAAAGAAAATGTAAATTAGGCTTGAAAATTTGAAAATAAATGAAATGAACTTTGGAAAAATTGTATGTACATGAAAAATATTTACAAATAAAGATAAAAACATAAAAATAAAATGCATACATAAAAATGAATAAATAAATTTTAATTAAATATAATTTAAATGAATAAAATAGCAGAAAAATGGAAACTAACCTTTAAAAATAGAAAATAAATTCAATGAGCTTTGGAAAAATTCAAACATCACTTTAAAAATATTTAAAAGGTAAAAATAGATGTAACATAACATATAATACAATTTAGAATAATATATGACAATTAAAAAGATTATTTATATAATTTAAAATAAACAATATTGTTAAATAAAACAATTTACACCCAATTTTGTAAAAAGCATAACTTTCATAATATTATTCGGATTTCAACGAAACGAAAAGCAGTGTTCTTGAAATTTTATTTACTTTCATAAAAAATGATAAAATTCAAATTTTCAAACTTTTAAAATTTAAATTTAAAAGTCAAAGTTTGACCAGATTGACCAAAATTCACATTTTCTGGAAATATTCAATTTATTCATGTTTGAAATTATAATTTACATACAAATCAAAATGTATATTTAAATAACAAAACTTATTAATTTTAATAAATAAAATAAAGTTTTTAAATTAGGAATTTAAATTAAAATAATTAAAATATACAATTACAATAATTAGAAAAATACAGGGTTGTTACAACCTAGTTGCTGGTAAACTGAATATGGGAGCAAGTTTACGCTAGTACCTAGGTCTAACAAGCATTTGTTGATTCTCTTGTCTCCTATTGTACATGAGATCGTGGGGCAACCAGGATCTTTGTACTTAACGAGAATAGATTGAGACAAGACTTCGCTTAGACCAACGGCTAAAAAAACTTTCTTTGGCACTTGAGTGTGTCGTTTTTGAGTACATAAGTCCTTTAAAAATTTAGCATAGGTCGAGACTTGTTGGATGATATCTAAGAGAGGAATGTTCACTTTGACTTGTTTAAAGATTTCTAACATCTTTTCCATTTATTCTGAAATTTTCTTAGGTCGAAGTCGATTTGGGAATGGGATTCGAAATTCAGTCGGATGGACTTCTTGAACTGGAAAAGAATTAGACTCAGAATTTGGATCGGGGTTCGATTCGATGTTTTGATTGGCATCATTGGTGGTTTTCGTAGTGTCGAGTGGAAGATCTGACAAGTCATTTGGATTGACAACTTGGTAATTTATTATCTTACCAGATTGCAAAGTGGTAGTAGCATTCATTTGATTCAAATTGCTATCTTAAACGACATGAGCCTGGCTTGAGTTCGCGTTTTGATTCATAGGGTCTATAATTGGTTGGCTTGGGAACGTACCTCTTTCTCGTTCACTCACGAGGTAAGCTAATTGACACATTTGCATTTGAGCTTAGAGATTGATTGGCTTGCATTTTGCATGCACGCATTTAACGAGTTCTGCATTTGCATTGTCGCGTTAGTCAAGGCTTCAATACTCTTGTCATTGGAGGTCACTCGTTTGTCATCTTAAGGAACGAAAGATTGTTGTGCTTGGTTTTGAGAAGGAGGTAAAAAATTTTGTTAAAATTGTTTCGGTTGGAAAGGATGATCTGGATTTGAAGCACTGTTTGGAAATGATTAAAAATATGGTCGAATCGAACTCGTGTTCGAATTGTTTTGATTCCAAGCGAAGTTAGTATGATTTCTCCAACCAGGATTGTACGCTGGAGAAAATGGATCGTTCCTAACTTTATTAAAAGCATTAATTTGTTCCAACGAATATGGATACTGATCGACGATGTGATTTGTATTATTGCATTTGTAACACACGATTTGAGAAGCTCGATTCATTTGATTTGAGGAAAGGACATTATCGAATTTGTTTATCATTGCATCAATTTTCGCTTCTAAGGTCAAAGAGGATCCTACCGAATGAGCGCTTGATCGAGAGTAATTTGATTTTTCGTTCTAACGTTCCCATTGGGACGACTTTTCGGCTAGGTTTCAAGAAATTGCCAAGAATCATCATGATGTTGGACGAGAAGGTTACCTTGGAACATTGATTTGAGCATTATTCTAGAATTGTTATCAAGTCCATCGTATAAAATTTGGCAAAGAGTCCATTTTCCAAAGTTATGGTGTGGACATTTGATTAAAAGTTCCTTAAATCTTTCAAAATATTTTGCAAATGATTCGCCCCCGAACTGATGAAAGCTTACAATTTCATTTCGAACTTTTGATGTTTTTTCCAAGGGGTAAAACTTCTTTAAAAGGTACTAGTAAATTCTTCCCAAGTTTTGATCGAATTCGAAGACAAACTATACAACCATTTTTCAGCATAATCGGTAAGTGCAAATGGAATTAACCTAAGTTTGATTCCATCGTCACATAGTTGTTGAAATTTAATAGTTGCACAAACTTGTTCAAATTTGGTTAAAAAGATATAAGGATCATCTCGTTCAAGATAGCCGAATTTCAGAAGCGTGTTAATGTGATTTCAATGAATCACAAAGTGATTGTCCATTGGGGTGGGTAAGGTGATGCAAGAAGGGATAGAAACTCAATTGGGGAAGATTCTATCCATAAGAGTTCGAGAGGCGTTCTCGTTTTCCATTTCAGGAGGATTGCTTATTTGAGCTAAACGATTTGTAGAAGGGTCTCGAATCCAAGTATTCATAGAAGTGTCACAAGTCCAAGTACTCATGCACTAGTGAAAGTTGAGAAGAAAAAGAAGTTAGAATCGTTTAGAGAATGAAATAGGATTTGGAAAATGAAGTGCAAAATTGTTTTTTTTTAAGGAATGAACCTATTTACCAAGCGAAGTTTATTTTTGAAAAGAAAAGTTTGAATTTTTTTCTTCGTTTTTGACCTTTTTTTTTCTTTTCAAATTTTTATATGTTTTTGTTTTTGAATTTTTAATATTTGCCAAAAGGATTTTTATTTTTAAAAAATGGGAATTTGATTTTTGTCTTTGAATTCTCAATTTTTTTATTTTTGGAAAGATTTTCTTTTTTTTGATTGAAAAATTTTAAAGGAAAGGAAAAAGGATTTTTTGGATTAAAAGCTAAATTAAGTAAAATTTACAATTTTTTTATTTTTTATTTTGGATTTTTTGTTTTTGAAATATGCATGAACTAATGCAACTAAGTGAATGCGAAGGACTTAATTACACTTTTCTATCCCCAGTAGCTCCCAACCCAAAATTGTATAATCACATTATGTCTTAAATCAACAAAAATATTTCTTAGTCAGGTAACTGGCAGGGTTATCGGTGTATTAGGAATCTCCATAGCAATGCAACCGAGTTTAATTACCTTCAGAGGTACAACCACTATAATATTTACGAATCCTCGTTATATTTATAAATGGTTATTGTTTGCGCCAAAATTGGTCACATACCCCAAGTATTGTGAAAGCACCAGTGTTGGAATATAAGTCAGCAATATCCAAACACAAATCACAGATCTAAGCAAGCAACACGCAGCAAAATAGAAATTATGAACAAGAACACACAATTTATAGTGGTTCGGCTATCTCCGGCCTACGTCCACTTCAAAGGTTTTAACTTTTATTGATGTTCTTCGCTGATTACTCTTGATTACAGCGGATTACAGTTGATGATAGCTCTTAAATTTGAATACAATGATAATGAAGTATGGAATTCAATCCGGCAAAGTCTGGACGTTCAGTGGTGGAAGCTCCCAAAAGATCCCCTTTTCTGAAGGCTTCAGGTTGCTATTTATAGGCGTAGGAGGCCCAGATCTCGCTCAAACTTCGGGAGACTTCTTCTGGCACGTGAGTGGGCCAACGCGACCGACCCCACCAAGTTTCGACTCGATCTGACATCGATTCGAAGTGATTTCGAACCCATCAAGAAATGGTCCAATTGAGCTGAAACTTGGCAGGGACAATCTTTATCTTGTATGGAAACTACTGTGAAAATTTTGTCGCATTTGGATTAGTGGTTTAGGAGATACGATCGGTTCGAATGGGAGTTTTTCGATTGGCTGTGTTGTTCGAATCGAACGCTTCGAACCCCTGAGCTCGAATCCATGGATTCATGTGGTTCAGTGGTGACGTGGCGCACGTCCTTCGAGTCGATCCGGTCTTCTCTCCGGGTTGAACGCTTCGACTCCATATACTTCGGCACATTCGAACCGATGAAAGACACGTCATCATGGTTGGTTGGCCCAGTGGGTTCGAATGAAGCTTCACAGGTGGGTTCGAACAGGGCCTCTGTGATGGGTTCGAACAGGGCCTCTGTGATGGGTTCGAACAGGGCCTCTGTGATGGTTCGAACAGGACCTCTGTGATGGGTTCGAACAGGACCTCTGTGATGGGTTCGAAACTTTGGTTTTCCCCTCCAAATTGAATCGATCATAACTTGAGCATATGAACTCGGGTTGACTTGAAATTTGAGATGCTGACTTCTACGGTCTTTCTCGCCGTGTCCCATCAATTGTGGCTCAATCTGGACTCGGACAAAATTCATCGATATCCATGGTAACCCTGCAATGCATGGTTGATATTCAAGAATAATAATCATTGATTTTTAGTAAATTCTAAGTATCTCAACTTTGCCAAAAGTTGAGATAACACTTTGCCTCCAAAAACATGCCTTTTTGTAAAAGGTATGTTTTGAACGGTCTTAAATCGAATGTAGTAAATTCATGTTTCATTCATAGCTGCAGCATTATCAATCAAGTTTATGGCTGTTCGAAGCCGAATCAGCATTCGTGAAGTTCTGTAGTCTCTCCGGACTATTAATGGCTACTCTGAACCCTTATTAAGTCCATTCTAGACTTAGTGATTGAATAGAAAGATCCTATTGCACTATGGCGTTGCCTTCTATCCCTCGCACTCTGGTCCTGGTTAGGACGTATAGCGATGTCATGGTCGTTCTGGACCGATCATAGCCTCTCAGGGCTCTTGCTGGATCCCATCCTGTCACTCTCCGGTGAAGGGGAGACAACGCTTAAGTGAGTTGATCCTGTCGCTCTCCGGCGAAGCAACTCACTTCTTGCACTCCGGTTCAGCGTATTTGAACATTAAGCGATGTGTTGGACGTTCGAGACCGATCATAGCCTCTCCGGGCTCTTGCTGGATCCCATCCTGTCACTCTCCGGTGAAGGGGAAACAGCGCTTAAGTGAGTTGATCATGTCGCTCTCCGACGAAGCGACTCACTTCTTGCACTCCGGACCCCGCCTCTCCGGGTAGGGTCATAAAGCGATTATTTTCATATTGGTATTAATGTTCATCCTCTGACTCTCCGGTCAAAAGGCTTATTGCAAGAAGTTCTAATTTATTTATTAAAATTCGAGTTCTAGATGTTCAATCTCAAACATCAGAAAAAGCTAAACACTGCCTCTCCGGGAATATCGATCTATCTCCATCTCAGAGCATGCCTAGGGATCTCTCCGGTTCCCGTGCATGTGTAAGTGGAGTAACCGTTTATTTTGAAAACAAATCTAAATAGAATTATTCGACCGAAGTTCAAATCCTGCACTTGGCCCTTGCCATCTTTAATCAGTGGATGACGAGTCGTGATCTCGATCCAGGATCGTTCCTGTTAGGTGGAGGCGGTAGTTGTTCAGGCCTTACCGCCGCAGTCCGTTCTCTGACAAATTGTGGCAATCTACCACCCCTGGCATGTTCTTTCACCTCATCCTTTAGGTGGCGGCATTCATCTGTGGTGTGCCCATCCAGCTCATGGAATAGGCAATATTTTCCAGTCCTGCGCTCCCGCTCAGTGGGATCCCTTATAGGTGGCTTTCGATAGGGGAGTTGCCCCCGAGTTTCAGTGTAAATTCTTTCTAGGCCTGCATTCAGATCTGTGTACTGCCTAAATCTTGGTTCTCAGAATTTCTTCCGTTTAGCAGGACCATCATGTCTATCATCCTGTTTTCTTTTTCCCTTGTCCGCTCTTGACTGTTCTCTGGAGGTTCCTTCGCTCTGCGCAACATTTGTTTCCAGCCTCTCGGCTCGTGATTCTTCTAATCGGATGAACTTTTCGGCTTTATGAAAGAACTCTCCAAGATCTTGTGGTGGATCTTTAGTCAGAGAATCTTTAAATTTGGTGCCTTCCGCGACTCCTGCCACCGCCGCCATCAAAATCATCGATGGATCCGGACGATCTACAGAAGTCACTGTTACATTGAATCTTAGTAGGAAATCTTTTATGGACTCTCCGGCCCTTTGCTTGATCGAAGCTAAAGTCATCACGCTCTTGGGTCACGTCACATGGACCCGGAACTGTCTCATGAAGCAGTCTACAAGCTCGCTCCATGTTCTGATTGATCCCGTCTCTAGTTGCCTGAACCAAAGTGCAGCCAAATCCGACAAATATAGAGGGAAGCATCGTGCCATCACTTCCTCGGATGCCCCTAGCACTTCCATGTGCCTAATATATCTGGTAATATGTATGGTCGGGTCTGACCTCCCGTCATAAGGTTCTAGCGTTGGTAGTTTGAATTTTGGAGGGTTCCTTGCGTTTCGGATGTTCGGAGTGAACGGACTCCGACTAACTTCTTCCAGTCCTCCACTAGGTAGTCCTCCTCTCATGATTCGTCGCATTAGGCCAATCATTCTCTCGTCTCCGTCTAGGGGTTGCCCCCTTGTCAAGTTCCTATCCTGTCCCCCGAGCCTCGAAGGGAATTCTGGTACATATTCTTCTAGTGGCTCGTTAGCATATGTATTGACTCTAGCTTGTTGAGCTCCGTCTATCGGTCTTCCAGCATCGGACCCTGAGGGTCTGCCCCCAGGTCCTTGTTGATCACCTTCAACTCCTATATTCTGGTCCTGAACCTGACCTTCGTTAGCTTCTGTAATCCTGATTCCTTGTCCCGCACTTGCAGTTGTTGTAGTTGGTCCAAGGTTCTGCATATTCACCGCCCTCATTTGTTCGAGGAAATTCTGCAGCATCTCCTGTTGGGTCTTCATCATGCTTTCGCGTATTGAATTAGCCATAGCCTCCATCTCGTCTCTAGTGATGTAGACGGAAGCTTGTCCTTCCCCTGCTCCTGAGGACGCTTCTTGGCTTCCTCCCTGTTGGCTCCGATCAACTCTTTGTCTTGTTTGTCGAGTCATTGTTTCTGAATTGGAATTCTTTAAACTTTCGAATCTAAACTCTGAATCTGATGTAGCGGGTGCTAGTTCTTCTCAGTGAAAGCACCAAAGTGTTTGCGCCAAAATTGGTCACAAACCCCAAGTATTGTGAAAGCACCAGTGTTGGAATATAAGTCAGCAATATCCAAACACAAATCACAGATCTAAGCAAGCAACACGCAGCAAAATAGAAATTATGAACAAGAACACACAATTTATAGTGGTTCGGCTATCTCCGGCCTACGTCCACTTCAAAGGTTTTAACTTTTATTGATGTTCTTCGCTGTTTACTCTTGATTACAGCGGATTACAGTTGATGATAACTCTTAAATTTGAATACAATGATAATGAAGTATGGAATTCAATCCGGCAGAGTCTGGACGTTCAATGGTGGAAGCTCCCAAAAGATCCCCTTTTCTGAAGGCTTCAGGTTGCTATTTATAAGCGTAGGAGGCCCAAATCTCGCTCAAACTTCGGGAGACTTCTTATGGCACGTGAGTGGGCCCACGCGACCGACCCCACCAAGTTTCGACTCGATCTGACATCGATTCGAAGTGATTTCGAGCCCATCAAGAAATGGTCCAATTGAGCTGAAACTTGGCAGGGACAATCTTTATCTTGTATGGAAACTACTGTGAAAATTTCGTCGCATTTGGATCAGTGGTTTAGGAGATACAATCGGTTCGAATGGGAGTTTTTCGGTTGGCTGTGTTGTTCGAATCGATCGCTTCGAACCCTTGAGCTCGAATCCATGGATTCACGTGGTTCAGTGGTGACGTGGCGCATGTCCTTCGAGTCGATCCGGTCTTCTCTTCGGGTTGAACGCTTCGACTCCATATACTTCGGCGCATTCGAATCGATGAAAGACACGTCATCATGGTTGGTTGGCCCAGTGGGTTCGAATGAAGCTTCACAGATGAGTTCGAACAGGGCCTCCGTGATGGGTTCGAATAGGGCCTCCGTGATGGGTTCGAACAGGACCTCTGTGATGGGTTCGAAACTTTGGTTTTCCCCTCCAAATTGAATCGATCATAACTTGAGCATATGAACTCGGATTGACTTGAAATTTGAGATGCTGACTTCTACGGTCTTTCTCGCCGTGTCCCATTAATTGTGGCTCAATCTGGACTCGGACAAAATTCATCGATATCCATGGTTATCCTGCAATGCATGGTTGATATTCAAGAATAATAATCATTGATTTTTAGTAAATTCTAAGTATCTCAACTTTGCCAAAAGTTGGGATAATAGTTATTAGTCTGTCGTAGGATAGACACTAAGAAATAAATTGATCAATGAAAACAATTGTGAAGATACAATTAAGCCCTAGATAAGCTCGCGACACCCTTAAGTCGAATGTCTAACCTTTATTGTTAGTCAAATAATACGATGATATGTGATTTGTGGGTTAAGGAAAGGGTGATGACATCCCGCACCTTATGTGAATTTGGGTATTGCCCTTAGAAAATAAAAACAAGATGAGATGAATGTAAAACAGAAATTAAACGTGAATTTACAATGCAACTAAAATGTAGTTTGTTTTTGTTTTTGGATTTCGAATTTTTTTAATATAAATGCGAATGCAAGCAACCAACAATGCAATTCAAAATAAAACTAGAGATGAAAGCACAATATCAGAGCCGTGCGGATTATTGGCAATTTTTTGATGCAAGCAAGCAAAACAAAGTGATTCCTCTAAATTTGCTGCTTTAACAACCTAAAATGAAAATCAAGATATTTACAATTGTATATATATATATATATATATATATATATATATATATATATATATATATAGATATAGACACACACACATACATATACATATATACATATATATCAAAGAAGTCTTAAAACAAAGGAAAAATACAATCAACTAGAACTAACTGAAAACAACTCGCTCTTTTTTTTTTACAAAGAAAACTAAACAGATTAAAACAAAACGAAAACAAACTATAAACTAAAAAATTATATAAAGCAACAAGCACGGCCCCAAACTGATCATGCCTGGCCCAAATTTAATTACCTTACCCTTTCACTAAATTGAACACCCGAACCTCTTTCTCGTTTTTTATTTTATCTCATTTCATTACGCAGTGAGTTTGTGATTCTTAGTAATCAAAATCAAAAGCGAACTCAAAATCGAACTGGAATTGAATAAAAATTGAAGTTTGCGGATTGGTCCTGGTGGCGTCGATTGACGAGGTAAGGTGATTCGAGTTTGAGTGGTGATGGCTTGTGGGCTGCGAAAGTGCAGGAGGAAGTGGGTGAAGCGTTGTAGTCGCGAATGTTTTCAATTTCGCGTGTTTTGAGCTATGTGATGGAGTTTGTTCGAGGAGCAGTTTTGGTGAAGGCGATCGATTGAAGTGGCGATTGGTGAACTGTGTGGAGTTTGGTGGTGAGTCGCGGAAGGTTGCAGAAGAAGCGACGGGGCGATTTAGGATGATTGTAGTGTTTGATTCATTGTTGAAGGAAGTGGTTCGACTTGGATTTGAGTTTCGTGAAGTTGTCAGTGAGGAAGTTGCAGCAGTCTTATGTTTCAGTGGTTTGCGAATTGGGTGATGTTGCGGTAGAGGGTTGAATTAGAAGGAAGGATGGATGGTCGTGCTGGTTGAATGGCAAGGTGAAGTAGCTATTTTTGGATTTTTGGTTGTTGTATGGTGGTTCGAAATTATAGAAAAGTGGATGGTTGTGGTTCATGGGGAGTTTGATTGTTGTGGAGGGAAGGAGGCAGTCTAGAAAGGTGGAAATGTTAATTGGGAAGGAGTGGTTATTAGTGACAGTGCTGAAGTTTGTTGAGTCGCAGTGGTGAAGTTGCACAGAAGGAAAGTAGAGGATATTGACAAAATGCAGAGAAGTGGACAGGGGAGGATGGTCAGGTGCTTGTTGATGAGGGTGAATATGTAGTTGGCAAGGTGGATGTCGGTGTGTTGTAATTGCTGTTAGAAAAGATTGTGGAGGAGTTGGAATGTAAGTGGCATGGTTTGTTATGTTGTATAGGTGATGGAATGAAGTCGAGCAGCAGATTGTTATGTTGTAACTGTAAAAGAAGGCAGTTGACCGGTTAAGTTGTAGGGGGATGGATAGTTTGGTTTTGGCAAGGGTGGGTTGCAGAAAGTGGGTAGAAGCAATTTGTCAGTTACTGTATGAAGTGGTATGTTGCTTTTGTGGGTAAAGTTGGTATGACAGAATGAAGGCAGAATGAAGGAAGGATGAAGGAAGAAGTTGAGGTGTTTGGTTTGTATATGATGAGGGAAGTCAGTAGTGTTTGTTGCACAGAAAAGATAGAAGTTTGAAGGTTACGGAGTTGCAGTTTGCCAGTGAAGTGGAAGTGGTAAGAATTGGGGATAGAGGAATGTTGTTGTTTGATGATGTGGATGGAATTTTGAAGGGTGATGACTGCTACATGGTTGATACAAGTATGGTGTGATGGTGTGAGGCTGACTTCACTGTATGATGGAGGTAGAAGTCGAGCATGAAATTGGTTTGCAGGGTTTATGGTCAGTTGGACAGTGCAAAAATGAAATGGGGAAGTACAAGCAGTTGTGATGAGCAGAAGAACTGTCTTGTAATGAAGTATGTAAATTGTGAACATGGTGGACAGAGCAGTAAACAGAGAGGCAAAGAGCAAAAATAATGGCAATGCAATGTTGTTTTTTTTCTTTTTTTTAATGTAAATTGTAAAATGAAATGTAAACTGTAAATGAAATGGAAATAAAATATTTTGTTTTTTCTAATATGCAAATGCAAAATAGACTAAAACTAGAAAACAATGACACACAAACAAAATTGAAAACAAAAACCACACAGAAAAAGAAAAGAAAAAAAAAAAAAAAATGCAAACACACAAAAATCAAAGGAAAAATAGAAGATTAAAATCAAAACTATTCCCTAGCAACGGCGTCAAAAACTTGTTTGATGACGGAATTTTTATCGAATAATAAAACCGTCGACAAATTTTGAAATAAAAATTAATCACAAGCGTACGGTGTACAAATCTAGTATGTGGTGAGTGTGAGTCGATCCGCAGAGAATTGTTAATATTTTAAAACTTTCTAATCAATCAAATTAAACCAAAATGTGAGAGTATTGTTATAACAACAAAATGAAGCCAAAACATAGAATGAAAATGTGATTAAAAACTATGCGATTAGAAAACAATTTAGAGGCAAATCTACTCTCATATTTATGTAAATTAACAAGTATACAATCTATGATCTCTATTTTTTATAATAACTTACATAAATGTTGCATTTATCGTAAGTATGGTTTATTTATGTTATTAGTAAACATAACTTAAACCTTCAAACTATAATACAACAAATAAACCACTTATCAATTCTCATGAAAAAGAAGCCAAAGCAAAAGCTATTTTAAATATGATCTATTTACTATTGTAATTAGTAATATAGATTGTTAACGCTAAATATTGAACGCTAACACCCCGGTGTGTAGAAGGTAATTATGAAAGCACCACCCGTTGGTACGGGAACAAAGTATAAGCAGAGAAATCACAGAAAAGCTATAAAAGACACAATATTTATAGTGGTTCGGCTTAAGATCTAGCCTACGTCCACTTTAAAGCTCTTTATTGCTGATTTGGTTACAATTATTTACAATCAACTCCGATTACAACACACTTAGACAAATAGCTCAAACCCCGATGTAGAAGAATCCTTCGAATGCATGGCGAATGAGTTAGATTTCCTCTTGAGATTTGTTGAAATGTCTTTGGTGATTGGAGTGATAGAAGTGTTGCTTGAACGTTGCTTGAAGTCGAGACAATGGCCGAGTAATGGCGTCCAGGAAGTGAGCCAAAAAAAAAAGTCCCTTCAATGTTGGAGGTGGCCATGTATTTATAGGCAAATTTCTGGGCTGGAATTGTTGATCAAGTCATAAGTCGTGACCGACTCAGGATGAACCGTGACCGACTCACATACCACGAGTCAGCAGGCAGCGGCATAGGTGTATCGGTATTAAGCTTGTTCCTTGTTCGCTTGAGTCGCCAACGACTTATGATAGGTCGTTAGTCATCCTGAGTCGTTGAAATCCTTAGGTCGGTCTGCCCCATGAGTCGCTAACTCCATGAGTCGTTAACCCGTTGAGTCGGCCGGCACCTTTAAGTCGCTAAGGTTATAACCCGGTGAGTCGTTATCCCTCCTGAGTCATTGAGTCGTAACCCTTCAAGGCCGTTAAGTCGGTAACTCCTCAAGGCTGTTGAGTCGGTAACTCCTCAAGGCTGTTGAGTCGGTAACTCCTCAAGGCTGTTGAGTCGGCAACCAGATAAGTTGAGTCGCTGGCTTACTTCACTCTTTAAGTCGTATACCGTTTTGGTCGGGGCGCTGCCCCGCACCCCGCCGGGGCGCTGCCCCCTGGACCCCAGCGACCTGACCGGGCAGGTCGATCACCGTAGCGGTGGCGTTGCCCCCGCACCTCCACCTTGGGGGGTTGGCACCCCCCTGGACCCCCCCTTCGTAGGGGATCTTATCTGAAAAGCCATTCAACAGAACTTGCTTTGTTGGGATGCTGAGTTGACTATTCTTCGAGATGAACTATCATTGGTTTCTCGGTCGATTTTTGATATCACGGCCATGCTGAAAAAGTGGAGTTAACACTTGCCCCTCGAAGTATACGCCTAGGGACTAGGTCGTGTGCTTCGATTCTTCTTAACTCGTGCTTTACTGAGCTGCTGAGCTTGTACTTAGGCAACTTTGCTTTGTTTTGACCTGAAGCCTTTTAAACTTGACCAATGCGAATCAATGGAACTTTGACCTGAACTTGTTGCATCTCTTTACAGATTATTTTAACAACCTGTTAAACGCACCATTTGCAGAAAAATAGGGCGAATATACTCATCACCGATTGCCCATATCGAGTGATGGATTAGATCAAAGAACTGGTATTTTACTGTAAGCAAATTAGTATGGTCTTGATGAAGTGTTGCGAATCAATTATCTTGGATGAAGTATCAACACAAAGTTTACACAGTTATAACTGCTATCTGCATTGACACCGCACTTACTTTCAAATAACAAGCCTTGAATTCTTCTGAATTGACATATGCCAACCAGTATTATTTCAAGTATTGCTTTATTTACTTGTTATTTTAGTAGCTTTGCACAACACTTCACACGCTTTTAGAAAACGTGCACCTTTACTTTTGAATATTCAGTTCTTCATATAGAATGTCTTTTCGATAAGAAGAGTAGTGGGGCAAACTGGATCTTCCCATTTCTGGGATTTTCAAAATCTGAGTTGTCCGGTACTAATTTCATTCTTTACTTTTGCAGTACTTCCTTCCTCTTTCCGAATATTCCAGTCAGAAGTCAATTTTTAAAAGACTAAGTGCTGTGACGGTTAAGGGGAGGAGCGTTAAATTTTTTGCTAAAAGATGGATTTTCGCACTAATTCGGACTTTTGCACTCTTTTTGGTTGACTTAGCTTCACGATGCCCCTGGTTTTCAAGAAGAAACTTCAGATGCCCCAGCTTTCGCAAAGGAACTTGCGTCAATGGAACCTGTTGCGGAAGCCTTATTGGTGTAATGTTTTACTCCATTTGACGGTGTGGGGTCATCCTTCTTGTTTTGCCTTTTGAAACCCGCACGTGCATAACAAATTTTATAGAAACTTTTGTCTGTATTTGAGAATGTATTTATTCCTCATTTTCATACAAGTTTCTTTATTCTCTTTGCATGATATTGCAGTGAGCTTGTGGTACATTGCTTGGGTACTGCTTTTATTAATGTAGCAATATTATATTGCCCCCATACCATAACTCATTGTAATATTCTCCATTTTGAGGAGATTTTGGAGAACAATTCTTCTGTTTTTAGAAGACTTGTACTCTTACTTTAGAGAATAACTGTTCCATTTTGAGAAGGCATGCACTCTTTCTTTAGAGAATAATTTTCCATTTTTGAGGAAATATTATTCTTGCTTTAGTAGAGTGCGCCTTGTGCTGGAGAAGCCTTTCTTCTTTTTTTTTTTTGTTGCGCCTCGCTGGAGGGCTTTGATTTGACATTTCAACTCTGGAGAAGTGGGCCTCCACAGAGATTGCACTTCAGCTCCGGTGAAATGTGCCCCCGAAGAGGTCTTTATTTGGCATTTCAGTTCTGGAGAAGTGGGCCTCCGATTTATGCTAAAAACCCATAATTCATGTATGTTAGATCTATGCTCATTTATTTACGAAATTGCCATTTTAGTTATAAATGCCTATTTAGATCTTGATTGACTACTTATTTGTTTGGATTAATGTTTGCCTTGTTTGATTGATATAAATGAGTTATCTAGTTGATAGATTTGGACAAGTATGGTCAAAGACGATTCAAAAGCTACGGAAGAGGCTCTTGAATGGTGAAAGTTGCTTAAGACATATGTAGCGGATGTTGAAGCTCATATGTATGGATTGGATGATGTTGAGATGGAACTTTGCCATGATGCGATGAGGCAAACCATGTTGTTGAGTTGAGACTTTGCTATGGTGTGATAAAGCGAAGTATAATGTGATGAAGACTTGGCGTAATCCAGGCAGGGATCATTCCAAGCATGTTGATAACTCGAGGGATGGTTCGAGTTGGTTGATAATGGATTGCTCGAGAGGTAGCTTAAGCTAGTATGAGAATAGTCGTCGAGGAGGATGACTAGGAGGCTTAGATCTCATTGTTGTTGAAGGTTCTAGCATGCTCAAAAGCAAGAGTACATGGGGCGCCCATAACGACTACAGGTAGGTAGTCGGGACACCCAAAAGACTACAGGTAGGTAGTTGAGTACTCTGGGCAGAGTAGGTAAGTCCTAGGCACGGGTCACGATGACGTGCGGAGCTATGTCTAGAACCGGGGTTACCATTAGCCCTTGACAGGTGGTCATTCAACTAACGGTGAAATCAAAGCAATGATAACAGTGATAGCCAGAGTCATGGATGTTTGGACGTTTGGTTGTATCATCATTCGGCCTCAAGAGCGGTGTGTTCTGGGTGCTTATCTGATCTTGGTTTAGGCCTTGGGGGTTTGTATTTGGAAAACATCGTCCTTGACTCGAGTGGTTATTGCTTTACCTTAATTGTCTGCTATGTTATGCTTGCTTCTCCTTAGTGTGTGTCTGGGGGCTATCACTGTAGAGAGAGGTGGAGTGGGATGGTTTGGTTCCTATTCCTTTTATCCCTTATGCTCTTTTGGTATGTTTGATAGTTGATTTACTGCTCACTAAGACTTTGTCTGACTCAAGGTTTTATGTCTCCTCTTATTACCTTGGGCTGTTCATCCATGTTGGGATGGGCAGACTAGGTAGTAGGTGACAGGTGTTGTTCTTCGAGATCTACGCTGTTGGCGACGAAGACGAGCAGGAGGCTTTTGCATATTATCTCCTATATGTACTGGGTATCCGCTGCTATATTTGATTGAGTGTTATGTAGTGAGGCTTTGATGTATGGATGATTAACATGTTTGTATAAAACTATTATGATGCTTATATGATGATTTTCTATTATGAAGCTTCACTATATATATTTCTCTATTGTATTTTATCCATGCGCTGTGAGTTATACGATGGAGCTTCTGTTTTATTTTACCCTGACTATTGTCCATGGCTGCCTGGCATACCTTTCAGCGCTCTTTTCTCTTGTTTTGGTGCTGGAGTCATGGGCGGTCGTCACATTTGGTATCAGAGCCTTGGTTAATCGATTTTAGCCAACGCTCGCTGACGTAACTACGTATGAGAGACGTAATTGTATTTTGATGGATGATTACTATATATAATATAGTAGTTTAGAAGGATTTGAACTCCTTATGCAGTTGTTTCTCAAAGGTGTTCTAATCATTTCTTTTTCTAGATACTAAAAATGAGTCGAAGAGGGAGACCAGCTGCAAGGGAAGGCCGTGCTACTGAAGGAGCTGTTGATTATGGAACTATGTTCGAAGCGATGATGACTTCGATCATGAGGAGGATACCAGCTTCAGGATCATCAGTAGATGTGGGAGTTCAAGTTCAAGCCCCAAGATCGGTGGATTTTGCTAAGCTTTGCAAGGACTATACTTCTCTCGGAGGAAAAGCTTTCTTGGGGATAGAGTCGACCATTGAAGTGCAAAGATGGATAGATGCATGTCGAAGGATCTTTGGTGACTTAGGAATTGAGGATGCAACTAAGAGGAAGCTTGCATCGAGACAGCTTCAGGGAAGAGCTGCTGATTGGTGGAATTCTATTACCATCGATACTCCAGAAGAAGAGATTACTTGGGAGCAATTCCAAGTTAGATTTGAAGCTAAGTTCATCTCTACGGCTCAGAAGTCTGTTTTGTTCAAGAGGTTTGTAGAGCTCAAGCAAGGTGGGAGGTCCGTTCTTGAGTATGTCTCTGAGTTTGAAGCTTTGTCTAAGTATGGCAGATCGTATATTGATTCTCCCTATCAGAAGAATGAAAAGTTTGTGACTGGTCTGGATGCTTATCTCGGGAGGCAGTTAGTGGATCATTTGGATGATCCGTTTGAGAAGCTTGTGGAGAAAGCTCTCAGGCACGAGAGTTTGTTTCCTAAGGAAGTATCTGTTGTTGCTGTAACCAAGGAAGGATCTAAACCACAGCAGAATGAGAACAGGAAGAGGAAGCAGCAGCAGCAGCATCAGAGGGGTAAGGATGGTCCGAAGAGGCCAAAGGGCGAAGTGACCTGCTACAACTGCCAGCAGAAGGGCCATCTCTCTAGAGATTGTAAGAATCCCAAGGTGCCGGGAAAGTGTTATAACTGTGATAAGCCGGGACATATCAAGAAGGATTGCCCAGAACCAAGGAAAGACAAGCAGATTGTGAAAGCTTATGCTTTGGGGGCTGTTCCACCGTCTTCGAAAGCTCCTACTGCTGAAGAGAAGGGGAAGAGTGTGGTGGTTCAAGGTACTCTTTCCATTTGTGGTGTTCCAGTTAGAGTGTTGTTTGATACTGGAGCGTCGCATTCTTTTGTTTGTGAGGATTTGGTAAGCCGGTTGGGTTTAAAACCGGATATTGTTGATAGGCCATTGGTTGTGACTAATCCAGTTGGGGGTTCGTCATGTTTGTGTATGATATGTCATGGTCTAGTTGTGTCGAGTCATGATTGCTCGTTTGTTTGTGATTGTTTTGTTCTGAACTTTGCAGGGTTAGGAATTATTTTGGGTATGGACTGGCTTAGGAAGTATGCGGTAAGGATTGATTGTGAGAGGCTGCAGGTGACAGTCGGGAATGTGGAAGGGCGAAAGGTTGTGATACAATGTAAGCATGAAGAAGGCGACTTCATGAGCTTCATGTATTCGCTGGTTGTTCCACGGGATGAACTGTCATCGGTGCCTACTGTGAATGAATTTGAGGACGTCTTTGACGAAGTCAAAGGGTTACCGCCGCATAGGGAGATCGAGTTTCGTATCGATCTAGTTGAGGGAGCCAGACCTGTTGTGATGCCTCTTAGGCGGATGGCGCCTAGGGAGCAGCAAGAGTTGAAGGTGCAAGTTGATGACCTTTTGCAGAAAGGATTCATTCGGCGTAGTGTGTCCGAATGGGGTGCACCAATTGTGTTCGCAACCAAAGCGGATGGATCGTTGAGGTTGTGTGTCGATTATCGTGAGCTGAATAAGGTGACTAAGAAGAACAAGTATCCATTGCCGAGAATAGATGACTTGTTTGATCAGCTTCACGAGGCTAAGGTGTTTTCTCAGATGGATTTGGCAACGGGATTTCACCAGTTGAGAGTGGCTAAGGATAGTGTTCCGAAGACTGCTTTTAGGACACCATCCGGTTTTTATGAGTGGCTGGTAATGCCGTTTGGATTGACTAACGCACCAGCATATTTTGTGGATCTTATGAATAGAGTGTTCAGAGATCGGTTGAACAAGTTTGTACTTGTGTTCGTGGATGATATTTTGGTTTACTCCAGAACTGAAGAAGAGCACAAGATGCACTTGAGGATTGTTTTGGAAATCCTGCGGAAACATCAGCTGAAGGCTAAGTTTTCGAAGTGTCACTTCTGGAAGAGTGAAGTGAGGTTCTTAGGTCATGTTATTTCTGGAAATGGAATAGCGGTTGATCCCGCTAAGGTGGCAGCGATCCAGGATTGGGTTAGACCTAAGAATGCATCTGATGTGAGAAGTTTTCTTGGATTAGCAGGATATTATCGACGATTTATCAAAGACTTTTCCAAGATAGCTGCACCGTTGACAGGATTGACGAAAAAGAACCAGGTGTTCAGATGGGATGATAAGTGTGAGCAAGCTTTCGTAATCCGGAAAGAGCGACTGACGAGTGCTCCTGTTTTGACTATTCCAAGTGGGAATGATGAGATGGTGGTTTACACCGATGCATGTGGCACTGGACTTGGAGCAGTGCTGATGCAGAAGGATAAAGTTGTTGCGTATGCAAGTCGACAACTGAAGTCGCATGAAAGGAATTATCCGACTCATGATTTGGAGTTAGCGGCGATTGTGTTTGCTTTGAAGATATGGAGACATTACCTATTGGGGGTTCGATTCGAGTTGTTTACGGATCATAAGTCGTTGAAGTATCTTTTCTCCCAAAAGGATTTGAATCTTCGACAGCAAAGGTGGTTAGAGTTTTTGGCATCGTATGACTTTGGTATAGCCTATACTCCGGGAAAAGGTAACACAGTGGCAGATGCGTTAAGTCGAAGACATGCAGGTTTAGAAGCCATGTTTTCAGAATGGAAGAGTCTTGAGTATTTGGCTGGATTTGACTTCAGGCCTAGATGTGAATTGGAACCTGAGATGTTGGCAAACTTATCGATAAGACCTACTCTTATGGAGAGAATTGGCGAGAGCCAAAAGTGAGATGATAAGCTTGTCAGGATTATCCGAGATTTGGAATCTGGATTGGAACCAGAGAAGATTAAAGAATTTGAAGTCGATCGAGATGGTTGGCTTCGGAAACAAGGACGATTAGTTGTTCCCGATATTGATGGATTGAGAGATGAAGTTCTGAGGGAAAGTCATCACTCGAAGTTGACGATTCATCCAGGTGGAAATAAGATGTATCGGGATATGAAGAGAACTTACTACTGGGAAGGTATGAAGAAAGATGTTGGAAGTTTTATTTCCAAGTGTATGAACTGCCAGTTGGTGAAAGCTGAGCAGAGGAAGCCCAGTGGATTACTTCAGCCATTAGAGGTTCCTACATGGAAGTGGGAGCAAGTGTCGATGGATTTTATCGATGGTCTACCTAGAACCAGGGCAGGGAATGAAGGGATTTGGGTCATAGTAGATCGGTTGACCAAGAGTGCAAGGTTCATTCCTGTTCGATCGACTAGGACTGCATCGAAGTTGGCTGAGCTTTATGTTAAGTGGATAGTTCGATTCCATGGTGTTCCGAAGAGTATAGTGAGCGATCGAGACCCATTGTTCACTAGTGGATTTTGGAAGAGCTTCCAGGAAGTTTTGGGAACCGAGTTGTGTTTGAGTACAGCTTATCACCCTCAAACAGATGGTCAGACCGAGAGAGTCAACCGAGTTTTGGAAGATCTCTTGAGAGCATGTGTTTTGGACTTCGGAGGATCATGGGAAGATCACCTTCATTTGGTGGAATTTGCATATAACAACAGTTATCAGTCGAGTATTGGTATGGCACCATATGAGGCATTATATGGAAGACCGTGTAACTCTCCGACATGCTGGTTGGAAACTGGAGAAAAGTTGATACTTGGGCCAGAGATGATTCGACAGACTTCGGATTGTATAGAGATCGTTCGGCAACGAATGAAGGCAGCCCAAGATCGTCAGAAAAGTTATGCAGATAATCGTCGTAAGGATTTGGAGTTCGACGTAGGCGATATGGTTTTCGTAAAGATTTCTCCATTAAAGAATATTATAAGATTTGGGAAGAAAGGGAAGTTAACTCCGAGATTTGTTGGACCATTCCCGATTATCGAGCGAATTGGAAAGCTCGCGTATAGATTGGAGTTACCAGGGAAGATGGCGGGTGTGCACAATGTTTTTCACGTATCGTATCTACGGAAGTGTGTGCATGACCCAAGTACTGTGGTTTCTGCTGATAGCTGTGAAGATTTGGAGGTTGATCCAGAGGTTAGAAGACCTCGTAAGCCGCTTCGTGTTATTGGAACTGACACGAAACAGCTTAGGAGAAAGACGATTACGTTGCTCAAGGTACAATGGAGTGATGATGTTAACGACTGTACGTGGGAGGAGGAAGAGAGGATGAAGGCAGCTCATCCTGGACTCTTCGAGGTATGGCCCTAAGGTGCCGTGGCATCTCATGAATTTGTAACTTGATTTCTGTCTTAGAATTCTGCATGCTAGGCTAGAATTGGATGCATGGTTTTTGATTGCTATGGATGGTAGGCATGCGGATTATCTTTGATTGTTGTTGTCTGCTTGGAATTTCGGGGGCGAAATTCCTAAGGGGGAGAGAATGTAACGACCCGTATTTTACGTGTCGATATACCATAGAATTCTAGGTCGTCAGTGTTGATAAGTTGTCCATAACCTAAGTCGTAGGGAAAGATAACCCGTATGTTGTTTGAGTCGCAAGGAAGTTAGGTTGAAAAGTTAACTCGAGTTAGTATTAAAACGAGTTAACGAGTTAGTGTCTTTGCGAGTTACGGGTTAGTGTTTAGATAGCGACTTAGGGGATGGACGAGTTAGTGGTTATCGAGTTAGTGGGGTTGGCGACCTAGGGGGTTAGGTCGTTTGGAGGTTAGGTCGTGAGTAGGGGTAAGCGACCTAAGGGTTAGCAAGTTGTATGACCTTAGGAGCTAACGAGTTTAGGGTTACGAGTTAACTCGTATGGAACGACCTAACGAGTTAGCGAGTTAGTAAGAACAGTGGGTTAGCGACTTAGTGATAAGTCGCTCGAGCGACTTAGTGGTAGTAGCTGGTGTTTATAACTCGCAAGGTCTTGTGAGCTAGGTCGTATGAGTCGTAGCATGATAAGTCGGCAGCGACTTAAGTTAGGTCGGGGAAGATTTTAAGTCGGCACTAGGCTAAGCCGCGTGGGATGTTAAGGTGTTAGGTCGTGAAGGGGCTTAAGTCGCTAGGCCGCATGCAGTTAAGTCGGTAGGTCGCTAGGTTGTTGAGGCGGGTTGTTTTAGGTCGCAGGATGTTGATGAGTCGTGGACGACTCATGGATAGGTCGTGACCGACCTAAGGGGCGACGACCTAAGGGTGATTCAGCCTATAAATAGAGGGCTTTGGCACACTTTTTGGCACCGGTTTTTGAAGTGACGAAGTGCTGCCATTTTGGGAACTCGACTACAACATTTCTTCATCTTCTTTTCTCCATTCCAATCTAGTTCTAACATCCATCCAAGATCGAAGATCGAGATCGAAGATTCAAGGGCCAAAGTTGAAGATCTTCATCCAACGAAGCTAGATTTCATCGTTTCTAGCGGGATCTCGACGAATCAAGTTTGGATCTCCGCTGTCCAGATCTGAAGTGGGTCTCTTTTGGAGTGTTTGGGTGATTCGGTGAGTGGTAGTTATCTCTCACGCGGACCCAAAGGAGTGTATTGGATTGGTGGTTTGTTGGAGTGTTGTAGATAGTGATTTTATGCATATTTCCTTAGATCCAAGTGTAGATCCATTACTTATGAAGATGTTTACTTTTGCAAGCTCATTCATCTAGTTGTAGAGACAAAACCCATGATTTATAATTGTTAGATCTATGCTAAAAACCCATAATTCATGTATGTTAGATCTATGCTCATTTATTTACGAAATTGCCATTTTAGTTATAAATGCCTATTTAGATCTTGATTGACTACTTATTTGTTTGGATTAATGTTTGCCTTGTTTGATTGATATAAATGAGTTATCTAGTTGATAGATTTGGACAAGTATGGTCAAAGACGATTCAAAAGCTACGGAAGAGGCTCTTGAATGGTGAAAGTTGCTTAAGACATATGTAGCGGATGTTGAAGCTCATATGTATGGATTGGATGATGTTGAGATGGAACTTTGCCATGATGCGATGAGGCAAACCATGTTGTTGAGTTGAGACTTTGCTATGGTGTGATAAAGCGAAGTATAATGTGATGAAGACTTGGCGTAATCCAGGCAGGGATCATTCCAAGCATGTTGATAACTCGAGGGATGGTTCGAGTTGGTTGATAATGGATTGCTCGAGAGGTAGCTTGAGCTAGTATGAGAATAGTCGTCGAGGAGGATGACTAGGAGGCTTAGATCTCATCGTTGTTGAAGGTTCTAGCATGCTCAAAAGCAAGAGTACATGGGGCGCCCATAACGACTACAGGTAGGTAGTCGGGACACCCAAAAGACTACAGGTAGGTAGTTGAGTACTCTGGGCAGAGTAGGTAAGTCCTAGGCACGGGTCACGATGACGTGCGGAGCTATGTCTAGAACCGGGGTTACCATTAGCCCTTGACAGGTGGTCATTCAACTAACGGTGAAATCAAAGCAATGATAACAGTGATAGCCAAAGTCATGGATGTTTGGACGTTTGGTTGTATCATCATTCGGCCTCAAGAGCGGTGTTTTCTGGGTGCTTATCTGATCTTGGTTTAGGCCTTGGGGGTTTGTATTTGGAAAACATCGTCCTTGACTCGAGTGGTTATTGCTTTACCTTAATTGTCTGCTATGTTATGCTTGCTTCTCCTTAGTGTGTGTCTGGGGGCTATCACTGTAGAGAGAGGTGGAGTGGGATGGTTCCTATTCCTTTTATCCCTTATGCTCTTTTGGTATGTTTGATAGTTGATTTACTGCTCACTAAGACTTTGTCTGACTCAAGGTTTTATGTCTCCTCTTATTACCTTGGGCTGTTCATCCATGTTGGGATGGGCAGACTAGGTAGCAGGTGACAGGTGCTGTTCTTCGAGATCTACGTTGTTGGCGACGAAGACGAGCAGGAGGCTTTTGCATATTATCTCCTATATGTACTGGGTATCCGCTGCTGTATTTGATTGAGTGTTATGTAGTGAGGCTTTGATGTATGGATGATTAACATGTTTGTATAAAACTATTATGATGCTTATATGATGATTTTCTGTTATGAAGCTTCACTATATATATTTCTCTATTGTATTTTATCCATGCGCTGTGAGTTATACGATGGAGCTTCTGTTTTATTTTACCCTGACTATCGTCCATGGCTGCCTGGCATACCTTTCAGCGCTCTTTTCTCTTGTTTTGGTGCTGGAGTCATGGGCGGTCGTCACATTTCAACTCTGGAGAAGTGGGCCTCCACAGAGATTGCACTTCAGCTCCGGTGAAATGTGCCCCCGAAGAGGTCTTTATTTGGCATTTCAGTTCTGGAGAAGTGGGCCTCCGAAGAGTTTGCACTTCAGCGGTGAAATGTGCCCCCGAAGAGGTCTTTATTTGGCATTTCAGCTCTGGAGAAGTGGGCCTCCGAAGAGTTTGCACTTCATCTCTGGTGAAATGTGCCCCCGAAGAGGTCTTTATTTGGCATTTCAGCTCTGGAGAAGTGGGCCTCCGAAGAGTTTGCACTTCAGCGGTGAAATGTGCCACCGAAGAGGTCTTTATTTGGCATTTCATCTCTGGAGAAGTGGGCCTCCGAAGAGTTTGCACTTCAGCTCTGGTGAAATGTGACACCGAAGAGGTCTTTATTTGGAATTTCAGCTCTGGAGAAGTGGGACTCCGAAGAGTTTGCACTTCAGCGGTGAAATGTGCTCCCGAAGAGGTCTTTATTTGGCATTTCAGCTCTGGAGAAGTGGGCCTCCGAAGAGTTTGCACTTCAGCTCTGGTGAAATGTGCCCCCGAAGAGATCTTTATTTGACATTTCAGCTCTGGAGAAGTGGGCCTCCGAAGAGTTTTCACTTCAGCTCTGGTGAAATGTGCCCCCGAAGAGGTCTTTATTTGGCATTTGAGTTCTGGAGAAGTGGGCCTCCGAAGAGTTTGCACTTCAGCTCTGGTGAAATGTGCCCCCCGAAGAGGTTTTTATTTGGCATTTCAGCTCTGGAGAAGTGGGCCTCCGAAGAGTTTGCACTTCAGCTCTGGTGAAATGTGCCCCCGAAGAGGTCTTTATTTGGCATTTCAGTTCTGGAGAAGTGGGCCTCCGAAGAGTTTGCACTTCAGCTCTGGTGAAATGTGCCCCCGAAGAGGTCTTTATTTGACATTTCAGCTCTGGAGAAGTGGGTCTCCGAAGAGTTTTCACTTCAGCCCTGGTGAAATGTGCCCCCCGAAGAGGTTTTTATTTGGCATTTCAGCTCTGGAGAAGTGGGCCTCCGAAGAGTTTGCACTTCAGCTCTGGTGAAATGTGCCCCCGAAGAGGTCTTTATTTGGCATTTCAGCTCTGGAGAAGTGGGCCTCCGAAGAGTTTGCACTTCAGCTCTGGTGAAATGTGCCCCCGAAGAGGTCTTTATTTGGCATTTCAGCTCTGGAGAAGTGGGCCTCCGAAGAGTTTGCACTTCAGCGGTGAAATGTGCCCCCGAAGAGGTCTTTATTTGGCATTTCATCTCTGGAGAAGTGGGCCTCCGAAGAGTTTGCACTTCAGCTCTGGTGAAATGTGCCCCCGAAGAGGTCTTTATTTGGAATTTCAGCTTTGGAGAAGTGGGCCTCCGAAGAGTTTGCACTTCAGCGGTGAAATGTGCCCCTGAAGAGGTCTTTGTTTTGTTTGCATTTCAACTCTGATGAAGTGAAATTCCGAAGAGCGGCTGTTACACTTCAACTCCTGGTGAAATGTGCCTCTGTAGAGGTCTTTATTTTGTTTGCATTTCAACTCTGGTGAAGTGAAATTCCGAAGAGCGGCTGTTCCACTTCAACTCCTGGTGAAATGTGCCTCCGAAGATTGCCTGGAAGTTACTCTCTCATGGTTGGAGGGTCATGACTCCTCCAATCTTTTTTGGTTGAGTAGAGAACTTTCTTTTTTACGGCATATGCTTTGTTAGAGGTCTTTATCCTCCGAAGAGTTGTGCCTCCGAAGAGGACTTTAGTTGTTCCTTGTCCACTTGCTTATGCCTTGTCAGTGATCCTCTATTTTTTTTAAGCTTGCACTCCCTTCTCTTACAAGTAGCCTGTTTAATCCAAAGAAGTGTACTTCATTGCTAGGCCAGTTCACGAGAACGGACATAAGCTTCTTAATTGGATGTTTGTTTGTTCAAACTTCTCAATTTATTAGCTAAAGCCCGTTTTCGGCGAAATCATTGACCGTTCAATTGAAGCACTTCTTATCTAGGATTTAATCTCGGGAATTTTGCGACTTGGAATTTGTTTGTTGAATGATAACAAGAATCACTTGGTCTTGTAATGTGCAAGTTTTGTTTTCGTTGCCTGCAAAAATTTAAATCGACATTTCAGTAATACATTTAATGTACTTTTCAGATCGAAAATAAAGCAAGCATGTAATAATAATAAGGAACACCAGATTTATAGTTTCTATTATTTATTTGCACTGTTTTTACAACGGCATTTTATACAGGAATCATAAATCCAGTATTATTCTATGAATTTTAAGCAAAAGCCATTAAGTGAAATATGGCCATTAGGCATCATCTTCCAGAACAAGGATATTCTCTCCCTCCGGGGCTTGTCTCAAAGCACGAGCATATCTTTCCATCTCGTCCCCACTTCTGTCCGCTGGGTGAGGGCCCCCTATGATAGCATTAATGATAAGCCTCTCAGATCCCTGCGTTGCAGTTCTTTCATTTGGGCCGTAATGATGAGTGAGAAGTATTTGCCCCTGAGTGGATGAGGATGGATCATTCCTGTTTCTCCGAACATATTGCTGAAGTTTATTCTCTTTCAATAGCTTCTCAATTAGATCCTTCAATCGGCGACACTCGTCAGTGTCATGGCCAGGTTGATTGTGGAATTTACAGAATCTTTCACTTTGCGTGGCATTTTTCCTAAGTCTCAACTTTTGTGGTTTAGGATATTCAACAATATCCTTTGTTGCTAAGAAAATGTTCTCTGGAGTATCAGTTAAGGGAGTATAATCCGGCGGTTCAAAGTGGCGGTTTTTCTTTGGATTTCCCTGCTTTTTCCCATCATCATTCTTCCTTTTCTGTCCTCCAGACTCTCCTTTATTAGAAGCAACATTGACATTCTGAATTTCGGTCACGACTGCTTTTGTTGGCACAGGAAAGCCTTCCAAGCGCATAAACTCGTCGGCCTTCTTATAGAATTTCTCAAGTGAGTTTGGCTCCTTCATTTTTAGCCATTTGCCAAATTCACTCGATTTATCGATAGCCCGCATCAGGTAAGTCAAAACCATCCGTGGCTCTGCGTTATCAACCTCGGCCAAGGCTATATTGAAGCGGTTTAAGAACGATCTGATAGACTCCCCGGGATTTTGTTCTAGACTAGAGAGTGACATTATATCCTTGGCCTTTGTAGCATATAGCCTGAACTGATCTTTGAACTTTCGTGTTAAGTCGGAAAATTGATCCACGGATCTAACTGGCAGCTTTGTGAACCAAAGTAAGGCCACTCCCTCTAAGTATATCGGAAAGTATCGGCACTTGATTTCATCTGTTGCTCTTGCCCCGGTCATATGCCAATCGTACTTGTACAGGAACTGATTAGGGTCACTTGTGCCTCGATAGGCCGGGATAGTAGGAGGTACAAATTTCCTTGGAAACTCTGCCTTCAAGATCTTTTCGGTGAACGGTGTCTTACTTGGAGCAAACCCCCAATCATTTTCATCCTCTTGCCTCTGCATGCTCTCTTTCATAATTGAGCGAATCATCCCTGATAGGTACTCCTTATCGTTCAGAGACTTTGCCGGGCAGAAGTCAGCTGCTCTTTCAGAAGTTTGCCTGGGCAAATGTTCGTGAAAAATTGGCTGCGGCCTTGAACCTTCAGCTTGAGAAGGTGCCCCTGTGGCGGTGCCAACTGCTCTTTGAGGGATACCTTTCTCTTGGGAATCATGGGCATCATCTGCAAAGGTCTCTTCATTATTTTCTGTTTGACGGTTTCCCCTAAGTAAAGCATTCATTCTTTCCAGCATTAGAGCGTTCTGGGCTTCCATTTGCTGATATAACCCAGAAACTGCAGCACCAAACACCTCTTGTGTAATTCCAACACTCGGAGCTGCTTCATTTGGAGCAAGAGAAGTGGTAGTATTCTCATGAGCATCACCGGATCTATCAGATCTGAGCTGTCTTCCAGTAGCCATTATCTCGGATAAACTTCTGGTCTTTAGAGAGATTTTTTCAACAAACTTTCGCGAAGCAATCGTGAAAGTATTCCTGAGTTCAATTCTCAGTGAAAGCACCAAAAATGTTAACGCTAAATATTGAACGCTAACACCCCGGTGTGTAGAAGGTAATTATGAAAGCACCACCCATTGGTACGGGAACAAAGTATAAGCAGAGAAATCACAGAAAAGCTATAAAAGACACAATATTTATAGTGGTTCGGCTTAAGATCTAGCCTACGTCCACTTTAAAGCTCTTTATTGCTGATTTGGTTACAATTATTTACAATCAACTCCGATTACAACACACTTAGACAAATAGCTCAAACCCCGATGTAGAAGAATCCTTCGAATGCATGGCGAATGAGTTAGATTTCCTCTTGAGATTTGTTGAAATGTCTTTGGTGATTGGAGTGATAGAAGTGTTGCTTGAACGTTGCTTGAAGTCGAGACAATGGCCGAGTAATGGCGTCCAGGAAGTGAGCCAAAAAAAAAGTCCCTTCAATGTTGGAGGTGGCCATGTATTTATAGGCAAATTTCTGGGCTGGAATTGTTGATCAAGTCATAAGTCGTGACCGACTCAGGATGAACCGTGACCGACTCACATACCACGAGTCAGCAGGCAGCGGCATAGGTGTATCGGTATTAAGCATGTTCCTTGTTCGCTTGAGTCGCCAGCGACTTATGATAGGTCGTTAGTCATCCTGAGTCGTTGAAATCCTTAGGTCGGTCTGCCCCATGAGTCGCTAACTCCATGAGTCGTTAACCCGTTGAGTCGGTCGGCACCTTTAAGTCATAAGGTTATAACCCGGTGAGTCGTTATCCCTCCTAAGTCGTTGAGTCGTAACCCTTCAAGGCCGTTAAGTCGGTAACTCCTCAAGGCTGTTGAGTCGGTAACTCCTCAAGGCTGTTGAGTCGGTAACTCCTCAAGGCTGTTGAGTCGGCAACCAGATAAGTTGAGTCGCTGGCTTACTTCACTCTTTAAGTCGTATACCGTTTTGGTCGGGGTGCTGCCCCCTGGACCCTTGCGACCTGACCGGGCAGGTCGATCACCGTAGCGGTGGCGTTGCCCCCGCACCCCCACCTTGGGGGGTTGGCACCCCCCTGGACCCCCCCTCCGTAGGGGATCTTATCTGAAAAGCCATTCAACAGAACTTGCTTTGTTGGGATGCTGAGTTGACTATTCTTCGAGATGAACTATCATTGGTTTCTCGGTCGATTTTTGATATCACGGCCATGCTGAAAAAGTGGAGTTAACATAGATCATCAAATTTTGTTTTCACTTTCATTTCAAAATCAAAAACCAATTAGCAAATATTGATGTAATTTGTGTTTGTGTTGAATAAGAATAGCTCATTTGCATATGCAAAATAAGCTATCAAATCCACTGTTTAAACTTACATCAAAATCCATTTTCATGAAGCAGAGATCATAAATCATACAAATGTTGAAATTACATAAAAGTTAGAGAGCTTCATTACCCCTAAATTGAAGGGGTTTAGCTACTCATATGTGTCATCATATCAACACATGTAAGTTTCAACACTGAAAAGCAAAGAGAAGTAGAAACTAATTAAAAGAAAAAAAATTAACTACTTGCATGAAATAACATTAAACTAATTGCATAAATGTAAATCTAAGCTATGAACATGAAATGAAAGAGAACATAGAAATAAACATAAACATAAAAGGATATGAAAGCATGTAGAAAAGAAAAGAGAAAGAGGCTAGGAAGCCATCTTTATTTCATGAAACATAGAGCTTACAACTTGTATTTTAATATCCTAACTAATTTTAAAGGGTAAAAAAATATTTACATGTACATAAGAGGGCTATTTATACAGGCATAAAACCCTAACTCGTTTTTTAGGGTGCTTTCCAAAATGCCCTTTAGGAAGTGTGGCCTCCAAGTAACCATTAGACTCTAATTAATCCATCATTAAATATACATGAAGCTTTAAACTCCACTTAGTAGTCCATTAGCTTCTAATTGTAGATTTAGGTAAGTGGGTAGGTGAGGTCCTTCATGATCATGAACTTGAATTATTTCCTTTTCATTCTTTGTATTCCCTTGTGGATGCATATATCTTCATGAAACCCTCTTCCATATGCATCCAAATTCCTATAAAAATTATGAAAAATGTCCAAGTAAAAAGTCCCAAATTAACACATGCACAAAAATGACTATTTTGCCCTTATATGTAGATGAATATATGACGATTTGAAAATAATTGAATTTTGGTTTTAAACATGTTAAAATACCCAAATATGACATTTATTTAAATAAAAATAGATAAAATATGGATGTAAATATATACACATTTACGTGCACATCAGCCTTGCCCTTACGTTACTTGAACTCCTCTTTCCCCTCCTCCAAGATCAAGGGCATCTTAATAGTGCAACTAGCCCTGGATGTAACAAATTTTCCTTCATGGTTCTCTTCTGTTGATCCACCGGATGGACCTTCTCTCTCTTGTAGATCGCCCTCTTCAGAGTCGCGTGATAAAGAAGTGCAGCATGTTCGAATCCTAGAACGGGAAGAAGATGGAACTTCAACCACTATGGTAGATCTCCCAAGATGCAACAACTCGTACTAAAGCAAATTCTTGTTTGTTAGTAAAAACTTGACCGATCTCTCCTTAACATCAACGGCCTTTATAGTATGGAAGATGAGATCAAGAGATGGACTCTGTTTGGCTTTGGAATAACTACAAAGGGCATTCAGTCTATTAAAAATCCTGCATCATCATATTAAATCTCAATGAGTAAAAGGGAAGACTTACCCCCAATTGTCCAAAGATGATTAAATCCATCAGACACCTAACGAAAAAATATCGGGTCTTGAATTAAGATAGGTCACTTTAAAGCTGCAGCACGATTTTGCGGTTTCTTTGAGCCTCAATGATCACAAGGGACGGACATTCGTCTCTCTTCTTGAAGGAGCGGAAATATCTCAACTCATCAAAGCTCGGACATGATTAAATGTCTGCATATATAAAATGTGGAGACAAGTCAAAACTACATATCCGTTGGGGTGAATTTGAAATGGAGCAATTCCCAATTTTAGAAGAGTATCTCTCAAGAAGTGATTGAAAAGGGGCATTGCTCCAATCAAGCACATGTACCGGAGGCAAGTGGTATACCCTGAAGGTGGCATATGTGCAAACTCCTTTTTTATTGAAAGGCATATGTCACTACCAGGAATGCCATGTTGTAAATAAATGTTATGCAGAATTTTAGCAGAGATAACAGAGGAAGCTCTCTCAGGAAGGTTGAGTAAAACCCTAAAGTTTGGAGGAGTTCGATCTTCGATCGGACCAACTAGAGCCAATTGACTGTAATCAGATGACGATGCTAAAGAAGTAGGCGCTACCAAAACCATTTGTGAAGGCATGAATGATGTTGATTCGGCTTCTAAAAGTATCGAACTTCCTCCACTGGATTTACAATGGGATGATGGATATTTCATTCTATACAACAGAACTTGTATCTAACGTGGTCAGGTAATTCTATTTATAACTAAAAGTTCCGCTACGCTTAACACTTGAATTCTAAAAAATATTGATTTATGACGACTCATCGGATTTCAATTGTCGACCAGGGAAAGTGTAGTGTGTTATCTATGTGGGATGGACTTGGTGTCCTGAACACAATGAACGCTCTATCCTGCATAGATAGTTCACTCATAGTGAAGAAAGAAAAGAGTTTTCGTATCATTTATTAAAGTTATTTCTCCTACACTTACCCGTTGTCGATCAACGATTGATAATGGATCCGCTATTCGAAGCGATAGGAAAAGCTCTTCTATTTCTAGGTACATCGACTATGTAATGACAGGACCAATCCAAAGCAAGCAACTATAGATCAATGGGACCAAATTAAGTAGAGAATTCTCAGCATAAGTCGATTTCAGATTTATGGAAAGTGATGATAGCATGAGCAGCGTACGAGACGCTACTCTAAGATATTATCACCTCCTAGAAAACCAAAAACAATCCACAAGATGTCGTGCTGGATTATCGTGGAACTCGATGCAAGTTAATTTTGACTCTTAGGACGAAGATAGCAAAACATGTCAAGCACCACGGCAAAACCCAGGTTTCGTTCCGTGGAAAATTCAAGACTCGATTTACTACCTTCTTCCACAAAATTACAATCAACTCGAATTCTCCATTGCATCCATCACCAACACAACTTCATCACCGAATCACTAAATAAACACCAAAATCCACATCACCTACCTCAAGTAAAAAGGGGGGATATGGTCAATCTTAAGTTGTTAGCGATCCAAGGTGGACAAGATCGGTGGAAATCCAAGTGAACAAGATCGATGGTGATCCAATTAGTGGGTGTTTTAGGAAGTAAGGGCTAGCTCAAGGTAATGGCGAAGTCAAGCAGAGTCGGTGGAGAGAAGCTTCGGTGATGAAGATCGATGATGGCGATGGATGAAGCGAATTTAGGGTTTGGAGGCAATGGATCGGGTTGCAGGAGAAGTTAGATCGATTCGCAAGAAAAAGCATGAAATGGAGAAAGGTCAGCCTGAATGAGGTTAAAAAGGAAGTTACAATGAAAAAAATTGCTAAGTCCTTCGATCGCTAGCAATCCATAAAATTACAATCAATTTTATCCAAACTCTCTAATTATGATCCACGTGTTATTTACAAGCATCTAAAAATTTGTGGGGTCAAAATTGAATCATTGTTATGAGCAATGATAATTCACATTAAAACTCAACAGATGGCTAAATTGCCAATGCCAAGTTCACATGATGGCCTCAACATGATCATTTGAACCTCACTAAATAGGAACTCTAAAGCAGTTACTTTCTGAGCACGCCATGTTTCCAATGAAGGCATACTCTGGGCGGCAAATGTTAATTGGGCTTTTAACTCAACAAAATTCGGCATGAACTAGAACATCTACGACAAGTCAAGACATCTCAAGGATCTACCAAGAAGACTAGAAGAAAATAAAGAGGACCCAAGAAGAAAGATGCCAAAAAGGCTAAGGTAATGGATCACTAGCGATTCATCGCCTATGGATCACTAGCTATCCATAATACTTGCTCTTCGACCCTCCAATCTTCTTACATTATGTTCCAATGTCTTTTATAGGGATGTCTGCCAAGTTTCATGACATTTCAATCAAGCTAGTTCAAGAAGTGGGCATTCAGATGATCCCATTCATAGTTTAATGCAACTTGTTTGTGAATCACCATAAAAACAAGGCAAATAGTACCATATTACATGGAAAGCATATGCAGAAGGCATAGAATGCAACCCAAAAGAGACGATCCAAAAATCCCTTTAAATACATGGATCACAAGCAATGCATGCCCTCCATTACATTAAGTTGGATCGCTGTGAAACTTTTGGAGCATTTTTGTATTGTCATGTTTAGGCCTCTGGCAAAGTGGCTTAGCCCAATAACCCTTCAACCCTTATAAAGACAATCCTACCTGCAACATAAAGAGGATCAGCTGGACTGGCTGCTAGAACTTTACAGAAACTACTCTTTATTCTTCTCCTCCCATACAACATTAACCTAGGGATTCAGTGTGATTCTCCAGTGAACTCTTGTACTTGTGAATTGATATAACTTATAAATATTAGGGAGGTCTCGCATGTAACGAATATTTCCTCTATAGACATCAAATGATGAGCTTTCACACTAACCAAGGAGATGCTTTTGAAAACCACCTTCCGCAGCTATCATTTTACTTCCAAGAAGCTTCCTCCATTATAAATAATCTTTCGAATAGGTCCTTTCACACCATTAGACCCATTCGAAACTATCTAAATACCCCACTTCACTTATTTAAGCGGAAACTTATCATGATAGTATTAGATCTTAAAAACAATGGAAAGGTTTCGAAGGAGATGAAGAAGTTAAATGTGCTTCCACTTACGTTCAAGCAGCACAAAGATGAACTATGATTCATTCACCACTAATGAAAGTATACCTTTCGATGATGACGAAAGGCTCTGGAAGTACCTGAAAGCAATATTGGTAAAAAACAGATCAATATTTTCCACCAGCATGCTTTCGACGAAGAAGGGAGAACGAAGGCAAAAGGATGGATTTGAAAGGTGGAAAGGAGACCTTTTGAAAACTTCAAAAAGATGGGGGCGGAAGGACCAACGTGCATAAATAAATATGACCCTAGGAGTCCAAGTTCAAGGCTGGTTTTTGAATTCTAAATTTCCTTCTCACTTCATAGCAAAACCAAATTCTTGTTACCAAAGATCAATTTGGGGAAAATTCTTGTAACACCTCTAATTTATAATAACATAATTCAAAAGATTTAATTAGATAAATTAAATAGAATAATGTAAATATTAGAGTGATAAGGGAAATGTGATTTGAAAATTTAAATTAAAGACCATGTTTAATTAAATACAAAGAATGGGCTATCAAAAGTTTCATATGTTAATTAATAAGAAAACAATTAACGTAAGGGCTTAATGAGTAATTGCCGCACCATAATCCCATTACCTATAAATATCTTATTCCTTTATTTTGCACAATCATTTTCAAAACACTAAAAACATAAATCAAAGAAGAAACGGAAGCCGACCATTGGCTAGGGAAGAAAAGGGGAAAAATCAAATTAAAGCTAAGTAATCAAGCTAGAGGAATTAAGCAAAGATCAAATATCATGTTCCTTATCCTAATCAAGGTGTCTATATTTTTGTCTTTAATGATCATTTGATTCAGCTTTAAGTTTAAATCCATTAAGATGATTTTTGATGATGATATGTTTGGATTTAATGATATGTTATATTCAAACAAGTTTGTTTGATAAATGTTATATACGTTTTTAAGGCTAAAATCGTTTATATTGTGTTTCGAATGCCTTGAGTAATTTACGTGTTATGTAAAACATTATTTTGGAGAAGTGTTTGATTTTTATAATTTTCCAAGCTATGGAAAATTTATTATGAATTTTTGAAGAAAGAAATGAATATGTTGGGTTTAAAATTATTTCAGCTATTATATGGAAGAATTTGGGTCCCAAATTTCTATATGTTAGATAAAATAAATAAAGTGAATTTTTATGATTTTTGGGGATTTTTTCCTAAGTAATTTACCATGGAAATTAAATTATTTTAGTTAGAGGACTTAAATGTTTTAATCGTTTTGTTTAAGGAAGAGTTATTTGCTTAATTACTTTAATTAGATCTAAAATGTATGCGATAGTTTTATTTGGAAGAAACTTCAAAAGTTTATGACAACCAACTAATTTTTTACAAATAAGTAGGTTACTTACAAGCAATTACTTTTAAAATGGGCTTTGTATTGAAGTATGGTTTTGCCACTTCCAGTAATACCTTTTGACCTTATACTTCCCCTCAACCAAGTCAAAACTATCAAAACCAATACACAAGGTATCAATAATTTGGTACGTAGTGGATTGGAGAAAGGCGGAAGGTATGGAATTGAAACCTAACTTTCGAAGGGGTCGAAGCCTTCGTTTTTCTATCCAAAGAAATGCCCTTGCCTTGTTTTCAAAAGAATGCTTAGAAAGGGTTCGCTATAGCCTTCGAAGAAGTCGTCGCCTTTTCATTTCGAAAAGATAGCTTTCGAATGAGTTGACTTGTTTTAAATCAATGCTTTTGAATGGTTAGTTTCAACCCAGCTGAAACCATGTTGTCGATCTTATGTATTTCTAATGGATTAAAGTCATCAACCGATTTGAAAGGTAACTTTTGTTTTATAAAAATAATAGTCGCTTCCTAAAACTTTCGAAAGGGTTTGATGATTTCGAAGGCAATAGCTTCGAAAGGGGTTTTGAAGCTATCCTTTCAAATGTTTTGCTTAATTGATCAATACTTTCGAAAGGATGGTTCTTAAGACATCCTTTTTTTCCCAATCACTTTTATTTAAGGGTTAATGGTTTCGAAAGGGGTACTTTTGTTTATATTCACTTTGACCCAAATGATATTTTTAAAGATAAACCCAATGGTTTCAAACGGGGTACTTTCAAATGGTTTCGAAGCTATGCTTCTATGAGGTAATAAGTGATGCTTCAATACTTTTGAAAGGTATGTTTTGATAGTTCTAAAAGAGATGTTTTAATTTGTTTCGAAAGGCATATGCTTATTGTTTTGAAAAGAAGATTTGAATGCTTTTGAAGTAGGTTATCCAATGGTTTCGAAAGTAAAGGTTTAACATTTCGAAAGGCTTAGTTTTCAAAACAAAGAACCCAATCTCATTTTTAAAGGAAAAACCATGGCAAAAATAAAGGAGTTTTGAAATGGCTTTTAAGTACGGATTTTTTGAAGAAGCTTTCCTTGATAAGATAATAGGTTAAAGGGATTAACCATGTTTCATATAAAAATGATTTGAAAGATATTAAACCACGGTTGTTGGTGTTATTATGTTATAATGTTTGCTTCTTCTAATATACGTATTCCCTGTAAAATGGACCCATAACTGTATTTTGGGGAGAAAGGGCAGAATAACCAGCTAGGTTGACTTAGTAGTGAATATAAATTGAGTTAACTCCTATGGTAAATTGCATCCAAGAGGTCAGATAGACTAGAATATAGGATGCCTAAATACTGATTAAAGAAGTTGTCAGATAGACAGGTTCATAGTAAACCCATAAAAACTGTAATTAAAAAGAGTTATTGGTATGGGCCAATAGGTTTATAGTGATTCCATGAAAATATATTCGGATAAAGTTATTGACAGAAGTCAATATATTCATAGTCAACCAATGAAAACTATAATGAGGGGGTAGTTATTGGAGATACCAATAGGTTCGGGGAGAATCCATGAATAATGAAGTTATTGGTAGGGGCCAATAAGTTCTTAGTGATCCCATGAAAATTATGAGACCGGAAAGGGAGTCTATAAGCTTTAAATAGGTTATTAGTTAGCCTATGAAAACTAATATATTAATAGTGACCCTAAAAACAATAACTAAGACAGATAGTAAAAATGAATGAGGATAGAAAATCCAGAAATTGATTTACTTGTCTGCACATCACCATATATTTGAATTGTTATGTTTTAACCATTGTGGATGCAGGAGTACAGTACATGCTTAAATAAAATTTTTGTAGATACTTGTGAGGGGAAAACCCATTTCGTTAAGCGCCGTGGTCTCACTAGATATCTAAATGGTTTCTAATGGTAGATTATTATTCATACTATGCTTTATGTCTGACTCGAAGTTTATGTATTCCTCTTAAACTCTTCGGTGCTCAATTAACTTTGAGTATTTTGAGAGTTGAGGTTTTCAGTTATCTCTTTAAACACATAAGCTTCCGAAGACACGTGGGAGGCAAGCTAGCTAGTAGGAGTTCCTTTCTATTTTGATTCCGCTATGTTTTGTTGTAAAGGAAGAGTTGTTTAATTGCCTATGTTTAGAATCTGATCATCCAAGAGGGAATCTTTATATGTTGCTCTTGGCAAAAGTTGTAATACATATGTTATCTCTGAACGTGGTTCTCGAAACTGGGATTATGTAATGAATTTGAAATGATATGAAATGGAATGTGAAAATTGTTCTATGATTTTAATTTTTTTCCATATCATGTGTTTTTGCTATATCAATGTATCTAACATTACCGTATTTGGTCGTCGAGGATAAATTACTATGGATGACTGCAACATTCATAGTCGTTAGTTTTGGGCCTCTAAGTGGGGGATGTTACAAGTTGGTATCAGAGCCAAGTTTATGAAAAATTAAAAGAAATTTATGCCTGAAAGATATTAAAAACATAATCCAATGAACCAGAAAATAAGATCGGGGTTTGGTTTAATGCTATAGTAATGTACTTGTATTTGATATGTGTGTGTGCATATATATAAGTACGTATTCCCCTCTCTCTTAGACCGTTCTTTTGTATCTTTGTAAGGCTCATATGTAGATTTAGGAGAAAGGAAGATATGGAGGCAGGAAAACAGAAGTGGAAATCTCGGTGGAGGAAGCACCACAATAAACGGAAATGTTTGACCCACTAGGAGGAATCTTGTTCGATTGACAGATGCTAATATAGGAGATGGAAATCCGTCGGTAGATATGGTAATGATGTATCATTTCTTCGTCAATCCAATGCAAGCTAGAGTAGCTGCTGGAGTTGTTGTGAATGTTGGAGGAGCTAATCATGTGGCTCCAATTGGGAATAATTATGCTAAATAGAGCAGAGATTACACCAGTCTTGGTGGGAAGCTGTTTGTGGGAATGGATGGCACTATAGAAGTTGAGAATTGGTTGTTGCATTGTGAGAGGATCTTCGCTGACTTAGGTTTGAATGATGAGCAAAAGAGGAGGCAAGCCTCTAGGCGGTTGCAAGGAGCATAACTTCATTGGTGGAGTAGTGTTGCCACCGGAGTTCCTGAGGAAGAGTTGACTTAAAAAAAATTCGAAGGAGATTTGAGTAGCTATATGTGGGAAGGAAAAGCCAGTTGAAACCCATGGTTCTCAATGAATGAAGAGGAAGTTCCTTACGAAGAAGGGAGCCTAGAAGGGAGAGGCTGCCAAGAAGGCAAAGACTGATCTGGTCTGTTTCAAGTGTGACAAGAAAGGTCATTATGCTCATGAATGTAGGACAGGCAAAGGGAAGAAGGCTGCAGAAAATAAGGGCGTGAAGTGCTTTAACTGTGACCAGTTTGGTCATTATAAGAATTAGTGTCCAGAACCAATCAGTGCATACAAAGGTGTGGTTTTTGCTACTAGACCATCATCTGCTAGGCCAACTGCTGCTATGAAGGAAATGACGGAAGGTACGCTTTTGATTCAAAGTATACCAGTTAGGGTATTATTTGATACCAGTGCATCCCATTCATTTATATCTTAGTGTTTGGTTGATACGTTATGCTTAGAACTCTACCTTGTTACTTCCTTAAGTGTTGCAAATCTTATAGGAACGTATGCAACTCTAGGGATGAGATGTGATCAGTTAGAATATGATTTGTTAGATCTTATGTTTACATGCAATCTATATGTTTTTTGATTTCGTAGATTCCAAGATCATCTTGGGTATGGATTGGTTAGGTAAATATGAGGCTAGGATATTTTGCTAGGGTAGGGAAATATCATTGAGATACCCTGATAGTCATAACCGAATCATATTCTCAATGCATAATTCTGACCGGAGTGTTTGTGCTTTATTAAGTGCTATGGTAGTGGGAGAAGAGTTAAGTCAGGTTCGGATAGAAAGAGAATTTGCAGATGTTTCTGAGCCAGTTACAGGACTACCACTAAACGAGGAGTTGAGTTTCGAATAAATCTTATGCGAGGAGATGAACTTGTAAGTAGACCATCTAGTAGAATAACACCGACCGAGATGAAGAAATTGAAGGTGCAGCTAGTGGATCTAGAAGGAAGGAATTTTATTAGACCAAGCAGTTCATCTTGGGAAGCGGCCATGGTGTTTGTAAAAAACCATATGGGTCGTTAAGGATGTGTACCGACTATTGTAAGTTGAATGATAAGATGATTAAGAATAAGTTTCCTTTACCGAGAATTGGTGATATATTTGATCGGTTCTATAGAGTAAGAGTGTTTTCCCTGTTGGATTTGGCGACAGGTTTCCATTAGTTAAGAGTGGCAGAGGACAATATTCCATTGACAGCATTTCAGACTAAGTATGGTTCGTATGAGTGGCTAGTAATGCCACTCGGGTTAACGAATGCACCCGCTTTCTTTGTGGATTTGATGAAATGGGTTTTTCTGAGTGTACTTGGATAGGTTTATGTTGGTATTTATAGATGACATTTTATTATACTCTAAGGATGAAAGAGAGCGTGGAGATCATTTAGGGTGATGCTTGAGACGCCGAGGTAGCATCTGTTGAAGGCGAAGTTTGTCAAGTATCATTTTTAGAAGAGAGAGTTTAAGTTTCTTGGTCATGAGGTTTCAGAGAAGGGCTTGTCAGTCAGTCCAGATAAGATCGAAGCTATAAATAATTGGAAGAAACCAGAGACGTTGACTGAGATTATAAGTTTTCTTAGACTTGTTGGCTATTATCGGAGATTCATTATGGATTTCTTGTGTAATGGCCCGTTTTTCCATACCCTTTGAATCGACAATAAACCACACATGTCCAACTCAAATTGTACGAATAAGCGGATCATCAAGGGTAGAAAGAAAATAAAGACAGAACATAATCTCATACGAATGGAATAACATATATTATTTCAATAATAATCTTTACGGCGGAAAATTTTAAAATACAATATCAGAGTCTAACCTAAATTCAGCTTGGACAGTTATAAACATCCGTCCTTAAAATTGCTGACAAACATCAAACAAAATACACTAAGTACAACGGATAATAGAATACGTCCATACGATGATGAAGATCTCCAGCTCTTCTCTGGAAACTCCAACTGTCTTCAACCTCAACCTGAAACTACTCAGATCTGACCCGAGTATTAAAAATACCCGGATCAGGCTTGATAAACCAGCGTGAGATACTCAAAATTTAAAATGACTATGTCATCAAAACCTTTGAAAAGAAGGGTATCTTATAAGACCACGCCCACACATAAACACGGATGGGTTTTTACCTTATGATAACCAAAACACTTCATACCAAAAACACTGATATTATTTTTAATGGCATTCTTTTGAAAACACTTTTCAAATAAACTTATTCAAATAAGGTATCAATATCTGGACTAAGTCTAACGAAATATATCCGGACTGGGTCAACGAAATATACCGAACGGAATATATGATACCAAAAAGGGTAGCTGAAATGTTCGCAAGTCATTACAACTATTTTGAGAATACAATCAAAACCGTAAATCTCGTATTGGGATTGGATTTCCAACATGATAGTAAATTAATGGAAAGATCATTCTGTATCCACGGCTTACGTCCATGACTCAGACGCCGTTATACAACAAAAAAATGGCTAAAAGTGGATACAATCTGCGAATAACATCCAAGGACTCGGACTTCGCGTATCCCTGCCACGAGGCCCAGACGTATCTGGTACCTAGGGTTCAGAACATTTGATAACCCAAATCACTACTATCCAAAACGCGAGCATACATCTGACCACATAGAATCCCATCATAACCAGGGTGTGAGGCTCACGAAGCTACATTCCATTTCTTTAAAGCCACGCTTTTCATATGAAACCATGCTTTGATCATAACAGGTTCCACTATGAATGCCACACTGCCATTCCACGTCACGCGACTGATTTCTGGAAAAGTATAACTTTCTGAGCTCGTATGTCTCAGGAAAGGGTGTTAAGCTAAGAGAAGTTGCCTTCTCCGCCACCAACTGATATACATTTATAGAAACCACTCAAATGTGATTTAGAATACAATGTCAGACAATCATCCATACAAGTTTGTTCTAGGACTAAACGAAACCGAAGGCACTTTCCTCGGCCATTACTAGGCGAGAAGCCCTTGCAATCTGGAAAATCTCCATCACGAGGAGACCACTGCTATAAATAACTCTATAATGGGGGCCAACCAGAGCATGTTCAACAAGCAGTCTTCATGCTATAAAAATCCACGGTCTTCAATAATCATCATCTTCAACATGTCTTCACTTTCGAACGTATACATTGGTTCGAAGTGGTTTTCGAATAGGAATTACCCAAATCCGACTCCGGTTTCTTCGAAGCCAATTATCGCTTAAAAAGATGTTAAGTTCATACGTGGATATAAATCATCAATCAATTACTTCATCTTTTATTTAAATCAAATATCTTTCTTAGATGTGTTCTTTTCAAGTTATTCCATTTTCTTTTCAAATGTATATGGAATCATTAAGCCTTATTTATAAAATCATTTGATTTATTTAAACCTTTCTTAAATCCTGGAATAATTCCAAATCATTTTCTCTTTTACGTAGGAAAACATTTCCAAATTATTCATTAAATCTTAATCAAAGATTTCTTTATTAACTTCAAATCATATTCTCGCAAATCGAAGATTTTCATAATAGAGCACTATTGCCATCTTAGATATGGTAAATTTCACCTCCAGGGACTAATGACAAGTTTCACCTCCAGGAACTAATGGTAAGTTTCACCTCCAGGGACTAATGGTAAGTAATCCTACATTATGAATATCTTTCTCTTTTAACTTGGAAAAACTAAAATATGATCTTATAGAGCATCTGGGCTTTCCTTTCGATCTGTTCCACCCCTCGCCTAAGAAGAGAAAACATAGACCAGGTAAGTTCAGGGCATTGGTTGCTCCATCCCTAAACTTAGTTAAACACCTTGTTTACCTTCCCAGATCTCACAGGCAGGACAAATGTACTAGTTGTTTCCGCATACTCAGTTTGTTATTAAATTCAATATTCTTCACTTTTTGTTTAAGTGGTATAAACAATTCATCTTAACCCATATTGAAACTCTTGTTAAAACTTCCAAATCATCTTTACGTTACGTAATTATTCCTTTAAAATCATTCACAAAAGATTTAGGAAAGAATTGTTAAGTTTAAAACTACATTTCAAAAGGTTATAGAATTCGCAGCATAAAAGTGCTACGGAAAGTGCTATATATGCCTATGTGATTTAAACAACTGTTAAATATTTGAAAATTTGTATTTCCCATTCCGAATCTCTTTTAAACCATTTTAATAGATTTATCAAATTTATTTCATATTTTTAATCATTTAAAAATATCATTTATAAAGAAATCTCCTTTTGGATTCCGAACTGCAAAACCACGATGTTTTTAGAAAATTGTTCTGGACACATTTCAAAATCTACTCGATGAAATCTTGATTTTCTTTCTTTGTTGGAAAATTATTATCATTATGGACCAAAGAATTTTTATTTCGAAGAAATCCGATTTATAAATCATTCTCTATGTCAATTTGAAGTTACATGTCGAAATTTATGAATTTCCCCTATGCGACAAGCTCGATTTTGACCAATTTTATGAATTGCTTCGAAACTTGTCTGAAACACTTCAAATTTGTTTTAAACCATATTCAAACTATTTTAACTCGTTTAAAATCATTAAGAGTCTAAATAATTTCCATACGCACATTTATATGGATTTAATTTTCATTTAATTAACTATGGTTAATTACTAATCATTTCTCTTATCATTTATCAAACAAGTTATCATCCATATAATCAATCACATAATCAACCAATTTGCAACCAAGTAATCAAACATTCATTTAACATATTTAAACTTTTCAAACCATTATACTTGAAATAACTTATGGATTAATTAGTAAATAAGAGTACTCACCTTTAACTTAATCAATTCTTCCTACCAACATTCATATGCAACAACACTTCACTTAAACTAATCAACTTCTACTCTGTTTCTTTTTCTTTATGCCATCGACCTCTTCTTTCAAACTTTCGAAAATCTGGTAGAGCTTCTGCAGTACCTTGAATGTGCTTCTAGCTCGTTGAAATGAAATTGACGGCACTTCCTTCTCTTTTTCTTGCTCCGGAGCTTCACGAACTTGCTCATCCTCCTCCATAGTTCGACCATGCCCTATTCTTCTCCTTCCTCCTCTTCACTTCTTAGATGCTAAACCATGTTTAGATGGTATTCTAAGGTCTTTGACAAAGTTTGGTGGTGTTTGGAGTTGATTTGATATGGTTTTGAAAAAGTTAGTAAGCATTTGGAATAGAAGAAGAAGCCATTAAAGAGAGCTTCAGGGAAGAAGAAGAAGGTAGGAAATGGTGTAAAAGAAAGTGGAAGAATGGTGGTCTTATTTATAGAAAAAGAAATGAAGTGGTAAATTGCTAAACTATCCCTTTACCAAATTACTAAAATAACCTTACTTACATCTAAAGTAATCTTATTTTTTTCAACACTTAACACCACATTTCAAATCATTACTTTATGTCATTTTCACTTAGACATTAAGTAAAGTAAGTAATAATTATGTTTCTTTGATTTGATGTTTTACTTTTGCTTTGAAATGACATTTTTGTTTTTTTGTGCTTACTTTTTCTTAATTGTTTTCTAAAAATTTATAACCTTGTTTAGTAAAAGTAAACTTGGTTAGTGAATTCATTAATACTTATACTATTTGAATATATGTTCCTATATAAGAAAATAAAGGCGCGACAACACTGTGACAACTTTTAATCGTCAAAACCTTGTTTTTCGATAAAATGTTTTACGGTCGTATTTTGACGTTTTAGTTAAACTATTCATTTATGGATAGATATTGATACCTTATTTGAATAAGTCCTTATTTGAATAAGTCCAGATATTGATACCTTATTTGAATAAGTTTATTTGAAAAGTGATTTCAAAAGAATGTCACTAGAAATAATATCAAACGTTTTGATATATAAAAGTGTTTTGGTTATCATAAGGTAAAAACCTGTCTGTGTTTATGTGCGGCGTGGTCTTATGAGATACCCTTCTTTTCAAGATTTTGATAATATAGTCATTTAAATTTCGAGTATCTCACGCTGGTTTATCAAGCCTGATCCGGGTATTTTCAATACTCGGGTCAGATCTGAGTAGTTTCAGGTTGAGTTAAAGATGGTTGGAGTCTCCAAAGGGGAGTTGGAGATCTTCATCATCGTATGGACATATTCTATTATCCGCTGTGCTTAGTGTATTTTGTTTGATGTTTGTCAGCAATAGTAAGGACATATGTTTATAACAGTCCAAGCTGAATTTAGGTTAGACTCTGATATTGTATTTTAAAATTTTCCACTGTAAAGATTATTATTGAAATAATATATGTGATTCCATTCGTGTGAGATTCTATTCTATCTTTATTTTCTTTCTACATTTAATGATCCGCTTATTCGTACAATTTGAGTTACATATGTGTGGTTTATTGTCAATTCAAAGGGTATGAAAAAACGGGCCATTACATCTCGTGGATAGCAACACCTTTGACTAAGTTAACCAGGAAGGATGTGAAGTTTGTCTGGTTTGACAAATATAAGGAAGCATTCCTTAAGTTAAAGCATTTGTTGACCAGTGCACCTATGTTAGTAGATCCAGATGGAAACCCAGGGTTGGTGGTTTATATAGATGCATGTGGAACTGGATTAGAGTTGTGTTGATGTAGAAGGGTAAAGTCATTGCCTACACTTCACGACAGCTTAGACCGCATGAAATAAGATATCCTACTCATGATTTGGAGTTGATTGCAATGATCTTCGCATTGAATCTTTGGAGAAATTTGAGCTATACATAGATCATGAGTCTTTAAGGTTTTTATTCTCTTAGAAGAAGTTTAATATGAGGCCGTAGAGGTGACTGGAGTTTCTAGCTGCTTATGATTTTGGAACAGAGCATACTCCTGGGAATGGAAATAAGGTAGGGGATGCTCTTAGGAGAAGACTTCGAGTATGGTGTTAGCTATGTTGGCAGAATGAAAAGTTTAGAAGCCTTTACTGTTTGTAATGTGCAATTAAGATCGACTGCTAGTTCTGATCGGAGCACCGCCATGTTTTCCTATTTAGAAGTTCGACCAATGTTGATATAAAGTATTGCTTCTAAGTAGAGGGAGGATCCATTGTTAGCCAGGAAGATTAGAAAGCTTAAGGTTGGAACTTGGATTGATGACCTAAGAGATTTTAGTCTTGACTAGATAGGATGGTTGAGAATGAAGGGACAGTTGTGTGTTTCAAATGTTGAGGACTTAAGGGAAGAAGTCCTTGGGGAATGTCATCGATTCAAATTTACGATTCATCCTAGAGGGACCAAGATGTATCAAGGTATGAAGATGATCTTCTATTAGGAAGGTATGAACATAGATGTTAGCTTGTGGGTTAGGTTGTGTGCAAACTTTCAACAAGTGAAAGCCGAACATTAGAAGCCGAGTGGGTTGCTTCAACCTTTGGAGATACCAGTTTGAAAATGGGATTCGATATCCATGAACTTTATAGGCATCTCGCTAAGGTCAAATAGAGGAAATGAAAGTATATGAGTCATAGTGGATAGGTTGACCAAGAGTGCCTATTTTATTCTAGTTAATTCAACCAGTATGACACCTGTTTTAGCTAAGTTGTTCATGAAGAACATAGTTATACTACATGAACTTCCTAGTAGTATAGTCAGTGATTATGATGCTTTGTTTACTTGTGAATTTTGGAAGAGTCTACAGGATGTATTAGGTACTAAGCTCAAGATGAGTACTGCATTTCATCCTCAAACGGATGGACAGACAAAAAAGAGTCAATAGGGTACTCGAGGATTTGTTAAGAGCTTGTGTGCTAGACTTTGGTGGATCTTGGGAAGATCACCTGCACTTAGTGGAGTTTTCCTATAATAATAGTTACCAGACTAGTATAAGAATGGCACATTTTGAAGCTTTGTATGGAAGACAATGCAAATCACCAGCATGTTGGTTGGAGACTTGAGACAGATTAGTCTTTGGTCCAAATCTGGTTAGAGAAGCGACATAGAAGATTGAGTTGATTCGAGAAAGGATGAACGAAGCTTAGTCCAGATAGAAGAGTCATGCAGATAAGAGGCGTAAAGACCTATAATTCTCAGTTGGAGATAAGGTTTTCATTTAGGTATTACCGATGAAGGTTGTGGTACGATTTGGAAAGTCGGGGACACTAGCACCAAGATATGTCGGTTTATTCCTGAATATAGAGAGGATCGGGAAGCTCACATACAGAGTAGAGTTGATGAGAAGCATGGTAGTGTCCATTATGTGTTTCATGTGTCTCATTTTTACAAGTATGTGCATGTTCCAGAGACTACTATTCCTATGACAGGGTTGGAAGATTTGATAATAGAACCGAATTTGACTTTTGTTAGACAACCAGTTCAGGTTGTAGCGAGAGATGAAAAAAGTTTAAGGAACAAGACAGTCAAGTTGGTGAAAGTTCAGTGGAGCAACAATGAGAAGGACTTTACTAAGGAGACATAAGCAGGATTAGAGATACTTATCCTGATCTATTGTCAAGATTTGTTCTATACTTGCTATATATAGCCAGTTGCTAGTCGGGTAGGCTGGTATGATTGTTAGTAGCTATTATAGATAATTGCTATGTTTAGTATTTAGTCCTTATGAATTTCGAGGATGAAATTCTTTAAGGAAGGGAGCTTGTAATACCCTTAATTTTTAATAACATTGTTCAGGAGATTTAATTAGATAAATTAAATAGAATATTGCAAATATTAGAGTGAAAAAGGGATTGAGATTTGAAATTTTAAATTAAAGGCAGAGCTTAATTAAATAAAAAATTTGGCTATGAAAGGTTTCATACGTTAATTAATAAGAAAACAATTAACGAAAGGGTTTAATGGGTAATTGCCGCACCATAACCCATTACCCTTAAATATCTCGTTTCCTTTATTTTGCACAATCATTTTAAAAACGCCAAAAACATAAATCAAAGAAGAAAAGAAAGCCCATAATCACATTACCATCTAAGGGGTACTTTCAAATGGTTTCGAAGCTATGCTTCTATGAGTTAATAAGTGATGCGTTAATACTTTCAAAAGGTATGTTTCGATGGTTTCGAAAGAGATGTTTTAAAGTGTTTTGAAAAGGCTTATGCTTAATGTTTTGAAAAGAAAATTTGGACGCTTTCGAAGCAGGTTATCCAGTGGTTTCGAAGAAAAGGTTTAAGATTTCGAAAGCCTTAGTTTTCAAAAAAAGAACCCAATCTCACTTTTAAAGGAAAACCATGGCAAAAATAAAGAAGTTTTGATATGGCTTTTAAGTATGGAATTTTTGAAGAAGCATTACTTAATAAAATAATAGGTTAAAGGGATTAACCATGTTTCATATAAAAATGATTTGTACGATATTAAACCATAATTGATGGTGTTATTATGTTATAATGTTTGCTTCTTCTAATATACATATTCCCTGTAAAATGGACCCATAACTGTATTTTGGGGAGAAATGGCAAAATAACCGACAAGGTTGACCAAGTAGTGAATATAAATTGAGTTAACTACTGTATGGGTAAATTACATCCAAGAGGTCAGATAAACCAAAATATAGGATGCCTAAATACTGTTAAAGAAGTTGTCAGATAGACATGTTCATAGTAAACCCATGAAAATTACGATTAGAAAGAGTTATTGGCCAGGCCAATAGGCTTGTAGTGATTCCATGAAAACTATATTTGGATAAAGTTATTGACAGAAGTCAATAGATTCATAGTCAACCCATGAAAACTATGACAAGAGGAAAGTTATTGGAGATGCCAATAGGATCAGGCGGAATCCGTGAATAATGAAGTTATTGGTAGGAGCCAATAGCTTCATAGTGGTCCCATGAAAATTATGGGACCGGACAGGGAGTCCATAAGCTTTAAATAAGTTATTATTCAACCCATGAAAACTAATAGATTAATAGTGACCCTGAAAATTATAACTAAGGCAGATAGTCCAAATGAATAAGGGTGAAAAATCCAAAAATTAATTTACGTGTCTGCATATCATCATAATATTTAAATTTTTATGTTTTAGTCATTACGGATGTAGGAGTATAGTGTATGATTATATAAAATTTTGGTAGATACTTGTGAGGGGAAAACCCATTTCGCTAAGCTGCGTGATCTCACTAGATATCTAAATCGTTTCTGATGGTAGATTATTATTCATACCAGGCTTTATGTCTGACTCGAAGTTTATGTTTTCCCCTTAAACTCTCGGGTGCCCAATTAACCTTGAGTAGTTTGAGAGTAGGGGTTTTCAAGTATCTCTTTGGAAGCATAAGCTTTCGGAGATGTGCAGGAGGCAAGCTAGCTAGTAGGAGTTTCTTTCTATTTTGATTCCGCTATGTTTTGTTGTAAAGGCAAAGTTGTTTAATTGCCTATGTTTAGACTCTGATCTTCCAAGAGGGCATCTTCATATGTCGCTCTTGGTGTATGTAGTAATAATTATGTTTTCTCTAAACATGGTTCTCAATTTTGGGATTATATAATGAATTTGAAATGATTTGAAGTGGAATGTGAAAGTTGTTTATTGATTTTAAAAATTTTCCACATCCATGTGTTTCTGTTATATCAGTGTATCTAACATTACCGTATATGATAACTATGGATGACTGCAACATCCACAACCATTAGTTTTGAGCCTCCATATGGGGATATTATAACTCTCTTACTTGTAATCCAATTTTGAGAACTAAAATGAGGGGATGCATGGATCCCATATCGATCTCAAATATGAGAAAGATCATTTTGGCCATTAGCTTGATCAATGACCAATTGCACGTGATACTCACCTATCTTCCTAACCCTTATTTGGCATATGCAATGCTATGGAGTTTACTTGGATATTTTGATTTCGAATCATATTATCATCACATCTTAAGCCCATATAATACTAAATTGATGCGATGATTATAATCTTACATTGTCAAGTCAATGAGACTTGAATCATTTATCCAAGAAAAGATTCTATAGCAAATTGAATTTACTTTTGATTTATTATGTATGTTGTGTCCCAAGTCCCTTCGAAAGCATAAAGATTCTCTCGATTCCTTAAAAAGGGGGTTTAGAAGGGATCCACTATAAGATCATTAAAGTCATATACTTTGATAGGACTCCTTCAAAAGGTGTTCAATACTTCGAAACATATAAATCATTTTTGAAGGAACCATCTCCAGGACGGTAGAACCCATGCCTTCAAAAGGTGTCCAACTCACTCGAAAGGGGTTTTGAAGGGATTGTTTCCTTCTTGAACTTTGCTTTGAGGTGCTGACTATATTTCTTGTCAATATTTTGGCACTAGAAGGAGGGCCTGAACCTCTAACCATGTGGTTTCCTTAATTATATAGCGTTTGATTTGTTGTAGGAAAATGAAATCGAAAAGACATAGTCGAATGGATAAGGAGGTAATGCATACAACAGTTTTGGAAGAAAGTATTACTCCAACTTTCAACTTGGAAGGGGTGGTGCTAGGGCAACCATCAACAATGCAGTGAAGATAAGGCATTTAGAGCAATAACCACTACAAATGCAAGAGCTTCTGATAGCAGCTCTATCTCAGAAATCTTCTAAAACTTATAAACCAACAATAGAAGATGAGGCGCTCTCCCCAAGAAGAAACTTGAAAACTCATATGCACAAAGGTAAAAGCAAGATCGACTTAACATCGTTAAAGAAGAAAGAACATCATACAACTAAAGTCGATCATCAAGGTAGAATACAAGATAAATTTCTGGAGCAATCTGGAAGCTCAACTTCAAAGGAATACAACCCAAATCGAAAAATATCATTATGCTAAAGCTTAAGTGAAAGATGTGGTAGAGAAGGTTTTCAAAGACATGCTAAACAAAAAGGGAAAAGATCTCTAGATAAGCGAGTAAATGACAATGAGCGAGTAGCTCCATTTACTGATGCACGTCGACGATGATTCCATCTCATGTCAAGATTCCAACAATGAAATATCATGGAAGTACTAATTTCGATGACCACTTAATGGCTTTCGATAGCCAAATGGATTTATGTAGTGCTTCTGGGGCAGTACGATGCATGCGATTCCTTATAACCCTTCAAGTAGTTGTTGCAAAATGATAACGTTAGTATCGAGGGAAGACTAATTACTCATGGAAACAATTTTCTTGTGAATTCTCCACTCAATTCTGCATATGAAAAGACCCCACATTTGATTATACTTTTCTAGCAAACATCAAACAAAGACAAGGAGAATCGTTAGATGACTACCTTAGGAGGTTCAAAACAGAGGCATTGAATGCTAAAGATACAAATGATAAGGATAAGCTGATTGCAGTGCATTCAGGACTAATAGAAAATACACCATTTCTGAAAGAGCACTTTGTTCATTGATGTAAAGATTTACAAGACTTTCACTCCCAAGATGATAAATTCATTCGAATGGATGAATTGTACAATGCCGCGAAGAAAGCTAACCCTAAGAAGGAGAGTGGAAGATTTGGGTTTGATTGAGGACACAAAAAGCCGAGTTGGGAGGATTCCAATACTGATTCAATCGCTTTGAACAAGCCATTGTCTTGTATCTATGCCACACAAAAAAGAAAAGGTTAGCTTTCCAACTTTATTCAAGGCTAGAAACTACACTGAGCGAAGAAAGGGGGATGATTATTATGCCTATCATAAAGCGAATGGCCATAAAACTGAAAACTTTCAAGCGCTGGATGGAATTATTCAAAATCTAATTCATGAAGGACACCTAAAAGTATTCATTCGGGACCAACATATGGCACCTCGGACTAACGATGGACTGCGAAAGTTCCTTAATCTTGTTGCGAATAACTTAGAATACGAAGATCCATTAAAATTGAGAGCACCTTGAATAGAATTGATGTGATTCATGGGGGATCACATCCAACGAGAACTAGTAAAGGAGCCAGAAAAAGGTATATCAAGGAAGCTAAGGAAGGAGTATTTTCTATCCAGGAAGAGTCCCCGCGTAAAAATCCATGGCTTAATATCCAGATGTCGAATCTTGTCATCACTCCACAAGAGCTCAAAAAGGGGATTCATCGCCTCCATAATGACCCCCTTATGATCATTGCTCAAATCGGGTTCTCTATAATGTCCAAGATTGTGGTTGACACTAGTAGTACAGTAAGTGTCATCTTCAAACATGCCTTTGATCAAATTGGCATTCTTGAAGATAAGCTAAAGCCTAGTCTTGAATCTATTTTTGGGTTCAATAACAAAGGGTTAATTCCAGTGGTGGAAGTAAAGCTGCTAGTACAAATGGGAGTACCGTTATGCTGTAGAATTTTTGAAACTCTTTTTTTGATCATCAATCAACCATCATATTATATTGCATTCTTTGGCTGCCCTGCATTGGTTGAGGTGGATGCATTTGTCTCACTGAAGTGTCTGATGGTTAAATTCTTAACTAAAAGAGGTTGGGGTACAATTCGGGGAGAACAATTTAGCTCCGCGAAATGTATTTTTCCACTCTTGATTAATATAAAAGGGAGTACTCTACTTATTATGATTCCTTTATAATTTTTCATCCTTTAGATTATGGATTTTTACATCCAATATATGACGCAAAAATAAGATCTAATAAAATAATTAAACTTGTGTTTGGAAGGTACATAACACCTGGGAGTAAGAGGAAGAGAACTCATGCCAACTCTATAGAAGAAAATGAGATCATTACATAATTAGATTTTTGAGAGTAAATGGAGAGGATAAAGCCTATAGAGGATCTCGAGTTGATATATATAGATTCAGCTGATTCAACCAAGATTGTTAGAGTGGGAAAGGAATTGAAGGACAACTTGAGAGCGGAATTAATTCAGTTTCTTAAAGCTAACAAAGTTTTATTCGTGTGCGTTCATTCGGATATGGTTGGGATTGATCCATTAGTTATGCATCATGCATTAAATATTGATTCGAATGTAATCCCCGTTTCATAAAAGAAGAGGCAATTTGATAAGGTCCAATCCGATGCCTTGAAGAAGAGGTTAAAAGGCATCTTGAAAATGGATTCATTCGATTATCTAAAATGGCTAGAAAATTCAGTGTTGCTAAAAAAGAAAATGGAAAATGGAGAACATTTGTCAATTACATTGATCTGAATAAAGCATGCCCGAAAGACTGTTATCCATTGCCTAGAATAGATCGGTTAGTTGATGCAACTAGTGGTCATAAGCTATTGTCCTGTAACAACCCTAATTTTGAGTATTTAGGATATTTAATTAGTTAAATTAAATAAAATAATGTAATAATTAGGGGATTGGGATTTGTGATTAATGGAAGGGTAGCCGTGTCCATTAAACAAATAAACTAAGGGAATTAAAATAAATTAAGTTAGCTTAAATAGACAAGGGGGAATAAGTATACTCTTAAACCCTAAACCCTCACACACATTCATTTTACATGTTCACTCTCACAAACAAAAACATAAGAGGCCGACCACCATTAGCAAGAACAAGAGGAAGACAACTAAAGGAAAAACCTAAATCAACATTGATCCATTCTCAAATCTCAAACTCCTTAATCTCAAAGCTAAAGTGATTAATGACAACATATCACGTTTTCTATTGTTCTCAGTCTTAGGATGAAATCCAAATTATTTTGCAAAGTTATTTTCTATGTTTTAATTGTTAAAATGGATATATATGCTTGTTGATGATTTATGATATTTCATATGGATTTTATGATATGTTTAATGTGAAAACCCTATTAAATGACATCCAAATGCCTTACGATCTTCGATTCAGATCAGAAATGATATTTTAGAGATAGGTTTCGACTTTCGTAATTTTCTGAATTAATGTGGATTTTATATTAATTTTCTAGTAAGAAAAATGGATATTTCGGTTTAAAATAATTATCGGCTAAATCATATATATTTTGGGTCTGAAATTTGTAGTTGTTAGAAAACCTATTAAGAATGATTTATAGAAAGTTTTGTAGAATTTTCCTAAGTGTTTTAATAGATGCGTAAAATTATTTAAGGTATTGGACTTAAATGTTTTATATATTTATAAATAGAGAAGGGGCATTTTGTATATAAGTATATAATTTAAATTGTTCATTTGTGAAATTTCGGCTGTTCTTTTAGAAAAGAAATTAGTAACCAAGCATGTTTTGACAAAAAAAGTAGATTAGTTAAAAGGAATTGCTCTAAAAGGTTAAATGCTTTTTACATGTTTCACCACTTTCAACACCTAGCTTTCGACCATGTACTTCCGCTCCATCACCATCAAAACCAATGCGTATGGCATCAAAGACTTGGTGTGCAGCGAATTAGACAGAGGCGAAAGGTATGTAGTCGGAACACGTGGTTCCGAAGGGGTTAAAGCCTTCCTTTGCTTTCAAATAAAAATGTGCCTGCTTTGCTTCTGAAAGGAATGCTTTCGACTGGGTCAAATTGATTTAAGGAACGATTTTGAATGAGGTTGCGCCTATTTTTTTTAAAGTAAATGCTTTTGAAAAGGTCGAAACCCCTTACTGCGCTTTCTACCTTTCGAAGAAAATGGTTTCGAAAGGATACTTCGTTTTTAAATAATATAGCCACTTCTTCAATGCTTTCGAAGGGTTGGTTTCGACACCATCACTTCTTAATTTTGGAAATAGCTTTCGAAACAGTGCTTTTAACTTAGATGTTTTATGACCCTTTTGTTCTATTGAAGGTAGAACTCAAAGGTTTTGAAAGGAAAGGTTTTTAAAGGGTTTCGAAAGGTTTCCACATGTTTTACTTGAACCCAAACGCTTTCCAAAGGTTTGATGTTTACAAAGGATTTTAATCCTTTCGAAATGTCTAAATGAAGGTTTTGATAGGGTAGTTCTCCAATGGTTTCAAAACGTTTAAAAGGAAGATTTCTAATGTTTTAAAAAGGCAATGTTAAGTGTTTTAAAGATAGGATGTCTAAGGTTTTAAAGCTATCTAAGATGATGTTTTTCAATGGTTTCTAAAGGTTTATTATGAAGGCCTTCGGGCTAAGGTTACAAATCAAAGTGATTTACTTGGTTTCGAAAAGGATACTTTCAATGGATTCGAAAAGGGTACTTTCAAAGGTTTATATGTTTTCATCAGCAAAGATTTGTGTAAATTATATATAGCATGGCAAGGTTATTTGAGTAAAACATAGAATATATTTTATATGTTTAAAGTATGATTTAAAGGTTTAAATCAATTTGAGAGAAAAGGTTTTTCAAGGAAAATTTTAAGCGAACATTACCCTAAGTAAAATGACTTGGATATTAAAATACCAGATGGGACTGGTATGGGGTCGCGCCCTATACTTTCGCTAGTAGGCTCTAGCTAATATAAGTCAAAAATTCTAGTGTGTAGGGCTTTGTCACATGCGAGACTAAAATTAAGTTACACACAAAAAGGAATCTATAGAGGAGAGATCGGTTATTGGTGAGCCCGCAAAACCATTAGGTTCAGTTGACCATGGGAGAATTAAGTTAGGGACAAACCATCCAGAAGAGGTGTATCTAAAAGAAGTTAGATTGTTTGAGTATTCTCTCTTGTAGGCCCGAGTGAGCCAAAGGTCAGTAGTTAGCCAAATAAAAATATAGTGTTCGGATAGATAGTCCATTAGTTACCTGATTTATATGCTTTCACGATATTGATATTATTATTTTAACCAGTTTTGGTAGGATTAGCATTTGCAAAAGATATGTTATAAAAAGATATTAGTGAGGGAAACCCAAACTACTAAGCAGCATGGCTCACTTAATATCAAATAACCGAGATGTATAGTATTATTCATACCAGGCTTTATGTCTGACTCAAAGTTTATGTTTATCCCCTTAAACTCTCGGGTGCCAAAAATTGATTTGAGTAGGCTGAGGGTTGGGGATTTAAAGGTTTTTGTAGGTGGATGAATAAAGCTTTAGAAGACGAATAGGAGGCTGAAGTTAGCTATTTAGGAGTTGTTTTATTTGTTTTATTCTGTTGTGTTGCATTAAGCCAGTTATGACTATTTAGTACTCTGGTCATCCAAGTGGGCATCTTCATATATCGCTCTTGCGGTATTTATGTAATAATTATATTTGATCTGAACCTGGAAAATGTTTGGGATTGCATAACTTGGATATGTAATGTTGTTTTGAAATGTAATCAGAAAAGTGTTCTAATCTATGATGATTTATTTCATATTAAAGTGCTTCTCATATTATGGATATCATTAACATTACTGTATTTAGTTACCGAAAGTTAATACTATGGATGAGTACAACATCTGTAGTGCTTAGCTTTGGGCCTCCAGATAAGGGATATTACATGTCCCTCATGGATGCTTATTCAAGGTAAAACCAAATACCCATGTTCAAACAAGACGAAGAGCATACAAGCTTCATTACCGATTAGGGAACTTTCTGTTATAAAGCAATGCCTTTTGGGTTGAGGAATGCGGGAGCTACTTATCGATGATTGGTCAACGAAATGCTCAAGGAATAGATCAGACGAAATATGGAAGTTTATGTGGATGACATGCTAGTAAAGTCTCATAAAGCTGAGAATTGCCTTAAGGATCTTGAAGAAATGTTTGAAGTATTGCGAAGGTTTCAAATGAGATTAAATCCCAAGAAATGTTCTTTTGGAGTTCATTTTGAAAAATTCTTAGGTTGCACCATTAGTGCACATGAAATCAAAGCCAGTCCCGACCAGATCCAAGCTATCAAAGACATGGCAGAGCCCAAAACCAATAAAGATGTAACAAGCTTGAATGGTAGAATTGCAACCCTAAGAAGATTCATCTCCAAGGCAACAAATAAATGTATCCCCTTTTTCAATGTGATTAAGAAAAGAAGAAAGTTTGAGTGAGGAGAAGATTATAAGAAAGCCTTCTAGGAACTAAAAAATCATTTAGAAAGTCCACCAATATTATCCAGCCTTGAGGATGGAGAAAGCCTATATTTATACATGGCGGTCTAAGAGCAAGCCGTCAGTTCTGTGCCGATTAAAGAGGAGAATGAAACTCAACTTCCCATTTATTATGTAAGTAGAAGATTGAAGGACGCAGAGGTTCGATATATAATCGTAGAAAATTAGCTTATTGTTTGATACTGCCCAGAGCGTACTTTCAAGCGCATCCATTCAGAGTATTGACTAAATTTCCACTCAAACAAGTTTTCAGTAAACTTCGGACTTCAGGGAGGCTAGTAAAATGGGGGATTGAACTTTGCCAATATGACATTGATTTTGAGCCAGGAACAACAATTAAAAGGCAGATATTAGTAAACTTTATCAATGGATGTACAAGTTGTACCAAGGAACAATCAGAGAAAGAGAAAGATCAAAAACCCATGTAGCAACTATTTGTGGATGGGGAATCAAATGAGCAGGGAGCCGGAGCAGAGTATGTCATAATCTTACCCGATGGACATTGCTTACACTATGCAATAAAGCTAAGGTTTGTTGCAACAAATGACACAGCGGAATATGAATCGATGGTAGAAGGATTAACTCTGGCCTTGCAACTTAAAATCCAACTGATTTAAATCTTTACGACTCTCAACTAATGGTGAATCAGATAAAATAGATATACCGGACTAAAGATACCAAACTGGTCCTATTTGTTAAGAAGGTGCTAAATATGCTTTCCTTATTTGAAGATTTTCTATACACCAAGTCCCAAGGAAAGATAACTCTCAAGTGGATTCATTAGCAAACTTGGCTAGCTTAAGAGGAGCTTCGGGAACCTATATTAAACCAATAAGGTATCAAGAAAATCCCAACGTCGAAGTGGAAATGTCCGATCTAGGGAAGGAACTACTGGTTTAAACTAGATCCCAAGCTATGATGCAAGAAATAAAATAAAAAGAAATTAATGAAGAAATTCCATATGAGGAGCCCAATCATCCAAAATCAGATAATTATTATGGTAATAATTGGATGGCATTATTGTAGAATATCTTATTAATGGGATATTACCATTCGACAAAATGGAAGCTAGGAGAATCAGATGACAGGCTCTGACCTTCACAATAATGGATGGAATAATTTATAAGAAAGGATATGGCCTTCCTTACTTAAGATGTGTGAGTTCGGAGGATGGGATGAAATTACTAGGGGAAGCACATGAAGGATTTTGTGTAGATCATTCCAATGGGATAAAGTTGGCTAAAAAAATAATCAGACAAGGTTTCCACTTGCCTCAAATGGCAGGTCAAGCTATAGAGTATGTAAAGAAATGTGAAAGATTTCAAAAATACTAGAAGATTCCCCGTTTACCACCAAGCTAATTAACTTTGATCTATAGTCTGTGGCCCTTCGATGTATGCAGAATCGATTTAATGGGACTATTGTCGATTTTCGAAGGAGGAGCAAAATATGTCGTAGTGACCATTGATTACTTTACTAAGTAGGTAGAAGTGGAGCCACCCCCCAAAATCACTTCTAGGAAAGTACTTAGATTTGTCACCAAAAACATCATTGCTAGATTTGGGATCCCTTACAAAATTATATTTGATAATGGAACAAAATATAAAAGTGAAGAGTTTTCTCGATTTTGCCATAAGAACGGGATTATCAAAAGCTTTTCTTCCATGGCACATTCAAAGCTAATGGAGCTGTTGAGGCAGCAAATAAGACTATTAAGACTATCTTGAAAAAATGATTGAATAAAGCCTTAGGAAATTCGGTAGAAGAATTGCCACTTGTACTTTGGGCCTATTGTACATCCACTAGAACTGCAACAGGTCATACCCCTTACTCTCTAACATATGGGTGTGAAGCAATGTTTCCAATTGAAATTAAGGTGCCATCACATCAAAGAACCGCATATGCCTTCGATCCAAACCAAGAATTGAATAAAGAGTCATTGGATTTAATACATGAGCTAAGAGATGAAGCAGCTATTCGGACCGTAGAATATCAAAGGAGAATCTCAAAATACTACAATTCGAAAGTAAATACAAGATCATTTCAAGAGGGAGATTTAATACTCCTAAGGGTGATGGCAAACATAACAAAACCTATGATGGACCACCAGCACCAAACCAGGAAGGTCCCCTAATTATGTGCAAAGTAATTCCTTTTGGAGCTTACAAACTATGTCGACCAGATGGAAATATGGTTCCTAGAGCGTGGAATGCGAAACATTTGTGACCATATTTCCCCGCAATGAATGAATAAAGCATCTCATTATTCAAAAAAGTCTACATGGTTGGTAGTAGAATTTTCCTTAAACTTGGAAACTACTTTAAACAGTCAAAAGCCTTTTTCCGCGCCGAGATGGACAGGTCAAAGCACCTCCTGGAAGGAGGACGGGGTAATCCTTTATCCACACCATGCTATGGACGGGGTAAAGTATCAGTAAGCATTTGCTCGTGCGATGCTCTGGCCAGGTCAAGGTGCCCCAGAGGGGGACAGAGTAAGCCCTTTGACATGCCATGCTATGGCCAGGTCAAGGCACCGACCAGCCTTCAGTTCCGCCTATAAGGCCTGGCTGGAGCACTTCATGGAGGGAGGATGAAGTAAGCCCTTGATCCGCCACGCTATGGCCTGGTTAAGGTACCTAACAAGTCTTCAGTCCCACCTATATGGCTTGGTCAAAGCACCTCATGGAGGGAGATTGGGTTAGACCTTGGGTCCTCCTTTCGGGTAAGCTAACTAAGTGCACCGGACAACAACAGACTAAAACGTCCAAGCCCAATAAGTGGCACACTAAACAATAAAAACATACAAAGCCTAAAAGGTGGCACATGTCAAGAACCAAAAAAGGCAACTTGAAGCAAAATATTCGAACAATTGAAACCCAAAAAGTGGTGTAGGACAAGAAGCTTGGATAAGCATTTACAATTGTTGGATAATTTCCAAAGGATGATTTCTAAACTTCACTAATTAATGCCCAAATCAAGGTTTCAGGACTTACACAGTTAATTTCTGGTCTTCACTTATCAATACTCGAATCTGGGTTATCTGGTCATTTGCTATTAATTTTTGGACTTCACTTTTCAATACTCGAATCTGTGTTTCGGATCTTTCGCTATTAATTTTGAACTTCACTCATTAATGCCTGAATCTGGGTTCCGGGGATGTTATTTTTGAGACCTCTATTATGGACTTTTTGTCTTCTATCAACTTCTGGTTTAACCTTACTAATACCTGAATCAGGGTCACTGGTCTTCTACTACTAAGTTTCGAACATCAATTATCAATTCTCGAATCTGGGTTTCAAGACTACTATTATTTTTAGACAAGGATTTCTAAACTTCTATTATTTGTCCCTAAATGAGGATTCCTAGTTTTCTATTACTTATTTCCAGATGATAATTTTTAAACTTTTATTACTCAACAATTGTTATTATCAGAAGAAAGTTTCTAAATTTTTATTATTAATGACAGATCTAAACTAGATGCCTAGTCTTTTATTAATATAACAAGGGTTTAGTTTCCGGACTTCTATCGTTATTCCCAAAGTTGGATGTTGGGACTTCTATTACTAACCCAACTCAGATAAACTAAGGCAATTGGGTTCCCATGCATAAAGGAGTTTTAAATGTGTCAAGAATGCCTTTTGAAAGTGTAAAATAACATGCTTTCACATTTACAATGAACCCTTCAAAATGGCTGGAGAAGATTGTGCCAAAAGCAACCCTTTTGAAAGCAAAAGAATGGCCTTTCAAAACGGTTGAATCCCTCCACAAGTATTAGGGAGGTCTCGCACGTAACTAATATTGCCTCCACAGACATCAAATGATGAGCGTTCACACTAATCAAGGAGATGCTTTTGAAAACTACCTTCCGTAACTATCATTTGACTACCAAAATGCTTCCTCCATCACAAATAACCTTTCGAACGGGTCCTTTCATCACTATTAAACCCATTCAAAACCATATAAACACCATACTTCACTCATTAAAATGACAGCTTATCATGAAGTACCAGATCTTAACAACATTAGGAAGGTTTCAAAGGAGATGAAGAAGTTAAAAGTGCTTCTGATTGCGTTCAAGCAGCATAAAGATGTACTATGATTCATTCGCCACTAATAAAACTGTACCTTACGATGATGACGAAAGGCTCTGGAAGTACCTGAAAGCAATATTGGTAAACTACGGATCAATATTTTTCACTAGTGTTAGCGCCAAAATTGGTCACTAACACCCTTAGAGAGTTTGTGTAGAGAGATTAATGAAGAAGATAGATTAAAATAGAGAAGATAATATAAATTAAAATGCGGGAGACGAGAACACAGAATTTATAGTGGTTCGGCGTTGTAGCCTACGTCCACTTTGAAGTTGATCCTTTTATTTCTTCACTTTAATCTTGATTACAGATACAATCCGCTTTTAAGTATTCAAATACAATTGTGAAATAAAAGTAGAGGTCTTGGATGAGGTTAGAAAATGGCAGAGTCTCCTTAGTGTTCTCTGAAATCTCTCCCTTTTTCTGTGCCCCTGCCTCTCTATATATAGACGAATGTGGACTGGACTTCCCTAGTGGGCCAGATGGCTAGACAGCTTGGTCCAAATAGGGCATGCTCTGTGTGCCGAGTAGAACATGCCGACCGATAGGAACGCCAACTGATAGTAATGCCGAACGACAGGTGTGCCGAGCCCTCCTAATGCCGAATGATCTCCTTGTCGAATGGAGGAGGTGGGCCAAATGATCACTTCGGCCGAGTGGGAGGAGGCTGAGCATACTGACTTCCTTAGGGGGCACTTGTGCCGAGTGAACTAAGCCGAACGATCTTCTGGAGGCCGAACGTTCCACAAATTGCCGAGCAGTGTGCTAGTGCCGAACAATAGTTGGATGCCGAGTACTATGGGATGCCGAACGCTTTTGTATGCCGAACGTTCCCAGAGGCCGAGTGCTCCTTTATGCCGAGCGTCCTCCTACGCCGAGTATAACTCTGTACGGCCGAACAACCCCTGATGCCGAGTACAACTCTGAATGACCGAACGTCTAGTTGCCTGGTCGATTTTCCAGGTAACATTTTGCCCCCCAAAGTACGCCGTGTGTTCGAACAGGGTGTGCTTTGAACTACTGGATCAGGGCATCGTCACCGGGTGCTAAGGATGCCGAACGATACGAGTGCCGAGTGAAACCGTTTCGTCCGGTAGAGCCAGTCAAAGTCTCTTCGACTTCTCCTTCCTCTTTATAAAAACCACCTCCTTCTTCTTCCTTTCTTTACTTTTACTCCTACAATCCCGAATTTTCGAGCCACCCTTGCAATCAAAATCTAAGGACTTCTCAAACCTTTCTAAAGCTCGATCCACGAACTAGGTACAATCCCTTTACCTAACTCCTTTTCCTGGTGAGTTCCCATTGATTCACATGGGTTCAATGTAGACGGGAATTCGAATTTTTACTTGGAGTGTTTCCAAAGTTGAGCGACGTGAGGTAGGGAGAGAGAGTCAAGTATGAATGCCTTGTAGGATTCGAGAAGGAGTTAGGCGGAGGAGAGGAAGGTATGGAGGCTATGCCGAGTGTTAGAACTCGGCATGATCTTAGTTCGACCCGGCATAACGACGGTCGAACGATGGGTTAGAAGGAAGATGTGCAAGTCAGTGGGTAGGCCGGGCGTTGTTTCGGCCGAATCGTGTTTTGGCCGAACGAAACTATCTCAGTGCGAACTGAGGTTCGGCCGAACGATGGTTGTAGGCCGAATAGTAGTCTTGCCGAGTCACCAATTAACCGAACAAACTGGCATGCCGGGCATAGTTGAATGCCGAACATACTTACATGCCGAACACGTATAAATGCCGGACCTATCTTCATGACGAACATAATTAGAAGCCGAGTATAAACCAATGCCGAACAAATACAAATGACGAACAAACTAAGTGCCGAACATACTTATGTGTCGAACATAGTTAGCATGCCGAGCGTAATTAGGTGCCGAGCACACATACATGCCGGACATATACAAATGCCGAACATACTCCCCTTGCCCAAATTCGTAGCTGGCCTTTACTTGGCAGTTTCTTATTGCAGTCGTTATTCAGAAGGCTTTCGGAGACGGTCAGCGATGACGGTTTTCGGAAGCTACGTTTTTAGGCTTGACGTTATATTAAATGCTTATGCACGATTGATTGCACTAGTTCACACACCACACGGGGGGGGGGGGGGTTTATCTGCTTTGTTAATTCTAACGTCAATCATTTTTCGAGTATAGTTCACACAGGTGCTTGGCCGGGTCTGCTATTTATTCAAGATGTCCAAAAGATCCAGTTCTGCTACACTTTCCGACAAACCTGGGCCGTCTTCTAAGCGAACGGCCCCCGACACAACTGACCTGTCAGTTTCCCCCGCTCATGACTGGGCTCCCGATACTTTGGAATCTTCGATCTTGCTGGATGACCCAGTTGACTCACAGGCTTCGAGAGTCACTGAGGCCGCTCTTAAGCGGATATGTTCTATTCATGGCATTCCGTTTGCTGACGTGCGCGTTCCGTCGGGGCATGACCGCCCACATCTGCCCCCAGTGGGATACACGGCGTGTAGCAAGTTCATGTGCTGGGTTGGTAGCGTGCCACCTTTCAATCTATTCCTTCGCGACGTGCTGCAGTACCTGGACGTTGCCCCGTCTCAGCTTCATCCAAATGGTCACGCTTTCATTTATGGCACGTATATGCTCTTCATGGCCGTCCTCTCTAGGCCTCCAACCCCTGGCGATATAAGGTACATATACATGACCAAGAAATGGGGAGACAGCCCCTCTCACATGTTCCTTGAGCCACATCGGAATTTCCAACTTTTCACTAGCGCGTGGAGTAGCAAATTCGCCCTGTACAAGCAGGAGTGGTTTTACGTGCGCTGCCCCCAGGGCTTTGCGAGGCGATGGATTGAAGGAAGTAAGTCTTTTTTCTGAGTTGATATCCGCTCCCGGTTGAGGCTGAGCTTCTCCTAACTTGCCGTTTTATCTTTTCAGGTTTCATCCCCCGCCCCGAGGGCCGAGGATACTCTGATGCTGTTGACGCCATTAGAGCTCTTCCCGCTGAAGAGTGAGATATCCGAGCCCTCATTTCCAATGAGTCATTATCAAAGTTTGGCTTGTTAGCCCCTGGCCGCCGGGTTACTCTTCCAGAGGGCGCCTCGCTTCCCAAGCCCGTACACGTCAGAGGAAAAAAACTGCCTGAATCATCCGTTCGCCCTTCTCTTGAAGCTCAGGAAGAAGGGGAAATTCCAGGCGAGTCACCCGAAAAGCAAGGTGAGGATTTGGGCTCTACAACCGAAGTTCATGATATTGAAACGTCATCTTCCCCTTTGAAGGGGAAAAAGGAGCTGGCGTGCAAGTCGAGGAAGGAGAAAGTTGGTGGGACTTCCAAAGTTACGCCTATTCAGCCAGAGAAAGAGGCTTCTTCACAGCACGTTGAAAGTTCTCTGAAGGGCTTATCGAATCTCTCCATTCCCGACGACTTGCTCAACTATGATTTCAACGATCCGGAGCTGTTTAAGTTTCGCTCGCCCGTCAGGGGCGATGCGGGTGTCCTAGCCCCGATCCAAGGGGAAAAGACTTCCGTTAGCAAAGCCACTGGTCCGTCGGGGGGTAGCACTAGGACACACACAGACACATGCATTTCACTTTGCATCTACCTTTCTTTCACCATTCTTCTCTCTTGCTAATTCGCTATTGTTCGATTGCAGGTGACATGGGGCGCTCTCATGGATACGACCGCCTTCGCTGTTCATCGACTTTACGCTGGTCTGGTCGGGACTCGGGCCTCGGGAAGCGCCGAGACAGAGACAGCGACAGCGACCGAGATTATCATGCCCGGGACTCGTCATCCCGGAAGAAAACTTATTATCAGCCCGAACACTGTCAGGAGACCTCTTCTTATCAGGAGCGAAGCAAAGACAAACGTGGCCACGAGAGGTCGCATTCTGATGCTCCCCGGGACCAACACTCTGACTCTTCTTCTACCCGGCACTCCCGAGATTCTCATAGGAAGGGCGAACTCTCAAAGCCGCCTCCTCCCGCTCCTGTAACAGACCCGACAGTGCCGGAGAGATTGAACGAACTTAAGGCTAAGTTTTCGAAGATTTGTTTTGATGGGTTAAAGTTCCTCCCGGCGATCCATCCTATTCCCGGAGATGTTAAACAAAATGCTATCGCATGCACCAATGACGTCTACGTGCGACATGACGCGTTTGTCCATCTGGCCGAGAAACTTTTTGAAGTCTCTATGGAGCGCCAGCACGAAATTGACCGCCTAAAGCTTGAAGCTATCCATGACAAGGATATCATTAAGGCCCAGGATGAAGAAATTGCCGCCTATAAGTCCGACCTTGAAGCTTCCCGTCAGAGCGCTAAGGACACCGCCGAGGCTGTTTCCCGCCTTGAATTGACTCATAAGAAAGAGCTCGATGAAGCAGTTCAATGGTGTGGGGCATTAGCTTTGGAGAAAGACTCCGTTCAGAAGGAGCGAGATGTGATTAATAAGCGAGTTAAGGAGCTCGAGGAGCAACTCAATAAGGAGAAGGAGGAGAAAGTGGCCGCCCAGGTTGAGGCACAGCACTATCGTGATGAGATCGTCGCCACCCGGCTCTTAAAGGAGAAACTAGAGGACGATCTCTCCAAAGTTGAGGCCCTAAAGAATGAAGCCCGTGAGGAAGGTAAAAAGATAGCGACTGCCGATGTTGACTCTCGCCTTGAGGCAGCTAGGGAAAAAGGTAGGGAGGAAATTAAGACTGAATTCGACCCGCTGATCGCCGAGTTCAATGCCCGAGTCCTCATGCATAGGGATTTAACTTTTCTGGGCGACGGCTACCTTGAATCATTGGCCGAGGCATGGGAGACCCTGATTCAAATCAGGAGGGTTGAGAGCGGCGTCGATGAGGTTGACGAAGAAGCATTGATAAAAGAATTCCTGAGGGGGAAGGAGCCTTCTGATTTATCGGTGGCTAAAGCCCTCTACAGCAAAGGCTCTCCCTCCAGGAAAGAGAAAGAGGTGGCTACCGACTCTTCCGGCGTCGTGCCCCCAGTTCGCATGCCTACTCAATCGGCCAGTCGGCCAATACTTTACCCCTTCGAGCAGCACGTTGGCTATGACCCGGAAGCCCCCGGGCTTGGCATTCATGCCTTATCTCCCATCCCGGAGGGTGAGACCCCCCTGATGACTGAGAACCCACCGGCATCTGGTGAGTAACTTCTGTGCTTCACAAAGAACTTTCTCGTTCTCCCAGAAGTTGTTGTGTTCTAACACTTGTTCTTCTTTTTCGCGATTTCTGCGCAGGCTGTTCTAACCCCGAGCCCACTCCGAGGAGCGATGCCGCCAAGGAGGTGGAGAAAAAGGCGAGTGACGCTACTCAAGCTGGCAGGGATCCTGGTCCAGATGCTCAAGTAATCGGGGTGCTTGATGAAGGCAAATCCGAATCTTCCTCGGAGAGTTTTGAAATAGAAATCACAGGCGCCTCTGAGCACACATCCGAGTTGAGCATGAAGGAACGGCTCGAGAAAGAGGAAAGAGATACGACCTCAGTCAAGGTCGAGCCGCGTGAAGTGGACCTGGACGATCCTCTGAACAAACCATTGAAGGTCATTCTTCCTGGCAAGTCCCAGCCCATGGATGTTCCCCCTACGTCTTCAGTCGTCACCCCTCCGTCAGGGAAGGATTCCAAGAGTAAGCGCTCTAGGAAGGAACCATCCGGGAAGAAGTCAAAGAAACACAAGAAATGACCGTTGTCCCCGTTCAACGAGAACTAGTTTAAGTCATGTACTAATTTATGTAGACTGTGTAAATAGGCTGTCGGCCCCGGACTTCGGAGCGTTTTTGTAACTGGAAGCATTTTCGTGAATAAAGTTTGATCTTCACTTTTGTCTTCTCAAAAGACTTCTATTACTCAGTTTCTTTTATGGTTGTGATTGAAATCTGAATTGTGACGGGTAACTCAGACTTCTTGGTCCGTCTTTACATGGCTTGGGAGTTTCCCTGGATTTGATCAATCTCCACTTGGTGCTTCAAGCACTTAGAATATTTCATAGCCCGTATGTTGGGGACTTGACATATCCAAGTCATTTGCGTCGTAGTTCCTTTTCAAGGAATTCGGGGGTCTGAACTGCTTGTAATTGAGCCTATACACCGGACTCCGAGTACTCCAGTCCGTGCTCCGGGGACTTGGAGATTTTTTGTCGTTCCTACTCGGGTCCGCACTCCGGAGACTCAGAGTACTCCAGTCCGCACTCCGGGGACTTGGAGGTTTTGAATCGTTTATACTCGAGTCCGCACTCCGGGGACTTAGAGTACTCCAGTCCGCACTTCGGGGACTTGGAGATTTTGAATCGTTTATACTCGAGTCCGCACTCCGGGGACTTAGATTACTCCAGTCCGCACTCCGGGGACTTGGAGATTTTGAATCGTTTATACTCGAGTCCGCACTCCGGGGACTTAGAGTACTCCAGTCCGCACTCCGGGGACTTGGAGATTTTGAATCGTTTATACTCGAGTCCGCACTCCGGGGACTTAGATTACTCCAGTCCGCACTCCGGGGACTTGGAGATTTTGAATCGTTTATACTCGAGTCCGCACTCCGGGGACTTAGAGTACTCCAGTCCGCACTCTGGGGACTTGGAGATTTTGAATCGTTTATACTCGAGTCCGCACTCCGGGGACTTAGAGTACTCCAGTCCGCACTCCGGGGACTTGGAGATTTTGAATCGTTTATACTCGAGTCCGCACTCCGGGGACTTAGAGTACTCCAGTCCGCACTCCGAGGACTTGGAGATTTTGAATCGTTTATACTCGAGTCCGCACTCCGGGGACTTAGAGTACTCCAGTCCGCACTCCGAGGACTTGGAGATTTTGAATCGTTTATACTCGAGTCCGCACTCCGGGGACTTAGAGTACTCCAGTCCGCACTCCGGGGACTTGGATATTTTGAATCGTTTATACTCGAGTCTGCACTCCGGGGACTTAGAGTACTCCAGTCCGCACTCCGGGGACTTGGAGATTTTGAATCGTTTATACTCGAGTCCGCACTCCGGGGACTTAGAGTACTCCAGTCCGCACTTCGAGGACTTGGAGATTTTGAATCGTTTATACTCGAGTCCGCACTCTGGGGACTTAGAGTACTCCAGTCCGCACTCCGGGGACTTGGAGATTTTGAATCGTTTATACTCGAGTCCGCACTCCGGGGACTTAGAGTACTCCAGTCCGTACTCAGGGGACTTGGAGATTTTGAATCGTTTATAATCGAGTCCGCACTCCGGGGACTTAGAGTATTCCAGTCCGCACTCCGGGGACTTGGAGATTTTGAATCGTTTATACTCGAGTCCGCACTCCGGGGACTTAGAGTACTCCAGTCCGCACTCCGGGGACTTGGAGATTTTGAATCGTTTATACTCAAGTCCGCACTCCGGGGACTTAGAGTACTCCAGTCCGCACTCCGGGGACTTGGAGATTTTGAATCGTTTATTATAAGCGTTCGTACGCTAGCCAGGATATCGTAATTTTTAATTGCGCGTCATAGGAATATCATACGAAGAGACATTGGTCATTCATGGAAAAGATGGCTTCAAGCCTTTATTGATGAAAACAAGCTAGATTATCTAATTACATGTCAAGAAGAAAGCATGCTGGAAATAAATGCAACTACCGCATAAAGGAAATAGACTAAGTGTAATAACGCCGCAAATGCTTGCTGTTCCATGCTCGAGGGATTGTTGCACCATCGACGGTCGTTAGCTTGAAAGTTCCTTCTCTAAGCCTCCGTTCGATGACGTATGGACCTTCCCATGCGGGGTTCATGTGCGAAGGGGTTGGAAAGACTCGTTTCAAAACGAGATCTCCCATACTAAAGGATCTTGGCCGGACTTTTCCATTATAATATTTAGCGACTCGGTGTCTGTATGAGGCCGCTCTCAAATCAGCTTCTTCGCGTTTCTCATCAATGAAGTCTAATGATTCCAATAGGAGATCCTGGTTCGACGCAGGATCATAATAGGTCACCCGGTGTGACGGAACTTCAAGTTCTACGGGTATGACGGCTTCCGTGCCGTACGCCAGTGCGAATGGTGTGTGGCCAGTCGCGGTCCTGTGGGTAGTTCTATAGGCCCAAAGCGCTGTTGGGAGTTCATCCACCCACCTGCCTCTAGCCTTTTCCAAACGCTTCTTCAATATGGACTTGATGATTTTATTGACGGCTTTTACCTGCCCATTCGCCTTCGGGTGAGCAACTGCTGCGAACCTTTTCTCAATGCCATACTTCTGACAGAACTCTTTGAATTCCTTACTTTCGAATTGAGTTCCGTTATCCATTATGATGGTCCGTGGGAGGCCAAAACGACATATGATATTTCGTACAACGAAATTAATGACTTTCTTGGTGGTGATTGTGGCCATTGGCTCTGCTTCCGCCCGCTTGGTGAAATAATCGACTGCCACTATTGCATATTTCGCGCCTCCTTTGGCTATGGGCAGAGATCCAATTAGGTCGATTCCCCACATTGCAAATGGCCAGGGACTAACCATTTGTGTGAGTCCCGTTGGCAGAGCTCTTGGAATCTTTGCATACATCTGGCATTTGTCGCATCTTCTCGCATAGTCTGCAGCATCCCGATTTACAGTCGGCCAATAATATCCATAGAGGAGGATTTTCCTCGCCAAAGTTTGCCCCTCGGTATGATCACCACATTCTCCCTCATGGACTTCTTCCAACACCCGTTTTATCTCGTCATGGGCCACGCACCGGAGTAAGGGGGTCGAGAATCCCCTCCGATACATTATCCCGTCTTGCATTACATAACGTGAAGCCTTACGAAGGACTTGGCGTCTTTCGCTTTTTTCTCAGGTAAGTCTCCGTATAGCAAGTACTGTTTGATCGGGGTCAGCCATGATCCCCTTTCAAGTTCGGTCTCCAAGACGAGATCTATCTCCATCATGTCTACACTTGGAGCAAGCAGAGTCTCGACAGGAAACAACCCCATCTGCTGTGCATCGCCAGTACTCGCGAATTTAGCCAACGAGTCGGCCTCCCTGTTCTGTTCGCGCGGGACATGCGAAATGTCATAATATTCCAGGTTTACTAGTAGCTCCCGGACCCGAGCAAGGTAAGGAGCCAGTCTCTGTTCTTTCGCTTGGTAGTCTCCCCGTACCTGATAAACCACCAGCTGTGAGTCGCAGAAGATTTCGATGGACTTTACCCTTAGCTCATTGGCAAGTCTTAAGCCAGCAATCAGTGCTTCGTATTCAGCTTCGTTATTTATCACTGTAAATTCGAGCTTCAAAGCGTAGCAAATCGATCGGTTTTCGGGAGTTACCAGAACTATCCCAGCTCCCGACCAACGGTCGTTAGATGCCCCGTCAGTGAACATCTTCCATCGGACTGGAGGGATTATTTTGTGATTTTCACTCGGTTCATCCGGAATGGTGAACTCAGCAACGAAGTCAGCTAATGTCTGCCCTTGGATGGTCCTTCGCGACAGGTAGGTGATATTAAACTGGCTTAACTCGATGTTCCACTTTAGCATCCTACCGGAAGTTTCCGGTCGTTGGAGTACCTGTCGCAAGGGTTGGTCAGTGTAAACACTGATTGAGTGCGCCTGAAAGTAGGGACGAAGCTTGCGTGATGCAATCACCAGGCAATAGGAAAGTTTCTCGATCTTTGGATAATTCTTTTCTGCCCCCGTCAGTCGTTCACTAACATAGTACACCGGCCTTTGAACCTTGTCTTCTTCGCGAACTAGGGATGTACTGATAGCGTGTTGAGACACAGCCAAATATACGTACAACGTCTCGTGGTCTACTGGTTTTGACAAAACTGAAGGACTTTCCAAGTGTCTTACCAGGGCTCGGAATGCTTCATCGCAGTCAGCCGTCCATTCGAAGTTTCTCTTTCCTTTCTTTATGACATCGAAGAAAGGAACACACTTATATGTGGCTCTGGATATGAATCGACTGAGCGCAACTACTTTTCCGTTCAAACTCTGTACCTATTTTATGGTTCTAGGTGCCCGTATATCTCGGATGGCCTGGATCTTTTCCGGGTTAGCTTCAATTCCTCGTGCATTCACAATGAATCCCAAGAACTTCCCTGATGCCACGCCGAATGAACACTTTGAAGGATTGATCTTCATCCCATAGTGCCTTAGTATCTCGAACATTTCCGCCAAGTCTCGAATGTGGTCGTTTGACTGCCGTGACTTCACAAGCATGTCATCCACATAGACATCCATTGTTCTCCCAATCTGATCTTTGAACATTCGATTTACCAGACACTGGTAAGTTGCTCCGGCGTTCTTCAGTCTGAAGGGCATCACTACATAGCAGTATAACCCAACATTCGTGACAAAGCTGGTGTGTTCTTGGTCCGGGATGTGCATCGGAATTTGGTTGTATCCAGAGTATGCATCCATAAATGACAATAACTCGTGCCCTGTCGTTGAATCGACTAGTTGATCAATTCGTGGTAGCGGGAAGCTATCCTTTGGGCATGCTTTGTTTAAATCAGAATAGTCAACGCAGGTTCTCCATTTCCCGTTTGCTTTCTTTACCAACACAGGGTTGGACACCCATTCCGGGTAGAGGGCGTCGCGGACAAACCTATTGGCTTTAAGTCTATCCACCTCCTCTTTGAGAGCTGTGGATCTTTCCGGGTCCATGCCTCTTCTTTTTTGCTTCACAGGTACGTGTTTCGGGTCTATATTCAACATATGGCTCGCAATTGCCAGGGAAATCCCACGCATATCAGAGTGTGTCCAGGCGAAGACATCAAGATTTGCTCGGAGGAAATCAGATAAATTCTCTGCCATTAAGGGATCGAGCTGCGACCCAATCTTAAGAACTCGTGTCGGGTCGCTGTGGCTAACTGGAATGTCGATTGTTAGTTCGGCCGGTGCTGTGTCTGGTTCCCTGGGTTCCCCTTCGTCGTCTCTCGGATCTATGTCTTCAACGATCCGAGAATGTCGCCCGAGCCAGTGCTCGGGCGCTAATTGTCAATCATCAGAATTCGGGATGCGGACGATGCTGTCCGCAGTCTTCCCCTTTTCTCTGCGCTGGGCTTCTCTCAACTCAGCCACGTAACATGCACGTCCGGTTGCTTGGTCGCCATGCACTACGCCGACTCTTTGTCCGTCGGGAATTTCAGTGTGAGGCACCACGGGGCCAAGGCTGCCCTGAAATTTGCGAGGGCTGGTCGTCCCAAAAACACGTTGTATGGTGAATCAACATCCAGCACTATGAACGGTAGGATTCGCACTCTCCTGCATTCACCTTGTCCCAGTTCAACTGGTAACTCCACATATCCTACTGCGTCTGTGGCTGCGCCGTTAAAGCCATGGATTCGGGCTTTAGATGGCTTCAAATCCTTAGTCTCCAGCTTCATTTGGTCATATGATTTCTTGAAGATGATGTTAACTGAACTTCCGCAATCAATTAAGATTCTCCTTACGAATGCCGGTCCGATGGTTGCGGATATGACCAATGGATCGATGGCGGGAGCTTCCACCTTATCCGCGTCTCTATTCCTGAATACAATATCGTCGCGCATCGTGCGCTGCTGCTTTGCGGGAGTTCCATCCTCCACATTTGAACAGCACTCATGCTCTGTATGTCTCAAGGAATTAGCGTATCGCTCCATTTCCTGCCAATTTTTATCCGCGGGATGAGGTCCACCAGCAATTGTGTTAATAATCAACCTTCCCACAGTTCGAGTAGGTTGCTCTGGTTGGTGTGGAGCTGGGCCACGTCCGGGGTCTGAAGTCTCTTGTCTCCCTTCTGGCGTGTCTTTGACGAATTCCTGCAGCTTCTTCTGTCTAATCAATTTTTCAATAGCATCATGGAGATGCCTGCATTCGTTTGTGTTGTGCCCATAAGACTCGTGAAAGCGGCAATACTTTCTAGTCCGCTTTTGCTCCTCTGTTGATTCTTTAGGGCGTGGTTTTCTATATTGAAAAGTGTTGCAGGTCGATAAGTAGATGTTTTCAAGAGACGCATTCAGTGGAGTGTATTCGTTGTAGGTTGGGATCCTTGACTTCCATCTCCCCGTTTCCTTCTTCTTTCCAGGATTTCCACTTCCAGTTCCCTTAGACTGCCCGGGCTTATTTTGGACGCTGGCCTAGGTTTTTCCAGGGTTATTGTCGGTTGCCTTCGTGGCGATGCTACCCTTTACAGATTCCTGAACGGACCCTGGTGCCTTGTCTTTCCTTATCCACCGAGCTTCTTCCCTCCTTATGAACTGGTGGGCTTTCGAATAGAAACGTTCCAACGTAGCTGGTGGCTTTCCTGCCACCAGTCCCCAAATTCAGAGTCTGGATCCACTCCACGCATTACTGCCATTAAAATCGCGTGGTCGTTTGGATTGCTCACTTCAGTAGAGGCAACATGAAATCTCTGCAAGTATGATTTCAGTGATTCTCGGGGAGCTTGAGTCACGCTTGATAAGGACATCACATCCTTGGGTCGAGTGGCGTGTATCCTGAACTGTTCTATGAATTTCCTTGCTAATTCGTCGAAGTTTGAGATCGACCGTGGAGGGAGTCGAGTAAACCACAGGGTGGCAATTCCGGACAGAGTTATTGGAAAGCACCTGCACTTAGTTGCATCGTTGGCCCTTGCTGAATCCATCATCCATTCATACCTCATTACATGTTGTCTAGGGTCAGTTTTTCCTTCATAGGCGGGTATGGTGGGCATGCTAAACTTCCTTGGGTATTCAGCCTGTAGAATGGTATCTGTGAAGGGAGTATGACTCTTAGACATTCCCCAATCATCATTAGTCAAACCTTGATTCTCTCTCATCAACTGCCTGACCATAGCTGTCAAATCCGGGGTTTGTACGGTAGGAGGAAGATTGGGTTCCGCTCCACGGGCTTGATTTCTAGTAGAGCGATCAGTGACACCTGCTCGGTCATCTTCATCCCTGCGGCGTCTACGCTTGGGAGGTTCATCCGCTGAAGTTGAGCTATCATCTTCAGAGTAGGGGACAGGGCTACCTTCAGCATTCTGATGCTGCTGTTGAGCAAGTCGAGCCATGAGGTCAGCATTAGCTTGCATTTGCTCAGCGAGTTGCCTTCTGCTTTCCGTAAGCTCTTTTATCAAGTCATTCAGTTCTGCTCGTGAAACAGCTTCCGCTTGGTTTTGGCTGGAGGGCCTCGTGCCTCGAATTGCTTGTTGATCGTTTGGTCCAAGTTGTTGAACACTAGCGGTTTCGCGGGCATCTACATTTTGGGAGGTCGATCTTGTTCGCGGTCTTCCCATGGTAGAGTCGTTGGTTGCAACTCTGAGTAGAATCAGCAGATGCCTTATGGATAATTACGGATCTTCCTCGGGGGATTTATGCAATCCAGTAGCTACAAAGTAGATCCTCACAATCTGAGAATTCAATTCTCAGTGAAAGCACCAAAATGTTAGCGCCAAAATTGGTCACTAACACCCTTAGAGAGTTTGTGTAGAGAGATTAATGTAGAAGATAGATTAAAATAGAGAAGATAATATAAATTAAAATGCAGGAGACGAGAACACAGAATTTATAGTGGTTCGGCGTTGTAGCCTACGTCCACTTTGAAGTTGATCCTTTTATTTCTTCACTTTAATCTTGATTACAGATACAATCCGCTTTTAAGTATTCAAATACAATTGTGAAATAAAAGTAGAGGTCTTGGATGAGGTTAGAAAATGGCAGAGTCTCCTCAGTGTTCTCTGAAATCTCTCCCTTTTTCTGTGCCCCTGCCTCTCTATATATAGACGAATGTGGACTGGACTTCCCTGGTGGGCCAGATGGCTAGACAGCTTGGTCCAAATAGGGCATGCTCTGTGTGCGAGTAGAACATGTCGACCGATAGGAACGCCAACTAATAGTAATGCCGAACGACAGGTGTGTCGAGCCCTCCTAATGCCGAATGATCTCCCTGTCGAACGGAGGAGGTGGGCCAAATGATCACTTCGGCCGAGTGGGAGGAGGCCGAGCATACTGACTTCCTTAGGGAGCACTTGTGCCGAGTGAACTAAGCCGAACGATCTTCTGGAGGCCGAACGTTCCACAAATTGCCGAGCAGTGTGCTAGTGCCGAACAATAGTTGGATGCCGAGTACTATGGGATGCCGAACGCTTTTGTATGCCGAACGTTCCCAGAGGCCAAGTGCTCCTTTATGCCGAGCGTCCTCCTACGCCGAGTATAACTCTGTACGGCCGAACAACCCCTGATGCCGAGTACAACTCTGAATGACCGAACGTCTAGTTGCCTGGTCGATTTTCCAGGTAACAACTAGCATGCTTTCAATGAAGACATGAGAACGAATGTGAATAGATGAGTTCGAATGGTGGAAAGAAGACCTTTCAAGAACTTCGAAAGGATGGGGCGGAAGGGACTAACCTGCAAATATAAATATGACCCTCGGGGTCCAAGTTCGAGGCTAATTTTTGAATACTTGAATTTGCTTCTCACTTCTTAGCAAAACCAAATTCTTGTAACCCTAGACCAATTTGGGAAAATTCTCTTACTTGTAATCCAATTTTTAGAAATAAAATGGGAGGATGCATGGATGCAGTATCAATTTTGAATATCAAAATACTCAATTCGACCATTAGCTTGACTATTGACCAATTGCACATGATACTCAGTTATCTTCCTAACCCTTATTTGGCATATGCAATGCTATGGATTTCACTTGTATATTTTCATTTCAACACATATTATGTCACGTTCCAAATTTCAGCGTTCGAAAATCGACACCCGTACTTCACTTGTACTCGAATGCCACAGATTCAACCGTTAAAATTTGACTCGTGCCAGAGCTTATAACACATTAAGTACAACAATACAGCGAAAAACAAATAGAAAAAAGATAACTCCAATATCAAACTGCAACTCCAATCCAATGCTCTAAAGCTCAAACTCCAAACCACTAGCTCGAACCCCCATCAAGGTTGCACAAAGCTAAGCAAGTGCAGCCCATGCACTCCAAAGACTCCAAGGAATACCAAACCGAAAGCTGAAAACTATAGAATCGATATCTACTATCTGAAAAACCCAACTCTAGACTGCCCGTGTGGAAAATTGTGGGCACCCGGAGTTTAGGAAGGGAACATTAACTTCGGGTCGGTCATGGGACTGGTATGAGCAAACAAAAATAGTTTATCTTTAAAAAACAAACAAAAGAATTTAAATTGAAATCCGCAATGCTTTTTGGAAAATGAAACTACCATAAGGCCTCCCGGCACACACACCATGCAATCGCTCACTTGGGGTAGATTTCTCCTTATGATAGTCAAACATGCTTACTACACAAAATCCTTTTCGATATTATTATTATTAGTGCATAGTGGAAGACATTTCGAAGGTATAATATTAATCTTAGCCAGCATAGGTACCATTATACAATTCCTACTATAGCTACCACCTGAGGTGGCAGGTAATACAACTGCAATCATAAAGGGCTCGTATTGGATGATTAGATTTCCAACAAATGGTTAGGCTAAGGAACTTTCTATTGCAACATGGAAACGCCTCTGGAGGGACGCCCCAAGAACCTACCCGACTCTCCGCCAACACAAGGCTCGTTTGCAACCTTTATTCGAGGATCATCTATACAAACAATATCACACAGTAATAAATATACGTGTCCACATAAGTAAGTATCAGGGCTCCATACCATAATACCACCCTTTTCCAGAAGGAATGGACATACCCTAGGACGCTACCCCTGAAACCTTGCCGCATCTTTCCTGTTTCGACCATTACCGGGTTGTGAGGCTCGATGAGGTCTCGTCCACAAAGCTACGCTTTTTCACAAAGCCATGCTTTGATCAACAAATGATCAGCAGCACTTCATATGCCACATTACCAAATTGGGAATGTATCACTAGTAACCATCAACTACATAACCTCTGAGCTCGTAGGTCTCAGAGAAGGGTGTTAAGCTAAGAGAATAAATCTCCACCACCAAACAGAAATGTATTTGATAGAAACCAGCTTTACATCTCAAGATGTAATGTAACACACGCATCCATATAAGTCTGTTCCAGGTTCAAATAGAACCGAAGGCACTTCCTAAGAAGCCCTTGCAAATCCGGGTATTCACAATCCCGATCGGACTTCCCATCACTTAGGGAATCTCTATACTGGCGTGACTCGGTGCAGAGACAATCGACGGGTTATCCTTTCGTTCTCGAAAATACCCGGTCTTCACCACCGGTCTTCAAATGCTATCCATAACGACGTATCATTATTCGGAATGGGTTATATGACACAAGGTCCTCTCCCGGCTAAACAGAATAATGAGCGCGATATTTAAAAACATATGGATATAGGATTTCAGTTAAGTCACAACCTATTATCCAAAACCTTTCTTTAAATGGTTTAAAACAAATTACCATTTCAAATCATTTTAAATAAAAAAGATTCATTTCACGAAGTTCACCCACCTTTCACAAAGATGCAATTATAGCTTTCAAAACAATTTCAAATTGGATTAACTCATCCAATCATTTAAATAAAAGACTTAATTCATAATTCCCAAAACCATTTCCAAAAATTCATAGCTTTTCAGAAACAATTTTTGTTTCAAATCTTTTATTCAAAAGATACACCTTTTAAATCTTCTTCAATTTCAAAACAAGATTCAATTATCTTTCACAAAGATTAATTCGTAGCTTTCAAAACAATTCACATTTTTATTTAAAACTTGAAATCTTTGGATACACATCGGAAATTCTTTCCTTATATGAAAGTTTTTATTATTTGAAAACAAATAGTTTTCGTTTCGGAAAAACTGATTACATTTACATAAGTTAAAGCCATTCAAGTATAAACTTGGGTTTAAATTTAAATTCCCAAAACAATACTTTTTAAATGGTAAAAAAGCCATATAAACACCTTTATAACTTGTATAATCTTTTTAAACCATAATTTCGAAATCATTAAATTCAATTTCAAATATTGAATTCAAATTCAAATTATTTAAATTTCAAAATTTTATTAACTTATTCAAAATAACCTTTATTTTTTAAATTCATTTTCAAAAGCTTTCAATTCCAATTCCAAAACTATTTTGGATTCAAAAATTCAATCTTTAAAATCATTAAAAATCTGTGACTTAACCGATTTCCTCGTGCAATCCATATTTGCGTGTGTAAGGTGTAGTCCAGGGGTTTTACACAATAGTGCAACAGCGTCAATCGTCACAGATTCAAGCACATCAATAACGATAAACGGTATAATCCTATAACGCTTATCTTCATTCACAGATTCACAGATAGATGTATCACAGATAAAATAAATAAATAATAAATTACACACAGCTTAATTTACAGAACATAATATTACAGTCCAGAGATAACAAGCAATTTAAGGCATTTCATACAATACAAACAATCCAAGCATTCAATAATCATTTATAAGTAGGATTAATTAATTATTCAAATCCTAATTAACTCAATTTAATTTCCAATTAAATTAATTGCTTATGAATTAATCATCAAATCTTGATTAATTAATTACTAATCATTTGATATTAATTAATGTAATTAATCAACCTTAATTATTTATCTTAATTAATTACCTTCATTTCATTAATTATTCCTTAATTAATCACATTAAATTAATTATCCTCTTATTAAGTACTTTAATTAATAACCTTTAATTATTAAGTAATTAACTTTTAATTACTTAATTATTTTTTAATTAATTATCCTTAATTAATTAACCCTTAATTAATTACCATTTAATTAGTTTAATTACAATATGTGATTATCCTTAATCACTTATGTTAACAAACCACAATTTGATTACATTGAGTGATTATGCTTTAATCACTTAATAAATCCACTATAATCATTAATTAAAAACTTAATTACTTAATTATCTTTAAGTAATTAATTATCCTAAATTAATTAACTTTTAATTAATCAATAAATTTTAAAAACAATTAACCTTTAAAGTTTAACCTTTAAAATAAATTTCATTATTAGCCCATAGATTAACTTAAACCTTTAAGTTAATTAAGACTTACAAACATTTCTTAATTAACCCATTTAATCTATTTTAAATAAACATGGAAATTAACTTAATTAATTCAGGTTAAAAATAAATTAATAAACTCATATTTATCCAAACCTTTTAAATTATCATTAATCATTTAAAAATAATTTATTTTAACAAGATAGTTTATAAACTTGGTTGCTTTAAAATCTTAAAACTTGATTTATTGAAAATTTTAAAACCTGCTATCTATTTAATAAAACCCGAGTTAATTGCTGAAATACCCGACCCACAACATATTTCCCCGAGCCAATTGCAGATTTACCCGAGCAACAACCCCTTCTTCTTCTTCTCTTTTCTTTTAACTTTGATTTGTTTTAAAATTCAAAACTATCTAAAATCACTTGCGTATGCACTCGAATCCCAACCCGAGCCAAAACGAGATTTCCCCGAAACCTTCTTCGATTTCTACTCCATCTCCTCAAACCAACAACAACCAATCAATGACCATATTTCAACGTGCACGTGCACGTGCACGTGCACAACTACTCCGACCGTCGATGACTAATGTCGCGACCATCTACAAGACGACGACCCCCAACCCCAACCCCTTGGTAACCCAAATCGAAAGATCTCGCCACCAAAATAAATTGAGCAAATGAACGGCATAGTCCCAAAACCATCTCAACCAAAAAGAGCTTCTCCACGATGAACAAGATGACTAGAATCCACGTACCCCTGACTGTAGCATCGTCAATGACCCATGCAACTATCCCAATGCTCCAAGACATGACCGATGCATCATCGGCGACCTAGGCATCTCAGAAATGTCGACGTCCCAAACTGTATTCTAAACCCTAGATCAATCTTATCTACCTTCCATAATGGATTATAAATTGATTGCTTATTTTTTCGATGATCCTTGGCCTTCCAACCAGCTATGACCTTAATCTCGAGATCAGAAAAGAACTCGATCACCAGAAATTGATGAATTTGCGATTTCTGTTCATCTAAAAATATCTCACCATATACCTATTTAAAAATTATGATTGCTTTACCTAAATTTATCATTTTCCATACGAATCACCCTATAAAATCCAATCTCGAAATTTTTAACATTGATTTTTCCAGATTAAAAAGTTTTACTGTAATGTTTTTCCTTTCCAGTAAAGTAATTCACTGATTTTTCTTATAAATATTTTTAGAAATGGCATTAGGTTAATATAATCAAAATTTCTTTAAGGATTGTAGCTTAACATTAATTATAGGAAGAGTGTTGAATTTTTAATCTTGTTTCTGAATCCTGTGAACTAAAAACAGAATCTACTTTCCTATATACAGTCATATGCACTCAGATATGTGCATAATGCACGCAAATATACACAATTAACTAGCACATGTTTCACATACAAATCCAACATCAAAAGATATGCTTAAGGTCAGGTTTGCTCACCTGACTGCAGTGAACAGAGAGGAACTTTTGTGTTTGAAACCTGGAAAATGATTTGGAACTTTGACCTTACTTGCTTGATTTTTTATTTACTTGATATTTTTTATTATATTGAGTTGCTTGAACTTTGCATGCTTTTGATTCAGGTTGGCCTTGCTTTGCAGGTTCGAATCAAGTTGATTTTTCTCTCAAGCTTTTAAGTTGTTGAATTCATTTTTTTAATTGTTTGTTTCTTCGTTTTTGATTCTGATTTATAGCTTGAATCCAGACTTTTGATTTCCAGGCAGGCTTTTGGAATCAGGTTGATTGCTTTATCTCTTTTCTAATTTGTAATTTGTATTTCAGGTTTGAGAATGTTTTTGAAAACATGCTTTGATTTTGAACTGGTTTATTTGATTTTCATTTTCGAATGTGAGAATGAAGATAAAGAGAAATGTAGAGAACTTTAACTAAAATGAGTAACCTAGTTATTCCTTTCTCTTATGCATTATTTTGCAAAATTTAAATTAAAAGAAAAACTCAAATGCCACTTGTCTTTTAATGCTAACAATTGTTAATTTATACCCTACTTATTAAACATTTGTCATTTGCCTTGTTAAAGTATTTACAAATGTTAAATTGTTTTATAAAATGTTTGCACATAAAAATGCATGTAATCTCCATCTTACATTTGTTAAAATGAAAGCAATTTGTGTTTAAACCTCATGTTAATAAATTCGTACTTTTGTATATTTAAGAATCATATTTATAAAATATACAACCATTTTTCTCTCTTCTTTTAAATTTATAAAAAGGAAGTATATTAAATCTTATTAAAGCTTTTATGTATTGTTGTTTATATACATCATACAAACAATTTCAATTATTAACACTTATATAACCTTATAAAAGAAAATGATTTAGAAATCAATTACACACAAATAAATAATCTTACAAAGTTAATAAATCCAATTATATTTTATTCTGAAATTCCCAATCCAATATATTATTTTAAACATTTATTTTAGAATTTCAAATTCAAAGATTAATATATGATCAATTTGTATTTATAAATGAATAAACAAACAAATATCTATTTAATTTGGAAAATCCAAATTAATTCATAAATTTCAAAATTAAATCAATTATCAAATTATTTTTAGCAAAAATCCAGGAATGTTACATATTATCATCACATCTTAAGCCCATATAATACTAAGTTGATGTGATGATGATAATACAACATTGTCAAGTCAATGAGACTTGAATCATCTGTCCAAGATAAGATTCCACAACAAATTAAATTTACCTTTGATTTGTCATGTATGTTGTGTTCTGAGTCCATTCGAAAGTATATAGACCCTCTCAATTCCTTAAAAAAAAGGGTTCGGAGGGATCAAATATGTGATCATTAAAGTCATATCCTTTGAGAGGACACCTTCATAAGGTGCTCAAATACTCTGAAACATATAAATCCATTTTGAAGGAACCATCACCATGATGGTAGAATCTATGCCTTCGAAAGGGTTCCCCTTTTAAGGTATAAGATCCTTTCGTCTCACTCGAAAGGGATTGCGAAGGGATTGTTTCCTTCTTAAACTTTGCTTTGAGGCGTTGACTATATTTCTTATCAACCATAAGATTAAATTATATTGTAATCTAACTCCACTTGTAACAACAAATTTAGTTGAAAGTTATAAAGTGGACGTAGGCTTCGTTAACAGCCGAACCACTATAAAAATCTTCTTGTTCCTTTAATTTTTATCCGATCTACTATTCCTTTTTCTATTTTATTTTACTTGATAAATAGGGCTGGTGTTTTCACACTCAATCCAGGGTGTTGATCCATTTTTTAGGTTTACCGAACCTACCACCGATGTCAATATCGCGTTGGAGCTAGAGAACGCGACTCCCTTAAGCACAACCCTGGGGATGTGTGACCAAGTCATCAACATGGGATCAATGGAAGGTCATCTCTCTTTTCCAAGACAATGTCAGCCACGCATTCGGGATACCTGGGCAGGGACTAGTACTTACATGTTCCTTCACCCGGTCCGACGACATCTCACATCCTAATAATGGACCGCACGCGCTACTGCTCCCTTCTCTAATAGAAGGTGTGCACAGTAAGGGTGGATTACCATGCATCCACTCTGCTTAGGCACGTTAGGATGTCCAACAACCCGCAGGTCGTCCAAATGCTAAACGACCCGCTTCGGTAGGCAAATACGAGATGTAACTCTTGCCTCTTGGGGTGCATCGACGAGCTGGATGGCGAGCGCAATGATCTGATTCCCCTCGCTCGTGATGCTCCTTGTCCTGTTGGGATGATACATTATTGTCGAGACTGGTGCATGATAACTTAGTGCAACGCCATGATAGTGTCTTTAAGGTCCCACATCTGTAGTGTGCTCATAATAAAATAAGTTGGGCTTCATTTTAACCCCTGGGTGTCGGAAAGGGCATTGGTAAGCAAATAAGCTTGTCCTTTCATGCAAACCCCACGGGCCTCAACTCCAACCCTTGGTGTCAAAAGGAGCGCTTGCAAGAAAATAAGTTTTGTCCTTTCGTGCAAACCCCACGGGCCTTAACTCCAACCCCTAGGCATCAGAAAGGGCTCTTGCAAGAAAATAAGCTGGGTACTTCGGTGCAAATCCCACGGGCCACATCTCCAACCCCTAGGTGTCGGAAAGGGCGCCCGTAAGCGAATAAGTCGGGTCCTTCCGTGCAAACCTCATGGGCCTCAACTCCAACCCCTGGGCGTCGGAGTGGGCCCTTACAAGAAAATAAGCTAGGTCCTTATGTGCTAAACCCATGGACCTTAACTCCAACCCCTGTGTATCGAAAAGGGTGCCCGCACGCAAATAATTCGGGTCCTTCCGTGCAAACCCCATGGGCCTGAATTCCAACCCTTGGGTGTTAAAAAGGGCGTCCGCAAGCAAAAAGCCGGGTCCTTCCGTGAAAACCCCATGGCCTCAACTTTAACCCTTGGGTGTCAAAAAGGTCGCTCGCAAGAAAATTAGTTAGGTCCTTCCACAAACCCCATAAGTTTCCTTAAGGCCTCAATCCCCCCAAGGTGAAACATACTCACCACAACATACTTGAGCTTTTCTTTTATTTGTAAGTACAATAATAGATATGGGAATCTCAAACACCACATAATAAAAAAAGATTTCATAACAAACAGGAGGCACACTACATAGCTCATCGTGCTAGGCACAATCAACCTATGATAACCAAAAAAAGAGGAAAACAAGGGGAAGGGAAAAGAAACAAAAAAGATAACCGGCTATAATCAATAACATACGACACTCATTTGGTCGGGTCAGAGAGTCAATTTGCTAGAAATGTTGGAGGAGCTAATCCTGTAGCTCCAAGTGGGAGTAATTATGCTAGGCTAAGCAGGGACTACACCCGTTTTTGTAGGAAGCCATTCATGGGGACATAGGATGCTATTAAAGTAGAGAATTGGTAGTTGCATTGTGAGCGTATACTTGTTGATTTGGGTTTAGATGATGCACAGAAGAGAAGGTTGGCCTCTAGACAGTTGCAAGGGTCAGTGCTTCATTGGTGGAACGGTGTTACTACCCGAGTTATGGAGGAGCAGTTGACTTGGGGAGATTTTAGAAGGAGATTTGAGTAGAAGTTTGTGTCTCAGTTTTCTAAGTCAGAGCTATTGAGTAAGTTTATGGATATGGAGCAGGAAGAGATGGAAGTTGTTGACTATGCCATTAAGTTTGAGGAGTTGTCCCGTCATGGACATAATATTGTAGACACTGACATCAGACGGAACGAGAGGTTCATTAGGGTACTGCATCCTGAGATTGCTAGGGTGACCATGCCACATCTTGACGTTCCTACTAATTTAACGGTGGAAATGTCCATTCGCCGTGAGGAGATGCTTGCCAATTGTGCTAGGGAGAAGCCGGTTTCGCGGTTCTCGGGGGAAGAAGAGAAAGTTCTTTAAGAAGAAGGAAGCCCAGAAGGGAGATACTGCTAAAAATTCAAAGGCTAAGTAGTTTATTATAAGTGTGACTAGAAGGGTCGCTTTGCGAATGAGTGCCGGTCATGAAACGGGAAGAAAGCTGCAAATAAGAAGAATGTGAAGTGCTTCAACTGTGGTCAAGTTGGCATTACAAGAATCAATGTCCAAAGCCAGTTAGGGAGGACGAGGGAAAGGTTTTTGCTGTTGAACTAACTAGGCTTACTACAGCAGATAAAGGAAAGATTGTAATGGAAGATACGTTTTGATTCAGATTATACCAGTTAGGGTACTTTTTAATACCGGTGCATCACTTTCATTTATATCCAATATTTGGTTAATAGATTATTCCTAGAACCCACCTACCTAGTTACTTCCTTAAGGGTTGCGAATCCAGTAGGAGGGTATGCAACTCTAGGGTTGAGATATGACCAGTTTGAACTTGATTTGTTAGGTCATAAGTTTGCATGCAGCTTGTATGTTATTGATTTCGCAGGTTTCAGAATCATTTTGGGTATGGAATTGTTGGGTAGGTATGAGGCTAGAATATTTTGCCAGGATATAGAGATATACCCTAATAGTCTTAACCAAGTAATACTTCCAGTGGAGAATTCTGACCGAAGTGGTAGTACTTTGCTTAGTGCTATGGAGATAGGAAATGAGTTAAGTTTGTTTTGGGTAGCAAGAGAGTTTGCAGATGTCTTTGAGCCAGTCACAGGACTACCACTGAAATGAATAGTTGAGTTTCATGTAGATCTTCTACCCAGAGCTGAACTTATGAGTAGACCACCTAGCATGAGGACACTGTCTGAGATGAAGCAATTGAAGGTGCAACTATTGGATCTTGAAGGAAGGAATTTTATTAGGCCAAGCAGTTTGCCTTGGGGAGCAACCGTGGTATTTGTGAAGAAACCAGATGTGTCGTTGAGAATGTGTATCGACTATCGTAAGTTGAACGAAAGGACAATTTAGAATAAGTATCCTTTGCCAAGAATAGACAATCTATTCGATCAACTGAATGGAGCAAGAGTGTTCTCCCGGTTGGATTTGGCGAGGGGCTTCCATCAGTTAAGAGTGGCAGAGGATAGTATTCCTTTGACAGCATTTTGGACTAAGTATGGTTCGTACGAGTGGTTAGTAATGCCTTTCGGGTTGACGAATGCACCTGCTTTCTTTGTGGATTTGGTAAACCAATTTTTTCGAGAGTAGTTAGATAGGTTTGTTCTGACGTTTATAGATGACATTTTAGTATACTCTAAGGATGAAACGAGCACGAAGTTCATCTTAGAGTGGTGCTCGAGATGCTTAGGTAGAATCAGCTAAAGGCAAAGTTTAACAAGTGTCGTTTTTGGAAGAAAGAAGTTAAGTTCCTTATTCACATGTTTCAGAGAAAGGGTTATCAGTTGATCCAGATAAGATCGAAGCTATGAATAATTTGAAGAGAGCAGAAATGGTGACTAAGATCAGGAGTTTTCTCGGACTTGCTGGCTACTAACAAAGATTCATTAAGGACTTCTCGTGGATAGCAGCACCTTTGACTAAGTTGACCAGAAAGGAGGTGAAGTTTATCTGGTCCGACAGATGGGATGAAGCATTCCTTAAGTTAAAGCATATGTGGACCAATGCACCAATGTTAGTAGTTCCAGACAGAAACCAAGGGTTGGTGGTGTATACTGATGCATGCAGAACTGGATTAGGAGCAGTATTGATGCAGAAAGTTAAAGTTATTGCCTACGCATCTAGACAGCCTAGACCGCATGAAGAAAGGTATCCTATACATGATTTGGAGTTAGCTGCGGAGATCTTTGCACTGAAGATTTGGAGATATTATCTCTTTGGAGAAAGGTTTGAGCATTATGCTGATCATAAGTCTTTAAGGTATTTATTCTCTCGGAAGAAGTTGAATATGAGACAGTAGAGGTGGCTGGATTTTTTGGCTGCATATGATTTTGATATAGAGTATACATAGGAAAAGGTAATAAAGTAGCAGATTCTTTTAGCCGAAGACATCAGAATGTGGTACTAACTATGTTGGCGGAGTGGAAGGATTTAGAAGCTTTGGCCAGTTATGGTTACAGTTAAGTTCAACTAGTAATTCTAGTCAGAGTACCGCCACGTTGTCTTGCTTAGAAGTCCAACCAATGTTAATTGAGAGGATTGCTTCTAAGAAAAAAGAGGATCCAGTGTTAGTCGAAATGATCAGAAAGCTTGAGGTTGAAACTAAGATCGATGATCTAAAGGATTTTAGCCTTGACCAAAGAGGATGGTTGAGAAAGATGGGATGGTTGTGTGTTCCAAATGTTGAGGACTTCAGGAAGGAAGTTCTTGGAGAATACCACTGGTCAAAGTTTACGACTCATCCTGGAGGCACCAAGATGTATCAATATATGAAGAGGATCTTCTATTGGGAAGGTATGAAGAAGGATGTTGGCTTGCGAGTTAGGCGGTGTGCAAATTGTCAACAAGTGAAAGCTGAACATCAGAAGCCGAGTGGGTTGATTAACCTTCAGAGATTCCAGCTTGAAAATGGGATTCAATGTCTATGGATTTCATAGATGGGTTGTCAAGGTCAAATAGGGAAAATAAAAGTATACGGGTCATAGTAGATAGATTGACCAGGAGTTCCCATTTTATTCTAGTTATGTCAACCAGGATGACACCAGTTTTAGCTAAGTTGTTCATGAAGAGCATAGTTAGATTGCATGGAGTTCCTAGTAGTATAGTGAGTGACAGAGATGCCTTGTTCACTAGTGAATTATGGAAGAGTCTATAGGAAGTAGTGGGTACCAAGCTTAATATGAGTACTGTATACCACCCTCAAATGGGTGGGCAGACAAAGAGAGTCAACAAGGTACTCGAGAATTTATTGAGAGCTTGTGTATTGGACTTTGGTGGATCTTGAGAGGATCACCTCCATTTGATTGAGTTTTCCTATAACGATAGTTATCAGACTAGTATAGGAATGGCGCCGTTTGAATCTTTGTACGGAAGGCCATGCAAATCACAAGTATGTTGGTTACAAACTAGAGACAGATTAGTCTTAGGTCCAGATTTGGTTAGAGTGGCGTCAAAAAATATTGAGCTGATCCAAGGAAGGATGAAGGAAGCTCAGTCCAGACAGAAGAGTTACGCGAATAAGATGCGTAAGAACATAGAATTTTCAGTTGGAGATAAGGTTTTCATCAAGGTATCACCTATGACGGGTGTGGTGCTATTTGGAAAGTTAGGGAAGTTAGCGCCGAGATATGTTGGATCATTCCAAATCATAGAGAAGATTGGGAAGCTTGCATACAGAGTAAAGTTGCCGAATAGTATGGCAGGTGTCCATAATGTGTTTCATGTGCCTCATCTTTGTAAGTATATGCATGATCCAAAGGATACTATTCGTCCGACGGCATTAGAAGAACTGATAGTAGATCCTAATTTGACTTTTGTTAGACAACCAGTTTGAGTTGTAGCGAGAGATGAGAAAAGATTGAGGAACTAGACAGTCGGGTTGGTGAAAGTTCAGTGGAGCAATAACGAGAAGGACTGTACTTGGGAGACAGAAGATAGGATTGGAGATACTTATCCTAATCTGCTATGAGGGTATGTCTATATTAGATTTATATAGATAGTTGCTAGTCGGATTGGCTAGTATGGTTGTTAGGAGTTGGTAAAGATGATTGCTATGCTTAGTATTTAGTCCTTATTGAATTTCGAGGACGAAATTCTTTAAGGGGGCTGATAACATTATTCTGGAAATTTAATTAGATGAATTAAATAGAATAATGATGATAAGGAAGTTGAGATTTTAATAAATCATATATAGGGTCATGATTAATAAAAAAATAGATGGGCTTAAATTGGTTCATAAGCTAATTAATTTACACTTGGGTAAACTAGTAAAAAGCGATTTCATTATACACGGCTATACACCTTTCTAATTGTCCATTCACATTTCAATTTTCATTTTCCGCAAATGCTAATCAAATATTAAAATAGAGCCGACCATTAACAAGGAGGAAAAGAGGAAAATTCAAATCTAAAGCTAAGGATCAAAGCTAGGAAGGATTAATCAACAATAAATCTCAAATTCCTTATCATATCTAAGGTGAATAATAATCCATTCCATCTTTATTTTGTTTCATATTCATATGTTTCAGATTTAAGATTAAATTTATTTTTATGATGTTTTGGATGATGATATATTTGAATTATTATATGTTTGATTTAAACTAATTCATTTACATATGAATTTGCACGGTTTGGAGGCAAAACTAATTGTTATCGAATTTAGAATGCCATTGAAAAAATTATACGTTAGGTAAAACATGATTTTAGAGATGGGTTCCAATTTTCATAATATTCCAACCTATGGAAAATTCATTATGAATTTCTAAGGAAAATATGTTATATTCGGGTTTCAAATTTATTTCGATTATTTCATAAAGAAATTGAGTTTGAAATTTTAATATGTTAGATAAAATGATGAAATGGAATTTTGGTGATTTTTCGGGATTTTTCCTAATTTATTTGCTATAGAAAATAAATTATTTTAAAAGAAGGACTTATTTGCAATATTGGTTTTGCTTAATGGAAGGGCTTAATTGTTAATTTTCCTTTTATTTAGTTCTGATAAATACGGCAGTTATTTTGTAAATTATTGGAAAAGTTTTAAGGCAACCAATTAAAATATTACACATAGGCTGGTTAGTTAAAGCATTTACTAAAAGGAGCTTGATTCTAGGCTTTAATCTGAAATGTGTGTTCTACCTCCTTTAGTAATACATGTCGACTACATTGCATCCGCCCCAACTAAGTCAAAACCAACCTAGCCGAAACTCACCTAGTCGAAACTAATACACAACGTATCACTTAGATGGTACGCAGTGGATTGGAAGAACGACAGAAGCTATGGTATCGAAAACATTGCTTCCGATGGGGGCAAAACCTTAGTTCTATTTTCAAATGTTAAGTGCCTGTTTTGTTTTACTTTAAGTATTTGACGTAGTCGAGACCTATGTTTTCGAAAGGAGTTTATAAATAGCTTTTGAAGAAGTTTGTCATATTATGTTTAAAGTATTGGCTTTTGAATGGGTTACTTTTGTTTTTTAATAAGTGCTTTAGAAAGTAATGGTTTCGACCAGGTCGAAACCCTGTCGCTATTTTCCCTTCTAAGGGTATTGAAGCACACAATGCTTTCAAAGGGTTATCTCTGTTTTAACCTAAGCTAAGCCACTTCCTAAATGATTTCGGAAGGGTTAAGGTTTCCAAAGGCAATGGGGTCGAAAGGAGGTTTTGACGCTACCCTTCGAGGTTTAACCTTAAAGGTTTTGAGCTTTCGAACAGGTGGTTCCGACACCATCAACTTTTCCCCAGACAATTTTATAAGGGTTTCGAATGAGATACTTTCATATATAACCAGTTTGACCCAAAATATGTTTTCATTTGTTTCAAGGCTATGTTATAAAGAACGTTTTGACGCCATCAAAAGGTATATTTAGTTTTGAAAGAGATTATTTAACAAAGGCTTCGAAATGTATTTTTATTAAGTTTTGAAAAGTGGTTTTCTATGCTTTCGAAGGAGGTCATCCAGTGGTCTTGAAAGTGATGTTTTAAGGTTTCAAAACAAATAAACCATTCACATTTTAAGGGAAATACGGTTCGAACGGCTAATTTTCCATTGAGTTAGAAAATAGCCGATCAAATTTTAAATAAAAATAACTGCAAACGCACGACGTACAATTCTAGCACGTGGCAAGTACGGGTCGATCCGTAGGAAATTGTTTAGATTTTATAATTTTCAATTCAATCAAATTAAACCAAAAATTTGAAGTTTTGAGATGTTTTTAAGGTAGAAAAATATAAATACACTAACAAAAGAAAATGGATAAAAATATGAGAGTTTGAAGGCAATTTAGAGATAATATACTCTCTTGATCACATAATTCAACACAACATGAAACTATGATCTCTCTTTTTGGTCATTAGTGAATTTAATTGATGTGTTTATCATAAGCATGGAATATTTGTGCTATTAATTAGCCCAATATACACCACCAAACTATAACATGCCCATTAAACCACTTGCTAACTCTTATGAAAAATGAAAATGAACGTGAAAATAAAATCTATTTTAAGCATGGCCTATTAACTATTGATTAGAAATATAGAACATCAAATTTTGATTTCAATGTTCACTTCATTACCAACATCATATACAGATGAAGAGGTAATTTGTATTTGTGTTTGTTTAAGCATAGCCTATTTGGTGTTAACGACATTGGCTATCAAATTCAAACCTAAAACAAAAAATTTAACCCATTCAAATATTTCCATCAAGCATAAAAAGAGATAAAAAATTATCAAAATATTGAATCTACATGATTAAGAGAGTTTCATTACCCCTAAATTGAAGGGGTTTAGCCTCTCATATTTGTTATCATTTCAACATATGTAGCATTGTACATGAAATAAAAACAAGAAGAAAATGCAAGCTAAGTAAAAGAGAGCTAATTAAAATGAAATAAAAGCTATTCTACTTGCATAAGAAATGAAACTAAGCTACTAACACAAGAGGAAAGAACATGTAAATAAAAAAGAGTGCATGTATTAACATAGCATGAAAAGAAATTACGTAAAAGAAAATGGCTAAGTAGCCATAAAAAAGAAAAGAGAATTTGTAATTTATTTTTAAGCCACTAAACTAAATGGGAGGCTAAAGAGGCTAAAAGAAAAGAGAAAAAGAGATCATTACATGAAACGTATGAGGTATTTAAACATGTTTGGAAACCCTAATCATATTGTAACGACCCGTAATTTTTCAATAATTAAAATTGTTAATTTAATGAAATTTTGAAAATTAATATTGAAGAAAATAAAAATTAGTGAATTATTAATAAAGTTTGTAATAATGTAAATTAACAAAAAGGAAACATAACAAGGTTAATTAAAGTTAATAATTAACGAACTTGAATGAAATTCCAATTAAATAGAATAATTTAAATGTTATAACTTGGTTATAAATGGAATATGAGAAAGAAAAATGTAATTATTGAATTTATGTGTGTAATAATATAATAGATGGTAATTGGTTGGAAAGAATGAACATACAAGTATTATAAAGGATATAATGGTGACAAATAGTTTTGTTACTAGTTAATTCACCAATTACCAATAAAGATAATTAAAAGTACTTTAATGATAATTAATATAATAACGGAAAGGGTGAATAGAAACGTAAATTTATTTATATGGCAGTAATTGGTGTAATAAAAAGCATGAAACCAAGTAAATAAATTTACTGAGAATATTTAATTGTAATTAATATATATATTGGGCAAAGATATAATAAATGGAAATAGGATAGTTAATAACAAAGGAGTTAGAAATTTGAATATATTAATGTAGCATTATACAAATGTAAGATGTAAATGGGCGTATATTAGTGTAATAGATAAGTACCCATGTTGACATCACCTTTAAGATGGTAAGTTTATAATTGATTCATAGTAAGAGAGAAAAAATCAAATGAATGGATTATTGGAATGACAATTGACAATTAATGAATTTATTAAAATTGTAAAGTATAATTGATTGGAATTTGTAAATTGGGAATGAATTCAAAGTTATATAAATTGATGTAATAATACGTAATAAAGGGTAATTAAATAAAAATCAATGTTTAGTAAGAAATTATAATATTTGGTAATTGATAATAAAGTAGGAATAGGGTTAAATTAGGCAAATGGTAATAATCATTAATTTTTTACCCATTTATTTAATCTATTAAATTAGATCTAAATCCACTGCAATTAAACGAAATTAATTACAAGTTAATATGAATTTAGCCGATAACTATAAACCATTAGGGCAGTTGGATATATAGTAGCGTTAAAGTTATCCATAAGATAATGGTCGATTTAATAAAAGGAGTGAGAATCAAGATTTATTAACTTAAATTTAATAATTGGATTAATTGCAATTAAATGAAATTTAATATTTAATTTATTACGCTAATTGAAATGAAGATGGAATGTGAGGATATTAATGTAATAGATTTTGAATCCAATGTCAAAATTCATCAGCTGATAACAATGAATTGAATAATCGAATGAAAAGTGAATTTAATAGAATTATAGGAAATTCAATCTATAAATTTTGAATTTAATGAAATTGAGGTAAATACTGAAATTTATAAATTAATCAACTTTAAATTGACATCTGAACTTGGTTAAATTATTGTGAATGTTTAAGAAATCAAAAATGGAAAAATTTGTTAATCATAGAACTGGAATTGAAAATTTTGATTTAATTTATTTAATATTAATTTATTTAATTAACTAGAAAATAGCCATTTAGGCCACTGACTCGTATTTCGACGAAACCAGTTTCATCGGATCCGTAACGGTGAATTATTGTAGGATTTTAAGTTTCGTAGCGATCGGACCTGTCGTTTGATCGTACGGACTCGAAACGTCTTGAAATCAATGAAATTGAAATCAATTTTGAAGAAATTGAAATCAATTTTGAAGAAATTGATTTTTGCATAACTTCTTCATACGATGGAATTTGGACTTCAAACATGTTCCATCGCATTTAAAATAATTTAAAACATCTATTTTGATATATGGGTTGACCCAATTTCGTTCCGGAATCAGAACGGGCTTTTCGGGCCATTTGATCGTTCAACGCGTATATCCAATCGATCCGATCTATTCTATTTCAACTTTGTCTATATATACCCTGTCATAAACGCTAATTCATTTCTTATTGCCTATTTTTGTACGTTTTATTAGCTCCTCTTTTCAATGGCTGCAAACCCAAATTCCCTAATACAATTCCAAATCAAATCGAAAGCCAAAATTCAAACTCCTCGAAAAAATTCAAAAATATTATATATCGAAGCTCTCAATGAACGCATCTCACATCCGTGATTCGTTTTCCAAATTGAGTGACGGTTTGTCCAAAAATTTAAGAACCAGCCACGGCCATTCATTACGTCGTGATGGACTTCGTCGGATCGTCAAATTGTTGATATCGTATGGTAGAGAGCACTAAGTGGATTGCATCGGCACTGTTTGTTTAACGTTTCAACGGTTAGATTGGCACGAATAATTCAATTAGGGTTTAAAGATCGGCGGCGGCTGTCCAATTTTTGGACGAGTTCATCGCGTGCGCGATCAGGAAGGAGGTCGACGTCGCCTCGGGGGTGGTCTATGTGGTAGCAGCGTGTCTTGGTGATCGAATTTGGATGGTGAGATGGCGGCTCACGTACGAGATAGTGGCCTGTAGGGTTTTGAACGAATGGAGGTACTGTGCGTGTTTGCTGTGTGGTGAAGGAGGGTGACGTGGCTAGAATGTGAGTGTGTGTTTGTTTTTTTATTTTATTTTAAATTTTGGAATTCAATTGTTCTAATTTTTATAACTTTCTCATACGGCATCTGATTTACGCACGGTTTTCTCCGCTATATTCGTATTGGAATTTCGGACATTTTGATGCTGGTTTGGAAGAATACTGAGGCTATTCAATTTTTGGTCTTAAATTGGCTTTAAATTCAATTTAAATTCAAAAGGTGAGTGTTTTAACCTACTCACAATTTCTAAAATTTCTTATGTTTGTTAAATTAATTTTTGATGTAATTAGAAATTTATTTATTACTGTTTGGTATATTTTAATCATCATTCTAGTTAAATTGAATTTATTGAATTAAATTGGTATTCAATTTATTATTGCATATAAACTGCCAGTTAAATTAATTTATTATCGAATATAAACCGCCAGTAATTATTTGTTATTTCTATTCTATATTGATGTTATTGTTTGAATTGGATGATGATCGTGATAAATGGGTGATGATTGATATTGGGTGAATGGAAGTTGTATTTATGTTGTTATAGAATGCAAGTTGTTATGCATTTTATTTCATTCAGGATTGCGATTTGAAAAGATATATAACCATATTTTTATTTTAAATTACGGATTGAAATGATAAATATCCGTATCACATGACCATAGGGTAGAAAATTATATACAGACACCGTGGTCTATATATATAAATATTTTGAAATGATTTCTGTGGTTTGGGAAAGTAATATATGGTTTATGAGATATTGATTTGGATATTTTATAAATGTTATTTTATATATAGTTATTTTCTTGGTTTTAAGCTATGTATAAAATTGGGGTAAAGTATAAAAAATAAGTTTAATAACAAAGTTTGATCTTATTAAAGATATAATATGGTTAAGTATTATTTAAACTATATTGTATATGGAGTTTATAATGACTTAAATAAAATTAAGGTTGAAAGATAAATATGGAATTGATTTGAATCAAATTTTTTAAGAATTTTACTCGAATAAAATTTGATTTGAAATTTGAGATAAATTTATGATTATTTGAAATTGAATTCATTTAAGAATTAAACTCAAAAGGGTTGTTGTGAAATTTATTAAATTGGAAATTTTAAGAGGTATAATTATTATAACTTGATTTCGGGGTTAAGGTGAATTAAATGATTTTTTTTTAAATATAAATGAATTGAAGGAAATATTTAGTTATGTGTAATTTGAGTTTTATTGAAACGATAAGGGATTTATTATGTAAAATATTTCAAAACTAAATAATATAAAATTTAATTGTTGAATCGAAATTATCAAATTTAGTTTAGAAATGTTGAAATATTTAAAGCCTTGAAATATAACGAAATTGAAATGTTTTATCGAAATTGAAATGCTTCGAAGTTACGAATTTCAAAGTATTATGTTTTAAAGGTGTTAAAATCTCAAATGTTTTGGTTTCGAAGTGTATAATTTGGAAGTGCTATGATTTTGGAAAAGGGATTTATTTGAAATAAAATGATATTATATTGATTTGAAATAAAATGATATTATATTTATTTGAAATAAAAATGATATCCTATTGATTTGGTTTTAAAATGGAAATGATATCGTATTTAGATGATTTTGAAATGAATATTTTATTCTGGTTTTGAAGTATAATTATTTTGAAATGATCGCGGTGTTATAATAACATTTGGTTGTTGAAGAGACCGGAATCAGAAGTTGTCATACTCTCTGCCAACCCTGAAAACCACTTTAACAACCGTGTATGCGGTGGAGATTCTAGAATGAAGTAGGATGGTGGGGACGGTTTATTAAGGTATATACGTGGACCCGACTCCCGTGAGTTGGCATAAGGTGGCTAAAATAGGAGCGATTCTCGGGCCAAGGAGGTAGCCCCTCTTATCGGACACATCCTTTCGATATTATACTCTGACTTTTGGATTGATTCGGTGGCCACTTTTGTTTTTTTGATTTGGGGGTGTGGCTCGAGGTGGGCGGTAGCCGCGCGCTATGCGTTACCACCAGTCCGGATAGCAATTGGTATATCTACCCTGGCATTACCTTATGTGTCGTGTCACATACCCTAGCACACCTTGTACGAGTTTGATTTGTGCCGTACCTATGGAGTATCCTCTGGTAGCTTCTCGACCAGGAGGTATTACGGTGCTGTATAGACTATTGGCACTATTACGTGTTAAGGGCTATATGGGTAACCCCTTAACGCTATTTAAAAGTAAGTTTATTTTACTAATATACATTATTATAATAGCGAAATATTACTATATTGTAAATAGTTTAACAGATCCTTAGGAGATGTGAATCCCGAGCATCTCTTGAGTTATTGCACTCACGTTAGACACTGGATAGGAGATGTCAAATCCCGTAAACATCTCTGACGCCGTTCCACTTATATTGTTTATTGTTGATTTAACTTACATAAGATCTTTTAGTTCTGACTCGAGTGTTTTGTCTTTTCAATTCGCTCGGGTCATCCTGAGATTTCAGGATTGGAAGAACTTACTTCTGGAGGACAAAGATGAAGAGTTTATTATTATTATTATTATTCCACTACATCACATTGTTCTGCTGCATTATTATTGATTATTCTCTGGTATGTGTAACTCTGATATGTATTGTATAAGTATAATCAAATGTTTTTGTAAAATAGCTTCATGAACTATTTATTTGGTTATTATATTTTATCTTTCCGCTGTAAGATTCCTTTTTGTTCTTTTTCTTTCTCTGTTTTTTCTTATTTACCCATAACAATCCGCCCTTCTGTATGGTTTAAGTCTGACGTGTGTGGCTTATCGTCGATTTAAAGCGTACAAAAAGGTGGGACGTTACATCTAGTATCAGAGCTTTGCTTTAGCGATAAACCTTAGCTTTGTGGGGTCTGACTCTTTACTAATAGGGTAGTAATACCCTATGATGAGTCGCTGAGTGTATATATGAGATAACGTATTTGTTAGTGTTATAAAAAGGTTTTAATATTGTGTTAATTTGTTCCGTTTTGTATTTATAAATTCTGCTTGGTGCATAGGACGCTATGACATCAATAGGGATTTCTAAACACTTAATAGGATAGACCGACACAATATTTGTTTTAATATAGGTGAATGAAATAATTTTGCCTATTATATTTCTATATATAAAATAAATTTTTATAAATAAGTTATATATTTGGTTGCAATGTATTGGTTGTTAGGTAATAAAATTTATAAATAATAGTTGAAATGAGATTGAAAATAAAATAAATGAAAATTGGAAATTTAGGACCTAAGTTCCGGGATTTTTGAAAATTTCTTTTGAATGATTTGGAAATATAATAATAATATTATTAGAAGTATTTTCTGATATAAATATTTCAATATAATTTGAAAGAATTATTTTAAAGAAACTCTGGAAAGAAATAAGCTGTACTCCCCTCTCGGCCGTAGGAAAATAATTTCGGTAATGAGTGCACGCATCATCGACATTCATTTTCGAGTTTCGAAGTGGGAAGGCCATTGTAGTAGTTTTACTGCAGATTTATTTTGATAAACAAATGTAAATTTTGAATTGTTTTAAATATAATTGGATATATAAATTGTAAGTATACATTTATCTATTATTTTTAAAATGATTTGAAATTTAACTCGGTATTTAATTCTCAAGTTTCCGTTAATTGATATTTTCAATTAGTGCAGTGAAATGGAATTTAACTAATAATTGAAACCCTAAATGAAATAAGGGATTTAATGCTAGGTTATAATTGATATTAATAAATGGTAACCTATGAAACAAAGGATATAATTATTTAACATTAAATTAATTAAAAGAAATAAAATAAACTTGTGTAACTTTCTATTACATCCTTAAAAGCATATATATAACTTACCAAATATAAAAAGTTAAAATGCTAAAAGAAATGTAATGGAAAATTTTACAAGTAAAATTTGAAGGAATGAAAGTATTCAATGAAATTCTTTAACAAATAAGAATTGGATGTTGAAGTTGTTATAAACTTGAGTATAATTGAAGGGCTACTAATTTAATAAATTGGAAGGTAAGTATTATAAATAAATGAAATACTACTAAATAAATATAATAGAAAGGTTATAAAGAAATGATAGTAAACTTAGGTAAATGTTGAAGTTATGTATTTTGAAAATAAGCAGAGAATAAATGAATGTAATATAAAAAAGGAAAATTTCATGATATAAATAAGTGAAATGAAATGTTGCAAGAAGTAAAGGTAAATTAAAAGATAAGTATTAATTGAATGAAAAGGAAATCAAACAACAAATGTATGAAATGAAATTAATAATAAGTAAATTTGATTTATTGTTTGGAAATTGTTGTGTGTTTGGTTGTTTAGGCAAGGATACTCTAAAATTATTTGGACAAATAAATAATCTATTTAGTTTCATCTAAGGCTGTTGAGTAAATGATGCACTAAGTAGTTTATTTTCCATTTTGTACAATTTAAAGTTGAACCTGAACAACTATTTGTTTTGTTTGATATGAATGAATGATTGATTTGTATTGATTCTATGGGATGGTTGTATGCCTTGTTGCAAGTGATTGTTGGTTGTATTGATTATTGTTTATGGTTGAAACAACTTTAAATATTTCATTTTATATAATTGTTATCCTTTTTGGATTACGTAAGTGAAATACAGGTTGTGAAAGCAATTGCTACTGCTTTTGGTTTCATAATTAAGCGTAATTGCCCGACGAATAGGTACGTTTTCAGATTACAATTTTATAACGTTATTATATTATTTTTCCCGTGTTGGGATATATATTATTTTAGAAAATATATGATGTATATTGTTATATTCGATATTATATTTTCTCCCGAGCCTCTCCGTACAAGGGAGACTCTGCCGAAATTTCCCGTAAATTTTGAAGTTAGAAAATATTTTGAAAATGTTTCCAAACTTTATAAATTTGAATATAAAAGATTTAATTGGTTATAAATCTATATATTTTTATTTAAATTATCCTGTTCTGTAAATTTATTATTATGAATAAAATGTTTTGAATAATATATATTGATTTATAAGTTCCTCTTTTTCCTTCATTTCCTTTTCGGGGACGAAAAGTTTTGAGTGGGGGAGAGTGTAACAACCCGTAATTTTTCAATAATTAAAATTGTTAATTTAACGAGATTTTGAAATTTAATACCGAAGAAAAAAAAATTAGTGAATTATTAATAAAGTTTGTAATAATGTATAATGAAAATTAACATAAAGGAAACATAACAAGGTTAATTAAAGTTAATAATTAACTAACTTGAATGAAATTCCAATTAAATAGAATAATTTAAATGTTATAACTTGGTTATAAATGGAAGAGGTTTTTAGGCTCAAGGAAAAAGTTAGAGAAAAATTTAGTTTCAGGGACAAGAAGTTTGTTTCTTAGGCTGAAAGACACTTTTTAGTGTAAATCACAGAATGATAGTTGTAACTATCATTTTCAGTTTACACTAAAAATGGTCATTCGGACTAAAAAGTAAACTTGTTGTCTCTGAGACTAATTTTTTTTGTAACTTCTTCCTTGTGCATATTTACCTGTAAATGGAATATGAGAAAGCAAAATGTAATTATTGAATTTATGTGTGTAATAATATAATAGATGGTAATTGGTTGGGAAGAATGAACATACAAGTATTATAAAGGATATAATGGTGACAAATAGTTGTGTTACCAGTTAATTCACCAATTACCAATAAAGATAATTAAAAGTACTTTAATGATAATTAATATAATAACGGAAAGGGTGAATAGAAACGTAAATTTATTTATAAGGCAGTAATTGATGTAATAAAAAGCATGAAACCAAGTAAATAAATTTACTGAGAATATTTAATCGTAATTAATGTATATATTGGGCAAAGATATAATAAATGGAAATAGGATAGTTAATAACAAAGGAATTAAAAATTTGAATATATTAATGTAAAATTATACAAAAGTAAGATGTAAATGGGCGCATATTAGTGTAATAGATAAGTACCCATGTTGACATCACCTTTAAGATGGTAAGTTTATAATTGATTCATACTAAGAGAAAAAAAAATCAAATGAATGGATTATTGGAATGGCAATTAACAATTAATTAATTTATTAAAATTGTAAATTATAATTGATTGGAATTTGTAAATTGGAAATGAATTCAAAGTTATATAAATTGATGTAATAATACGTAATAAAGGGTAATTGAATAAAAATCAATGTTTAGTAAGAAATTATAATATTTGTTAATTGATAACAAAGTAGGAATAGGGTTAAATCGGGCAAATGGTAATAATTATTAATTATTTACCCATTTATTTAATCTATTAAATTAGATCTAAATCCATTGCAATTAAACATAATTGATTACAAGTTAATATGAATTTAGCTGATAATATAAACCATTAGGGCAGTTGGATATATAGTAGCGTTAAAGTTATCCACAAGATAATGGTTGATTTAATAAAAGAAGTGAGAATCAAGATTTATTAACTTAAATTTAATAATTGGGTTAATTGCAATTAAATGAAATTTAATATTTAATTTATTACGCTAATTGAAATGAAGATGGAATGTGAGGATATTAATGTAATAGATTTTGAATCCAATCTTAAAATTCATCAGTTGATAACAATAAATCGAATAATAGAATGAAAAGTGAATTTAATAGAATTATTGAAAATTTAATTTATAAATTTTGAATTTAATGAAATTGAGGTAAATACTGAAATTTATAAATTAATCAACTTTAAATTGACATCTGAACTTGGTTAAATTATTGTGAATGTTTAAGAAATCAAAAATGGAAAAATTTGTTAATCATAGAACTGGAATTGAAAATTTTAATTTAATTTATTTAATATTAATTTATTTAATTAAATATAAAATAGCCATTTTGGCCACTGACTCAGATTTCGATGAAACCAGTTTCATCGGATCCATAACGGTGAATTATTGTAGGATTTCAAGTTTCGTAGCGATCAGACATGTCGTTTGATCGTAAGGACTCGAAACGCCTTGAAATCAATGAAATTGAAATCAATTTGGAAAATTTTTATTTTTGCATAACTTCTTTATACGATGGAATTTGGACTTCAAACCTTTTCCATCGCGTTTAAAATAATTTAAAACATCTATTTTGATATATGGGTTGACCCAGTTTTGTTCCGGAGTCAGAACGGGCTTTTCGAGCCATTTGATCGTTCAACGCGTATATCCAATCGATCTGATCTATTCTATTTCAACTTTGCTTATATATACCCTGTCATAAACCCTAATTCATTTCTTAGTCCCCATTTCTGAACGTTCTATTAGCTCCTCTTTCCAATGGCTACAAGCCCAAATTCCCAAATACAATTCCAAATCAAATCCAAAGCCAAAATTCAAACTTCTCGAAAAAATTCAGAAAAATTATATATCGAAGCTCTCATTGAATGCATCTCACATCTGTGATTCGTTTTCCAAATTGACTGACGGTTTGTCCAGAAATTGAAGAACCAGTCACCGCCATTCATTACGTCGTGATGGACTTCGTCGGATCGTCAAATTGTTGATACCGTATGGTAGAGAGCACTAAGGGGATTGCATCGGCACAGTTTGTTTGACGTTTCAACGGTTAGATTGGCGCGAATAATTCAATTAGGGTTTAAAGATCTACGGCGGCTGTCCAATTTTTGGGCGAGTTCATCGCGTGCGCAATCAGGAAGGAGGTCGGCATCGCCTTGGGGGTGGTCTGTGTGGTTGCGGCGTGTCTTGGTGATCGAATTTGGATGGCAAGATGACGACTTGCGTATGAGATAGCGGCCTGTAGCATTTCGAACGAATGGAGGTGCTGTGCGTGTTTGTTGTGTGGTGAAGGAGGGTGACGTGGCTAGAACATGAGTGTTTGTTTTTTATTTATTTTATTTTAAACCTTGGAATTCGATTGTTCTAATCTTAATAACTTTCTCATATGATATCTGATTGATGTGCGGTTTTCTCTGCTAGGTTCGTATTGGAATTCCGGACATTTTGGTTGTGGTTTAGACGAATCTTGAGACTGTTTAATTTTTGGGTTTAAATTGGATTTAAATTCAATTTAAATTCAAAAGGTGAGTGTTTTAACCCACTCACAATTTCTAAAATTCTTATGTTTGTTAAATTAAATTTTGATGTGATTAGAAATTTATTTATTGCTGTTTGGTATATTTTTAACATCATTCCAGTTAAATTGAATTTATTGAATTAAATTGGTATTTAATTTATTATTGCATATAAACTGCCAGTTAAATTAATTTATTACTCAATATAAACTGCCAGTAATTATTTGTTATTTCTATTCTATACTGATGTTATTGTTTGAATTGGATGATGATTGTGATAAATGGGTGATGATTGATATTGGGTGAATGGATGCTGTATTTATGTTGTTATAGAGTGCAAGTTTTTATGCATTTTATTTCATTCGGGATTGCGGTTTCAAATGATATATAACCATATTTTTATTTTAAATTACGGATTGAAATGATAAATATCCGTATCACTTAACCATAAGGTAGAAAATTATGTACAGACACCGTGGTCTATATATATAAATATTTTGAAATGATTTCTGTGGTTTGGTAAAGTAATATATGGTCTATGAGATATTGATTTGGATATTTTATAAATGTTATTTTATATATAGTTAAATTCTTGGTTTCAAGCTATGTATAAAATTAGGTAAAGTATAAAAAATTAAGTTTAATAACAAAGTTTGATTTTATTAAAGATATAATTGTTGGGCGAATTTTCACCCAGAAGATCTCGAGACCAAGAAGTCACAATTTCACCCGGACTCGCAACCTCCACTTCGTTCGACAGCCAAGAGGCTCAATACTAACCTAGAAGTCCATCCAACATTCTCCATGAAGAAGCTCGTTCGGCACAAGCCTCCATTCGGTTCCTTCCATCCGGCTCCTTCCATTCGGCCCCTTCCATTCGGCCCCCAAGCTCCTATCACCAAGACTGCATTCAATTATCTCCATCCGGCTACCCCCGTATTCGGCCACCGGTCCAAACCACCACCGGACCGGCCTCCTTTCCACCACCGAACCAACAAACCGAACCAACATTCCTCCTTACTGCCGAACCAGAAGAAGGACAACCCATGCCGAACCAACCCAACAACAAGGCCATCACCGAATCCACTCCACTACCGGACCAACCACCTACCTCAATGCCGAATGGAACATCATCCCACTCCATCACCGGTCCAACACTACCCATTCAAAACCGAATGAAGCCTCGCCGAACCAAACAGTTGCCAATCCAGATTGCCTCAGCCCGGGCCCACCAGCAGCTATATGCCTCCAAGACCCCTGCCCCCTACCTCACTCTATAAATAGAGGGGCAAGGGTACAACAATGGCAAAAAAGTTTGAGAGCTCAAGCAAGGAAGGAACTTTCAAACTACTTTCATACGCTTGTATACAAAGCATTGTACTTGTAACCTGAAAGAAAGAAGATAATAACATATAAAGTGGACGTAGGCACATTCTGGCCGAACCACTATAAATCTGTGTGTCTTTACATTTCAGCCCTTACTTCTTTTATATTTACATACTCATCTAAAATCATATAAAATCACATATAATCAACTAAATAATACGACTTGGAGGTGTTTGTCCATTTTTTGTGCAAACATTTTTGGTGCTTTCATTGAGAGTAGAACTCAAGCTTCATCTTCTCCCACTCAACCTTCTTCCTAACAACATCACTCGTTGCTTAGAAATCATGCCTTCCAAACAGAGAAGGGATATTAACAAAGGAAAGAACATCGCAACTAGCAGCCTTCCAGATCCAGCAATCACAGATCAGCCCACTTCAACAGCAGTACCAGATGAAAATCAGGAAAATCCAACTGGTCCCGCAACGGAACAACCAATCACTAGGGCAGATCTGGACAGGGTTGTGGCTGAAGTAACTAACCGCTTCACATCCCAACAAGAAACTTTGGTGGACCAACTCATGTCACGCTTAAGGGATGCTGAAGAGTCCAACCGCAACACTGAATCATGGGGTGAGTCCCAATCCGGAGGATCCCGGAGGCAACAAAGGTCTTCACTCTTCGAAGAAGCTATCAACAGGAACAACAATGATAGGGGCCGCGCCCGGACTCAGCCCGAATTCCGACTCGAGGAAGCCCTTGGAACCGAACCCAGCGGGGGAGGCACCAGGCGAGGGTCGGATGTAGCTGAGCCAGTCATGCCACCTAATCATAGAAACCCCGCTGAACGGAGCCGAGCTAGAACCCAGCCCGAAGTTGGCCCCATGGATGTGCTCGAAACGGAACCCCGCAGGGGAAGATCAAGGCAGGGGGCAATTGTAGCTGGTCCTAGCGTGCATCCAAGCAGCCAAAGACAACCACTGGATAATGCTAGGAGTGATAGACTGTACCATCCCTACAGGTCATCTGGACGAGATAGATCCCGCAGGGAAGAACCAAGCTCATTCTTGTCCGCTCCAAGTTCTGACGAACGAATGGCACAATTATTCAGAGAATGTGTACAACGGGAGCAAAGGGACCGAGGAATAGGCGCTAGGGTCACCAGCCCCTTTACCCGAAATATCGAAACTGCCATTACTCCCCGGGAATGGAAAATGCCAACCATGGAGCCTTACAAAGGAACTTCCGACCCCATCGTACATTTACAGAGATACACCCAGCATATGCTCATGAGTGGAGCAACAGAAGGAGTATTATGCAAATGCTTTCCGCTATTCCTAGCAGATCTAGCTACCTCCTGGTTCTGCCATCTACCCCAGGGATCCATCAGCTCATGGGTGATGTTGAAAGAAAGGTTTATTAGCCAGTTCCGCATCCATGTGGAACAACCCAAGGATGCTTATTCTCTATCCAATGTCAAACAGAAATCCGGAGAGACGCTGCAACAATATCTAACGCGGTTCAACGCCGCAGCGGCAGCAGTTCAAGATGCCGATGAAAAACTCACTCTAATGGCCCTCTGTAGTGGTGTACATCCAGACACCAAATTTGCCAGAAGGTTAACTAAGGAAAAACCAGTTACCTTGCCTGATTTCTTCCATGAAGCTGGAAAGTATATGAGACTTGAAGACGCTGCTACAGAAAGGCAATCAGGACAACAAGGTAAGACAGTTCAGGACAAGGTTCCCGCTGCAGCTAAGGACGCTCGAAGAAATGAATCTAGAGACAATGCTGGGGGCAGAAAGGTTGAAAAGCGCCAATATCGACCAGGGCCAAGATTTGACTCCTACACTCCTTTGAATGAAACAATCGAAAACATCTACCTAGCCACTCAGGGCGAACTCGGATACAAGCGCCCCCCGCACAAGAAAGAATCAGATAACGCACTCAAGTCCGGAAAGTTCTGTCGCTTCCACGAATCCCACGGACATGACACCAATGAATGCCACCATCTTCGGGACTTGATCGAAGAACACATTAGAAGAAGAAGACTGGAACGTTATGTGAAAGGTCAGAACAGGACTCCAACTCCTGCCAATGAGAACTCAAAGCAACCCCTCCCAGAAGTAGGCGGAGGGAATCGCAACAATCACAACACCAGTGGCTCTAGTCAAGAGAAGATAGCGGTCCTTACCATCTCAGGAGGACCACACATCGCCGACAGAAGTTGGGCAGAGATGGAAAGGTACGGCAAGTCGCTTAGAAATGCCGAAGGATATGTTAACTCCATTACGGAGGAACGCCACCCGAAACGAAAAGAAAACGATGACATTGTATTCAGTAGGCGTGATTTGGAAGGAAGACAGTACCCACATATGGATCCCATGGTCATCTCTGCCTGGTTCGGTCCAGCTAAAGTTTTTCGGATTCTAATAGACACGGGAAGCTCCGTAAATATCCTGTTCAAACATGCTTTCGACAAAATGAAGTTATCAATGAAGGATGTATCCCCCTGTGACAAACCACTGCACGGTTTCACTGGAGATGCAAAAATGCCCCTCGGGCAACTTGACCTCTTCGTCGAAATAGGAAGCCATCCCCGCTCCGTTGTGCGAAAACAAACGTTCGTACTAATAGAAAACCACTCGGCTTACAACGCCTTCTTAGGAAGACCAGCCTTGTCTGACTTCCAGATTGTATTAGCCCCCTGGTGCCTGAAAATGAAATTTCCAACAGACAACGGAGTAGGAGAAGTAGAAGGAGATCAAGATGCTGCCCGAGACTTCTACGTAACTGAACTTCGCAATAACCGCAGAAAGAATAAAGGAAAAGGTGCAGAGACCACTCTCTGCATGAAAAGCTTGGAGGCATAGCAACTAAAGAAAGCCCCTCCTCTTCGATACACAAGCGATCCCTTCAATGAACTAGACCCCAGGGATAAAGAGGAGGAGGCTACCGCCGAGCCTGCAGAGGCTATGGAATTCGTATCGATAGATAAGCATGATTCAAGTAGACTATTAAAAATCGGATCTCAGCTGAAAACGGAATTGAAGGATCAACTCATTGACTTTCTCCGCCACAACTTAGATGTATTTGCGTGGACCCATGCTGATATGACAGGAATCTCCCCAGACATAGCATGCCACATGTTGAACATCGATCCCACCAAGGTACCAGTAAAGCAGAAAAAGAGGAGCATGGGGGCAGAGCGATCAGCAGCCCTTGATGAGGAAGTAAAAAATCTACTTGCTAATGGCTTCATACGGGAAGCCATCTACCCAGAATGGATCGCTAACCCAGTGCTAGTAAAAAAGGCCAATGGAAAGTGGCGAACATGTATTGACTTCTCCAATCTGAATGACGCTTGCCCGAAAGACTGCTTCCCACTTCCCCGAATTGACCAACTCGTAGACAGCACAGCTGGGCACGAACTCCTATCTTTTATGGATGCATACTCCGGATATAACCAGATCCTCATGCACGCTCCCGATCAGGACCACACTAGCTTCATCACCGACCGCGGATTATATTGTTACAAAGTCATGCCTTTTGGACTCAAAAATGCTGGAGCTACCTATCAACGCCTCGTCAACAAAATGTTCGCAGAACTGATAGGACGAACTATGGAAGTATATGTGGATGACATGTTGGTGAAGTCCAGGAAAGCCAACGACCATGTAAGCCATCTGGACGATATGTTTCGGGTACTTCGCCGATATGGAATGAAGCTGAATCCTCTAAAGTGCTCCTTCGGAGTATCATCGGGAAAATTCTTAGGATTCATCGTCCACGCCAGAGGAATCGAAGCAAACCCTGAACAAATCCGGGCTTTAAAAGAAATAAGGATACCTTCCACTCGAAAAGAAATGCAGAGCCTAAACGGAAAGGTGGCCGCCCTAAGCAGATTCATTTCCAAGGCAACTGACAAGTGTGTCCCTTTCTTCGAAGCACTCAAGAAAGACAAAGGGAGGTTCGAGTGGACCGACGAATGCTTAAAAGCCTTCCTCAACCTAATCGAACACCTTCAGAGACCACCAGTACTCTCAACTCCAAATGAAGGTGAAGTGTTATACCTATACCTCGCTGTATCATCTCATGCTCTAAGCGCCGCCTTGGTAAGAGAAGAAGACCGCACACAACGCCCGGTTTACTTTGTAAGTAAGAGATTTACAGGGGCAGAGGCCAGATATCCTAAACTTGAGAAATTAGCATATTGTTTATTGATCGCGTCACGAAAACTGCGACACTACTTCCAGTCTCACTCCATCAGGGTTCTAACCGATCAACCACTAAGACAAGTGCTCCATCGTCCTGACACTTCTGGGCGACTCCTCAAATGGTGCATCGAACTAAGTCAGTATGATATCACCTACCATCCTCGCGCCGCTATCAAAGGACAAGCCATGGCTGATTTCATTGCCGAATTCACTATCAACGAAGGCAAGGAACAATCCGAAGTAGCAAAAAACATCAAGTGGAACCTCTTTGTAGACGGAGCATCGAACGAACAAGGCTCGGGGGCAGGTATTGTGATCATCACCCCCAGGGGAAGAAAGTTGTACTATGCATTAAGATTGGAGTTCACGGCCACTAACAACGATGCTGAATATGAAGCAGTAATAGCGGGATTGGAACTGGCCCTAGAAATTGGAATCAATTCCTTATGTATTCATAGCGATTCTCAGCTTATCGTAAACCAGGTACTAGGAGAATTCCAGACTCGAGGAGAACGACTCACAGCATACCTAAAGAAAACCAAACTGCTGCTCGATCAATTGGACCATTATCTAATCAAACACATTCCTCGAGAAGAAAACCAAGAGGCAGATGAACTTGCAAAGCAAGCTAGTATGAAGAACAGCACCATTTCCGGAGCACTAGCAATCTCAAGGCAGCTAGCCCCAAGTTTCGAACAAGTGAATCTGATAACTGCAATCGAAGAAGGAACCTGGATGACTCCTATCCGGAAATATTTGCAAGATGGCATACTACCCGACAGGCGTGACGAAGCCAAGAAGATCTTGAGGAAAATTCCCCACTACACAATACAAGAAGGCATCCTCTACCGGCGTGGCTTCTCTAGCCCCTTATTAAGATGTGTCGCCGGAAGGGAAGCCAAGGAGATATTAACAAACATCCATCAGGGAGGATGCGGAGATCACACTGGAGGACAGACTTTAGCAAGAAAGATACTCCGGCATGGATATTACTGGCCCACACTAAACAAAGATGCCCTAGACTTCGTTAAGAAATGCGACAGATGTCAGAAGTTCGCCAAGATTCCTCGACTGCCCACAAACGAAATTACTCAAATGACTAGCCCTTGGCCCTTTGCTGTATGGGGAATTGACTTAATTGGCGAACTGCCAACGGGCCGAGGCGGAGCCAAATATGCTATGGTGGCAGTCGATTATTTCACCAAATGGGTGGAAGCGGAACCTTTAAATAAAATATCTTCAGCAAAAGTTATCAACTTCTTGATCAAAAACATTCTGTGCAGGTATGGAGTCCCACTCAAGATCGTATCCGACAACGGACTCCAGTTTGACAGCGAAGAATTTGCCGACTGGTGCCAAGAACATGGAATTCATAAAAGCTTCTCATCAGTAGCTTACCCTCAGGCAAACGGACAAGTTGAAGCTGTCAACAAAATTCTCAAAACCCTAATCAAGAAGAAACTTGAAAAGTCAAAAGGCGCTTGGGTGGACGAACTTCCTACGGCACTATGGGCATACCGCACATCTTTCAGAACATCAACGGGACATACTCCTTTCTCTTTGGCATATGGATCGGAGGCAATGCTCCCAGTTGAGACTATTGTGCCTTCCCACCGTAGGATCCACTACAACCCAGAAGAAAACGAAGAACTCCTCCTCATGTCTTTGGATCTGATCGAGGAAAGGAGAAACGATGCAGCACTCAAAGCAGCAGCTCACAAACAAAAAGTGGCAGCACAATACAATTCCAAAGTCAAGCATCGCAGCTTACAAGAAGGAGATCTTGTCCTCAGGCGAATCTTTCCGCGCCCCGGGGCACTGGACCCCATCTGGGACGGACCATATGTAATTCATAAAGATCTCCACAACGGAGCTTACATTTTGTCAACAGTGGACGGAGAGGTGTTCCAGAGGGCATGGAACATCCGACACCTCCGTCGATACTTTTCTTAACTTGTACTGCCCATATGAAGTGAATTAACAAAGGGAATCAGTGGACGTAGGCATTTCCGTGCCGAACCACTTTAAAACATCTTGTCTCTTTTTAACTTGTTCCTTTATGTCTTGGCTGCTCGTTAAGTTTTATCCCTTTCTGTTGAACAAAATCCTATTGCATCTCCACTCAAGGCGCACCACGGCCTCATCTGGACTAGGCCTAACAGGTACGCTACGATTCTATGCACCCGCCAATGAGACACTTTTGCTCCAGCATCCCTCTGCTGCGGGTTAACTCATTGCGCGCCTGCCCTCAAAGCCAACTGTTCATACGCTTGTATACAAAGCATTGTACTTGTAACCTGAAAGAAAGAAGATAATAACATATAAAGTGGACGTAGGCACATTCTGGCCGAACCACTATAAATCTGTGTGTCTTTACATTTCAGCCCCTACTTCTTTTATATTTACATACTCATCTAAAATCATATAAAATCACATATAATCAACTAAATAATACGACTTGGAGGTGTTTGTCCATTTTTTGTGCATACAATAATACGGTTAAGTATTATTTTAATTATATTGTATATGGAGTTTATAATGACTTAAATAAAATTAAGGTTGAAAAATAAATATGGAATTGATTTGAATCAAATTTTTTAAGAATTTTACTCGAATAAAATTTGATTTGAAATTTGAGATAAATTTAAGATTATTCGAAATTGAATTCATTTAAGAATTAAACTCAAAAGGGTTGTTGTGAAATTTATTAAATTGGAAATTTTAAGAGGTATAATTATTATAACTTGATTTTGGGGTTAAGGTGGATTAAACGATTTTTTTAAAATATAAATGAATTGAAGGAAATATTTAGTTATGTGTAGTTTGAGTTTTATTGAAACGATAAGGGATTTATCATGTAAAATATTTCAAAACTCAATAATATAAAATTTAATTGTTGAATCGAAATTATCAAATTTATTTTTGAAATGTTGAAAAATATAAAGCCTTGAAATATATCGAAATTGAAATGTTTTATCGAAATTGAAATGCTTCGAAGTTACGAATTTCAAAGTATTATGTTTTAAAGGTGTTAAAATCTCAAATGTATTGGTTTCAAAATGTATAATTTGGAAGTGCTATGATTTTGGAAAAGGGATATATTTGAAATAAAATGATATTATATTGATTTGAAATAAAAATGATATCTTATTGATTTGGTTTTAAAATGGAAATGATAACGTATTTAGATGATTTTGAAATGAATATTTTATTCTGGTTTTAAAGTATAATTATTTTGAAATGACCGCGGTGTTATAATAACGTTTGGTTGTTGAAGAGATCGGGATCGAAAGTTGTTATACTCTCTGCCAACCCCGAAAACCACTTTAACAACGGTGTAAGCGGTGGAGATTCTAGAATGAAGTAGGATGGTGGTGACGTTCTGTTAAGGTATATACGTGGACCCGACTCCCATGAGTTGGCATAAGGTGGCTAAAACAAGAGCGATTCTCGGGCCAAGGAGGTAGCCCCTCTTATCGGACACATCCCATCGATATTATACTCTGACTTTTGGATTGATTCGGTGGTCACTTTTGTTTTTTTGATTTTAGTGTGTGGCTCGAGGTGGGCGGTAGCTGCGCTCTACGCGTTACCTCCAGTCCAAATAGCAATTGGTAATATCTAACCTGGCATTGCCTTGTGTGCTGTGTCACCTACCCTAGCGCGCCTTGTACGAGTTTGATTTGTGTCATACCTATGGAGTATCCTCTGTTAGCTTCCCGATCAGGAGGCATTACGGTACTGTATAAACTATTGGCACTATTACATGTTAATGGCTATATGGGTAACCCCTTAACTCTATTTAAAAGTAAGTTTATTTTACTAATAGACATTATTATAATAACGAAATATTACTACATAGTAAATAGTTTAACGGATCCTTAGGAGATGTGAATCCCGAGCATCTCTTGAGTTACTACACTCACGTTGAACACTGGATAGGAGATGTTAAATCCCGTAAACATCTCTGACGCCGTTCCACTCTTATTGTTTATTGTTGATTTAACTTACATAAGATCTTTTAGTTCTGACTCGAGTGTCTTGTCTTTTCAATTCGCTCGGGTCAGCCTGAGCATTTCAGGACTGGAAGAACTTACTTCTGGAGGATGAAGATGAAGAGTTTATTATTATTATTATATTATTTCACTGCATCACATTGTTCCGCTGCATTGTAATTGATTATTCTCTGGTATGTGTAACTCTGATATGTATTGTATAAGTATAATCAAATGTTTTTGTAAAACGGCTTCATGAACTGTTTATTTGATTATTATATTTTATCGTTCCACTGCAAGATTCTGTTTTGTTCTTTTTCTTTCTCTGTTTTTTCTTATTTACCCCATTACAATCCACCATTCTGTATGGTTTAAGTCTGACGTGTGTGGTTTATCGTTGATTTAAAGCGTACAAAAAGGCGGGACGTTACATATATTTTTGGGAACTACCCAAACTATCCTCTTAGGAATTGTGGCCACCAGGTTATCATTAGCATGAGATAATCCTCCATTTAAATGTGTGTGAAACTTTAATAGTCATTTAGCATGTGCATTGGCTCCCAATTAAAGTTCAAGGTAAGTGGTTAGGTGGGGTCCTCCATGAACATGAGTTTGAATTATTTCCATCTTCATTCCTTTGTTTCCGCTTGTGCATGCATATTTTCCATAAAAGCCTCTTCCATTTGTATCCAAATTCCTATAAAATAACATAAAAATGTCCAATTAAAAATTCTCAAATTAATATATGCACAAAAATGACCATTTTGACCTTGTATGAAGATGAATAAATGATGATTCGAAAATAATTGAAATTTTGGTTTAAACATGTTAAAATACCATATAGGATCATTGATTTAATAAATTTTGATTAAATATGGATGTAAAAATATGAACATTTATGTTCACATCAAATACCCCCACACTTATCTTTTTATACGTCCTTGAATAAAGAAAAACTAAGATAAATCCGTTTTCACATGGAGCACGATTGCATTGAGCATATGCAATAAGCCATTAAACTGCTAGGTGTCCCTAGCAGGACGAGCGTTGTCTCGTAAGGGTTTTCAGTGGATACTACCTACAAAATCCAAATGCAAAGTGAAAATTTCAGAATGCAATATTCATTTACAAGGATGTGGATGCAAGTTTTATGAAAATATTTACAAATGAAAATTTTACTTTCAATTGACACGAATAAGTTAAATATAAGTTCTAGTCATTCTCTTGAAAATTTAAGTCCTTTTACTTGTCAAAATTTCCAATAAAAATTAAGTTATCATCACAATTAGACTCAAGTTTAGCTAGTTGTTTCGGTTAACACAGTGCAACTATGAAATGGATCCTTAGTTGATTTTCAAAAAATTCCGAAGTGCTATTTTTATTTCTTTTCAATAACAAGTCAAATCAAACAAGTCAAATTTGTGCTTGGATTTCAATTTATTACTCTCTCTTTTAATTGAAAATTTTATTGATATTAACAATATTTACATGTGCCTAACTCAAAAAACTAAAGCCAGAATATTACCCATGAACTGCCTTGCGGGCTTACGTAAGGGGAATACAGAGCATGGCGAGTGAACCCTATCGATTGTAGGCATTATTATAAATGAAAGAATTTTTATATACATACACCTAACTCAGATAAACTAAGGCCAGATATACCGATCATGCAATGCCTTTTTGGCTTGCGTGAGATGGGTACAGAGCATGGTGAGTGTACACACTTGAGTGTAAACACATGACTCTAGGTGTTAAATAAAAAATATATACACATATACAAATATATATATTTATCTTTTGTTTGTTTTTTGTTTTTTTTTTTGTTATATTTTTTTGTTTTCTGAAGAGAGATTTTTGCAAAATCACCTTATCACCCTTTAACTTAGAAGATAAAAAATGTTATATCCATTTCTTTAAATCCGCTACTTTTTTTTAAACAAAGATTTTCCATTAGGATATACTTCATAATTATCACCCATGAACCCTCCTATATACTAGTTAAACCATAATTACTTGTAATCAAACTTTATTTTTATTTTTGTTGAGACAAATAAATTTTCAAAAATTTCAATTTAATAACCAAAAGCTTATACTTATCCTACAGTGTTTCTTTAAAAATAAATCAAAATGCTTAAAAAAAGAATTTTTTTTGACGGGTCAGACCGAGTATTACAGCTTTTCTGGTAAGGACGTTCTGAAGCTCAGGGGGCGAGCTGGATGGCAGAAACATATGGAGTGTATTCCTTTTTCAGTTTGAAAAATTGTTATTTGAAAATGGTCAATTTTGGTAAAAGATTGATTATTATTTGACTCGTCACACGTTGGGATTTGCTTTCGTTTCTCATGTTCTTTTTTGTATGTTTTAAATAACAAACTCGTGTAATCATTGTAAATTTCGTTCATTTGCTTAACAAAATCAGATTTATAATTATTAACTTGAGAATTTTTGATCTAGACTTGTTGAGAACAAAAATTATTAATCGTATCGTACTCGAGATTATTTTCATTGCAAAAATTATTTGAAAAGTTGTTTCCATTTTCGTTTTGATTTTGAACTTCATTTTGAATTTCGAAATTGAATTGGCATGGGTTATACTCGAAATCATTTGAATTTTGAAGTGAATTCAAATTTTGTTTATTTTGAAAATTTTGACTTGAATCATTACACAAATATGAATCAAAAAAATAGTTTATTCTTTGATTTTGTGGTGTAGAGAGTTCAAATAAAGACAAAATCGTTTTAATGCTTTTTTCAAGATTTGAAGGTTGGTCATCATGTTAAAAATTTTGTTGTTCAAACTTCAAATTATTTATACGATAGTTGTTACTAAAATATCCATAAGATTTGGTGTGAAATTGTATGGATTATATTGATTTTCACAACTACTGTAAAATTTATATAAGTAAGGAAACTCAGACATTTTCAAAAATGTTTTTTTTTTGGATTTTTTTATAAAGGAAAACTATTTACCAAAAGGAATTTATTTTTAAAAAGAGAAATTTGAGTTTTTTTTTTGTTTTTCAAAAAAAATTTGTTTTTGGAAAGATTATTTTTTGTTTTTATGAAAAAAAACTAACTTAGTTTTTTTTTTGGATTTTGGATTTTGATTTAAAGATTTCAAAAGAAAGGTCTAAAAAAATCTAAGTTAAGGAATATTTACAATTCTTTTTAGTTTTTGATTTTGATTTTTTTTTCTTTTTTTTAATTATGCATGAACTAATACAGCCAAATGAATGCAAGGATTTAATTAAAATTTTCTATCCTAAGTGCCTCCCAACCCAAAATTGTATAACCACGCTTTGTCTTAATTCAACAAGATAGTTCTGAGCCAGGTAATGGACATGATTTATCGATGCGCCACGAATCACCGTAGTAATGCAGCCGAAGGTTATAATATCTCTAGGGAAACAATTACTATAATATTTACGAATCACCGTAATATTTATATTGCTTTGCCGTAGCCTAGACACTAAGAAATTAAATTATTCAAACAAGACAACTTGCCAATATACAATCAAGCGTTATCGATGTCTAACCGTTATTATTAATTCAAATTCTAGGATAAAATGCAAAGCAGAAATTAAACGTGTATTAACAATGAAACCAAAATGGATTTTTGTTTTTGTTTTTTTTGAATTTTTAAAAAAAAATGCAAGCAACCAGCAATGCAAGCAAATAAAAACAAGAGATGAGAGCACGATACCGTAGCTGCAGAATTATAAGAAAATTATTTTAAAAGCAGCAACTTTTTTATATATAAGCAAGCAAACAATTTATTTTTGGCAGCAGTTCTACTTCTGATTTGATAACTTGAAAAGCAGATTAAAACAAAATACATACAGGTTTTTTTTTAGCTATATATGGATGGAACTTAAAACAAATTAAAATAAAACAAATTAAAACCAAAACAAAACAAATTTAAAACTTAAAAAAAATTCAAAAGATAAAACAAAAATAAATTAAAAGAAGCAAACTCTCCCTTTTTTAAGGATGGACTAAAAAAAATTAAAACAAAAGAAAATAAAAATAATTTTAGGCCTATAAACTCAATGCTACCCGGCCCACTACAGCAATTTTTTCACTTTCACAAACTTCTCCCACCTCTTCGACTAAAAAAGGGGAAAAAAAAAAAACTAAATCCGCGAGTTGATCGGCAAATCGCTAATCAAAACAATTCTTCCTTTCCCCCATTTTTTTGGAGTAAGCTGGCGAGTTGATCGTGGTTCTCGATTTCAGGAGCGGCGAGTTGGTGAAATGAACGTTTAGTTCGAGCTGCTTGATGTCGTTGTGGGTTTCATGGGAAGTTGTGAATTTTAGGGGATTGTTATCTGATGCTGAAGTGAAGGATTATGGCAGCAAATGTTAGTGGCAGTGTCGATGAGGAAGTGCAGTTGTATGCTGGGTGTTTTTGGCACTGGAAATGATGTTGTAGGAGATTTAAAAGGTGATTTGCGGGTTGCGGCGACGAATGATGATTGAGTGTTCGGTTGTGATGGCTGACAGTGGTTCAGGCAGCTTGCAATGGGTTTGAATAGAGGTTGACAGCGGTAGTTTTGGGCATTCGAGGCTAGTTGCTAGAATTCGGTGACTAGAGATGTGTTGTCCGCAGTTTGGTGGAGCAAAGAAGGGATGGAGGGGGAAGCAGCGGTGATAGTATGCACTGGTGGTTGAGTGACAGTCGATAGGGGAGTGTGTTTTGTGCGATATGCATAGTAGGGGATGTTTTAAGGCACTGAAATGATGTGCAACGTGGAGACACAATGAGGAGGTTGGGGTGTGTGCAGTTGTTTGTTGGTTAGAGTTGTAGGAGCTTTGTTGCGTGAACAGGGATAAGGAGAGTGGTGGATGTATAGTCAGTGATGTATGGTGGATGTTGTATGTCGAAGTTTTTATGGGGTTGTAGATGTTGAAATGGAGGAGTTGATGGCAGATATTGCAGTGGCATGCAGCAGTTTTGGCAAGTGGGAGTTGAGAAGAACTGTGCAGCAATTGTATGCACTGTTTGGCCAAAGGTGAAGAGGCTGCAGGGTTGTGAACAGTGGTAGTGGTAGGGTAGTTTGTTGTTTGTGGTTAAGGCTGTGTGAATGGTAATGCAACTGTAAGGTTGGAGATGTAGATTGAAGAGTGATGGTAAATGTGGTCTGTACTGTGCAGGGGAAGATGGTTAGGACAATGAAGTGCTTGCTTGAAATGTGATGAGGCAGTATGTTAAGTTGCTGTGGGGGTGTTGTGGTGATGCAATGGGGAAGCTTGCAGTGGTTGTTATGGTTTGAATGAATGTTTATGCAGAGGAGTTAGAAGTGGTGTTTTAAGGCAGCAAGAAGGTGATGCTGTTCAGGTGAGAAGCCAGAAGTGGCAGCAGGGGAGTTGAGACTTGTTTAACTGGGTGTAATATATGGTTTGAGGTATGACAGTGGGGATGTAGATGATCTGAAGTGGTGGAGTTGTAGTTGTCTGATCAGGTGGTCAGGTAATTGTATGGCTGTGTATTTGGAGGTTGTTGGGAATGCAGTGTGTACAGTATAGAGAAGCAGTGATTATTTGTTTGTTGCTGACAGTTGTAATGTTTAAATGGCGAAGGCACCGATGACAAAAGTTATACAGAGCAGATGGTGGAGTGAGCGATAATAAGGTGCATGACTAGTGGTGAATAATTGGCGATAGGGAAGTGCAGTTTGTTAGCAGCAGCAAGGGGATCATGGATTAAGTGGCACTGCAAATAGAGATCAGAGAATAAAGAAAATGCAATGTAACGTGTTGTTTTTTTAAAAAAAAAATTGTAAATTGTAAATGGAAAATGTAATTGAAAATGAAATGGAATTTTTTTTTTTTCGAACAAAATTGTGTGTATTTTTTTTTTAAAATATGCAAATGCAACTGGAACTAGAAATCAAGCACACAAACACAAATCACACAACAAATAAACGCATAATAAATTTTTTTTAATTGCGAATTAACACACTAAACAAACACACAATAAAAATCAAATGAAAAATAATTCAAAGAATCAAAATTAAAATCAAAGAAATTCTCCGGCGATGGTACCAAAAACTTATTTGAAAGACTAATTTCCCATCGAGTTAGAAAATAGCCGACCAAATTTTAAATAAAAATAAGCGCAAGCGCACGGCTTACAATTTTGGAACATGGAGAGTACGCGTCGATCCGCAGAGAATTGTTTACACTTTAAAATTTTCCGTTCAATCAAATTAAACCAAAAATTGAAGTTGTGAGATGTTTTTAAGCAAGAAAAATGTAAATAAACTAACAAAATAAAATGGATAAAAATATGAGATTTTGAACGCAATTTAGTGATAAATTCACTCTTTGGATCACATAAATGAACACAACATCAAATTATGATCTTTTTTTTTATCATTAATGAATTTAATTGATATGTTTATTATAAGTATGAAGTATTTGTGCTATTAATTAGCCCAATATACACCATCAAACTATAACACACCCATTAAACCACTTGCCAACTCTCATGAAAAATGACAATGAAGGTGAAAATAAATCTATTTTAAGCATGACCTATTAAGTATTGATTAGAAATATAGACCATTAAATTTTGGTTTCAACGTTCACTTCATTACCAACATCATATATAGATGAACAGGTAAATTGTGTTTGTGTTTATTTAAGCATAGCATATTTGGTGTCAACAACATAGTCTATCAAATTCAAATCTAAAACAACGAAATTTAGCCCATTCAAACATCTCCATTAAGCACACAAAGAGATAAAAAATTATCAAAATGTTGAATCCACATGATTAAGAGAGCTTCATTATCCCTAAATTGAAGGGGTTTAGCCTCTCACATTTGTTATCATTCCAACAAACGTAGCATTCAACATGAAATAAAAACAAGAAGAACATGCAAGCTAATTAAAAGAGAGCTAATTAAAATGAAATAAAAGCTATTCTACTTCCATAAGAAATGAAACTAAGCTACTAACATAAGAGAAAAGAGCGTGTAAAAAAAAAAGAGTGCATGAATCAACATAGCATGAAAAGAAATTACATAAAAGAAAATGGCTTGGTAGCCATGAAAATGGAAAGAGAGTTTGTAATTTATTTTTAAGCCTCTAAACTAAAAAGGAAGCTAATGAGGCTAAAAGAAAAGAGAAAGAGAGATTATTACATGAAACATGTGGGGTATTTATACATGTTTGGAAACTCTAATCATATTTTTGGGAACTACCCAAACTATTCTCTTAGGAAGTGTGGCCACCGAATTAACATTAGCATGAGAAAATCCTCCATTTAAATGTGCATGAAATTTTAATAGTCATTTAGCATGTGCATTAGCTCGTAATTAAAGATTAAGTAAGTGGGTAGGTGGGGTCCTCCATGAATATGAGTGAATTGTTTCCATCTTCGTTTCTTTATTTCCTCTTGTGCATGCATATTTTCCATGAAAACCTCTTCAATTTGAATCCAAATTTGTAAAAAATAACATAAATGTGTTCAAGTAAAAACTCTCAAATTAATATATGCACAAAAATGACCATTTTGCCCCTATATGAAGATGAATAAATGATGATTTGAAAATAAATGAAATTTTGTTTAAATGTTTTTAAATACCCTATATGATCATTTATTTAATTAAATTCGATTAAATATGGACGTAAAAATATGCACATTTATGTGCACATCAAATACTTTGGCATAAATAAAGTTTTTGAGAGTATTACCACTTCATATGTGTGTTCACATTGTAATTAACCCATAACGATACTTTGGGGAAGGGCAGAATAAATAGCTAGGTTGACCCATTAGTGAATATAACTTAAGGAATGTTAATATCTTAACTAAAGATATTTGCAAGGGCCAATAGGTTCACAGTAAGCCCATGAAAACTGTGTAAAAGGAAAGATATTGGGAAGGGCCAATAGGTTCATAATCAGCCCATGAATCTATGATTTGATATTGGCAGGGGCCAATAGGTTTATCATTAGCCCATGAAAATTATATCTGGATTAAGATATTGATAGTTAGTCAATAGGTTCTTAACTAGGATGATAGAAAAGATACTGGAGTTACCAATAGGAATTTAGTGATCCCCTGAAAACTATGAAATTGGACAGATAGTCCATTAACATTTAACAGGTTAATAGTAACACAAGAAACTAGAATTGAGACAGATAATCAGAATGAAAAGTGATGGATAATTTAGAATTAATTTATTTGTTTGCATATCATCATATTATTTTATTTTAACCATTGTGGATGCAGGAGCATAATATATGGTTTAAAAAGATTTTAAGATACTAGTGAGGGGAAAATCCGCTCCGCTAAGCGACGTTGTCTCACTAGATATATAAATGATTTGAGATGGAAAATTGTTATTCATACCTGGTTGTATGTTCGACTCGAAGTTTTTGTGTTCCCCTTAAACTCTTGGATACTCAATTGATTTTGAGTAGTTTGAGATTTAGGGTTTTCAGGTGTTATTTTAGACGAATAAAGCTTTGGGTGACGCACTACACCAATTCGCTGATTTAGCCACCCCTCCTACCGCCTCATTAGATACGGCTATTAGCCGTTTCAAATTTGATACGGCTATTAGCCGTATCTAAAAATTTAGACACGGTTAATAGCTGTATCAAATTTGATACAGCTAATAGCCATATCTTATTTCGTGCCTATTTTTGGCGCAAATTTTCCACCATAATACGCACTGCTTCCCTCCAGAAAATTGGCTTTCCCACTTATTTAGATACGGTTAATAGCCGTATCAAATGTGATAAGGCTAGTAGCCGTATCTTATTCCGTACCTATTTTTGGCGTAAATTTTCCACCCCAATACGCACTACTTCCCTCCAGAAAATTGGCTTTCCCATTTATTTAGATACGGTTTTTAGCCGTATCTAATATGATACGTGTTTTAGCCGTATCTATTTTGTGTGCTACTTTTTACAATCAAACCAGGTACACACCTTCTTTCGTTCATTTCGTTCGTTTGCCCCAAATTTCTCGTACGCCTTCTTTCGTTCATTTCGTTTGTTCCATGGGACATCTGGTTTCCGATTAAAATCAACTTCTTTGCAGCAAAATTCGGCTGTTAGATTACATGCACCTTCAGTTAAGTTCTGAAATATATGTCTGACAAAATCACCTTCTTTGTTTTTCAGGTTTGAACCACTTCTTTTACTGCAGTTGATCCTTTATCAGAATTAGGGAAGATTTCCAAGGTATTCTACAAGCAGGGTTAAAGCCGAGCAATTTATTTTGATCAGTTTAATAAATTATTTGTAGTCAATTAGTCAAAATGTGACTGATAAAATTTAGCAGTTGTTATAGTCCATAATAACTAAAGTTGTGGTGGTTTTGATCTGTTTAATAAATTATTGGTAGTTGATTGAGTTGATTGTTGTAGGATAATATCAACTAGTGATATTATTCAATTGGTAGTTGACTTTGATTGTTACTGTAATGATGCTTTGTAATGAGTAATGATTCATTTGCTTTTGGGATTAGTGGTACTGGGAATATTAAATAGTTGTGATAAAACTATTTAAAAGACATTGTTGTATATGGTTCTGACATTGTTGTATATTCAAAAGGCATAGTTGTATATGCTTCTGACATTGTTGTGTAAGTGGATAAAATTGTTGTTAATGGTGCAAGCCAAGTCAGGAGAGGGGTAATGCATAGACGTTACTTCGGTGCTACAAAATAGCGTCGTTGCAATGTCAAATTTTTTGGAAACAGATTGGTGCTAATGTTAACTTTTATAGAAATGCTATTTTTATAATTAAGAGCATCATAGAAAATAGTCTATATCAATATACTTCACACATCTGAAAACATGACCCTTACCTTACAATGTGGGACTATTCTCAAATAAGAGCTTATATGCTCTTCTCGTATTTTCAATAATTCATTTCAATTCAAAAAAATTCCAATAATTTCCCACTTGAATTTTTCAAAAATATTCTTTTCGAGTAATTGGAACGAGGACCCATTGAAGGGCAAGTCTTATGTTCTGTTATATATGATATAGGGGGGCAGTATGTCTTTCAGCATAGACAAACAATGGATAAATGAATCAGATCTAAGATCTACATACTATATAGACGGGGTGCAGAAGTTCATTAGTTTTGTTGAAGAAAACGGTGGTAAGAAAGGAGTGTATTTATGCCCTTGCACCCGGTGCAAAAATATGAAGGCGATCAAATTAGATGACATTCATTTTCATTTGCTTAGATGGGGTATTATCCAATCATATACAGTGTGGTATTTTCATGGGGAAAAAAGGGTGGAGATGGAAAACAACAACCAGTTAGTCATGCCACAACTGCTGATGAGTCTGAACATATTAGGATGGAAGATCTGGTCAATGATGCAGATAGATTTCATCATTTTCAACCTAATAATCTGTTGCCTGATTATGCTAATGTTGGAGAGCATTCTACTGATTATCCAGATTGGCAGGCCAATGAAAGTAAGAAGTATAAATCACTATTTGGTAGCGTAAAAGAGCCACTGTATCCTTCATGTTCAAAAGGGATTACGAAGCTGTATGCCATTGTGAAACTGAATAGCTTGAAGACCCAATACGGCTTTTCAGATAATGGTGTGACTGCACTCCTTGAACTAATAAAGGAGTTACTCCCCGAAGGTAACACGCTGCCGACAACGTACTAAGATGTGAAGAAGATCATTAAGAAAGTTGGGATGAATTAAAAAACTTATGATGCATGCATCAATGATTGCATATTGTACTGGAAAGATGATGAGAACAAAGTTTCTTGTACAAATTACAATGAACCAAGATATATGACATCATTCAACGAAGAGAGAAAAGGCACCAAAGTACCTCGAAAGACATTAAGACATTTCCCTTTAATTTTTAGATTAAAGAGACTGCATACTGTACCATGGATAGCAGATGCGAGGACCTGGCATGGTCGTGCCAAGTCTGATCCAACCGTAATGCGTCATCCATGCGACACTTCTTAATGGAAAGCCGCGGATTCTTTTGACCAAGCTTTTGCTGCCGAGCCACGAAATGTCACACTTGGAATAGCGCCAGATGGTTTCTGTCCACATGCTTCTCTCTCTAACCCTTACAGTTGTTGGCCAGTAATTGTAGTACCATATAATCTTCCTCCGTCTATATGCATGAAAAGGGAGTTCTTAATGTTAACATTGTTGATTTCTGGGCCTAAACAAGCAGGAAAGGATATTGATGTTTATTTACAACCGTTGGTAGACGAGTTAAAGAAGTTATGGGAAGGAGTCGTTACATTTGACTCGTTAAATAAATCTGAGTTCACAATGAGAGCTAGGGTACTGTGGGCAATCCATGATCACCCTGCTTTTGGGACTTTATCGGGATGTACAACTCACAGTTATTTTGCATGTCCTGTTTGTGGGGAAAACACTTATTCTTATCATCTTCTTGAAAGTAAGAAGATGTGTTACATGGGACATCGAATGTTTCTTCCTAACGAACACAAGTTTCGATACAATAAGACAAATTTCAACCACGAACAAGAACTTCGTCGTCCTAAATGGCCATTGACTGGTTTTCAAATTGAAAAGAAAGTAGCGAATATCAAAATGAAAGTTGGTAAACAAAAAGAAGAAATTAGTCGAAAACGGAAAAAGTCAACCAATGAAGAAGTTGACAATGTTTCTGGATGGTATAAGAGGTCTATCTTTTTTATTTACCATATTGGAAAGCAAATTTGATCCGACATAATATTGATGTTATGCATACGGAGAAGAATGTCACGGAGCTTCTCATCAGCACCATTATGGACCACAAAGATAAGTCAAAAGATGGCATCAATGCACGCAAGGATTTGAAAACCATGGGTATAAAACAAAAGTTGTGGGTGATGGAAGATCCTAAAACAAATAAAATAATCATACCAAAGGCAACTTTCAATCTGAGCAAAGAAGAAAAGACACGGTTTTGCACCGTTTTGAAAAATCTGAAAGTGCCTAACAAATTCTCTTCTAACTTCCACAACAATGTGAGCATCAATCCTCCTGAACTAAGAAATATGAAGTCACATGATTACCATGTCATAATGCAACATTTGCTTCCAGTATTGTTTCAACATTCTTATCCACAACATAAGGATCTACGAAATGTTGTTCATCGTATTAGTCTATTCTTTAACATTTTGTGCTCAAAGGTGATCAATAGGGAACATCTTTTAAAAGCAAAGGCTAGCTTGGTAGAAGCAATGTGTGTTTTTGAAAAACATTTTCCACCTACATTTTTTGATATCAGTATCCACTTTATGGTTCATTTAGCCGACGAAGCGTTGATATGTGGCCCTTTCAGATATTGATGGATGTATCCCTTTGAACGGTAAATTTCTAATTTCAGTTATGTACATCGTTATTCGATATAAATAGCTACCTTCTACAATATATAATTGATCACATTCATAGGTTGATGAAAACATATAAAGGATATGTGCGCAACAAAAGATACACTGAAGGGTGTATTGCAGAAGGATATATCATACAAGAAGCTAGTCTTTACTGCATGGAATATATGCCAAACGGAGGTGATGGAAATCATAAAAATACCCGCGAAGCATTTTTAGATGAGGACGACGAGTTGCTGGTGAGATACCTCTAAATAATGGTAAAGACACAACGTTAACCCAAGTGTAGTTTGAACAAGTGCGTAGATGGATCCTTAATAAGTACGATGGATTGGATAAATGGAAGAAGTAAGTTCACGAACTTGTCTCCAATTTCCATTTTTTTAATTCAAATTATATATACGTTTTGATATGTGTTTTCCGTAGGAGGTATAACTCCTATGTGAAAAGTACTAGATTTCAACCTCGAGGCAGGGTTACGAATGTGGAAGCCGTTCAAAGTTTTAATCTATGGTTACGTAATGAGGTATTACATCGTCTTAAGTATTTCACGTGTTTATAAGTGGGCAATACACCTTCGTGACCATGCTTTTTTACTTATTTTGTTTTATGTAGTTGTTAAAGACCAACGATGTTGATCCAACTCTGTGGCGGCTAGTGCACGGGCGGAAGTTCATGGCGCGTAGTTATATGAAGTACCAAGTGAATGGATTTTCATTTTCCACTAAAAAGTGCGAAGACCGTATGGTAACACAAAATAGCGGTGTATGCATGAGAGCAATTACAAAATTTAGAGGGAGTGGTGAGGATAAAAATTATGAGGAAGCAGAAATAATGTATTACGGAGTCATTCAAAAGATACTTGAGTTGGATTACACTGACTTCAAACAAACATTTTTTTATTGTGATTGGGTAAAGGTCGAGGCTAAAGTCAATGGTTGCAAAGTAGATCCTATTTCAAACCTGATCACGGTAAATTTAGGGAAATTGAAGAACAAAAATAACGTGAATGATGAGCCATTTATTCTTGCATCAGAAGCGAGTCAAGTGTTCTACTCAAAAGATTTAAAAAATAACGAATGGTCTGTGGTTTTGCATACACCAAAACGGTTGACTACAAATGTGGATGACATTGAGTTCCCTACCATCTATCAATCAGCTTTTGAAGGCATTGAAAAATTAGAAAACCGTACCAAATCCATATGTTAACTTATTAGTATTCGTACATCACATGATTGTGTGTCTGTATATTTTCAATTGCATGATTGTGTGTGTATGTTTTTAATTGCATGACTTCTATATTTTTAATCACTCTTGTCTTCTCATTGTTCCTAATATACGTGGGAAAATATGTGAATTGACATATTGTTCATTGTGCTTTTATGATTGTGTGAATTGACGTATTTTTACTGAACTTATTTATCTAGCATGTCAAACTTATATGTTTGGAGACCTCACTATTTTATTCTCGAGGAGACTGACATAACCATAATGTTTTGTATTGCTGGTTTAATTGTTACACTATAATCTATTTTGAAACTTATTTAATTATTCATATCTTATTCTTATTAACCTATAATGTTAAAACTTATTCAATTATTCATATCTTATTCTTATTAACCTATAATGTTATATGGACCTCCATCTAAGCCATATGTCTATATGGCATGATACTGAATTACTGATGATGCACGCAACTAAAAAAATGACAAGCTTGATCTACTTTAGTTGGATAATACCATGATGTTAATCTATTTTACATTCATAATGTCATCGTTCTAATTTGCAAAGTTTTATTTATTTAATTATTTATTTTGCTTTTGTACATGGCCTTCTTTATGATCGACATTATATTATTTAAAAACGAAAATCTGATTTCCTATGGCATATATGATTGACATTATATACATGGCCTTCTTTAGAAATCTGTTCTTTTTACAGTCTTTGTACTATCAACATAAGGCATATATGATGAATATTTTCCTAATGTTGATGATTTTTCTCATTATCTAGATCTTTGGAGAATAGTGGGCTGTTGAAGATTTTTTTCTTGCTCAGGTATGTGTTCCAAAGGTATTTTATCATATTATTCGCTATTTAGCCTGAAATTCTTCCTGCTATTGAAAAAAACTTTTTTTTAGTTTGGAAAATGGTAATTAAACTTGGCAAAACAATGTATTTTAAATTGCCAACTTCAAAAATTAACTTCTAGACATAAACATTGCAACTAGAATGAATATACAAAATCAGTGAATTTACAAAAGTGCGGACATGTGAACTTTTCCAAAGCACGTTTAAGCTGGGAAAGTATGAACTTCATGCAATTTTAACATTAAATACAGGAGTAGTTGCAATAAAAATAAAATATAAATTTATATCCATATAAAGTAATATTATATTCATGCAAAGTAATATTATATTTTGCAGGAAAACATGTCAAAAAATCCAACACCTTCACATTCATCATGTTCAAAAATCAAGAAAGTGGATCAAAACTTACTTGGCATTCCGGTCTTAGATAATGCTGAAAAAATCGCTACTATGCTTGGTAAATTAGTAAGAGCTCATGTGCCTATATCATATATAAGTTGGGACAAAGTACCCGAAATATACAAGGACACCATTTGGAATCGAATTGGTGGTAAGTATATTGGACATCTATCGCACTGTGTTTCGATATCTGTTGCATGGAATAGATTTAATTAGCAATCTCATGATATTTACACCGAAAAATTCAAATTACAAGTCTGGTGCATCCTTTTCCTTGTTTTTTGACATTCATAAATGGTTAAAATGGATTTCATAATAGTAATTTTTATCGTTTTGACTTCATAGATTTAATTATCAGGTCGTACAATTTATTCAATTATTTATGCACATGAAAGCACAGTTTTGAGCATATGCAAGATTCTGTGAATATGCACATGAAAGCACAGTTGTAGCATTTATTCAATTATTAGGCAATTCAGGTCTGCATGTATAGTTGTGCATGTGAAGATGCCTATAAATAAATTATCCTCATTTCATAGATGTATGGTCCCATTTTAGCATGCAGATGAACTGTATATCAACAATATATCAACAATTATTTTTTTATTTACACATCATAAAACTAGTAGAATTAATTCTTGATTACACATTGCAAAAGCAAAGCACATTATTCAAGATTTACGTTCAACTACAACACTAGGTTCAGCCCCACAGTTAACATATGGATAGAAATAAAATAAAAATAGATATGGAGTTGGACTAAAAAAACCCAGAAGGAAAAGAAAACAACAAAAACAATTAGGCGTTCTCGTTTATTCTTTTTGCTAGTGGGCAATGTATAGGCAGTCACTGTCTCCAAAACGTATGTATATGTTACATAATAATATATGCATATATGCTGCTTGAACCCGAGGCTTCAGAATAAAGTGCATATATGGAAAACAGTAGTGCATATTGGTGTGTATTTATGCATAGTTATAGATAAGAATCGTGTGTTTGATATTTAATCACTTTTTCATCAATTATTTTTGGATGCATGCTATATACTTTACAATGAATTGATGATTATAAGCTTTTTTTGAATTGTAGTATTTATTTCATAATACTACAACTGTGATTTCATAATACTGCTGTGCTTACTGGATCATGTTGTACAATTTATTTAATTATTTATTTTTGTACGTATAACTTATGATCAACTATGTGGTCTCCTTCTTTCTGTTCCAAGTTACCTTAATTTCTCGTCAGTATTAAATTAAATATTAATTGCTGATCATTTATAATAATTGTGTGCTCTTTGCTCGACACGTAACGTGTTTCATTCTGTTCGTTATTTCATAGCTAGCAATGTTATTTCATAGCACAAAATAGTTTGAAGCTTTATATTATTTTTGATATGGTGCATTTGTTGTACAGATATCGGAAGTTGTGCTCTGTACGGCTGAATTGTGCTCAAGTATAAAGGGCCATGCAAAAACACTATGCCTGAAAGTTTTTAGCAGTTTGGTTGGCTCACCTTTCCTGCATCGAAGAATATATAAAAATTTATATGAGCATGCATTGTTACTGCTGCGCTATATACACATATACATATGTGTATACATATGTATACATGTATGAAGCTTCCTTGTTATAGCTTGCTGTGCATCGAGTTGCTTCAGGATTTGATATCTTGAATTGGTTTTTCGTGTTTTGTCTTTTTGCAGAAAATTTATGAGCTCGATCCGCTTTCAAAAGTATTGCTTTTAAAGAGAATGTCGGAGGCTTTTAGGAGACACAAGCAACACTTAAGAACAACTTATTATGACACTTTCAACAATGATAAAGAACAGATGAAAATTTTGCTCAAGAAGATTGGGAAGAGTTCTTAAAAAATGAAGCAATGCCTGAAGCGAGCGGAAGAAGAGAGTCAGGCAAAAAGAACCTATCATTGCTCAGTTATGCTCACCATGCAGGACGTAAAAGTCATGCTAAAGTAGAACGAAATGGTAATCTATATTCATTTTCTTTCAAAAATGGTAAAAATCACAACTAACATATTTTGTATATTGCATATCGCTGCTAGTCCATCAACAAATATCAATCGTCGTCAAGTATGGGAGAAGACACACACGCAAAAAGATGGTAGCAAATCAGATGCCACTTCTTCGTACTTCATAAGTCAAACAAATACTAACTTGCATATTCTTTTCATTAAACATTTTTTAGTGTACACTAATCTGCAAACTACAATCTCCACTATGTACTTAGGACTGATTATGAAGTTATTATGAACTTAGGAACCAAGATTGTAAGTTTGAACTATCTCCATGATGCCTGACATTACTTTGCTAAAGATAAATATAATTTATCATTTTGTCAGTTTTCTGCACTTCTTTAGAATTTAGTATGCATTCAGATAACAAGGAGTTGGAAAAATACTAATATGCATATATTAGTAATCAATTAACTTTCAGTAATATGATATATGGATTAAACAAATACTATTTGCTGTTATTTTATAAATATTTCAGGATCAAATTGCGAAAGCAAAGGAAAAGATCACTGATAGTGATGAAGAAAAATTGATAGTGGATGAAGACATCTTATCACAAGTGCTTGGTAAGGATTCAATGGGTAGGAGCCGCGGTGTTGGGACCATTATACCAAAGACTAAAGTTAAGGCTTGTGCCATTGCACAAAAACGACTCAGACATGTTCGTAGAGACCATGATGAGTTGAAAATGAGGGTGGGAAGTTTGGAGGGTACAGTGGGAAGTATGTCTGGGAAATTGGAGGTTCTGATCAACATGGTGGGAAACATCGAACATGGAATTCACGCACCGGGCAATTCTTCTGATGAAGGACGCTCCACACAATTCAATGCTCCTGAATTCGTTGCTTCTCAGTTCTCGAATTCGACCGATGTAGCGAACAATCAAAGATGTGAAATCCTCAACTCTGATTTAGACATAATAGCAACAGGTATTTATTACAAGCTTTCTATTTTTAGTTGCTTTCGAGAAGATATTTTGTTGGATAGATCTAGACATCTTTATTGCAACAGATACTGTATGTCGAGATTCTACATCGTCCAAAATCCATGGGAAATCTGTACCACCCACACATGAAAAAGTGGTGTTGGACAACATACTGCTACCAGATGAGAGAACCAGCAAAATAAATCATCAATTTGTAGAGACCTTTGCTGAAGTTGGAGTGGGTGGGTATGTGTGCCATCCGAAGGGTCTTATTCAATATCTTTAGACGTTGGGGCAGGTATATTTTCTGTTTATGTTAATATTTTACTATGTATTGTTTTTTGAAACCTCTTCCAATATATACATGACATGTCACATTTAATTTCCTTAAATGTGATAAGGAAAAAAACATGTTTGTAATGCTTCATTCCTTTTTGTTTTGAAGTTGTTTGAAGAGCTTGTTCTTTAGATTCACTGTGGCTAGATTTAAAACATATCTGTTTTCGAAATGCTTGATATAGGACTGCTTCACACATATTTGCTTCACACAAATGCACACATATATAATTTCATTTTTCATCTCAATACACATGTCTATAACTGAGCCTAGACTCAGTCTATAACTGAGCCGCCATGACTTAGTTATAACTGAGTCTAAGACTCAGTCTATACTGAGCCTAGACTCAGTTAAAACTGAGTCGCCATGACTCAGTTAAAACTGAGTCTAAGACTCAGTTTACCGACTCTAAGACTCGGTTAAAAACGTCATCGAGAATCAGTTTCAACTTCATATCAGTATTCATGTTCATTAATATGTTGTACTCATATTTAGTTGCAGTACATTCTTGCTAATACAAACAATTATTTTAGTATGGAAAGACTTGGAAAATAGAAAGTGGAGACTAAAGATTGAGCAGTGAAGCTGACTGTGTAGTTGTTGACACTTGACATGTTGTACTAATGTAATGTAATAACTATGAACTATTTATAAATGAAGTAACTATGAAATGAGTGACTGTGTAGGAACCTAAGTAATCAAATATGTAAGGGTGGATTGGTAGTGATAATATGTATTGTAACTATATGTATTTCTGTTTTAGAATGTAACTGAATGTATTTCAGTAATTTATTGTATAATATGCATCATTGCATTGTAATTGAATGTATTTCTGTAATGTATTGTATAATATGCATCATTGCATTAGGTATTAGATATGAACTATTACCGTATATGTGTGATTATATAAATTGATTGTATATGTGCAGTATCTAGTTGAAAAATGGGTGCAGATTAATTGTCAACTTAGGCATGGCTAAAAGCCGTAGCTAATGAACAAGGCAATGACTCAATGGCTCAATAAGATACGCCTTTAAGCAGTATCTATGGTGTCAGTTAGATACGGTAGATACGGCTTTAAGCCGTATCTAAGTGGTCAATTAGATGCGGCTTTAAGCCGTATCTATGATGTCAATTGGGTAAGTCTTTAAGCTATATCTTGTTGACCACGTAGATATGGCTATGAGTCGTATCTAATTTACCCATTAGATACGGCTTAAAGCCGTATCTAACAATTAACGACGCCATATTTTTATACGGCTTACAGCCGTGTCTAAGTTAATTAGATACGGCTTTTAGCCGTTTCTAAGTATCATTTATGGTGTAGTGACGGGAAGGAGGCATGTTAGCTACTTAGAGTTCTTTTATTTCCACCGTGTTTGGTTGTAAAGGCAAACTTGTTTATTGCCATATTATATATATACTCTAATCATCCAAGTGGGCGACTTCATATGTCGCTCTTGGCATATATTGTAATAAGTATATTTTGTCTGAACATGGTCTTGCTCTGGGATTATGTAATGAATTCGAAATATTTTGAAATGGAATGTGGACTTTGTTTGCTGTTTTGAAATTTTTTCCATATTCATGTGTTTCTATGTATCAGTGTATCTAACATTGCCGTGTTTGGTCGCCGAGGATTAATAACCATGGATGACTGTAGCATCCGTAGCCGTTAGTTTTGGACCTCTAAGTAAGGGTACGTTACAGCGGAGCACCCCAGTTTTGGTTCCTAATCAGAGGTGCACAAGGATTAGAATCACCACCTTCAGTGTCTGTAAGTCCTGCTCTTCCTACTCCCGACGATCCAGCATCACGACCTCTATTTTCAGTAGGACCATCACGAGGAAGAATAAGTCACACTTTCTCCAAGGGCCAGGGGAAGAGGCTAGCTAGAGGTTCCATCATATTCATCGGATCATATCTTTCCATTCCGATGGAACATCAGAAAGGGCATCCACATCAACTATGGGCCAACCCTTGGCATCACTCTGGCCAGCGTAATCGTCCATACCAGTGCACCCCTGGCAGGCCCCAAGCAAAAGTGTAGGTTCAAGTAAAGGAGATAAAACAAGGCAACTACGTGTGGGCTTCTTTGAAACCATCACCTTCTTCTTTCCCTTCCGACCAGTTTCTTCGTCTTTCTCCATTTTTGTGGGGAAACGAATGGACTGACCCTCCAATAGTAGCCCAACTTTTAAGAGCATCTCATCAGTCACTAAGTTATCCAAATTTCGAAGGGTAGCATCATTCCTATGAAGGCCCAGCACATGCCTTTGACTAACGTCGCAGCAGCCAAGCTCAGTGTTAGGGACCCTATAATGGGAAAACTGTAAGAACATCAAAAAGGAAAAAAAAATAGAGGGGGATAAAAATCACAAACATAGTCTCACTATAAGGTTAAAACGACCAGAAACGCAACCCCTAATTCACGGCCTGGGGGACAAAGAAATACTGAGATCTCCAGCAAGAGACACCTTTCTCTGAAACCCCAGTACATACCACTTCTCTCATCTTCTTTGTTTGGATGTGGTAGTAGGTCCTGTGGCGATGACTAGGCTCTTTTTTAATATTAAAGAGGTGGGCAACAAGGCCTGCGGAAGGTGTCCCTAACTATAAGAAATGGCACACTACACAAAGGCCCACAAGATAACGATAGTTGTTCAGAGTAAGTTGACCCGGAGCAAGGTCGAGCCTGTTGAAAATAAACATGATGGTTGGATGCAGGGATAAGGCCACTTCAACTTTCAAGTAACTCAAAGAGAATATGCAGTAGTTTGATGGGGCAGTGTCAGCTTGTTCGTTGGCTCTCGAAAATTGGATTATGCCAAGGGTTTATCCAAACAGGTTCAACTCTCTGACCACGCTGTTTGGTCTACCCATGAAGTCAGAAGGGACCATGGGAGCCAAACTCAAAGCACTACCGGAAGTAGTCATCCCACGACAAGATCATAACAAACATTAGAAAACAAGCACGATGGATGCCTCCATCTCATGGACTAACTAGCCTTAAAGCATGGTCAAATGAGGAGGGGCACCGTCAAAAGAGAAGAAAACCACCGAAAGGGACACCACTAAAGGGCACCCCAAGGTAGAGAAATAAGCCATCGACGGCCTGATGACAATGATAAACAACAATGAAGAGAGGGACATACCTGTTAATGTAGAATTTTGAAAAGTTTCGAAAGATTTATAATAATGGTAGAAGAAATAAGGAAAGAGTAAAAGGAGAAGAAGTGGTAGCTGCGTCAACTTATAGGCCCTCACCAACCAAATCATGACACTTCATCTCGAAAAGACAACCAAATCCGGGCTGTGCAAAGAAATGTGGCATTAGGGTCAATTCAGATCCTTTGGCTCAGAAGTTATAAGGAAAAACGGACCGCAAAAGACATCCATAGAAAGACACATGAAAGAAATAATAATTACACTACAATGTCCATCAAATCACATCATTTCATACCGGCAACATCGCCCCTGCCCACGAGGGTAGGCTTGGGGGTAGAATGTTGCTTAACATTTTTGCAAAAGTTTAACAGGGCGTGGAGGCCGCTCGTAAGGAGATAAACAGACCAGACAAGCTAATCCGACCTTCCTTGGGAACCGACCGACCCATGGGTCGGTCGATTTATATGCCCGGGTTCCTTTCACATAAGGACATAAAACCGATCGAAGTGGCTCTAAGGAGATAGAATAGTCGGACCGACAGATAAAAGCATAAGTACTAAAGTCCTGCCACCCTAAAAAAGCGCTAATACAACTGTCCTACCATCAAATGCTCCCATCTGACGTTTAAAGTAACAATAAACTCTGAATTATGCCACGTAACATCCTGCAAAAGAAGAAACCAGAGTATAGAAAGACAATTTGTCACCATATATGCATGTGTCACTACCGACCCTCCAGTTGGCAACCATCCCACGGTATGTTTTGCCATGCAGATTGCGAATATCCTCACGCAATCTCAAGCGCAGATCAAAGGCGGCTTGCTCATATACATACTCCAAGCACTTCATTAGGTAAGGGGTTGGAATCAAAAAACTTAGAAGGATGACACTTCTCACCATACTCTTATCATCTTCAAGCATTCTCCATTATCTCTATGCATCCATTGTAATAATATATATATATATATATATATATATATCAATATTAAGAATAATATATATACAGTGGGCGTAGGCATTCATTTTGGCCGAAGCACTCTAAAATCCGTGTCTCTTTACTACTAGCATTCTATCATTAATTCACGATGATATACTGCGATGCTAACGACATATTTAAAACCCCACCCCCTCACAATTCCAAGGTTGATCAGTCATTCTGTCTCGCTAACGAAATTTTTGTCAACACAAGCAATAGAATATTATACATCAACTATATATCATATGAAATAATAAAACCATATTAAAACTTATGCCTGAAGTACACCTTTTTATGATGAATATCCCTCTGTGGAACTCTCCTCTGTGCTGCAAACTGCTAATCTTTGAATTGTAGACCATTAACTATCCAATAGTTGTTGATATAAAATTGATTTGAGATGAACTGTGTTGGAGCTTTGTAACAACTCATACTTGAATGAGCCTAAATTTCGACAAGAATCGAAACCCAAGCCTATCAAAGCATAGATCTTTAGATTTGGTACCTGCAAATAAGCATGAGCAATTAGAGATAGACAAAATCTAAACTCACAATGGAAATAATAATAGGCTATAAATATTGAATATTGCTACTACCTTGGAATTAATGGTATTCCTTAGATACCAAATTTCCATATCAGCATCGAGCATAAGAGAAAAGAAGACTTCTCCAACAATCAATAAAATCCAGATCCAGTGATCCGTTCCTCAAAATCTATTCTGTAGGTTGTAATGATAAGGAAGGGATCAGAAAAACATTCCGGTGACCAGAAACTCTATACAATGTCAATAGCATAAATTTATTCCGATTGGTTTCCATTTAATTGTTATGTCCACTATTTAAGGTTAACCAGATTAACCTAATATTGCACACACGATATTCCTACCTAGCATAATTCACTAACCTATCCTTCCAAAGATACAATATATTGATATAAGTCTATCAACCACTTAATCTTCCAAATATGAAGCGGGCTCCTAGCATCGTCATTGTTGGTTTATTGGTCCTAGCCATAGAGACCTTTAACTACTATTTATGGCTTTAATATATATAATAGATACTAATAAATCTATTTTCATTAATGCCTAAGGCATGTGAGAGACAGTACTCAAGCTACTTAATACCTTATTAATAAGGACTAGGCAGACTCCTGACCATTTAATACCTATATTCTAGACAAGTCTTTGTCATTCAATACCTAACCTCAAGGCGAACTCCACATTAGTATTATCTAGAGGATAATGCTTGGAATCTTACTATGACACTAAATACTTATTTATGGGAGAGAGACGGACTCTAAATCAGTCACTTAATACCTCAAACCTAAAGCAGACCCTTCCTGAGATATTACAACCGCTACTAACTGTTAATTCGAACCACTTAATACTTGTTAACTAGGAAAGATATGGGCTCTTAAACAACAAATTATTACCTCTAACCCTAAGCAGATCCTATGCTTCATATAATCATTTTCCATGGATCCTATGACTATGATACCTCGCATCAGTAGTAAGTGTACACAACTGCTAGTAGCCTCTGAATGAAGGGAGGACTTTCATTGTGTTACTTTACTAGCCTCACATTCCAATCATCTAAGACCAATTAATTATTCTATGGATCCTATGGTTAGAGATGTCTCACATCAGTAGGAAGCGTACACAAATTCTGGTACCCTCAAAGTGAAGGGCAGACTTTCATTGTGTACCCCTACTGACCTCGCATCCTAACCTACTAAGTTTGGTTAATTATTTTAGGCTTTACTAACTTAAGCCAAATTATCATAGGCTTTATTATTACATTTATCATCCTAATTGGATATTGGACTTAGCTTACTAATCGCATTTCATTTATTTAAGGTTATATAATTTACCTTAAATATTCAACTTCACATAAATCCCCTTTTTAATCTATTTCTCCACAAATTTCAACTTGTCCATGATAAAAGATTATCATCCTAAGAACATTTCCTAAGATATTTGTAAGTTTACTAATTTCCAATTAGCAATCTCATTCTAACTATTCCATAGTTATTAATCTAACTTCTTTATTTATTAGTCTCATTAGTCCACTTACCCTATTAATGATTTATAACTCTCAAATTCATTTCACATTTATTGTCTCTTAATTGAAGTTACAACTTTCCCCACTTTCCTTTCTAACTCCTATCCGCAAATCAACATTATTACTATGTATAAGTAATATCCTAAATGAGTATTAAGCATAATCGTCATATTCACTAGCATGTATAAATATATATAAATACCTACTTCTACTAAATATATTCTACTCATGAATCTTTAACTAGAATATTCCTTCCCGTATTTAATTTGCTGAAATTTCATTTCTTAGGAAGATTCTCCATTGTGATTTCCATAAAACAAAAGATCAAGAATATAAGAAAATATTTGCCTCGTTTTAAATTACAAGGAACGATTATTTTCTTTTTATTGGAATAGGCGGTGTAAACTACAGTGGATGAATTTGTACTTTACACGTATCTTCCTTTTCATTTGCATGTATTCCCTGTTAAATCAAACGCTACACTTTCTATGCAAGTTAGAATCATAAACAAATTTATAAAATCAAACTGACATTTTTCCCACAAATAAACTACAAGAAATTTCCAATTCAACATAATTAGGGTAATAGTCAAAATCGTATTAATAATCTACAACCTAATTTCAGATCTAGAATAAAATTTATATATAATCAATATTCATATCTATAACTTTTGGGCCTGATTGTAAGATCAAGGTGTAATAATAATTTCTATCAAAACTCCTAAGAATATGTAGGTGATGTTTATTGCATTTAAATTTTAGCCTACACCTCACATATGTTTATTCATTTTAGCATAAAAATCAAACGTGTGCCAATGGAATAGATTCAAAATCATAAAAAATATATAAATTTCCTACTCGCCTTCTAAAAGCGTTACAAAACTCCAGATCTAAAGTAAAACCTTTGATTCAACTGTAATTCCTTCTTATTCCAAGAAATATATATATATATATAAGGTTTATACATATATTAGAAATATAGATCTGAGAAGAGATTTGGGATGGAAGGGAAATATAAATACAAATACATACATATATGCATGCATATTACATACAAACATATATATATATATATATATATATATATATCACTTTGTTATCTCGTAGTGTTGATTTTCTCTTCTTCTTGTCTTATTTGATTTCTATTCTTCTCCATATTGTATATGTACAGATATAAATATTTTTTATTTTATTTTAGAAAATAGTGAAGAAGTGAAGATGATAGAGCTTCCCTGCTGTTTCTAGAAAAATATGAGAAGAGATCAGAGGGTTATGCTAGAATTCATAGGCACTCGAATTAACCAAACCTGTTAGATTAAAATATATTTAATTGGGGCTGTTGGACCAAACAATACCCTAGCTTGTTTGTTGGAAGCAGCCAATGCCCCCTATCATAGGGGTCGAACACCCCAGGTCAATCGGCCCAATAGATGGGTCGACCTATGGGTCCCTCTAATGTTAATATATACGTTAATTTTTCTAATTTAATTATTTTTGTTACGAATTTGTTTTTCGTTCGTAACCTTTTTGTTTGGACATTGATGGAAAAACTCCAAATATGAAAGTTGTTTAGAATTTCACCGCGAATGCAATGGTATAAGTTTCGAGGTCAAATTCCATCGTTTGTACAAATTCCATTTTTGGAATCTAATTAACTTACTAACTAATTAAATAACTGATGCCAAATTTATAGGGTGTTACATTCTCCCCCCATTAAAAGAATTTCGTTGTCCAAGTTATACATATGACAAAGTCATGGTTTTAGATCGTAATTATTATAGACTACACAATCAATTAGTGTACAACCAATTTTGCAACCAACCTGCACAAGTGCATAGTGTATCACAACGTATAAAACATGTAAGTAGAACGATTCTAAATAGGGCCCTCCTATATGGATGCTTCTCTTTTTCAAAATATTTAAGAAAATATGGTGCAAACAAACTTATGCATATATTGGCAATTCTATATATATGTAGATTTTGAAAAATCTTTTCACCAAAAATCCTCATACTCGTACGAATAGAAGTATGGTGCAACCAATTTGCATATAATTACTACCAACCAAAAATCTAATGTGTCCAAATCTTGCATCCTAAACGTTACTTCTATGCTGGAAAAAGGGATCTAGGTGGAGATTTTTTACATTCTTACCATTCTATAAGCTACCAATTTTCCACTGCACAGTAGAAATTTCCTCGCTGCTCCAGATTTACTCCATATTTTCCACACACAAAATGCATATTGAGGCTTATTTCTTTGCTTTAAATGGAACCGTGTCAAAAAATAGACCCGTGCATGTCATCGACAAGGTATGAAAATAGAAATTCCAAGTCTAAAATATCTTTTTCCTTGTAATTTCTTACATTTGATTGTATATTCAATCCTAATGCACCGCTAAATTCGCATTTCTAATCTACTTTCTTTCTCTACACTTAGCATATAGTCTTCAAATCAAAAATTCATAAAAACCTTTTATCTTTACAAATTTATATGTTGCTTGAAAAATAAATTTCAAAAATATTTGAAAGAAAACTTTTCCCTAGAAATAAATTTTGGGAAAAAATTCTAAAATTTATTTGAGCAACAAAAATAATTTAAAAATTAAAACTTTTTCAAGCGAAACCTTTAAATGAAGAAAAAAATTTCAAAATATTTTCCTTCTCAAAATTTTTGATAATTCAAACCACATTTTTGGCGTTAAATGGAAGTCAATTATGCGCTAAACGTAGAAGTTCAACAAAGCTTGATATTTTATTTAAAAATGTCATCATACTTTGTTATTCAAATTTTCTTTAGCTTTTGAGGAACATGAACAATGACCCGTGACTCCAAAACAATTTAAGATGTCCTTCGCTTGCTAAAATATCTATCTATTTATAACTTTCTGTCCTATGTTGCATTTTACTATTAGTCAAGTGTCCTTAGAGATTTTCATATATATGTTGTTTCTTCCAAACATACATATAAGAACGGTTCACATATATAAAAACAATAATACGGTAAATAAATAGAAATATATCTCATAATATCGTGTGCTCTTCAAACGAGACAACAATCAGTTACAACCGAACAACCTAAAACGGAAAGAAAAAATGTTGGAAGGGAACGATACAATAAACCACTACATAACCTAAAACACAACCTACAGACTACGGGATGCTCCCGATCCTCGATGGGAGCTTGAGCCATCTATCGCAGCATTGATAAGGATGAAGCATAACGGCAAAGCACCTAATCTCATGACTCCGGCCCTGTAGCTCAGTTCTCATCTCTCATTAGTCAATGCGGATCCCCCAGAGCTCCCGAATGGTTCAGAACTTTGACATCCCTCGATGTTATGTCTCTACTCCACCTCCTACAATAGCTGTTGTTCTACTGTTGTCTCGGCTGCTACGGCTGGTGGAAAAGAAATTCCAACCATTCTAAGGGAGGCTCTATTAATGGAGGATAGGACCTTCGTCTGGCTAGTCTCCCTACTAAGATTCACCCTGTATCGTCGGAAGAATATAATGAATAGGTGACAACACAGAAAGTAACTCCGTGGGGGTGCCAACTACCTAATCAAAAAAATGAATCATAAAAGTGTGTGCTCAATTATCGACAACACCACCCATAACTACATTGATAGCCTTTCGCACCCAAGGGAAAATCTAATCATAGCTTACCGTCTTAGACATTATGTTGTGCTGAATAATGTGCACAACAAGTTGGGCATTTGGACTCAAATTGTCTGTCCTCTAAACGCCGGCAACTTGAGAAGAGATCCGTCGCAAGATCTGTAACGACCCCGATTTTTTAAAGGTTAATAATCAAATATTAGAATTATCTAAATAATTAAATATTGGATTTAATGTGAATAAAAATGATTTCAAAAGCATATTTAAATTCTGTACAAATAAAAATGATGATAGAAAGTTTTAATAATGAATTAAAAGTGATTATATTTATTCTGATAATAATATTGGTTTTAATAATAATTTTTTTAAATTAACGTGTAAAATTATCATTTTGGGGCACGGTCTCCAATTTTGACAAAACTAATGCCATCGGATCCAGAATAATGAATTATTATGCACCAACAAGTTTTGTGGCAATCGAATGCATTGTATGGTTGTGCAAGCTCGAAATATGTAGAAATTAATTTTAGGAATTAAAATACAATATAATTTGATTTTAAAAGCTAATTTCTTTATATGATGGAATCAAGTTTCGATACTAGCTCCATTATATTTGGAATAGGGGTAGTTAGTAGGAACGCCAGTGAGCATGTCTCGTTTGGAGTTCGAGATTTTGGAGGGTGAATAGTGTTGGAAATATTTTCTATATAAGGACCTCACTTCTGTCATTTGCACAAATCACAAACCCTATTTTCCCAAGATCAAATGGTTTAGGTTGCTCTGGCCACTAGAAGTTGAAATAGGCGACGCTGTTAACATGAAAAGGGTGCGGAGGGGTCATGGGGAGTTCGTCGATGGTGTTGGATCGCTGTGGTTCGGCTTGAGGTGATGCAGATCTCGGTTTTTAAGATAGAGATTCTTTTATCCTGTTCATGAGCTATGGTGGATAATCAGAGGTGTGTTGGTGGCATAAGTGACGTCGAGGTCGGTTCTTAGAACTGAATGTTGACGATATTGGAATTTTGAGCATTACCAAAATTCCATAAGTCCAAAGTGACATTGTTTGGACGAAAAGAATTGGTGTAAGTAAAATGTCACAACCAGGTAATGCTTAGTAAAATGAAATTAGATACTACCAAAATCAAGTTAGTGATAAATTTGGCCAAGTTGTCACACTACCTACTAAGTGACTTATACATGTTAACATTCGAATTGTTTGATAATAATCACTGATCAAATTTACACCCGACGAGTCACACAACTGAAAAGATGAATTCTTTTTTGACCAAATGATTTAATTAATTTATAATTGTTATAAACAAATGAAATTGATTAATATTTATGAAATATTAATTATAAATTTTTGATTATGATTTCAGGAATAAATATTATTAAATATATTTATAATAGTTATAAATATATCAACCAATATATGATATCGATAAGCAATTAAAATAGATTTAATTAAATAATATTTTCTATGGGATTAAATGGCATTTTGGCCTATGATGATGGGTGGATATTTTTGGTTGAAATAACGATTAAAGGGAGCGGCTTAAATTGGTTTGGGTCGTGGGGTTTTGGATGGCTCAGACTGAGAGAGAACTGGTATGAGATAAGATTCACTATTCACTGTCTTCCATCCACTATTTAAACACCTTTGACCCTAATTGAAAATGAATTCTGGCAGCCATTCCTACCTTCTGTTGCTTGCCAACTTCAATCCTCAGGAGCCCAATCACATCAAGCTCAAATCAATTCAAGATCAATTATTATTCGATAGTCAAAGGTTAACCATTCATGGATTAGCAGTTTGCCAAATCGAAAAGCTTATAAGAGGAGAGGGTATATCATTGCAAGGTGTGCTGCAAGGCGTTGGTTCTCAAGTGTATTATTTATTGTATTATACAATACAATTTTCGACTAATATTTCATTATATATTATCGTTATTATATTGTTTGTTAAGTGAGATTCTTATATGTATTATTGTTGTCATGATCTAGATTGGTTATATGTATGTATTCACTTAAAAAAACAAATTTTTATATATCTGCCAGATATGTACAGTCGAATTTTTAAATTTAATAATATTTTTATTTTATTATTATTACATATAGATATTTTTTAATTATATAAATATGGTTCATATTTAATTATAATAACATTCTATGGTTATAATTGATCCTCTAAACATGTTTATTTACAGTAATAACAATTTTCAAAAGCTACAAATATTTTTTATAATTAATTTGATTATTTAATATTATTTAAAATAATATACTATCTAAATAAATCGTATAAAACTAAATATGTTTCTCAAATTAATTTTTAAATTTTATAAAATTATTTTATCATAAGAGAAGCTCTCAGCCATAAAATGAAAAAAAATCAGTTTTGCAAATTTTAAAAGTTACTACAATTAACAGCTGAAAAACAATTAACTAATAAAATTGTATTTTGACCAAAAAAATAATGGAATTTTCTTAATCCTTAAGATTTTATATAAGATTTTCTACAAATTTAAAATTTGAATAAAATGTTTCGTAAGTATTTTTTTATTAGAATTTTATCTATTTTCGAGTAAAAAAATCAGTTAATAAATGAATTTTAAATAACTTTTTTATAGTGTTGTACTTAATGATCTAGAATTATAAAAAAATATTTCTTAATTTGTATATATATATATATATATATATTATAAATATTTTTATGTACAAATAAATAAGTAAATAAATTTTATAAAAATAAAAAATATTTTGTCATTATAAATATACATATATATATTTGGTTTATAATTTATAAAAATTATAAAATAAAATAAAATAAAATATATTATGTGTATATATATTGTTTATACCAAAAAGTGACACAAACACCCAAAGGTAAAAGGTAGAAGAATTAAATGAAGTAAGTAATTAAAAATGAGGAAAAACAGGACACACAAGATTTATACCGGTATGGCTTCTACGTCCACTTAACTTTATTGACGATTCTGATAGCTATTTACAGAAACTATTCTTATGGGTCGATGATGATTGTCGGGATCACAAGAGTAATTTGATTACTTGTAAAAGACCGAAAAGGATCCCTCAACCATGCAATTATCCTTCTATTTATAGCTCTAAGCCACTAAATTCCTCTCCATCACGTTCATGCCCACGTTTTCCATATCTAGGATGAGTCGTGCTGAGAAGATCATTGCTACATCAGCAATACTCAGGGATCAGTCCTAATCCATGCTTGCGGATCGGTACCGATATATGAAGTTGCCTTCCTGACTTCTTCCATGATCTCATGGAAGTTTGACATGCTTATGTCTCCAACTCTCTTGTTTTATTTGTTTTATTGGAGACCTAGATCTGAGTGAATTGCTTGATTCGGGGGTAGGACAATATTGTTGACTTGTGTCTTGATGGCGACATTTGATGTGAACTTGTGACCCATCCTCCATAGAATGGAAACAGTCGTGAACACTACACGAGACAAATGAACAATTAGGGAAGCTTTCAGGGATCAGTACCGAACCCAGTTCAGGGATCGGTACCGACCATACATTTTGCTTCTTGAGCTTCGATCTATTTGCTCTAGGAGATGTACAGGACCATGCTTGGATACTTTGTTATATTTTGGGATTGATTCATTAATGGCATATGGAATCTAAGCTTGGCACCCATGATTCTAGACTTCTTGTCTTGACAAATTTCAAGTTCGACTAGTCGGGTTCTTTTGAGTATGGCCTGATCACTAGGCTGGATAACATTTTCCTCCCAAAGTACATCTTTTTTCCAACAAGATGTGCTTTGAAAGAACACAAATGGAGTTTCTACATCGAATTTCAATCCCCATTTCAAATGGTTATGATCTTTTACTCGGATTTCTTTAGTGTAATGTGGTATCTTTGACCAATCGTCCAACATTTCATATAACTTAGGCCAGCAAGTTGCATGTAGTATAAAGGTTGAAGTCATGTTCTTTTGTCAATTTGCATACGCACACATACACATGTGTACATATACGTGTATATCATACTTTCACTCATCACTTTCACACATATATGTATATATTCTTTTTTTTATAGGGTTCAATACCGATCTGTGTTCAAGGAGCTGTACCGATCCCAGCCTTCATAAATCTAGGGAAGAAAATTGCTAAATTTTATAGGTTGAGACCAACATAAGTCCCAAACCATTTCTTCTCCTTTCACTTCAACTTTCTTTTGACTTTTGAGATCTTCAAGCTTAAGCTCACCATTAACGACCACGTCTTCATTTAATCCCTCAACTTCGAAGCCTCACCTCCATTCGTTGCTACTTCTCGCATTTCCCAATGATGTCATTGGAGTCGAACCCCTTTAGATTTAAGGTGGAATTGGTTGGCTTGTTTGAATGTTTCAAGCTCCTACTTGAATTTTCTCAAAAGTCATGACACTGGTCTTTCTAGGTAGGCGATGGTGGTCTCAAAGATCGAAGTTGTTTGCCGCTTGCATCGTCGATCAGGTGTGGTTGAAGGAAGATGAACAAAGTTCCTCGTGTTTGCTCTTATGGATTGGCACTGACCCCACACTTGGGGAATTTCCACCTGAACAACTTCTCCTCATATTTTCTCTAGTGGGTTGGCACCAGCCCCACACTTGGGGAATTTCACTCAAGCAATTTGAACAACCTTGCGTGTTTTGCACAAGTGGTTAAACATTCCAAGTGAAATTTCCTTAGTTTATTGTGGAGTTTCCGATGCATAGTGGACACCGATTCAGCTTTAAAATGGACTTTCCGCCAAGCTTTATCTTGCTTAATGATGCACTACACATTTCCTACTGCATGCACTGCACTACACTTTCAGTTGCACTCTACAACCATTTGTTAATGTGTCAAACTCGATTGATCGGCACACATAGATATCCCTTAGGTTTGTTGCATTGAATTTATATGGCTCTCTTTTCAGCATGATGACCATAGCATTTTATCCATATGATATTAATTATATGTCAAGTTTTGTTAGTTATGGACCTCAGATGCTCCTCACATCTCTTTGATGGCCACAGGTCCATCAACTTCTATGTATGCTAAGTCTAATACCAACTCTAGGTCAACTACAATCCCTGTAGCCCTAGGTTGCATTCCACTGGTCATCAAGCAGAACAACTTCTTCAAGTAATTCCCTTCGGGCAAGTAGAAGGTCCTAAAGTGGATGGCTACTTCAGATGTCAATTGCGGCGATGTCATTATATTAAATGACCCTTTGGATTCTTCTGCATCAAAAATCGATGAAGGTTCTCTTAAAAGGATATACAAGAGGCATGGCGTCCTGTTCAAGGATGTGTTAGTCCTTTCTCAACATCAAGGAGCACATCTCCTACCAATTGGATACACTACATACAATTGACACATATGCATAGCAGGATGCATTCTAACATTCAATCACTTCATCCGTCGAGTTTTGCAATTCATGAAGCTAGATCCAGCCCAATTGCATCCCAATAGTATGCTTTGCTGGACAGCATTTACATCCCTTTTGCCTACCATTTTAATCGTGAGCCTGGCACTCAGGAGATTTGCTGCTTGTATAGCTTCAAACACCAGAAAGGATCTCCTTCGCTTACATATGTAGAATCTTCTGCAGGTTTTCATATTATAACGGGCCTCAAGATCAAATCAAGCTATTTTAACGATGAGTTCTATTTGGTGCCTTGCCTTCTTGATTTTGCATAGAGGTGGTTATCCGGATGTAAGTCTTACTTTTATCCTTTGTGCATGGACAATATAACTTCAGTTACTTATACGATTATTCTTGTTCTTACAGATAGTTGAAGATGGTTTAGCAACACAACCTTGGCGAGCACTACTGCATCTCTCCACCAACTTTCAATCGAGGAGAGGGACATGAGGACACTTCTCACTGATGAGAACTTAAGAGCTTATCATCTCTTGGAAGGGGATCACAGCGTTGGCCATGTTCCTGAGGATGGTGATGAAGATGATGATAGTTATTCATCGGAGGATGGCGACGGCAACCAGGAAGTGCCCCTAATTCCAAGTCTCGTTAAGGAGATTAGTGAAAGGCATGTGCACACCGAGGGAGGAGAAAGTGGTAAATGAGAGACGATGATGCCAATATGGGTTGTGATACCTCCAATGACAATCGTATTGATGACTATGCTTTCCTCTTGAAGTGGCGGCTTACAATAAAGAATTTCTCAATGCAGACTCCGTAAAAACCTCCATCGGCCAGTGTTATAGAGGAAAACACTATTTTGTCACTTCAATCTGATTCTAGATGAGTTTGGTTCTTTTGGCCTAGGCAATGTGAGCATTAAGGATATTGACTATCATATCCATCTACCGGGTGAATTGAAAACTACCTACACGGAGAGATCACCTCTATTAGCAAAATCCAAATCTATGGTCCGTTAGGGGGATACTATAACATACACCGCACTTTGTTTAGTTTACATCATGCTTTTATCCTATTAGGGCTAACCTGTCCTCGTTTCATTCGTAGGTTCAATAGAGCACAAAACCATGTCTGATCCCTTAAGGGTCAAACGAGCAAGCACAAAAGGCATAGTTCACGTACACATTCTCGTGGTTCTAGTCATAATATTGATACCAGTAAACATTCAGACTAAGAGGGCCAAGATAAGGGCTATCGGTCTCATGATTCGTCCTTAGGGTGCAATTGAAGATCCAGGTCGCCTCTACCTAAAAGCATAGACAGATTCTCTAACCGATCTGATGACATCTCTCATGCTGATATTTCTCATGCCCTAACCTCGGTTCTTTAACTGCATAGAACATGGCGCAGTCTTGTGCCCCTTGGAAGTCTTACTAGCCATCTAGGCTTACCGCTCTTGACACTTCCCATCAGAGTGTTGGCAAAGGGTCGACTGGAAAGACCATTACTACCACCAAGGTAGAAATTGTTTCCAACCCCACTTAAAGGATCTAAAGTGCAAATTATCGAAAGTCATTTTTGATGATTTCATATTTGCTCCTGATTTGAAAGAAATTCCTCCATATGTCCAAAAAAGCACTATGGCCTATGTCGATAATGTATACGACTAGTACTTCAAATAGAGACATGTTGCTGAGGTCATCTATGAGGGTTCTTATAAGAGAAAGGTGGAGCTTGAAGGAATTAAACTCGATAAAGAGGATGATAAGCGCATCAAAGCCAACCTTGACGGGGAATTTGAGAGACTAAACAGATCATTGGAAGAGCCTAAGAAAATGGATGACGATCTGACTAAGTCGACCGAGCTAGAGTGAAAAGCCATGAGAAACAGATTGAGGCCGCTCACCATCGGCGCCATATCTTGTCTCAAGGGAATGAGCAACCGTGTAAGAAGCTAGAGGAGGCAAAGGAAAAGCTGGAGGTATAAAAGAAGGAAAAAAGATGATGCTCTTAATACAGCCTAGGGCTATTGTGAGGAACTGCTAAATTCCTGCCAAGCGAGAGATGCCGCAAAGACTCAGGAGAAAGATATGGAGAGACAAATCGAAGTTGACGAGAAGTGGATTCAATATGAGTTTGAGCTGATAATAGGTCGCTACAGTGCTAATATAATCAAATTTAGGAACTAAATGGCTTGATGACAATCACCATAGGGCTATAGTCTTGACATGGTGTAACGATCCGAAATTTTCGACCCCGAAAATTCGACATTAATATGTTCACTAAAGAAATGCCGAGTAATCGAATGCCGGAACTCCCAGACTATTAGGAAAAAGAAGAAAGAGGCAGAAGAAGAAACAGGAAACAAAACACAGATTCTCACATTCACAGCGGATCAAATATAATATCAAATAATAGCATATATACAAAGAAAACTGTAATTGTTACTTTACAACATTACATCAGAGTTACAACCATTTACAAATAAATTGGACAGTTATGATTAACCTGTCCCACATTACTATCAATTCAATTCTAATACACAGCGGTAAACTCCATACGTTACTGCCATCCAGCTCGTCTCCTAAGCTCCAGAACGTCCTAACTGGAAAATCTGTAATACTCGGTCTGACCCAGAATTACGTCAAAGTAACACCCGGATCAGGCTGGAAACCAACATGAGTAAACCCATTAACTAGAAATACTAAGTTATAAAACTTATTTGAAAACCCAGGGTAACTCGTACCTTATTACGAGTTCATAACTCGCCATAGTCAAATACATATCTTACAATCATATCTAAGCATTATTACTCAGATTAAATGACCAAGTTTACATCATTTATTTCATTCTAGCCAATTTATTCCAAAATCAATCCAAAAGGATTTATTTGATTACAAATCGAAGTGGTTTCGGGTATTTACTGATACCGGACCCCGGTCTCTTCGAATTCAATGTTATTCTTTAAATCAAATTGTTTAATTTTAAACGATACAGTTTATATTCAGGATTTCATTTTCACAAACATCCATCTCAGATAGATAACCCACAATATCACAGTCCAACCAAAGTATCTCATATCAAAAAAGCAGCACAAATCACGTATCAGAGATAATCAAACGGCCTAAGTCATTCAATATATCTTAATCATTTAAAAGCAAGTTAAACTAATTGTACCATTTCAAATTAATTTAAACCATGCTTTCTTAACATTAATTAATTACAAACCATTTATTAATCATCCTTTAATTACCCATTAATTATCCATAGTTACTTCCATTAAGTAATTATCCCATTGGTTAATTATCCTCAACTAATTAACCCTAATTATTAATTAGATATCCACTAATTACTAATTGAATTAATTAACCCTTACCAAATTAATCCTTTACTTACTTACATTAAGTAATTATCATTTAGTAAATCACATTTGGTAATTACCCATCTTACTTAATGACATTAAGTAATTATCTTTCAATCATAACTAACCTTGAATCATTAATTAATTCACCCTTAATTATTAATTAAATAATCTTTAATTAATCAATTAATTAACCTCTAATTTCACAAATTAAGTTAACCTTAATCTTAATCTCCTATTAATTAATTCATAAATCTTAATCACTCAAGACCTTTATTAATTAAAAGACCGACCATTATCTAAATTTAATTCCTTAATTACATTAAAACTTATTTAATAACTTTGGAAACAATTTATCCTTACCCTATAACTTAACTAAGCCCTTAGTTTTATTAATGATTAAACACATTTAATCTTCTTAATTAAATTACATCTTTAATTAAGTACACTTTAAGAATTAATTTAGTAAGTTAAAATAAAGTGTATAATTTAATTAATCAACAATTAAGTAAACATTTTTATTTAAAAGAATGATTAGGAAATTTTAAAACTGTTAATATACTCGTGAATTTCCCGAAGGCACACCCAAGCATCCATCTTACTTTCCCGAGCTAATTCCCGTGCCATCATTTTCATCCTTATATTTTCTTATTCCCTATACTACTAACTTCCTTATTCTTATCCACTTTTCGGCCCATTCTCCTTCGGCCCGAGACCACTCTCTACTCTTCTTCTTTTCTTACAATTCCTTTCCTTCCTCCCCTTTGTTCCTTTACCATTTACATTGCACAGAGAAACCGTGCACACATATGTGCACGTGTACGACGCCTTAGGCCACCAATTCCCGCCGACGACCAACCTTCCCATTCTTCCTCCCCGTGCTTCTGATCATCACCTGGAACATAAACGAAGGGCCTTCATTCGTAAATCGAACACATTCCTCAAAACAGAAACCTGGGACAAAACATCGATTTCCCCAAAATCGTCTCACCCCACCGCTTTACCGCACCATCAACCATCAGTATTCGGTCAGAACTCCTCTGCTTCTTCATCTATCGAATCCCCCCTCATGCACCTCCTTCGCTTTACTGACACATCGCCGTGGCCCAGCAAACCAAGATCCAAACAACCCCTCTTAAACCCTAAATCACGATCGACAAGCCATCCCATCCAATAGAAAAATCATCTAGCATTTTTCCAGTCTTCGCCAACCCCTGAAGCTCCTCCAGCATAAATCATGATAACCAATTTCCTTCCGATCGTCGCAAATCGACAAATTTCCATTTCCCGCTCAACCCTTATTTTCTCCGTGGAAAAAAACTTAAATTTTTTGATATGACCATCAAAAATCATAAATTCCTAGTACGAATCAGTTTATACAATTAGAACTTTGAAATTAGATACCTGATTTTACTGATTTTAAAAGATTTTCACTGATATCATCTTCTACCAGAAATCTATTTATATTTATGCTTGAACATACTTTTTAATAAATCTGATAGATACAAACAGATTTCTCTTAAAGATTTTAACATAAAACTGCATATATAAAGAGATTTAAAATTTTGAACCAGATTAGTTTGGTAAAAATCAAACAGGGAACAGTTTATCTATGCACATACATATATACAGAAATTCAGATACACTTCGAGCTATTTATATCCATGCAAATCATTTTATTTCACAAATTCATCACATGCATTCGTATATCAATCGATTTAGCTAAAGGAATTGTTGTTTTACTCACCTTTTGTTAAATAGAGAAACAAAGCTTCCTCTATGATCTAGAAATTTGTTGTTGATGGATTTTTTTATCTTTTATCTGCACTTGATTGTCTGAGTTGAATCTGCTTTGCTTTGGTCTTTGATTTTGCTTAGTTGAAAACTTAAATTCTTGCTTAGGATAAAAGCTTGAAGCAGTTTGATTTTTTCTCTTACAGGCTTTTTTTTTTTCTGGTTTGAAAGTTGTTTTTCTTTTCTTCTTTGTTTTGATAACGAAGAAATAAAGAAATTGAAAGAGAGGGATAGAGAGATGTTAATATACTTTGCTTAATTTATTTTAAAAGAAATAAATGACATGTTGAATTACTTACATTTGTCGTAAGCATAATAAATTAATTTACGCTTGTATTAATGCATAGAAAATTAGTTTACATGTGTAAGTATAATGTATTAATATGTTTTACATATATTTATATAATATATATAATTTAGTTTATATTTATTCATGTCTTTATATTTAACCATTCTTTTATTTATCTATATATTACTTAAAAGAAAATGAAATAAAAACCCAATTTAAATACTTATAAATAATTATATATATACACACTAGTTTTTTTTTAAATATAGAATTTTTAGAACCAATTTATTTTAAGATGTTTGAATTTCAAATCCAAACCTTTATTTGCCATCTACTTATGTATATACAAAAAAACAACACATAATAAATTTGTTTTTGAAAAGATAAATTTTGCCCATTTAAATGATTATATCAGGAGATTATCAAATAAATATCTATCCAGATATAAATATTTTTGTTATCAAATTTATTTGTTCAATCTAAAAATCAGTATTTTCAGTAGTTAAATCAGATAATTATCCAATTATCTGATACCCAAAAATCGGGGTTATCACAATCCTCCCCCTTTAAATCTTTTCATCCTTGAAAAGAAAGAAGCCATAATTTATTCAATAACTTAAAATCAGATAAATTATTTTTTGATCATTTTTAAAACATCTTTAAAATCCACATAACATTATAAAATAGTTTTATAAATATACTTTTTATAACTCGACGTTTCCACAAGTCCATCCTCGTTCTCACAGAAATTCGGTCATACGTTGATCAGGCATAGGACTGAAAATCTATAATTACTTAGTAGACCTATTTTCAACACTGAGTAAAAATACTTGGAAAATATTTTAGTGAAAATATAGGAAACGCTTTTGAAAATAGAAGAAACATCTTTGGTGAGAATGCTTTGGAAATCATCACCCCCTCCATGGTCGCAGTTAACCCGATGGTTACGTTGCCATCTCAGCAAAATCCATAGATCACTGTAGGCACTCCGTGCCCCTCAATTACGCCATGGAACCTGCCACGGATCACAATTACATCCCGGGTTACGTTGCCATCACGGCAAAAGTCCATGTAACTATAGGGATCAACGCCCTCGATTTTTGCTGCAAAATGAAACTTCACCACTCACACATAGATCGCAGACTACATCTGTTGAGTTTCAATGTAGCCTTGGGCTCTCAAGGCCTATCGACTTTCGCTATGTCACTATAGGTCGTAGTCTACCGATGTAAAATCAAACGTAGACTGTTGGATCTCATGGCACACACGACATGCGCTATGGTCCATAGTAGATCGCAGTGACATCGAGTTACACTGTCGTCACAGTATAACCCAAATGTCTCTATAGGCATTAGCGCCCTCGACTTTCACTACCCACTACACATAATCCTCAAGAACTTCAGTTTGTCTGGACTTCCTTACTGGATCGACTTTAGAGCCTCCCCCTTCGGGCTCAAGGCAGACCCACCCCGTGGATCCCCTAATGAAGTTCATTTCAATGGGGGTGCCTTTTCCCCCAAAGCCAATCTCAAAACACTTTATACTATACACTTATAGTATCTTTCAAATCATACCCTTTATGATTTACATCAAATTCTTCTTTACACAAAATTGATATCTCAAATCGATAATTCCAAACTTGGCTTTCCAAATTTCCAAAATTGATTTTTCCCAAAAAATCAAAAGCCTTTTCCAAATCCATAGGTCCCAGAACTTTTTTCCCAAAATCACTCTCATAAAACCATTTATATATATATATATATCCTTGAAAAATCTTGGATCACTTCATACTCATATAAATTCTCTTTCTATACTTCAAATATTTTTCAGAAATCTATTCTTATGGCTATAGATTCAACAAGGGGAGTCTATCATATATAACAAATATATATAATTTTATTTATACCAAATAAAATATTCAAATTTTATTTCCTTTATAAATTTATTCACCGTAATACTTACTCTCCAAAAAGTAAATTTCAATAATAGAGATATTTAACTTCCACTTTAATCATCAAAAAATTTCTCAAAATATACCTTTCCTTTCAAAACCATTTCTCATTCTTTCAAAATTTCAATATCAATTTCATTTAAGCACGTACTATGTGCATATACCATCCGTACGCAATTCAAATCTGATAGCTCACTCAATCACACCATGTCACTTCCGAACTAGTATCGTCCACCCGACTTCCTAGTGCGGAATCAGATCTGGTTTCTTGATCAATAACCGTCATTCTCCTTGCATAGTCATAACTATGATAGAGAATATTCAGAATCAATCAAACATCCATATCCAAGGTTCGCCGTCGAAAATTGAGTGAAAAATCCCAACTCGGATCGATAACTATCTTGAAATTTTGTGCTCGAATCTGGATCTAATCACTATGTGAATAGAATAATATACGTACATCCTACGTATTTATCTTCATTGATCATTAGCTAAATCAATTCTCTTTCTATTCATCTTCATTTGATTCTATTCACTCATCCATAATTTCTCCCAATTTCCATTTGAGTTAACACTTCAATTCTTATCTCAATTGGTATCAATTTATAGACAGTTTGCACTCTAACCAACTTGTATTAAGAAATAGCTTGAATTTTTTTTAAAATAGATAAGTAGTTGTAAAATAGTTATTAGTTGCAAATAGTAGTAAAATAGTTAAGTAATTTTAAAATAGCTATAAAGTAGTTAAATAATTGTAAAATAGTTGGATAGTTGCAAAATAGTTGTAAAATAGTAATTAGTTTGTAAAACAGATGTAAAATAGTAATTAGTTTTCAAAATAATTGTAGAATGAGAATAAGATAGTTTGGGTTTTTAAAAAGAAAGGTTGTATAGTAAATAGCAAGGAAAATAGTTTTAAAACAACTTATATTAAAACAGTTTATTTGAAAAAAATAGTTTAGAGCCAAACTATTCAATTTCCAAACTCCATTTCCAATCAATTTCCAATTTCCACTTCCATTTAAATTTATTTAACTCCAATTCAATTCGAATGAACTTCAATTCCTATCCCAAATTGAAATCAATTCACATTTGAATTTAAACTTATTCAACTTCAATTTCACTTCAAATTAATTCGATTCAAATTTTCCATTTGAATTTTATCTTATCCATCTTCAATCACAATTCTAATTAATTCAAATCAAATTCAATTTGAATTAATTCTATTAAATTCTCAACTTAAAACCATCTCGAATTTCATAAATTCTAGTTAAATTTTTAAATGGTGATTTAATCCTTTAAATCAAATCAACCTTTACTTTTAAATTAACAACATAAATCTTTAAACCTTCCATTTTAAATTTCCTTTACTTAACTTATTTCAAAGTTCACATAAGAGTTCAAAACTTTTAAAATGATTTAATCTTCAGAATCCAATTTATTACCCAATTTTTAACTTCGAAATCAATTCTTATCAAATTTTTAGCAAGCTTATTTCTAACATTTAAATCTTTTAGTTCAAAGCGATTCCATGTCTTTGATTTCAAATTAAAGTTTAATTTCCATTTTGTCTCAGTAATGGATATATTACCTCAATCCATTTCTTAACTTATTTAAAATAATCCAATTCCCTGTTTCATAGATTATTAATAACAATTGGATGACATCAGGATAAGTCAAATAAATAAATATCCAAATTATTTAAAACATTCATTAATAGCATCTAATTCCAATTTCCATATCTAAACCCATTTTGAGATCACATCTAACTCCCATTTAAACCAACCATTTAACTTCCCTAAGTTAAATCTCAATTTCATCTTGAAATTTCCAATTCAGGTTGTTCGTTAACCTTATTTAACTTCCCCAAAGTTAAATTCAATTCAGTTTAATTCAGACAATTTTACCCAATTTGAATTCCCATTTCAAATTTTAAACTTCATATTAACAGTCTTCCCACTTATAATTTCAAAAACTTATCACTTTGGGTTTTCACATCACATTCCAAGGAAAAAAAATTAAAACTCAACACTTGAGTTTATTTCAAATCATCTTTGATATTATGTATATCCCTCATATATACATATTTATTTCCTTTGCACACCAAGTTATACCTTAAATTTTAAACCACCCTTGGTTTTAATTCAAACAAATTTTCTTTAAAATTTTCAAATAACTCTTGTTTGAAATAGGACCTTTTCATTCAATTAATATTATTTCTTTTAGCGCTTTGAAACAAATTCCAAATTCCTATTTGGTTGTATTTCTGTTACCACTTAATTCTTATTATTATTTCAATTCAAATAATTCAATAACCAATTACCTTAATATATAGTGGTTAGAAAAATCATTGCTTTATATATATATAAACTTATATAAAAATCATTTATTTTTAAAACCATTTTAAAAAATTTATGTAAGAAAATAACAAGTACGCTGTCTCATATATATTACACTCAACTCATTTTAGGGTACCATTGACCCTATCCTTAACGAGTAAACCCACCAGAGCCAAGGTTCTCGCTTAACCTGCTTTGATACCAAAATGTAACGACCCGAAATTTTCGACCCCGAAAATTCAACATTAATAGTTCACTGAAGAAATGCTGAGTAATCGAACACCGGAACTCCCAGATTGTTAGGAAAAAGAAGAAAGAGGTAGAAGAAGAAACAAGAAAAAAAGCACAGGTTCTCACATTCGCAGCGGATCAAATATAATATCAAATAATAGCATTTATACAAAGAAAACTGTAATTGTTACTTTACAACATTACATCAGAGTTACAACCATTTACAAATAAATTAGACAGTTATGATTAACCTGTCCCACATTACTATCAATTCAATTCTAATACACAGCGGTAAACTCCGTACGTTACTGCCATCCAGCTCGCCTACTGAACTCCAGAACGTCCTAACCTAAAAATCTGTAATACTCGGTCTGACCCGAGCATTACATCAAAGTAACACCCGGGTCAAGCTGGAAATCAGCGTGAGTAAACCCATTAACTAGAAATACTAAGTTATAAAACTTATTTAAAAACCTGAGGTAACTCGTATCTTATTACGAGTTCTTAACTTGCTATAGTCAAATACATATCTTACAATCATATCTAAGCATTATTACTCAGATTAGATGACCAAGTTTACATCATTTATTTCATTCCAGCCTATTTATTCCAAAATTAATCCATAAATAATTATTTGATTGCAAATTGAAGTGGATTCGGGTATTTACTAATACCCGACCCTGGTCTCTTCGAATCCAATGTCATTGTTTAACTTTAAAGGATACAATTTATATTTAGGATTTCATATTCACAACCATCCATCTCAAATTGATAACCCACAATATCACAGTTCAACCAAAGTATCTCATATCACAAAAGCAACACAAATCACGTATCAGAGATAATCAAATGGCCTAAGTCATTCAATATATCTTAATTATCTAAAAGCACGTTAAATTAATTGTACCATTTCAAATTAATTTAAGCCTTGCTTTCTTAACATTAATTAATTACGAACCATTTATTAATCATCCTTTAATTACCCATTAATTATCCATAATTACTTCCATTAAGTAATTATCCCATTAGTCAATTATCCTCAACTAATTAACCCTAATTATTAATCAGATATCCACTAATTACTAATTAAATTAATTAACCCTATAACAAATTAATCCTTTAACTACTTACATTAAGTAATTATCATTTAATAAATCACATCTGGTAATTATCCATTAATTACCCATCTTACTTAATGACATCAAGTAATTATCTTTCAATCATTAACTAACCTTAAATCATTAATTAATTCACCCTTAATCATTAATTAAATAATCTTTAATTAATCAATTAATTAACCTCTAATTTCACACATTAAGTTAACCTTAATCTTAGTATCCTATTAATTAATTCATAAATCTTAATCACTCAAGACCTTTATTAATTAAAAGACTAGCCATTATCTAAATTTAATTCCTTAATTACATTAAAAATTATTTAATAACTTTGGAAAAGAATTTATCCTTACCCTATAACTTAACTAAACCCTTAGTTTTATTAATAATTAAACACATTTAATCTTCTTAATTAAATTACATCTTTAATTAAGTAAACTTTAAGAATTAATTTACTAAGTTAAAATAAAGTGTATAAGTTAATTAATCAACAATTAAGTAAACACTTTTATTTAAAAGAATGATTAGGAAATTTTAAAACTGTTAATATACTCGTGAATTTCCCGAAGGCAGACCTGGGCATCCCTCTTACTATCTAGAGCTAATTCCCGTGCCATCATTTTCTTCCTTATATTTTCTTATTCCCTATATTACTAACTTCCTTATTCTTATCCACTTTCCGGCCCGAACTCTTTTGGCCCGACTCCACTCTCTACTCTTCTTATTTTCTTATAGTTCCTTTCTTTCCTCCCCTTCGTTGCTTTACCATCACATTGCACAGAGAAACCGTGCACACACATTTCTCAAAATAGAAACCTAGGACAAAACATTGATTTCCCCAAAATCATCTCACCCCGCCGCTTTACCCCACCATCAACCATCAGTCTTCAGCCAGAACTCCTCCACTTCTTCATCTACCGAGTCCCCCCTCAGTGCACCTCCTTTGCTTTATTGACACATCGCCATGGCCCAGCAAACCTAGATCCAAACAACCCCTCTTAAACCCTAAATCACGATCGACAAGCCAACCCATCCAATAGAAAAATCATCTAGTATTTTTCTAGTCTTCGCCAACCCCTGAAGCTCCTCCAGCATAAATCACGATAACCAATTTCCTTCCAATCGTCGCAAATCGACAAATTTCCATTTCCCGCTCAACCTTTATTTTCTCCACGAAAACAAAATTAAAAATTTGGATATGATTATCAAAAATCATAAATTCCTGGTATGAATCAGTTTATACAATTAGAACTTTGAAATTAGATACCTGATTTTACTGATTTTAAAAGATTTTCACTGATATCATCTTCCACCAGAAATCTATTTGTTATTTATGGTTGAAAATACTTTTTAAAATTAAATATGATAAATACAAACAGTTTTCTCTTAAAGATTTTAATATAAAACTATATATATAAAGAGATTTAAATTTTCGAACCTGATTATTTTCGTAAAAATCAAACAGGAAATATTTTATCCATGCACATACATATATATAGAAATTCAGATACACTTCAAGGCATTTACATCCATGCAAATCATTTTACTTCACAAATTCATCACATGCATTCATATATCAATCTATTTAGCTAAAGGAATGGTTGTTTTACTCACCTTTGGTTAAACAGAGAAACAGAGCTTCCTCTATGATCTGGAAATTTTTTGTTGATTGATTTTTTTTATCTTTTATCTACACTTGATTGTCTGAGTTGAATCTGCTTTGCTTTGGTCTTTGATTTTGCTTAGTTGAAAACTTAAATTCTTGCTCAGGATAAAAGCTTGAAGCAGTTTGATTTTTTTCTCTTACAAGCTTTTGTTTTTTTTTCTGGTTTGGAAGTTGTTTTTCTTTTCTTCTTTTTTTGATAATGAAGAAATAAAGAAATTGAAAGAGAGGGATAGAGAGATGTTAATATACTTTGCTTAATTTATTTTAAAAGAAATAAATGACACATGTTGAATTACTTACATTTGTCATAAGCATGCTAAAATTAATTTACACTTGTATTAATGCATAAAGAATTAGTTTACATGTGTAATTATAATGTATTAATATGTTTTATATATATTTATATAATATCTATAATTTAGTTTATATTTATTCATTTCTTTATATTTAACCATTCTTTTATTTATCTATATATTACATAAAAGAAAATGAAATAAAAAGGCAATTTAAATACTTATAAATAATTATATATATACACACTATTTTTTTTAAATATAGAATTTTTAGAACCAATTTATTCCAAGATGTTTGAATTTCAAATCCAAACCTTTATTTGCCATATACTTATGTATATACATAAAAACAACACATAATAAAAAAAATTGAAAAGATAAATTTTGCCCATTTAAATGATTATATCAGGAGATTATCAAATAAATATTTATCTAGATATAAATATTTATTATTGGATTTATTTATTCAATCTATAAATCAGTTTTTCAATAGTTAAATCAGATAATTATCCAATTATCTAATGCCCAAAAATCCGGTTATCACACATGGGAAGAAATCGTAATTGAAAGGCAGGAGTTCTTGGGCGGAGCTGAGGTTGATGTGGAAAGATTGAAATGCTACTTTTAGATGAGGATGGGGTTGACGAACTTAGAGCCGGCAATCTCGTCTACAACTTGAGTTGGCCACCGGGGTTAAAAATATTAGTGTGAAGGCTCTGGGTCTACTCCCTACAGCAATAACTTTACTATCGGGGCTCTAACTGCTTCAATCTCTTACTCATATGCTCAACATAATCCAAGATGAGTCTTATCTCCAAAGGATAACCATTTTATCCTATATTTTGGAACGCAGTTTCGATGGTACCTCAGCTCACATTGAGTTCAAATCTAGCAGAGGTATATCACCGACCTCGCCTGTATTTGAGAAGGCTTACATGACACAGGTTGATGTCGCTAATCTCTCCTTTTACGTTTCTCAAGTTTCAGGTCCGCCTCTCATCACTCCTCTTCTTGAGGGAGGTCAGTAGCTGGGCCACCAAGCTTTGATGATTGAGTCCGTGATCTTGTCTACCCCTCAGACAATTCTAGATGTTCCCGCTGGTGCGGCCTTCGGACTTGGTTTGCACAAATGATTCATGCCTTAGAGGAGGAGATGACAGGAAACCTCTAGGAAGCTCGGGTTAAGGGGGATGTCCTCATAATTGGGTCTTTAGAGCCTTCTTCAGGGCCCACTACGCAGAAGATGCTCCATACTCAAGTTTTATTGGCCAAAGAGATCAAGAAGGAACCTGTTGATGACCTGCCTCCTCCTCTATCGATAGACTTGCCCGATCAGCCCATCTTTTCCTCGGCTACAATTCCTTCTTCTGGAAGCATTCAATTCATGCTCCTCAGATCATTAGAGAGCGGCCTTCTGAATTGCGATAGGGAAAACGAAAAGGAAAAAAAGCATAGTTAGTCGGGCATGCCTTATTCCAAATAGAAGAAGGAAGAGTCAAAAAGGAGGAAGAAGACTTAATCACACATTTCCTTATTTCAGTTATGTTTAGTTTATTTCAAGACTCGTGTATATAGGCTAAAGTTGTGCACGTACAGCCCTTGCTTTTGGTTTAAGAAGCATATTAATAAAATTTTAGACTTTTTTCTTTCAAGCCTTGTGTTGATTCATCTAAGAATCGAGAGATGCACTTATTATTTCATTTGTATGTACATGAATTATTTCCTTGCTGACATTTTGCCAAATTAATGTCCTATCTTGTTTGTTTCCAATAAAGTATCTTTTGACTAGCAGCTATAGCCGGAATCACATTATCACTTTAATCAAGAAGTTTTAGCACAGGTGCTTATCTCCTAGCACCCTTATCCGGCCATGCCCACTCTAGGCTCTAATCGAGCTTGAACACCTGGCATGGCAACTCGAACACTTCTCTCCAGGATGTTTGATTCTAGTCGTACCTAACTTCGAGTGTTGATCAATGCTAACCACTTGGGCTAGTGATTTGGACATCCCATGTTAGGATGTTTGAATTTGACCATGCCTATCTCTAGGTGCTTATCGAAGTTGACATTCCGTATTGCCATCTTTTGAGCAATGCGTCGGCACTTAGTCAAACTCTGGACATGAGATGTTGGGTAAACTATCTTGGTCTACCCTTGGTATTTATACCTTTATCCGCAAGCTATAGGTTTGAGGAGTTAATTAGTATCTATCTCAAGATACCTGGAATGGTATTACTTCGTGAGTCCGATCGTGGACTATAGAAGTTTGGTCGACACCTATCTCTGGGTACCTATGTACCTGCATTATGTACGTGCATTCATTCGCGTTTGCCACGATTTATAGATTATACCTTGTTACATGGGAAATCATAAAATATTTACAAAGTTATATTTCAAGTGAAATAGCTTCGTAAGTGCTTTCCATTCCATGCCTACGGAGTGAAATCTCATCAACAGCTGCCAGCTTTAATGTTCCATCTCCAAGCTTATGGTTAATCACATACGAACATTCCTAGCTTCAGCCCATATTCATGGGGCCTGAAAAGATTCATTTAAGGACGAGATCACTAATTTTGAAGGTCCAGCTCCTGGCTTTGGTGTTGTAATATCAGGCTACTCATTACCAATGTGCGATTGCTTGCAAGTCAGCTCCATCAAGCATCTCATCAATAATGTCGAATGACTCCAGTAGGAGTTCTTCATTCATTATTGGGTTGTAATCAGTCACTCAATGAGAAGGTACATTGAGTTCAATGGAAATCGTAGCCTTTGATCCGTCGGCTAGAGCAAATGGGGTAAGGACGATCGCGGACTTATGGTACGTTCTGTAAGCCCAAAGTGCTAATGGTAATCCATCGACCCATGTTCCCTTGGGCTTTTCCAGTCGCTTCTTAAGAATGGACTTAATTATTTTTCTTACGGCTTCTACTTGTCCACTCGCTTATGGGTGTGCTATCGCCACAAATCTCATTTCAATGCAGTGTCTACAGCAGAAGCTTTTGAACTTGACGCTATCGAATAACTTCTATTAATTGAGATAATTATTTATGGGACCCTAAAACGACATATGATATTTTTGATTACAAAGTTGATCGCCTTCTTCGTAGTGATCATGGCTAGTAGTTCCGCTCCAGTCCACTTTGTGAAATAGTCAACGGCGATGATGGCATATTATATGTTGTCCTTGGACATTAGAAGCACATCAGTGATGTCGGTTCCCCAAACTACAAATAGCCAAGGACTGACCATTTTCATTATCTTCGTCGGAGCTCTATGAATCTTCACGAACCATTAGCATCTATCACACCTCTTGATGTAACCGGGTGTGTAAAAAGTCTATTTTTAAATAATAATTAATTTAAGTTAATAATAGTAATTTAGTTAATTAAATTAGTATTTGGTGATTTATTTGTTAAATTTATTTAAAATTATTAAATAAGAAGAAATTGCGAAAATATGGTATTTCAAATTTAAAATAAGAGAAGTGTGGAAAATAAATTCTATAAACATGACGAGATTAAAATATAATATTGGGTTAGAAAAGAAATTGTTTTTGGAATAGAAATTGTAATTATTTGAATTGAACATACTGTTGTTATAAAAGAATGCAAACACATACTCCTATTTTTTTAATTCCTTGGAACAAGCCCAAATATCAAACCCAAGTTATCTCTAGACTTTCTATTTCTAGATTTTTCTTATTCAATTGTTTTACTTCAAGATATGATTCTTTACCATAACTATTGGGGAAGCTCATGCACACATCATGACCCTATTATCATCTTCATGAAGCATTACTTTCGATATCTTCCTCACCATTTAAATTAGAAAACAAATTGTATAAATTAATAATAAATCACAAAGTTCAAATATGAGCTTCTATGAATCATTTAACTCCCTAACGCAAAATTAGTTTGATGTGGTGTTGGGTTTTTGGGTGACGTTGCTGGGGTTTGTATGCATGCATATATTTAGTGAGAAAAAGAAATGAGAAACGTGTTTCATTCAAGTGAGAAATTCTCTTACAAATTTTATGTTAATCGGAATAATTTTTATACATATACGTATGCATATATTGCCTATTGAACTATACGAAATCCTATATATCATTGCTTGCATAAAATCAGTACCCATCATCACCATTCAAAATAAGCATAATGTGGTTTCCTTTTCTTTTCCCCATGTGCATATGTAGTTGAGCCAATCTTAGGGGTTGAGTGTGTATGTTTTTTGGGTGTTGAGTTTGGTCATGCATTTGCTGTTTTTGTGTTACTTATTGTAATCTTTACTGAGCTATTTTTTTGGTTGCTTCATTTGTGTCCTTCATTAGCTTGCTGCACCTGTTAGCATCTCGATTTCATTTGCACGATTGGAAATTCAACTCTATGCATTGCTCTATTTTGTGCACTGGTTTGTGGGTTTGTAAGGGTGTGAGATAATGCCTGCATGTGTAGTATATTGCGTTTGTGCGCATATGTGTGGGTGCGTGCGTGTGTTAGAATGTGTTTCTCAATTTTGTGTATGTGTGCATTGGTTGAGTGAGTAAGTGTTACGGTAGGGCATAAATGTGAGTGTTCTGTGTATTAGCAGTATGTAACGTGTGTTTGAATGTGTGAATGTACATGTGTGATGTGTATTTATATACAAGGATAAATTTTGTATTTAGACCAAATTTGTAAACAAATTAAAAGAATATACTACTTTGCAAACTATTTACAAAACTAGATCAATTTTGGCCACGTTGCACGCCACGTGTGCTGACGGCATCTCAAATGCTGTCAGCACACGTGTATTGTGCAAAAGCACACTGGCGGCATTTGAGATGCCGCCAGTATGAGGCATTCTAAATGCCGCTATTTTTTGTGCTCTCTGTAAATTTTCAGTCCTTTCATCAACAACATCCCACCCCCCTTCTCTCAGCCTCTCTTCACAAAAAACTGAACCCACCCTCCCCCTTCCCCCCAATTCAGCAAAAATCAAAATTTCAAATAAAAAAATACTTAAATTTAGTTAGAATTTGAAATATGGCTTCATCATCGTCTCAAGCACATCCTATAGGTATGAAATCTATCAATTTTGTCTCTAGTTGTCATTTTTTCAATTTAGGCTTTAGGGCTAAAATTGTTCTATGATTGCAAACTATGGCTATATAGTACAATGAAGTTGAGTACTCACCTAGAGCACATGTTTAATTATTTTTTCATTGTGTACAATAAAGTTGTATAATTGCAAATCTATTGTTCTATACCCATTGAAGTTGAGCATGATTATGCAATGTTATTGTGGTAGAATATGAAGAAATGGATCCCAGACCGATCGATCCTAGTGTGCTTTACCTCCAACCTCGACACCGCACAAACAACATCAATATAATGGAGGTACAAGGTCAAATAATTTGTTATTACATCTGCAAAGTGCTGGTAATTACCATAATTTCTTTCCTTTGTTATTATGTATCGACAGGGGGTTGACCCGGACGGCTTCATTGACCATTCATCAACTTTAAAACTCGTCACGTCAGCGCATCCAAGCATGTTGGAATTGTTAGACAGAGCTGGATATGGTGTTATTAATAAGTTGGGATATACACAGCTCGACTGGAATCTTTTGACGGCTTTGATCGATAGATGGCGACCGGAGACGTCTACATTTCATCTTAGAGTAGGTGAGATGACAGTCACTTTAAAAGACGTAGTTGTATTGCTCGGATTGCCGATTAACGGGAATCCCATCTTGAAACCGGATTTTCCAAGAAATTGTATGGAATTGTGTGAGCCCATGCTTGGATTCGCTCCTCCAGAAGACGTGAGGTGGGAAAATGAGTCGATAGTGGCCACGTGGTTTAGGGAGCAGTTGGCTGATGATATTCTCCATCGTGCCTCTCCTTTGCAGATTGCCCAGTGTGCTCGCGCTATTATATTGCACATCATCATGCAGCATCTTTTTTATGATCGATCGAAGACAAGAGTGGCCCTTTAATGGCTTCCATTGTTAGAAGACTTTGATTCAAGTCGGCAATACTCATGGGGTAGTGCGGTGCTTGCTTTCACCTATACGGGACTTACGAGAGTTGCTTTGGTCCAACAACAGTCCGTCGGAGGTTGTATGACTCTACTTCAGGTACGTACATAGTCATTGTAACAACCCGCATATTTGTCGATTTTATATTTAAATATTTTATCGATACTCGGAAGTTAGTCCGAAAAGCTACTTTTTGCATACGGTCGAATTAGGACTCGAGACCACTCCCAATGAGTTCAAAACGCCGTTTGCGACCTTTTTAAGTGTAAACTTTGATATCTTTGGAGTTAGTCAAGTTTTGCTACTTTTTCACTTTGGGTTTGGGTTTGGGTTCAGCCCTATGTTTAACTTATACTCAAATCTGAACCACTTCCCCCCATTCACTCTCACTTCCTCCTCTTTTCAGTTTTAAGGCATCAATGGTGGGAGAGATGGGAAATTAAAACTCAAAAACCCTAGTCTTTCTTAGCAAATCCAACTTCTAGCTCCAAATTCAAGAGAACCCATTGGTAAGCACCTCCTTCATCTTCTCCAACTCTTTCTCCATTCAATTTCAAAATTTTCCTAAACCTAATTTCCGAAATGTATCTCCTTTAAGCTTAGATTCAAGCTTGTTGGGTTGGAATTGAAGAGTGATTGTTCTTACCATTGTTCTATAGCTTTTTCTTCAATCGTTTGGGTTCAAAGGTGAGATTTTTATCTCACATCTTAGTCTATAATTATCTTCGATTGTTGGGTATGAATTCCTAACACTTATTTTTGTGCAATTGATTTTGGTTTGGATTGATTTGGTGTATATTCCAATTTTTGGTGTTTTGAAATCAAAATCTATGAAAATCCTATTATGGATATTTGGACATTGATATTTGAGGCGTATCGAAGAGCCGTTAAGGCTGGGTTGACGCTCGACGTAATTCCTTAGTCGTTGTCGCTCGATCGATCGCTTTCGGTATCCCTTTGGCCATTTTTGGCCTAGGTTCAGGGAATGCCCTGAACCCTTCATTCAGACGTTTGAAACGTAAGATTCAGACGTCTGAATATTGTTCTGGGAAGATTTCTATTCCCAGATTCAGACGTCTGAATATATGATTTCAGACGTCTGAGTTGGTTCATTTTGAACCAGAAAGGAAATAGGCTAAAAAGTGCCTATTTCAGATGTCTGGATTCAAGGATTCAGACGTCTGAATTCTGTCTTTGGAAAATATTTATTTTCCAGATTCATACGTCTGAATCCTTGATTTCAGACGTCTGAATCTGCACTCTTTTTGCCTATTTGCCTATTCGCTTGAGAATTCCAATTTAAATCGATTCGTGATGATCCTATTTGTTGTTATCATTTATTATGCCTTTGATGATTCCTTTTTAGGGATTTTTGAATGTCCATTTCGATGGATTCTTTATCGGTTTCTTTGGATTTTATTCACATCTTCTTATGTGAATTTTAGTGATTGATTGTTCCTACAATCTTCTTCGTGATTTGTCACTTTAAAAATATAAAGGTTTTCTATACTAGTAGTAAATATCAAAACTCTTTCTTCAAATGATTTCAACACTATTTTATTACAAAGCTTGTTTTCTCAAACCGACATCTAATCTATTAGTATATACAAACCTTTACCTCACTCGTATGAGAAATCTAATTAAACGGCTTAGTAAAACTAGTGGTATGAAACGCTTGCATTTACTTCGTCGGTTAATTCTTGGACTTGTTCGATTGAAACTCTTGTGACAATTTTCTAGTGGAGATCTACAGTTTGTTCATAAATATTTAAGTTAATCAAGTGGTTATGGGACATGAAGCTAAATTCATATATTTACTAGCTTAATGTAATTGACACTTCTCGTTGATCATGACGATCATCTTTGTGATTTAGACTAGCAATGTGCGATGTCTCTTTGTCTGCGAGGGAGACTAAACCCCGTTTTGTGGAGTTTCGACTCAAATTGGTGGGGTAGAAACCCATGGTCTTCGGGCCGTTTGTGGAGCTTCGGCTCAATTTGTGATGGTTAGCAACCATGGAATTAGCGTTCCATTTGTGATACACGTGTTGGTGAGCTTTATGCTCCCGTTTGTGATAGGCCTTCCCCCTTTTTGTGATTTCTGGATTTCTTGAGATGATTTCTAGAATTTGTGTTTCACCAATTTTCATGATTTTCATTGATAAGTTTTATCAATATTTGTGCATTGGTGAATTTGTGTGTCATTGACTTTCGTGATTGATATTGATAAAATCGTCAATATTTATGGTTTGGTGAACAAAATAAGGAGTATGACGTTTTTGGATCTTTGTGAAGATTTTTGTGATATTGATTAATCTCTTGTTGATTTTCAATTACTTATATATATATATATATATATATATCACAGCTTGGCATGGTGATTATTATGTGTTTAGTCGTACCTCTTATTCTATATCATGTTATCTGATATTTATAGCTCGACTGATCCGTTTATTATTTTCTTATTAAATAATACTCGGGTCAGACCGAGATGTTACAGGTGCTTCTACTTGACTTCTCCCCAGGGATTCATTACTCTGACTTTTGGCTAACTACTTAGAATAGTAGTTTATTTTGTTGTATGCACTTGAGATATAGACTCATAGTTGTATTCTTTTGTATAGCACGTGTTGCTATTCTTTTGTATTATTGTGGATCTTCTTGACTACTACTTTGATGAACACTTTTATGTGTTATATATATATATTCATATCTTCTTCCGCCTTTGTGATATGAATTATCTGTGACTGATTTGTGTTATGTTTATTTCTATTTTTGTTTCCGAAGATTATTATAGCCACTGTGTAGTAGCTTTGAGTTTGCATCGGTATGTCGGATTTCCTCTTGAAATAAAATGCATGTTATACTATCTGACATATCGGTGCTCGCGCAAAGAAATTATACGGATGGTCGCTCCTCAACAGCCTTATTCTCCGTGCCAGTTGACAACATTACACCGTAGTGTTCTTGGCTAGCGTGGGTATAGAGGTGGGGCGTCACAGCTTGGTATCAGAGCCAAACTTCGGAACAATGTAGAATAATTTAACAAGGATCATCGTCCTAAGTCCATCTTAGGAGTCGTGCTTTAGGATTTTATTCGGGTCTACGTACCATCTTATCCTATTTTCTTTTATGATTCCTTGTTTTGTCTATCAAGATTGCTTGATATTCATTTTGTGAATAACCTTTTTCTTCTTCTTTATTTCTTTCTATAGGAAGAGAAATGGTTAGACCTGGTCGTCCCAGAGCTGGACCATCTAGTGCTACTCCCAAAGATGGAGTTTTTATGACTACCCAACAACTTCTTGACCTTGTCGTGAATGCTCAAGCAGCTGGTTCTAATCCGGAACCTACTCACCCTAAATCTGGGTTTGCACGTTTGTGAAATGATTACACCAACCTGGGCGGGAAGCCATTTAAAGGTTCTGAAACTATTATTGAAGTACAGGCTTGGTTAAGGACATGCGATCGAATCTTTTCTCGCATGAACCTCATTGATCTTCACCGAGTTCAGGTGGCTTCTAGTATGCTCCAAGAAAGATCATTGGACTGTTACGAACTTCTTGTTTCTGAGATTAATGAAGCGGATCTCACCTGAGAGCAATTCCGGGAACGCTTCGAATTAAAATTCGTGCCAGAAGCAGAGAAGGTGGCATTGGCTCGGCGTTTCATAGACCTTATTCAAGGTGAATCTTCCGTGGCAGATTATGTCGCATCTTTTGAATCTCTCTCCAAATATGGGGTTGAATACATCAACACCCCATTGAAGAAAAATCAAAGATTTGTCTATGGCTTGAACAAGAGTCTCAAGAAGCCATTACTTCTAAAATTAGAAGTTTCTTTCGAACAACTCATTGATATCGCTCTTCATCTTGAAGAGGCGGATAAGGAGAATGATGTTGAAGTGGTGGGTTCCAAACCAAACTTCAACAACAACAAGAAAAGGCCTAACAAATTCAAAGGTCCTTATTCCAACAAAAAGGGGAAGCAAGCAACCCTCGTGGAAAAGACTTCTTTCTTTGGTTGTGGGGAATGTTATAATTGTGGTTCGAAGGACCATTACGCGAACAAGTGCCCAAAGTCTCTCTCTTGTCGCTACTGCAAAGGTCCCGGTCATGTTATATCTTCATGCCCCAAGTTTCAGGGCAGGAAGGAGGGAAAGTTGAATGTTGCTCAAGCCCCTGGCAACACATCTCGAAATCAAGGTATTTCTCATTCTATCCTTGATGGCATTATTTTATTTCGTGATCATCCTATTCGAGTTCTTTTTTATACGGGTGCATCTCATTCTTTTATATCAAAAGAACTTGTTGATACTTTTTCTTTGGATGTTTTGTGTTTAATGACTTCTTTGAGAATTGCGAATCCGGTTGGTGGATCCGCAACAATCAGTTTATAGTGTAAAGATGTCGAGATTATTTTGTGTGATTTTTCTTTCCTAGCCAATTTGCATGTCATGCGTTATTTAGGCTTTGGAATGATTTTGGGAATGGATTGGCTTAACCGTTATGAGGCTCATATCCTATGTCCTGAGCATACTATTCATCTTCGACATCCTCAATCTGTTAAGCAGATTTCTATTAATCTTAAAGATTCGGATTCCAGCTTGGTTGCATCTTTATATTCTTTAAATCCTCGTGATGACGATAATGATGATGAGGAAGATATAATTTCTCTTATTCACGTTGTTCGTGAATTTTCCGACATATTTGAGCCCGTTTTAGGATTACCACCTAAGCGAGCAATTGAGTTCAGAATTAATCTCACTCCTGGAGCTCAACCTATCACTCGCCCTCCTTATCGTATGTCCAATAAAGAAAACGAGGAGATGCGTAAACAATTATCTGAATTGGAGACGAAGCAATTTATTCACTCTAGTTCCTCACCTTGGGGAGCTTCAGCTATTTTTGTGAAAAAATCCGATGGAACGCTTAGGCTTTGCGTTGACTACCGCAAGCTTAATGATCTTACTATCAAAAATAAATATCCTTTACCTCGGATTGATGATCTATTCGATCAATTTAGTGGTGCTAGAGTCTTTTCACAATTAGACTTAGCTACTAGATTCCATCAGCTTCGTATTGCAGAGGATAGCATTCCTTTGACATCGTTCCGAACTCGATATGGATCTTATGAATGGCTTGTTATGCCATTTGGTCTAACGAATGCCCCGGCTTATTTTGTTGACCTTATGAATAGAGTTTTCAAGGACTTCCTCGACCGGTTTGTTCTCATCTTTATTGATGATATTCTTGTGTATTCAAAAACCGAAAAGGAACATGAGAAGCATCTTTGGATTGTGTTGGAAACTCTTAGGAGTAATCAACTGAAGGCAAAATTTTCTAAATGCCATTTTTGGCAATCTCGTGTGAAGTTTATCGGTCATATTATTTCCGAATCCAGAATTTCCGTGGATCCTTCAAAGATTGAAGCGATTCAAGATTGGAAGAGACCGGAGAGTGTGACGGAGATTCGTAGTTTCCTTGGACTGGCGGGTTATTACCGCCGTTTTATCAAAGACTTTTCTAAGATTGCCGTGCCTCTCACTAGCTTAACGAAGAAAGGTGTTAAATACATTTGGTCGGACAAATGTGAAACTTCTTTTCAGAAACTAAAGGAACTTCTTTCTGATGCTCCTATTCTTGTTATTCCCGAGGGGAATCAAGATTTCGTTGTTTATATCGATGCTAGTCGCGTTGGTCTGGGTGCCGTTCTTATGCAAAAAGAACGTGTTATTGCTTATGCTTCAAGGCAATTAAAACCGGCCGAGACTAGATATGCCACACATGATTTAGAACTCGCGGCTATTGTTTTTGCTCTTCGGATTTGGTGTCATTATCTTTTAGGAGAGAAATTTGTTCTTTATACCGATCATAAGTCCTTGAAGTATTTATTCTCTCAAAAGGAACTTAATTTGCGTCAACAGCGTTGGCTCAAATTTCTTGCACCATATGATCTTGATATCCTTTATACTCCCGGAAAGGGGAATCGCGTTGCGGATGCACTTAGTCAAAAGCAACAAGCGGTTGTTTCTATGATGATATCCTAATGGAACGATCTCGAGATCTTATCCATTTGTGAGATTCGAGACCGCATATCCGATTTATGCTCATCATTTGTTTTATGTAGCCTTGAGGCTCATCCTTCTCTTTTAGACCGCATTCTTGAAGCTCAAAGGCTAGATCCCGACTTGGCTCTTCTTGGCCAAAATATTAAGAATAGAGGTGATATTGAAGGTTTGAAAGACTTTGATATCGATTCCCGTGGCGGCATTCGGAGATTTGGTAGACTTATCGTGCCAAATATTAGTGATCTTTGTAAAGATATTTTAGAAGATTCCCATCATTCTAAATTTACCATTCATCCCGGTAGTAGTAAAATGTACGCGGATATGAAGCGACTTTATTATTGGGAGGGAATGAAACTTGACATCGCTAACTTCGTTAAGCGTTGCATGACTTGCCAACTCGTTAAGGCCGAACATCAAAAGCCCGGTGGGTTATTGCAACCTTTAGAAATTCCAATTTGGAAGTGGGACCAAATTTCCATGGATTTTATAGATTGCCTTCCCCGTTCTCGTTCGGGTCATGATAGCTTATGGGTAATTGTTGATAGACTTACTAAATCCGCCCATTTTATTCCCGTTCGGTCTAACCGAACCGTTCCTCTTTTGGCCAAGCTCTTTGTTAAAGAGATTGTTAAATTACACGGGGTTCCTACTTCTATTATTAGTGATCGTGATCCATTGTTTACTAGTGGATTTTTGAAGAGTCTTCAAAAAGCTTTAGGAACGAAGCTTAATTTTAGCACCGCTTATCATCCTCAGTCCGATGGACAAACCGAGCGTGTGAATCAAACTCTTGAAGATCTTCTTCGTGCATGTGTTCTTGATTTTGGTGGAAGTTGAGAAGATCATATTTCACTTGTTGAATTTTCCTATAATAATAGCTTCCAATCTAGTATTGGTATGGCACCTTTCGAGGCACTCTATGGAAGGCCATGCCGATCTCCTTCTTGTTGGCTTGAGGCCGGTGAGAAGCTGGTTTTAGGTCCAGACTTTATTCGTGATTCCACAGAAAAGATTGAACTTATTCGGCATAGGATGAAAGAAGGCCAGAGTAGACAAAAATCCTATGCTGATAACCGGAGAAGGAAGTTAGAATTTTCTGTGGGAGATCTTGTGTTCATTCGTGTTTCACCTATGAAAGGTGTTGTACGTTTCAGTCGATCGGGAAAGTTAGCGCCTTGATACATTGGGCCATTTCCTATCACCGAACGTATTGGTTCCGTGGCTTATCGCCTTTTATTACCGGCTCAGTTTTCTGCTATGCATGACATGTTTCATGTTTCTCATTAACGAAAGTGCCTTCGAGATTCCGATTCTATTCTTGAGTCCAATGTTGTGGAAGAAATTGAAGTTTCACCTAATTTAACTTATGAGCAACATCCTATTCGTATTATTGCTTCGGAGGTCAAGCGCCTTCGAAATAAAGATGTTCCGCTTGTTAAAGTCCAATGGTCTTCAAATCCTAAGGATTGTTCTTGGGAATCTAGAGAGTTCATCGAGCGAACACATCCAGACTTACTTTCTCATGCTCTTTGAGGTGAACTTCTTGTTTCAAACTTCTTTTGTGTTGAATATGTTTTTATGGTTGTTACTATATATCTTCTTCTTAAGGATTGCGGGGACGCAACTTCTTTAAGGAGGGGAGTCTGTAACAACCCGCATATTTGTCGATTTTATATTTAAATATTTTATCGATACTCGGAAGTTAGTCCGAAAAGCTACTTTTTGCATACAGTCGAATTAGGACTCGGGACCACTCCCATTGAGTTCAAAACGCCGTTTGTGACCTTTTTAAGTGTAAACTTTGATATGTTTGGAATTAGTCAAGTTTTGCTACTTTTTCACTTTGGGTTTGGGTTCAGCCCTATGTTTAACTTATACTCAAATCTGAACCACTTCCCCCCTCCCCCCCCATTCACTCTCACTTCCTCCTCTTTTCAGTTTTAAGGCATCAATTGTGGGAGAGATGGGAAATTAAAACTCCAAAACCCTAGTCTTCCTTAGCAAATCCAACTTCTAGCTCCAAATTCAAGAGAACCCATTGGTAAGCACCTCCTTCATCTTCTCGAACTCTTTCTCCATTCAATTTCAGAAATTTCCTAAACCTAATTTAGGAAATGTTTCTCCTTTAAGCTTAGATTCAAGCTTGTTGGGTTGGAATTGAAGAGTGATTGTTCTTACCATTGCTCTATAGCTTCTTCTTCAATCGTTTGGGTTCAAAGGTGAGATTTTTATCTCACATCTTAGTCTATAATTATCTTCGATTGTTGGGTATGAATTCCTAACACTTATTTTTGTGCAATTGATTTTGGTTTGGATTGATTTGGTGTATATTCCAATTTTTGGTGTTTTGAAATCAAAATCTATGAAAATCCTATTATGGATATTTGGACATTGATATTTGAGGCGCATCAAAGAGCCGTTAAGGCTGGGTTGACGCTCGACGTAATTCCTTAGTCATTGTCGCTCGATTGATCGCTTTCGGTATCCCTTTGGCCATTTTTGGCCTGGGTTCAGGGAATGCCCTGAACACTTCATTCAGACGTCTGAAACGTAAGATTCAGACGTCTGAATATTGTTCTGGGAAGATTTCTATTCCCAGATTCAGACGTCTGAATATATGATTTCAGACGTCTGAGTTGATTCATTTTGAACCAGAAAGGAAATAGGCTAAAAAGTGCCTATTTCAGACGTCTGGATTCAAGGATTCAGACGTCTGAATTCTGTCTTTGGAAAATATTTATTTTCCAGATTCAGACGTCTGAATCTTTGATTTCAGACGTCTGAATCTGCACTCTTTTTGCCTATTCGCCTATTCGCTTGAGAATTTCAATTTAAATCGATTCGTGATGATCCTATTTGTTGTTATCATTTATTATGCCTTTGATGACTCCTTTTTAGGGATTTTTGAATATCCATTTTGATGGATTCTTTATCGGTTTCTTTGGATTTTATTCACATCTTCGTATGTGAATTTTAGTGATTGATTGTTCCTACAATCTTCTTTGTGATTTGTCACTTTAAAAATATAAAGGTTTTCTACACTAGTAGTAAATATCAAAACTCTTTCTTCAAATGATTTCAACACTATTTTATTACAAAGCTCGTTTTCTCAAACCGACTTCTAATCTATTAGTATATACAAACCTTTACCTCACTCGTATGAGAAATCTAATTAAACGGCTTAGTAAAACTAGTGGTATGAAACGCTTGCGTTTACTTCGTCGGTTAATTCTTGGACTTGTTCGATTGAAACTCTTGTGACAATTTTCTAGTGGAGATCTACAGTTTGTTCGTAAATATTTAAGTTAAGCAAGTGGTTATGGGACATGAAGCTAAACTCATATATTTACTAGCTTAGTGTAATTGACACTTCTCGCTGATCATGATGATCATCTTTGTGATTTAGACTAGCAATGTGCGATGTCTCTTTGTCTGCGAGGGAGACTAAACCCCGTTTTGTGGAGTTTCGACTCAAATTGGTGGGGTAGCAACCCATGGTCTTCGGGCCGTTTGTGGAGCTTCGGCTCAATTTGTGATGGTTAGCAACCATGGAATTAGCGTTCCATTTGTGATACACGTGTTGGTGAGCTTTATGCTCCCGTTTATGATAGGCCTTCCCCCTTTTTGTGATTTCTGGATTTCTTGAAATGATTTCTAGAATTTGTGTTTCACCAATTTTCGTGATTTTCATTGATAAGTTTTATCAATATTTGTGCATTGGTGAATTTGTGTGTCATTGACTTTCGTGATTGATATTGATAAAATCGTCAATATTTATGGTTTGGTGAACGAAATAAGGAGTATGACGTTTTTGGATCTTTGTGAAGATTTTTGTGATATTGATTAATCTCTTGTTGATTTTCAATTACTTATATATATATATATATATATATATATCACAGCTTGGCATGGTGATTATTATGTGTTTAGTCGTACCTCTTATTCTATATCATGTTATCTGATATTTATAGCTATACCGATCTGTTTATTATTTTCTTATTAAATAATACTCGAGTCAGATCGAGATGTTACAGGTGCTTCTACTTGACTTCTCCACAGGGATTCATTACTCTGACTTTTGGCTAACTACTTAGATTAGTAGTTTATTTCGTTGTATACACTTGAGATATAGACTCATAGTTGTATTCTTTTGTATAGCACGTGTTGCTATTCTTTTGTATTATTGTGGATCTTCTTGACTACTACTCTGATGAACACTTTTATGTGTTATATATATATTCATATCTTCTTCCACCTTTGTGATATGAATTATATGTGACTGATTTGTATTATGTTTATTTCTATTTTTGTTTCCGAAGATTATTATAGCCACTGTGTAGTAGCTTTGAGTTTGTATCGGTATGTCGGATTTCCTCTTGAAATAAAATGCATGTTATACTATCTGACATATCGGTGCTCGTGCAAAGAAATTACACGGATGGTCGCTCCTCAACAGCCTTATTCTCCGTGCTAGTTGACAACATTACACCGTAGTGTTCTTGGCTAGCGTGGGTATAGAGGTGGGGCGTCATAGTCATTCATTGTTGCACATTTGTGTTTGTCGTAAAACCGTAACTACGTTTAAGTTTCACACTTGCAGCTTTGGTCATGGACCTACCTTCCGGTAAGTCGTATTTCTACGAAGACGCAAATAATTGACAATTCAATGCCTTATGGAGCGAGGTAAAATAGTGTTGTTAGTGTTGTTGTATCAACACAGTAAATTTGAATACTTACTATAACATGTTGTTTTTACAGGTGGATTGTCCCGAATAATACAAAAATGACCCCCAGACGCAATTTAGCCTTCTACCGGAAAGAGTTTGATATCTTAGATTACAATGCAGTAACGTGGAATCTGTATTCTAAAGTAGACCTTCATGCACTTCCGGCTCTTTTTATAATGGACAGGCCATTATGGCGGGCAAGACTTATGATTTTTTGTTTCAGAGATTTAACATACCATTTACCAGACAGAGTCATAAGACAGCTTGGTCTTCGACAGCACTTACCGTATCCTGCTCTATATTACATGCTTCCATATGGTGAAGAAGAGTTTGAAATGATGATTGAGTTATGGAACAACTGTTTCATAGCTGGGGAAGACGAGCACGAAGTCACTCTGACCGATGAGGAGGATCTTAGCTAGTACTGGAATATCGCTCGTCGTTATGTGCTACGAAGACGAGCGAAAGAACCCAAGCAAGAGGTGGCACCTTACGCTCCACGAGCTCCGCTGGAGTGAAATGTGGCATGTATTAATATTGACAACTTATGCAATACTTATGAAACTCATACGGTTTTATGTTATATGCAGGCAGATTGTATGTATCATGTGTTGGACATTGTCGACGAGCTTGTAGAGGAGGTTCCTGAAAAGAGCAAGGTGAAATGCTTCTCTATCAAACAAATTCTTCTATCCTATTTGTCAAAGAACAAGATGTCAATGCCCATCCCACCTCCGCCTCCTCCTCCTCCTACAGTGCCACCACTTATCCAGGATATTGCCTCTCCCGCGTCATATGAGGACATAGTTGCAGTCCCACCATCCCCGTCACCGAAGAGAAAGTATGGAAGAAGGAAGAAAAAAGAGGGCGAGAGTTCTGGAGCAATATCTTTCCAGCATACACAACCCGTCGGGCCATCGCAACCCCCAACGGAAGCGACGCAAGAGGAGGGCAATGAAGAGCTATCACTGGAAGAGGAGGAATTCATGCTCAAGCCAAGAAGACCGAAGAAGAAAACTACTAGGGAATTAAAAATTTTGAGATGAAATTTTAGACTAACTGTAGTGGACCGTGGTTTCTATTTGTTGACTATAGTGTTGATTGATCATTTGTGTGGCATGTTGATTGTAGTATTGATTGACCATGGTTTCTATTTGTTCGTTTGGGATGTTTGGTTGCTAACTAATGTAGACTAGTGTATGTCATTGTGATTGTAGAAGTGAATCTAGTATTTTGATGTTGGTGTGAATGTTATTGATTGTAGACTTTTATTTGTTGTTGGTAACTGTAGTCATGAGCTCAGAAATTTACAGTGGTCAAGGTTCAGAAATTTGTTTACGTTGGTGTCAAAATATTGACGCCGTATTTTCATTTGAAGTTTGTCTAAGTAAGTAATAGAGTGGCATTTCAAATGCCGCATGGGGCGGCATTTGAAATGCCGCTTGTGGCGTCATTTTAAAGGCCGCATGGAGTGGCATTTGAAATGCTGCCACAAGCGGCATTTTAAAGGCCGCCCTATGCGGCATTTGAAATGCCGCATCAGTATGTCGACAACTACGACATTTTAGATGTCGTAGTCTGGTTTTCTTAGACGTCATTTCAAAACAACAGAGTTCAACAAGGCATAACATACTTCGAACGATGCATAACATACTTCGAATGATCGTTTCATATATTTGTTAATCATATAACAAGTTTCTAATATCATTACGTTACATTTCAATTATCCTTCAACGATCTACATGGCCACAACGCCGAATACTTGTACCCATAAACCAACAATTTGTTTCGGTATTCAAGGTTCAACTTTTTCAAACGAGTAACTTCCGCTTGCATTTCTAAAGCATATTCCACCCCTTTAGGACATAGTGGTGGATCGAGCCACTTAAAAAACTTGCAGCATTCAACCTGATTTGGCCGAATCTTGTGATCGCTGTATCCAGTGCAGCGGTAGAAACGACGTCCAACGTTCCTATCATTTCTACAAACGACTACTTCGCATTCCTCTCCACAGTCACAAACTACACATGTAGCATGGGAGCTTGAGCTTGCACGATTTTGCCCGACCAAGGACAGCTAAAAGACGTGCATGGAGCGATTGTTGAACTGGGCTATCAACCGCGACTTCTCCACGTGATGTTCCACTATACTCATTTAGGGGTTCTTCTTAAAATTGTGTCTTTGGTATAAAATCAACTTTAAGGTTGGCGCCACTTGAAATCCCCTTTCCCCTATTTTGTTCGAATTCGTCGTGCATCTTAATCATTGTTACGTCATCAATTTTCCAATTGTCCATTATACACCTATGAATACAACCAAAAATACGTCGACAAAACTAATGTTGAAATTGAATGAGAAATATAATGCTTACCTTCGGCATGGCAATGTTGAATTGAAATATGAGGAGGGGTAGTTGCAAATTGTTGAAATTGGACGAGAATAATATACCAATACGAATCCTAGAGATTTTGCTGAAATAAATTTGAAAAAATTAGGGTGTGGGTGGAGTAGTTGCAAAAACTTAGGAAAATATATAGACAGCAGAGGTGCGGCATCTCAAATGTCGTTAATAGCATATTTTGAAATGCCACATCACGCGGCATTTCAAATGCCGCGTGCAAGCGGCATTTCAAATGTCGCGTGCATGCGGCATTTCAAATGTCGCTTACTCATTACTCCCTAATGCCTACAACTTTGATTAAGTCCACAATGAACTTTGAATACAATCTGCGTTAGAAGGCTAACAACAAAATAAATAAATATTGAAATAACATTTGCGTACAACATCATATTACATAAACATTTGTTTTCAAACAAACTACAATGCGTTCGAATTAGGATTACAAATAAAATAAAACAAAAACATTAAGTTGCTGTATTGCAACGATTTTTTTTACCAAGAACACCACATTTTTTGCACCTATTTCCTTTAGAGGTCTGCATCTCGTCCATTGTACCTTTAATTCTAGTTGAACGTGAGCGTCTTGGTTGTCTTTTAGCGACCGGAGGTAGGATCAATTGACTGTCACTTGAACTCCAATAGCGTTTATCTCGTACCAGGTGAAACTTAGGAGTTTAAGCTGTCGGGTATTTCACCGTGGAATACCATGTTGAGCCAAAGTCGTGATGGGCTCTATTTGCTCCATTGGAAACCATTGAACAAGCGACCATAACATGCATATATGGTAGGTGCACTAAAAGAGGGATGTTGCACGTACAAGAGCAACTGTTACCATTGATTAGTACTTTGAACTCGTCACCGAAATAGTGTACAACTTGCCACTCAGATTGACTAGATCGAATTATTCTTGCATGCCTAGCTTCATTAGCTCTTTCGGCGATCTTGGCTTCCCACTTCGGAATTAGACGGGAAGTTAGTTTTGCTGCTGCTTCTCTTCGTTGATAAAAATAATCAACCGACCTAAAAAAGGTGCGTGCAACTAAAGCTTTAACAGGTAAAGACCTAACTCCTTTACGAACACCGTTGAAACTTTCTGCACAATTGGTGGTCGTGACATGAAATTGACCGCCATCATCTTTACACAATGCCCAATTCTCCTCGTGCGCTCCCAAACTCTTTTTTATCCAATTGTGAGCCCTGATGCTTATATTTTTTATTTCTTCACATATTCTGATGTACTCGGCTTCTTCTACAGCACAAGCTGCAGCATAAAATAGTCCGGTTAATCGTTTTTCTCTAAACTTTGCAGCTTGAAAATTAGCTTTAAGATATCTAGTACAAAATCTATGTTTATGTGGAAAACACCATTTCGATTCCAACGCTGATGGTATTCCTTTCATTCGATCCGAAATGAAGATAATTAGTCGATTGTTAACACCGTGAATGGACCGCCGCATGTAGGCCAAAAACCACCCCCAACTATCTCCGGATTCAGACTCTACAATTGCATACGCTAAAGGGTATATGTGATCATCCGCATCAACAGTAGTGGCCACAAGTAGCATCCCTTTATATTTTCCGTACAAATGTGTCCCATCAATACATCACAACGGACGACAATGAACAAATCCTTCAATACAAGGTTCAAATGCCCAAAAAGCTTGATCGAAGACTCCATAATCATCGGTCGTAACATGTCCAATACTTTCCGGGTTCGATCTAGTTATTTCAGCAAAATATTACCTTAGACTACTATATGACTCCGTCCAATCACCATTTCCACCGCCTTACCCAGAGCTTTCCAAGCCTTCATATAACTAATTTTCACAAACAACTGTTCTTCCATCAAAACTTGTACTGTCCGGCTGTAATGTTTTGATCGGCTTTCATAAAAGGTAATATTTTTCCACTACAAAGTTAGATGTCACCTGCTTGTGGGTGGAGTTCACCGTTGGGTTTGCATAATTGTGTTTGCTAGGATATTTCCTTACAATCCAACAATTCTGCTCTGATTTTTTTGAGACAATAACATGAATTCTCCATGGACAATTTGCATCTATGTTACAAACGGCGGTGTATTTGGTTTTATTTGATTTTATTGCATTAAAAGAAATGGTATGCAAAATCGACCATTCGCTCAACTATTGTAACAACTTGGCTTTCGTCTCGAAAATCAAAGCAACTTTAAATCCATTCTGAACGCTTACGGTTGAAAATAGCTCATTGTTGAACTCAAGATTTGCAACGATTGACCTTGCCATAGTTTGTGCGTTGCACAAATCATCATCCAAAGGAACTTACATTTCCACCTCATCACTGTCTTCGAAAATATTGTCTTCAACCGAAAAATCATAGTTCAAAGGTTCATCGTTCACTTGCATACTACCTATCCACGACATGTCGTTCTCCACCATGTTCACTAAATCCATACTATTTACAGGGGGTTCATCATTAACATCTTCACTTTCCTCGCCGTCCATCTTAGTATCAACATCTTCGTTGTTAACGTTTACATTCTCTAAATCAGCATTAGATTGCGTAGCAATATCGTGCGCGAGGAATCCGCTATTCAAACATACGTATTACTTTAAAACCGGTACCGTAATTATTACCTACCAAATTTTGATTCTTCATGATACATACCTCTGACTAAGATCATATAACTCGGACGGAGTTGGATACATAAATTGAGACATATGGCATTGTGATGGTCCAGCGGAACTAGGTAGTGTTGGTCGACAAGGAAGATAACTGCATATAATGCGAAAAACTGTTAAGTAGTGCATAACTATCAAATTAATACGACTTAAATTTTATAAATAAATGTTTCACCTTCCAATCAAATGCGTAAAGCTGCCTTGACTTGGATAGGGGTATGCATACTGAACGCCATGTGGATAGGTCATACACGGAGGATATCCATATAGACCTTGTTGTTGATCGTACATCGCTGTCATAGTCGGATTAATGAAACTCGAGGAAGCGTTTCCGCGACTGATACTTACTGCCTCAACCGTTCTTCGGTGCTTCTCAATAACACTGTTAACTTCTTGTTCTCCTACGGATACTTCTACTTGCAAGCACCTGATTTTCCCAACAAACAGCTCAATTGATTTCGATGTCGCTGAAAACATTAGCTCCACATCGTCGTCATCCGCTATTTTAATGGCTTTCGATCCTGAGTCCGTCGGCCAGTTACACACTAACTCTATATCAAATTTTTCAGATTTTATCTTGGCCGCTTTATAAATCGATTCTTTCAGCTGCACCAAATTACAACCTTTCAACATTTTAGCTGGCTTACACGACCCTCCGACATATTTTCCACAATTAAGTTCATCAACAACTAATTCGCCATCGAAATAACAGATCGTTGGTACACACTTGAGAGTCATTCTACAATTTATTCAATCAACTAGTAACCTATTATCACTTGATACCAAACAGCAAATGAGATTAAAAAAATTTGAAGTAGGTTTCCAAAAAAAATGCATGCTATAGCTAATTCCTTATTGAAAAGGAAGAATTAGATATTGATCATCGTCTGTAACTGAATCCAATGAAGATTAAACTACAATATGCAAATAATTTAACAGTTTGGAGTTTAGAATTTTAGTAGATCTAAGAAAACTTTGAAAGAAGACAAACATAAAAAGATGGCTGCCTAATAAAACAGCAGAAATAGCGGCATTTGGGATGCCGCATACTGGCGGCATCTCAAATGCCGCCAGTGTGCTTTTGCACAATATACGTGTACTGGCGGTATTCGAGACGCCGGCAGCACACGTGGCGCCAACGTGCTGAAACCTGGTCTGGTTTTGTAAATAGTTTGCAAAGTGGTTTATTCTTGTAATTTGTTTATAAATTTGGCCTAAATACAAAATTTATCCTATATACAAAGAAGGATGTTGTGTTTTACTAATATAAATATTTTTCTTTCTTTCCCTACAACGGGTTTCATGTGCTCGTGCCTTGGTCACATTGTGGGCCTTCATTATCAATTTTTTTCTTTTAAGCTTTGAATGTTATCATGTATAATATACTTCTTCCTACAGCATTTGTGCTTAGGTTGGCTTCGTGTGTTATTTTTAGTGTACTTGCAAATTTTATGCATCATGCTTTATAATATTTAATCCCACTGATATGTATTGGTTTTTGTTTTAACATATATAGTTATATAGTGTTTTAGTATGCAGCTATAAAGCCTTTATGACCTGTTGCGTGAGTATATTTATTTCTTTCAAGTGCCAGCGTGTGTTATATTTAATGGTGCGTGAGTTAGGGGTAGTTCTGTATGTGTTTAGTGAGCGTGATGAACTAGTGCATGAGTATATTTTAGTGCAAATGTGTGTGTATGTGTATGGTGTGTAATATGTATGTGTCGTGTATCTATGAGATTTTGTGTGAGTTGCGTGACTTATATTTTGTTTTGTGCGTAATTATGCTTTGTATAAGTGTGGATATTCAAGAGTGTGTTGTGTGTGTACATTAGTATATATGTATATGTGGTTTGTGTATGTGCATTTGGATGTGTAGGAATCTGTATTTCCTTAAGTTACCTATTTCGCTATTATGTGTTTTGTGTACTTGATTTAGTATTGTATAATATTTGTTGTTATGGCATTGTTAGCTGATCCTTTTCATTACTGCAAATTATTGTTACATTATTTTCTTTGACTTTGTTGTTTTGGTGGTCATAAACGTTTATATACTGAGTTTTTCATTCTTATGTGTGTATGCATGCCTTCAAATCTTTATTTTCCCCTGTCCTGCTACTGTGTGTGTTTATGAAACTGATCCAAATTTTGTTATGTATTTTCATATGTATTATCCTTGTTTGCTCACCTTGTTTCACATGTTTCTGTGCGTGCGCGTTGGCACATGTTGCTAATAACCACACGTCTTCTGAAATATAGATGAACGTATATTTGTTACATATAAATAAACTAAAATATATATCTAAATGTAAGTATAAATCTAATGAATTAATAAAGTGAATTTTATTGATTTTGAGAGTTTATTTATAAAAGTGTGAAATTATCATTGATAATATAATATTTAGTTTTATAAATTATTTTTGTGATTAGAAATGCGTAAAAATGAGTTATTTAATATATTTAATAAATATCTTTTATTTCTACTTATTTAAATTAAAGAATGAGACATTAATTAATTATTGAAAAGTAAATAACAAGAATATCATTGAGTTTATTTCTTGTTACTTCATTACATAAAATAATTATTCCTACTTATAATAATATTTGATTTGAATATTAGTTCCTATTTAGTTGCAGCGTACATTAATTTGGAGTACATGGAATAATTGTCATGCAAAGTATTTATTTTTATATCTGTGTGGTGATATGAATTTATTTCCCATCCTGTAGTATTCAAATTAGAATATGAAATTATATGTTTTGAATGTTTTATTATCGATTCGATTATTTATATTTATTTTGAACGATCTATTCTTCTATTATTAGATTTCGATTTCTTTTTTTTTATTTGTTCCGAAGATATGAGTGATTCGCCATTAATATTGATTTAATTGATGATTTTGACATGACACTCTTTTGTGATTTTATCGGTTTATCTTCGCATAACGAGAAATTTGAATAAATGGTTTAGTGATACCGTCTGGTATGGAACTTTTGATTATACGTTTTCTTATTCATTAGACTTGTCATACAGAGATATCTAGTGTGGATTGCGTGTGGTTTTTGAACATTGAATAATTATTCGTGTAACATGCGGTGGTATCGTTTGATTATGCTTTGTAAGTAAATATCACTCAAACGGTGATATGCTCATATGTATTTGATGATACTCGCCACGGTATATGTAGACATGTGTTGACTTATGTGAACCGTATGATGGACTACGGTTGGAGATGTATACAGCTATAGGTTGAGTACCATATGATCATCCACCATGGGTCCAGCTCGCTTTATGTTTCGGAAGTGAACCAGATTGGCTACTATGCACCCTGGTGGCCTGAATGAGGGTTCGTGCCCCCAATCCGTGACAACTTATTTACTATTATGTTTAGCCTTATGCTAATGCTATGTGTGTAGTGCCTATGTGTCATATGGGCATAAGTGTCGGTGGTCGTGCCCGAAGTGGATATGCATTGTCGATCATATGGTGGATCGTTCTCACGTTATCAATAGGAGAGATGTTAGGTTAACCGATGACTGTAGGAGTCGTATCATATAAACCACATGTGGCTCCTGGAGCAAGCATACATGTTGTCAGTCTCTTGTCTGGTTCCGGTATATATGTGAATATAATGGATTGGCAAATATGTCTCATTTCTATAATGAGTTAACTAGACTAGAGACTGGTTGAGTCTAAAGTGTTGGCTATCCCCTTATATTCATACTCCTTGATGATTTGGTATTTTGAGATTGCCTTGCTTTATTGATGTAGCTTTGGCTTGGGGATGATTTATATTTATGATTTGTCTGATGTAGAATATGGTTTGGATGATTTGATAGGCTATCTCAAATTTTGTGTGTGTGTATTGATTTTGATGATGATTTCTGGATATGTATGATTCAACCAGTTGTGTTGACTACGTAATTGCTGGTTTGATATGTTTCAAATAGGTGATGACAACTTTTGATATCAGAAATGACTATTTATATGGAGAGATATTTAGGTTATGTAATGCTTTAAGGATTGTTCTATGTGCGCGCACACACATACTTTGACATGTCGTCTAGTGTTTTGAGTATCTTTGATAGTGATATCATATTATTCTTTCTTGTTATATATTAGATCATCATACTTATGATCCTTGATTAGACATAGTCTGACCTGTGTGTCATTTTATAAAACTGAGTTAGTCCAGGACATTTTAGGCATAGAATTGACATGACCCGTATTTATTTTAGTGGGTTTAGAGGAGAATATTAGGATGTTGTATAGTATTTATATAACATTTAGTCATTGTACATATATATTCATGACAATGAGCTGTATATTGATTTTATATCACATAACGTTGTGATAATTGACATTAGAGATATTTATATATAAACCGTATCATATGTTACACACAATAGTATTTATTTTCACATTGTTTGACTCTCTGTTCTCTATTATTTAGTACAATATGTGTTGTTCTATCCATGGGGCACATGTGTTTATCACTTTATATCAATACATATAAATTAGTTATTATTTTGATATTTTAATATGTAACAGTGTTAGTCCAAAGGAATATTCACGTATGTTCCCCATAGTGTCTCATTCTCCATATTATCTGACAGTATTACCCTGTAATACTCTTGGATAATATAAGTATAGAGGCGGGATGTCATAGTTGGTATCAAAGTAGGTTCAAAACAATACATTGTAAATAAGAGACACAAGTCTAAACTTTAGATGAGACTTAAAAGTCCTTGTCCCTTTAGGTAGTTTTCTACAATAAGAGATAGTATTTTATATATAATTATGTATGTAGGATGATTACTGGAGAAATCATCCGGGATGTATTTAATATTTGGAAAACTAAAAATTTATTTTCTCTTATTTCTTTTAAGTATGTGAAATATTATGATTAGAGTAGCAAGTATAAAAGGAGTTAGTCCAACCAGTAGAATTTATATTTATAATTTTGGATGGTTTAGTATTGCATTGTAATGTTTGGGTTGAGTTATTGCGTATTTGAGTTTCGATTTGTTTTTATCAGAGTGCGGAGTGGAGTTGTTGATTTTTAGTATTCGGGTATAATTTTAGCAATGCTAGCCGACTTTAGAGTGGACCATGCCACTGCATAAATAATGGAAAAATAGATGTTCTGCACATGCACAGAACAACTAAGCGAGAGTAAAGAGCCCACACCACAATCAAAAAAATAAAGCACAGGAGCTAGGAAAAAAAGAGCCTAATCTACTAAATAAAAAGACTACGCGCCGTCCGAAGAGGAACAGCCTGTACCCTCAACAGAGGAGGGGCCAATAAGAAGTACAAACCCAGAGAAAAGGGTTGCTAGATTAGGCACATAACCCTCCGAAGATGGTGAGTAACTAAACTTCCTATCCCAACTAACGTCATAAAACTTAGTTTTATTCTTTTCTCCAATCTCACCTTCCTAATAAGGGACAGTCCCTCACCTTCGATGTGATATATAAGAAAATGACTCTCACCCACAACATCACTGATACAGGCATAATAAAAGTCAGACTCGGGGGTACCTCATTTCAAAAGGAGCATGAATCCTTGCCCGCTCCTTAGAATTCCAAGCAATGGAATAAAAAAAATAGAGGTAGTAAGCTCAATCTAGGCCTCACTAGCAGGAGCCACAATAGTAGGAGCAACAACAGAAGGAGCGATAACAGAAGCAGCATGCTTAAAGGGAGGATCCATGGTAGCAGAGGGAGGAACGACAGGGGCATCATTAATGGTAGCATCACAAACTGGAGTGACAGATGGAAGAGAAGCAACTTTCGGAAACCATTTTCGGATTGGAGGTCGAGGAAGTGGAATCCGAGCAGCAAGGGTGATGAAGAGCGTACCTCTGAAGGTCGCGGCCGACCTAACCTAGGTCGTGAAGGCGAAGATCACGAAGAAACCCAAATTGTCGAAGCTTCCTCCAACCTAACTCGCGACCCTAGATCGCTTCCCCTCCTTCGTATGCCGTGACCTATTCCATCACCGTATGCCGCGACCTATCCCATCACCGTATGCCGCGACCTAACCTCCCTACACGACCTAACATTCATCGCGAACTAACCCTAGGTCGCGCGCGTGACATAATAGTATAGGTCGCTGACCGAGCTTCCCTAACTCGCGAGACGTAGAGCCCCGGTAAATCTCGTGAAGCCCTAAGTCACTCCCTCCTTTATACCGCAATCATTCCCAGTTAAGTCGCGAACGACATAACTATGTCGTTAAAGTTCCTAGGTCGCGAAATTTAAGTCGCGAGAGGCCCTGGGTCGTTGTAGTGATTCTTAAGTCGTTCAAGTGCCAGAAGTGAGCAGTGTTGAATTTTTTTCCTTAAGTCGCCTGATTTTTAAGTCGTCTTGTACTTAGGTCGTAGGTCGTTGAGTTTAGGTCGCTGATGACCTAGCATGAGTCGCTGTGTGTTTAGTTCGTGTTTGGTAAGTTTGTGTTGTGTTGTAAAGGCTATAAATAGCGGAGTTGAGTCATTTGTAAAGGTTGTTGAAATTTGAATAAAATTTGGTTTGTTCTTTGAGCCTCCATTTTTAAATTGGTAGTCGAGAATTATCTCCTATCTCCACTTCGGCATTCGAGTGCGCTCGAATCAACGAACGTTGAAGCTAATTCGCGGAATCAAGTGCGCTTGATCAACGCTCAAAGAATTGTAGATCTTTCTTCACGGTATCGTGCGCGATCAACGTGTCGAAGATTGCTAAAATCTGGTATCTTCGAGATCAACGGATTTGGACCTTTTCGGTATTCTTAAATCCATCGATTCTTCGTCTATTCACCGATTATTTTCGCTAATCGTGTGAGATCCTGGACAGATTCGATTTACATCGTCGAATTCGCTTCCCACGCTGCGTCAGTTTGGTATCAGAGCTAGATCGCAAGAAGTTTGTATTATTTGGAGACTTAGGTTTCGAGAATTTGAAGTTTGAAGATCGGATTTGCAAATTGTTGAGAAGTTTGGTGTTCATCGTGTTCATCGTGAAGTTGCAACAAGTTGGGAGTTTCGATCCATCTCACTTCAGATCAAAGTTCGGAAAGTGTTTGAAATTTATTCTTGAGTTTGTTTGAAGTTCAATCATGCCTCCGAGACGATCTCAACGTCATCGCAATATTAATGCTTCGTACGGAAGAGAAGAGGCCGATGAAATGGAACAACGAATCAACGAGAGTTTCACTGAAAACTTGAATGAAGGAATTGGTCGATTAGAGAGAATGATGCTTGAAATGAATCAAAATCGAAGAAGAGTTTCACCTGAATCGAGCCATGGGAGAAGTAGAGTTTCACCACATTCATATAGGGAGAGAAGAGAAGATCATGATCGTAGAAGTGTTGACAATCGTGATAGGAATGCAGATCGAAGAAGTGGTGGTAGAAGAGAGGTTGGTGGTCGTGATCGACATCGATATACTTCGGACTTTGATGAGGAGTTTGATGGTGATAGAGGTAGTGTGCATTATCGAGATCGAGGTCAAGTACGAAATCGAGACAGAGATTTTGAAGATGACCGTAGATGGGAATCGGGAATGAAGATGGAAATTCCAGAGTTCAAGGGTGGAATGGTTGCAGAAGAATTTTTGGATTGGTTGTCTAATGTTGAAGAGATCTTTGATTTCAAGGAGGTACCGAAAGATCGTCGAGTGACGTTGGTTGCTACTAGGTTGAGGGGGAGAGCTATGGCGTGGTGGCAGCAAACCAAACTTACACGAGAACGGATGGGGAAGTCGAAGATTGTTGACTGGGAGAAAATGAAGAAATTGATGAAAGCTACATTTTTACCTTACAATTATTAATCACTCATGTATCAGAGATTGCAGAACTTGAGGCAAGGGACAAAGACTGTTAATGATTATGCTGACGAGTTTTATCAACTGATTGCTCGAAATGACATTATGGAGACAGAGGAACAGTTGACTGCTAGGTTTGTTGGAGGTTTGCGAATGCAGATCCAGGATATGGTTAATATGTTCGACCCGAGATCTGTGGCTGAAGCGCACCAGAAGGCGTTGGCTTGGGAGAAGCAGGGAAGACGAGGAGGTGGTGTGTTTACAAATTCCAACAATCAAGTGAAGGGTGCCAGTGGGAGTTCCAATGTTTCTAAAGTTGTCAGTAAACCAGTTGTGAATGAGGCTGCGAAAGCAAAGGTCAACAACAGTTTCAAATGTTATAATTTCCTGGAAGTGGGTCATAAAAGTAACGAATGTCCAAAGCCAAAGAAGAGAACGATGATTGCTGAAGTTGAAGGCGAGGATGTTGGTGAAGGTGATTCTAGTCCAGTGGAGGAAGATGAGCAGGATATTGCGTCGGGAGATGAAGGATGTAATCTAATGATGAGGAGGTATTGTTTAACACCGAAGCAAGAGGATGAGGCTAGTTGGTTGAGGAGCAACATTTTTCAATCTACATGCACTATTCTGGGAAAAGTTTATGATTGATGCAGGAAGTTGTGACAATATTATCTCTACTGAAGCTATGAGAAAGTTGAAGTTGAAAACGGAGAAACATCCTAATCCTTACAAGTTAGTGTGGTTAAGAAAAGGAGGAGAGGTGAAGGTGGACAGGCGAGTTCGAGTTCCATTTTCTATTGGGAAGAAATATAAAGACGAGATCTGGTGTGATGTGGTTGAGATGGATGTTTGTCATTTGCTTTTGGGAAGACCATGGTAGTATGATCGAGCAGTGCAACATGATGGCCGGACCAATAGCTACAATTTTATGTTTGAAGGCGTTAAGATTATTTTAGTTCCAAAAAAGAGACCACAGGGAGAGAGCAAGTCAGAAGAGATTGAGGAGCTTAAAACTTTGCTGACTTTGAAGGAATCTGTTGAAGAAGTGGAGGAGAGTCCTGAAGTATTTTTGTTGATTGGACATGAAGCTACTGAATCCGTTGAAGTCCCATAGGAAGTGAAGCCGATATTGGAAGAATTCAGTGATGTGTTTCCAGAAGAGTTACCAAAGGAGCTACCGCCTTTGAGGGATATTCAACATCAGATTGATCTTGTGCCAGGATCAGTATTACCTCACAGGCCACATTACAAGATGAGTCCTAAAGAGCATGAAGAATTAAGAAGGCAGGTGGAGGAGTTGTTTGAACAAGGGCGTGTTCAGGAGAGTTTGAGTCCATGTGCTGTGCCAGCCTTGTTGGTACCGAAGAAGGATGGGACGTGGAGGATGTGTACGGACAGTCGGGCTCTTAATAAAATCACTGTGAGATACAGATTTCCTATGCCGAGGTTTGATGATTTGATAGATCAGTTGAGTGGGGCAGTGGTGTTTTCAAAGATTGACTTGAAAAGTGGATACCATCAAATTCGTATTAGACCGGGTGATGAGTGGAAGACTGCTTTCAAAACTAGGGAAGGTTTATATGAATGGTTGGTTATGCCATTTGGTTTATCAAACGCTCCTAGTACTTTTATGAGAGTGATGAACCAGATTTTCAGACCATTTGTTGGGAAGTTCGTTGTTGTTTACTTTGATGATATTTTGATTTATAGTGGGAGTACGGAAGAGCACATCCAGCATTTGCGAGAAGTATTGTTGATTTTACGACAAGAGCATTTTTATGTAGCAACAAAGAAGTGCGTGTTTATGACAGACAGTGTTTTATTTCTGGGGTATGTTCTGTCAAAGGAAGGTATTCAAGTGGATGAAAATAAAGTGGAAGCTGTTAGGAGTTGGCCACGGCCAAAGACAATTACTGAATTGAGGAGTTTTCATGGATTGGTATCTTTCTATCGAAGATTCATTCCACATTTTAGCAGTGTGATGGCACCTATAACTGATTGCATGAAAGGAAAGAAGTTTGCATGGTCAGAGGAAGCAGGGGTTGCTTTTGAGAAGGTCAAGACACTTTTGACGACAGCACCAATTCTGGTACTGCCGAATTTTCAGTTGTTGTTTGAGTTGCATACTGATGCTTCGAAGGTCGGAATTGGTGGAGTTTTGAGTCAGAATGGAAGACCAGTTGCTTATTTCAGTGAAAAATTATCTGGAACCAAGATGAGATATAGTACATATGATGTAGAGTTTTATGCGATTGTTCAAGCCGTGAAGCACTGACGACATTACTTGTTTCAGAAGGAGTTTGTTCTTTACACTGATCATGAGGCGTTGAAACATCTACAAGGGCAGGACAAGATTTCAGCGAGCACGCTTCGTGGATAGCATATCTACAACAATTTACCTTTGTTGTGAAACACAAATCAGGGGTGACAAATCGTGTAGCGGATGCTTTGAGCAGGAGGAATCATTTGTTGACAACGTTGAAGGTTAAAGTGACAGGATTCAAATTATTGCCAGAGTTGATTGAGGAGGATCCTTACTTTGCAAAGTTTGTTGAGAAAGTTAAAGATGGGAATACTGATGAATTTGTGTTGGTTGATGGATTCTTGTTCAAGGGGAATCGATTATGCATACCAGACTGCAGCTTGAGAATGAAGATTATCAAAGAGTTACATGAAGAAGGCCATGTAGGCAGAGATCGTACATTGCAGTTGATTTCTCAATCTTATTTTTGGCCATCAATGAGGAAAGACGTAGAGAGATTTGTGGAAATGTGTCATATCTGTCAGGTTTCGAAGGGAACAACGACGAATGCGGGATTATACATGCCATTACCCGTGCCTACTAAACCATGGGTTGATATTAGCATGGATTTTGTGTTAGATTTGCCGAGAACTCAGAGGGGAAATGATTCTATATATGTTGTAGTGGACAGGTTTTCGAAGATGGCGCATTTCATAGCCTGTAAGAAGACAGCCGATGCCGTCCGAGTTGCTCAATTATTCTTTAAAGAGGTGTATCGATTGCATGGTTTACCCGAATCTATTGTTTCTGATCGAGATAATAGATTTTTAAGCCATTTTTGGTTGAGTTTGTGGAAGATGGTCGGAACGAAGCTGTATTTTAGTAGCGCTTACCATCCGCAAACTGATAGGCAAACAGAGGTGGTTAACCGATCGTTGGGAAATTTACTGAGATGTCTTGTGAAAGATAATTTCAAGAGTTGGGATTTGAAGTTGTGTCATGCTAAATTTGCTCACAATCATGCAGTTAACCGAAGTACAGGTTTCAGTCCATTTCAGATTGTATATTCAAGCTTGCCAAAGGGGCCGTTGGATTTAATGATAGTGCCACAACCGAAGGGGACAGTTAAGCGGGCTGCTGATTTTGTTGATGGGTTGACAGAATGCCATAGAATCGTTCAGGAATGATTGGAGAAGACGAATGAGAAGTATAAACAACTGGCTGATAAGAAACGAAGGAATGTGGACTTCAAAGTGGGTGATTTTGTTTACGCAGTATTGACGAAAGATCGTTTCCCAGTTGGAACTTACAACAAGTTGAAATCACGAAAGATTGGTCCAGTAGAAATCCTGAAGAAGATCAATGATAATACGTATCGGTTAAGGTTGCGGAAGAGGTTCATACTTCAGATGTTTTCAACGTTAAACATTTGATTCCGTATTATGGGGAGGAACTTATCGAAGATGACGAGAGTATGAATTCGAGGACGAATTCCTTTCAACAAGGGGAGGATGATGAAGAGCGTACCTCTGAAGGTCGCAGCCGACCTAACCTAGGTCGTGAAGGCGAAGATCACGAAGAAACCCAAATTGTCGAAGCTTCCTCCAACCTAACTCGCGACCCTAGATCGCTTCCCCTCCTTCGTATGCCACGACCTATTCCATCACCGTATGCCGCGACCTATCCCATCACCGTATGCCGCGACCTATCCCATCACCGTATGCCGCGACCTAACCTCCCTACACGACCTAACATTCACCGCGAACTAACCCTAGGTCGCGCGCGCGACATAGTAGTATAGGTCGCTGACCGAGCTTCCCTAACTCGCGAGACGTAGAGCCCCAGTAAATCTCGTGAAGCCCAAAGTCACTCCCTCCTTTATACCGCAATCATTCCCAGTTAAGTCGCGAACAACATAACTATGTCGTTAAAGTTCCTAGGTCGCGAAATTTAAGTCGCGAGAGGCCCTGGGTCGTTGTAGTGATCCTTAAGTCGTTCAAGTGCCAGAAGTGAGCAGTGTTGAATTTTTTTCCTTAAGTCGCCTGATTTTTAAGTCGTCTTGTACTTAGGTCGTAGGTCGTCGAGTTTAGGTCGCTGATGACCTAGCGTGAGTCGCTGTGTGTTTAGTTCGTGTTTGGTAAGTTTGTGTTGTGTTGTAAAGGCTATAAATAGCGGAGTTGAGTCATTTGTAAAGGTTGTTGAAATTTGAATAAAATTTGGTTTGTTCTTTGAGCCTCCATTTTTAAATTGGTAGTCGAGTGTTATCTCCTATCTCCACTTCGGCATTCGAGTGCGCTCGAATCAACGAACGTTGAAGCCAATTCGCGGAATCAAGTGCGCTTGATCAACGCTCAAAGAATTGTAGATCTTTCTTCACGGTATCGTGCGCGATCAACGTGTCGAAGATTGCTAAAATCCAATATCTTCGAGATCAACGGATTTGGGCCTTTTCGGTATTCTTAAATCCATCGATTCTTCGTCTATTCACCGATTATTTCCGCTAATCGTGTGAGATCCTGGACGGATTCGATTTACATCGTCGAATTCATGCATGCCCAAAGGTCTGACAGGACGTACAATTCTCAGGGTTCCAAGTGTAGCGAACTCTGACCTTAGCATAATGGCCCTCATCAAGTCTAACTTTTAAGACCGAAGGAAGAGATTAGGTTGGAGTTATTTCAATCAGAGCTTTAGCAAAAACTAATCTCTTCCTAGCCACAGTATTAGCATCATAACAGATTAACTTACCAACAAGACCTGCAAGCCAATCAATCCCAATAAGAGGCCACGTGATAAATGGAATGTGAGAAAAGTGGACCCAAACATGTGTAGATAAAACCTGAGCTCCAGCCCTATCCACAGACGGACTCCATGTTGTAATAATGAATGGTTTCCCTTCTATGTGAATATGATCAGCTTCTAGAATACGCTGTCTCTTATCACTACGTGAGAATTTAAAATAGAATATTTCATTATCAAAATGAACACTCTAGCCCTCTCTAGGCTTCCAAACCTGATTGCATCTAGCCTTAACAAGATGATAGGAAGGATTGGAGCACAAGAAAAATCCAACCAAAAAATCTTTCCAATAAAAAACACCCGCCTCAATCACTTCCTTCGGAGGAATCATTACACCGTTCATTTCAACATTATCAAAGGAACGAGGAGAATGAACACCTGCATTCCTCGGCATTTTGATGAACAAAGACGACCACGAAGGAGCAACCATAGAAGGAGAGGGTTCCTCTAGGTTGGCAAGATTAATAGCAGGCAATGACCGACAAAAAGAAGAATAGTTTAAGGCGATATCGGGCTCGGCATTACCACAAGCACCTGAAGAGTAACCACGCAAATGACCACAGTCAAAAGAATTGGACCCAGCTGCCCCAAGCACAGAATCACGAATGTCATTGGCATCAGAGGCAGCAGCCAACTGCCCATTAACACAATCATTAAACACAATTTCAACGTTATTTTTATTTGTTTCAATGTTCGATCCAACAACAGACTGCGACCAAGAATTATTTTCAGTAGAAGCCAATAGAAGAGAAAAAGCATGCTCACTAATTATCGAAGGGCGGACAGGAAATGAGAAGCGACACCTTGGGGAGAGGACATATAAGATAGCAGACACGCAAGTGGGTAGCCATTGCTCGACTTAACCAAGGCATCAACACTAACATCATTCACTGGGACTTTGAGAGCTAACACTTATGGTTCCAGATGAGAAGGTGAAGGGCCAGGCGCACAGGCGACGAGAGACGAGGCACCAAACTTAAAGCCAGATCTAGTTACAGAGCCATCCAGTTCTGGCAAGACGGGCTTTTTCTTCTTCTTCTTATTTTGAGGCATGAGAGAGGGATTAGGCGAAAGCGATGGGGGGAGAGGAGGAAATATAAGAAGAATAAAAAGAGCTCGGTTGAGAGAAGAAAGGCATTCCTAGAGAGACGCCATGACCAGTAGTTTTTGGCAAAGCGATTCACACACTCTAATTATCAAAGTTAAAAAAATATTTAATTACTTGGAAATGTTTTAAAAAAAATTAATAATTTTTTGATAGAAGCAAAGGTTTATCATGTATAAATATTGGTTATTATTATTATTAAGTGATTTTAGTAGCAAAGCGAATGTTTTAATTAGAAATCATTTGAAATGTATATACGATAAGTGAAGTATCAAATGGAGATTTGAAAGATACTTTTATTAATTGCGAAAATGAGATTAAAGGAAAAAAAAATTAATTGTAAATTATTGTTTGTGGAATATGTTAAGGATTCATGGATGAAAATTTTAATTTCAAATACAACTTGAATAGAAGAGGAATGAAATTTTTGGAAAAATATATGTAATATAAATGAAAGAAAAAAAAAATTAAATGAAAATTTTCAAGATTTCATAAAGCATTTTTTCTTTGAATAAATGTTTTGATATTTAAAATAAAGTGAAATAATATAATTGAATTGGTATAATAGATTTGTTATAGATTCTTTCTTATGGAAAATTGCGAAAATTCAATTTTGTTAAAGGGGAAGTCTATAATAATCCAGTTTTAAGTCATAATCAATTTAAGATAATAATAGCAACTTAGTTAATTAAATTGGAATTTGGAGATTTATTTGTGTAGTTGGTTAGAAATTATTAAATAAGAAGTATTTAATTTGTAAAAATATGGCATTTAAAAGTAAAAATAAGAAATTGTGGAAAATAAATTCTATAAACATGATGAGATTAAAATATATTATTAGGTTAGAAAAGAAATGGTTTTTAAAATAGAAAATTATAATTATTTGTATTGAATAGAATGTTGTTATAAAAAAATATATACACGCACGCACGCAGATGCACCTATTTTTATAATTCCTTGGCCCAAGCCCAAATATCAAACCCAAGTTATCTCTAGACTTGTCTATTTCTAAATTTTTCTTATTCAATTGTTTTATTTCAATATACGCTTCTTTTTCAATAACTACTGGGGAAGCTCACGCACACTTCATAGCCCTATTATCATCTTCATGAAGCATCATTTTCAGTATCTTCCGCACCATTTAAATTAGAAAACAAATTGTATAAATTAATAATAAATCATGGAGTTCAAGTATGAGCTTCTATTAATTATTTAACATCTTTAGCGCAAAATTAGTTTGATGCGGTGCTGGCTTGCATATACTCAATAAGGAAAAGGAAATTGAGAAACACGCCTCATTCGGGTGAGAAATTCTTTCACAAATTCTATGTTAATCGGAATAATTTATATACACACACACATACATATATATTGTCTATTGAATTGTGCAAGTTCCTATATATCATTGCTTGAATAAATCATTACGCATTTGTCACCCTACATGCGTATGTAGCTGAGCATATTTTAGGGGTTGCTTGTGTATGTTTTAAGGGTGTTGAGTTTGGTCATGCACTCGCTGCTTTTGTTTTGCCTAGTGTAATCTTTACTTGGTTATTTTTTTGGTTGTTTCATTTGTGTCCTTCGTTCGGTTGCTGCCTTTGTTAGCACCCTAGTTTCATTTGCACGTTTGGAAATTCTACACTGTGCACTGCTTTGTTTTGTGCACTGGTTTGTGGGTTTGTGTCGGTGTAAGATAATATGTGCGTGTAATATATTGTGTTTACGTGCGTATGTGTGGGTGCTGTGCGTGTGTTAGAATGTGTTTCTCAGTTTTGTGTATGCGCATGGGTTGCGTGAGTACAGTAGGGTATAAATGTGAGTGTTCTATGTATTAGCAGTGTGTAGTGTGTGTTTGAATGTGTGAATGTCTATGTGTGATGTGTATTTACATATATTGAAGGGTGTTGTATTTTACTAATGTAAACATTTTTTTCTTTCCCTACTTCAGTTTTCATGTGCTCGTACTTTGGATACATTGTGAGCCTTCATTAGCAATATTTGCTTTTAAGCTTTGAATGCTATTATGTATAATATTACTTCTTCCTGTAACTTTTGTGCTTTAGTGCTTATCTCAGGATGGCTTCGTGTATTATTTTTAGTGTACTGGCAAATTTTGTGGTTCATGCATTATAATATTTAATCCTACTAATATGCATTAGCTTTTGTTTAACATGTATATTTATTTAGTCTTTTTGTATGCGACTATAAAGCCTTTATGGCCCGTTGCATGAGTATTTTTATTTATTTCAAGTGCCAGTGTGTGTTATATTTAATGATGTGTGAGTTAGGGGTAGGTCTGTGTGTGTTTAGCAAGCGTGATGAGATAGTGCATGAGTATATTTTAGTGCAAATGTTTGTGTGGTGTGTAATATGTATGTGTTGTGTATCTGCGAGATTATATATGAGTTGCGTGAGTTATATTTTGTTTTTGTGCCTAACTATTTGTATGAGTGTGGGTATATATGTATATGTGGTTTGTGTATGTGCATTTGGATGGGTAGGAGTTTGTATTTACTTAAATAACCTATTTTACTGTTGTGTATTTTGTGTAGTTGATTTTGTAGAGTAGAATATTTGTTGTTATGATTTTATTAGCTGATCCTTTTCATTATTGCAAATTGTTGTTACATCAGTTTCTTTGTTTAACTTTGTTGTATTTGGGGCTATAAACATTTATTTGCATAAAAATTCCCAAATTAAGACCAAATAAAAAACATATTTCAATTTTAGACCTGAATCGGAACTTATTACAAAAATAAGCCTTATTTTGCGTAAATATGGATTACGCAAGTGTATTTTTGCTTAAAATAATTATACATCCGCAAATTGGATTGCACAAGTGTTTAAAAAAAATCAAAATTTTATGCTTGAGCATTTATGCAATGCGCAAGTATAATTTTTGAAATATTTTTTTACACTTGGATTGCACATGTATAAAATGCTGAGGGAAACAAAACGAAGCCTATTTCTGTAATAAGTTTGAAATGAGACCTAATGTTGAAATGGAGATTTTTTTGGGGCCTAATTTGAAATTTTTTCCTTTATTTACTGAGTATTTCATTCTTGTGTGTGTATTCCGCTAAATCTTTATTTTCCTCTATCTTGCTATTGTGTGTGTTTTGTGAACCCGATCCAATTTTTGTTGTATTTTTTTAAGTTTTAGTCTTGTTTACTAACCTTGTTTCACTTGTTTCCATGCGTGTGCATTGGCACATATTATTTGTAACGACCCACTATTTCGTGTCATTCGCATCCGCACATGTCGGACTTGAATTACTCAAAATATCAGATTGTTAATTTATATTTGGCAAAACTCGTCATATATAGTAAATAAATAATCACAGAATCAGAGACATAGAGTAATATAACAATAAGCAGCGGAATAGATAGATAGTAGTTCATGAAGCTATTATATAAACAACAAAGTATGAATATAAAATACAACAGAATATCTCAAATACAGTGAAGTCTCGAATACTATAGTCAGATAACAAAATCTGAACACATCACTGGAATCAACTGAATGACTAAAAGCTGAATCGATAGTTGGGTCTCCAAGCGAAGGTCCAAACTCCAAAGGTGAGTCTCAAATGTTATATCACTCAGTCTGACCTGAGCGTAAAGCAAAACACAAAACACTCGAGTCAGGATTAACATTCTTATATCAATAAATCCAATTCAAGTGAAATACAAGTCACTCTAAGGATGTTTGGATATCTATCTTCTAAGGATCCGTGGAACTATCTACTATGTAGTAATATACGCTATTATAGTATGTCTATAGTAAAGTAAAAGATATTAAAATATCGTTAGGGCGTTACCCATATCCCCCTTAACACATTTTTTATATTTCCATAGTCTATACAGTACTGTAACTCCCCCCGTAAACTGGAGGGCTATCATAGGGCACTACATGGGTATGGTATAAAACAAACTTGTAGATGGCGCGCTAGGGCATGCGATAAGGCACTCGAGGCAATGCAAGGGTAGATATACCGTTTGCGGATCCGGACTGGTGGTAACGCATATCAGCTACTACCGTCCACCTCATGACACACTCCCAAATCAAAGGGTGCATCTAATCAATCACAAAAGCAACAGAATGGTATCGAAGAAATGTGCCCGATCGGAGGAATGACGTCACTTGGCCCGATATGGCTCCTGTTTTAGCCGCATCAAGCTGATACCTAGGAGTCAGGGTCACATAAATACCATACAGAATCATCACCAAACCATCCTACTTCATTTTGGAATCTCCACCACGTACACAGTTGTTAAAGTAGTTTTTGATATTGGCAGAGAGTATGACAATATCTGATCCCGGTCTCTTTAACAACCAAACGTTATTATAACACTGTGGTCATTTCAAAATAGTTTATACTTAAAAACCAGAATATTATATCCATTTCAAAACCATATCAATACGATATAAATTTTCACTTCAAATATTCTCATTTTCAGAATTATAGCACTTTCAAAGTTATAACATTTCGAAACCAAATACTTGAAATTATAACACTTTCAAAACATAATACTTTGAAATTCATAAATTTGAAAACATAACTTCCACCACTTAAATAGTTTAGATATTAAAATAGTATATATAATAAAATAGTTTATAAAGAAAAATAGTTTATATAAAAGAGTTAAAAGTTGAAATAGTTTATATTAAAAGAGTTAGTATACTAAAATAGTTTATAACAAAAATAGTTTATGGGGAGAATAATTTATAAAGTAAAATATATAAATAGATTTAAATATAATTTAAAAATACTTTATATAATAAATAGCTTTCTCAAATTTCGCAAATTGATTCCAAATCAAATCAAATTCCAAAATTCAAATTTAATCCATTCTCAAATCAATTCAGTTTCTCAATAAACCATTTCAAATTATATCGATTTCAAATACAGATTTTTAACCACAAAATAAACCATTTCAATTTCAATATTTTTAAAGCATTAACTATTCAAACATTTGAAAACTAGATTTGATAATTCCATATATATATATATATATATATATATATATATATATATATCAAATTCACTTTGCTATTATTTAGTTTTGAAATATTTACTTACTAAATCCAACATCATTTAAATAAAACCTCAAATTTTAAATAACTAGGTATTTCCTTACATATATTTAAACTTGAAATATTCATTTAATCACATTAAGCAAAAATCAAGTTATAAAAATCATATCCTTTAAAATCTCAAATTCAATAAGTTTCAAATCGATTTAATTAAATAAAATTCTTAATTAAATACTATTTCAAATAAATTCAAATTTATCTTCCCAACCTTATGTATAAAAATCATTATAAATCTGTTTTGAATTATAATTTCAAAACTAACTTATAACCTTAAAAATTTCAAACATATAAATTTAAATATCTAAATTTTAAACCTTTATAAAATAACATATACATATGATATCTTAAAATATATTTATTAAAACCAAAATATTCGTTTCAAAACCTTGAAAATCATTTTTGATATATATATATATATATATGTATGTATGTATGTATGTATGTATATGTATGTATGTATATACCAGCGGTGTCTATATATAATTTTATATTCTATGGTCAAGTGATATGGATATTTATCATTTCAATCCGCAAATTAAATATATACGGGTATATATCATTTCAACCCGCAATCCCAAATTCAATTCAATGAAAATCGCTTGAGTTTATCATTTCAACCCATAACGATTTTCTCATATTTTACAGATCGTTCGGGTATGTATCATTTCAATCTATAGGGAATTCTATACTAACAGGGAACTTGCAGAGTGATAACAGATATGAAAATAATAACAACATGCATATATCATTAGTGATTAAATAAAATATAAACAATAGGATATGGTGTCATATCCCACGGGTGAACAGTTACAGATAATAACATATATATAACAATTTAAATAACTAACAGCAGCATATTTCAATTGTCATTTCAATTGAAATCCAATTTAATAAATATAAGAACGTTAATCGTGAGCGATTGCTCACCTTTTGAGGCTAGAGAGATTTGACGATGAAATTGGTCAACGAATCTAAGCATGAATTTCAAAGTAAAGCAAGATTGGGCATGAATTCGACGAATAGAGCTAATAAAAGGAATCGATGAGAACAAACGAATTAGCTTGATATAAACGGAATATATATATGTATGTATGTGTGTATATATATATATATATATATTTTAAAAAATACTCATAACAATATATATAACAGTTAAGATCATATATAATATAACTTATACTGTAACGTCTTGAAGCACAGTTCATATATATTATAACTTTATAATACACGTACAACTCTATTATGGCATAACTTTATAATACACATACAACTGTATTATAATACATTATAATATAACTTTATAATACACGTACAAATATAAGTAAGGTTCAAACACATAACACAATATATATGACATATCAAACCTTTTGTACCTAATGAACAAAAAAACATATATAACTAACAATTAAATTTGATATAAAACATACATATTCATATAATATTACATATATACACTCATTTGAAGAATCAAAACACAGCTCTGCATAACATATTCAGGAAAAACAAGTATACTTACATTTTATAATATACGCAGGCTTCAGACAAAAATTGGAAAATGTAAATATATATAGCCTCTGACAATAAAATACTTCTATATAAGATTAGAAACATATATATATATATATATATATATATATATATATATATATATATATATATATAAATATAGTTGATTCAATCTACCCTGTAAAATTAACGAATACATAATCCATATATATATGTGTGTGTGTGTGTGTGTATAAATTTCAAATTTTTATGTACATATGTATGCGGCACGTATATAACTAAAATATATAAATAACACAAACAATTACCTATGCAAAGAAGAAGAAAGGCACAGTGGCCAGGCTCGTGTGGTGGTGCCATGACAGCGAAGTGGTGGGGCTTGTCGCGGTTGCTCGGGTGAGTGACTGGAAAGTCTGGCATGGAGGCAAAAGAGCTCGGTGGAGAAAGGTGAAGGCTGAGACGTGGCTTGCTTGGGTGTCTGCAAGAGAGGGGGGTAGTGGAGCACGGCTCTGCTTAGGTTTGTGGCGAGGGTGGAAGGCGCGAGTTGATGGGGGTGCGGGGGACGTGTGGAAGAGGCACGAAGGATAGGAATAGAAATAGGCCACAGGAGAAATGCAAAAACTGTACTATAATATGAATATATATTCAACTGAAATGTTAGGAGTAAGAATATAAACAGAAACGTTAGCCATGAATTTAGGGAATAGTGATAGTCAACCTTTAAATTTTGAAATAATAAAAGCAATGAATATTTGATTTATATGGTAGATGATGAATGGACGCAGGTAATTCAAAAGACTCAGAATGAGTACTGATACGGTTATCTGTTTCACAGATTCCATTGTACACCGGGCATCAAAATTGATAGTTGAATACACTGTGGAGATCAGCACGACGAGACGATAAAAACAGTATACAGATATCAGCAGTACGCCTATCCTATCAAAAGTCGATATTCGGTTCCGAAAATGCTGCAGATTTGCCAGAAATAAGATAAACGGAGCAATAGAAGTTCAAATTTAAAAAAACGAAATATGCTGTCTCGCTCAGAAGATGATTTACCATTCAGCTTTGGAAAACATTTTATTATCATCAATTATTAACTGATTTAAAATAAAATAAAATTACAGAAGAAAATAAAATTCAATAATATCAGATGAAAATTTACCAGTTGCTATGTTTAAATAGACGTATTCTAAATATAAAATTTCATTTCAAAATGTTATTATTAAAAATTCAAAAACAATTGGTTATTAACATTATTAAAACCTTTAAAATTTACGGGTTGTTACATTATTAATAACTATATAAATGAATGTATATTTGTCAAATATAAATAAACTAAAATATATATCTAAATGTAAGTATAAGCCTAATGAATTAATAAAGTGAGTTTAATTTATTTTGAGAGTTATTTATGTGAAATTATAGTTGCTAATATGATATTTAGTTTTGTAAATTATTTTGGTGATTAGAAATGCGTAAAAATGAGTTAGTTAATATATTTGATTTCTACTTATTTAAATTAAAGATTGAGAAATAATTAATTATTGTAATGTAAGTAACGAGAGTACCATTGAGTTTATTTCTTGTTACTTTATGTACATATAATCATTGTTTATATTATGATTATATTTGATTTGAATAATCAATTTCTTTATTTCCTATTTAGTCCTAGCATACATTAATTTGGAGTATATGGAATAATTTTTATATAAAGTATTTAGTTTTATATTCATTATGTGATATGAATTTATTACCCATCTTGTAGTATTCAAATTAAAATATAAAAATTAATTGTTTTGAATGTTCTTATTATTAATTACCGATTTAATTATTTGTATTTATTTTGATTGAACTATATTTTTATTATTAGATTCTGATTTCTGATTTCTTGTTTTCTTTTATTGATTCTGAAGATATGAGTAATTCACCGTAGATATTGATTTAGTTAATGATTTTGACATGATACGGTGATGATATCCTTCTGTGATTTTATGTAGTTTATTTCTGTGTGATGAGGAATTTTAATAAACGGTTTAGTGATGATTAGGACTTTCGGTAACACTTTTTCGGTTATTCATTGGACTTGTCATATAGAGATATCTAGTGTGGATTGAGTGTTGTAACGACCCGGAATTTCACTGCTTTGATTAGTGAATATTTAATTAATTTTAAATATTTAATATATAGGTTTTATAATAAAAATAAACTAATTTTAATTAATTAATAATGATGGTAAAATCATTTTCAAATTTTTTTACCAAATTAAATAGTTCGTTGTAAAACAGAAAATGTGACCAAAGAACGTTTTTCAAAATTTCGACCTTTTGACATCGGAAAGTTGAACGTCGTTCATCTTTGTGCACTTTATGTACATTTATATAAAAGAGTTAATTACCTAGATAATAATGCACTTAGATATAAATTATCATATATTAATTTAGATTAGTAAGTGATGTGACAAGACATAGTTTTATAAATAATAAACATTTATATATATATATATATATATATGTATGTATGTATATATATTAAGTATTATCAAATCATACATTTTGCAATCATTAACCATAATTATCTCTTGTCATATCTTAGTTAATTAATAATTAAACTTATATATATATATATATATATATATATATATTAAAGAAAATGATGTGACTAAACATAATAATTATATATATAAAAGAAAGTGATGCGACTAAACATTAAAATTATATATATATATATATATATATATATATATATTTATATATAAAAGTGATGCGAGTAAACATAATTATATATATATATGTATATATAAAAGAGTGATGTGATTAAACATAATTATATATATATATATATATATATTATAAAAGATTTATGATGTGACTGGATACAATGATGACGTAGGAAATTTGCCTTTATATAGCCATATGTTTCTCCATTTTTCATCCTCTTTCACCAGCCTTTTCTTCCTCATTTGTAACTCAAATGGTGGATTTGTTTTTTTAAACCGTGTGAAATTATAATGGCTACAACATTCTAGTTGACCATTTTTTCATATTTCTATCATAGCTATGTCAAAATACCCAATCTTTGTAAAGCATTTTTTCACCTAGAATTTCATGTCCGAAAATTACCCTTCTTCTGTTGATCATAACTTCTTCAAAACTTATCGAAAATGAGTGACACTTTTTTACAAAATGATAGAGAAACAAAATTCCAATAACTTTCTCGTTGAGTGCTTTTTGAAATTCCATAAGTAGATAGCCCAAAAATCAGTTGCAAAATGACATATTTTTGGGTTCATTATTGAGAAATCGATGTTTATCAGAAGTAGCTTTACATTACCAGAAAATGTCTCACTTCATTATTCATCCATGGCCTAGTCTACTAAGTACATTTACGATTTAAGACTCCATGTTTTGCTTTGGTATGAAAGTGCTAGGTCGTACTCAAGTTAGCAAAAATTTGGATAGCTTTTGGTGAGTAAATTCCTTAACTTTTTGAGAAAGAATTTACATTTATATATATGGTTGTGTTTGTGATGTTATTATCTCGATTATAGTATGGTTTGGATGTATATGTTTGTGATAATTTGTGGTTTAGCATTAGAATTTTGAATTTGTGATTTAATTGGTGTTTTTTGTATAAAATTGTGATCTTTGGCTTGGAATTGGAAGTGATATGAAAAGTTAGTAACTAAAATTAGTAAATGGAAGAGTTAGTGAGCAACAAGTTGGAAATTACGCATATCCATAGCGATGGTCGCTGTGGATGCAGTTCGTTTAAAAATTCGATTTTCGCAAAGTTTGGTTTTTATGCTTTAAATTGTTTTGTAAATGGTTTATAAACAAAATATTGATATTTTAGAAGGTAAATTAAGAATTCAACAACATTTTTTTTTTGATAATTAATAATTAATTAAGGGTTAAACAAGGGTTATTAACTTTTATTAATTAAAGGTAGGTTGTTAATTTATTATCTTTTAAAGTTAAGATTTATTTTAATTAATTATGAATTAAGTTAGTTAATTATGAGTTGAGTATATGATTTATTTTTAATTAACTATTATTGAAATATAGGATTAATTATTAATTAATTATTAATCAAGTGTTTAATTATTTTTGAATTATAAATCAACCAAGGTTTAATTTATAATAAATTATTTATTGAAGGTTTATTTACTATTTAATTTTAATTAAAGATTACTTAGTTAATTAATTGAGACTGATTAATATTTAATTATTAATAATGGTTTAATTAATTATTTAATAATTAATAAAGGATTAATTTAGATTTAATTAATAGTTAATTACTATTAATTATTTACTTAAATTAAGTTAAGATTCAATTATAATTAATTATGATTTAATTAAGGATTTAACTCATTATTAATTATTTTTAAAAGGGTTTAAAAGTTTTAAGTCCTTTGGTTTTCAAAAGTAAAATTGTTTAAAGGTACTTCTTTTTCGAAGATGGTTTTGAATACAAGTGATTCAAGTGTTGATACCATTAAGAAACCATATAACTGTGAATGAGTTGTAATGTAGATTGTTGGGTTGTTTGGATATGTGTTAGCAGAATAAATTCTCGTTATGCTATAAATTGATTATGGATGTTTGAACATGTGTTAGCAGAAAATCCTCGTTTCGCTATAAATTGATTGTTGGTTTTTTTGTCTGGACATGTGTTAGCAGAATAAATTCCCATTCTGCTATGAATTGATTGAATTGTTTCGACGTCTGTTTAGCAGAATAAATCACCATCTTGCTATTATGTTATTTGGACATGTATATGATAATTAGTTCATATTGACATGTTATTCCTTTTTTGGATATGAGCCATATTTACATATATGTTGACCTATGTAAATAACTGTTAAATGAATTAGAATTAAAATTGAATGGTAACTTAAATTAGTACCATTGAGATTTCTAAGCCTCTTTTTGAATCATTAAAGTATGTTTTAGAAAAAAAATTAATTCTTAAATCAATTTAGGTTTAAAGGTTATAAATGATTTTCAAATTTTATTACTATTTTATAAATTTATTTTTAAATAATACTTTGTTTATAAAAAAGGGTTTATTAAATAAAAAGTTTTACTGAGTGGTTTATGAAGGATATCTTGAAAATGGTATTTTATAAAGGAGGTTCTATGAAGAATAATGAAGGAAGATTATTAAATAGTTTTAAAAATAGAAAGATATTTTATAAATCACTTTATTGAAAGAAGTATTAAATCTAGTTTGGAAAATTTTAAGTGGCTTGAAATGTGAAGTGAACTTATCAAAATAAGTTTTATAACTAATAATAAAATGTGTTTTATAGGGGGTGATGTTTTTGAAAGGGAATTGTTTAGCCATTTAATGTGGAATTTTGAGAAAATGGAATTTCCTAAATGTTTTGGTAAATACTTATATTGTTTTTTCAAGTAAAAAGGAATGTAAGAGGTTTGGAAATATGGTTTGAAAAGATCGTTTGATCAGGTTTTATAAAGTGATTTTATTAATTAAAGTTTAATTAATAAAGGTTTAGAGGATCCTATACGGAATGGAATCAATGTTTGATTGTTTGTATAAATTGATAGTTAAATAACCGACTATCAAATCTAGACCAAAACCTAACTTTACAAATATCTAGGAGAAACATGATAATTATGTGGTACAGTTACCGTCGAAGGTGTTATACTATATGCATAAACTCGTTTCATTCTTCTAGGATAAATGATAAGGAAATCCGTTCATAAACAGTTAGGGGGTGAACTCCGCTCTTATCTTTTGTCTGTTTATTTCCTAAAAACCGTGGTTGAGTTTACTGAAAGTACCGAAAATTGTTTCGAAGAAACTGAGATCGGGTATGTTATCTGAAAACCACTTCGATTAATCGAATGCATTTCAAAGTGAAAACATCTTGAAGATGATAGAATTTGAAGACGGTGCTCTTAAGTGTTTCATTCAGTCCCAGAACGAACTTGTATGGATGAATGTTGGTATTGCATTGTTGGCTGGAGGAAGTACTAGCATTCTAAGTGGGATTGCTATTCAAAAGGTAAAACGTAGCCTCGAACCTCATCAACCAGGAAACGACAAAAATTGGGCATGCAGCAGGGCCAAGTGGGTCGCTCCCAAGTAAGATATGGTCATTCCAAATCTAGATCGATTATTATCTCTCATTTGTACGCTTCGGGGTCCATTAATGGAGGGATGATCATATTCGGTACTACTAGTCAAATGGTAGGCCAGCCCTGTATGGTTAGGGTACAAGATGTTCTTGTCTGACCCCGGTGCATTTATCTAGAGATGTACCTTCGAATGGTAGTTCCTTACCTTGTCATAATATAGAATCCAATCTCCAATATGTGCTTTGCTATTTTGACTGCAGAACCTAGTATGCTAGAATTGAAGAATGTAACAATTTTGGCCAAGATTAATAAGTATTTTTTCTTAGACACTATTATAATATCATAGGATTTTTATATAAAAGTGGTTTTGGTTATCGTAAGGTAAAAAAAACAATCTGTGTTTTTGTGTGGTGTGGTCTTACGAGATAACTTTGATTTTAAAAGGGTTTTGAAAAGTAATAATTTAGTTGCTTTGAGTTTACTCACACCAGACCCGTTTTTGACCCGGAGTTTTATTTCTTTCCCTAAAACTCTTGGGTGGTCAACTTTTATGAGCAGCCAAGCAGTCCAGGTTTTCTAGTGATGCACTTGGAGGAGGAGGCTTTATCGATAAATAGTTATAACTTGTTTCCACTATATATTATGTAATCTATAACTGATGTATAAAGACAAGCTTTTATAACTATCCTAGGTTAGAATTGTATTAGTGTAACTCTGATGTATCATTTTTGAGATGACTTTGTAAAACATTATGTGATTAATATATGTTATTTCATCGTGTTGTGAAATTCTATGTTGTTTTGTTTTCTTCTATCTTCCACCTTCTTATTTTACCCTAACAAATTGGTCTTTTGGAACTTGAATGTTCGCATGTGACACAGTGGTTGTATTAGTGTCGATTTTCGAGGGTCGAAAATCTACTTCGTTGCATTTGGTGTCAAAGTTGAAGGATTAACAAGAACCTTGGTTTTGGTAGGGTAAACTCATTAGAGATAGGGTAAGTGACACCCTAGAATGAGTTTGAGTGGTATATAAATGTTTTATATTGTGTTGTTTGATCGATTGAGTGGTATATGAATTCTAGTTGATGCGTTTGGCCAACATTATCTATAGGGATTCCTAAACACTTGAGCCAGAACAACCGACATAGTATTGTTTTGAAATTAGGGTAAAAGAAATAATTATGCCCATAGTGCATTTTATATGTAAAATAATGATTTTTGAAAACAATATATGTATTTATGAGGTGTTGTTAGGAGATAATAATATTTTATTATTATCATATAGGGTTTGGTTAAGCATGCTCCTCCAAATTGAGCATTGACTATTGTGTAAATGTTTAGGTACTTTCCTTTGAATAAGATAAGTCTTTTAGTTAAAAAAATTTAGGATGAAAACTTGAGAAACTAAATCCAGTGTTTTTGAAAAAATGTTTTTCAAAGTTTTGAAAATAATAATAGTATTTGAAAGCAACTTTGGTTCAAGTATGAAATTTTGGGAATCAAAATTTAAGCAAGAAGTGATTTTATTTGGATTGGTTAGGAGGAATGAGTCTTGATTGTTTTGTGATGATCAGAATAATCTTCTAATGATGATCAGATATTTGCCTAAGCAAATTTTGTAGTGCGCTTAGTAAATTATTGTCTTTGTCATTGTACAATCAAAACAAGTTAAACCGAAACGAACTCAAAGTAAATTGGTGATAAATGTTTTGTTGGAAGAATAAAAAAATTATTTCAAAAATGAGATTTTGAAATAAGAATAGAAATATTTTTAAGTTAACTAGTTCGAGTGGCTCGAAAATAACTTAAAATGGGGGAAGAGATGTGTTCGAATGGTATGCATTTCTCTTGAGTATTGCCTTCTTGGTAAGGGAAAGTATGATACTATTTGATGATACCTAGTTCCTTAGTATCATTTGGGAGTTACTCGGGCTATATGTATGTTATGTTATATGATTAAAATGTAGAGTTTCATTTCAAAAAGTTTTTAAAATTAAAGCTGGGTATTTGGATCTTGAGTTTTCTTAGGGAGATAAATTCAAAATGGAATAATGGTATCAAATAGGGGTATATACTCTTAGGCCGTAGTGGGGTATTATCCAAGTTGAAACAAAGAGTTGCTTATGAAATGTTTTCATAAATGATTTAGTGGAATATAATTGGTATTAGGGAGAATCAACCAAGTAAGTGCGTAGGGTGGTCGTAGATCATTTCTCCTTTCCATAGAGTTTTTGTAGGATCGCTTTCACCCTAGAGGGGATGTGTGAATAGGGTCTACCAAAAATTAATGCGGAAATAAAAATAAAACAGAAAGAAATGCAAAAGAGATCACACACAGATTTACCCATCTTTGGTCAAAACCTGCTTAAGTGCTGCCCCTAAGGTTTCTACTAGAAGTTTAGTAATCGGTCGCTTACAAAAACACATAAAATCACGATACCCCCTAACTCAATTAACCTAACTCTAAGCTCAAAACCCTACCACAAATCAGTCACTGGGTTGCGAATTCTCAAACTACATCCCCTAGTTTGTACCTAGTTACACAACTAGAAATTTATACAATTTTAATATAGAAAGTTTACAAATAAAAATAAACTAAAAAACACCATATTTTATAAGCTAAGCCCAATACAAATAACATGGCCCACGTAATAATTTAAAGACTGTCTTCCCTTTTTCGTTCGAGTAATTACTTCGGCCGATCTTTTGTCCCTCTTTAAAGATTAAGGTTTCATTGATTTACTTCAAGCCACCGCTTGGAGTTCAAATTGATTATCTTTTGTTCCTCAATTGATTTTGTTGCTTTTTCGATCTTTATTCTTCAATTTGCTTTAAAGCTGCTTCAAGTTCGAGTTCGAGTGGTATATAAAATCAATATGTGATTTTGTACTTTATTTGCTCTTTTGTTTTTCTTGAATCCGAATTCGATGCTTTGCCGATGATGATATGGGTTCAATTTATAAGGATTGAACCTCTATTATTTCGTTCGTATATTTTTGGATTGAATTCCTCGTGATTTAGTTCTTGCGTTTCTTTTTGATTGAACAATCCTTGAAATATGACTTGTTCCTCTCTGACTTGTTCTTCCTTCGATTACTGCTTGGCATCTGAATTTGAGATATACTTGAATTTGCAGTTGAACTGGTTCCGTTCATAGCTCCTACAACCTGTTCATCATTCACCGACTTGTTCTGGTTACATTATTTGTTGGCAATTTTGATTTTTTAAACAATTCAATGGTGTTTTTTGATTGCCCATTACTTTTTGAAATTGCTCCTTGACCTTTTCGAACTGCTACCGATCATGTTCTATTTTCTTCTTTTGTATGCTTTGTCCACTAGAGTGTGTGGACTTATTTGGTTGTCACTACATATAAACTTGTACATGTTGAAATGTTTGCATGTGTTTTCATTTGAAGTTTGGTTACTTTGTTTTCATGTTCCATTTGAAACCTTGGCTGAATTTTCATGTGTACATTTGTGAAAAAGCTTGCGTATATGAGCATGTTGTCATGTTGGTTATTGCTTTGATCTTGTGTTCTCTGTTGCATATATGTGTGTGTACTTTATGTTGTTATCATCCCTGTACTTGTGCCTGAATTCTGATTACGATGCATTGCTACATTGTTTCCTTGATGTCTCCTCTATTGCATACATGTCACTGTGCAGTTGAAGCCTTGTCTGGTTTATTTGAGTCTTCATGTTTGTTTATGCTCCATTGTGTTCAATTTTGGTCTTGTTTTTTTCCTCTTGAAATCTGGATTCTTGTAGTCCGGTTGAGCTGCTTATTTGTACACGTCTGGTCCCATTTTGTATGCGTATCCATGTTCATGTTGACTAACCATTGAACTTGTATTCATTTGTGTTCGAAGCTTTTACCTACACATCTATGCTGGTTTGGTCTGATTGCAGATGTGGTTCCACTTGTATTCTCTATCCTTGAAATTGTCTGGTCTCATATGATGTTTATGTTCATGCCTTTGTAGTTTTCATGTTGCATTGTGACAGAGTTATTGTAGCTGGTTCCATTCGAATGAAGGTCTGATGCACTTTGTTGTACATGTTGAAACTGAACGCTTGCATATCCATTTTGCTGGAACATTTTTCTTTGTACTTGGCCCTGCACTCTGGTTTCATATGTATATATTTGGTGCACCACTGTTGCTCTGTCCATTTCACTGTATCCTATTAACTGTTTTCTTGCATTCATGTGTGTTCATATGTGTGTCCCTTGCATTGCTTCGAGTTGAATTGACCCTGTGCATGAGCATACTTGCTGTTTGCCTCTGAGTTGCTGTTGAAATTGATGTCTCCACTGTGCTCATTGCCGTGTTATTGTCTCTGAACTGTAGACTGGTCTTGTTAGCCTTTGTTATTGAATCCAATTTAGGCTTGGATTTGACCTTGTGCTTACCTATCCCTGCAATTTTAACAAGCAAGTGTATAACGGTGTGCATGACCTTGTGGCATATACAGTGATACACTGTGCATGTCACAAGTTTTTTGCAAAAGATGAGTTGAACAAAATGATGATGAACTGTAACGACGCGATTTTCGACTCATGAAAGTCGACATTAATACGTCCACTGTATCAACTGCCGAACAATCGAATGCCGGAAAACCGTACCGTTAGGGTTAAAGAAGAGGTAGAAGATAGAAGAAGAAAGAAAAAGAAAACAGAAACTATAACAGAATCTCACATTTCGCAGCGGAACAACATATAATAGATCAATGAATAATCTTTAAAACAAAGAATCATATCTGTTATTACATCACATTACATTACATTACATTATCAGAGTTTACAACAACAAACAGCGGAAAAGAAATATATACTAGTTGATACGCCATGCCATCCAGCTTGCTTCGGATCTCCACAGCAACTTCTAAATTCTAGAATAACCTGATAACCTGACTCTAGGCTGCCCGTGTGGAAAATGATGGGCACCCAGTGTTTAGGAAGGAAACAATAAACTCCAGGTCAGTCATGGGACTGGTGTGAAAACTTAAACAGTTTATCTTTTAAAAATAAACAAAGAAATATTTTAAAATAGATTCGCAATGCTTTTAGAGAATGAAACTACCATAAGGCCTCCCGCACACACACAATGCAAACGCAGAACCGGAGGAGATTTCTCCTTATGATAGTCAACCATGCTTGATACGCAAATTTCTTTGATATTATTACTATAAGTGCAAAGCGGAAAACCTTTTGAAAGTATGATATAAATCTTAGCCAACATACGACTAGTATCGTATGCCTACTATAGCTACCATCTAAACAGTGGGGCGCCACCATAAGTAAATGGCATGTTCTACAACTAAAACCGTACATGGCTCGTATTGTTCCTTTGGGTTTCCAATAAATGGTCAGGACAAGGAACTTTCCATTGCCAAATGGGTACGCCTCTGGAAAGACGCCCCGAGAACCTAACCGGATCTCTGCCAACACAAGGTCGGGTTACCCCTAGCTGGGTAACAACTGACACGAGTATGCCATCCCCCGGTCGTAACCGACCTAAATCCCGGGATTCACCAACAACCATAAAATAATAAGTTTGCAGCAACAACATAGGTTAAGTATCTGGGCTCCATACCATGATACCATCTCTATCCAGAATGAAATGACATACACTAAAGGGGCGCTCTCCCCTAATAACCTTGCCGCATCTTCCCTATTTTGACCATTACCGGGGTGTGAGGTCCGACGAAGTCTCATCCACAAAGCTACGCTTTTCACAACAGCTATGCTTTGATCAACAAATGATCAGCAGCACTTCGTATGCCACGTTACCAAATTGGGAATGTATCACTAGTAACCATCAACTACTTAACCTCTGAGCTCATACGTCTCAGAGAAGGGTGTTATGCTAAGAGAATAAATTCTCCGCCACCAACAGAAATGTATTTGATAGAAACTAGCTTTACATCTCAAATTGTAACGTCAAACACACATCCATACAAGTCCGTTCCAGGATCGAATGGAACTGAAGGCACTTCCAAAAGAAGCCCTTGCAATCCGGATATTCACTAATCACGGCCGGACTTCCCATCACAAAGGGTGATAAAATCTTTATATCGAAGATCAGCCGATGTAGAGTCATTCGACGGTAATCCTTCCGTTTTCGAAAATATCCGGTCTTCAACACCGGTCTTCAAATTCTATCCATTATGACATATCACTATTCGGAATGGGATTTATGATCCAAAGGTCCTCTCCCGGCTAAACCGAATAACGAGCGCTTATTTTAAAAATAAGTGTAGCATTCAAGTTCAAGCAAATCACAACAAATACCTATTTATAGGTAAATATTGATAGTTGGTTATTTAACTATCAAGGCCAACAAACAAATATCCAGCACCATAACAATCACTAGGCCCTTTTTATTTATCTTCCATAATTTAAATAACTTGCTAGATATTCACTTCAATTTATCTTTAAAAAGATATATTCTCTAAACCATTTAAATTTCTACATTGGAAAACATTTCCAAATACTTATTCATTTTCAATTTATCTTTAAAAGATAAAAGCCCAAAACATTTCACTTTATATTGGAAAACATTTCCATACTTATTTAACAATAAGTAATTCACAAATCTATTTATTTTCAATACTCAGAAAATATCCAATATACTTAAAACACGATTAAGTATATATTTTATTCTTTTAAGGAAAACGTTCTCTTAAACACATTCATTGAGTCAAAATGAATGTTGCGTAAAACATCGTTACGACAACCAAAAATCACTAGTATAGGGATTCGACATTTAGATAGATATATAAATCCCAATACTATATAAAACATTTCCTTTCGAAATCATTTACTATAACAACAGTGTTATAGTCCACCATTTCCTTTTATTTCTCGAAAACGTCTATTTCAACAATGAATGTTCAAATATATGGTTTCGATCCTTAACACATTTTAAAACAACTTCAAATCTTTTTAATTCTATTTAAAAGATCACTTCCTAAACATTTCTTCAATATCTTACTCACTGTCCAAAATCGTGAATATATCTCCTTTAATAAGCTTTTATATTTACTTATCAAATTCAATTGGTTTCGGATTTATAAAACAACGTTTATAAATTCACATTTATATAATTTTATAAAAACTTCAACTTATAAAATCCCTTAATTAACAAATTCTATTTAAATCTCATTTAAATGCCAAAATCCAATTTATAAGTTAATTACTTACAAATCTTTTATTTTACAAAATCTATTCATTTTATAACTTCACAATTTATAAATCTATAAATTTCATTTACTTATGAAATCCTTTTATATTTCATTTTAACACTTATAAAAACTCGTTTTATAATTCCAATATTTTAATTTATAAATATCAATTTTATAAATCTTTTATATAAACCGTTTATATTAATTCAAAAATCCCAATTTAAACCATTTTACAAATTAATCAACTACTTATTTCAAAAATCACATTTCAACTATATTTCTCAAAAATTATAATTTTTATAACATTAAAGTTATAACGTTTATTTATTTAAAATGAATCAATTCCAAAATTCAATAAAACGTATACTTTTAAAAATCACTTTAAAAATTCTTTTAAATTTGAAATCGTTACTTTAACATTTTTAAATTTCCAAAATAGGCCCAATGCCGCAACAGCACTAAATATAACAATCAGGGCATCCAAAACATCATATATCATATGATAACAGAATAAATCACAATATCAGTAAATAAATCAATACGGTTGAGGAATCGAGTTGGATCCCTCCAACCTGTTTCCCTGCATCCACAGATGTTAGCACAATACCAATCCCGTTTTAAGATGGAATATCGCGGTATATGGGTTCATATAAAATATTATCCGCTATTATGCGGCGCAATAGGGTCTCATCCGCTATATAATGCGGGAAATCAACTCCAAGTACATATATAATACCAATTCCACTTCAATTTGGAATATCGCGGTATATGTGTTTAATAAATAACATCCGCTTAATATACAGCGTACAAGGTCTATTTCAATACAATAGATAATAACTTATCATTCAATCACACAATCAAGCAATTTTTAAATCTAACTATTTAAAATTTAAATCGAAACAATTTCGATTGAGTGAGAAGTTCTCACCTTGCTTCCAATAACAGTTTCAGCGTTTTATTTCGAATAAAATAAACGTGCGTTTAATTTTACCCATAATTTTCACTAGCTCCAAACGACTCCAATCTAGCTCCATCGCATAATGCTCGTCAATACGAACCCGATGCAATTCGTTTAGTCCAAAACGGACCTCGTATGAAAAAGCTATTGCATTTTAAAGTTTGAACGAATTAATATATATAATAATTTTACTATTTTCTTTTAATTTTTAAACCTTTAACACATCAGGGCCGTTCATTTGCTTGAGCAGATCACAACCGCACGTCACCTTTCTTCCACCCAGGTATCGCACGCGTTCAAACCCACGGCCGCCCCTTTTGCCCTAATGCTCGTGACCACCACGTCGACTTTGAAGACGATCGACGAACATGGTTTCGAAGCTCATCACGAGACAAACTATCACCAGAAATGCGGTCAAGCTCGGTCCTATATTGGCCTCGAAAAACATGTCGAAACGTTGGACCTTTGAACGCGGATTGCCGTTGATTCTTTGTGAAATTTTCGATCATAACCGTTGATCTTGAAGATCTCGTCACGCTCTAGAAGTTTGTAGTTGAAGCTTTCTTGAATTAACGTGTGGATTGGAAGATAATTGAAGAAGAAAATCGGAATTTTTCGGCCACTAAACTGTCGATGGCGGCTGGGTTATAGAAAATTAGGGTTCATGAAATAATGAAAATTGGAGGGCCTTTTATAGAAAATCTACGCGACACTATTCACCCGAATTTTTCCAGAACTCCAAACGAAGCGTGCCGCCTAGCGTTTATAATGTTTTACCCCTATTCCGAACGCAATAGAATATGTATCAGGAGCCAATTCGATCAAATTTGGAAGATAAGTTTTCAAATCGACTATTTAAATTTAAAATTCACTTAAACCGATTTCAGTGCATTTTAGCTTGCCTCGGACAAACCGTAAGTCCGATTGGCACGAAATTTGAAACCATACAATAATATAACATTACGGATCCGATGAAACTTGTTTCGTCTAAATCTGAGACTGTTCGAAAAATGACTATTTTTACTCATCAATTAAATATTAAAATATTCAATTTCCACAAATTAACTTTAAATTCAATTTTAAAAGTTCTATAACATCATTTTAACTCCAATATGATTTAGAACAACTTTACAAATCAATTTTAATCACATTAACCCCAATTTCCAATTATTTCTGTAATTTCAAATATTAAATTATCGATTTAATTATCCAATTAAATCTAGATACTCGAAATAAAATTTATTCGACTTACAATACTTGTTAATATTTAAAATCAATCAAATATACGAATTTCAAATGACAGAAATTCTTGGTCATAACATGAACAACCCAAATAACTGAGACAAACAATATTTTAAAACTCACAATTCATTGTGCACTGCAAAATATTTCTTTTTCAAATTTACTGCATCGGTGTTTATTTCGTAGACAGTTCGGATGCTAAATACATAAAGTTGAAGATCAAATACGAGTGATGTGTGAATATGTAGTGAGGTAAAATATGTACGTAGAATTGCATAGTGAAAATTGTGTTGTAATTGAGACTTGTATTGTAATTGAAAATGCATAAATATAGTGAGAGCTCAAATTTGTACTATCTGAATTTGTAATAAAAAAATTGCTTGAATAAAATATGTTTAAATATGAATTCCGAGTTATTTATTTTATTCAACCAATATTTATTTAATTATGTGGAAAAATAAAATAGTACATAACAAATACATTTAAATATATATATATATATATATATATATGTTTATTATCATCAAACCAAAATCATAGGCAATGATGATAACAAACATATATTATTTTTGGCTCTATTAAATGTGTTTGGTCTTGATGAATTCCATGAGCTCCCCCTATTTGAATACTTCCCCTACAACAAAGCTCCCCTTCACATATGCATGAAAATAAATGAATAATAAAAAATGCAACGAACCTAGATGGGAATATGCAAATAAATTTTTTTGAACTTATTTGCCAAAATCTTAACTTCTCTCCCCCTTTTGTTATCAGCAAAAGAGTAGTAATGTTAGATAAGAGTGATAAAGTGATAAACATTAGTACAACGTTAATAACTAATAGAGTATAAATATTAAATTTCAATAAAAAAATGAAACAAAAATCATAAATACTCTGTTAGGTCCATATTCCATTTTAGAGTGATAGTGTGATGTCGGCATAAAAAAATCATATAGTCGTGTCCATTTGTGGTATATTTATGACAAGAATTTAAATACTTACTAACCATGCATAACTGTTAGGACTTTTAAATGAGATTAGTAGTATTCTCAATTTTTATTAAAAAATGAATTTCAAGCATCTTCCCAATTTTTATTGAAAAATGAATTTCAAGCATCTTCTAACCACGCATAACCATGAGGACTTTTAAATAGGGTAAGAATCGACTCGCCTATTTCAATCAATTTTGATATGTGTTCCATACATGCATAACTGTGAGGAGTTTCAAATGAGCATGAAAGCATATAATCAAAGATTTCAACTAGTTCACCCATGTATAACCGTGAGGACTTTTAAGTGAGAGTGGATACTTTTGGATGATTTTATTGCTAATTAAAAAAAATTCCTAATTAAATACCACGTTTTGACATACTATATAGGATTTTGATGACTGATTGTCATAGAAATATGATAGGAATTGAGATGGTCGTGGAATTTTTACCAACCAAATTTATTACAAATTTTGTTTAAATTTTAAAGAAATTTACTAAATATACTGTTTCAAGTAATAATGTATGATTAATATCAGCACTCATCACTTTTTCCAATCACTATTTATCTTTTCTATAATCAATAGGGAATCAGATTAGTTAACATAGGCATTTAAGATCAAATCCAAAAATATAAAAACAAATTTCTAAAAGTGAAAATTAGGTTTAAGGGCTTCTATTTGCAGAGTAATAAGTTTTAAGGACAGCAGTTCTGAATAATTAGCTTTAAGGACAATTTGCAGCATAATGATAAATTCATTTATCTTTTTAAGTTATATAGGAAAATGATAAATCCTTTTATCATTATTTTTGTATAACTGAAAATGATAAATTCTTTTATCTTTTTTTCTGTAAAATGTCCTTAAACTTATTACCCCGCACAAATAAGCCCTTAGAGTGAAAATCCTCTTTCTAAATTGCCTAACATGAGACGAAGTCAACGAAAGCTATTTTCTGGAAGGGGTTTTGTAAAAATGTCTGCCAATTGAAAATTAGTTGAAATTAAATTTATGCAGATATTTTCTTTGGAAACGTGATCTCCAATGAAATGATGTCTAACATCTATATGCTTGGTGCGAGAATGATGTACATGATTATTTGAGAGATCAATTACACTTTTGCTATCTCACATAAGTGGAAACATAAAACACGTTCCACTAGAACTTTTTCTATCAATAGACTATTAGCATAATATGCATCTGAATACCCTTTTAACTCAATGTTATCATTAGTTGGATACCAAAAAACAAACCGTGAGGTGTGCAACAAATACCTTATAATCCATTTTAGGGCTTTTAAATGAGATTCTTTTGGACTGAAACTGTGCACATAAACAAACAGAGAACATAATGTCTGGTCTAGAAGCAGTAAGATAAAGAAGTATACCCATGTTTATTGTAACGATCCTGATTTTTAATTAAAATTTAATTGATGATGAAAATAAATTTTGGAATAAAATTGTAAATTAATTTGAATCTTTCAAATTAAATGGTATATTTGTTTATTTGAGTATTGATTTTTTAAAATTTAATTGAGATTTTGAATTTATATATTTAAAATCTTATAGATAAAAAGTAACGTCCCAAAGTTAACAATTTAAATAAATAATATGTTTTAAACTTTTGGAATTTAATTTCAAATTAAATTGGATGAAAAATCCTAAACAAATAAAAAAATGAGTGATAGTAATATATAATTAAATCCCAATTTTATCTTGGGATTAGATTATTGAAATAATAAATGGTATAAAAGTCATTTAAATTTAAAATCTTATATGTATATATATATGTGTGTATTAAAAATATGAGTAAATTGAATGCATATGTAAAATTAATTTAAATTTGTTCAAAATAAAGTGTGAATGTATAAATGGATATGAAAGTTTATATTTCGAGTTTGAAATGGAAAATTGAATTTAAATTTAAAATAAATGTTTTGAAAAAAAAATTAGTAGCATGTAAAATCATTAAGATGTAACATATATAATGTAAATTTGGTTAAACTTTTCTTTTAACCTTTCACATATATAAACCATATATGGGAATAAATAGATAAAGGATGTATTTATTTATAAAATGTATATGTAAAAATATAATAAAAATAAAAACAAAATAATAATATCTTTTTGACATAGAAGAAAATATATATGCAAATGTAAATACATATAAATACATATACATGAGAGGTGGAGTAGGGGAATGAACAAAATCTTGCTCTCATCATTGCTTTTTACAAGTGTTTAAGATATAAATTTATTTTTAAAGTGTATAAGTTATAAATATAAAATGAATAAAATTCATTTGCTTTGTAAACATTAAAGGCTGCATATATATCAACATGTGAGGGTGGAGTAGAATAATTAACAAGATCTAGAGCTTATGATTATTTTTAAGAAATGGCACAAGACATCATTTCCTAAATAAAGTAATCAAATAAAAAATTCAGAAAAATTTTCACCTTCTAAAATTCGAATTTTTAAATCTCCTAAACATCTTGTAACGATCCAGATTTTTGAATAATTTAATTTGGAAATATTTAATTTATTTTAAATATTTGAATGATGGTTTGAATTGAATTTCAAATTATCAGAATGAATTTAGCGATTAAATTATAAAATTTAATCTATTGGAAGTTGAATAAAAATTTGAAACTTCAATTTTAAGCCAATTAAAAATATTTCAAAGGCTTGTAAAATTCATTTGATAATATTGAAGATTATAGAAGCTTCAGAATTGAATTTGAAAGTGAATTGTTCAGTTTTGAAATTAAATTGTTTGAATCGATATTTAAAAATAGCCGTCCGAGGCACAGTCTCGGAATTCAACGAAACCAGTTCCATTGGGTCCGTAATATTGAATTATTCTCGGATTTCAAATTTCGTATTTTTCGGAGTTTATATGTGAGCACACGACATATAAACGCGTTGAAATTGAATCGAATTCAATTTAAATTTAAAATTTAAATTGGTCAACGACATCACGTTCTCCCTTTTCTCACGCAGAAAATCATGCCTAAAAACACGATACCATATCGTGTAAACCATGCTTCGTTCAACCTTAAATATCTCGTCCCCTCCCCCTTCTGTTCGTTCAAATCTCAGAAGAAAATAATGGCCGCATAAACTATTTCTCCCCAAATCAAATTTTAATCAGCCGAAGTCCTTTTCGGGTTTCCTTCTTCCCCCTTTCCTTCTTCAATCTCTAATCGAAACGCAGCATTTAAAAAAAAATAAAAATAAATAAATAAACAGCAATTGAAATCAATGGCGCGCTCGAACGATTCTGAGGGGAAGCGCGTGCGCGCGACACAGCGGCGTGAGGGTGGCGACAAAGGCTAGGGCACGGCGTGCGATTCAAGGAGGAACTCGCGATGATTGGTGGCGGCGGCGTGGGGACGAGCGCGTGCTTGCGCGTGGAGATGGCGCAGCGTCGTGGGATCTCGGCATTTGGAAGCAAGCGAGGCACACGAAGGGCGACGGCAACGGCGACGACTCGCGAACACGCTCGCGCGAGGCAGTATTGATTTTGGGTTCGCGAATTTGCAGTGAGGTATAAATTTTATTCTGCTTTTATAATTTAATTTAATTTAAATTCAAATATTTAAACTGGGGTTTTAAAATACAGTAAAGAAAAAATAATATAAATAGATAGATTTAAAAAGAAAGGGATTTAAAGTAAATCTTGTTTTTACTATTGTAGAAAGTAACGATAAAAAATAAAAAAAAATGAAACATTTTGTTAATTTATTTAAAATTAGGAATAAATTTAATAAATATATAAGATTTTAAAAACTATAAGGATTTATAAATATATATGTATATAAATAAGTATAGAAAATTACAGACAGTAAGTTTAAAACAATTTAAACTCTTTAATTATTTAGAAATCAGTATTTAAATTTATACAGTAAAATATTGAAGTTTTGAAAGTTAATTTTTAGTTAATATTTTATTTTAAGGAATAAGAAAAATTAGGTTATATAAACAGTTGTATAAAAGAAGAATTAGTTGTTAAAAGAAAATTATTAGTTCAAAAGTGAAACCCTTGGTTAATTTAAATAAATTTTAAAAGGGAAAATTTGTTAAGTAAAATGTTTAGTCAAATAAATTTATTTAACAGAAATTTGGTTGAAAGGAAAATAATTTTATTTAAGAAAAATTAGTTGATTTAAAATTTATACAAAGGAAATTTAGTTCAATTGGAAATTTCTAGTTAGAAATTATTTTTAAAAGAAGAAAATTAGTTTAAAAGAAAATCATTGGTTAATCTAAATTAATTTATAAAAGGGAAAATTAGTTAAATAAATTTTTAAAGGAAATTTAGATTAAAACTTAATTTTTATAATTTATTTAAAAGAAATTGATTTAAAGATATTAATTTAAAAGTAAAATAATTAGTTAAAATAAATTTATTAAAGGAATTCTAGTTTAAGATTTAATTCTTCGATTAGATAATTTTATTAAAAGAGAGTTTGGTTAATTAAATTTAATTTTTAGTTAAAATAAAATTATTAAAGAAGAAACTGATTTAAATAAAACTATTGATTTATTTAACAACCAAGAACGAAAATTTATTATTCGATCTGTTCGAATATTAATAAATTGTGAAAATATTTATACAAGGTATAAATCAAGGAAATCGAGTCAAGATGGAAAGGGATTGCTAATAAAAGCAAAGGTGAGAACTTCTCACTCTAAAGGATTTATTTAAATTTTAAATAGTTAGATTTAAAATTGTTAATTGTGTTGATTGAATGCTTGAATGATGATTGTTATATATATATATATATATATATATATATATATATATTGGATGTGAATAGACCCTATACGCCGTTAGTAAGCGGAGGTTATTTATTACACACATATACCGCGATATTCCACCGCGAAGTGGAATTGGTATTATATTATATATATAGCAATATATACATATATTGGCATATGTATATATTGCAGTTGATTGATTTCCCGCATTGTATAGCGGATGAGACCCTATTGCGCCGTTAGTAAGCGGATAATATTTTATAAAATCCCATATACCGCGATATTCCACCTCGAAGTGGAATGGGTATTGTGCTAATGTCTGTGGATGCAGGGAAACAGGTTGGAGGGATCCAACTGGATTCCTCACAAATATTTATTTGATTTCATATATTGTGATATTTGATTGTTTATCATGGATGATATATGATGTTTGAAAGTCGTGATTGACTATTTGATGTGTTGCATCATCGGATCCAATTTTAAAGTTCAAAAATAACGATTTTGATTTTCAAGGGATTTCTAAAGTGATTTTTGAAAGTATACGTTTATAAAATATTTTTGGAATTGATTCATCTTAAATAAATAAACGTTATAATTTTAATGTTATAAAAATTATATTTTTGAGAAATACAGTTAAAAGTTGATTTTTGAAGATATGAGATTAATGATTTTATAAAATAGCTTAAACTGGGATTGCTGAATTTATTATGAAAAGTTTAAAAATAGGATTTATAAAATTGGATTATTTTATAAATCAAACGATGAAATTATAAAAGAGTTTAAAGACGTTTTAAAAATAGTAATATAAATTGTTTTATATTAAATTGTTTATAAATTGATATTTATAAATTAAAAATATTGGAATTATAAAACGAGCTTTTACAAGTATTAAAATGAATTGTAAATGAATTTCATAAATTGGAATTATAGAATTATAACGATGAAGTTATAAATGGAATTTTATAAACAGTAGGTTTATAAAATTTGTAAAGTTATTTAAAAGAATAGATTTGAATAAATAAATGAATATTATAAGCTATAAGATTTATGATTAGGAAGTTTAAAAGAATGTTTTTGAAAACAAATAAATTATAAGTATTTAACTTATAATATGAACTTTCGGTATATAAAGGAGTTATAAATTGAATAGGATTAATAAAGGAAATTTGTAAAAGGAAGTATTATAAAATAAATAGAAATGGAATTTATAAACATTATTTTATAAATCCGCAACGACTTATTTTAATAAGTAAACTGTTGTAACCTGTTAATGGAATTATATTCATGTTTTAGGAAGTGAATAATCCTTTAAAATAAAGTGAATAGAAATGATAAAATTTGTTAACAAGTATATTCACGTTTTTGAATAGTGAATATTTATGTTAAAGAAATTATTTAGGATGTGATGTTTGGAATAGAATTAAAACGATCTAAAGATGTTTTAAAATGTATTGAGATTCGAAACCATAGATTTCAACATTCATTGTTGAAATAGACGTTTTCGAGAAATAGAAGGAAATGGTAGATTATAACACTGTTGTTATAATAGATGATTTCCGAAAGGAAATGTTTTGTATAGTATTGGGATTTATATATCTATTTTAATTTCGAATCCCTATACTAGTGATTTTGGGTTGTCGTAACGATGTTTTACGCAACATTCGTTTTGGCCCAAATAAATATGGTTAAGTGAATGATTTCCTTAAAGAATGAAATGTATACTTAATTTCGATTAGAGTATATTGAATATTTTCCAAGTGTTGAAAATAAAAGATTGTGAATTACTTATTTAATAAGTATGGAAATGTTTTCCAATATAAAGTGAATATGTTGAGAATTTATCTTTTTGAAGATAAATTGAAAATGAATATTTGAAAACGAATGGAAATCGTATATTCATAAATATTTTGGAATGTAAATTCAATATGGAATTTATAAATGAAATTGGAAATTGGGTTTAAAAATAAATATTGATTTATTTTTAAAGAAGGGAAAAAATATATATATATCTTATAAAGATATTTTGGGAAATAAATAATTTGGAAAATTATTTGAAATCTGGTGATGTTGGCATATCTATTGATAGTTCAATAACCGACTATCAATATTTACCTTTAAATAGGTATTTGTTGTGATTTGTTTGAATTTGAATGCCACACTTATTTTTTTAAAATAAGCGCTCACTATTCGGGTTAACCGGGAAAGGACCTTGGGGTCGTATAACCCATTCCGAATATGTGATACGTCGTTATGAATTGCATTCGAAGATCGGTGTTGAAGACCGGATATTTTCGAAAGCGTAAGGGTTTCTTGTTGATTGTCTCTGCACTGGCTGATCCCCGGTATTGAGATCTCCATATGTGGTGGGAAATCCGAACGTGATTAGAGATTATTCGGATTGCAAGGACTTCTTTGTAAGTGCCTTCGGTTCTGTTCGACCCCGGAACAGACTTGTATGGATTGTGTGTCTGACATTACAAATTGATATGTAAAGCCGATTTCTTTCAAATATATTTCTGTTGGTGGCGGAGAATTTATTCTCTTAGCTTAACACCCTTCTCTGAGACGTACGAGCTCAGAGGTTATATAGTTGAAGGTTATCAGCAATATATTCCCAATTTGGTAATGTGACATACTGAGTGTTGCTGTGAAATGATCATTGTGTTGATTATTTGTGATAGGATCCATTGTTTGATCGTCTATCTTGGTGATCATTTCTATGATCATTTGTTGACCCAAAGCATGGCTTTTGTATAAAGTATGTTTTTGTGGACGAAACTTCGTCGAGCCTCACACCCCGGAATGGTCAAAACAGGAAAGATGCAGCAAGGTTATGAGGGGTAGCGCCCTTTAGGATATGTGCATTTCCTTCTGGAAAAGGGTGGTATCATGGTATGGAGCCCAGATACTTACTCATGTTGAAAACACTTTATGATTGTGTGAATTGATTACGAGCGCTCGGTGAAAGGTCCCAAAGGACCGGGGGATGGCATATTCGGTCAGTTGTTACTCAGTTAGGGGTAACCCGGCCTTGTGTTGGTAGAGATCCGGTTTGGTTCTCGGGGATGTCCATCCAGAGGCATTCTCATGTGGCAATGGGAAGTTCCTTGGCCTGATCATTCGTTGGAAATCCAAAGAAACAATACGATCTTGTACGGTATTAGTTGTAGAACCTATCATTTACTTATGGTGGCGCCCCACTGTTTGGATGGTAGCTATAGTAGGCATAGTTCGAAATGTCTATGCTGGCTAAGATTTATATTCTACTTTCGAAATAAATTTTTCCTACACTATGCACTAGTAATAATATCAAATGTTCTTTTAAATGCGTATCAAGCATCTTTGGCTATCATAAGGAGAAATCTCCTCCGATTCCGCGTTTGCATTGTGTGTGTGTGCGGGAGGCCTTATGGTAGTCTCATTTTTAAAAGCATTGCGAATTGACTTTAAAAATATTCCTCTATTTTGATTTTAAAGATAAATAAACTGTTTTGAGTTCTCACACCAGTCTTGCTTATGCTAGGTGATATGTGATGGGGGGTTCTCGCGTCGCGGTTTGGTGGCGAACGGGAGACTCTTACCCCCACACGTCCTCTTTACGGGGTTGGTTAGGCGAAGCCGTGACATTCGAAAGGGTGGCCGTAAAAGCAAGTTTGGGATATCAGTGTAAGCCACGGTGGGGCTGGGATGGTTGAAAAGCCAACCAGTTGTGACCGCTGTCGGCAATCGTTACACATCTGAAGTTCAGAAATCATAAAGATTTTGAAATCTTTAAAACTCCAACACTCAAGCAAGAAAAAAAAAATTCAGAAAAAAAAGAAAAAAGAAAACTGTCAAGCTTTCTTCAATTCAAACTAAAAACTGTAGTGATTTCTAAAGCATCAAGTGTAGTGTGATACATTCAGGTAAGTTTTTAAAATTTTATAGTTAATAAAATTATGGTTTTGAAGTCATATTTTAACAACAATTTTTAAATTCAAACTGCAGATGTGTCTTGAAAAAAAAAGGGTGAAGTTTCAGGGTTCTGCTATAATGCTAGTTTCTGGGAATGAATCTAAAGGCAAGTAAATTTTCTTTTAAAAGAATTTGAGTTTGAAGTTATAATTGCTAAGGGAAAAAGAATTTAATACCCTAACATTCAATAAATTGCAGGGAAAGAATCAAGTTTAAGGCTAAACATGATTTCTGGTTTCAAATCTGCAGAAAAGAAAAAAAAAAGAAAGGAAAACGCTCTCTGTTCTATTAAAAATCCTGACTGTAAGAAAATTAAATTTGTTGTTGTTGATCAATTAAATTCATAAATACAATAAGAAGTAAACAAAGATCTGTAATTATGATTTGCAGATCTGAACTCCAATTTAAAATAGGAAAAGGAAGGAAAGTTGCAGGCCTTCATTTTCTTTTAAAAACAGTCAAAAGCCTTTCTGTCTTCAGGAATATGGTGAGTAAACTTTGTTTTCTCAATCTTTTTGATTGCTGTGTGTATGCTTGGGTGATATAGGAGAATTAAACTTGTTTGCATGCAAGATTTCTGGTATATGATGGTAGTTGACTGTGCATGTTGATGTTTCAAAATACTAGTCCCTGTCAAACTTCAGGGAAGCAGAATCATTTTTAAGTATCAGCTTCTACAAAGTAAACTATACCAAATTTTTAAATCTCTCTCTCTCCCTCTCTATTTCTAGAAATGATTTTAAACAAGCTAAAAATAAAAATAAAATTATGGTTTAACTCTATACTGTGTGTTAGCAATAAATTAAAGCATATAGCTTTCTGTTTATGTAACTCTTTCTTCCTGGAAACTGTAAACTCAATTTCATGTAGCTTTCTGTTTACAAGAATAAAGCATATCGAAATCAAACCCAATCTTTCTCTTCTTTATTATTCCTTCTGAAATAGATCTATAACAAGTTGAAATTGTGTTTGAGCTTCTACCATGCTTCAGAAAACTAATTAAAACAGGTTTCAACTTCACTGGAAAATGTAAATACAGTCACAACCCAAAATAGATGAAAATTCGAACCTCATGGATTTGAACTTCAGTAACACCATTTGAATCACCATCAAAATTAATGATTTTAGAAACAAAAATCAAAATTTTTCGTTGCATATTGCTCAAGAAATTAGGAGTTGATCGGAAAAGGAGTTTTTGGCAAAATCTGATGATTGAAGGCGTTATAGTCCTCGAATTCGCTGTCATAGATGGATTGAGGGTTCATGATTTCCAGAAAAATACTAGGATAATTTTTAAATCTTTGAATTTTCAATTCGAGTTTAAAATAGGGTTTAAAACCCATTTTCCTGTTCACGGTCGAAATGACATTGCCGCACCACCCACGAGTGATCGCGATGCGTGTCAGGGGGTCAGATGGATGCGTTGCACGACATGGATGCTAGAGGAAAAATTTGGCGGCCTCTGATGGCCATGGGAGGTGGCGCGGGACCGTTTTCTGATGGCGTGCCTGATACTTTTGGGGTCCAGTTGCTCGATTGGTGATTTCGAAATAAAGTCGAAATCTAGGTGTTCGAATGGGTTTAGGGGGTGGACGTTGTCATGTTGGTGGCCGCAACACCATCCAACGGCGGCGAAGATAGCCGTGCACGTGCACGTTGATGGGTGGCGTGTCAGCGTGCTAGGTTGGGGAGGTCAAGGAGCGACTCGAAGCACAGCACGAGGAGGTTGAGGGAAAGCTCGAAGTTCCACTCGGGGGGGGTTTCAGCGTTATCGTGTCGTTTTAAACCTTAACGAATTTTCAAAAAAAATAAAATAAAATAAGGCACAGGTCACTTTGGGGGAAAACCCGAAGTAAAGGGGTAATTTTCGCGGGTACGACTTGAAGCCAGCCTCGAGTCTGCAAATAAAACAGTAAACCCAGTTTTAAATAAACTTTTGAACACAATTAAATTTATTTTCGGAATGAAGTAACGATAGTTGTTAATGGAATGTGAAACTAATAGTTTTTAAAATTTTATGAAGTTCAAAATATTTTAAATTAATAAAAGTTGTTTTAAATGTTTAACTTAATAAAAAGTTTAAATATAAACTAATATACAAAGACAAATTTCAAACCAAGTTTATAATGATGAAGTAGTAATTAACAAATTGATGTTTTGTAACGATTTTTTAAAATTTAAAAGAAAATAAATAAATTAAAGAATAGGAAATTTATAAAACTAAGTAAACTTAATAAATTAACAATTAAGAAAAATAATAAACTAAAGAATAATTAACTTAGCCAATTAAAATTAAGCAAAATTTAACGTTAATTTAAAGTGATTAACAAAGTCAATTATATGGCTAATTCACTTTAATCACTTCACTTGAATCAACGATGATTGACCATCATCAAATACTCTATATTGGATTGATATTTTTGTGATGCTATGATTGCTTTGTGATGAACTCTGTGATTTGTGAATTGTTTCCCATATGTTTGTGTAACCCCTTTTTGCCCGTAAAACGACATTTGAATTTCGATGCGACAGGGAGTCGGATTCCAGTTGGTTATCCGAAACCCACATCGAATCATATTAGTGAATTTTTATGATTGATAAATTTATTTTATCTATGAATCTGTGAAGGAAGATAAGCGTTATTGGTTATACTGCTTATCGATATATCTGTGATGATTGATGTTGTGCACTATCGTGTAATACCCCCGGACTACACTATACACACACAAATATGGATTGCACGTGGAAATCGGTTAAGTCATAGACTTTTGAAAATATTTAAAATTGAATTTTTTAAATTCAAATGGTTTTTGAAATGGATAGGGTTTAAACTAAAAAGCTTTGAAAAAGAATTTCAAAGATAAAAGTTATTTTTGAATAACTTAATTTAGTTTTGAAATCTGATTTAAATTTGAATTCAAGGTTTGAAATTAAATTCTATTTTGAGAATTTAAAATGTAAAAAGGTTATAGAAGCTTATATGGGTTTCAACCCATTTTTAAAGTGTTGTTTTAGGAATTAAATTTAACTCAAAGATTTTAACTTCTATAAATGAAATCGGATTTTTCCAAAATGAAAACTGCTTGTTTTTCAAATGATAAAGCTTTCGTATAAGAAATGAATTTCCAATGTGTATAAAAGGAATTTCAAGTTTGAATTGAAATGGTTTTCCAAGTTGAATAATTAAAAACGGGTTTGGAAGCTATGAGTAAAATCTTGAATTTAAAGATTAAATGAATTAATCCAACTAAAATGGATATTTTTTTGGAAACCGTAAATGGATCTTTGTGAAACTGGTTAAACTTTGTGAAATAAATCTTTTTATTTAAAGATTTAAAATGGTAATTTGTTTAACCATTTGGAAGAAAGTTTTGGATTTTATAAGTTGTGACTTAACTGAAATCCCATATCCATATGTTTTTAAATATGGCGCTCATTATTCGGTTTAGCCGGGAGAGGACCTTGTGTCATATAGCCCATTCCGAATAGTGATACGACGTTATGGATAACATTTGAAGACCGGTGGTGAAGACCGGGTATTTGTGAGAACGATAGGATAACCTATCGATTGACTCTGCACTGAGTTGCTCCGGTATAGAGTTCTCCTTAGTGATGGGAAGTCCGATCGGGATTGTGGATACCCGGATTTGCAAGGGCTTCTTCGGAAGTGCCTTCGGTTCTGTTCGAACCCGGAACAGACTTGTATGGTTGTATGTCCGACATTACACTTTGAGATATTTAACTGATCTCTATCAAATACATTTCTGCTTGGTGGCGGAGAATTTATTCTCTTAGCTTAACACCCTTCTCTGATACGTACGAGCTCAGAGGTTATGTAGTTGATATTTATCAGTGATATATTCCCAATTTGGTAATGTGGCATGCTGAGTGCTGCTGTGTGATGATCATTGGTTGATCATTTGTGATATGATCATTTGTTTGATCATTTATCTTTGTGATCATTGCTTTGGTCATCTGTTGACCCAAAGCATGGCTTTGTGCCAAAGCGTAGCTTTGTGGACGAGACTGCATCAGGACCTCACACCCCGAAAATGGTCGAAACAGGAAAGATGCGGCAAGGTTATGAGGGTCGCGCCCTTTAGGGTGTGTCATTCCCTTCTGGTAAAGGGTGGTATCATGGTATGGAGCCCAGATACTTACTCATGTGGATACTGCAGATCTATTACTTTGTGATACTTTGTGGTTGTTGTTGCGAGCGCTCGGATAAAGGTCCCAAAGGACCGGGGGATGGCACATTCATGTAGTAGTTACCTAGTTACAGAGGTAACCCGGCCTTGTGTTAACAGAGATCTAACCGTAACGTTAGTTCTCGGGACGTCCCGCCAGAGGCGTACCCATGTGGCAATAGGAAGTTCCTTAGCCTGACCATTTGTTGGGAATCCATTCATCCAATACGTGCCTTGTACGGTTTTAGTTGTAGAACCTGCCATTTAACATGGCAGCTATAGTAGGCATAGCATCATGGTACCTATGATGGCTAGGATTTATATTATACTTTCGAAAGATTTTCCACTATGCACTAGTAATAATATCAAAGAAATTTTTTTCGTATTAAGCATATTTGAGTATCATAAGGAGAAATCTCCTCCAAGTCTGCATTTGCATTGTGTGTGTGGCGGGAGGCCTTATGGTAGTTTCATTTTCTTAAAAGCATTGCGGATTTCAAATTTAAATTCCTTTGTTTGTTTTAAAAGACCAAATGCTTTTGTTTGCTCATACCAGTCCCATGACTGACCTGGAGTTTATTGTTCCTTTCCTAAACTCTGGGTGCCCACTATTTTCCCACACGGGCAGTCTAGAGTTGGGATTTTCAGATAATCTATAGTAGGTGTAGATTCGATAGCTTTCAGCCTTAGGATTTGGCAATCGCATTTTGGATCGAGTTGCTTCTCTTCATCTTGATTTGGAGTTCGTGCTATTTCTGGATTGGTGCTTCGGAGATGGAGAATACTGATACTGGAGTTCTTTCTTGAAGACTATTTTGGAGATTTGTTCCGCTGCTAGTGTTATCTTTTCTTCCCGCTGCTATATCTCGTATCATACCTCTGATGTATATTGATATTCATTGTATCATTCATGTTGTATCTGAGATTGTATCAAATGTTGTATATTGATTTATGCTATTCTGTTTCTTCCGCTGTGTTTTACTTAATGTGTTATAAGCTCCGGCGAACCAGGTTCGACGTTTGGATCTGCGGCATTTGAATACGAGTGTCGTATTCGGTGCCGATTTTCGAAGGTCGAGTCAGGGTCGTTATAAGTGGTATCAGAGCCGATGGTTAAAACCTTAGCTCAGGAGTATAACACATTAGGTAACTCATTAGAGATAGGGTGAAGTAAACCCTAGAATGAGTATATCCTTAAGATATCCGTTCGTATGCCTCAGTAAATTCTCTTACTATCCACTGATAGTAAGTATGAGTGCGAGAAGAGGACGAGATAGGGGACAGGGGAGTACCACTATGAATGGTCAATACCCTACAACAGTGGAAATATCTTTTCTCTATCAATCTCCTTTGATTCGATTCAAAAATTCTTTTGATTAATTCATGACAGCTCTAGAAAGAAGTTCGGTGTGATGGTGACCCTACGAATCGTTGTAGAAAATTCTTACCCCGTATCTTCGTCGGTTTCTTATCAGCTTTTCGTTCTAAACTTTAATGAATTTGAATTTGAAAATTTAAATTAAATAAATGGGAAATTTTTAAATTGAATAAATTGGTTAATTAATATGAAGCTAAATTTGAATTATATTAATAAAACAATATCGGTTAAAAAAACCAAATTGAAATTCTATTGTAATTTCTTGTGTATATCAAAGCCCGAAGAGGGACAAATCGGTATATACTTTGGAGTATTCCGACCTGAATTTGGAATCCATATCTAGCGTTTGAGAAATTGCAAAAGATTGAATCTATCTATCTATCTATTCTCTGGGATCCGATATATTCTACGAACGATTAGTTATCCCTTCGAACTAATCAAATGCCGTTGCATATTCGTAGACCGGTGAGCCCGAGTATCTTGTGTAATATTGTATGAGTTCGTTCTCATATTGTCGATATTCTGATTTGGTAAACCGAATGCAGAATAAATATTTCAATCTGATCTGATTAACCATTTTTTTATCTATCGTCTATTCTTTCTCGTCCTCCTTGCAATTTCGAGGACGAAATTCTTTTAAGGAGGGAAATCTGTAACGATCCTGATTTTTAATTAAAATTTAATTGATGATGAAAATAAATTTTGGAATAAAATTGTAAATTAATTTGAATCTTTCAAATTAAATGGTATATTTGTTTATTTGAGTATTGATTTTTTAAAATTTAATTGAGATTTTGAATTTATATATTTAAAATCTTATAGATAAAAAGTAACATCCCAAAGTTAACAATTTAAATAAATAATATGTTTTAAACTTTTGGAATTTAATTTCAAATTAAATTGGATGAAAAATCCTAAACAAATAAAAAAATGAGTGATAGTAGTATATAATTAAATCCCAATTTTATCTTGGGATTAGATTATTGAAATAATAAATGGTATAAAAGTCATTTAAATTTAAAATCTTATATGTATATATATATGTGTATTACAAATATGAGTAAATTGAATGCATACGTAAAATTAATTTAAATTTGTTCAAAATAAAGTGTGAATGTATAAATGGATATGAAAGTTTATATTTCGAGTTTGAAATGGAAAATTGAATTTAAATTTAAAATAAATGTTTTAAAAAAAAATTAGTAGCATGTAAAATCATTAAGATGTAACATATATAATGTAAATTTGGTTAAACTTTTCTTTTAACCTTTCACATATATAAACCATATATGGGAATAAATAGATAAAGATGTATTTATTTATAAAATGTATATGTAAAAATATAATAAAAATAAAAACAAAATAATAATAATATCTTTTTGACATGGAAGAAAATATATATGAAAATGTAAATACATATAAATACATATACATGAGAGGTGGAGTAGGGGAATGAACAAAATCTTGCTCTCATCATTGCTTTTTACAAGTGTTTAAGATATACATTTATTTTTAAAGTGTATAAGTTATAAATATAAAATGAATAAAATTCATTTGCTTTGTAAACATTAAAGGCTGCATATATATCAACATGTGAGGGTGGAGTAGAATAATTAACAAGATCTAGAGCTTATGATTATTTTTAAGAAATGGCACAAGACATCATTTCCTAAATAAAGTAATCAAATAAAAAATTCAGAAAAATTTTCACCTTCTATAATTCGAATTTTTAAATCTCCTAAACATCTGAAGTTCAGAAATCATAAAGATTTTGCAATCTTTAAAACTCCAACACTCAAGCAAGAAAAAAAAATTCAGAAAAAAAAGAAAGAAAACTGTCAAGCTTTCTTCAATTCAAACTAAAAACTGTAGTGATTTCTAAAGCATCAAGTGTAGTGTGATACATTCAGGTAAGTTTTTAAAATTTTATAGTTAATAAAATTATGGTTTTGAAGTCATATTTTAACAACAATTTTTAAATTCAAACTGCAGATGTGTCTTGAAAAAAAAGGGTGAAGTTTCAGGGTTCTGCTATAATGCTAGTTTCTGGGAATGAATCTAAAGGCAAGTAAATTTTCTTTTAAAAGAATTTGAGTTTGAAGTTATAATTGCTAAGGGAAAAAGAATTTAATACCCTAACATTCAATAAATTGCAGGGAAAGAATCAAGTTTAAGGCTAAACATGATTTCTGGTTTCAAATCTGCAGAAAAGAAAAAAAAAAGAAAGGAAAAAGCTCTCTGTTCTATTAAAAATCTTGACTGTAAGAAAATTAAATTTGTTGTTGTTGATCAATTATATTCATAAATACAATAAGAAGTAAACAAAGATCTGTAACTATGATTTGCAGATCTGAACTCCAATTTAAAATAGGAAAAGGAAGGAAAGTTGCAGGCCTTCATTTTCTTTTAAAAACAGTCAAAAGCCTTTCTGTCTTCAGGAATATGGTGAGTAAACTTTGTTTTCTCAATCTTTTTGATTGCTGTGTGTATGCTTGGGTGATATAGGAGAATTAAACTTGTTTGCATGCAAGATTTCTGGTATATGATGGTAGTTGACTGTGCATGTTGATGTTTCAAAATACTAGTCCCTGTCAAACTTCAGGGAAGCAGAATCATTTTTAAGTATCAGCTTCTACAAAGTAAACTATACCAAAGTTTTAAATCTCTCTCTCTCCCTCTCTACTTCTAGAAATGATTTTAAACAAGCTAAAAATAAAAATAAAATTATGGTTTAACTCTATACTGTGTGTTAGCAATAAATTAAAGCATATAGCTTTCTGTTTATGTAACTCTTTCTTCCTGGAAACTGTAAACTCAATTTCATGTAGCTTTCTGTTTACAAGAATAAAGCATATCGAAATCAAACCCAATCTTTCTCTTCTTTATTATTCCTTCTGAAATAGATCTATAACAAGTTGAAATTGTGTTTGAGCTTCTACCATGCTTCAGAAAACTAATTAAAACAGGTGTCAACTTCACTGGAAAATGTAAATACAGTCACAACCCAAAATAGATGAAAATTCGAACCTCATGGATTTGAACTTCAGTAACACCATTTGAATCACCATCAAAATTAATGACTTTAGAAACAAAAATCAAATTTTTTCATTGCATATTGCTCAAGAAATTAGGAGTTGATCGGAAAAGGAGTTTTTGGCAAAATCTGATGATTGAAGGCGTTATAGTCCTCGAATTCGCTGTCATAGATGGATTGAGGGTTCATGATTTCCAAAAAAATACTAGGATAATTTTTAAATCTTTGAATTTTCAATTCGAGTTTAAAATAGGGTTTAAAACCCATTTTCCTGTTCACGGTCGAAATGACATTGCCGCACCACCCACGAGTGATCGCGATGCGTGTCAGGGGGTCAGATAGATTTGTTGCACGACATGGATGCTAGAGGAAAAATTTGGCGGCCTCTAATGGCCATGGGAGGTGGCGCGGGACCGTTTTCTGATGGCGTGCCTGATACTTTTGGGGTCCAGTTGCTCGATTGGTGATTTCGAAATAAAGTCGAAATCTGGGTGTTCGAATGGGTTTAGAGGCTGGACGTTGTCATGTTGGTGGCCGCAGCACCATCCAACGGCGGCGAAGATAGCCGTGCACGTGCACGTTGATGGGTGGCGTGTCAGCGTGCTAGGTTAGGGAGGTCGAGGAGCGACTCGAAGCACAACACGGGGAGGTTGAGGGAAAGCTCGAAGTTCCACTCGGGGGGGTTTCAGCGTTATCGTGTCGTTTTAAGCCTTAACGAATTTTCAAAAAAAATAAAATAAAATAAGGCACAGGTCACTTTGGGGGAGAACCCGAAGTAAAGGGGTAATTTTCGCGGGTACGACTCGAAGCCAGCCTCGAGTCTGCAAATAAAACAGTAAACCCAGTTTTAAATAAACTTTTGAACACAATTAAATTTATTTTCGGAATGAAGTAACGATAGTTGTTAATGGAATGTGAAACTAATAGTTTTTAAAATTTTATGAAGTTCAAAATATTTTAAATTAATAAAAGTTGTTTTAAATGTTTAACTTAATAAAAAGTTTAAATATAAACTAATATACAAAGACAAATTTCAAACCAAGTTTATAATGATGAAGTAGTAATTAACAAATTGATGTTTTGTAACGATTTTTTAAAATTTAAAAGAAAATAAATAAATTAAAGAATAGGAAATTTATAAAACTAATTAAACTTAATAAATTAACAATTAAGAAAAATAATAAACTAAAGAATAATTAACTTAGCCAATTAAAATTAAGCAAAATTTAACGTTAATTTAAAGTGATTAACAAAGACAATTATATGGCTAATTCACTTTAATCACTTCACTTGAATCAACGATGATTGACCATCATCAAATACTCTATATTGGATTGATATTTTTGTGATGCTGTGATTGCTTTGTGATGAACTCTGTGATTTGTGAATTGTTTCCCATATGTTTGTGTAACCCCTTTTTGCCCGTAAAAGGGCATTTGAATTTCGATGCGACAGGGAGTCGGATTCCAGTTGGTTATCCGAAACCCACATCGAATCATATTAGTGAATTTTTACGATTGATAAATTTATTTTATCTATGAATCTGTGAAGGAAGATAAGCGTTATTGGTTATACTGCTTATCGATATATCTGTGATGATTGATGTTGTGCACTATCGTGTAATACCCCCAGACTACACTATACACACACAAATATGAATTGCACGTGGACATCGGTTAAGTCATAGACTTTTGAAAATATTTAAAATTGAATTTTTTAAATTCAAATGGTTTTTGAAATGGATGGGGTTTAAACTAAAAAGCTTTGAAAAAGAATTTCAAAGATAAAAGTTATTTTTGAATAACTTAATTTAGTTTTGAAATCTGATTTAAATTTGAATTCAAGGTTTGAAATTAAATTCTATTTTGAGAATTTAAAATGTAAAAAGGTTATAGAAGCTTATATGGGTTTCAACCCATTTTTAAAGTGTTGTTTTGGGAATTAAATTTAACTCAAAGATTTTAACTTCTATAAATGAAATCGGATTTTTCCAAAATGAAAACTGCTTGTTTTTCAAATGATAAAGCTTACGTATAAGAAATGAATTTCCAATGTGTATAAAAGGAATTTCAAGTTTGAATTGAAATGGTTTTCCAAGTTGAATAATTGAAAACGGGTTTGGAAGCTATGAGTAAAATCTTGAATTTAAAGATTAAATGAATTAATCCAACTAAAATGGATATTGTTTTGGAAACCGTAAATGGATCTTTGTGAAACTGGTTAAACTTTGTGAAATAAATCTTTTTATTTAAAGATTTAAAATGGTAATTTGTTTAACCATTTGGAAGAAAGTTTTGGATTTTATAAGTTGTGACTTAACTGAAATCCCATATCCATATGTTTTTAAATATGGCGCTCATTATTCGGTTTAGCCGGGAGAGGACCTTGTGTCATATAGCCCATTCCGAATAGTGATACGACGTTATGGATAGCATTTGAAGACCGGTGGTGAAGACCGGGTATTTGTGAGAACGATAGGATAACCTATCGATTGACTCTGCACTGAGTTGCTCCGGTATAGAGTTCTCCTTAGTGATGGGAAGTCCGAACGGGATTGTGGATACCCGGATTTGCAAGGACTTCTTCGGAAGTGCCTTCGGTTCTGTTCGAACCCGGAACAGACTTGTATGGTTGTATGTCCGACATTACACTTTGAGATATTTAACTGGTCTCTATCAAATACATTTCTGCTTGGTGGCGGAGAATTTATTCTCTTAGCTTAACACCCTTCTCTGAGACGTACGAGCTCAGAGGTTATGTAGTTGATATTTATCAGTGATATATTCCCAATTTGGTAATGTGGCATGCTGAGTGCTGCTGTGTGATGATCATTGGTTGATCATTTGTGATATGATCATTTGTTTGATCATTTATCTTTGTGATCATTGCTTTGGTCATCTGTTGACCCAAAGCATGGCTTTGTGCCAAAGCGTAGCTTTGTGGACGAGACTGCATCAGGACCTCACACCCCGGAAATGGTCGAAACAGGAAAGATGCGGCAAGGTTATGAGGGTCGCGCCCTTTAGGGTGTGTCATTCCCTTCTGGTAAAGGGTGGTATCATGGTATGGAGCCCAGATACTTACTCATGTGGATACTGCAGATCTATTACTTTGTGATACTTTGTGGTTGTTGTTGCGAGCGCTCGGATAAAGGTCCCAAAGGACCGGGGGATGGCACATTCGTGTAGTAGTTACCTAGTTACAGAGGTAACCCGGCCTTGTGTTGGCAGAGATCTAACCGCAACGTTATTTCTCGGGACGTCCCGCCAGAGGCGTACCCATGTGGCAATAGGAAGTTCCTTAGCCTGACCATTTGTTGGGAATCCATTCATCCAATACGTGCCTTGTACGGTTTTAGTTGTAGAACCTGCCATTTAACATGGCAGCTATAGTAGGCATAGCATCATGGTACCTATGCTGGCTAGGATTTATATTATACTTTCGAAAGATTTTCCACTATGCACTAGTAATAATATCAAAGAAAATTTTCTCGTATTAAGCATATTTGACTATCATAAGGAGAAATCTCCTCCAAGTCTGCGTTTGCATTGTGTGTGTGGCGGGAGGCCTTATGGTAGTTTCATTTTCTAAAAAGCATTGCGGATTTCAAATTTAAATTCCTTTGTTTGTTTTAAAAGACCAAATGCTTTTGTTGGCTCATACCAGTCCCATGACTGACCTGGAGTTTATTGTTCCTTTCCTAAACTCTGGGTGCCCACTATTTTCCCACACGGGCAGTCTAGAGTTGGGATTTTCAGATAATCTATAGTAGGTGTAGATTCGATAGCTTTCAGCCTTAGGATTTGGCAATCGCATTTTGGATCGAGTTGCTTCTCTTCATCTTGATTTGGAGTTCGAGCTATTTCTGGATTGGTGCTTTGGAGATGGAGATCACTGATACTGGAGTTCTTTCTTGAGGACTATTTTGGAGATTTGTTCCGCTGCTAGTGTTATCTTTTCTTCCCGCTGCTATTATCTTGTATCATACCTCTGATGTATATTGATATTCATTGTATCATTCATGTTGTATCTGAGATTGTATCAAATGTTGTATATTGATTTATGCTATTCTGTTTCTTCCGCTGTGTTTTACCTAATGTGTTATAAGCTCCGGCGAGCCAGGTTCGACGTTTGGATCTGCGGCATTTGAATACGAGTGTCGTATTCGGTGCCGATTTTCGAAGGTCGAGTCAGGGTCGTTATATTTATAGTATTCTTGGCATGATAAGATGATTTTTTAAATTTTCCCAATTAATTATCGGTTGACTCAAATTAGATTACGGTGCAGATTTTCAACATATATTACATCGTTGTTGCCCATCGTGAATCTGCCATCTTTGTATTTCTCTAGGCTAAGGAACTTTGATTTGTCTCCCGTCATGTGCCTGGAAAAGCAGGAATGTACCATTCTTGTTGTTCCTTAGCCTGCCAACACACCTATACGAGAAAAGATTTTTGTGATCTATTTGTTTATATAGGTACATGATTATTAATGGCAGAAAATTTTGAAAAACAAGTTTGCGTAGAATCAAAACAGTTTATGTTTGTTCCATTTGGCACCTAGATTTGTTCGGTTTTAATAGATTTTACATTCATGCCTTTAGGAAACCAGTTTGGTATGGTTTTCGTGTGTGTTTGGTTTATACGAGCAATTGTTTTGGTTGTGTTCGATTTTTCCACAAATCATGCAATTGGAGTTGACATGATTAGTTTCACTTCTACCCTTTTTAGATTGAGTACATCCAAGTCTTTGTCTAACAGTATTAACAGTTTGTTTCCCTAATAGCATATTTATTGATCTTTCTCCTTTAGAGAATATTTCTAAAGTTGTAGACAATTGTTGGACTTGTGTCTTGAGAGATTCATTTTCATTCAATAATAGAGAGCACTTTTTAATAGAATTTTCTCTCCTTGTATTTTCACTTTCTTTCAAAACCAGAATTTTATTTTCAAGCAATTTATTTTAGTTTCTGATTATTTTTATTTCCGCTTCCAATGATGGACACTTGTCACACTTAGGGATTTTATGTCTATAGTTTTGAACCATTTGATTAAGTTGCTTATTTAGTTCTATCAAAATATCCTTTTGTGATTCAATTTAGCATACTTCTACTTAACTCTTCCAAAACAGCCATTTACTTCATGAAAATATACAAGTGCTTGCGAATGAGTAAGTTTTGATACCTCACTTGGTTGTCATCATCGTTGTCACTTATTTCTCCTGAAAAGCACAGATTTTCTTTTTCACTTTCACTACCCGTTCTTTTATCATTTTCATCACTTTCACTGACGGTTCTTTTAACATTTTCATCACTTTCACCCCAAGTAGCTGCAAAATTTCTCCTTTTTGGTTTCTTTCCTTTGATAAATTGATTTTGAGGACAATTTGGCTTGATATGACTAGGTTTTTTGCACTATGACAAATGATCTCCTGCTTTTCTGAGTTATCTAGAATTTGACAATTCTGCTCTTAATTGTTGATTTAGGGAAAGATTTCTATATTTGCAGTTTTCACCTTTTGAATCTCTTTATTATCAGTGCCAGTTCACCTACTCCTTCGTCGTCGTCATCATTATCTTCACTTTCCGTTGTTTCTTTGAGAGTTATTGATTTCCTTCATGTATCTCCTCCTTCACGTTCTTTCTTGAATTTCATTTCTAGCTCATAAGTGGTGAGAATTTCGATGAGTTCTTCAACATTAACCTGTTTTAGATCCTTTGATTCTTAAATAGCAGTCACTTTTGCTTCAAAATTTCATGGAAGAATTTTGAGGATTTTTCGGACTATTTCCAGTTCTGTGTATGGTCTTCTTAGGGATTTTGATTTGTATACAAGATTAGAAAGTCATCATACATTTCTTTGACACTTTCATCTTTTTCCATTGTGAAGTTCTCGTACTCGCTACTAAGCATGGCAAGATGAGATTCTTTAACCTGAGAGGTTCCTTTATGAGTCACTTCAAGCGTGTGCTAGATTTCCTATGTAGATGGACAATGTGTGACATGGTTAAATTCAATTTGAGCAAATGAGAAAATAATAGAATTCATAGCTTTAGCGTTAGCATTCTACAGTTTATTTTCAAAATCTGTCCATTGATCCATAGGTTTTTCAACCTTTTGATTATCTACCATTATTGTTGGTGTGTTATATCTCATTTCAACAATATTCCATACATCTATGATTTTTGGAAAAAATTTCATTCCGGTTTTCCAATATGCATATTCACCATTTAATATGGGTGGCCTAGCTATGGACTAACCTTTAGCAAAAGCATTATTAAAAGAAGCCATTTTAAAAAAAAATTCAAAAATTCAAAACAGAAAAATTGTTTTTGTTCCTAGCTCTAATACCACTTGTAGGATCATTTTCACCATAGAGGGAGGGGAATAGGGTCTACTAAAAATTAATGTGGAAATAAAAATAAATAGAAAGTAATGCAATAGAAATCACACATAGATTTACCCAGCTGCTGCAAAAACCTTCCTATGTGCTGCCCCAAGGTTTCTACTAAAAATTAAGTAGTCAGTCATTTACAAAAAAGCAATACCCGCTAATTAACTCGATTAACCTAACTCTAAGCTCAAAAACCTATCACAACTCAGCCACCGAGTTGCGAATTCTCAAACTACACCTTGTAGTTTTTACCTAGTTACACAACTAGATATTTACACAATTTTAAAATAGAAAGTTTAGAAATAAGAATAAACTAAAACAAAAACCTATTTTATAAGCTAAGCGCAATACAAATAACACGACCCAAGTAATAATTAAAAGACAGTCTTTCCTTTTTCGTTCGAGTAATTACTTCGGTCGATCTTTTGTCCCTCTTTAAAAATTAGGGTTTCAATGATTTACTTCAAGCCACCACTTGGAGTTCAAATTAGTTTCCTTTCGTTCCTCAATTCACTTTGCTGCTTCTTTGATCTTTGTTCTTCAATTTTCTTTATGGCTGCTTCAAGGTCGAGTTTGAATGGTATATAAAATTGGTATGTTATTTTATACTTTATTTGCTCTTTTATTTTTCTTGAATTCGAACTCGATGCTTTGCCGATGATGATATTGGTTCAATATATAGGGATTGAACCCCTATTATTTCGTTCGTATATTTTTGGATTGAATTCTTCGTGATTTAGTTCTTGCATTGATTTTTGATTGAAAGATCCCTGAAAAATGACTTGTTCCTCTCTGACTTGTTCTTCCATCGATTACTGCTTGGCATTTGAATTTGAAATATACTTGAATTGGTTCCGTTCACAGCTCCTACAACCTGTTCATCGTTTGCTGACTTGTTCTTGTTATATTCTTTGCTGGAAAATTTGATTTTTTTTAACAGTTCAATGGTGTTTTTCGATTGCCTAGTACTTTTTGAAACTGCTCCTCCACTTTTTCAAACTGCTACCGATCATGTTCGATTTTTTCTTTTATGTGCTTTGTCCACCCGAGTGTGTTGACTTGTTTGGTTGTCACTATATATAAACTTGTACATGTTGAAATGTTTGCATATGTTTTAATTTGAAGTTTGGTTACTTTGTTTTTCATGTTCCATTTGAAGTCATGATTGAATCTTCATGTGCACATTTTTGAAAAAGCTTACATGTATGAGCATGTTGTCATGTTGGTTACTGCTTTGATCTTGTGTTCTCTGTTGCATATGTGTGTATGTACTTTATGTTGTTATCATCCCTGTACTTGTGCCTGAATTCTGATTTTGATGCATTGCTCCATTGTTTCTTTGATGTCTCCTCTGTTGCATACATGTCACTGTACACTTGAAGTCTGGTTTGGTTGATTTGAGTCTTCATGTTTGTTCATGCTCCATTGTGTTCAATTTTGGTCTTGTTTTGTTCCTCTTGAAATCTGGTTTCTTATAGTCTGGTTGAGCTGCTTATTTGTACGTCTAGTCTCGTTTTGTATGCATATCCATGTTCATGTCGACTGACCATTGACCTTGTATTCATTTGTGTCCGAAGCTTTTACCTACAAATCTATGCTGGTCTGGTCTGATTGCAGATGTGTTTCCACTTGTATTCTCTGTCCTTGAACTTGTATGGTCTCATGTGATGTTTATGTCCATTCTTTTGTAGTTTTAATGTTGCATTGTGAATGAGTTATTGTACCCGGTTCCATTCGAATGAAGGTCCTGTGCACTTTGTTGTACATGTTCAAAATGAATGCTTGCATATCCATTTTGCTGGAACAGTTTGCTTTGTACTTGGCCCTATACTATGGTTGCCCACTATTCCTCTGTCCATTTCATTGTATCCTATTCACTATTTTCTTGCATTCATGTGTATCCCCCTTGCATTGCGTCGAGGTGAATTGACCCTGTGCATGAGCATACTTGTTGTTTTCCTCTGAGTTGTTGTTGAAATTAATGTCTCCTTTGTGCTCATCGCTGTGTTTTTTTAACTGAACTGTAAACTGACCTTGTTAGCCTTTGTTATTGAATCCAATCTAGGCTTGGGTTTGACCTTGTGCTCACCTGTTCCTGAAATTTTAACAAGCAAGTGTATATCGGTGTGCACGATCATGTGGCATGTACATTGAAACACTATGCATGTTACAAGTTGTTCGCATAAGTTGAATTATACAAAATGATGGTGAAAAACCCAAATAACCGAGGCAAACAATATTCTCAAGCACACACTTCATTATGCACTGCAAAATATTTTTTTTCAACTTTACCATGTTAGTGTTTATTTTGCAAATAGTTTTGATGTTGAATACAGGCTGGAGCAAAGTTGAAGATCAAATACGAGTGATGAGTGAATATGTAGTGAGGTAAAATATGCGTGTAGAATTTTATTGTGAAAATTGTGTTTGTAATGGAGACTTGTGTTGTAATTGAAAATGTGTAAATGTAGTGAGAGCTCAAATTTATACTATTTTAATTTGTAATAAAAAATTTATTTGAATAAAATATTTTTTAAAATATGAATTCTGAGTTATTTATTTTATTCAACAAATATTTATTTAATTATGTGGAAATAAAATAGTAAAATAACAAATACGTTTTAACAAATATATATGTTTATTATCATCAAACAAAAATCTTAAGCTATTGTATTCTACAGTTTTAATCTAAGATTGGAATATATGACTTTGAGGTGTTTGCACTGTTCCGAATAAGGATTTATTACTCGAATTTTTACAACGAGCACTTGATGAGGGTTCTTGGGGTGGGGCCAAGGTTTTCTATCATAGTGAAAACTATGTAAGGAGGACAGAGGTTCCAAATCAAGGAACCTGATCGGGGTCTGCACTAGAGAATCGGGTGAGCGATACTAATTCGTAAGTGAATTATATATTCGGGTTATGACCAAATTAGACTTGTTATAAAAATGATCTATGTACATCATATGGGCTGATGTATAATTATAAGTGTTTTCTAGGATAAGTTGAGGTGTAATTTCAGGGAAGAAATTCTTTTAAGAATGGAAGAACGTAACGACCAAGAATTTCACTGCTTTGATTATTAGATATTTAATTAACTTTAAATATTCAATATATAGGTTTTATAATGAAAATAAACACGTTTTAATTAACTGATAATGATGGTAAAATCATTTTCAAAATTTGTTTACCCCATTACATAGTTCGTAGAAAACAGAAAATGTGACCGAAGAACGTTTTCCGAAAATTCGACCTTTCGACAATGGAAAATTGTCGGGAATGTTGTTCGTCTTTGTGCACTATATGTACATATATATAAGAGTTAATTAACTAGATAATAATACACTTAGAAATAAATTATCTTATATTAACTTAGATTAGTAAGTGATGTGACAAGATGTAATAAGTAATTCTTTTTTAAATATATATATATTAAGTATTGTCACATCTTAGATTTTGCAATCATTAACCATATATCTCTTATCTTAGTTAATTAATAATTAAACTTATATATATATATATACACACGAAAGTGATGTGACTAAAAGGAATAATTATGTATATATAAGAAAGTGACGTGACTAAACATAATAATTGTATATATATATATATATATATATATATATAAAAGAAAGTAATGTGACTAAACATAATTATATATTTTTATAAGAGTGATGTGATTAAACATAATTATATATATATATACACACACACACACACACACACACATCATAAAAGATTTGTAATGTGACTAGATATAATGTTGACATAGGAAATTCGCTAATAATTAGCCTTATGTTTCTCCATTTTTAACCCTCTTTACACCAACCTTTTCTTCTTCATTTATAACTCAAATGGAGGATTTGTTTTTGTGGAACCATGCGAAATTTTAATGGCTTTCACATTCTAGATGCCCATTTTTTTTTTAAATTTCTATCATAGCTATGTCAAAATAACCAATCTTTGCGAAGCAATTTTTCACCTAGAATTTCAAGTTCAAAAATTACCCTTCTTCTTTTGATCATAACTTCTACAAAACTAATAAAAAAATGAGTGATTCTTTTTCCAAAATGATAGAGAATATAAATTCAAATAACTTTCTCTTTGAGTGATTTTCGAAATTCCATGAATAGATTGCCCAAAAATCAGTTGCAAAATGACCTATTTTTGGGTTTATTATTGAGAAATTGATGTTTATCCGAAGTTGCTCAACATTACCAAAACATGTCTCACGTCCTTGTTCATCATGTCCTTGTTTATCTTTGTCCTAGCCTACCTAATGCATTTAGGATTCAAGACTCTGTCTTTTTGCTTAGGAATGAAAGTGCTAGGTCGTACTCAAGCCGACGAAAGTTTGGATAGCCTTTGGTGAGTGTATGGTTGCTATATTGTTTTATTAGTGATGTTATTATTTGGATTATGCTATGGTTTGGATGTATATATGTGTGCTTAATTGTGGTTTAGCATTAGAACTTTGAATTTATGATTTATTTGGTGTTTTTGTTATAAAATTGTGATCTTTGGCTTGGAATTTGAAGTGATATGGAAACTTAGTAACTAAAGTTAGTAAATGGAAGAGTTAGTGAGCAACAAGTTGGAAACTACGGATATCCATAGCGATAGTCGCTATAGATGTAATTCGTTTAGAAATTCGATTTTCGCAAAGTTTGGTTTTTATACTTCAAATTGTTTTGTAAATGGTTTACAAACTAAATAATGACATTTTAAAAGGTAAATTAAGAATTTCATAATAATTTTTTTATTAATTATCTTTTGATAATTAATAATTAATTAAGGACTAAAATGAATTTTTATTAATTAAAGGTTGGTTGTTATTAATTATCTTTTAAAGTTAAGATTCATTTTAATTAATTATTAATTAAGTTAGTTAATTACGAGTTAATTATATGATTTATTTATAATTAACTATTGTTGAAATATAGGATTGATTATTTATTAATTATTAATCAAGTGTTTAATTATTTTTAGATTATAAATTAATCGAGGTTTAATTTATAATATATTATTTATTAAAAGTTTAATTTATTTTTAAGTTTAATTAATTAATTAATTGAGATTAATTAATGTTTAAGTATTAATAAAGATTTAATTAATTATTTAACAATTAATAAAGGATTAATTTATATCTAATTAATAGTTAATTACTGTTAATTATTTAACTAAATTAAGTTAAGATTCAATTAAAATTAGTTATGATTTAAATAAGGATTTAAGTTATAATTAATTATTTTAAAAGGGTTTAAAAGTTTTGAATCCTTTGGTTTTCAAAATTAAAATTTAAAGATACTTCTTTTTCAAAGATGGCTTTAAATACAAGTGATTCATGTGTTGATATGATTAAGAAACCATATAACTGTGAATGAGTTATAATTTAGATCGTTAGGTTGTTTGGACATGTATTAGCAGAATAATCCCCGTTCTGCTATAAATCGATTGTTGGTTTGTTTGTGTGGACATGTGTTAGCAGAATAAATCCCCGTTCTGCTATGAATTGATTGAATTGTTTGGACATCTATTTAGCAGAACAAATCACCATCTTGCTATTATGTTATTTTGACATGTATATGATAATTAGCTCGTACTGATATGTTATTCCCTATTTTGGATATGAGTTTTATTTACATATATGTTGACCTACGTAAATAACTGTTAAGTGAGTTGGAATTAAAATTTAATGGTAACTTAAATTAGTACCATTGGGATCGCTAAGCTTCTTTTCGAATTATTACAGTTTTTTTTGAATTAACTTTAATTCTAAATCAATTTGGTTTTAAAGTTTATAAATGATTTTCAAATTTTATTATTATTTCATAAAATTAGTTTTAAATATTATCTTGTTTTCAAAAAAGGGGTTTATTAAATAAAAAGTTTTACCTAGAGTGATTTACACAGGATATCTTGAAAATGGTATTTTATAAAGGAGAATCTATGAAGAAATTATGAAGGAAGATTATTAAATAGTTTTAAAAATAGAAAGATATTTTATAAATCATTTTAGATATTTTTGGAATAATTTTTAAATCTAGGTTGAAAACTTTTTAGTGGTTTGAAATGTAAAGTGAACTTATAAAATTAATTTTATAAGGAATAAGTAAAATGTGTTTTATAGGAGGTGACGTTTATGAAAGAGAATTGTTTTGCCATTTAATATGGAATTTTGAGGAAAAGGAATTTCCAAAATGTTTTAGTGAATGCATATATTGTTTTTTCAAGTAAAATGGAATCTAAGGGGTTTGGAAATAGGGTTTGAAAATCTTTTGATCAGGTTTTATAAAATGATTTTATTAATTAAAGTTTAATTAATAAAGGCTTAGAGGATACCATATGTAATGGAATCAATGTTTGATTGTTTGTATAAATTAATAGTTAAATAATCGACTATCAAATCTGGACCAAAACCTAACTTTGGAAATATCTAGGAGAAACATGAGAATTATATGGTATAGTTACCGTCGAAGGTGTTATACCGTACATATAAACTCGTTTCTTTCTTCTAGGATAAATGATAAGGAAATCTATCCATAAATGGTTAGGAGGTGAACTCCGCTCTTATCTTTTGTCTGTTTATTTCCTATAAAACTGGGGTTGAGTTTACCGAAAATATCGAAAATAGTTTCGAAGAGACTGGGATTGGGTATGTTATCCGAAAACCACTTCGATTCAATGAATTCATTCCGAAGTAACGACAACTAGTATATGGTGTAATTTTGGAAACGGTGCTCTCAAGTGTTTCGTTCAGTCCCAAACTAACTTGTATGAATGAATGCTGGTATTGCATTGTTGCTTGGAAGGTAGTTTTGCATTCCAAGTGAGATTGCTATTCAAAAGGTAAAACATAGCCTCGAACCTCATCAATTGGGAAACGACAAAAATCGGGCATGCGGTAGGGCCAAGTGGGTCGCTCCCAAGTAGGGTATGGTCATTCCAAATCTGGATCGGTTATTATCTCTCATTTGTATGCTTCGTGGCCCATTAATGGAGGGATGATCATATTCGGTACTACTAGTCAAGTTGTAAGCCAACCCTGTGTGGTAGTGGTATAAGATGTTCTTGTCAAACCATGGTGCATTTATCTAGAGACGTACCTTCTGAAGGTAGTTCCTTACCTTGTCATAGTATGGGATCCAATCTCTAATACATGCATAACGGTATTGATTGTAGAACCTAGTATGCTGGAATTCAATAATGTAAAAATTTCAGATAAGATTAATAAGTATTTGTACTTAGACACTATTATAATATCATAGGATCTTTATATAAAAGTGGTTTTGGCTATCGTAAGGTAAAAACCCATCTATGTTTATATGCGGCGTGTTCTTACAAGATACCTTTGATTTTAAAAGATTTTTGAAAAGTAATAATTCAGTTGCTTTGAGTTTACTCATACCAGACCTATATCTAACCCGGTGTTTTATTTCTTTCCCAAAACTCTTTGGTGCTCAAATTTTTATGAGCAGCCAAGTAGTCCAGGTTTTCTATGGATGCACTTGGAGGAACTTGGAGCAGTAGGCTACGTCGATAGATAGTTATTACTTTTTCTGCTGTATATGATGTACTCTATATGTGACGTATAAGGATAGGCTTTTATAACTGTCTTAGGTTAGGATTTTAATAAGTAACTTTGATGTGTCGGTTTTGAGATGACTTTGTAAAACATTATGTGATTAATAAATGTTATTTCGTTGCATTGTGAGATTCTATGTTATTTAGTTTTCTTCTATCTTCTACCTTCTTCTTTCACCCTAACAAGTTGGTATTTCCCGCATTTGAATGTTCGGCATGTGATACAGTAGACGTATTAGTGTCGGTTTTTGAGGTTCGAAAATCCTATTCATTTCAAGTGTAGTTTGTAAGCATTGAATAATTATCTGAGTAACATTGCGGTGGTATGAGATATCGTTATGTCATTCGTTTGATTCTTTGTAAGTAAAATGTTACTCGAATAAGGATATGCTCATATGTATATGGTGATATTCGCTGTGGTGAGATACAGAGACATGTGTTGACTTATGTACACCGTATGATAGACTACGGTTGGAGATGTATATAGCTTTAGGTTGCGTACTATATGACCAACCATCTTAGGTCTAGCTCCCTTTATGTTTTGAAAGTGAACTAGATTGGCAAGTATCCACTATGGTAGCCTGATTGAGGGGTCGCGCCCCTAATCCTTGACACCTTATTTATGATTATGTTAAACCTTGTGATAGTGTTATGTGTGTGATGCCCCTATGTCACATAGGCCAGCAGTAATTTACCCTAGGGCACAAGTGTCGGTAGTCGTGGCCGAAGTGGCTACATATTGTCAAGCCTATGGTGGATTATTGCCACAATACCGAGAGGGGTGAGGTTAGGGTAACCCTTGACTATAGGACTTATGTCATATGGACCATGTGTGGCTACTGGGGCAAGAAGACGTGTTACCCGTTTTCCATCTGGTTCCAGTATTTATGTAAGTATAGTGGATTGGCATATATGTCTCATTCCTATAATGAGTTGACTAGACTAGAAACTGATTTAGTCTAAAGTGCAATCGATCCCCGTATATCCATACTCTTTGATGATTTGGTATTTTGAGACAGCCTTACTTTATTGTTGTTGTTTTGGTTTATGGATGATTTATATTTATGATTTGTTTTATATAGTATATGGTTTGGATGATTTGATAGGCTATCTCACACTATATATATATATATATATTGATTTTGATGATTATTTCTAGATATATGTATTCATCTATTTGTGTTAATTATATTCTATATGGATTTGAGATATTTAGGTCGTGTAATTCCTTAAGAATTATTCTATACACATACAAAGATACACACACTTTGGCACGTCCTGCTGTTTTGAGTATCTTTGATAGTGATATCATACTATTCTTCCTTGTTATATATTATATCAGCATACTTATGATCCTTAATTATACGTAGTTTGACCCGTGTGTTATTTTATAATATTCAGGCCAGTCCGAGACATTTCAATTACAGGGATGATATGACCAGTATTTATTTTATTAGGCTTAGAGGAGAAATATATTAGGATGTTGTATTGTTCTGTCTTGGATGCTCATGTGTTTATCCATATGTACCGATACTGTGTAGGAATAGATTAGTTATTTATTTGATGTTTTAATATGTGTCGGTGCTAGTCCAAGGGAATATTCACATGTGTTGTGACATCCCGGAAATTTAGCAACATTTTATTTATGGGTATTTAATCAGATTAAATGATATATAAACTTATTATTTCCAAAACAGCTATAAATATGTGTTTTAATATAAGTGAAATAGACCTTACCAATATCTAAACATGAGAATAAAATAAATACGGTCTGAAATATAAAATAAAGAGTTTTAAAATTTCAATAATGTTTAAAAAGTACAAAAATATCTTTTAGATATTTAAACAATTACATGGGTTGGAAAAAATTGAATCTTATAACTTTAAAACATAGTACAACTCAAATATAGTTATAAATGCAAATATATGCTTATGAACATCTACATATATATTAAAAACAAGAGAACTGTCAATAGATACAAGTATAAACAAATATAGGATAGAATAAACATTGATGTGAAAAACATATCTTAGTTAAGTAACATATTAATGCACACTTAAGAGAATTAAATCAAGACAAGTTATATATATATATATATATATATATATATATATATATATATATATGCTCACAAAACAAATCTGGTTGTACAAACAAATAGAAAATAAAACTAAAGGAGTATGTAAACAAAAATCATACAGGAATAATACAAATGAAATAAAATTAATATATTAACAATGACTATGTTAAGTTTACTCAATATATATAGGGTAAGTTAGCCTAAAACATTAATATGTGAAACCCATTTATACAATACATAAATTTTAATAAAGATTATAATAGGTGCTGTAGAAACAAGTGTGCAAAGGAGTCAAGTACACAAATTAAAAATAAACTATTTCTATAACCTGTATATACTCATGAATGATGCAAAGAAGACAAATATTCACATCACATTCAAAATATCTTTGTACAAACATAAACAAAAATAAGAATCAATACATAAGCTTATAGGGATCAAGCATAACCCGTAACATACATATGTACAATAAAGATGAAAAATTCAGGTTCAAAATATCTTTGTCCAGAAATTTTTTTTTAATAAAAATAAAAATAAAACATATATGCTGCTGTAAGTTTATGTGCATAAGAAAAAAAAGATTTTCACTTCAATAAAAATAAAACAAATCTTTGTCTTGTACAAAAATAAACAAAAATCTGAAGCCATTAATTACATGTTATCATAAAGGAAAGCATAAGCATTAAATTAGCACAACATCTTGTTCAAGCAAGTACTACAGCCGAAATCCCTGTGATAATTTCCTTCTGCAGTGTATAATACATAGCCAATTAAAAAGCATGGCAATCCAAATAAAAACTGTCTAGATACAACCTATACTGTTCAGTTACTTCTATATATATCCATCATATTTTTATGTTCATTTATAAAAAGTTAACAAAAACCTAAAAGCAGACCTGAGAAGAAGGAAACAAAGAGGAAACAAACATCACCTTATATTTTCAAACAAGTTATCAAAGCAGTGAAGTGTTCAGGAAATTCATCTGCAGTCTTCATTAACTTTGTTTTCTGTCCAATGAATTTTTAGGGTGAGTAAACAAACTTTTAATTAAGTTTTAAGTTCATGTGTGTGTATGATATGTTGATGATAATATGATGACCTATATATCTGGTTTCAATTCTGTGTTCATCTGGAAACTGAAAACTACCCTATGTTAAATCATGTATTTTGTGAGTAAACTTACTATTTTCAATTTAAACTTGTATATTTAACTTACAAAAGATATGTGCTTTGATGTCTGCTTTAAACAAGTAGTCCTGAGTACTTCCTGTTGCTCTGGTAGTATATGTAGCTGTTCTTCAGAATTTCGAGTATCTGAACAAAGTAAAGCAGAGAAATTTGTAAACACTTCTTCATAAATATTTTAAACTTAGGTATTGTTGCTAATTTAAGTTTTTTACCTTAATCAATGGCCTGCAACCTTGTTTGGAGTTTTACAGTATTTTATAAATACTGTTTATTCAAGTTACAAGTAAAAGAAATTAAAGGTCAAAATTCGAATGTTTCAATTTGTGAATTCAATAACATATTTTGATTTCATACTTAAATTTAGGATTTTTAACATAAAAATTATGATTTTTAAGCAAAGATAATAAGAGCAGTTTTAAAAGGAAGCTGAAATTGATTTTTGTCAATATCTGTCGATTGGATTAATTTTGATTGATGAAATTTAGTATGAAGCAAGATTGAAGTTGTATTGTCACAAGAAAAATGCTAAAAAAATTATTCAATGAAGGAAATTTGGGTTTGAATCAAAGGTAGGGTTTAGTTCGAGTTTTCTTATGGGTCTGTTTGCTCGATGATTTCATCAACATGGTACGATCGAGCTGGGAGTGATTTTGAGGGATGAAGGGGGAAGACGTCGGCGACGCGTGGCAGAAATCGCGACACTAATGGTGCTCGGCGCTAGGAGGAAGAGGCGTTTTCTCTTAAGTTGTTCGAGTTACAGTTCGTCCAGAGGGGTATTTTTCGACTTCGAGCTTTTCGCATCGAGTTAGCTCTTGAATTCGAGTGTATGGTCGAATTAGAGTTTGTGGGTGATAGCGTAGGTCGCCGGAGGCGAAGCGAACCACCGTGCACGTGCACGGTGGTGAGGAGATGTCTGTTGGTCTGTTGGGATTGCCGCGTGCTCGTGCTCGAGATATTTGGATGTTGCTTCGAATTTGACCCCGGGTCGCATGCGTGAGTTTGGCTACTGCTGTTTCATTTAAAACTTAAACTAAAAAAAAAGAAAGAGGAAAAGAAACAGGCAAAAGAAGAAGATGGGAAGACGAGGGAGATGCAGGGAAAAGCATGGGGGAAACTCGAGACTGTCTCGAGTAGAAGTGGTGTTGCCTCAGGTCCACTTCCGTTGATTTGCCTATTTCCTTTTAGTATTTTTATTGACAAAGTTCAACAGTAAATAATATTAGTTAGTTTAAAGTAAATAATTGATTTAAAATTATTAAAAGTATGATTTGTAAAGGGTAATTAATTGGTATAAAGTAATTAGAATATAAATTATTTTTATACTTGAAATTAAATTAATAACTATAATTAAATTTGTAATTAGAGATTAATCTTGTGTTTAAATCAGTTTAACTTAAGAAATTTAATTAATTACTTAAAGTTAATTAATTAATACGTAAATAGTAATTAACTTAGGTGATTAATTAAGGATTATATGATTAATAAATTGATAATAATTGATTAATTAAAGTAATCTGTGATAATTAAATAAGTAATTAAATCTTATTAACTAATAATTAAGTTATTAATTAATGATTAAGAATCAATCAATTATACCGGTAATTAAGTAATAATTAATGAATAAAAGTTGAGTAATTGAATAATCAAATTAAAGATTAGATGGTAAATAAATTAATAATTAATGATTAACTAAGTAATTAATTGATCATTAATAAGCTAATTAATCAGTAATTAATTAAGCAGAATAAAGTAGTTTATTCTTAAGCAATTAATCAAGTTAAGTAAACCAAACCGTGTTGGTATGAATTGGTAACTCTATTTGATTGACTTTGATATCTGTTTGATGATATTCTGTGATATGTTGTGATAACTGTATATGATTTATCTGTGATATTGTTATGTGTATTCTTAATATTGAATTGAACTGTTAAGACTAAATAGACAACTTGGCCTTTAAAATGGCGTTTGGATTTCGATGAGACCGAGATCAGAAGAATCAGTTTTGATTCTTCGAAAACCACATCGATCCAAATTAAACGATAGGTCGTGACTTATCAAGTGGTGATCGAAAGGGTATTTCAGAATGCAAGGGTTATCGTCGTTAACTCTGAGGGTGATTCCAAAAATGAGTGTAACGAGATAATGCCTTCGGTTTCATTCGAACCCGGAACGAACTTGTATGGATTGAATGCTTTCAGCACATCGTCAGGCGGACGATGAGCATTCTTAGAATATTGTTTTATAAAGGTAATCGCAGCCTCAAGCCTCATCAACCGGGAATGGCTAAAACAGGGGAGATGCAGCAAGGTTAGATGGGTCATGCCCAAGCAGGACGAGGTATACCCCTGTCTAGATGTCCCTTTTTATTTCGGCTGTGTGAGCAGTTGTTGGCCACAACTGCGGGGTTATCTTGTTCGGGACTGTTCAGTAAGGAATGGTTCTGGCCTTGTGTTGTAGGGGGTCGGGAGTGATCCTCGGTACGGTGATCTAGGCCCCATACTGTGACGGGCGGTACCCCATTAGCCCTGCCATTGTTGGAAACCCATTTTCCCTACGAAACCCTACGGTTTTGATTTGTATTACCCACTTACATGGCTAGTAGCTGGAATTTAATGAATGTATCAATTTCAGCTATTTTCTATTTACTTGAAAACCCTAGACACTATTATAATATCACTGAGTTTCCTATAAAATGTTTTGGTTAGCGTAAGGTAAAATCTTACCCGTATTTATTTGTGGGGAGTCTTACGTGATACCTTTATTTCAAATGATTTTCAAAGTTAAGCAATTTTAATCTGTTTACTCATACCAGACCCATGTTTGACCCGGAGTTTATATTTTGTTTTTCATAAACTCTTGGGTACTCAAATTTTTATGAGTAGCCAAGTTATAGGTATTTGGAGTATTGATTTGCTGGAGGGACTTTTGGGAAAGAAGACCAGACGTATGTATCTATATATGTAGTTCCGCTGTGTAGTTAGTGTATGCTGTATTTTGGATGTATGTATGGACATATATGTATATGACAGTCCTGTTGTATGATATTGTATAACTCTGATGTATGTATAACTATGTAATAGTTATGTGATGTATTGTATTTTGTTCCATTCCGCTGTGAGATTCTGATGTTGTTGTTCTTTCTTTCTATTCTTTTCTATTTCTATCCCTTTCTTTCTTATTGATGATACGTCTTTCTGGGATTAGAAAGGCGGGACGTCACAGTTGGTATCAGAGCAAGGTTGAGCGAGTACCTAGGCTCTTGTGTTATATTTATCTTGAGAGTGCGTATTTGTATTTTCATATAATTATATATATCTATCTAAATTTGTTGAGTTACCTATTCAGGTGACCGACATGAGTTCCGGAAGAAGAGGTAGAGTTAGGGCCAGTACTTCAACAGATGATGGACGGAGTCAAAATGCTAGTGAGGCTGTCAATCCAGTACCGCCTCAAGTTAGTTTTGTAGGTTTATGCGAAGATTTCAAAAATCTCGGAGGCCAACCATTCAAAGGTTCAGAGTCAATAATTGAAGTTCAAGCCTGGCTTCCCTCTTGTGAGCGTATTTTCAAGAGCATGAAATTGTCTGATGAGCGTAAGAGGCAAATGGCATCGTGGCAATTGCAGGGTGGTGCACCAGCATGGTGGGATTCAACAATTGCAAATATTTCTGAAGATGACATTTCATGGGACAGATTTAAGGAGTTGATTGAAGAGAAGTTTAGGCAGGGAAAACCCAATTGTATCAGGATTTTCTGTATTTGAAGCAGGGTAGTATGTCTATTTCGGAGTATGAAACCAGATTCAACGAACTCTCTTGTTATGGACCAGGACTCATCCATACTCCTCTTAAAAAGAATGAGAAATTTGTGCAAGGATTAAGGCCTGAATTCCATGGAAAATTGACGGTGCTTTTGAAAGGACCTTTTGTTGATTTGATTGATATGGCATTGAGATATGAAAGTTTGATGAGTAAGAAGCCGGTGGCTCCAGTTGCAGCTTCAAGTGGGAATTTCACTAATTCAAATAAGCGAAAGTTCGATCCTAAATGGAGAAAGCCGAATAAGACGAAACCTGGAAATAACAACAGACCCCGCAAATGCTACATTTGTCAACAGGAAGGACATTTGGCAAATAAATGTCCTAGAAAAGGATTCCAGCAGCAGCAGCAACAACCACATTAGAGTGGCCCAGGATCAGCTATGGTTTAGAGATTGTTGTGCTTTAATTGTCATCAACCTAGCCACATGATTAAGAATTGTCCACTTCTGCAGAGAGCACCTCAGAATAAAGTTTTTGCTTTGGAAGCCGGACCATCTTCTTCTTCGAAGGACTAAGGAGTACTAGAAGGTACTTTACTTTTAGATGGAAAATATATTAAAGTATTGTTTGATTCGGGTGCTTCCTTGAGTTTTATTTCTTTGGACTCTGTTGAAAAGTTCTTTCTTTCCCCTAGTTCTGTAGACAGTCCTATCTTGGTATCTAATCCTATAGGAGGGGTGACCAAATTAGACACTATCTGTAAGGACTTGAAGATCTCTTATCTATCCCACAGTTTTTCTTGTGACCCGTATGTGTTGAATTTTAAGGGATTTGATCTTATTTTGGGAATGGATTGGTTGGATAAGTATAAAGCCGTTTTGAATTGTGATGAAAGAACAGTTTCGTTGGAAACTGATCTGGGTAGAATTGCCAGGGTGTCGTGTGATAATTCTGGAATTCACTTGAACAGTCTTTTGCATGGAATTGAGACTTCTGAAGAGAAGATTGAAGATATCAACGTGGTTCAATATTTTCCTGATGTATTTGAAGAAGTTAAGTGTCTGCCACCACATCGAGAAATAGAATTCCGTATTGATTTGATTCCAGGATTTGTGCCGGTGATTCAGCCCAGTAGGAGAATGGCTCCTAGGGAGAGAGAAGAGTTGATTAAGCAGACTCAGGATCTTTTAGAGAAGGGGTTGATAAGACCCAGTTTTTCTTGTTGGGGTTCGGCGGCAGTGTTTGTGACCAAATCGGATGGATCGCTAAGGTTCTGTGTGGATTATAGAGAATTGAACAAAGTGACTATCCGTAATAAATATCCTCTTCCTCGCATCGATGATCTTTTTGACCAGTTGCATGGGGCTACTATCTTTTCTCAACTAGATCTAGCTTCAGGTTTCCATCAGTTTAGGGTAGCTGAAGACAGTATTCCCTTGACTGCATTTAGGGGACCGAATTGTTTCTATGAGTGGTTGGTTATGCCTTTTGGATTAACCAACGCTCCTGCCTACTTCGTTGATCTCATGAACCGAGTCTTTAGGGATGTATTAAATAAGTTCGTACTGGTATTCATTAATGATATCTTGGTCTATTCCAAATCTGAAGAAGAGCACAGGGAGCATTTAAGGATTGTATTGGAGACTTTGAGAAAGCATGTGTTGAAGGCGAAGTTCTCGAAGTGCCATTTCTGGAAATCGAAAGTTAAATTTTTAGGGCACATTGTTTCTGGTGAAGCCAGAGACACCGACGGAAGTTCGCAGTTTTCTGGGATTGGCTGGCTACTACAGGAAATTTATTAAGGATTATTCCAAGATTTCTTCGCATCTGACCAAGCTGACTAGGAAAGGAGCGAAATTCAAATGGACACCCCAATGTGAAGAAGCTTTTCAGGAATTGAAGACGAGACTAACCAGTGCACCAGTGCTTGCTATTCCGGATGGGAAGAGCAAATTCAAGGTTTATATTGATGCTTGTATGGTGGGTTTGGGAGCAGTTCTGATGCAGAACGGAAGGGTTATTGCCTACGCTAGTCGGCAGTTGAAGCCTCATGAGAGGAATTACGCTACGCACGATCTTGAATCGCTAGCCATTGTTTTTGCTTTGAAAATTTGGAGACATTATCTTTTGGGAGAGAAATTCGAATTGTTCACGGATCACAAACCGTTGAAATATCTATTCTCTCAAAAAGATCTTAATCTGAGACAGCAGCGGTGGGTTGAATTTCTTGCATCCTATGATTTGGATATTCTGTACACTCCGGGAAAAGCGAATGTTGTAGCTGATGCTCTCAGCAGGAACGCGGTTCTATCTCTTCTGGAAGTGGTTCCATCTCGTATCGAAAGGATCTCAAGCAAGCAAGAATCCGATAAGATGTTGAGGAGGATCATTAAAAGAGTCAGAAAAGGTAAGTGTCCCAGTTTTGAAATTGATGGCCAAGGAACATTAAGGATCAATGGGAGAATCTGTGTTCCGAATGATAAGGATCCATGGCAGGAAGTGTTGTCTGAAAGTCATCGTTCCAAATTGAATATTCATTCAGGAATTTCGAAGATGTACAAAGATATGAAGAGAGTCTTTTGGTGGAATGGCATGAAGGAAGATGTAGCTGCTTTTGTGAACAGTTGTGCCATCTGCCAACAAGTTAAAGGTGATCAACAGAAATCTGTCGGATTATTGCAGCCTTTGGAAATTCCAAATTGGAAATGGGAGATGATCTCGATGGATTTTATTGACGGATTGCCTAGAACCAGGAAAGTTAAATGATGGGATATGGGTTATTGTGGATCGTTTAACTAAGAGTGCCCATTTTATACCCGTTAAGGCAACCCGTACTGCAGTTTCCCTGGCAGAAATTTTCTTGAAGGAGATAGTTAGATTGCATGGTGTTCCAGTCAGTATAGTAAGTGACCGTGATCCTATTTTCACTAGCAAATTCTGGGAAGCTCTGCAATCAACAATGGGAACAAGTTTGAGATTGAGTACAGCCTATCATCCTCAAACGGACGGACAGACGAAGAGGCTTAATCATATTCTTGAGGATATGCTGCGGGCTTGTGTTTTAGATTTTGGAGGATCATGGGAAGACCATCTTCATTTAGTGGAATTCTCTTATAATAATAGTTATCAAGCAAGTATTAAGATGGCTCCTTATGAAGCTTTATACGGAAGACCGTGTAGATCCCCATCTTGTTGGATTGAATTGAAGGATCGTCTTATGCTCGGACCCGATCTTATTCGTGAAGCTTCTGCGAAGGTTGAGATTATCAAGAAAAGGATGAAAGCTGCTCAAGATCGATAGAAGAAATATGCTGATAGAAGACGAAGACCATTGGAATTTGAGATCGGAGACTTGGTTTTTGTTAAAGTTTCACCAATTAAAGGTGCTATAAGATTCGGAAAGACGGGAAAACTTGCTCCGAGATACATTGGACTATTTCGAGTGTTGGAAAGAATTGGAACTATAGCCTAGCCTACAGGATTGAATTGCCAGAGCGGATGTCTGGGATTCATAATGTATTTCATGTATCGCATTTGAGGAAAATTGTTCATGATCCATCACTGGTTGTAGAACCAGTAGTTCAATAATATTTGGAAGTAGAACCCAATTTAACCATAGTCAGGAATCCAGTTCGGATTATGGATCAAGACGAGAAGCATCTCAGGAACAAAGTGGTGAAACTAGTCAAGGTGCAGTGGAGTGAGGATCCCAGAGATTGTACCTGGGAAACTCTCGATAGTTTTAGGAATGCTTATCCACATTTATGTCTGGATAACTAGTGATGTTTGTTAGAGTAGACTGTTTGATGGTTGTTATTGTATGGATGATATGTATGTTTGGATTGTTAATATAAAAGCTTTTGAATTAACTGTTGTTTTAAATTTCGGGGACGAAATTCTTTTAAGGGGGAAGGAATGTGACATCCCGGAAATTTAGCAACATTTTATTTATGGGTATTTAATCAGATTAAATGAAATATAAACTTATTATTTCCAAAACAGCTATAAATATGTGTTTTAATATAAGTGAAATAGACCTTATCAATATCTAAACATGAGAATAAAATGAATATGGTCTGAAATATAAAATAAAGAGTTTTAAAATTTCAATAATTATTAAAAAGTACAAAAATATCTTTTAGATATTTAAACAATCACATGGGTTGGAAAAAATTGAATCTTATAACTTTAAAACATAGTACAACTCAAATATGGTTATAAATGCAAATATATGCTTACGAACATCTAAATATATATTAAAAACAAGAGAACTGTCAATAAATATAAGTATAAACAAATATAGGATAGAATAAACATTGATGTGAAAAACATATCTTAGTTAAGTAACATATTAATGCACACTTAAGAGAATTAAATCAAGACAAGTTATATATATATATATATGCTCACAAAACAAATCTGGTTGTACAAACAAATAGAAAATAAAACTAAAGTAGTATGTAAACTAAAATCATACAGGAACAATACAAATGAAATAAAATTAATATACTAACAATGACTATGTTAAGTTTACTCAATATATATACAGGGTAAGTTAGCCTAAAACATTAATATTTGAAACCCATTTATACAATACATAAATTTTAATAAAGATTATAATAGTTGTTGTAGAAACAAGTGTGCAAAGGAGTCAAGTATACAAATTAAAAGTAAACTATTTCTATAACCTGTATATACTCATGAATGATGCAAAGAAGACAAATATTCACACCACATTCAAAATATCTATGTACAAACATAAACAAAAATAAGAATCAATACATAAGCTTATAGGGATCAAGCATAACCTGTAACATACATATGTACAATAAAGATGAAAAATTCAGGTTCAAAAGATCTTTGTCCAAAAAAAAAATTAATAAAAATAAAAATAAAACATATATGCTGCTGTAAGTTTATGTGCATAAGAAAACAAAGATTTTCACTTCAATAAAAATAAAAAAATCTTTGTCTAGTACAAAAATAAACAAGAATCTAAAGCCATTAATTACATGTTATCATAAATGAAAGCATAAGCATTAAATTAGCACAGCATCTTGTTCAAGCAAGTACTACAGCCGAAATCCCTGTGATAATTTCCTTCTGCAGTGTATAATACATAGCCAATTAAAAAAGCATGGCAATACAAATAAAAACTGTCTAGATACAACCTATACTGTTCAGTTACTTCTATATATATCCATCATATTTTTATGTTCGTTTATAAAAACTTAAAAAAACCCTAAAAGCAGACCTGAGAAGAAGGAAACAAAGAGGAAACAAACATCACCTTATATTTTCAAACAAGTTATCAAAGCAGTGAAGTGTTCAGGAAATTCATCTGCAGTCTTCATTAACTTTGTTTTCTGTCCAACAAATTTTTAGGGTGAGTAAACAAACTTTTAATTAAGTTTTAAGTTCATGTGTGTGTATGATATGTTGATGATAATATGATGACCTATATATCTGGTTTCAATTCTGTGTTCGTCTGGAAACTGCCTCTGTTAAATCATGTTTTTTGTGAGTAAACTTACTATTTTCAATTTAAACTTGTATATTCAACTTACAAAAGATATTTTCTTTGATGTCTGCTTTAAACAAGTAGTCCTGAGTACTTCCTGTTGCTCTGGTAGTATATGTAGCTGTTCTTCAGAATTTCGAGTATCCGAACAAAGTAAAGCAGAGAAATTTGTAAACACTTCTTCATAAATATTTTAAACTTAGGTATTGTTGCTAATTTAAGTTGTTTACCTTAAATCAAAGGCCTGCAACCTTGTTTGGTGTTTTACAGTATTTTATAAATACTGTTTATTCTAGTTACAGGTAAAAGAAATTAAAGGTCAAAATTCGAATGTTTCAATTTGTGAATTCAATAACATATTTTGATTTCATACTTAAAGTTAGGATTTTTAACATAAAAATTATGATTTTTAAGCAAAGATAATAAGAGCAGTTTTAAAAGGAAGCCAAAATTGATTTTTGTCAATATCTGTCGATTGGATTAATTTTGATTGATGAAATTTAGTATGAAGCAAGATTGAAGTTGTATTGTCACAAGAAAAATGCTAAAAAATTATTCAATTAAGGAAATTTGGGTTTGAATCAAAGGTAGGGTTTAGTTCGAGTTTCCTTATGGGTCTGTTTGCTCGATGATTTCATCAACATGGTACGATCGAGCTGGGAGTGCTTTTGAGGGACGAAGGGGGATGACGTCGGCGACGCGTGGTAGAAATCGTGACACTAATGGTGGTCGGCGCTAGGAGGAAGAGGCGTTTTCTCTTAAGTTGTTCGAGTTACAGTTCGTCCAGAGGGGTATTTTTTGACTTTGAGCTTTTCTCATCGAGTTAGCTCTTGAATTCGAGTGTATGGTCGAATAGGAGTTTGTGGGTGATAGCGTGGGTCGCCGTAGGCGAAGCGAACCACCGTGCACGTGCACGGTGGTGAGGAGATGTCCGTTGGTCTGTTGGGATTGACGCGTGCTCGTGCTCGAGATATTTGGATGTTGCTTCGAATTTGACTCCGGGTCGCATGTGTGAGTTTGGCTACTGCTGTTTCATTTATAACTTAAACTAAAAAAGAAAGAAAGAAAGAGGAAAAAAAAACAGGCCAAAGAAGAAGATGGGAAGAAGAGGGAGATGCGGGGAAAAGCATGGGGAAACTCGAGACTGTCTCGAGTAGAAGTGGTGCTGCGTCGGGTCCACTTCTGTTGATTTGCCTATTTCCATTTAGTATTTTTATTGACAAAGTTCAACAGTAAATAATATAAGTTAGTTTAAAGTAAATAATTGATTTAAAATTATTAAAAGTATGATTTGTAAAGGGTAATTAATTGGTATAAAGTAATTAGAATATAAATTAATTTTATACTTGAAAATAAAATAATAACTATAATTAAATTTGTAATTAGAGATTAATCTTGTGTTTAAATCAGTTTAACTTAAGAAATTTAATTAATTACTTAAAGTTAATTAATTAATACGTAAATAGTAATTAACTTAGGTGATTAATTAAGGATTATATGATTAATAAATTGATAATAATTGATTAATTAAAGCAATCTGTGATAATTAAATACGTAATTAAATCTTATTAACTAATAATTAAGTTATTAATTAATGATTAAGAATCAATCAATTATACCGGTAATTAAGTAATAATTAATGAATAAAAGTTGAGTAATTGAATAATCAAATTAAAGATTAGATCGTAAATAAATTAATAATTAATGATTAACTAAGTAATTAATTGATCATTAATAAGCTAATTAATCAGTAATTAATTATGCAGAATAAAGTAGTTTATTCTTAAGCAATTAATTAAGTTAACTAAACCAAACTGTGTTGGTATGAATTGGTAAATCTGTTTGATTGACTTTGATATCTGTTTGATGATATTCTGTGATATGTTGTGATAACTGTATATGATTTATCTGTGATATCTGTTATGTGTATTCTTAATATTGAATTGAACTGTTAAGACTAAATAGACAACTTGGCCTTTAAAATGGCTTTTGGATTTCGATGAGACCGGGATCGGAAGAATCAGTTTTGATTCTTCGAAAACCACATCGATCCAAATTAAACGATAGGTCGTGACTTATCAAGTGGTGATCGAGAGGTTATTTCAGAATGCAAGGGTTATCGTCGTTAACTTTGAGGGTGATTCCAAAAATGAGTGTAACGAGATAATGCTTTCGGTTTAGTTTGAACCCGGAATGAACTTGTATGGATTGAATGCTTTCAGCACATCGTCAAGCGGACGATGAGCATTCTAAGAATAATGTTCTATAAAGGTAATCACAGCCTCAAGCCTCATCAACCGGGAATGGCTAAAACATGGGAGATGCAACAAGGTTAGGTGGGTCATGCCCAAGCAGGACGAGGTATACCCCTGTCTAGATGTCCCTTTTTATTTCGGCTGTGTGAGCAGTTGTTGGCCACAACTGCGGGGTTATCTTGTTCGGGACTGTTCAATAAGGAATGGTTCCAGCCTTGTGTTGTAGGGGGTCGGGAGTGATCCTCGGTACGGTGATCTAGGCCCCGTATTGTGACGGATGGTACCCCAGTAGCCCTGCCATTGTTGGAAACCCATTTTCCCTACGAAACCCTACAGTTTTGATTTCTATTACCCACCTACGTGGCTAGTAGCTGGAATTTAATGAATGTAACAATTTCGGCTATTTTCTATTTACTTGATAACCCTAGACACTATTATAATATCACTGAATTTCCTATAAAATGTTTTGGTTAGCGTAAGGTAAAATCTTACCCGTATTTATTTGTGGCGAGTTTTACGTGATACCTTTATTTCAAATTTTGTTTTTCATAAACTCTTGGGTACTCAAATTTTTATGAGTAGCCAAGTGATAGGTATTTGGAGTATTGATTTGCTGGAGGGACTTTTGGGAAAGAAGACCAGACGTATGTATCTATATATGTAGTTCCGCTGTGTAGTTAGTTATGCTGTATTTTGGATGTATGTATGGACATATATGTATATGACAGTCCTGCTATATGATATTGTATAATTCTGATGTATGTATAACTATGTAATAGTTATGTGATGTATTATATTTTGTTCCATTCCGCTGCGAGATTCTGATGTTGTTATTCTTTCTTTCTATTCTTTTCTATTTCTATCCCTTTCTTTCTTATTGATGATACGTCTTTCTGGGATTAGAAAGGCGGGTCGTCACATGTGTACCCCGTATTAACTCATTCTCTGTATTATATAATAGTATTACCACGTAATGCTCTTGGATAATATAGGTATAGAGGTGGTATGTCATAGACTGCGTCCCCGTTGACGTTCGGCCAAAAGTGTCTATATTGAACAATCTTTCTAGCCAAGGTCAACCCCTCAGTATGGTCACCCCAAGCCCCTTCTTATACATCCGCAAGGTCTCTTTTGGCTTCATCGCCAGCAATACATCATAGTAAGGGAATGAAGAATCCTTTCCTATCATGACTCATTCTCGAATAACAAATCGTGAAGCTTTACGGAGGCGCTTTCGTCGTTCCATCCTTTGGGAAGTATTCCCTTCAACAAGTAGTCCTTAATTTGAGTCAGCACTTCTTTTCACATGCAGCCTCCAAAATCCAATCGACATCCATCTGGTCGATGCCGAAGCTGATATATCTCCATAGGAATTAAACCCATGAGTTTTGCATCTTTTGAACTAGCCAATATGTCTAGTGAATCAGCTTTCACATTTTTCTCTTTGGTGATACGTGTTATTGCATAATATTCAATGTCATTCAATAACTGCAAGGCCTTGGTTAAGTAAGGAGTTAGCCTTGCTCCTTTTGCCTAAAATTTCCTCCTTACTTGGCACACCACCAGTTGAGAATCAAAAAATATATATAAAGTTTTGACTTCCAACTCTTTTATAACCTTGAGTCCCATAATTAGCACTCTATATTCAGCTTTGTTATTCGTCTCAAGAAAATCGAGTTTCAAGGCATAGTAGATCGAGCGTTCCTCAAAGGTCACTATGACAACACCTTTCCCCAAGAAACACTCATTGGATGCCCCATCATTACAAATCTTCCATTTAACGCTCGCTCTCCACTTCCCTTCGAAGTATCATCTCGAGCAGTGTAGTTGGGTATGAAATATGCCAATTCCTGACCGTGAATCACCTTTCGAGTATTATACTTTATATCGTACTGACTCAGCTCGATGTTTCATTTCAATAGCCTTCCAGAAGTCTCAGCTCATCGAAGGACCTATCTCAAAGGCTGGTTAGTCAATACTATAATTGGATGAGCCTAAAAGTATGGACGGAGCTTCCTTGAGGTGATCAACAGTTAGTATACCAAATTTTCGAGCACTGGTAGTTCTTGTCTGCCCTTGCTGTCTGCCCTTGCCAATCATTTGCTAATGTAGTACATCGGTCTCTAAATTTGAGATTCCTTTAGTACAAGTGCAACTCTCAAAGCATGCATCGACACTACTAGATAAATAAATAAGTCCTCTTCTTCTAACGGCAACAACGGGATATAGGGCCTCTCTAAGTGATCTACCAAAGCCTGAAAAGGATCTTTGCACTCTTGCATCCAAGCGAAGTTCCTTTTACCTTTCTTGAGAATGTCAAAGAAAGGTATGCACTTGTTTGTGGTTCCTTAGGTAAACTAGCTTAAGGTGGCAACCTTTTCATTCAGGCTCTGAACTTCTTCTATTGACTTTAGGGCTTCGATGTTTCTCAATGCCTCGATCTTTTTTAGTTTAGCTTCTATTCCTCTTGTGTTCACTATGAAACCCAAGAACATTCCCAATGAAACTCCAAATGAACACTTCAGTGAATTAAGATTTATACCATACTTGCGGATCATGCTAAACTCATCTGCTAAGTCCTCTATATGGTTCATCAATCGTCATGATTTCATAATCATATCATCCAAGTAGACTTCCATTGTGCACCCAATCTATTCCTTGAACATCAAGTTCACAAGTCTCTAGTAATTCGCTCCTACATTCTTCAAACCACAGGGCATAACAAGATAACAATACAGTCCTATGTCGGTTATGAAGCTACTATGCTCCTGTTCTGGGACATGCATTGGAATCTGGTTGTAGCTAGAGTAAGCATCCATAAACGATAATAGCTCATGCCCAACAGTTGAATCCATCAATTAATCGATCTTCGACAGTGGGAAACTATCCTCTGGGCATGCCTTATTCAGATCCAAATAGTTGACGCATGTTGTTATCTAGTCTTTCGATCAGGCAGCATACCGACTAACTTGACGAGCCTAACTTGAAAATTACCAAGGAAGGAAGCCCGAAAAGAATGCCACAAGAGTCCAGAAGTCAAATACAATTAAGATCACAAAGCAAATACAATTCTAAAAAACAAGGATCCAATATCCAACATGCGTTGGATCGGTACCAATCCAACTCATGGATTGGTACCGATCCACGATATTTCATCCACTTGGCCTCGAACTTTCTGCACTCCAAAACCATGCTGCCTACATCCCATTTTCGGCCTCCATTAATCGTTTGAATGCACCAATGACTGATCTCCTTGGACTCTAGAAATCAACAACTCCATTTTCCATAGATCCAACATTTGGACTCAGAAACAAGTTAACAATGATGTAAACTTGGAATCATAAGGCTAATTACGAATCGAGTTAGGACAAGAAGTTCAAAGTCATCGATTTGAAGAACATATGGATCGATCCAAGCCCATGGATTGGTATCGATCCATGATTATTGATGAGGTGCCCACCTAATTTCCTGGATAAATGGCCTATGGTGTGGAAAACTATATGGAGATCATGGAGGTGAATTTCTAAGCTATCTACTGCCATAAATAGGAGGGCAGGGCCCATTTTTAAGGATCTTTTCAGCTTTCTTGTTCTCTTACTCTTATTTCTTGTAATCATTCATAGATTTATACCGATCCATAATAGGTTTATACTGATTCGTAAGAAAAAAAGTGTAATCAGCACAATAAACCATTAATAAGATTAAAAGGACGTAGGCCAAGGTTAGCCGAACCACTATAAAAAACTGTGTGTTCTTTTCTCACTCTCTTTAATTTACTTTTCTTCACTTTCTATTCCCTACTCAATCATTTGGGTGTTTTGTTCCATTTTTGGTTCAACCATTTTGGTGCTTTCACCGAGGACCACTTGAATTCACTGATTTGAGATTTGAAAAAATATTAAATGATGAGGCAATCTATTAGGTAGACCACTGGTGAAGGAAATTAACAAGAGGTATCGAAGAGGCATCTTTATTAGCTAACCCCTCATTTATCTACTTGACCAGGGATGAGATAGAGACGATGAAGAATGAAATGCAAGAAAGAACGATAGCATGCTAAGAAGAAATGACGGAAGGATTTTTCATGAGAATGGGACAGATCGAAACAACCGAAGTAGTTGCAAACCAGAATCAAAGAACAAAGGCTAGAACAAATTCCACCGAAAACAAAATGGAGCAACGTGGGGTGATCTTCGGAGAAATGCCATGGATCTGTACCCATCCCTGATCATGGGTTGATACTGATCCCCGAGGACTCAGGGGGCATGGCTGAGTAAACTCGAAGAGAGATGATGCATGCCTAGGAAATAATGCCGAACACCAGAACTTGAATCGAAATACAAAGGTGTTGCGGAGAAATACATGCCAGAAGCTCACCGTTGGAATGAGGGTAGAATGAAATCATGGATTAGAGACTTTCATTGGATGATATTTGGTTCCTTTACCTTAACTTTAAATAAATGATGCAATATAACCTCAGGTTGGTTATATATGTACGGGATCCCGAACGGTCCCTAGGAACACTCTGAGTTAGATGCTTGAGATAACTATCTAGGATATTTGCACAATATTAACCTCAGACTTCTTTCACGTATACGGTTCTTGATTGGTCCCTGGGCACGCTTTGATTTGGAAGTCTAAAGGTGGCCTTGATAGTATTAGATGTCTACTAGATGCCTTGACTCTCCATGAGTGATGAATGAAACTGTGTAAGAAAGACCGATGGAGATTGATTATCCTTTGGAATTGATTAGGATTTTATTAACTACTTGAACATGATGACTGACATTGATCGCTTTAATGTCCCGTCCTAAGAGACAACACCGAAGTGTAAGGTGCAAGTCCCCTTGCCTGAGAGCGAACGGATGGACTTGTATGATACTGATCACGTTAAATCCCATCCTAAGAGACATGATCGAAGTGCTGGGCGCAAGTCCCTTTTCCAGAGAGTGAGCGGATGGGCTTGTATGATATTGATTGTGTTAAGTCCCGACCAAGTGCAAGGTGCAAGTCCCCTCGTTAAAAAGTGAGTGGATGGACTTGTACAATATTGATCACTGTAAGTCCTAGCCAGAGTGCAGGGACCGGAGTGCAAGAAGTAAGTCACCTCACCGAAGCCTGAGTAGATGGCCTTGCTTGTCATTGAGTTTCCTCACTAGAGAGTGAGTGGATTGGGCCCGTGCAAGGGTCTAGAAAGACCATGGATTTGGATCGCTTTATGTTCTATCCAGGGAGACGGGGCCGAAGTGCAGGAAGTAAATCACCGTATCTGAGCCTGAGCAGATAGGCTTGCTTGTCATTGAGTCCCCTCATCGAAGAGCTAGCGGGAGCACGGTTTGAAGAGACCATAGATTTGATTATTGTCTCCAATCGACCATAGATTTAATTAACGGTCCGAAGAGGCCATGGATTCTACTATCGACCCTGAGCGACCATGAATTTAGATAACAATCTGAAGAGATTGTAAACCACTATAACTATCGGCCCTAAACTTCCATAGATTTCATTTACGATTCAAAGAAATCATGAGTTTTATTGTCGATCTGAAGAGGTCAAGGATTTTACCAACAATCTGGAGAGATCGAAATTTCAACGTATGACTGCTAACTCTCAGATGAACATGGGATGATCCTATGCAGCCCACAGCTTATCAATTTTAGGAAAACACTAAAATCACTATCTACTAATGATATTCAAGTAAAGACTCAAGTCCATAGTTATCATGGCCTGGAACGACTTTGATTTATAGTTGAATCCAAAGGAACAGGATGGTTCGCAACAGCTTGGTCGGTTGATAACTTGAAAATTCATATACTAATGTTCCAATGACATTAATACTTGTTCTTGAGCAAAGCACACCTTCCATTCGCAAGGTGTGTTTTGTGGAGCAGACGTTATCCAACCTTTTGACCATGCAGTACACAGACTAACTTGACAAGTCAAACTTGAAAGATAAGATAAGAAACCCGGAAAGATTGGCACAAGTGTTCTGAAATCAAGTACAACTAAGATCATAAAGAAAATGCAAGTCCATTCCAAAAAAAGAGGACCCAAAATCCAGCACATGTTGGATTAGTACTGATCCAACTGATGGATTGGTATTGATCGACGATATTTCACCTAATTGGCCTCCAACTTTCTACACTCTAAAACAATGCTGCCTACAACTCATTTCTTGCTTCCTATGATCATTCGCATGCACCAATGATCGATCTCCTTAGACTCCAGAAATCAAAAACTCCATTCTTCAATATATCCATCATTTGAACTCAGAAACAATCTAACGATGCTGCAAAAAAGTTTGGAATCATGAAGCTAACTACGAATCGAGCCAGGACAAGAAAGTCAAAGTCATCCATACGAAGAACATATGGATAGGTACCGATCCAAGCCCATGGATCAGTATCGATCAGTGATTATTATTAAGATGTCCACCTAATTTCTGGAAGAAGTGGTCCATGGCATGGAAAATTATGTGGAGATCATGGAGGTGAATTTCTAGGCTATCTAATGCTATAAATAAGAGGGTGGAGCTCATTGTTAAGGATTTTTTAGCTCTCTTGTTCTCCTACTTCAATTTCTTGTAATTACTCATGGATTTATACCGATCAGTAACAGATTTACATTAATATGTAAGAACCGAAGTGTAAACAGCACTATAAACCAACAACAAAGTTAGGTGGACGTAGGCCAAGATTAGCCTAACCACTATAAAACGCTATGTGCTCTTTTCTCCCTCCTTTCAAATTACCTTTCTTCGCTTTTTATTCTCTACTCAATCATTTAGGTGCTAGTGCCATTTTCAGTTTAGATACATGCCATTTATTCTCTGTTGGAATTCTTGACTAGAAGTGGATTGGACACCCATTACGAGTAGAGAGCCTCGTGGATGAAACTATTATCTTTCATCTTGTCCACGTTCTCTTTCAGTGCAGTGATCGCTCCAAACCCAGGCTGCATCGTTTCTGCTTTACAGGAACACATTTAGGGTTCACATTCAATGTATGGCATGCTATCTCTGGCGATATTCCACACATGTCGAATTGCTTTCGGGTGAACACATCTAGGTTTGTCTAAAGAAAACCCGTCAACTCTTTTATCATCCTAATGCTAACTTGAGATCCGATCTTCAGGACCCGTGTAGGATCATCCGGACCGATCGGGATATTAATCATTAACTCCATAGGTTTCACCCTTGCATCCTCTGGCTCTTTCCTTGGATCCATATCCATATGGAATCAGATATACTTCCCAAGATAGGGCTTAGGCGGTAGTTGCTATGCATCAAACGACCTAATGCAAAGAGTCTTCTCTATATCCTTTCCTTTCTTATGTTGCTTCGCTTCCTTCAACACCTTGACATAACATTCTCACCCGAGATTTTGGTCTCCTTGGATAACTCCCACTCTGTTATTTGTAGGAAATTTCATCGTTAAGCACTATAGAGCTAGGGCCACTCGAAAAATGGAAAGGGTTTTCTTGCCCAGAAAACCATTATAGGATGAGAAAATGTCCAACACTAAGAAGGTCACAACCCGCACTCGCTTGCAGTCACCTTCACCTAAAACCACAGGCAGCTCCATGCATCCCGCATATTATGTTGCCACTTCGTTAAATCCCTAGCTCCGGGATTTTTATAGCTTGAGATCCTGAATACCCATCTTCATTTGGTAATAAGATTTTTTAAAGTGGATATTTACTGAGCTACCACAACCAATCAACACCTACTTCACAATTGCTGGCCCAACGATGGCTAATATCACCAGGGGATCAAGCATAGGCACTTCGACCATGTCTACGTCTCTATTCCTGAAAATAATATCATCAGTCATCATCTTGAGTTATTTTATCAAAGATTTATCTTCGATAGCAAAGCAAATCTCATTCACTGCATGCTTCAACGAACTCCCATATCTCTCCATCGCATTTCAGCTCTTTGCAGCCGGATGAGGTCCACCAAAAATCGTGTTTATGTATAATCTTTTTCCAAACTATTTAGACTCATTGTCACTGGGCCCAACATGTCCCTGGGGATGGGCATTTCCTTACCCGCCATCCTACGGGGCTTTAAAAAAATTACTACAACTTCTTCTTTCTGATTAAGTCTTCTATCACATTATGAAAATGCAAAAACTAATCGTGTTATGATTTGGGTTTCGTGAAAGTAGCAATACGTACCGAATTTCTTCTCTTTCTCTGTTGACTCCCTTAGAGGTGGTTTCTTATAATGCTCAACACCTTGTATGGCAAGGTAAATATTTTCAATCGAGTTATTTAGTGGTGCGTAATCCTCGAATCTCGGTCATTGTTTAGAACACGGTGTCCTATCCCACCTCCTTAATTAACTTCTTCTATGCGCTACCTTTGTTCTCTACATTCACATCAATTCAACTGGAACTTTTCCCCATTCACTTCACAGTGATATTACTTTAAACAACCTTAGCCGATTGCCCAACATAGCTTTCTTGGTGGTAATACTTGCCTCCTCCAAGTGCAAGAACTAATTTGCCTTCATATAAAAGACATCCATTTTCAGTGTCATCTGTAACCATCTTCTAAAATCCGTATCTGGACGCTCCCCTTTATCAAGGCCATTAATATAATGTCTTCTTTTGCATTACTCATTTCTATCACTGCTATGTTAAACTTGCTCAAAAATCCTTTAATGACTCTCTCGCATCCTGGAAGAGATTGACAGCGACATTACGTCCTTAGGACAAGTTGAGTGTAAGCAGAACTGCTTAAAAAACTTTCGTGCTAACCAATCCAAAGACGGAATGGATCTCAGGGGAAGCAGGATGAACCACAATGTCGCAATGCCCATGGGAAAAATTAGGAAGCAATGACATCTGATAGCGTCTTTCACTTTGGCCGAATCCATGTAACAGTTATACTTCATCATCATATGCTGCCTTAGATTCATATTTCCATTATACGATGGCATCATCGGTATTACCAATCTTTTGGGATACTCCTTACGTAGTACCTGTTCTATGAATGGGTTTCAGCTAGGAAAAGAGTAATATTCATCATTACACCGATGCTGAGTTTCATTCACCAACTTTCTCACCTTTTAGTCAAGTACTTTGTCTCTATGGGATCTATTGAATGACGGTAATCATGGTCAGCCTCGAGCATTTGGCCCAGCAAATGGTTTCGGTTAGTCTCATGGTAACTTGGTTTTTCTAATTTCAGGAGAACTGTTCGTCAAGTAGTTCTGCCAGTTTGTCTCCTGTGTGTTGGATCAACAATAGTCACTTGATCTCCAACATTCTGGCCATTAGTAATAATGTCCATTTCTACCCTCAACATCATTACCCAAGAAATTAACATGCTCGTTCAATAAATCAAGAACCGACGGTTCGTTACCAATCCCTACTAGGGGTTCGGTACCGATCCTCAATCTTTTTCCTTAACTAGTCTCTAAGATCTCTTTAAAGTGCTGGTTTCCTTTTCCGACTATCTTCTATTTTACTTCCCTATGCTTTTCGCCAGATTATGAAGAAATTTCATACTTCGAATCGGAAGGCGCCAATCACTTCCTGCTTCTTCTGCGATTATGGGTCATCTGTTGCCTTATTTCAACGTGGCGCTACTACACCTTGTCATTCATCTCCTTCATCATCATATCCACTCAACCCTCATAATCATATCCAACAAGGTTTGAACTTCGATAATATCCACTTACACAACTTCCTTAGCATGTTGAGAATCATCGTTCTCGGCATCATTGGCGGGTTTAGAAGCTGCAGATCTTTCTTTTCCTGGGATAATAGCTTAGATTAACCCTTTAATAGATTCTACTACTATCTAAATTTTGATGACCCACCTTTTCAACTCTCAAAAATCGACACTAATACATCCACAGTATTCACATGCTGAACATCCAAGTGCCGGAAAGATAGATTTTTTGGGTGAAAAAATAAAAGATAAAACATAGTCTCACATCATAATGATTAATATATAATATCCAAATGATCTTTACCAAAAAAACTTTAATATTCATACAACAATCAGAGTAACTAACCTATCATCAACCTGCACATTTACAACAACCTGTCCTCCCAATTGCTAATTAATACAAAAGAAGTAGTACAATAGAAAATAAAATACATCAAGTCTTGGAAGCATCTAACTTATCTCCTGAAGCTCCAAATGTCCATCGCTAGATCTAGAAATATACTCGAGTCTGACCCGAGTATTATAACAAAATAACACCCGAATCAGTCTGGTAAACCAGTGTGAGAAACTCAAATCAAATGAATTATTCATTTTATAAAATCTTTCAAAAATAAATGTATCTCGTAATACTACGTTGCATATAAACATGGACGAGAATTGTAACGACCCACCTTTTTGGACAGTTTAAACCGACGATCAAATACACATGCCGATTCCAAACCATTCAAAAGGGCAGATGGTTATTGGGGTAAATAAGAAAAGAAAAGAAAAGAAAGAGAAATAAAGGAAATGAAACAACATAGAATCTCGCAGCGGAACGATAAAATATAATAGTCAAATAAACAGTTCATGAAGCTGTTTACTATACTTTGACAATTATTTATACAACATCTTTCAGAGTTATACATATACAACAGAATAATTAAAATAATGCAGTAGATAGCATGATGCAAGGGTAATAATAGTAATAGTATACCAAATCTTCATCTTCATCCTCCAAAATAGATCTTCAAAAATCTGAAAAACTAAGGACTGACCTGAGCGTAATGAAAAGACAAAACACTCGAGTCAGGACTAAAATATCCTTATGAAAGTTAAATCAATCGTAAATAAATATGAGTGTAACGGCGTCGGAGATGTTTACGGGGTTTGACATCTCATATCCAGTGTCAACGTGCGTGCAATAACTAAAGAGATGTTGCTGGATTTTCCATCTCTTAAGGATCCGTTAAACTATCTACTGTGTAGTAATGTATGCTAAGTAGATAATGCCTATCAGTAATATAAAGTATCAAAATAGCGTTAAGGCGTTACCATAATCCCCCTTAACATATTTTTATAATTCCATGGTCTATACAGCACCGTAAGCCCCACCGTAAACTGGTGGTTATCAGAGGGTACCCCATAGGTATAACACAAAACAAAAGGTAGTGGTCGCGAATAGGATAATCAGTATGACAAGGTACATGAGGCGATACCAACTAGGATACTAGTAGTTGCGTGATCCGGACTGATGTTGAGCACAGCCAGTAGCTACCCCAACACCGCGAAACAACACTCCTAAATCAAGGGGTGCACCCAAATCGAATCACAAATGTAATAGATATGGTATCGAAGAAGTGTGTCCGCTAGAGATGGCGAACCTCAATGGCCCGGCGCGGCTCCTGTTTTAGTCATGTCAGGGGTCATCCAATAATCGTTCTCTTTCTTCATTCAACGCGTTCACCAAACCATCTACTTCATTCTGGATCAACACTCCGCGTATAATATTATTAAAGTGGTTTTCGGTATCGACAGAGAGTATGTCCATATCCGATCCTGGTCTCTCTAATAACAACGTATTATTACACCGTTGGCTCTTTTACATTTAAATCGATTCGTAGTTGATATCAAAATATCATATTCGCTTCAAAAATCAAATCCCTTTCAAATATCATCATAGCTATTCAAAATGTAAGATTCCGTTTCAAAAATCATTTTCGTCTCAATATCTCATTTTGATTCCCAAAATCATTTCGAATTTCAATTTAGGTTGCACTTCATTTAACCCAATTCAAGATTTAAACATAACATTTCACCTTATTAGCCAGCTTGGAATTTTAGAAAATATTTTTAAGTAGTTTAAAAGTAGTTTAAATAATTAAAGTAGTTAAAAATACTTAAAATCTTTAAATGGATTTCAAATAGATAAATTAGTTTAAAATAATTTAAATTGGGTTAAGTAGATTAAAAATAGATTAAAATAGTTTAAGTATTCAAAAGTGGTTTATATAACTGGGTAATTTGGAAAACAAAATAAAACAGCTTCAAAACCAAACCATTTCAATTATAACTTCCCAATTCAAATCAATTTCAATTTTCATTCTACCGATTCAATTTCGATTTCCATTCAAATCAATGTCAACTTTGACTTCAAATTAATTCAATTTTACATTCACCTTCAATTTATTCAATTTTAATTTATATCGATTTTTAGCTTGATTTTTCAAAATATCAATTTTTAACACTTAACAAAATTATCCTTCAATATTCAAATTTAAATCCCAATTACAAATATGATTCAATTTCAAGCTCAATTTCAAAATATCATTTTATATCGCTTTTACTTAGTAATATTCAAAGCTCGAATTAAGGTTAAATCTTTAAACAAATCAATTTTCGAAATTCAATCATGTCCCGATTTTTAAATTCCAAAGTCTCCACTTTAATTATTTAACAATTTCTTTTAACCAAAATTTAGTTCAACATTCTAAACTCAATTTTCGATAAATTCGATTTCTATAAATTGATTTCTATTTATAACTTTTAAATCAAAACATTTAAATAAATTTCAAATCGACGATTTTAAAAATTATAAATTTAGCCAATTCGGTGTCCGTATATAATTTTTTATCTTATGGCCAAGTAATTATTTATTTCAATTAAATGTCAGGGATGAATATATATCACTTAAATCGAATCATAGTTTCATATGTATGCATAACAGAATATATATATAAGCAAATAAACGTCCAAACATTTAAATATCAACCAATAGCATCCATCGAAATACATCATCCAATAGACAATATAATTCATGGCAATTTCATAGTTATCAATGTCAGGTAATTTAATCGCAGTTCAATTTCAATTTTGATTTGACTGTCAATTTAAATTTCAACGGTTAATTCAAATGACAATCTATATGATAATTGAATTAATCAAACAACGACAAATAAGATCATAACACTTCATAATGTCAAATTTAACTAGCATAAAGATATTTAGTACGTTGTGAGCGTTATAAAACACTCACCTTGATTTCAATGTAGTTCCAGCGTTTTATTTCGTATAAAATTAAACGAGCGTTTAATTTTTCCTGAAATTTTCACTAGCTCAAAACGATTCCAATCCAGTTCCATAGCGTAATGCTCGATGATACGATCCCAACGCACTTCGTTTCGTCCAAAACGGACCTCGCATCAACAAGTTATGATATTTAGAAGTTAATACAAAATTTTATATAAATCAATTACAACTTTATTTGTTTTTCAAACCCTATCATCAACGTTCATTCCACTTGGCCGCATACGCATGTTCTTCCTTCCTTCATCACGCGAAACTCCCCAGTACATGAACCCAACGTGCCGCCCCAAACCCTAATACACGCACCAACTACGATCATCTTCACGCCGATCGAGTACCACCATTCCATGCGCCATCACAAACTCCATACTCGGTTGCAATATCAGAGAGCTCGGCTGTAACGTCCCGCCTTTTCGCACGATTTAAACAGACACACGTGCCAATTCAAACCATATGGAAGGGCGGATTGTTATGGGATAAATAAGAAAAACAGAGAAAGAAAAAAAAACTAAACAGATTCTCACAGGGGAAGGATAAAATATAATAATCAAATATACAGTTCATGAAGCTGCTTTACAAAACCTTTGATTTTATTTATACAATACATATCAGAGTACACATACCGTACGACAAAGAAGCGGAACAATATGAGTGTAGTGTAATATAATTAATAATAATAATAATAAAATCTTCGTCCTCTTCCTCCGGAAATAAAATCTTCAATCCTGAAACGTTCGGACTGACCCGAGCGAATTTGGAAAGACAAAAACACTCGAGTCAGAACTAAAAGATCTTATGTGAGTTACATTAACAGAAATAAATATGAGTGCAGTAACTCAAGAGATGCTCGGGATTTACATCTCCTAAGGATCCATTAAACTATTTACTATGTAGTATATTGCGCTATTATAATAATGTCTAATTGTAAAATAAACTTACTTTTAAATAGCGTTAAGGCTTTACATTTTCCACCTTAACACATTTATATATTCCCATAGTCTATACAGTACCGTAATCTCCCCCGTACTGGGCGTCGTCAGAGGGCACTCCATAGGTATGGTACAAAACAAAATCGTATAAGGCGCGCTAGGGTAGGTGACACGACACAACTAGGCAATGCCAGGGTAGATATACCAATTGCTATCCGGGCTGATGGAAACGCGCAGCGCGCAGCTTCCGCCTACCTCGAACAAACACCCCTAAAATCAAAGAAATCAACAGTGGCCACCGAATCAATCCAAAGTCAGAGTATAGTATCGAAGGAGTGCGTTCGATCAGAGGAATGACCTCATTGGCCCGAGAATCGCTCCTGTTTTAGCCACCTTATGCCAACTCACGGGAGTCGGGTCCACGTATTTACCTTGCAGGAAACGCCTCCACCAACCTACTTCATTCTGGAATCTTTACCGCGTACACGGTTGTTAAAGTGGTTTTCGGAGTTGGCAGAGAGTATGACAACTTCCGATCCCGGTCTCTTCAACAACCAAACGTTATTATAACACCGCGGTCCTTTAAAATAATTTATACTTTCAAAACCAGAACAAAACATCTATTTCAAAATCATATAAATACGATATCATTTATATTTCTAAAACCCCAAATCAATACGACATCATTTAGACCCAAACCAATATAATGTCATTTATTTTCCAATAAACATTCTTTTCCAAAATCATAGGGTTTTCAAAGTAAATTATTTAGAAATCAAACTCTTGAATATAATATTTTCAAATTATACTACCTTGAAAATCATAACCTTGAAACAAGTTTCCATCTCTTAAATGGTTAAATATTAAACTACTTTTATAAAACAAAATAGCTTCTTTAGATTTCACAAATCAATTTCAAATATCGATTTACACTTCCAAATACCATTTCAATTCTTATGTTTCAAGGCTTTAAATATTTCACCATTTCAAAAAAAACAACTCATTTGACAAATCCATATGTATCAAATTCAATTACTTCTTATTTAGACTTGAAATGTTTACTTAATGAATTCGATATAATTTAAGTAAAACCTTTAACTTCACATAACTGGATAATCTTTCAATTTATTAAACTTGATATATTCATTTAAATCACTCTACACAAAAATCAAGTTATAAAAATCATACCCTTTAAAAAAAATTAATAACCTTTTTATTTAATTCCAAATTTTACTCAATATTCATCTTCCGACCTTATTCTTATTTAAGTCAATAAAACTCCAGAACTTAAGTTTTAAATAAATGCTTAATCGTATTTGATCTTAAAAATCAAACTTTATTTCATACTTCAAAACAATTTATACAAAGCTTAAAACCGGAAATTTCTATATATAAATAACCTTTATTAATATCCAAATCAAAAACCCATAAACCATATATATAGCTTTGCAACACCATGAAAATCATTTCAAATTATATATATATATATATATATATATATATATATATGTATATGTATACCGCGGTGCCTGTATAAAATTTTCTACCCTATGGTCAAGTGATACGGATGTTTATCATTTCAATCCGAAATTTAAAAATAAAAATGCGGTTGTATATCATTTCAAACCGCAATCCCGAATGAATGAAATGCATAGCAACTTGCAATTAACAAAATTAATCATCCATTCATCCATCAAATCATACATCCATTTATCACAGTCATCATCTAATTTCAAACAATCATCAATATATAACAGGTGATAAATAATGGTATCAATTATTAGTTTATACTCAAAATAAATTTAATAACTGTTAATTGGCAGTTTATATGCAAAAATAACCGTAAACTTAACTGGCAGTTAATACGAAATAAAATTTAACATAACTATGCCTGGCAGTTAATACGAAATAAATAAATTCTAACTGTCAAATTTATATGCAATAAATAAATAAATTTACAGTTATATTAAATAAATGCGGTTAAACAGAAATAGTGAATAAAACATGCCAAACAGTCATAAAAAAATTTCTACCCATATCTAAATTAATTTAACAAACACAAGAAATTTTAGAAATTGTGAGTGGGTTAAAACACTCACCTTTTGAATTTAAATCGAATTTAAATTCAATTTAAACTCAAAAATTCGACGGTCTCCGAATTGGTCCAAACTAGCGTCAACAGATCTGGAATTTAATTACGATCCTAACAAAAAAAATCTCGCGTGAATCGGACTACGTATGAGAAAGTTATTCGAAAATTTCGATTGAAACAAAAATTAAATAAAACAAAATAAACAAATATACCCCATCACCATGCCACGTCACATGACACGTCCTTCTTCTCAAATTCGAGCATGCTACAGCACCAATCAAAAAAAATGGACAGTACCAACAGATTACGCTCTTCGAGAATTATGACATATAATTTTTCTGGAATTTTTAGAGGAGTTTGAAATATATCTTTTTATTTTTTATTTTTTAATTTGGACTGTAATTGGATCTAGAAATTTTGCAGCCATTAGAAGAGAAGAAGTTGAAGAAAAGAACACACAGAGAGAAATGAAGATAGATGGAGGCTAGGGTTTACACAGCCTATAAATAGACAAAGTGAAATAGGATAGGTGGGCACGAATCATAACGCGCAAAACGGTTGTTGGCCCACCAGAATATTTTATATTAATTGGATACGTTACGGATTAGTAAATAAATTAATTTCTTTCTCAGACATTTACATTGAATTTTAAACGTATTACAAATGTAAATTTAGATACTTCATTTATAAGTTCCAATATAAATTCACAATTTCATTAAATTCCAAATTCATATATAAGTTTCCATTTTCAACTAAATTTCTAAATTACCGTAATAATTATCTTAGATTTTTATTCATTCTCAATAGATTTAACTATTGTAAATTAACTAAGTTTTCATACTATAAAAATCCACATTTCTATGTATATATACATTTGAATTCCCTACTAAAATATTTTATTTATATTTCGCAATTACTTCCAATCCATTTTTTTTGGCATCGCACTGTTACTTAAATAAATAGCCTATACCAACACTAATTATCATTAATTTGAAAACGGGTTACCAAATTTTGGATTTTATTAATAATTATTATTTATTACTTCATTGTTTATTCAAATTTAGACAATTTAAGATGTTTCTTAAATGCTGAGTACATTATTAACTTCAGCGTAAAACTTCAATTTTATTTTATCTACAAATTGTAAATTAGCTTTGCAGAAATCCTTTAGTTGACCTTTCATTTAATTATCCTATCTATTAGTATCCCATAGATGGGAATTCCTAAAACATCTCCGAATTCCAACTTTAATTTCAATCACATAAAATGTTCTATTCAGTTTCCAATAAATTCAATAAATTCAAATTATCATGTTCTAAATCCAAATGAATCCATATATCCTGCCCTCCATTCTTTTAATCTAACTAATTATCATATTCTGAATAAAGTTTACGTTATTTCCACCTATAAGCTACAAATAACAACGAATGTTGCATTTGATTTAGATTCTAAATAAATTGATAGGTAATAATTAATAATTCTCACTATTGCCTGATTTATTCCCATTCATGCTTAAATTACCACCAAACAATCATTAAATTTGCCTATCTTTTATTGATTCCATAAAATCTATTTGCCCTGAGTTAGTTACTGCATTTATCAAATTCCAATTTCGCAATCACCTTAAATACATAAATTGGTATTGCATTAACATTTAAATTTATTAGCTTATGTCAACACTATTAACATTAATTGCAATGTATTACCAATTTTAGTCACTACCCTAACTACTAACTCATATTAACCTACATTATTCCCAAGAATTTCATTGGTTTTTCTTATATTAAATTTATCAACCATATTAATTAAGGTTTTTTTAAAAACAATTAATAAAATTCCCTTTAATATATACAACTTAGCAATCTATTAAGCATTGTATTATATTTCACGTAAATGTACATTTAATTACATTTATTACAATGTTATCCAAATAAATTGAATGATCTAAGTATATAACTCCTAATATCCACCCATCTTGCCTTAATCCCAAATAACATACAAATTAAACTACCCTTAATTTCAATTAACCCTATCATTACTTTTTATATTTCAAACAAATAAATTAATAATAGGTTAATTGAATCAGATTTACAATCCAACTTTAATTATTTGCAAATTTTGTCAGTTTGGACCACTTGGTAAATTCAGAATCCTTTAACAACTTCCTACATTAATTTATTTTTGAATAATCCCAAATTTTTCAATATTAAAGTACAAATCCAATTTATCAAAAATTAAAACTTAAATTTCAAGGAATTTATTTATTTAGGTTTAGATCCCGTTATTCACTAAAATTGGTTGGTATTTATTTCATTCGCCCCTTTAATTGTACGTAAATTTCTCATAAATACACCTAAAATTTCATTTAATTCCAGCTGCTTCCTAATTTCCATTTCTACGTCTTAACACACTCTATATTAAACTTCTAGACATTGTATTACTTATCATATTAATGTAACCTTTATTTAGTGTATTAATATTTATTTCAATTCAAATTCTATCAACCAATTAAACATGTGACCCATTACTATTTCTTACAAATCAAAATATTGCACCCATTGTCATCTTCTGAATGGAATTAGTCTTTATTTCAAAACTTATCTAAATTTACATTGAGACCATATTTAATCCTCTTCGATAATATTAATCCTCAATTTATTAAATGGAATCAATATATCTTACATAACATGTTTTACGCATAAATTTTTAATTAATATTATTTCAACTTATTCCCCATATTCTCAATAATTACCTAACATAAATCTACGCTTATTTTATTCTACGTTCACACTTCCGTTACTCTCAAATCAATAAGTAACGTTCATATAAATAAATGTTATGTCAGTTTCCTATTTATTGCGATATTTTTATTTATTTATTACTACATAACTTTACTTATTTCTTCCCATCACTTTAAAGTTAATCGTTAAAGTAACGCTTATCAATACGCATCAAATTATTTACGAAATTAAAAGGTTTTGATTTTTTTAACAAATTAATTGAAAGATTAATTAGGTAATGTATACGAATTGTTATTATACCCATAAATTTACACTTAACTAATTAAATGCCTTACCTATATTCTCTATCTTCCCATTATATTCAAGTAAAATACTTACACCAATTTTTATTGAAAAATTTATTCATATTACAAACAAAGGCTTAAATTACCATTGTTAAATTAGCGTTCAATATATATTTATCACCTTTCATTATTTCTACTAAATTTTTATTACAAAATTCTATTAAATAAATTAAATCGTCGAAATTTGTAACAACCCTGAATTTTGAACAATTTAAATTGAAAATATTTAATTAATTTTAAATATTTGAATGATGGTTTAAATTGAATTCCCATATAACTATGAATTGGCGATTAAATTTTAGAATTTAATTTATTCAAAGTTGAATAGAATTTAAATTTGACTTTGGAGTTAAATTGAATATTGAATTTGTATTTTAAATTTCAAACTAATGACTTAGAAAAATAATTTGGATACAAGAATTATTATTTATGTAAATGTATAAATGGATGGTTAGTTTTAAATAACATTTTTCTTTTCTTTAAAATAAAAAGGAATAAAATTTTAATCAATACAAAATAAATAAATAAATACACTTAGTTAAAGTTTTAACAACAAAAATTAAACAAAACAAAACAAAGTAAAGAAAATGATTATACAAAACAAATTGGATTTAAAATGAAAAAAATAAGAAAAAAAAAATATATAAAAAATAATAATAGTATAATAACAAAAAAAAGAGTACGCTGCCTTACTTATCAGCTACAAACACGCCCCAATCTATGCCTTAACCTACGCCGTAACCCAGGCAAAAATCACGTCTCCTTTCCCTTTTAAAATTCGAAACCCTACCCTCTTCAAATCATACGAAAAAAAAATATAAATGAAACAAAAAAATGGCGGCTCTGTTGTTTCGTTCCTCTTCATCCTTCGATCGAAATTAGGGTTTCGGCTTCAATTTTGCTCGACTCTCCTCTTCGCTCGCGTGCCCTAGTTTGTTTGCAAAGGTGAGTAATTGTTACTACTACTCACATCTAATTCATGCTCAAGTGTAATTAGGTTTGATTTTTGTTGATTTCTGGCTTATTGAAATTGGTGATTTTTGTAGTTTGTTTAATTGTGGTTCGAAGTTATTGATTTTTCTGTTGTTTTCAATTCACTCACGGTTTCGATTTTTAGTCGATTTCGTGTTTGCAAATTTGTGTTAATGTTGATGATTTCACTGACTAATTTAAATTCGTTTTTTTTTTCATGCTACTTGATGTCATGCTACTTGCTAGTGACTTTTGTTGTATGCTCACCCCAATAGCATACTTCACCTGTTCGATTCCTACTTGCTGCTCCATGACTCCCATCAGTCGAAGCCATTTTGATTTCAGCACTGTCTTGATTTTGATAATGGTTAGTACTGTGATTTTGGCCACTTGATTTCGTGTAGTTGTCGATGCAAGCCACTGGCTTGTTTGATATAAATCTCTGGGTTGTTTTCACTGACTTTGATGATGTTGTTCTATTTGCCTGTGGCCAAGACTGCCACTTTGATTTCTTTGGCATGTTTCACTTTGCCTGCACTCAGTGCACTTGTACCATTCGAGATCACGGTATTAGTTATCACTGCATTCATCACATTTACGCACACGCACTCATCAATGTATGCTGTGTATTGCTCACTGTCCTATGTCCTATTTCATGTGATGTTCATTTTGATGTGGCTCTGGTTTGGTATAGTCGAGTCTGGTACCGTTTGAAGTTTGCATCTATTGATATGCACTTTTGCTATTTGCGTGTCTGCACTCATGTGTAGCTTGTCAATGCATGCATTTCCCTTGTCCCTGCTTTGCCGCTGTAATTTATTTGCTGCGTTGGTTTTTCACTTGACTTCGTTGAGCTTCCCTCTGTGTCTCGGACCTGGAGCCTGTAGTGATTCTGCCTTTAAATTGAGTTTGATTTGTGCTTCATGATAGTATTTTCACCTGCCTGTACCCAAGTTGGACTGATTTCAAATTTGTATGAGGCTATGGCCATGGCTTGTGAAATACATTGTGCCATACCGTGCATATGTGTATTTGTAACTTTGTGTATGATATCTTTATATCACCTCTGTTGGTCTATATGCCTGCAGTTCTATGTTGCAGTCCTACCTTGTATTTACAGTGCCTTATTGTCACTGTCTTGATTGGGTTTCTTGATGCGTTGATCTTAGCTTGCTTTTGATTTTACTGAATTTTGATAGTCTCGACTAATTTGCTTCGAGACAGTGTTTGTTGCATTGTGATCTTGTGGTGGCTGCGTTATTGTTGCAGTTTCCCTTGTGTCCAAGTAATGGCAGCAGTTTCATTTTTATGAAAATTTTGCACTTGTTGAAATGTGCAGTAATAAGTTGTTTGGAACTTGTTTTCTTGAGTTTTACTTGAGTATATGCAAACAACTCCATTTCGACCCTGCCATGTTGCACGGGTTTTGGTGTTGCAGCCGCGTTGAGTCACTGACTTGACCTTTTGCATTTGGTTGAAGTTGATTTGGGCCTATTCAATCGCAGTCTACATTTCTGATAGTGGATTTGCACTTAAATTTCTAGCCCGTTATACTTAGTTTTATTTGCAGTTGCGTTGAGTCACGATAGCACTGACTTGACCTCTGCAACTTCGATTTCTGTTAGTTTTTACGGTTGTGATGATTTCTATTTCATTACGGTAGTGGCGAGGCAGTGCACGCAAGCGTGAACTGCAGCCACACGAAGTTAACATTTAAAAATGTGGCGAGTCCGTATACGCGTGTGTGTACTGCAGCCCTACCAAATCTAATGTTTTAAATGGTGTTTTCTTTTTGATGAAAATTATTTTATGTTGCCAATTCAATATATTTTGAATCGATTTTGATGATTTTGTTGTTAATTGCCGTTTAGGCAGATTTTGATTGTTTTCTAAATTATCTTCATCAATAATCCCTTCATCTATCCTCATTGATAATCTGAATCTACTAATTTGTTGTTTAACACTGTTAAGTGTTATATTTACCGTTATCCGATTTTCTTGTTAAAGGATCGGATAGGTAAATTTATATTTGACTGTCGTCTAATTGTTGTTTGATTATTATTGCCTCTATGCACTAATAACTGAGTTTGAATTAGACTGATCTGTGTATTATTTTCTTTTGAATATAATACTCGGGTCAGACCGAGTATTTTACAGCTTGAAGATTTTCAGGCATCGAAGTTAGAGAGAGAGGGGAAATTGCTTCACTTTAGCTTTCCAAAAAAAAATTTTGTACTTAAAAGATATATTCCGCTGTATAATTTTTTTTTAATGCATTGTATAAACTCTGATATATGTAAGAAAATTCATTTATGTGAAATATAATTATTCTGTGTTTCTGTGGCTGATTCTGTTTTAAACTCTATAAACTGAATAACAATCCGTCATTTTGAACGTCTCAAGTTGGTTTAATTACCGACTGGGGGCGGTCAGAACGGCTGGTCGTTACAAAAGAGGTATCAGAGCTTGGTTTATACAAAGCTCAGTTTATGATGTTTAATATGAATAGTTACTAGGATCACTTTAAAGAAAACGTTTTTCAAATCTAAAGAAGTATGAAATTGTTTTCTTTAAAAAATAAAAGGTATTTTGAAAATTCAAATCTTTTTCGGAAATTCCCCTCTCTAAATTTAGGTTTGCGATAGTTTCTCATTCGAAAATCCATTATCGAATTGCTGAGATTTATGAAAAATAAAATATAAGTGAAGTGAATTAATGAATTGGTGTAAATTAAATATTTTGAATATCTCCAAAATAATAATTGGGAAATAAAATGACGTGTCAATTTAGTATAACCAAGAGGATCATTAAACTATAACTTGGGAATTTGATTCTGAATTCTTTTGAAAATTGATTTCAAATGTTTTGAAGAACGATTTAGTAAATAAATGGATTATAAGTATTTAACTTATAATATGGACTTTTGATATATAATTGAGTTATATAAATTGAATTGAATTAATAAAGGAGATTTATAAATCGAAGTTTTATAAATAGAAATGGAATTTGTAAAGATTGTTTATAAATTCGAAACCAATTGAATTTGATAAATGAAACATAGAAGTTATTAAAGGAGATATATTCGTGATTTTGGACAGCGAATTATCCTTTAAGTTAAATATTGTGATAGTAAAAGTTGGTTGGGAGTTTTATCCACGATTTTGGACAGTGGATAATCCTTTAAATAAATGTGTAGAAACATTGAATTGAATAAACGAAGTATATTCACGATTTTGGACAGTGAATAAAATATTAAAGGATATATCTTGGGAAAATGATTGAATAATCCAACCTCTGCTAATAAGAATTTTAAATATTGATAGGAAACTTCGAAAACACCTTGTTAATTATAATGGCAAAAACCGAAGCACAAAAAGCAGCACGCCGAGAACAAAGAACAATTGCCCGTAGAGAAGCAGAAGCGGCACGTGCGGAGATTGAAAGGAGATTCAGTGAAAGGCAAGCACCTGGTCCATATGACGAGGTTATTTGTTATCGATGTCATAAAAAGGGACATTATGCCATTAAGTGCCGAGAAAGGAGAAAGAAAAGGAATGTGGATGACCGATTCGCTCGTCCTGAGATTGTGTGTTTTAAATGTCGGGGGAAAGGGCATTTTCTTAGTCATTGCCCTAAAGTGAAAAGGAAAAAGTGCGTACTCGATTTACCCGTTGATAGATTGACAATCTACTACCATTGTCGTCAGTCTGGACATATAGCCAGAAACTGCACCGAAAGACAGCATGGAAAGCAAGCTATAGCCTGACCAGCTAGAGCGAAAAGTGTAAAGGTGATAGATAAGGATGGAAACATCTCATATTTTTGCAGTAACTGTGGGGATTGGGGACATGTAGATTTTGAATGTGTTAATTCTCCTTTAACACAACCTGAAATAGTGCAATCCGAAGATGAAAGTTTGGCGAAGATGCGTACTACCGGACAAGAAGTCGATAGTCCTTAATAATTCTGAATCTTAAACCAATCAATATATTTTGTAATACTATCTTTTGAAATCCACAATCTTCTATGTACGTCTTTTAAAAGTATTAAGCTTTGTATAATTTTGTACTGAAGGAAATATTTTAATGAAGTAGCATCTTGGGAAGGAAGTTTATTTGTTGACTTAACTGTAGGAATCAAACTAATTTTGATGAAAAGCTTATATTTCAAGTTTAAACTAATGCCTAAAATGGTTAATGTTGAAATATAAATTTAATGGAACCAAGTCGATGAATGACTTACTAAAGAACTAGTTGATTAGTTTTGGAAATAGAAAAGCAAAGTTCAAATAGAATTTAGATTTCAAATTTGAAGTTGTCAACATGATAATCCATAATAGGTTTAATAAATTCAGTGATGAATTTGAATTTAAACGTACGGAAAATTAAATTAAGTGAAAAACTTAATATTGAAAAGTTTGAAGTCGGTTTAAAATTAATATTGTGAAAAGTATAAGGAATTCAAACTATGAATTAAGTTGAAGCTGAAAAAGTTAATGGTTTTAAAAATATTTTAAAATACATTAAGTATCGAAACCATAGATTTCAACATTCATTGTTGAAATAGGCGTTTTCGAGAAATAAGGAAATGTTGGACTACAACACTGTTGTTATGGTAAATGGTTTCCGAAAGGAAATGTTTTATATAGTATTGGGATTTATATATCTATCTTAAATTCGAATCCCTATACTAGTGATTTTGAGTTGTCGTAACGATGTTTTACGCAACATTCGTTTTGACTCAAAAAAAATGTGTTTAAAAGAACGCTGATATATGTAAGAAAATTCATTTATGTGAAATATAATTATTCTGTGTTTCTGTGGCTGATTCTATTTTAAACTCTATAAACTGAATAACAATCCGTCATTTTGAACGTCTCAAGTTGGTTTAATTACCGACTGGGGGCGGTCAGAACGGCTGGTCGTTACAAAATTTACGGGTCGTTACATCGGCCCCCCCTATGGCGTGCAAAACGAGGGAGAACGGCCGGCCATCGCGACCCCTTCTGGTTCTCTACGCTCCACCATATCCCATCTCCACCGTACGGATTCGAAGCTCGCGCAAAGCTCTCCAATATTGTAGTTAATGATTTCGCGTGATTGTCGGCGGATTGGGAGTAATTGAGGAGGAAATGAAATTGATTTCTAGCCTTCGAATTTGAAGTGGCGGCTGCGTATAAAGGAATTAGGGTTTTTGGAATTTTTGTGAAGAGGATGGTGCTTTTATAGAAAATTTCTCGAGTTACTATTCATCCGGAATTTCCGAACTCCGATTTACGCGCGGTGACCGGCGTTTCTAGGGTTTACCCCACGTTTCGGATACAATGGAATAGGTTTCAGAAGCTAATTCGATCATCTGTGCGAGTTACGGAAATAAACGATCAAATTTAAATTAAACCGATTAAACGAATTTCTATGCGTTTTGGCTTGCCCCGGACAAACGTAAATCCGATTGACATGAAATTTGAAATCTTACAATAGTATCACGTTACAGATCCGATGAAACTGGTTTCGTCGAAATCCGAGACTGTTTGAAAAATGGCTATTTGTAACTCGTCAATTAAATATTAAAATATTCAATTTTCACAAATTTACTTTTAATTCGATTTTAAAAGTTCTATAACCTCATTCTAACTTTAATATGATAAAATAAAATTTTACAAATCATTTTTAATCCTATTAAACCCGTTATTCAATTATCCAATAAATTCCAATTTTAAAATCTTATTAACTATATTATAATCCCGATATAACTTACATTCACTTTGGAAACCAATTTGAATCGTATTAAATCAAATTTTAATTATTCACTCTATTTTCATATATTAAATTTCAATATCAAATTAATCATATCAAATTCGGAATTTAATTATTCAAACATTCGTAATATTAAATTTAGTTAAATTTGATTACTTTTAAATCACTATCTTTTGAAATATTCAAAACGAACTTATAAAATTTAACAAATTCAAATTATAGAATGACCATTTTCATTAAAACAGTGATTCAATTCCCGTTATTCAATTATTCAATAAATTCCAAATATTAAATTTAAACAATTTAATTGTTCAATATTTGACGGATTTCAATATTGGATTTTTTTTAAATAAACTTTCATTATCAGTCGATTTACTATATTACATCAAATGAATTCCACGTTATTATTTAACTACAGTTAGAGATAATGCACTCAACTAATATATAAACTTTCATTTCAATTGCAATTGGTTCACAAATTCAATTCGACTAACTAAATGAATAGGTAACTTAAATAATTATCACCGTTAACTTTTAATTACTTATAAGTTTATTATTTTCAAACAAGTGTCACAATTTCCTATACCATATAAATTCGTTCAATTACCTTTGACTACATCTTTCTTCAATTTATTTGGGATTTCATTCAATTCGTAAATAACTAACTTAGATAAAATTTGTTGCATTTCATTCTAGTTATTATTATTCCAAACGACTTACAAATTTTTTTCTAACACTAAATCCCGAAATCTTTTAAATTAGCTATTTTAATTATCGAAAATTTACGGGTCGTTACACTCTCCCCCACTCAAAACTTTTCGTCCCCGAAAAGGAAAAAAAAGGGAAAAGGAACTAAGTATAGAATTCAACATTAGATATATTTTATTCAAAGTTACCAACTTATAAACAATGAAATTCCATTTATAAAGTCATAACTACGCTTCCACTAAATTACTCCGAACGGCTTTCCAACTTTAAAAGTTAGTTATCAAAACAAGTTATAAAAAAAAATTTAAAACTTGAAAATTTTTCTAACACCAGGATTTACGGAAAATTTCGGCAGAGTCTCCTTTGCGCGGCTTGATCAAAAAAAAAATGACAGTATATATATCACAAATATACATCTCATCAAGTGATGAGGCATCCCGCAGGGAAAAAGTGTAAAAGTACGGTATGTAATCCGAGATATGTACCTTATATATTATTAGCGAGCATATACGGCTAATATAGCACGAAAGCGAGCTCCAAATGCAAAGCAAGCGCAATCCACACCTACTAAACACTCAACAAACCATGAGAAACATGCATATACAAAAATAATATCAATATACATCATATAGCAACATAACAACTACATATGCCAACATAGCAAATGCAACAAAAGCAACAAATGCATCCACCAAATCAATTATCATCCAACTATCATCCAACAAATCCATAACCAATCAATATAAATTCACTTCTCATTAATATTTATTTACTTGGTTTTCAATTTTAATCACAGTTGATTCATTAACGTTGGATTTTACTAACATTCATTCTCAATTCAATTAGTTAACATTTACTAATTTATATTTACATTAGTTTACTTCCAATTTGAATCAAATTAAATTCTATTTAAATTCATTTAACTTCCACTTTGATTTCAATGATTTATAACTTTCAATTTCATTAACACTTAATGAATTATATACAATCAACTAACAATCATATAACAACCAAATCATACCCAACATAACCAACTTATTAATTTTACATTCAATTTGGTTTATCTCTTTTATATATATATCCTGTTATATAATTTTAAAAGAATCATTTTATATTTGGCATCTTAAATTTCTAATATTAACTTTAATTAATTCCGTAAGCCGTACATATATCATCTGTGAGCAATATCAAATCTAATCGCTTATTCGATCACACAATTTCACTTCCAAACTAGTATCGTTCACACGACTCTCTAGTGCGGACTCAGATTTGGTTCCTTGATTGGAAACTGTTACTCTCCTTGCGTAGCCATATACTATGATAGAGAATTCCAGAATCAAATTAAAAATCCATATCTAGGGTTCGCCGTAGAAAATCGAGTGAAAAATCCTAACTTGGATTGATATAAATCATCTCGAAATTTTGTGCTCGAATTTGGATCAAATCGTTATGCGAATAAAATAATATACGTACAATCTCACGTATTACCTTCCAATGGATTTCTATCCAATTTATCTATATTAAATTATTTTATTGACTTTCATTTTATTTACAATTAATTATTCACAATCCATTATTTAGTTAATATATCTATTTCTTTACATAGCATATTCTTCAACATTATCTGTTCTTAAACATCATACCAAAGAATTTGTTTACTCAAGTTCATTTCAAACATTCTATATAATTTAAATTCAATTTCATTTTCCAATTGATTCTTAGCTATACCAAATTCTTTTGTTTACATTTACTTCAATTTCATAATTTTAGTTAATAACAAATTTATTTATGGAACAATTTATTAACCAACACTTTAGTTTATTAATCATCCTATAAAAGTCTAACCTCTCATAAATGACTTTTCTTAGTTTACAGTTATCTTAAAGGTTACAAATTCAAAAAAAATTCAATCCCTTTGCAATTTTATATTTATTTTCTATAACCAATTTACAAAGTTATAATACGATTCATTTATCTTCTTTCTTAAGTTCACTTACTTGTTCCATTTATCCATTCATCATTTCATGCTATATTTAAGTATATAACATTTTTATCACAACCAAATTTTCCATTTATATATATTTTAATTCCTTTTGAGTTTTCCTTACTTGTATATTTCAATTACTTTCAGGTTCTGTATATCTATACAATATCTCATTACATATCCAAAACATCATTTTAACTTTTTACATTTGGTAAGTCTTGTTATATGTTATCAGAATGTAATTTTGGTATTATACAAATTTATAAAATTTCATTTTTCTTAATTAGAACGTTCACAAATTTAATTTGTTTAAATCTTCTTTACCTTTCAACTTTAAAGTTTTCCCAAACAATAGCTTAGATATCTTAATCCTCTATTTTTATAAATTCTGGTTATTCACATTTCATTCAAATAATTTGAAAATTATTAATTAACAGAACTTAGAAATTTAAATGCCTGGTTCTTTCCAAATCATTTGGAATAAACATATACACTTATATCTTTAATATATCAAATCATACCTTTGGAGTTAAACCAAAACCCATTTACCCAAAATAATTTCGAGGAAAAGCAAAGCTTCTTAGAAGTCTCCCCCACTTTGAGACTCGAAAATGAACGTCGATGATGCTGCGCGGTCATCACCGAAATTATTTTCCAGCGACATAAGAGAGGAGTACTGAATTCATTCTTTCCTTTAGAAATCCTTTCAAAATATTTCCATAAACAAATTTCAACTGATATTACTATATATTTCTTCAAAGCTTTGAAAACCAATTTTCAAAATCTCCAGGTCTTAAATTCAATATTTCCAATTTAAATCTATTTTAATTTATAAGTCACCTTTATAAAATATTTTTATAGGATTTTACTTTCTTGAAATATTCCACAAGTTGTTTTATTATTGTTTATTTTGTAATAAACCTTATTTATTAAATTACAATACCCAATTAATGATAACAACCAATATTATCATTCCTAATTACCAGGTAAGCTAGATAAGTCACAACAATTTTTGAAATTTTTTCTTTATATACAAAATATAATTAGAGCAAAATTATTTCATTTACCCAATTTAAAACAATACTATGTCGAATTGTTTTGTTTAAGTGTTTAGAGATCCCTATCAATGACGTTAATTACTCGTATTGACCAGAATCCATAAGCCACTCAACAAATCAATCGACACAATATAAAACATTTTATATCACTAACAAATATGCTCTCTCATATATATACACACATCGACTCATCATAGGGTATTACTACCCTATTTATAAAGAGTCAGACCCCACAAAGCTAAGGTTATCGCTAAACCAAAGCTCTGATACCAACTGTAACGACCCGCCTTTTTGGACAGTTTAAACCGACGATCAAATACACATGCCGATTCCAAACCATTCAAAAAGGAAGATGGTTATTGGGGTAAATAAGAAAAGAAAAGAAAGAGAAATAAAGGAAATGAAACAACACATAATCTCGCAGCGGAACAATAAAATATAATAGTCAAATAAACAGTTCATGAAGCTGTTTACTATACTTTGACAATTATTTATACAACATCTATCAGAGTTATACATATACAACAGAACAATTAAAATAATGCAGCAGATAGCATGATGCAAGAGTAATAATAGTAATAGTATACCAAATCTTCGTCTTCATCCTCCAAAATAGATCTTCAAAAATATGAAAAACTCAGGACTGACCCGAGCGTAATAAAAAGACAAAACACTCGAGTCAGGACTAAAATATCCTTATGAAAGTTAAATCAATCGTAAATAAATATGAGTGTAACGGCGTCAGAGATGTTTACGGGGTTTGACATCTCATATCCAGTGTTAACTTGCGTGCAATAACTCAAGAGATGTTATGGGATTTTCCATCTCTTAAGGATCCGTTAAACTATCTACTATGTAGTAATGTACGCTAAGTAGATAATGCCTATCAGTAATATAAAGTATCAAAATAGCATTAAGGCGTTACCATAATCTCCCTTAACACATTTTTATAATGCCATAGTCTATACAGCACCGTAAGCCCCACCGTAAACTGGTGGTTATCAGAGGGTACCCCATAGGTATAACACAAAACAAAAGGTAGTGGTCGCGTATAGGATAATCAGTATGACAAGGTACATGAGGCGATACCAACTAGGATACTAGTAGTTGCGTGATCCGGACTGATGTTGAGCATAGCCAGTAGCTACCCCAACACTGCGAAACAACACTCCTAAATCAAGGGGTGCACCCAAATCGAATCACAAATGTAATAGATATGGTATCGAAGAAGTGTGTCCGCTAGAGATGGCGAACCTCAATGGCTCGGCGTGGCTCCTGTTTTAGTCATGTCAGGGGTCATCCAATAATCGTTCTCTTTCTTCAATCAACGCGTTCACCAAACCATCCACTTTATTCTGGATCAACACTCCGCGTATAATAGTTATTTAAGTGGTTTTCGGTATCGACAGAGAGTATGTCCATATCCGATCTCGGTCTCTTTAATAACTACGTATTATTACACCGTTGGCTCTTTTACATTTGAAATCGATTCATAATAGATATCAAAATATCATTCGCTTCAAAAATCAAATCCCTTTCAAATATCATCATAGCTATTCAAAATGTAAGATTCCGTTTCAAAAACCATTTTCGTCTCAATATCTCATTTTGATTCCCAAAATCATTTCGAATTTCAATTTAGGTTGCACTTCATTTAACCCAATTCGTATTTAAATTCAAGATTTAAACATAACATTTCACCTTATTAACCAGCTTGGAATTTTAGAAAATATTTTTAAGTAGTTTAAAAGTAGTTTAAATAATTAAAGTAGTTAAAAATACGTAAAATCTTTAAATGGATTTCAAATAGATAAATTAGTTTAAAATAATTTAAATTGGGTTAAGTAGATTAAAAATAGATTAAAATAGTTTAAGTATTCAAAAGTGGTTTATATAACTAGGTAATTTGGAAAACAAAATAAAACAGCTTCAAAACCAAACCATTTCAATTATAACTTCCCAATTCAAATCAATTTCAATTTCCATTCTACCGATTCAATTTCGATTTTCATTCAAATCAATGTCAACTTTGACTTCAAATTAATTCAATTTTACATTCACCTTCAATTTATTCAATTTCAATTTATATCGATTTTTAGCTTGATTTTTCAAAATATCAATTTTTAACACTTAACAAAATTATCCTTCAATATTCGAATTTAAATCCCAATTACAAATATGATTCAATTTCAAGCTCAATTTCAAAATATCATTTTATATCGCTTTTACTTAGTAATATTCAAAGCTCGAATTAAGGTTAAATCTTTAAACAAATCAATTTTTGAAATTCAATCATATCCCGATTTTTAAATTCCAAAGTCTCCACTTTAATTATTTAACAATTTCTTTTAACCAAAATTTATTTCAACATTCCAAACTCAATTTTCGATAAATTCGATTTCTATAAATTGATTTCTATTTATAACTTTTAAATCAAAACATTTAAATAAATTTCAAATCGACGATTTTAAAAATTATAAATTTAGCCAATTCGGTGTCCGTATATAATTTTCTATCCTATGGCCAAGTAATTATTTATTTCAATTAAATGTCAGGGATGAATATATATCACTTAAATCGAATCATAGTTTCATATGTTTGCATAACAAGATATATATATAAGCAAATAAACATCCAAACATTTAAATATCAACCAATAACATCCATCGAAATACATCATCCAATAGACAATACAATTCATGGCACTTTCATAGTTATCAATGTTAGGTAATTTAATCGCAGTTCAATTTCAATTTCGATTTGACTGTCAATTTAAATTTCAACGGTTAATTCAAATGACAATCTATATGACAATTAAATTTATCAAACAATGACAAATAAGATCATAACACTTCATAATGTCAAATTTAACTAGCATAAAGATATTTAGTACGTTGTGATCGTTATAAAACACTCACCTTGATTTCAATGTAGTTCCAGCGTTTTATTTCGAATAAAATTAAACGAGCGTTTAATTTTATCCGAAATTTTAACTAGCTCTAAACGATTCCAATCCAGTTCCATAGCATAGTGCTCGACGATACGATCCCAACGCACTTCATTTCGTACAAAACGGACCTCGAATCAACAAGTTATGATATTTAGAAGTTAATACAAAATTTTATATAAATCAATTACAACTTTATTTATTTTTCAAACCCTATCATCACCGTTCATTCCACTTGGCCGCATACGCATGTTCTTCCTTCCTTCATCACGCGAAACTCCCCAGTACACGAACCCAACGTGCCGCCCCAAACCCTAATACACGCACCAACTACGATCATCTTCACGCCGATCGAGTACCACCATTCCATGCGCCATCACAAACTCCATACTCGGCTGCAATATCAGAGAGCTCGGCTCCCCCTATGGCGCACAAAACGAGGGAGAACGGCCGGCCATCGCGGCCCCTTCTGGTCCTCTACGCTCCACCATATCCCATCTCCACCGTACGGATTCGAAGCTCTCGCAAAGCTCTCCAATATTGTAGTTAATGATTTCACGTAAATGTCGGCGGATTGGGAGTAATTAAGGAGGAAACGAAATTGATTTCCGGCCTTCGAATTTGAAGTGGCGGCTGCGTATAAAGGAATTAGGGTTTTTGGAATTTTTGTGAAGAGGATGGTGCTTTTATAGAAAATTTCTCGAGTTACTATTCATCCGGAATTTCCGAACTCCGATTTACACGCGGTGACCGGTGTTTCTTGGGTTTACCCCGCGTTCCGAACACAATGGAACAGGTTTCAGAAGCTTGTGCGAGTTATGGAAATAAACGATCAAATTTAAATTAAACCGATTAAACGAATTTCTATGTGTTTTGGCTTGCCCCGGACAACGGTAAATCAGATTGACATGAAATTTGAAATCTTACAATAATATCACGTTATGGATCCGATGAAACTGGTTTCGTCGAAATCCGAGACTGTTTGAAAAATGGCTATTTTTAACTCGTCAATTAAATATTAAAATATTCAATTTTCACAAATTTACTTTTAATTCAATTTTAAAAGTTCTATAACCTCATTCTAACTTTAATATGATAAAATAAAATTTTACAAATCATTTTTAATCATATTAAACCCGTTGATCCAATAAATTCCAATTTTAAAATCTTATTAACTCTATTATAATCCCGATATAACTTACATCCACTTTGGAAACCAATTTGAATCGTATTAAATCAAATTTCAATTATTCACTCTATTTTCATATATTAAATTTCAATATCAAATTAATCATGTCAAATTCGGAATTTAATTATTCAAACATTCGTAATATTAAATTTAGTTAAATTCGATTATTCTTAAATCACTATCTTTTGAAATATTCAAAACGAACTTATAAAATTTAACAAATCCAAATTATAGAACAACCATTTTCATTAAAATAGTGATTCAATTCCCGTTATTCAATTATTCAATAAATTTCAAATATTAAATTTAAACAATTTAATTGTTCAATATTTGATGGATTTCAATATTGGATTTTTTTAAAATAAACTTTCATTATCGGTCGATTTACTATATTACATCAAATGAATTCCACGTTATTATTTAACTACAGTTAGAGATAATGCACTCAACTAATATATAAACTTTCATTTCAATTGCAATTGGTTCACAAATTCAATTCGACTAACTAAATGAATAGGTAACTTAAATGATTATCACCGTTAACTTTTCATTACTTATAAGTTTATTATTTTCAAACAAGTGTCACAATTTCCTATACCATACAAATTCATTCAATTACCTTTGACTACATCTTTCTTCAATTTATTTGGGATTTCATTCAATTCATAAATAATTAACTTAGATAAAATTTGTTGCATTTCATTCTAGTTATTATTATTCCAAACGACTTACAAATTTTTTTCTAACACTAAATCACGAAATCTTTTAGATTAGCTATTTTAATTATCGAAAATTTACGGGTCGTTACAAGAATTTACCTTACGATAACAAAACCATTTCATAAGAAATCTTGTGATATTATAACAATGTCTTGGGTTTAAAATAAATATATAACATATCTAGAATGGTTACCCATAATTACATTCAATGGCACTAGGTTCTACAACTGAAATCGTAAGACATGTATTGGAAAATGGATTCCATACAATGACAAGGAACCAGGGTATCACCTACCACAATACATCTTTAGATAAAATGCACCAAGGTCACAAAACTTGCAAGCTCTGCCAACTGAACTGGCTTATCCCTTCCTGGATAGTACCTAATATATCATCACCCTGGTTACTTTACAACCTTTTCCATGAGAGCTCTTGCATATACCAAATCCGTGAATAGCAATCGAGAAATGTGATGACCATACCCTAATGGGTATGATCCACATAGCACTGCTGCATATCCCTGATTTTAGTCACTACCAAGTTGTAAGTCTTGTGAGGAAACAATTACCTTTTTCTTTAGCAAATCCCATTTGGAATGCTAACTCTGCTACCTAGATAACTGTGCAATGCTAGCATTCATCCATACAAGTTGTTTAGAATATGAAAAAACCAAAGAAACTACTTCTACTACATCCTTTCTAGAATCACACTCAGGATTAGTAGAATGTAGCCCTTGCACTTCAAAGAACTCCATCTTTAATTTCCATCATCTTCAAGATGTAATCCATTTGAACGCTTATGCCGATTCAAAGTGGTTTTTGGATAATCATACTTATCCGATCCTGGTTTCTCCAAAACAACATTTGATAGTTTTCGGTTGAGTCAATCCCGATTCTTTTAGAAGTAAGTGGACTGTATACGAGTCCCAATGGGATCTCTAATATACCGCATAATGCGAGAGATGATTCATGAGAATTAGTTCTTCCAAGAGAAGAGAATCTCAAACCATATGAATCGCGAAGCTTTCATTTACTTCCTAAGTCAAAATAGGTCAAGTTATCGATAGTGGACAGACACTACTATAAGGTGAAAGCATATAGTTTGCATATGAAAAATCATACATCATATACTTATCATTAACTTTTGATTTCAATCTTGTATTATCCCTTGACTAACAATGAAGTCGGACAAGTTGTAACAACCCGAAATTTAACCAATAATAATTAATTTGTTAGTTAATCAGATAATAAAATAACTTTGTGAAATTATCAGAATCAAGTCATGAAAGTTGCATTATTGCGTCCGAGGTAATTTTCTGGTCAATTTTCATGTATACAACATCAAAATACAAGTTAATTTAGCAAAGAACGGAATAATCCATGAATAGCGATCGAGAAAGGTGATGACCATACCCTAATGGGTATGATCCACATAGCGCTGCTGCATATCCCTGATTTTAGTCATTACCGAGTTGTAAGGCTTGTGAGGAATCAATTACCTTTTTCTTTAGCAAATCCCATTTGGAATGATAACTCTGCTATCTAGACAACTGTGCAATGTTAGAAATTATCCATACAAGTTGTTTAGAATATGAACAAACCAAAGAAATTGCTTCTACTACATCCTTTCTAGAATCACCCTCAGGATTAGTAGAATGTAGCCCTTGCACTTCAAAGAACTCCATCTTTGATTTCCGTCATCTTCAAGATGTAATCCATTTGAACGCTTATACCGATTCAAATTGGTTTTCGGATAATCATGCTTATCCGATCCTGGTTTCTCCAAAACAACAATTGATAGTTTTCGGTTGAGTCAATTCCGATTCTTTTAGAAGTAAATGGACTATATACGAGTCCCAATGGGATCTCTAATATACCCCATAAAGCGAGAGACGATTCATGAGAATTAGTTCTTCCAAGAGAATCTCAAACATATGAATCGCGAAGCTTTCATATACTTCCTAAGTGAAAATAGGTCAAGTTATTGATAGTGGAAAAACACCACTATAAGGTGAAAGCATATAGTTTGCATATGGAAAATCAGACATCATATATTTATCATTACCTTTGATTTCAATCTTGTATTACCCCTTAAATAACAATGAAGTCGGACAAGTTATGTAACAACTCGAAATTTAACCCATAATAATTAATTTGTTAGTTAATCAGATAATAAAATAACTTTGTGAAATTATCAGAATCAAGCCACGAAAGTTGCATTATTGTGTCTGTGGTAATTTTCTGGTCAATTTCCATATATAGAACATCAAAATACGAGTTAATTTTAGCAAAGAATGGAATAATCAAAGAAACGAATATATATATAGGCAGGTCGACCAGCCGATCGACCTAGGCACCAAGGCGGCCGACGGTGCGGTCGACTCGCCTCTACTAATTTCGAACGAACTAACCTTCGTTGGTTCGAACGTTTCAGAGCCCTTAGTCGACGTGTTTTGCATCGTTTAAACCAACCCAATCCCTCCGTTTTCTGCATCCGATGACCCCTATTTAACCTATGACATGGTTGCATCCTATTCAATCTCCAAATCCAACGGTCCGAGATCCACCTTTACACCTACAAATAAACCTCTAGACCTAACACTTTTTCTCATTCTAGATTTTCTCCAATTGGGTACACCTTTTTAGGAAGGACCCTACACGGAATAATTTTTCCAACGGAGAAAATGATTATAAATTAAATTATTTTACAACTCCAAGTGGATTTGGGAAGACCAAAGGAAAAGCTTAGGACCAGAGGTAGGTGATTGTAATTATTTTAAGATTTCTTTAAGTAATTTAAAATAATAAGGTTTCCAATAGTTGTAGTTTTACTAGGATCTTTGGAATAGCCTTTTCAGTAGTTTATTTACAGTTTTTAGAATTATTTTTAGTATATTTCCTTTCAGCTATTCTTTTTAGCAATTTTGGTTTATTTTTGTTAAGCATAGCTTTTTATTGATCTATAGTTTATTTACAGTATTTGAGTTTATTTACTATTATTTACATCTTTTTCGACGTTTTGTGTTTTATGCAACCATCTATTCTCTTCATCCCCTTTTTTCTTCGCGTATGGATTAGAATAAATTAAACGCGAATATGAATTGTATAAGTAAGAATATTGAATGAAGAAAATAAAACGTAAATTATGAAGACTGTAGCAAATAATGGAATTGAACTAAAATTATGCCTAATTATAATTAGAATTGGACTGGATAAAGATAATTGGCATAGTTATAGCTTAGAATTATAACTACACAGAGTAAAAGATGAAAGGGGATTATTTTCACACTTAGACCTTATGTTAAGTAATAAGCATGATTATAACGTAGGTTATAATAAGGAATGGAACAAAATGAAGCTTATATAAGACTCAGGATATATTAATAAGCAAAGATAGTATGGATAAATTGTAAAGGCTTATTTAAAATAATTCATATAAGTTAATAAGCAAAGATGAAAGTAGGACATGTACCAAATAGCATTCCTTAGGGCACGCTTATGCTAAGAATGGTAGTAATTGGTCAAATAGAAGTCCAAATCATATGGGATTTGGATAAAGGGCGCAATTAGATATAGTTTGGATGAAGGGCCAATACCAAAGGCATTTCCCCTATAGATTTTATGGACACACGGTGATCTTACGTTAGCCTGAAGTAGGATGAAGGGCACGCTTATGCTGGATGTTGAGGTAATAAGAAGACCCAATAGGTGGAGCAAAAGGTAGCATGGGTTTGGTGGCAGTTACGCGTGCAACTTCCATTCGGGTGCTCAGTAATAGCTATAAGTTCCAAGCACTTAGTATGAATGTCTTTCGTTGACATCATTGCCTTCTCTGTAGGGAGCTATATATGTCGTCCGAATCCACAGTGGTTACCCTATGCATCTTCCGTAGATACCATTGGCTTCTGTATAGGGAGTTATATAGCGGCTGGTCCACAGTACGGTCTATGGAGTAGTATGCCGATTAAAAAGGGTAGAATTAGGGTCACATCCTAATTACAACATTAGGAATTTAGCCTAATTAAAATAGAAATTAAGGACAAGTGCAAAATATCAATGTTAACCCATCTTATAAATTGAGCAATATTTAATTGTACTTATTTCCAATTTATCTCTTTCCTATTTCCTTTATTATCCTTATTTATGCTAGAACTGTTGTAGAGTCTATTACTTTATTTTACTTAAAGACTCTAGTAATTACTATCATTCACGAGACTTTTAGTTTGACCCACTCCTTTATTTTCCCCTTTCCCCCTTAGGCAATCAAGGGAGAAGTCGGTTTTCTATGTATTTCTTTTATTTCAGCTTTTGTTCTTTCTATGTGCTGGCTTATTTTGTGAGATATTATGTACTCTGATTTTGAGACTGTGAGTTTTTGTTTCATGAGACATATTGGATTTTTAGACATGTGTGTGGTATTTGGCATTTGACTTATTTATTAGGAATTATGAAGCTTTGTTTTAGTTAAGTTATTACTTTAAGTTTCCACTGTTTTATCTATATTTGTCTTATGGATCTTAGTCTCTGTTAGTTTCAGTTATACCTACAACGCACCACGCCTTTTAATGTATCCTTTTGGGTATATTAAGGGGTATGGGGTGTTTCACTTGGTATCAAAGCCTAAGGTTACAGGATTCCAAAAAATTTCAAAAGGTAATTTTTTTTTTAAAAATAACTTGTTTTAAAGGTATTTTTCAAAAAAGAACTGTTAGGAATAATTTTTAAGTATAAAAGAATTTTGTAAAAATCCCCTCATAAGTCCAGTTCAATTTCCCTTTGACTCTTTCCTAAACTACTATTTTCTTTTCATAGAATGACTGATGCCCCAAACCTTCCCGATGGCATTCCAGTCCCAGCTTGGTTTCGTAGGTACTTACAAGCCACAACTCCAGATGTGCAACGGGGCTGTGCCCTATCCTGCACCAGTGGGGGGAATCCCATCAACCCACCTGCTGCCATCTTTTTCTCTAAGCTTTGTAAAGATTTGCAAGTTTAGGCGAGAAGACTTTTTCTGGCTAGGAGACTTTTGTGGAGGTGAGAGCATGGCTTAGGGACGCAGAAAGGATTTTTAGTCTTTTTAGATTGGATGGACAACAGCGATTTCAGCTAACCGCTTGATAGTTGAAGGAGGAGACATCTTATTGGTGGGAGGTGATCGAGTTAGAGGAAAGGAATATTACTTGGGATGGATTCAAGGAGCGATTCGATAGGAAGTTTCTATCTTAGGCAGAAGAGAGTGTTCAGTTGGAGAGGTTTATCAACTCGAAGCAAGGGAGTTTGTCTCTTAAGGAATAAATCAATCAATTAAATGAGCTGTCATGGTATGGATTTGGTCAAAACACAATATAAGAAAGCTATGAAATTTACGAAGGGATTGAATCAACCCCTTCAGGGATTATTGCTGACTCATGTACCGATTGGAGATACTCATGAGTCTTTTGTCGAGATGGGGTTTATGTTGGATACGGTCAAGGAGGGAGAGTCTAAAGAGGAGGTTAAGTCAGAAGGTCCAAAGAAGAAGTGGTCGGAAAAGAATAAGAAGAAGAAAGGTGATGGTCCTTAGAAGCAGATTAAGAAGAGAATAAAGTGCCATGGTTGTGGGAAGGTTGGACATATGGTATTGCTGGAAGGAGGAGATGAAGGGTAAGTGTTATACTTGCAAGCAGCCTGGTCATATGAGTAGGAGTTGTCCCCAGGGAGCGAGTGCACCAGCTGTGTAGAGTCAAGCATTAGACACAGCACCTTCCGGTAGAATTCTAGATAGAGGTAGGAAAGTCACAATTGAAGGATTGATTTCTATATCTGATTTTCCCATTCAAATTTTAATTTATTCTAGAGCATCACACTCTTTTATCTCTAGCTCTCTAGTAGATTATTTGCACTTGGACATATCATTAGTAGTAGACCCTATTATTGTTTCAAACCCCATAAGAGGATCATCATGCTTATCTATGATTTGTAGGGGTTTGAAAATCTTTATCCTTGGCATAGAGTTTGACCGCGACGCATATGTTTTGGGATTCTTGGGGTATGGGATGATCTTAGGGATGGATTGGCTATCCACATACGGAGCTATCTTAGACTGTGAGAGGAGAGTCGTTAGACTTAAGACTTGAAGTGGTAGGACTCAAGAGGTATCTTCCAACCCGCAAGGGTCAATAATGTTGAGTTTTCTCTATTCTCTCGATTCATAGTCATTAGAGTTGCAATCGGTTTCTGTCGTCAGAGTTTTGCAGATGTCTTTGTGGAGGTTAGGGGATTGCCCCCTAAGAGAGTATTGACTTGATTTATTTGACCGAGAATGCTAAGCCAATAGCATTACATGTGAGGCACATGGCACCTAAGGAGAGGAAAGAATTGAGCAAGCAGATTCGTGAGCTTTTGGAGAAAGGATTCATAAGAAGGAGCATATCGGAGTAAGGAGCGCCCGCCGTCTCCACCACTAAGGCGGATGGTTCTCTCTGACTTTGGGTGGATTATAGGGTATTAAATAAGCTCACCAAGAAGAACCGATATCCACTCCCTAGGATTGACGATCTTTTTGACCAGTTGGTATGTTCTTCGGTTTTCTCTCAACTTGATTTAGCCATGGGATTTCATCATCTTAGAGTTGCTGATGACAGCATTAATAAGACTGCCTTTAGGACATCGGACAGATTCTTCGAGTGGTTCGTTATGCCTTTTGGGCTAACAATGCTCCAACCTATCTTGTTGATTTGATGAGCCGCGTCTTTAGGGATGTCCTAAATAAGTTTGTGGTGGTATTCGTGGATGATATCTTGGTACTTTCTAAGAATATGGAGGAGCATGTTGTTCATTTCGAAGAAGCACTTCGTAAACTTCATAGTCATCATTAAAGAGCTAAGTTTTCGAAGTGTCATTTTTGGAAAGAGGAATTTCGTTTCTTGGGGCATGTAGTCTTAATGAAAGATTTGGTTGTTGACCCTGCTAAGGTTATTTCGATGCAAGATTGGAAGGCCTCCAAGAACGTTACCGAGGTAGGAGCTTCCTAGGATTGGCAGGCTATTTTCATTAGAGACTTTTCCAAGATTTCGACACCACTCACGCACCTTAATAAGAAGAATATAGCTTTCATGTAGACGTAGGTTATGAGGATTCCTTCACAAATCTTAAGAGAGCCCTTACTAGTGCACTGGTGTTAGTTTTACTCGACGGAGCTAAGCATTTCACTGTACACGCTGATGCATGCAGAACGGGTCTAGGAGCAGTGTTGATGTAAGAAGGGTGTGTAGTGTATTATGGTAGTAGGCGGTTGAGGAGGCATGAGAAGAACTACCCTACCCATGATTTGGAGTTGGCTGCCATAGTTTTTGCACTTAAGGCTTGGAGGCACTATTTGCTTGGAGAGAGGTTTGAGCCTTCTACCGACTATAAGTTTTTGAAGTACCTATTCTCACAGAAGGACTTGAACTTGAGGCAACAGAGGTGGGTGGAGTTTTTAGCCTCGTATAATTTTAAGATAGCTTATACCTCTGGTAAGGGTAATGTGGTTGCCGATGTATTGAGTAGAAAGAAAGCAACCCTTAGTCCTTTGTTTGTATAGTGGAGGAGCTTGGAGTTTATTTCTACATTTAATTTTAAGCCCCTTACGAAATTACTCTCAGATTGTTGGCAACATTAGAGGTGGGGCCTATCCTTATGGATCAGATTGGTTCAAGACAGCGGGAGGATCCAGAGCTCATGGACATTAGGGATAGGATTAGCCGAGGAGAGGTCTCGAGACATCTCCAATGCTATTCCATTGATAGCAAAGGGTGGCTTAGGAGAGATGGGGGCTTTGTGTTCCATGCGTCAGTGATTTGTTGAGAGCAGTTTTGGAGGAGGCACACCATTCCCGTATGTTCATCTGGGCGGTGACAAAATGTATCGAGATATGAAGAGGATGTTCTATTAGGGTAGTATGAAAAAGGACGTGGCAGAATTCGTAGCTAAGTGTCTCATATGCCAAAGGGTAAATGCGGAGCAACAAAAGCCCAACGGATTACTTCAGCCCTTAAATATGCCGAAGTGGAAGTGGGATAAAATTTCTATGGATTTCATTGATGGTTTACCCCGTTCTAGGAAGGGGAATACTAGCATTTGGGTGATTGTTGATAGATTTACTAAGAGCGCTCACTTCATCCCCGTTAAGAGCACCGTACTGATTCATATTTGGCATCCTTGTATATTCGAAAGGTAGTTCATCTACATGGAGTTCCTTCTAGCATTGTCAGTGATAATGTCATGGCCCATTTTCTCGTAATCTTTGAATCGACAATAAATCACACATGTCCAACTCAAATTGCACAAAAAGACGAAACATGATGGGTAATAAATAAAAATAGACAGAACAAAATCTCACACGAATGGAATAATATACGACATTAAACAGATATCTTTACAACAGAAAACTTTTAAAATGAATATATCAGAGTGTAACCTAAATCCAGCTTGAACAGTTATAAACATCTGTCCTTACAATTGCTGACACACATCAAACTAAAAACTAACAAAGTACAGCGGATAGTAGAATATGTCCATACGCAGATGAATATCTTTAGCTTTCCTCTAGAAACTCTAACCGTCTTCGACTAACCTAAAACTACTCAAATCTGACCCGAGTATTGAAAATACCCAGATCATGCATGATAAACCAGCGAGGAAACTCAATAATAAATGACAGCGTCAAATATCAGCCTTTGAATAAAGTCCTTTGAAAAGAAAGAGTATCTCATAAGACCACACCCACACATAAACACAGACGCGTTTTTACTTTATAATAACTAAAACATTTTTATATATCAAAACATTTGATATTAATTTCAATGACATATCTTTGAAAATATTTGCAAATAAACTTATTAATCTTATCCGAAATGGTTGCCCATATAGCATTTCGAGGCTATTCATTACGTCAATACAAACGAAACCGCAGGTTCTTAGTAAAGAATGGATTTCCATACAAATGACCAGGTGAGGGGACTACCTTCCCTGGGTACACCTCTAAATGGATGTCCCGAGGACCATCATAAAGGATCCTCTACCAGCACAAGACTGAACTACCTCTGTGACTAGATAGTACCGAATATATCATCCCCGGTCGTTACCAACCTTTAACCGAGCGCGTTCTAGCATACAAACCATATTAATTTACATCCCGAACGTCATAGCGGGAAGAAATATATCTAGAAGGGGATGATCATACCCTAATTGGGAATGACCCATTTAGCCTTGCTGCATCTAACCCTATTTCGGTCATTTTTGGTTGGTGAGGCTTGAGGCATTGATTAACTTTTCACATAGCACATATCACATCTTTGAATGCCACATTGCCATTTCCATTGACTACTAATTGCCTTCCACAAAAATACAACCCTTGAGCTCGTACGTCTCAAGGAGGGTGTTAGGATAAGAGAAGTTTCCTTCTCGGCCACCATTGATGTACGTTTGTAAAAACCAATGTACTTAATCTTTAGAAATGCAATGTCAAACAAATGGCCATACAAGTTGTCCAGGAACATGACAAATCGAAGTCACTCTCCTACTACCACTAGTAACGAGTAACCCTTGCAATCCGAAGAATCTCCACCACGAAGAGACCACTGCTATAATTAACTCTATAATAGAAGATACCCATAGCATGTCAACAAGCATTCCTCACGCTATGAAGATCCACGGTCTTCAATAATCATCATCTTCAACATGTCTTTACATTCGAACGTATACATTGGTTCGAAGTGGTTTTCGGATAATAATCACTCAACTTTGACCCCGGTTCCTTCGAAATCCAATTATCAATGAAAAGTGAATATGAGTATACAAGATTCGTTAAGTCTCTTTTCACTTTAGTTCATTTAGGATGATTTCAAATTCTATTTCTTTTGACTTAGAATAATACCAAGTAATCCATTCTTCCGCTTCGGATAATATCTCCAATTTCCTTTCTTAACTCTCGATCCAAATTCCTTAACTTTTAGGCGGGTCAAAATAATATTATTTAATACATTGTTTACGATAAACCATAAAATCAATCTTAACAAGTATTTTTGAGTAAATAGGATCATAGAAATCATTCATTTTGGAGATTTCTTAAATTTTGGATAATACCGATCTTCTTTTATTTCAGAAACTTAATACAATCTTTTTATCTTAGAGCATCCATGCTTTCCTTTCGATCTGTTCCACCCCTCTCCTAAGAAAAGAAAACATAGGCCAGGTAAGTTCAGGGCACTGGTTGCTCCATCCCTAACTTTAGTTAAACACCTTGTTTTATCTTTCTATATCTCACTGGCGGGACAAATGTACTAGTCATTTTCGCATACTCAGTTATCATCTTAATTTCGGAATTGATTATAAAGATTCCAAATTATCATTTAAACACTTAATTTTCCTTTTAAAAACATTCACAGTTGATTCTAGGAAAAATTGTCACGTTTAAACTCATATTCAAAACGTTATAGAATTCACAGCATAAAAGTGCTGTAGAAAGTGTTATATAAGCTTATTTGATTTAAACAACTTTTTAATATTTGAAAATTCATATTTTCCACTTCAAATCTCTTTTAAACTATTTAAATAGATTTATCAAATTTATTCCAGATTTTTTTAATATTAAAAACGTTCATTTAAACAGATTTCTTGTTCATTTAAACAGATTTCTTGTTATGGTCACCTAACTACACTAGCGCGATTTTTCTAGAAAATTGATTTGGACTTATTTCAAAATCTACTTAACGAAATTTTGATTTTCTTTCTACTTTAAAAGATATGGATAGAATAGTCCATAATTTTGTTATCTCAAAGAATTCTAAGCTATATTCCACTCTACACATACATTTGAACTTTTAGGCGCGAAATCACGAACTACCGTTGCGGACGCACCTATTTTTAACTTATTTTTCAACATTTGAAACAATTTATTCAAATTGAATTCTATTACTTATAAAATCATTACAAATCATGTTGAATCAATATTTTCACCTTTCAAAGTATTTAAAATGAATTTTCACTATTACCATATTATAATATCATTTTATTCCTATTATTTTAATATTAAATTTTAAATTTCAATTTCAATTATATTTCAATTTTAACTTCAAATTAAACTCATTTAAAACTTAGACTTCAAATCTAATTTGAATTTAAACTTTAATTCAACCTTAATCTCAAATTCAATTTTCATAATCGATTTCAATTTCAATTTCACTATTCATCTCAAATTCAATTTAACTATCCTTTTTAAACCCTTTTCACTTCAAATTTCAAATTCTCTTTTATTTTTACTTTAATTTCACTTCTAATTGAAAAGAGACTTATTTTTTCAAAATATCTCATATCACTAAAATATAATCTTATTAACAAAGGGATCACTTAATCAAAATGAACATAACTAATGTCCATATTTATCACTAACATATCATCCATTCAACCAATCACATAACATATGATTTCAAATCCAACATTCACTTTTAATACCATAATGGGATATATTATCATAATTCAATTATCTAACCAAACTATCCAATCATCTGTATAAACAATCAAATTGATATAAACATTCATATGTTATAAGGGTATACATGTGATTGTTTTAATATAACCAAAATATAATTTCAAAAGCGATGAGGATTTCTCACCTTCATATCCACTTTGTTAAACTTTTATGTGAGATAAGCATCTCTCGTGCTATTTCCAAACGTCTCGGATTCGCCGCTTTCCTTTTCTTCTCGTTTTCTTTTCTTTCTTTTCTTTTTCTTTTTCTTTTTCTTCTTTTTTCTTTTTTATTTAGGCCGTGGGATTTTTAATGGAGGATACGGCCTTTATGGAGGTAGGTAGGTGAGGTATGCATGTGTGTGGTGGTGTAGGTGAGGTATGTCTCTCGGGGTGGGCTTTAGATGGGCAGGCATGTAGGTTTGAGGGCTCGGCCGTGAGTTTAGAGGTGGGTAGGAAGTGATGGAGGGGGGTAAAGATGTGTTTGGGCCGAGATGGATGTGGGTTTAGGTCGTGTTGGAGCTTGGTGGAAATGGTGGAAGAGAATGGAGAGGTGGGAAGCCATGGAAATGGAGGGGAAGGAGATGAAAGTGAGAAATGAAGGTAGAGAATGAAGTGTACAAAATGAAAGGTATGGATGCTTATTTATAATTGAGCTTTGGATGGCAAATGACTACAATGCCCTTCTTTACTTTTTGACTTTTAATTTACCTTTTTACGCTTGATTTGAACTTTGCTTCATGGAGAAGATATTGTATTAAATGTGAAATGATGTTTACCTCTTTTTCTTACACTTTAAAATGTCAAAATAACATTTTGCTCCTTTTTCGTGCAAGATAAGACTTGAGCATTAATGAGATAAGAGATAAAGTAATGATGTTGTTTTATAATGTTTTAAAATAAAATTTAATTAGTCAAATCATATCTTTTCACTTTTTATATAAATATTCTTAATCTTTCCTAATATAAGTATTTTGTCTTATATGCTAAATGTAAAGTATTTAAAAAGTTTGTAAACTTGTATTTATATGTTAAATTGCAATAACTTAATGATAACTTGTTTTGATTTAAATGGTGTTTTTGTCGATAAATTTTACAGTCAAAATTTAACGTTTTTGTTAAGCTATTTAGTAAAATAAACCAAATTTTAAAATGAACTTTTTATTTCTTTAAATAATTTAAAACATGTCTCTTTATATTTTAAAATCATATTTAATTAATATCAAAATCTCTAATTTTACATTATATGAAAAACTGACAAAATGCGACAAAATTTGGTTATTTTTGTAAAATGATTATTAACGTATTTTTAAATCTTTTATTATACTTTCATTATCTTTATTAGATGTTTTAAACAAGATCTAACTTATCAAATAAATATTTAAACCTATTTATTTAAGCCGTTATTTATTTTTGACAAAACTTAGCTTTTGTTGTTTTGTTCTAAATTCAAACTTATACTTTTAAAATTATTAACTATAAGAATAAATAATTTCTCTATTATTATTTATTATATATAACTTATTTATTTAAGTTTTAAATTCCTTTTAAAATTAAAATGAACGAAATCTCTCATTTCCAAAGTAGCGAAATTACGGGTCGTTACAGAGATCTCATTTTCACTAGTGAGTTTCGGAGAAGCTAGCAAGAGGCGCTAGGGACGCAACTTAGGTTGAGTACGGCCAATCACCCCCAAACAGTAGCCAAACGGAGAAGGTAGATAGGATGCTTGAGGATTTGCTGCAGATGTGTATTCTGGACTTTGGAGATACTTGGGAGGAGCATTTCCATTGGCTGAATTCGTGTACAATAATAGTAACCAAACAAGTATAGGAATGAAACCATTTGAGGCTTTATATGGGAGACCTTGCAAGTCCCCATCATGTTGGGTAGAATCTACGGAGAAGTTATTACTTGGACCCGGTACAGTTAGGGAGACCTTTGAGAAGGCGGATTTGATTCGGCAAAGGATGAAGATGGCTCAAGACAGATAGAATCCGTATGCGGATAAACGAAGGAGAGACTTAGAGTTTGAGGTTGGAGACTTAGTTTTTATCAAAGTATCCCCATTTAGGAAGGTGGTAAGATTCGGATCAAATGGGAAATTAGCCCCTAGATTATTTTGGACCATTTCCTATCACAGAGACAGTTGGGAAGATGGCTTACCGAGTAAGGCTACCTGATAGGCTCGCAGGAGTGCATTATGTTTTCCATGTTTCGCACTTGCGAAAGTGCTTACAGGACTCGACGAAGGTTGTGGAGCCCAGTCAGTTGGTGGAGGGGGAAGTAGAAAGTGAAGCTTTTGTTCAACGTATCCTCAAGAAGATTGTTAGGAGAGACATAAGCTACTAAGGAATAAGGAGGTTCCACTCGTGAAGGTGCAATAGGGAGATAATGTTGTAGATGAAACTTGGGAAGCAGAAGAGAAGATTTGTACTTCCTACCCTCTTCTTTTTGATGGAAAATTTTAGAATTCTCTTTTTTTCCATCTTTGACTTGAATATGTTCTTTCCTTTATTATTGTGACGCCCCACCTCTATACCCACGCTAGCCAAGAACACTCCGGAGAAGTGCTGTCAACTAGCACGGAGAATAAGGCTGTTGAGGAGCGACCATCCATGTAATAGCTTATCACACGGTGGCTATAAATAATCTTCGGAAACAAACATAGAAATAATCATATCACAAATCAGTCACAGATATCCATATCACAAAGGCGGAAGAAGATATGAATATATAACTAACACATGAAAGTGTACATCAGAGTAGTGGTCAATAAGATCCACGATAATACAAAAGAATAGCAACATGTGCTATACAAAAGAATACAACTATGAGTCTATATCTCAAGTGTATACAGCAAAAACTGCTAATCTAAACAGTTAGCCAAAAGTCAGAGTGATGAATCCCTGGGAAGAAGTCAAGCAGAAGCACCTGTAACATCTCGGTCTGATCCGAGTATTATTTAAGAAAATAATAAACGGATCAGTCTAGCTATAAATATCAGATGACATGATATAACATAAAAGATATGGCATAAACATAAACATCCATAACGACATACCGCTATAAGTATGTAAATAATGATCAACAGAAGATCAATCAATAAGAGATAATCAATATCACAAGAATCTTCTCAAAGATTCAAAGGGGGCATCATACCCTAAACTTGTACTCATAACAAGTCAATGACACAAATTCCAGAAATCAACACGAGAAATCCAGAAATCATAAAAAGGGAAAGAGGCCTATCACATGACGGTCCGAAGACCATGGGGAGCTACCCCACATGTGTGAGTGGAATCACACAGAATGAGGTCTAGACTAACCAAAAAGCAGAAAGGTATGTGTGAATGGAATCACACAAGTGGTGTCTAGTCTAACCTTGCAATGAAAGAGACATCGCGCAATTGCTAGTCTAATTCATAAAGCGATCATCAAGATCAACGAGAAGTGTCAATTACACTAAGCTAGTAAATATAGAAGTTTAGCTTCATGTCCCATAACCACTTGCTTAACTTAAATATTTACGAACAAACTGTAAATCTTCACTAATAAAATTGTCACAAGGGGTTCAATCGAACAAGTCCAAGAATTAACCGACGAAGTGAACGCAAGCGTTTCATACCACTTGTTTTACTAAGTCGTTTAATTAGATTTCTCATCCGAGTGAGGTAAAGGCTTGTATATACTAATAGATTGGAAAACGGTTTAAGAAAATATTTACTACTAGTATTGAAACCTTCATATTTTAAAGTGACAAATCACAGAAGCGATTGTAGAAACAATCAATCACAAAGATCACATTCGAAGATGTGATAAAAATCCAAGGAAATCAGCTCAGGAAGTTCGGTTGAATGTTCTTCAGATAAGATTCAACCAAAGTGAAGACAAGCGGCTTACGACCTAAAGCAAAATGAGGTCTAACGACCTAAAGAGTTCGCGGCCTAAGGGATACGACCTAAGTGGCGCGACCTAGTGGATGACAGGTCATACGACCTAAGGGTAAGGTCGGAGGCGACCTACGACTTAGTGGGGTCGAACGACTTAAGGACAGCCGACTTAACAAACAGGTCATACGACCTAAGGGTAAGGTCGGAGGCGACCTACGACTTAGTGGGGTCGAACGACTTAAGGACAGCCGACTTAACAATTCGCGACTTAGAGAGGCTTAGGTCGGATACGACCTACGACCTAGTGGAGCATAGGTCGGAGACGACTTACGAGATAACACGCGAACGACTTACTGGAGCTTAGGTCGGAGACGACTTACGAGATAACACGCGAACGACTTACTGGAGCTTAGGTCGGAGACGACTTACGAGATAACACACGAACGACTTAACTCTTAACTCGCAGCCGACTTAGCACTCTAACTCGTGAACGACTCAACACAGGCGAACAGAAATACAAAGGCGGTGACTTTTCAACGCGCGCGACTTACGACTTAGGCTTAACTCGTGGACGACTTAGCGATGGCCAGAAACGACTTAAGGCCAGAACGACCTAACTCCGAGGCAGTGCGACCTAACTGCAGTTTTTTGTCAAAAACGCTAAAAATTGGAGTTTTTCGCCAATCCAATCCAAACCAAATGCAAATGCACATGCTAAAGTGATGGGGAATCATTCCCAACAGTCCAATATAGTTATAGGCTAGAATTGTGAGATAAAAATCTCACCTTTGCACTAAAATTTATGAAGATGAAGCTTGAAAGCAAGGAGAAGCAATCCAAAGCTTGAATCCAATATCTTCTACTTGAATTTGGAGTTGAATGATGGAGTTGCAATTGAATTTGAGCTTGGAGTTTTAATTTCCCATTCTCTTCACCATTAATGCTAAAGCTTGAGTTAGTTAGGAAATTTATGAAGAGTGAGGAGAAGAGGGTTGGAACTTGGGCTTAATAGGCTAAACTAACCCAAAGTCCAAAGCGGGAAAAGTTAGTGAAATTTCACTAACCCCAAACCTATCGATGTTTATACTTAAAAAGTTGTAAACGACATTTCGAACTCAATGGAAGTGGTCTCGAGTCCTAATTTGACCGTTTGCAAAAAGTAGTTTTTCGGACCAAAATCCGATTAACGATTTAATATTTAAATAAAAATATTTAAATGTAAACTCGATAAATATGCGGGTTGTTACAATTATCCTTTGGGAGGGTAAAACTTAGGATTTAACCTATGTATGGTAGGATTTTATGTAAACATGTTAATAGAGCATGTTATTAGTGATGTATGCTAGTGGTTGCAAGTGGTTGCTAGTGGATGCTATGGACGGATATAGGTACACTAGGCACTATTATTCCTTAGGGATCGACCTAACTAAGACACTAGAGTATATGCATATGGATGTGTGTGCATTTTTATTTCATTTCCATAGTTGCTATAAATGGATGTTTATCACTTGATTGTTGCATTTTGGTGATGTCTGTAGCATGCATATAGAACTATCAGTTATCATTAAGAAATTTTTCTATTCATTTGGATACATGGCACGGACATGATTGCATAAAAGGAGGTCAACTAAATCAATGGACCGCATAATCTTTTGCATTAGTTAGGAACATTTACACTACACTAATTGCATAAGTATCATAAATTGCGTTAGAAAAACTTAAGGACAATGGGTGAATAGTTGATGGCTGAGTAGTTGGTTGTATAATTGTATGAAAACATTTAGTATATAATTTTATGCTTAGAGATTTCTGAGACGAAATCCCTTAAGGATGGTAGAATGTAACAACCTGAAATTTAACCCGTAATAATTTATTTGATAATTAATTAGATAATAAAATAACTTTGTGAAATTGTCAGAATCAAGCTATGGAAGATGCGCTATTGTGTCCGTGGTAATTTTCTAGTCAATTTCCATACATAGAATGTCAGAATATGAGTTAATTTGAGTAAAGAGCGAAATAATCAAAGAAACGAAATATATATATATATATATATATATATATATATAGGCAGATCGACCTGGGCACCAAGGCGGTCAACCCATATCTACTAATTTTGAACGAACTAACTTTCATTCGTTCGAACATTCCAGAGCCCTTAGCCGATGTGTTTTGCATCGTTTAAATCAATCTGGTTCCTCCGTTTCTACATCCGATGGCTATTCAACTTGTGATCTGGTTGCATCCTATTCAATCTCCAAATCCAACGGTCCAAGATCCACTTCTACACTTATAAATACACCCCTAGGCCTAACACCTTTTCTCATTCTAGATTTTCTCCAATTGGGTTCATCTTTCAAGAAAGGACCCTAAACGGAATAATTTCTCCACAAGAGAAAATCGTTATAAATTAAATTATTTTACTACTTCAAGTGAAACCGGGAAGACCAAAGGAAAAGCTTAGGACCAGAGGTGAGTGATTGTAATCATTTTAAGATTTCCTTAAGTAATTTAAAATAATATGGTTTCCAGTGGTTGTATTTTTACTACAATTTTTGGAATACCTTTTCAGCAGTTTATTTTCACTTTTTTGAATTATTTTCAGTCTATTTCCTTTCAACTAATCTTTTCAATAATTTTAGTTTATGTTAGCGCCAAAATTGGTCACTAACACCCCTAGAGAGTTTGTGTAGAGAGATTAATGAAGAAGATAAATTAAAATAGAGAAGAGAACATAAATTAAAATGCAGGAGATAAGAACACAGAATTTATAGTGGTTCGGCGTTGTAGCCTACGTCCACTTTGAAGTTGATCCTTTATTTCTTCACTTTAAACTTGATTACAGATACAATCCGCTTTTAAGCATTCGAATACAATTGTGAAATAAAAGTAGAAGTCTTGGATGAGGTTTGGATGAGGCAGAGTCTCCCCTGTGTTCTCTGAAATCTCCCCCTTTTTTCTGTGCCCCTGCCTCCCTATTTATTGACGATGGTGGGTTGGACTTCCCTGGTGGGCCAGGTGGCTGAATAGCTCGGTCCAAGTAGCGTAAGTACTATGCGCCGAACCAGAGAGGCCGAACGAGGTATGTCGAGCCTTCCTTTTCGTGCCGAATGAGGTATGCCGAGCCTTCCTCTTTGTGCCGAACAAGGTATGCCTTTGAGTGAGGGATGTAGGTTGAATGAGGCTGGGATGCCGAACAACTTGGGAATGTCGAATGTTCCTTGGAGGACGAAAGTTCATGGATGCCGAACGATCTTATGTCGAACGATCACATGTCGAGCGTCCTCCTTTGGCCGAACGGTATTCAATACCGAGCGCTTCTTGATGCCGAACACGATCCCATGCCGAACGATCGTTTGTATGCCGAACGCCCTTTGACCGAGCGTTTACTTCAGCCGAACGTCCACTTCGGCCGAACATTCACTCTGGCCGGACGTGTTCTTGATGTCGGGTGTCCTTCGAATGCTGAACACACTTTACACCGAGTACTCCTTAGAGGCCGAACGTTCACTCTGGCCGAACGTTCTTGGGTAGCCGAGTACCCTTTGGATGCCGAACCTTCCTGGGAGGCCGAGCAGTGGTCAAGCCGAGTACTAAGTTGCCTGGCCAATCCCTTGGGAAACAGTTTATTTCTGTTAAGCATATTTTTTTTATTAATTTACTCTTGATTTACATTATTTAAGTTTATTTACTGTTATTTATATCTTTTTCAACGTTTTGGATTTTATGCAAGTGTCTATTCTCTTCATCCCTCTTTTTTTCTTCGCTTATGGATTAGAATAAATTAAACATGAATATGGATTATATAAGTAAGAATATTGAAAGAAGAAAATATGATTTAAATTATAAAGACTGTAATAAATAATGGAATTAAACTGAAATTACACCTAAGTATAATTAGAATTGAACTAATTAAAGATAATTGGCATAGTTATAACTTAGAATTATAATTAAATAGAGTAAAAGATGGAAGAATCTTATTTTAACACTTAGACCTTTGGTTAAGTAATAAGCATGATTATAATGTAGGTGATAATAAGGAATGGAACAAAATGAGGCTTATTTTAAGACTTAGGATAAATTAATAAGCAAAAATAGTAGGGATAAATTGCAAAGGCTTATTTAAAATAATTTATCTAAGTTTATAAGCAAAGATGAAAATAGGACCTGTACCAAATATCATTCCCTAGGACAGGCTTATGCTAAGAGTGGTAGTAATTGATCAAATAGAAGTCCAAATCACGGGGGATTTGGATAAGGGGCGCAACTAGCTATCATTTGGATGAAGGGCCAGTACCAACAACATTTATCTATAGATTTTATGGACACATAATGATCTCACGTTGGCTTGAAGTGGGATGAGGGGCATGCTTATGCTGGATGTTGAGGTAATAAGAAGACCCAATAGGTGGAGAAAAAGTTAGCATGTGCATGATGATAGTTACGCGTGCGACTTCCATTCGGGTAATCAGTAATAGCTATGAGTTCTAAGCGCTTAGTATGAGTGTCTTTCGTAGACATCACTGCCTTCTATGTAGAGAGCTATATATGTCATCCAGATCCACAATGGTTGCTTTGTGTATCTTATGTAGATACCATTGGCTGCTGTGTAGGGAGTTATATAGCGGCAGGTCCACATTTAGGTCTATGGAGTAGCAGGCCGATCAAAAAGGGTAGAATTAGGGTCACATCCTAATTAAAGGATTAGGAATTCAACCTTATTAAAAAAGAAATCAAGGACAAGTGCAAACAATCAAAGTTAACCCATCTTATAAATTGAGCTATATTTAATCGTACTTATTTTCAATTTATCTCTTTCCTATTTCCTTTATTATCCTTATTTATGCTAGAACTGTTGTAGAGTCTATTATTTTATCTTGCTTAAAAACTCTAGTAATTACCATCATTCACCGGACTTTTAGTCCGAACCACTCCTCTATTTTTCCCTTTCCCCCTTTAGGCAATCAAGGGAGAAGTCGGTAGATTGCTGCAGCTTGAAGTTTTCTTAGAGGAGATTTCTTATATATATTTCTTTTATTTTAGCTTATGTTCTTTCTATGTACTGGCTTATTTTATGGGATATTATGTACTCTGATTTTGAGACTATGAGCTTTCATTTCATTAGACATATTGAATTTTTAGACATGTGTGTGGTATTTGATATTTGACTTATTTATGAAGCATTTATAAAGCTTTGATTTAGTTGAGTTATTACTTTAAGTTTCCACTATTTTTATCTATATTTGTGTTGTAAATCTTAGTCTCTGTTAGTTTTAGTTATTTCTACAAAGCACCATGCCTTTTAATGTATCCTTTTGGGTATATTAAGGGGTGTTGGGTGTCTTAAGTTTGAGAACTACCCGTCCTCGACGTATGTTGTTAAACTCTCACAGATAGAAATGAGCTTCCATACCTCGAAATTTAGTGTCAAGTATAAGACGAAGTGCCTCTCATTTACTTAATTAATCATGACCTATTTATAGAAATTAACCCTCTTATACTTATCAAACTTTCGACATTTTGACTTCTCTATCCCTCGCCTAGAATCGAAGCCAGGTAAGTCAGGGCACCTGTTGCTTCTAGCCATGCCTTTGTTAAAATTCTATGATTCTAGATCTCGAAGATAAAGCAAAATCTACTCATTGGATTTTAGTGCTAAATATAATATGACTTACTTTCCATAAACGTATCAATATTTTAGCACTATTTATCATATTCATTTTATGTTACATGATGACATCGACAAAAAATTCCTTATACAAAACAAAGTCTTTAAAATATTTGAAAAACCAACTCCATAAACTTATTTGTGGTCTTCGATTCAAACTATTACTTTTCATTGGTTAGAAATAAAGCCACTCAAGTTGGAGTGTTATTACCTCCCAACCTTGACTCGACATTTACTTCTAACTTCCAAAATAGAAACAAGTTTCCATACGTTGAAGTCTAGAAAATAGAACCCAAGAGTTCCAATATACTTTAATTAATTACTCTTTTTAATCCTTTAAGTATACTTAAACTTACTAATACTTTTTACTTTATTAAATCACTTATTATATGTACAAGTGTATGTTACAAAAGTGTACATATGTGTGCAACAATGTTGCAACAACTTTCGTTTGATAGAAATTCAAAAACCCAAAAAATGATTTTCGGTCACATTTTCTATTTTTTATTGAACTACTTATTTTCATAAATAAACTTCCAAATGGGTTTACTATCATTATTATTAATTAAAAGATGACTATTTAACCATCAAAAAATTAATTAAATATCTAAAATTTATCAAATATTCATAAATCAATGCGATAAAATTATGGGTCGTTACTTTCTTCCCCTTAAAAGAATTTCGACCCTGAAATTCTATCAAAACAAACACCCAAGAAACAATCCATACAGTTACTTAACATTTCCTAAAATGTTAAATGACTCTAAAAAAACTTAGAGTTTGTCCAAGTTTACACCCTTCTCATTACACAAGGAAGATAAACTATCTACTAAGCATACCTCATGCTCAATAGCCATAGGTTATTACTCAGTCGATTATTCACACTACCATATGAAAAATCAAAGAATTCTACACAACTTCATAAAACATTATAGGAAAATATACTTAATCTTGTACGATGTATATATATAATCCATACGCTCTGATTCAATCACTTACTCGAATACAGTAGCTTTTTTCCGAACTAGTATTTCTCACCTGAATTCCTTAGGGTGGACTTCGATTAGGCTCCTTGATTAGGAACCCCCCATTCTTCTTGTATAGCCATATACAATGATAGAAAACCTTGGTACCATATTAAGAAACCTCATCAAGTGTTCATTGTTAAGAATCGGGTGATAAATCTTTACTCAGACCGATGTGAATCATCTCAAAGTCATGTACTCGAATCTTGGATCAAGAACCGTGTGAAGAAATGATCTACGTACGACTTACATACTCATTCTTATTGGTTTTTTTTCTTATATTAATTTCTTTTTACTTCTAAAATTATTCATGAAAACATTTCATAAAACATAACTTAAGATTTTAAAACTTGTATAATACCCCACTATATCCTAAGAATATACACAACTATCCGATCCTTTCTTAAATTCAAATGTATACCCAAAATAAATCTGGGTCTTTAAACTTAGTCGGCCTCTTCAGCCTCTGTACCCATTTGATCCAGTAAATAGCTAAGAAGAGTAGGATGACGGTATCCAAACTCAGTCCTAGGGTCTACTTTTCCTTGTCCTTTGTGGTAAAGATGTTTATTAGTCGACCAAATAACATCAAATAGTTTATACAACTTAGATGTTAAAACAAAAGATACAGTTTTAATAAAACAAAGTTAATTAAACCCTTCTTATAAAATTTAACCCATTTAAAAACTTCATCCACTAACACATTCTTTAATCAAAATACCTTTTGTTTTGAAAACATAATTTTTTAAGGAAACCTAAGAAATACATATCTGGTTTTTGTTTCAAAACCTTTTTGGAATGATACAATATATTTTAATCCATAGTAAATATAAATATAGATCGAGTAACACTAAAATGATACCAAGGAACTTGGTCCTACCAAATAGTATTATACACCCCTTACCAAGAAGGTAATACTTAAGAGAAGTGGTTATCGTCTTAACACATCTCTTGCCATTTTTAGTCATTTTGGAGCCACTCGAACTAGTTAACATAAAATACTTCTTCGTTTTCAAATCCCATTTCAGAACAATACTATGCATATTTCTCACATATATAAAATAGCCTTAGTACTTTATTTACTGAAACTTACTTTAGGTTCATTCAGATTCGAACTCGTTTTGATCGAACAATGATAAAAGGAATCATTACTAAGTCCACTACAAAGTTTGCCTGAGCAAACATCTAATTCTCACTTAGAAAATTATTTAGATACCATAAAACTAATTGAGACGTTTTCCCCGAACTATGCAAAGAAAATGTACCTTACTTCAAATTCTCTATAAAATATTTATACTTATAAATAGTTTCAAGTAATATTGTTATTACTCTTTTCCAAAAATCATTTGAAATCTTTTTCAAGAAGACACTGGGATTTAAATTCTCAAAGATCCTCTTTATTTAGAAAATACATTTTATAAAACAAAGTTATAAAATCATCTTTATACAATAACTTCCTTTATTGTAGTAACTCTTTTAACAAAGTAAACCCATTAAACCAATATTATTTACGAATGCCTCATAGTCGAATCGTGAAATTGAATTCATATGGTGTACGTATCTAATTTAACCAAAAAATAAATGCTTTAAACTGGCTGAGCATCAATAATCTATCAATAAATGATGATAAATAAATATCATCCTTTCCTAACAATCAATCACAAAAAAAATGACGATATTCGATTTTTTCTGAAAACTATTCTTTATATTAAAATATAAAATCTAGGTAAAATTGTTTCATTTACCAATTCAAAACAATATAAAACATTTTTGTAGCACTAACAAATATGCCCTCTCATATATAATACACTTAAATTCATTATAGCGTGTCAATTACCCTATATATAATAAGTTTATGCCTACAGGCCAAGGTTCTTGCTTAACCATCATTTTTGATACCAAATGTAATTTTCTTTCTTTCCAGAGGTGACTACAAATGGCATCCTTAAATCTGATTTTATGGCCAGCCTTCCGATTGCTTGAACAATGACCCATAAAGGTACATGTAGGGATAAGATCTAAGCTTCATTTTTATAGTTCATAAAGCGAGAACCCCCTGTCACACGTCCAACCTGACACTCACAAGATTCGATCTCAGTTTCTCTGAACCAACAATTGATAGTTTTGGTTGACCCAATCCTTGTTATTTCAGAAGTAAGCGGACTATATATGAGACTTAAGGGTTCTCTAATATAACCCTTGAAGCGAGACATTTCACCGGAATGAGTTCTCCCTAGGGAATCTCAAATCGTATGAAATCGTGAAGCTTTCCTAAACTTCCTAAGTCATAATAGGTCAGGCTATCGCTAATGGTCAAACAACTTTCATATGTAAGTATATTTTTTGCATTTGGAAAATCGGACATCATATACGTATCACTACTTTTGATTTCAACCCTATGCAATTCCTCGATTAACAATGAAATCGAACATGTCAGAGAACTGCCCTTGCCTCGATGTACATTCTTAGACTCTCAAAGACAGAAATAGGCTTCCATACCTCGAAATTTAGTGTCAAGTATAAGATAAAGTACTCTCAAATACTATTTAATCATGACATATTCATAGAAATTAACCCTTTTAAACTTATCCAACTTCCAACATTTCGACTTCTCTGTCGCTCACCTAGAATTCAAGACAGATAAGTCAGGGCAATGGTTGGTCTTTGTAACGACCCGTAAATTTTAGTGGTATTATTTATATATTTAATTCAAATTTTGTGAAATTCAAACAATAAAATTTTGAATTGAAATCTTAATATTTGAAATACGTCTAATTAAACATCAATAATGGTAAATTTTCATTTGATAATATGATGTTTATTTTTCTATGCAATTTTATTTCAATTCAAATCAGTTAATAATTGATGATAACAAAATGTTTTCCAAACATGAATATTTTTATAAAATAAATTTGTAAATCATCTTCTAAGTGAGACATCATATTTCATTTCTCCGAATTTTGAACGCTATTGATCCATCTATCTTATTTTCAGCAAATTAGCAGTATTTTAGTATTGATTATCAACTTTTGATCGGATGATCGTACCACCGATATTTATATACCATTTTGATCATCTCGTTGTGCTGATCTCTACGGTATATTCATTTCTGTGTTTTGGAGTTTCGATACGTGGCGAAATCCGTTGAACAGCTAACCGTACCGGTATTCTTTTTGAGACCTTAGGTTTCCCATCACTATTCTAATTGTCCAGCATAATTCTAAGGGACATTTGCTATTAATAATTTTCCAAAATTCAAAGTGTACTGAATTTTGTTATTCCCGATATTCAAATTTAGTTTCTGACTCTTCTTTTTCCTGTTTAATTTATCATATCTCTGATTGGCTATCTACTTTATTTTGTTTTCCTCATTTTTATTCTGAGAAGCCGCATGGTGTTCCATTGCTTTCCATAAGCACCCATCACCGTAGTTCAAGCCTTCCTCTGTGCATCCCCTTTTGACTGAAAAAATAAGAAAAGAAGGCAGCTCATTTTTCCATCACGTCCAGCTATTATACCAACCTCAGCCGACAAACCACCACTGGTCTTGTTCCTAAGCCGTGCAGTAGCTCATGCATGATAATCCTCTCCATTAAGATCCATAACAGCTCACATGCATACATCACCTTCGCATGGATCTTGCCGACTACCCATATCCTCCCCTTTGCTTCCTCCAGCTAGCTTACTCCCTTCTGTCGTGATGATCGCAGCCATTTCCTCCCTCCTCCCCTCTTCCACTTGCCACCACATGAAGTCGACTTCATCCTCCTCTTCCCTAGCAGTCTAGCTTTGTAAGTATATTTATATATTAATAGTTTTTTATGGTAATAATCGGTTGAGTGTATATATGTTTATAAAAAAATTGTATATAGAAAATATTTGTATGCGTTACTTTATACACACACACACTATAAAGCGCTGTCACTTTATACTTGTCTCTATAATTGTAAAATTTGTAAAGTATACTCATGTATGAAGGTATTATAGGAATATCATTTATATTATATAATATTTTATTATATTTTGCAAATCTATATATCATTCATGTATATGGTTAATCATGATTTATTATGTAAAGGTTTTGGTTGTATATATATATATATATATATATATATATATATATATATAACAGTTGTTGTTATTTTAAAAGTATGTTGAATTCATATATATGTTGCCGTATGTAGTATTTACAATATGTTGCACATAGAGTTTTCTGTATAAGTTATATAATAATTTACATATGGGTTATACACTATATAATAGTTTACCATATAAATTTATATATGTTGTTTATATATATGTTAGATATATAAAGTATATGTCAGTATTTAGAAGTGTGTGTGTATATATATATGTATGTATGTATGTTACTGTATTCTATATGTATCTTGTTTATAAATCAGTTTAAAAATATCTGTTAGTTTATATATATTTTTGCAGTATATATGTTTACCTTAGTGTATAATATATATGTTATATATATATATAAGTTACATATTTTCCCCTTCACTGTTTTGTATTATATTATATATATATAGGTTTGTTTAGGTTTAAAACTTATAAAAACCCAAACCTGTTATTTATTTGTATGTTATATGATCAGTTGGGTTTTGCTTTGTTGTTCTTGAAATAAGCTGCTATATTATAGCTTGCTTGCTTATATTTTTCTACTTACAGTTCGACAGCTTTGATGAATACACAATATAAGTGGTTTCAGATCTTTATTATATATATGTTTTAAAATTTAATATTGATTTATAATAAACAATGAGTTTAAATATATAATCTGTATGTAAAGTATATATTGGTTCTTTATAATCGTTTATTTTATATATAGGCTATTTACGTATTTGTTTATAAGTGTGTGTGTATATATATATATATAATTATTTCAAGTTATATTTTGTAGATATGTTTGTTTATATGTGTTTTACTGAAAACAATGATTTTTAAATATATATTTAATTTAGTGTCTGTTTAAATTAATATTGATTTAAAATAAATATAATATATATATATATTATGTTCTATCCAAACGATCTTGATTTATTTCATTAATTTCTTATCTATCAGCTTTGTCCATCAAATCCGTGTTCAGCTTACGTCGCTTTGAGATCTGTTGTTGGATCAGTTGATAGTCTAGATCGTGACTCAAACCGTAGCTTGTCTTTTTATTTATTCTCTCTAGCCTCGAAAGGTGAGCAATCACTCACATTAACGTTCTTATATTTATTAAATTTGATTTCAATTGAAACGACAATTGAAATATGCCGCTGTTAGTTATTTACATTCCTATATATATATGCTATCTGTTCACCTATGACATCTAACACCATTATCTGTTATTTATATTGATGATATATGTCTGTTACATTATTATCATATCTGTTATCACTCTGCAAGTTCCCCGTTAGTATAGAATTCACTATGGGTTGAAATGACACATACCCGAATGATCTGTAGAATTGGAGAAAATCGTTATGGGTTAAAGTGATAAACCTAGGGGATTTTCATTTAAATTCAATTTGGGATTACGGGATGAAATGATATATATCCGTATATATATTTAAATTGCGGATTGAAATGATGAATATCCGTATCACTTGACCATATGATAGAAAATTATATACAGACACCGTTGGTCTATGTACATAAGTATTTTGAAATGATTTCTATGGTTTTGGAAAAGAAATTTACGGTTAATAAATATTGATTTTAAGATATTATATATAAAAGTATTTTATAAAGTTTAAATTCTTGATTTTAAATTTATATGTTTTTGAAAATTTTAAAATTATAAGTTAGTTTTGAAATTATAAATTTTAAGAATTTACTTATAATTGTACTATTTTAAATATGTATAAATTAGTTTATTGTAAAATAAGTTTGATAACAAGATTTAATTTAATAAAGTTTGATTTAATTAATATATACTATATTTAAGTATTTAAATTGTATTTTTAAATAGATTTTTATAATGATTTTATCAGTTAAGGTTGGGAAGATAAATTTGGATTTATTTGAAATTATGTTTAATTAAGAATTTATTTAATTAAATAGATTTGAAACTTATGGAAATTGAGATTTTTAAGATATGATTTTATAACATGATTTTGGTTTAAGGTGATTAAATGAATATATCAAGTTTAAATAAATGGAAGGAATATTCAGTTATTTGAAATTTGGAGTTTTATTTAAATGGTATTTGATTTATTAAGTAAATATTTCAAAACTAATAGTAAATTGAATTTGATATATATATATATAAAATTATCAAATTTAGTTTTGAAATTATGGAATATTTAAAGTTTTGAAATATATCGAAATTGAAATGGTTTATTTTATGGTTCAAATCAGTATTTGAAATCTATATAATTTGAAATGGTTTATTGAGAAACTGAATTTAGTTGAAATTCATGGATTGAGATTGAATTAAATTGAATTTTGGAATTTGAGTTGATTCGAATCGATTTGTGAAGTTTGAGGAAACTATTTTAATATACTAATTATTTTAATATAAACTATTTCAACTTATAACCATTTTATATAAATTATTTATTTTATAAACTATTTTATTATTAGTATCTAAACTGTTCAAGGGGGAAGCTATGTTTCAAAGTGTTATAATTTCCAAAGGGCTATAATTTCTAGGTTTTATAATATCCAAAGTGTTATAACTTTGAAAGTGCTATGATTTTAGAAATGGATATGTTTGGAGTGTAAATTGATATCGTATTGATATGCTTTCGAAATGGATATGATATTTTGGTTGTGAAGTATAAATTATTTTGGAGAGACCACGGTGTTATAATGGCATTTGGTTGTTAATAGCTTATAGTACTATAGGGTAGATTGTTCCACGGATCCTTAGAGGATGGTTATCCCAAACATCCTTTGAGTTACTTGTATTTCGGTTGATATTTCACTTGAGTTGGATTTATTGATATAAGAATGTTAATCCTAACTCGAGTGTTTTGTGTTTGGCTTTACGCTCTGGTCAGACTGAGTGTCACAGCATTTGAGACTCGCCTTTGGAGTTGAGCTTCGCTTGGAGATCCATCTATCTATTCAGCTTGTAGTTATTTAGTTGATTCCAGTGATGCATTCTAATCTTTTACTTGACTATTGTATTTGAGGTTTCTGTTGTATCTTATTTAACTCTGTTATATATATAGTAGCTTCATGAACTACTATTCTTTTGTTTCTGTTGCATATTGTATATTACTCCGTGTCTGTGATTCTGTGATTTATTTATTTATTGTATATGCTGAGTTTTGCCAAATATAAATTAACAGTCTGTTATTTTGAGCAATTCAAACCCGGCATGTGTGGATGTGAATGGTTGAAAATATCGGGTCGTTACAGTTGGTATCAGAGCTCATGTTTTCGGCAAAACTTAGCATATGAAGTAAATTTAATTATAGAATCACTCCTTTGAGCTTAAATCTCTATCCCCTTTGACTCGGTTTCTTTTGGATTTTGGAACTTCCACATTCATTCTGAAATTCATTTTTGACTCTCCCTATTTGTGTTTCCTTGTTTCTGGAGTATCCCCTAACTCCATTTTTATCCGTATAATGAATCGGCGGTCCCGCCAATTCTAGAGTGATTTGTGAATGGGTGAAACTCCTTTACAATAGGCATTGATTCATGGGAGATTTATGTATCCTCATTTTTGATGCAGCTATCTATAATATGCCTAAATTCTATCTCTTACGATCGAATGCCGATTTGCCTCAGAATTCTGCATCGATCTTATTCTCGAAGTAACTGTTGACTTGGTTAAGGTCACCGGCGATTAATATAAGGCTATCCATCTTTATCGGCCGTAATTTAATTATTATATCTTCCTCCTGAGTCTGTTTTCTTTGATTTGGACTTCTCTAATTTTGAATCTCGTATGGCGTTTCATACAACGAAATTGATCTTGGGAAATTTTTGACTCTTGTATAAGACGAACTTTATATAAGTATAAGGCGATTTTCAAAAATATTAATTTTGGAGGGTATTCGATTTGAGGAAATAAATATTGTATATAACGGAATTTATATAAGTGATTTGATATATTCGAGATTATTGATTTTGGAAAGTACTTTAGCTGAAAATGAAATCTTATATATAGTGGACTTTATATAAGTGCGATATTTGAAGTTATGATTTTGAAAGGGTACTATATATGGTATATTATATTTTGAAGTAAGAGGTATGGGGAAGTACCCTCCGTGAAGAAGTATAGTATGGTATGCTTCCACCCGGATGGACTTGGGGAATCTAGGAATGGATTCGACCGATAAACCCTAATGGACTTCGGTGAGTTCAGAAATGGATTCGAACTGAAACGGTTGCCGGAATTAAACTCTTGAGTTCCTCGATTTTTTTTAGGGTAGATGGTTCTTTAGTTTACCCAATGTAGGCACTTTCGATCCTAGGATTTGTTGTTTATGGATCTTCTGGAAAGGAAGTGAATCCATTGCGCAAATCATTGAAGCAGCAGTGTACCACTGCAGTAGGGGTTGATGGTCCCTCGTTTACGGACTGGCTATGATATTTTTCTAGAATCCGAAAGATGGAAGGATCTTCTGGAAAGTTTTGTGTCCACTGCGTAAATACTAGATCAGCAGTGGGCCACTGCTATCGTATTATCATCATTTGACATTGGATTTCGAGCGGTACTTCTCATAGCTATTTTTAAGTATTTTCACTGGGTGTTGAAACAGGTCTGCTAAGTACTTGAAGAATTATAGCCAATGCGCTTGATCAATGCATGGCCAGAGTCTGCAAGAACGAGGATAAGTCTGTTAGGACATCGAGTCATAAAAGGTATTTTAATAAAGTATTATATAAAGGATATTTTGATCATTTTTTCTTCTTTCTAAATAATTTAAAATATTTAAAATTTTGTTTATTTATATACTACATGGTTTAATAGTAAATAATTAGTGTTGTAAATATATTAGAAGTTACTTTAAAACATATTTAAAGTAAATGATTATTGATTTATTAATAATGTTTGAAAAGTATCTTGAGATAAAATTAATAAATTTATGAATTATGGATTTAATGTTTTCAATAGCTTCTTTGTAAATATAAGTAATGATGTAGATAACTGTTTTCAATAGTTTACATATATTTATAAAGTTGTTATTTAAATATATAAATGGTATTAATGAATGAAGTGGGAAATTTTACAAATGAGTTTGAAAAGTATTAAAGTATTGAAGATTTATTGATTTGCAAATAAAGTTTTCAAATGAATATTTCAAGTAAATTTTTTATAAGTTTCTTTGAATATATGATTTAAAGATATTAAATAAAATAAATAAAAAATTTGATTTGCGAAGTTTATTTATAGTAATATACTTAACAAATAAATTTGAATCTCTATTTTGGAAGTATAGTTTGGAATGTTTATTTGATTTAGAAGTACTAATAGTAAATTTATTGGTTCACTATTTGAAATTTTGTATTAAATCATAATAAATGTTTTTCCATGATTTGAGCATTCATTTTAAACAAGTGTGTAAAATTAATTATGAAGATATGACATTTTATATTTTGATTTATAAATTTAATGTATGATTTGAAGTATACTATGGGTTTCAATTTAATAATCGCAAGTTTATACTTATTTTAAGAAAAAAATATGAGTCAAATAAATTATTGGATTTAAGGAACTCTATTTTAAAACTTATTATAATGTTTGAATATAAATTTCTAACATTGTTTTAGACTTTTGTAAAATCTTTGCATAATGCTATGAGAATGTTTCAAATATATCTTATATTTTATTGAGTGAATGAGGTTAAATGTCTTAATTTAAATGTTTTTTTAGATATATTGAAATATTTCTTTTCTTTTCAAGGGCGAATACCAAAAAAAACTTAAATTTGATTGAACAACCGAATTAGGTCATAAACTTAAGTAAGGCAATACAAGCTTGAGTAATAGTTTATGAAATGACTCATTAATGACTTAAATCTTTAATGGACTAAATCAAATTATTGAATATTACTTAATTTGAATTGAAATTTATTTGGTTTGAATTAATTTTTTTATTCCGTTTTTCAATCTATTTTCTTTTGGTCGTTTCTATTCTCCTACCTCCTTCCTTTTCAGGGACGAAAAGTTTTGAGTGGGGGAGAGTGTAACGACCCATAAATTTTAGTGGTATTACTTATATATGTAATTGAAATTTTGTGAAATTTTAAACAATAAAATTTTGAATTGAAAAATTAATATTTGAAATACGTATAATTAAACATAGAAAATGATAAATTTTCATTTGACAATATGGATGTTTAATTTTCTGTGTAATTTTATTTCAATTCAAATCAGTTAATATTTGATGATAACAAAATGTTTTCCAAACTTGAATATTTTTATACAATAAATTTATAAATCATCTTCTGAGTGATACATCATATTTCATTTCTCCAAATTTTGACCGCTATTGCTCCATCTATCTTATTTCTGGCAAATTAGCAGTATTTCAGTACTGATTATCGACTTGTGATCGGATGATCGTACCACCGATATCTGTATACCCTTTTGATCATCTCGTTGTGCTAATCTCTATGGTGTATTCATTTCTGTGTTTTAGAGTTTCGATACATGGTGAAATCTGTTGAACAGCTAACCGTACCGGTATTCGTTTTGATACCTTTGATTTCCCATCACTATTCAAATTGTCTAGCATAATTCTAAGGGACATTGGCTATTAATAATTTTCTAGAATTCGAAGTGTACTGACTTTGGTTATTCCCGATATTCAAATTTAGTTTTTGACTCTTCTTTTTCCTTTTTAATTTATCATATCTTTGATTGGCTATCTACTTTATTTTATTTTCCTCTTTTTTGTTCTGAGAAGCCACATGGTGTTCCATTACTTTCCCTAAGCACCCATCACCATAGTTCAAGCCTTCCTCTGTGCATCCCCTTTTGATTGAAAAAAAAGAAAAGAAGGCAGCACATTTTTCCTCACGTCCAGCGATTGTACCAACCTCAGCCAAAAAACCGCCATTGCTCTTGTTCCCAAGCCGTGTAGCAGATCATGCATGACAATCCTCCCCATTAAGATCCATAGCAGCTCACATGCAAGGATCACCTTCGCATGGATCTTGTCGACTATCCATATCCTCCCCTATGCTTCCTTCGGCTAGCTTTCTCCCCTCTATCGTGATGATTGCATCCATTCCTCCCTCCTCCCCTCTTTCACTTAGCCATCACGTGAAGACGACTTCATCCTCGTCTTCCATCGCAGTCTAGCTTTGTAGGTATATTTATATATTAATAGTTTTGTATAGTAATAATCGGTTGAGTGTATATATGTTTATAAAAAAAATTGTTTACAGAAAATATTTGTATGCGTTACTTTATACACACACACACACAATATTATGAAGTTCTGTCACTTTATACTTGTCTCTGTAATTGTAAAATTTGTAAAGTATACTCATATATGAAGGTATTATAGGAATATTGTTTATATTATATAATATTTGAAATGACCCGCAAATCCGTACCCCTTGAGTTAACACTATTCTACCTAAATCAACTCAAGTTGCACAGAAATACGAACCATTTGGTTAAAGAAGAAGTGAGGTAGAAGAAGAAAATAGAAATCAACAACAGAATCTAACCATCGCAGCGGAATAAAATATAATAGATAATAAATAATTTTACTCAAAAATCAAATATCTCTGTATATATATTACATCATCAGAGTACATCAATCACGGCTCAACATCAATATCATACAATGAATACACAACAACTCAAGATACACAACAACTCAAACACGGCGGAATAAATATATAACAAGTACGATTATACGTATCGTCATCCAGCTCGTCTCCTGAGCTCCACAGCATCATATCCTGTATCCTATAATACTCGGTCTGACCCGAGCATTACAGTTAAATAACACCCGAGTCAGTCTGGATTACCAGCGTGAGAAAATCACACCCAATTGATTATTAAAGTTTCAAAAATCCTTTGAAAACAACAGCATCTCGTAAGACCACGTCACAAATAAACATGTCGGGTTTTTACCTTACGATAGCTAAAACATTTTTATTAAAGTCCTCTGATATTATAATAGTGTCTATAGAAAGTAAATAGAATCTAGCTGAAATGCTTTCATCTCACGTTTCAGCAATAGTTGGGCACAATCAAAACCGTACGGGCGCGTAGGGAAAATGGATTCCAACTAATGGCTAGGCACTGGGGTACCACCTGTCACAGTACCTGGTCTAGATCAGCGTACCGAGGAGCCACCCTAACTCCCCTGCAACACAAGACCGGAACCATCCCTTACTGGACAGTCGCGAGCAAGATCACCCCACGGTTGGGATCAGCAACCTCCCACTAAGCCGAAATAAAGGGACATCTAGACAGGGATGACCTCACCCTCCAGTGGGGGCTACCCACGAAGCCTTGCTGCATATCCCCTGATTTTCAGCCATTCCCATTTGATGAGGCTTGAGGCTAAGCGTTACCTTTATAGAATATATTCCTTAGAATGCCCATCGTCCACCTGACGATGTTTCGCAAGCATTCATCCATACAAGTCCGTCCCGGGTTCGAACGCAACCGAAGGCACTATTCCTACTACATCCATTTTGGAAATATCCTCAGGATTAGTAGCGACTAGCCCTTGTACTTCACCGCTCCATCTTCGAATCCAAAAATCGTTTTCACGAAACGTACAAACCGGATCGAAGTGGTTTTCGAGAAATAAATCTCGATCCCAGTCTCTTCGAAACGATCAGCGTGTTTGTCCAATATTGATAGTCGGTTATTTAACTATCAATTTATATTCACAAACAACCATCAACCAATAAATAATTTCCCAAATTATTTATTTATTCAAAAAAGCTTTACAAGATATATTTCTATTTTCAATCCTTTGAAAACAGTTTCAAAACCATCCCTCTATTCAGGATAAACTTTCCCAAATATTTTTATCTCCTCTGAAATCACCAAGCACGAAAATAGATTTTTAAAATAATTTAAAACACTTTGCTTTGAAATATATACTTCAAAACATTTATTTTAAAAAGCACTTCAATAATTTAATAAAATACTTACCATATAAGTATTTGGAAATAAGGTTACTTAATAAAATATACAACTAGATTTACACTCTTAAATCAAATACTAAATCACTCTTTTAATAATTATTGCTATAATAGATTAAAAGGATATACTTACTTTAGAAAATTAAATATTAGAAATAATAAACTTTACAAAATTTGCTTTCTATAAAAACAACTTGAAACCATCAAATTAATTTTTAAAGATTTTCTTTTTAAAAACATGTACTTGGCTATCCAGAGAAAATTTCAACTTCAATCACTTAAATCAATTTTTCCTAAATTGATATCCAATTAATTTTTATTTAAAATGAGTTCCTTTAGTTCCTCAATTCATTTCAAAATCCATTAGTTATGGACTTATTATTTATGTTATTATTTTCCCTTTTGATTTTAAACCTTTTAACTGAATATAAAATTTTCAGATTTTCCAATTCCTTCTTTATTCCTTCCAATTATTTAAATCTTAAATTTTTAATCAATGTTTGTTCTTGAATTAATATCACTAAAGATTTAAAATTCATTAACTTCCTGTTTATTCAAAACTTCTTTTCTGTTCCCAAGATTTATTTATTAGAATTTTAAAGTCACTTATTCCTTTTCGAATTCATTCTTTGAATTTATTTATAAATATCTTACTTACAATCCACTTCTTTTATTTTCTTTCCAAAAATTCAATTTATATTTATTTCATGGTAATTCATTATACCAAACCATATCCAACCTAACCATAACATTCAATATTCCAACATGAATCATCACAGAACATCAAATCATCATAATCGGGGGATTTAAATAATTTAATTAAATGTTGAGGGATCCAGTTGGATCCCTCCAACCTGTTTCCCTGCATCCACAGATGTTAGCACCACATGATATTGCCAATTTCAAATTATAATATACTATATCACATAAATCAATTCAACCACACAATCAATTATTTAAATTTAATCATTTAAATTTAAATTTAAACTGAGTGAGATTTACTCACCTTTGATTCTTGTTTTGCAACCCGACCCAACCCGGCTTGCTTCTATCAGATTTTAACCTTGTATAACAATCATACGATTTATTAACACTTTGAAATAGCTTGAACAATTTATTTCCATTTTATAAATTTAATTAACCAATGATTCTATTTTAACTAATAAATTTTAAGTTTAAACTAATTCTCTTTTTGACATATTTATTTTAGCAATCAATTAACTTAATAAGTTAATTAAATAAATTAATTTCCAACAATACACTATTTTAAAATAACCTAGTAAATTATTACATGTACATTTAAATTCATTCCCTTTTAATATACCCAATATACTTAATTATAATTAGCCATTTCAAAATTAAAAAGCAAGACTAACTACTGTTTTACCTTACTGAATATTTTCTTTTTCTTTTTCTGTAAAAACTATTATAGTTTTATTTATAAGTTTATTTCAAAAATTCAAATACAAAATAAACAAGAAATCATACCACAAACGAACTCGATGTCGTGTATTCTCCAGCTCCCTGTGAACAGCCCCCATCTCGAAGCTCAGGCCTCCAGCCCCGAGTTTATCTCCAGAAAACATCGCATCACCCACCAAGCTCGCGACCTCAGGCTCGAACACGAACCTCCCAATCGCTTCAACCCTCGACTGCACGATCCATTTTCAACCAAAAATCACTATCGCCTCCTCTGAATCCCACGCAACTTCACCACTGGATGTCATCACGCTGACGCACTCAACCCTATCCACATCTTCGAACACATCGAAAAGCAATTTTCAGGCAAACGCCTCCCTTTCTCGAGTTCACGATGTCGGCCTTTGGCTTCGAATCGCCATCGATTCGAACGCGGTCCCTTTTCTTATTTTTTTTTTTACTTTTACGAATGAATTCGTATGAAGAGGAAAAGGGAAATGGAATTTCGGTTTCGTGAAATTGGAAGGGGAGGAAATATGGTTTCGATTTCTGAAGGAATATATGAGAAAAGCTCGGCCATTATATAAAGCTTTCCCTTTTTTTTTCGATTGTTCAAACAAGAGGATATAGATTGATTTTATAAAAGGGGAAATGAATTGAATAACGAAGAAGGAACAGGCAAAATTTAGAGGAACGAGAAGTGTGCGATGGAAGATAAAAATGGAAAGGAGTGGCGTATAAGAGAAGACTTCTATTTTTTTTTTTTTTTACAAATTTCATTAGATTAATACCAATTAGATGTCCAGCGCGTTTACATATCGTACACTCACACCCTAACTCCAATCAATATGAAATTTGAAATCCGATAATAATAAAATATTACGGATCCAATGGAACCAGTTTCGTCAAATTCCGAGACTGCGCCTCGGAAGGCTATTTTAAAATTCAATTTAAACGATGAAATTTCAAAACTAAATAAATCACTATTAAATTTAATTTTAAAATTCCTATTATCTTCAATATTATCAATATAAATTTCATAAGTCTTCTAATTATTTTTAATCGGCTTAAAATTTTAAATTCAATAATTCTTTCCCAACTTCAAATTATTTAATTTAATAATTCAATTACCAAATAAATTGTGATATTCGTAATTCAAGTTAAGATTGCTCTATTGAATATTTAAAATCAACCAAATATCCCGGTTTTAAATGCTCGAAAATTCCGGGTCGTCACATTCCTCCCCCCTTAAAGAATTTCGTCCCCGAAATTACTAACTAGGAAGAATGATCCAATACCCGTTTACTATTTCCCTAAAACCAAACAATTTCTAATAATGCAACATCTTACTAACTATCCTTTATAAAGACCCATAACCATTCTTATCAACTTCTCAAACCTTTCCATAGTTCCCAAACAATTCTATTTATACAATCATTCAATTTATAATTCAAAACTAAATTTTGAATTATCCAAATTTTCTCAAAAATTTTCTAACTCTCTAAATTTTCGAAAAATTTCGCCAACGTCTCCTTTGCGCGGCTAGCTCGGTACAACTACAAAATGGCTCTACGGCCTCCTAAATCCAAAAAGAAAACAAAAAGGCCAAGTGGCTCAATCCAAATATCAATCAAATTTCATACCAAATTTAAATACATACCTTTTCGTCGAGCATTTCAAATTTTTATCTTTGAAATCAATCCAATTCTCTTTTCCCTTTATCTTACCTGCATATCCTATTTAGTATTAATATCCAATCACAATATCCCAAAACATTTTATCGACTTTTTCACAAAATGTCAATATTTATTCATCCAAATATTAACTTGGAATATATTTATATTATCAATATTCAATCTCCAATTAAGAATTGACCATTCCTTACTTAAGTTAACATAAGCATTTCATATGTTTCTTACATTCATTTTCATATTACCACATTAGTTTATATCCATTCCTATTCAAATTAATTCCTTCATTATCATATAAATTTAATTTATTTTCAACTCCAAATATTGAATTTTATTTTTCATTTATAACTAATCCATGTCATTATTTTAAATTAGTTCCATTTACTAACTTATTTCAATTTTCAATTCGAAACCGTTTTGTCGTTAATAAAATTTTCCAAAATTTTCTAACTCCCAAAATTTCTGAATTTTTTTGGGAGAGTCCCCTTTGTACGGAGGAGCTTTTGCAATTTGACAAAAGAGATAAATATATATACATCGACCCACACGGTCGGAAAAACCAAAAACAGTTCATATATCCTATTTTTATTGCGTAGGCGTACCTTATTTAGCATTTTTAAGCAAACAGCTTATTTATTTAGCAGTTAATGCAATCCAAATCCAGGCACACGGCTCCCAGATACCTGTACTTACTCAATTTAAACATGTAAGTGCCAAATATATGCAGTTTAACTATATTTCACTTAGTTGCAATGGTTAAAACATATAAATTCTAAAGAAATGCACATCCAACATTTTCCGTAAGAAATTTTTATAGATTCCATGCTAATTCAACTGTTTCAATAATTCATAAACCATTTTCATTCCATTCGAAGGGTTTTCAATCCATTCATATACAACCTCATCAGTTTGAATGGTTCAAAACTCAATCGCTTACATTTAATTTTTTCTTAAGCAAACTGAACTCATATTTAATTCAATTACTCTCAAAATCAATTTATTTTACTCTTATCAATACATAGAATTTTAATTACTTCCATTTTCAATCAAATGAAAACTTATTTTATGAAATTTAACAAGATCTATGTGAATAAATAAGTTTTTATATTTTATAACCGATTTAAATGGATTTTTAACTCAACTTATACATAATTCTATTCCATTTTTAAAATTTATTCACAATTTATATATTCTCATTTTCATTGCATTTCAATTTTATTAACCAAACTAGTTTATTCAAAACCATTAACAACTTAGGTTCCATCTCCATTACCAATTAAATTGCCTTTTTATTTTAATCCGTTCACAATCATTTATTTAGCTCGACACATTCCATTTAAATTTCATTTACAATCCATTTATTTACATTTCATTCCATATTTGTTTATTCAAAACTATTTTATTTAGCTCGAAGACAATCCAATCTATTTCATTCAATAACCATTTCTCAACTTATTTAAACCACATTTCATTTGATACTTATTTATTCAATCATTTATTTATTCAATATAATTAGTTTATCCACATTCACTTAAACCATTCTAATAAATTCGAAACATTCTATTTTCCTTATTGTCTCAAGTTATTTCAATCCCTTAATAATTTAAATGGTTTACAATTATTTATTTAAGCATTTTCATTCCATTAAATATTATCGGCAACTCACCGAATTTTATTTCAATTAAAATTTATTTTTACTTGATTTAAACTCAATCCACTATTAGTAAACTTAATTTTTTTAGTTGAATTCAATTCAACTCTTTTCCATCTTTTAGCTTAAGTTTATTCACTCCAATTTTATACTTAAGCTCATTTCGTTTCAAGTAAATCTTTCTCTTCCATTCAATTTAATTCTATTTCAGTTAAATCTCCTTTTAAAATTTACAATTTCATTTGATTTGTTATTATCAAATTTAACCTTTCAGATTCAGTTCATCCAATTTATTACATTTACATTGCAATTTCATTCACAAATCATTTTATTAATTGCAAGGCCACTTCAATTATATTTTCTTCACTAATGATTCAAGTCGAATTTGATTTATAACTTGAGTTCTATTTCCAATCTTCATTATTAGCTTACAACTCAGCTTCCATTTAACTACATTGAACTCCATTTACACATTTCATTAACTAATTTATTATCAATTAGTTCTTCCCTTATTTATAATCCAACTCTTGAATTTTAATTCCAAATATCACTGCATTTAATTTTCCTAGTTCAATTTAGTTTATAATTCAAGTTTTGATTTTATTTTATTCTCCAATTCATCAATAATATTTATTTTGGAGTTTTGTATCTCACTTTTCAAATTTTATAAGTTACAACTTATTATTTACACAATTTCATTCCTCATAGCTTGAATATATTATTCTTTTATTTTTAACTCAAGCCTTATGCTTATTTATAACATAAGCATATTTTTATTCCTATGGATTTTTAATTTCTCTTATAAGTTATTCTGATTTATCTATTTCAATGCAATTCTTAACCAACTCATTTTCCACTTATTTAAGTAGAAATCTAATTTCATTTAATAATTCAATTGAATTTTTATTCCAGTTCAATTTTATTTTAATTCTGTTTTATTTAACTCAATTCGATTTCAACTCAATTTGAATACAACTGGATATTATTTCAGCTTATTTAAATTAATTTCCAATCCAGTTAAATTTTTATTTCCCATCCAAGTTAATTTCATTCTTAACTTTCCACCTTAAATTTAAATTTCAATCTTCAAAGCTTATATCCCCTTCATGATTCAAAAATCATCTCAATTTATAAGCTTACAATTATCTCATTCGGGTTTTTAAACACCCGACTTTGGTTTCAAATTTATTTTGAAACCTCCAACATCTCAAATCTCATTTCCCAAATATTTAAACCAATCCTGGTTTTATTCCCAACAAATTTCCTTAGAAATTTTCAAAACAGCTAGCTTTTCTGAACAAATCAAATTTTGGCAGCAATCCGTCACTTAGAAATTCGAAAATGAATACTGATGATGCGGCCGTCATCATCATAATTATTTTCCAATAATCCAAGTGATTGCAATGCTATATCACTTTCAAAATCCATTTTAAACAAATTTCCTTTCAGAAATACCTCCAAACAATGATGCCATCATTTATCTTTAAAAATACTTCCTGTAACGCCCCGAAATTTTTTGACTTTCGAAAATTCAACATCGACACTCACTTTATCGACTGCCGTGAAATCGAAGGCCGGAAACACGGAATGTTATTGTTTTTAAAAAGAATTTAAGAAAAGAAAAAGAGAGAAGAGTAGATAAGAAGATAGAAAATAGAAGACAGAAAAGAAAATAGAACGATCTTAAAATAGAACGGGACAGAAGAAACAACAGAACAACATCAGAATCTCACAATTCGCAGCGGAACAACATATAATAATAAATGAATAATCTTTAAACAAAGAACTATATCAGTTATTACATTTCATTACATTTCATTACATCATATCATCAGAGTGTACAACAACAAACAACAATGCAGCGGAAAAAGAAATACTACATAGTAATACGCCATGCCATCCAGCTTGCCTCTAGCAACTCCTGAATATCCAGAATATCCTGATAAACCTAACTCTTGACTGCCCGTGTGGAAAATTGGTGGGCACCCAGAGTTTAGGAAGGGAAACAATAAACTCCAAGTCAGTCATGTGACTGGTGTGAGAACTCAAAATAGTTTATTTACTTTAAAATCAAAATAGAGAGATATTTTTAAAAATCAATTCGCCATGCTTTTAAAAATGAGACTACCATAAGGCCTCCCGCACACACACACATGCAAACGCAGAATCGGAGGAGATTTCTCCTTATGATAGTCAAAGATGCTTGATACGCATTTAAAATAACATTTGATATTATTACTAGTGCATAGTGTAGAAGAAATTCATTTCGAAAGTAGAATATAAATCTTAGCCAACATACGACCATTATCGTATGCCTACTATAGCTACCATCCAAACAGTGGTGACCACCATAAGTGAATGGCAGGTCCTACAACTAATACCGTACAAGTTTCGTATTGGGAATTGGATTTCCAACGAATGATCAGGCCAAGGAACTTCCCATTGCCACATGAGAATGCCTCTGGATGGACATCCCCGAGAACCAAACCGGATCTCTACCAACACAAGGCCGGGTTACCCCTAACTGAGTAACAACTGACCGAATATGCCATCCCCCGGTCCTTTGGGACCTTTATCACCGAGCGCTCGTAATCAATTCACACAATCATAACAAAGTTTTTTCCACATGAGTAAGTATCTGGGCTCCATACCATGATACCACCCTTTTCCAGAAGGAAATGGACACATCCTAAAGGGTGCTACCCCTCATAACCTTGCTGCTTCTTTCCTGTTTTGACCATTCACGGGGTGTGAGGCTCGACGAAGTCACGTCCACAAAAACATACTTTATACAAAAGCCATGCTTTGGGTCAACAAATGATCAACACAATGATCACCAAGATAGACGATCAAATAAACGATCCTATCACAAATAATCAACACAATGATCATTTCAGCATCACTCAGCATGTCACATTACCAAACTAGGAATATATCGCTGATAACTTCAACTATATAACCTCTGAGCTCGTACGTCTCAGAGAAGGGTGTTAAGCTAAAAGAATAAATTCTTCGCCACCAACAGAAATATATTTGAAAGAAATCGGCTTTATATCCCAACTTGTAATGTCAGACATACAATCCATACAAGTCTGTTCCGGGCTCGAACAAAACCGAAGGCACTTCTTACGAAGCCCTTGCAATCCGGGTATTCACAATCCCGATCGAATTTCCCATCACTTAAGGAATCTCTATACCAGGAGCTACCCAGTGCAGAGACAATCGATAGGTCATCCTATCGCTTTCACAAATACTCGGTCTTCAACACCGATCTTCAATGCAATTCACAACGACGTATCACATATTCGGAATGAGTTATACGACCCCATGGTCCTTTCCCGGTTAACCCGAATAGTGAGCGCTTATTCAAAAATAAGTGTGACATTTACATTCAAAAAAAAAAAAAAAATCACATCAAATACCCATTCAAAGGGAAATATTGATAGTCGGTTATTGAACTATCAATGGATATGCACACATCACCAGTTTCCAAATAATTTTCCAAATTATTTATTTTCAAAAATATCTTTACAAGATATATAATTTCACACTTCAAAAATAAATCAATATTTATTTTTAAACAACTTCCCCTTCTATTCATAAATTCCTTAGTGAATTTATAATCAAAAATTTCTATGAATATTCGATTTCGATTATTCATTTCAATTTATCTTCAAAAAGGATAAATTCTCTAATATTCACTTTATATTGGAAAAACATTTCCATACTTATTTAATAAGTAATTCACAAATCCATTTATTTTCAACACTTGGAAAATATTCAATATACTTAAATCGAGATTAAGTATATATTTCATTCTTTAAGGAAATCATTCTCTTAAACATAATTATTTGGGCCAAAACGAATATTACGTAAAACATCGTTACGACAACCCAAAATCACTAGTATAGGGATCCGAAATTAAAATAGATATATAAATCCCAATACTATACAAAACATTTCCTTTCGGAAATCATTTATTATAACAACAGTGTTATAATCTACCATTTCCTTTTATTTCTCGAAAACGTCTATTTCAACAATAAATGTTGAAATCTATGGTTTCGAATCTCAACACATTTTAAAACATCGTTAGATCGTTTTAATTCTATTTCAAATATCACATTCAAAACAGTTTCATTAACATATTATTCACTATTCAAAAATGTGAATAAACTTCATTAAGAAATCTCATCCTTTTATTCGTTTTAATTCAAAGGATTATTCACTATCCAAAAATGTGAATATAACTCCATAAATAAATTATAACAATTTACTTATCAAAATAAGTTGTTTGCGAATTTATAAAACAACGTTTATAAACTCTATTTCTATTTATTTTATAACAACTTTCTTTTATAAATTCCTTTGTTAACCTATTCCAGTTTATAACTCAATTATGAACTAAAAGTTCAGATTATAAGTTAAATGCTTATAAAACGATTATTTTACAAAATCGTTCTTTTAAATATCCCAATTCATAAATCCTATAACTTATAAGATTGTTTATTTATCCAAAATTCATTCTTTCAATAACTTTATAAATTTTATAAACCTATTGTTTATAAAATTTCATTTATAACTTCACTGTTTAAAATTCTATAAATTCCATTCAATTATGAAATTCATTTTCACTTCATTCAAACACTTATAAAAACTCGTTTTATAATGTCAATATTTCAATTTATAAATATCCATTTATAAATCTCTTAATATAAATCAATTTATATTATTCTTTAAAACGTCTCTAATCTCCTTTATTATTTCACCATTTTGATTCATAAAATAATTAAATTTCATAAATCCTATATTTAAACTTTTCACAATAAATTCTAAAATCCCGATTAAACTATTTCATAAAATCGTTAGCATCATATTCTCAAAAATCAGTTTTAACTATATTTCTTAAAAATCATAATTTTTATAACTTTAAAAATTATATCGTTATTTATTTATGATGGATCAATTCCAAAAATAAAGTATATTTTCAAAAATCACTTTAAAATTATTTTAAAATCCCAAAATTTGGTTCAATGATGCTACACACCAAATAGTCAATCACGACTACAACGATATCATATATCAATATGAAAATCCATCAAATATCAAAATATCTGAAATCAAATAAAAACTGTTGAGGAATCCAGTTGGATCCCTCCAACCTGTTTCCTGCATTCACAAACATTAGCACAATACCAATTTCGTTCCAGTACGAAATTATCGCGGTATATGTTCTTATTAAATATTATCCGCTTAATAACGGCGTAATAGGGTCTCATCCGCTAAACAAAAAATGCGGGAAATCAATCAACTGCAATATATACATATGCCAATATATATATATTGATATTATATATAATACCAATTTCACTGTTTATGAAATATTCGCGGTATATGTTTTTAATAAATAACATCCGCTTACTAACGGCGTATAATGTCTATTTTAACAATCAATAGATATCAATCAACATTCAAACATGCATTCAAATATTTTAAATCTAACTATTTAAAATAAAATCGAAACTGATTCGATTGAGTGAGAAGTTCTCACCTTGATTTAATTTCGTTTTAGTGATTTATTTCGAATAAAATTAAACGCGCGTTTAATTTTACCCGAAATTCTCACTAACTCCAAACGACTCCAAACTAACTCCATCGCGTAGTGCTCGTCCATACGATTCCAACGCAACTGGTTTCGCGCGTTTTCGACCTCGTATGAAAAAGTTATGCATTTTTGAAGTTTGTACACGATTTATATAAACAAATCAACATAAACTTTAATTTTTTTATACCCTAAGCATCTACAGCCCTTAGATCCCACAACTCCTCATCTGGACCGTCCCCTACCTTCATCTCCCTCACGTATCTTCTACAGACAAAGGCCGACACCACAAACCCATGAATCCAATACTAGGGTTTAATATTACTCCACCTATACTCGACGAAATCACATCAAACCACTTGCAAATCGAAGCTCTTCGCGAGAGCTACCACCACCATCCCCCACCTGAAGCTCGGCCACCTCTACAGCCCCAAAATGCGTGCGTGACCTGCTGCAAACGGCCCCATCTATCTCCCTCTACGTTGCACCATTTCCGATCATCACCGTATGGAATCGAAGCTCTCGTCGAGCTCTTCGACTTTGTAGTTGAGCACTTCGCGTAATTCCTTACGGATTGAGAGAGATTAATGAATGAATTTTGACAAATTCTGGCCCTTGGTTGTATAAGTGGCGGCTAGGGTTTTGTAACCTAATTTTATTTTTATTTTTTTTAAAATTATGAAGGGGTGGGTGTATTTATAGAGAAACAATCGACACTATTCATCCGGAAATTCCGAACTCCGATTTACGCGCCGTAACCAGCGTTTTTAAGGTTTACCCCACGTTCCGGACACAATGGAACAGGTTTCGGAAGCTAATTAGGACATCTGTGCGAGTTATGGCTACAAACGTTCAATTTGAATTAAACCGATTTAAGCGATTTTCTAGGCGTTTTAATTTGTACAGGACAAACGGTAAATCCAATCGACTTGAAATTTGAAACCTTACAATAATATCACATTACGGATCCGATAAAACTGGTTTCGTCGAAATCCGAGACTTTTTGAAAAATGGCTATTTTGACTCGCCAAATTTAAATTAAAAACAATTCAATGCGTTTCGAGCTGCCACGATCAAACGATAGCTCCGATTGACACGAAAATTGAAATCCGGTAATAACTAACTATTACAGATCCAATGAAACTGGTTTCGTTCAATTCTGAGATTGTTCAAAAATTGGCTATTTTACAGTCGATTATTAAATATTAAAATATTCAATTTTCACAAATTAACTTTTAATTCGATTTTAAAAGTTCTAAAATATCATTCTAACTTCAATATGATAAAATAAAATTTTACAAATCATCTTCAATCATATTTAACTCAATTTTCAATTATTTCCATAATTTAACCTATTAATTTATCGATTTAATTATCCAATTAAATCCAATAATTCAAATAAAAATTTATTCGACTTATAAATTCACTTATTAATATTTAAAATTAATTAAATATTCAAATTTTAATTAATAAAAATTCTGGGTCGTTACAATCTTCCCCCCTTAAAAGAATTTCGTCCTCGAAATTAACAAGTAAGAAAAGTTACAGAATCTATTAATTTTCCAAAATTCATAATTAAACTTCTTATAATAACTTTACTAAGTTTTCAAATCATACTTAGTTATCTTTTCAAAAACAACTACTATATTGTTTAACTTTCATTTCCAAAATCAAAGTTAAAGTTTTCAAAAAATTTCCATTTTCTCAAAAATTTTCTAACGCCTTAAATTTTCGGAAAAATTCGCCATAATCTCCTTTGCGCGGCTCGATCCGAAAAAAAAATGACAGTATATATATCACAAATATACATCTCATCAAGTAATGAGGCATCCCGCAGGGAAAAAATGTAAAAGTGCGATATTTAATCCGAGATATGTACCTTACATTTTATTAGCGAGCAAATACGGCTAATATAGCGCAAAAGCGAGCTCCAAATGCGAAGCAAACGCTATCCGCACCTACTAAACACTCAACAAACAACATGAGAACATGCATATAGATAATAGTATCGATATACAACATATAGTAACATAATAACTATATATGTCACATAGCAAATGTAGTAAAACAACAAATGCAAACATCAACCAACTAACATCCATAACCAACAAATATTCATTCATATTCTCATTCATATTCAATGAATTGGTTTTCAATTTAAATCATATTTGATTCTTTAACAGTGGATGTTCTTACTAACATTTATTTTCAATTAATTTATATTAACTAATTCATATTCAAGTTGGTTTACTTCTAAATCAAATTCACTTCTATTCACAATTTACTTAACTTCCAATTGAATTTCAATTACTTTAGCTTCCAATTTCATCAATTCGATTTCATTAACACTTAATGAATTATATACAATCAATCAACTAACAACCATATAACAATCAATGTATATTAATTACAACCAAATTCCTTTGCTTATATTCATCTTGGTTTAACACCATCACTTCCAATTGGTTCAATTAAATTGATTTTCATTCAACTATTCAACTTCCAATAACTTTAGATTTTAATGAATTAACACTTAAATTCATATTTCATATCAACTTAAATTTACATTTAATTGATTAATATTCAATCCATTCATTCAATTCAATTACAACAGTTGAATTTTACTTATATAACTTAAGTTCACATTTATTTAATCCACTTGATTATTTACTTCGATACCCAAATCAATTCCATTCAACAACACTTAAGTTATATTCCATTTAACTTTAAATTCATTTTTATCTACAACTCATATTCATAAATATGTTCATATAGTTTCACTTCTTATATATATAAGTTTATTTCACAATTGTAAATCACTTTAATTATAATTCAATTCCTATAATTCTTTTACTTATACAATTATTCTTTTATTTAGATTATTCAAACAACTAAACAATCAACTTATATACACTTTAATAATTCTGAAAATTATTTCTTCATATACAAAATATAATCAAGGCAAAATTATTTCATTTACCCAATTTAAAACAATATTATGTCGAATTGTTCTATTCAAGTGTTTAGAAACCCCTTCGGCATAGTTGTCGAGACCACGCTGACGAAGGTTCATATACCACTCAACAAACCAATCATCACAATATAAAACAATTTTATATTCACCAACAAATACGCTCTCATAGCTATTATTACACTCAAACTCATTCTAGAGTACTGCTGACTCTATCTCTAATGAGTAATACCCAACAGAACCATGGTTGTCGCTTAACCATATGCTCTGATACCAAATGTAACGCCCCGAAAATTTTTGACTTTCGAAAATTCAACATCGACACTCACTTTATCGACTGCCGAGAAATCGAAGGCCGGAAACACGGAATGTTATTGTTTTTAAAAAGAATTTAAGAAAAGAAAAAGAGAGAAGAGTAGATAAGAAGATAGAAAATAGAAGACAGAAAAGAAAATAGAACGATCTTAAAATAGAACGGGACAGAAGAAACAACAGAACAACATCAGAATCTCACAATTCGCAGCGGAACAACATATAATAATAAATGAATAATCTTTAAACAAAGAACTATATCAGTTATTACATTTCATTACATTTCATTACATCATATCATCAGAGTGTACAACAACAAACAACAATGCAGCGGAAAAAGAAATACTACATAGTAATACGCCATGCCATCCAGCTTGCCTCTAGCAACTCCTGAATATCCAGAATATCCTGATAAACCTAACTCTTGACTGCCCGTGTGGAAAATTGGTGGGCACCCAGAGTTTAGGAAGGGAAACAATAAACTCCAAGTCAGTCATGTGACTGGTGTGAGAACTCAAAACAGTTTATTTACTTTAAAATCAAAATAGAGAGATATTTTTAAAAATCAATTCGCCATGCTTTTAAAAATGAGACTACCATAAGGCCTCCCGCACACACACACATGCAAACGCAGAATCGGAGGAGATTTCTCCTTATGATAGTCAAAGATGCTTGATACGCATTTAAAATAACATTTGATATTATTACTAGTGCATAGTGTAGAAGAAATTCATTTCGAAAGTAGAATATAAATCTTAGCCAACATACGACCATTATCGTATGCCTACTATAGCTACCATCCAAACAATGGTGACCACCATAAGTGAATGGCAGGTCCTACAACTAATACCGTACAAGTTTCGTATTGGGAATTGGATTTCCAACGAATGATCAGGCCAAGGAACTTCCCATTGCCACATGAGAATGCCTCTGGATGGACATCCCCGAGAACCAAACCGGATCTCTACCAACACAAGGCCGGGTTACCCCTAACTGAGTAACAACTGACCGAATATGCCATCCCCCGGTCCTTTAGGACCTTTATCACCGAGCGCTCGTAATCAATTCACACAATCATAACAAAGTGTTTTCCACATGAGTAAGTATCTGGGCTCCATACCATGATACCACCCTTTTCCAGAAGGAAATGGACACATCCTAAAGGGTGCTACCCCTCATAACCTTGCTGCTTCTTTCCTGTTTTGACCATTCACGGGGTGTGAGGCTCGACGAAGTCACGTCCACAAAAACATACTTTATACAAAAGCCATGCTTTGGGTCAACAAATGATCAACACAATGATCACCAAGATAGACAATCAAATAAACGATCCTATCACAAATAATCAACACAATGATCATTTCAGCATCACTCAGCATGCCACATTACCAAACTGGGAATATATCGCTGATAACTTCAACTATATAACCTCTGAGCTCGTACGTCTCAGAGAAGGGTGTTAAGCTAAAAGAATAAATTCTTCGCCACCAACAGAAATATATTTGAAAGAAATCGGCTTTATATCTCAACTTGTAATGTCAGACAAACAATCCATACAAGTCTGTTCCGGGCTCGAACAAAACCGAAGGCACTTCTTACGAAGCCCTTGCAATCCGGGTATTCACAATCCCGATCGAATTTCCCATCACTTAAGGAATCTCTATACCAGGAGCTACCCAGTGCAGAGACAATCGATAGGTCATCCTATCGCTTTCACAAATACTCGGTCTTCAACACCGATCTTCAATGCAATTCACAACGACGTATCACATATTCGGAATGAGTTATACGACCCCATGGTCCTTTCCCGGTTAACCCGAATAGTGAGCGCTTATTCAAAAATAAGTGTGACATTTACATTCAAAAAAAAAAAAATCACATCAAATACCCATTCAAAGGGAAATATTGATAGTCGGTTATTGAACTATCAATGGATATGCACACATCACCAGTTTCCAAATAATTTTCCAAATTATTTATTTTCAAAAATATCTTTACAAGATATATAATTTCACACTTCAAAAATAAATCAATATTTATTTTTAAACAACTTCCCCTTCTATTCATAAATTCCTTAGTGAATTTATAATCAAAAATTTCTATGAATATTCGATTTCGATTATTCATTTCAATTTATCTTCAAAAAGGATAAATTCTCTAATATTCACTTTATATTGGAAAAACATTTCCATACTTATTTAATAAGTAATTCACAAATCCATTTATTTTCAACACTTGGAAAATATTCAATATACTTAAATCGAGATTAAGTATATATTTCATTCTTTAAGGAAATCATTCTCTTAAACATAATTATTTGGGCCAAAACGAATGTTACGTAAAACATCGTTACGACAATCCAAAATCACTAGTATAGGGATCCGAAATTAAAATAGATATATAAATCCCAATACTATACAAAACATTTCCTTTCGGAAATCATTTATTATAACAACAGTGTTATAATCTACCATTTCCTTTTATTTCTCGAAAACGTCTATTTCAACAATAAATGTTGAAATCTATGGTTTCGAATCTCAACACATTTTAAAACATCGTTAGATCGTTTTAATTCTATTTCAAATATCACATTCAAAACAGTTTCATTAACATATTATTCACTATTCAAAAATGTGAATAAACTTCATTAAGAAATCTCATCCTTTTATTCGTTTTAATTCAAAGGATTATTCACTATCCAAAAATGTGAATATAACTCCATAAATAAATTATAACAATTTACTTATCAAAATAAGTTGTTTGCGAATTTATAAAACAACGTTTATAAACTCTATTTCTATTTATTTTATAACAACTTTCTTTTGTAAATTCCTTTGTTAACCTATTCCAGTTTATAACTCAATTATGAACTAAAAGTTCAGATTATAAGTTAAATGCTTATAAAACGATTATTTTACAAAATCGTTCTTTTAAATATCCCAATTCATAAATCCTATAACTTATAAGATTGTTTATTTATCCAAAATTCATTCTTTCAATAACTTTATAAATTTTATAAACCTACTGTTTATAAAATTTCATTTATAACTTCACTGTTTAAAATTCTATAAATTCCATTCAATTATGAAATTCATTTTCACTTCATTCAAACACTTATAAAAACTCGTTTTATAATGTCAATATTTCAATTTATAAATATCCATTTATAAATCTCTTAATATAAATCAATTTATATTATTCTTTAAAACGTCTCTAATCTCCTTTATTATTTCACCATTTTGATTCATAAAATAATTAAATTTCATAAATCCTATATTTAAACTTTTCACAATAAATTCTAAAATCCCGATTAAACTATTTCATAAAATCGTTAGCATCATATTCTCAAAAATCAGTTTTAACTATATTTCTTAAAAATCATAATTTTTATAACTTTAAAAATTATATCGTTATTTATTTATGATGGATCAATTCCAAAAATAAAGTATATTTTCAAAAATCACTTTAAAATTATTTTAAAATCCCAAAATTTGGTTCAATGATGCTACACACCAAATAGTCAATCACGACTACAACGATATCATATATCAATATGAAAATCCATCAAATATCAAAATATCTGAAATCAAATAAAAACTGTTGAGGAATCCAGTTGGATCCCTCCAACCTGTTTCCTGCATTCACAAACATTAGCACAATACCAATTTCGTTCCAGTACGAAATTATCGCGGTATATGTTCTTATTAAATATTATCCGCTTAATAACGGCGTAATAGGGTCTCATCCGCTAAACAAAAAATGCGGGAAATCAATCAACTGCAATATATACATATGCCAATATATATATATTGATATTATATATAGTACCAATTTCACTGTTTATGAAATATTCGCGGTATATGTTTTTAATAAATAACATCCGCTTACTAACGGCGTATAATGTCTATTTTAACAATCAATAGATATCAATCAACATTCAAACATGCATTCAAATATTTTAAATCTAACTATTTAAAATAAAATCGAAACTGATTCGATTGAGTGAGAAGTTCTCACCTTGATTTAATTTCGTTTTAGCGATTTATTTCGAATAAAATTAAACGCGCGTTTAATTTTACCCGAAATTCTCACTAACTCCAAACGACTCCAAACCAACTCCATCGCGTAGTGCTCGTCCATACGATTCCAACGCAACTGGTTTCGCGCGTTTTCGACCTCGTATGAAAAAGTTATGCATTTTTGAAGTTTGTACACGATTTATATAAACAAATCAACATAAACTTTAATTTTTTTATACCCTAAGCATCTACAGCCCTTAGATCCCACAACTCCTCATCTGGACCGTCCCCTACCTTCATCTCCCTCACGTATCTTCTACAGACAAAGGCCGACACCACAAACCCATGAATCCAATACTAGGGTTTAATATTACTCCACCTATACTCGACGAAATCACATCAAACCACTTGCAAATCGAAGCTCTTCGCGAGAGCTACCACCACCATCCCCCACCTGAAGCTCGGCCACCTCTACAGCCCCAAAATGCGCGCGTGACCTGCTGCAAACGGCCCCATCTATCTCCCTCTACGTTGCACCATTTCCGATCATCACCGTATGGAATCGAAGCTCTCGTCGAGCTCTTCGACTTTGTAGTTGAGCACTTCGCGTAATTCCTTACGGATTGAGAGAGATTAATGAATGAATTTTGACAAATTCTGGCCCTTGGTTGTATAAGTGGCGGCTAGGGTTTTGTAACCTAATTTTATTTTTATTTTTTTTAAAATTATGAAGGGGTGGGTGTATTTATAGAGAAACAATCGACACTATTCATCCGGAAATTCCGAACTCCGATTTACGCGCCGTAACCAGCGTTTCTAAGGTTTACCCCGCGTTCCGGACACAATGGAACAGGTTTCGGAAGCTAATTCGGACATCTGTGCGAGTTATGGCTACAAACGTTCAATTTGAATTAAACCGATTTAAGCGATTTTCTAGGCGTTTTAATTTGTACAGGACAAACGGTAAATCCAATCAACTTGAAATTTGAAACCTTACAATAATATCACATTACGGATCCGATGAAACTGGTTTCGTCGAAATCCGAGACTTTTTGAAAAATGGCTATTTTGACTCGCCAAATTTAAATTAAAAACAATTCAATGCGTTTCGAGCTGCCACGATCAAACGATAGCTCCGACTGACAGGAAAATTGAAATCCGGTAATAACTAACTATTACGGATCCAATGAAACTGGTTTCGTTCAATTCTGAGACAGTTCAAAAATTGGCTATTTAACAGTCGATTATTAAATATTAAAATATTCAATTTTCACAAATTAACTTTTAATTCGATTTTAAAAGTTCTAAAGTATCATTCTAACTTCAATATGATAAAATAAAATTTTACAAATCATTTTCAATCATATTTAACTCAATTTTCAATTATTTCCATAATTTAACCTATTAATTTATCGATTTAATTATCCAATTAAATCCAATAATTCAAATACAAATTTATTCGACTTATAAATTCACTTATTAATATTTAAAATTAATTAAATATTCAAATTTTAATTAATAAAAATTCTGGGTCGTTACACTTCCAAATCTTCGGGATTTAAATTTCCAAATCCTGCTTAAATCAATTTTTTTTCTATAATTCATTTGCATAGCTTATGTTCATACAAATTCTCATTTGATTATATTTCAATTTATAATTTACATTTATAATTCACGTTTATAAATTTCATTTCATAATTGAATTTATCTTCTCAATCTTTGATTATATTTACAATTTCTAGTTAAATTTTCACTTAAAAATGATAATACTTTAATATTATCATTTCTAACATCCAAGCAACCATATATTAGCTAAATAGTTTACAAAACTTTTATTTATATCAAAATATATTTTGGGTAAAATTATTTCATTTACCCACATTTAAAAACAATACCGTGTCGATTGTTCTATTCAAGTGTTTAGAAACCCCTTCAATACAGTTGCGCAGACCGTGTCGACGAAGGTTCATATGCCACTCAATAAATCAATCAACACAATATTAAAACAATTTATATTCACTAACAAATACGCGCTCATATCTATTAATACGCTCAATCTCATTTTTAGAGTACTATAGACTCTATTTTATGAGTAATTCCCACCAGAGCCAAGGTTATCACCAACCTAAGCTCTGATACCAAGTGAAACGACCCGCAAATCCGTACCCCTTGAGTTAACACTATTCTACCTAAATCAACTCAAGTTGCACAGAAATACGAACCATTTGGTTAAAGAAGAAGAGAGGTAGAAGAAGAAAATAGAAATCAACAACAGAATCTAACCATCGCAGCGGAATAAAATATAATAGATAATAAATAATTTTACTCAAAAATCAAATATCTCTGTATATATATTACATCATCAGAGTACATCAATCACGGCTCAACATCAATATCATACAATGAATACACAACAACTCAAGATGCACAACAACTCAAACACAGCGGAATAAATATATAACAAGTACGATTATACGTATCGTCATCCAGCTCGTCTGCTGAGCTCCACAGCATCATATCATGTATCCTATAATACTCGGTCTGACCCAAGCATTATAGTTAAATAACACCCGAGTCAGTCTGGATTACCAACGTGAGAAAATCACACCCAATTGATTATTAAAGTTTCAAAAATCCTTTGAAAACAAAAGCATCTCGTAAGACCACGCCACAAATAAACATGTCGGGTTTTTACCTTACGATAGCTAAAACATTTTTATTAAAGTCCTCCGATATTATAATAGTGTCTATAGAAAGTAAATAGAATCTAGCTAAAATGCTTGCATCTCACGTTTCAGCAATAGTTCGGACAATCAAAACTGTACGGGCGCGTAGGGAAAATGGATTCCAACTAATGGCTAGGCACTGGGGTACCACCTGTCACAGTACATAGTCTAGATCAGCGTACCGAGGAGCCACCCTAACTCCCCTACAACACAAGACCGGAACCATCCCTTACTGGACAGTCCCGAGCAAGATCACCCCGCGGTTGGGATCAGCAACCGCCCACTAAGCCGAAATAAAGGGATATCTAGACAGGGATGACCTCACCCTCCAGTGGTGGCTACCCACGAAGCCTTGCTGCATATCCCCTGATTTTCAGCCATTCCCATTTGATGAGGCTTGAGACTAAGCGTTACCTTTATAGAATATATTCCTTAGAATGCCCATCGTCCACCTGACGATGTTTCGCAAGCATTCATCCATACAAGTCCGTCCCGGGTTCGAAAGGAACCGAAGGCACTATTCCTACTACATCCATTTTGGAAATATCCTCAGGATTAGTAGCGACTAGCCCTTGTACTTCACCGCTCCATCTTCGGATCCAAAAATCATTTTCACGAAACGTACAAACCGGATCGAAGTGGTTTTCGAGAAATAAATCTCGATCCCGGTCTCTTCGAAATGATCAGCGTGTTTGTCCAATATTGATAGTCGGTTATTTAAATATCAATTTATATTCACAAACAACCATCAACCAATAAATAATTTCCCAAATTATTTATTTATTCAAAATATCTTTACAAGATATATTTCTATTTTTAATCCTTTGAAAATAGTTTCAAAACCATCCCTCTATTCAGGATAAACTTTCCCAAATATTTTCTATCTCCTCTGAAATCACCAAGCACGAAAATAGATTTTTAAAGTAATTTAAAACACTTTACTTTGAAATATATACTTTAAAACATTTTTTTTAAAAAGCACTTCAATAATTTAATAAAATACATACCATATGAGTATTTGGAAATAAGGTTACTTAATAAAATATACAACTAGATTTACACTCTTAAATCAAATACTAAATCACTCTTTTAATAATTATTGCTATAATAGATTAGAAGGAAATACTTACTTTAGAAAATTAAATATTAGAAATAATAAGCTTTACAAAATTTGCTTTCTATAAAAACAACTTGAAACCATCAAATTAATTTTTAAAGATTTTCTTTTTAAAAACATGTACTTGGCTATCCAGAGAAAATTTCAACTTCAATCACTTAAATCAATTTTTCCTAAATTGATGTCCAATTAATTTTTATTTAAAATGAGTTCCTTTAGTTCCTCAATTCATTTCAAAATCCCTTAGTTATGGACTTATTATTTATGTTATTATTTTCCCTTTTGATTTTAAACCTTTTAACTGAATATAAAATTTTCAGATTTTCCAATTCCTTCTTTATTCCTTCCAATAATTTAAATCTTAAATTTTTAATCAATGTTTGTTCTTGAATTAATATCACTAAAGATTTAAAATTCATTAACTTCATGTTTATTCAAAACTTCTTTTCTGTTCCCAAGATTTATTTATTAGAATTTTAAAGTCACTTATTCCTTTTCGAATTCATTCTTTGAATTTATTTATAAATATCTTACTTACAATCCACTTCTTTTATTTTCTTTCCAAAAATTCAATTTATATTTATTTCATGGTAATTCATTATACCAAACCATATCCAACCTAACCATAACATTCAATATTCCAACATGAATCATCACAGAACATCAAATCATCATAATCGGGAGATTTAAATAATTTAATTAAATGTTGAGGGATCCAACTGGATCCCTCCAACCTGTTTCCCTGCATCCACAGACGTTAGCACCACATGATATTGCCAATTTCAAGTTATAATATACTATATCACATAAATCAATTCAACCACACAATCGATTATTTAAATTTAATCATTTAAATTTAAATTTAAACTGAGTGAGATTAACTCACCTTTGATTCTTGTTTTGCAACCCGACCCAACCCGGCTTGCTTCTATCAGATTTTAACCTTGTATAACAATCATACGATTTATTAACACTTTGAAATAGCTTGAATAATTTATTTCCATTTTATAAATTTAATTAACCAATGATTCTATTTTAACTAATAAATTTTAAGTTTAAACTAATTCTCTTTTTAACATATTTATTTTAGCAATCAATTAACTTAATAAGTTAATTAAATAAATTAATTTCCAACAATACACTATTTTAAAATAACCTAGTAAATTATAACATGTACATTTAAATTCATTCCCTTTTAATATACCCAATATACTTAATTATAATTAGCCATTTCAAAATTAAAAAGCAAGACTAACTACTATTTTACCTTACTGAATATTTTCTTTTTTTTCTGTAAAAACTATTATAGTTTTATTTATAAGTTTATTTCAAAAATTCAAATACAAAATAAACAAGAAATCATACCCCAAACGAACTCGATGTCGTGTATTCTCCACCTCCCTGTGAACAGCCCCCATCTCGAAGCTCGCGCCTCCAGCCCCGAGTTTATCTCCAGAAAACATCGCATCACCCACCAAGCTCGCGACCTCAGGCTCGAACACGAACCTCCCAATCGCTTCAACCCTCGACTGCACGATCCATTTTCAACCAAAAATCACTATCGCCTCCTCTGAATCCCACGCAACTTCACCACTGGCTGTCATCACGCCGACGCACTCAACCCTATCCACATCTTCGAACACGTCGAAAAGCAATTTTCAGGCAAACGCCTCCCTTTCTCCAGTTCACGATGTCGGCCTTTGGCTTCGAATCGCCATCGATTCGAACGCGCTCCCTTTTCTTATTTATTTAGTTATTTTTTTTTTACTTTTCCGAATGAATTCGTATGAAGAGGAAAAGGGAAATGGAATTTCGGTTTCGTGAAATTGGAAGGGGAGGAAATATGGTTTCGATTTCTGAAGGAATATATGAGAAAAGCTCGGCCATTATATAAAGCTTTCCCCTTTTTTTTCGGCTGTTCAAACAAGAGGATATAGATTGATTTTATAAAAGAGGAAATGAATTGAATAACGAAGAAGGAAGAGGCAAAATTTAGAGGAACGAGAAGCGTGCGATGGAAGATAAAAATGAAAAGGAGTGGCGTATAAGAGAATACTTCTATTATTATTATTATTTTTTACAAATTTCATTAGATTAATACGAATTAGATGTCCAGCGCATTTACATATCGTACACTCACACCCTAACTCCAATCAATATGAAATTTGAAATCCGACAATAATAAAATATTACGGATCCAATGGAACCAGTTTCGCCGAATTCTGAGACTGCGCATTGGAAGGCTATTTTTAAATTCAATTTAAACGATGAAATTTCAAAACTAAATAAATCACTATTAAATTTAATTTTAAAATTCCTATTATCTTCAATATTATCAATATAAATTTCATAAGTCTTCTAATTATTTTCAATCAGCTTAAAATTTTAAATTCAATAATTCTTTCCCAACTTTAAATTATTTAATTTAATAATTCAATTACCAAATAAATTGTGACATTCGTAATTCAAGTTAAGATTGCTCTATTGAATATTTAAAATCAACCAAATATCCCAGTTTTAAATGCTCGAAAATTCCGGGTCTTCACAATATTTTATTATATTAGCTATATATTATTCATATATATGGTTAATCACGATTTATTATGTAAAGGTTTTGGTTATATATTTATAAATATATTTATATAAAAGTTGTTGTTATTTTAAAGGAACGTTGAATTCGTATATATATTGCCGTATGTAGTATTTACTATATGTTGCACATAGAGTTTTCTGTATAAGTTATATAATAGTTTACATATGGGTTATACACTATATAATAGTTTACTGTATAAATTTATATATGTTGTTTATATATATGTTAGATATATAAAGTATATGTCAGTATTTAAAAGTTGTATATATATGTATATATGTATGTCGCTGTATTCTACATGTATCTTGCTTATAAATCAGTTTAAAAATATCAGTTACTTTATATATTGAAACGACCCGCCAATCCGTACCCCTTAAGTCAACATTAAACTACCTAAATCAACTCAAGTTGTACAGAAATACGAATCATTTGGGTTAAAGAAAAAGAGGTAGAAGAAGAAAATAGAAAACAACAACAGAATCTAACCATCGCAGCGGAATAAAATATAATAGATAATAAATAATCTTTACTCAAAAATCAAATATCTCTCTTTATATATTACATCATCATCCGAGTACATCAATCACAGTTCAACAATAACATACAAATGGATACACAGCAACTCACTACAACAGCAAATATATATAAACAAGTACGGTAGTACGTATCGTCATCCAGCTCGTCTCCTGAGCTCCACAGCATCACATCCTGTATTCTATAATACTCGGTCTGACCCGAGCATTACAATTAAATAACACCCGAGTCAGCCTGGCATACTAGCGTGAGAAAATAACACTCAATTGATTATTAAAGTTTCAAAAATCCTTTGAAAACAAAAGCATCTCGTAAGACCATGCCACAAATAAACATGTCGGGTTTTTACCTTACGATAGCTAAAACAATTTTTATAGAAATCCTCTGATATTATAATAGGGTCTATTTACAAATACTTATAAAATAGCTGAAATTGTTACATTATTAAATTCCAGCTACTAGCCACAGAGTGGGTAATACAAACAAAACTCGTACAAGGCTCGTAGGGAGAATGGATTTCCAACTAATGACTACGCACAGGGGTACCACCTGTCACAGTACGAGGCCTAGATCACCGTACCGAGAAGTACGCCCGCTCCCTGCAACACAAGACCGGGACTACCCCTTACTGGATAATCCCGAGAGAGATCACCCCGCGGTTGGGATCAGCAACCGCCCATTAAGCCGAAATAAAAGGGACATCTAGACAGGGATGACCTCACCCTGCTTGGGTGCTATCCACCTAGCCTTGCTGCATAACCCCTGATTTTCAGTCATTCCCATTTGATGAGGCTTGAGGCTAAGCGTTACCTTTTTAGTACATATCCCTTAGAATGCCCATCGTCCACCTGACGATGTTTCACAAGCATTCATCCATACAAGTTCGTCCCGGGTTCGAACGGAACCGAAGGCACTATTCCTACTACATCCATTTTGGAAATATCCTCATGATTAGTAGCGACTAGCCCTTGCGCTTCACTGCTCCATCTTCGAATCCAAAATCGTTTTTCCACGAAAACGTATAAACCGGATCGAAGTGGTTTTCGAGAAATAAATCTCGATCCCAGTCTCTTCGAAACGATCAACGTATTTGTCCAATATTGATGGTCGGTTATTTAACTATCAATTAATATTCACAAACATTCATCAACCAATAAATAATTTCCCAAATTACTTATTTATCTCAAAATATCTTTACAAGATATATTTTCACTTTGAAAACCCTTTTGAAAACAGTTTTCAAACTATCTTCCTTTTCTCAGGATAAATTCCGAGTATTTCCATTTCCACCGGAATCACCAAGCATAAAACTTTAGATTTTTAAAATAATTTAAAAACACTTTATTGTAAAATATATTTAACATTTAATTTAGAAAAATTTACTTTAATACTTAATTTATAATAATACTTTAAACAAAATACCAAATCATTCTTTAAATAATTATTACGATAATAGATTAAACAAAATACTTACTGTGGAATTTACTTTTAAACACTTAAGTTAAAACTACTTCAATAATTTACTAATAATACATACTATATAAACATTTGAAAATAAAGTTACTTAATGAAATATAAAACTGGATTTCTATTTTTTTTTTAAAAACAAAATACAAAGTTACGTCTTAATAATTACTGCCAAAACAGATTAAAGGAAAATACTTACTTTAGACTTTAAATATTAGAAATAATAAATTTTACCAAACTTGCTTTTTTAAAAACAAATTTAAAACATTTAATTTATATTTAAAAATTTACTTTTAAAAACATGTACTTGGCTATCCAGAGGAAATTCCAACTTCAATCACTTAAATCAATTTCCCCCAAATTGATTTCCAATTTAGTTTATTTGAAATAAGTTTCTTTAATTACTCAATTCATTTCAAAATTCATTAGTTATGGACTTATTATTATTGTTATTATTTTCCGTTTGATTTAAAATCTTTTAACTGAAATATACCACTTCCAGATTTTCCTAATTTCTCCTTTATTCTTATTAAATAATTTAAATCTTAGATTTTAAATAAATGTTTTAATCATACTGAAGTTTAAAAATTCATTAATCTTCTGTTTATTCAAAATCTCCCTTCCATATACGGAATTTATTTATTAGAATTTAAAACTATTATTATTCTTGTCCAATTTATTCCTAATTTATTTAAATTCTCTATAATTATTTCACTTATAAATTCTCTTCATTTTATTTCAAAAATCCAATTCTATATATCTTGATAAATTAGTGCACCGGAACATATTCAGGTAAACCATAACATCCAATATTCCAATTGTCAATAATATTCATCACAGAATATAAAATAATCACAACAGAGGGTATTAAATAATTTAAATAAATGTTGAGGGATCCAGTTGGATCCCTCCAACCAGTGTTCCCTGCATCACAGACGTTAGCCCAATACAATATTCCAATCCCAAAATATCATACTATAGCACATTAATCAATTCAACCATTCAAACAATTATTTGAATTTATCAATTTAATTTTAAATTAAAATTCGGCTGAGTGAGATTAACTCACCTTTGCTTTTTGTTTGGCAAATCTGATCCAATCTCGACTTGTTCCCTTTTGGATTTTGACCTTGTATAAACATTAGGTGTTTTATTAATATTTGAGTTAATTGAACAGTTAAATTCCCATTTGATAATTCAATTAACCACATATTTTATTATCTCTAACAAAATTTAATTTACTAATAATTTAATTTTTAAACCAATTTCTTTTTAAATAATTTCTTAGCAATTAAAATAATTTAGATAAGCTAATTAAATAAATTAATCACCTTAATATATTATTTTAGAAACAACTAGTAAGTTTAAATGTGAATATGTATATTTTTTTATTATTAAAACTACATATTTACTTGTCGAAATAGATTACAGATCTCAAAAATCTAATTTTATATAACTTCATATATTTTCCAAATCTAACAGTAAGTTAAAGTATACATATACTTATATAACTTCCCACCTCGCATATTTTCAAAAATAAATTGACTAACTACCAAAATTAGTCGGCTAAGTGATTAATAGAAAGGGAAAAAAGCTATACCCTGACGAGCACTTGCTGTCGAACGAACCCAAAATCAGAATCAACACTTCCTCTGAAGTCTCAACAACCACGTCAATGCCTAGACGCCGCAGACCAAAACCCTAGCTCAAAGCTTTGGGTCGCGCGACATTTAAGTCGAACACCCCATCGTTGCCTCCTTACGGCAACTCCCCAATGGCGTCTCCTTCACCACGAGAGTACGACAACTCTCCACTCGAGCACAAGATCCACGAACCCCAAGCCTTAATCTTGCATTTCCCCCAAAATCATGCGCTTCACGTCCCAAGCGAACGCGAGATGACTAGCTCAAATTCGATACAAGAATGCGAGTCGAAGCGCAACCATTCTCTTTTTTTTGGGTGTACGAACGAATTCATTTGCAGAAGGAAAAAGGGAAATGGAATTTTCTACTTCGTGAAATTGGCAGGCGAAGAGAATATGATATCGTTTCTGAAATCATATAGGAGAAACAGCTCGGCCATTGAAATTTTTTTTCCACTCCTTTCGGCTGTTCAAACGAGAAGGAGTTGGAATAGATTTTTTTAAAGGAGGAACGAATTGTAATGTCTTGCGTGAGAAGGCACTCTACGCATTGAAAAGATGAAAGACGGCAGGACTTGACTTCTGACTTGAAAAAGAAAAAGAAAATATAAATTTTAAATATTGAAAATATCACGCTCAAGCAGCTTAAAATTTTAATCTCCTATCGAGACACTCCGCTAGGCGTTCCAAATGTTAAATCCCTATTTCGGACGCAACGGAAAAAGTTTCGAGTCCTAACTCGATCGTATGGGAAAGATAGCTTTCCGAATCGATTATTATCAATTAAATTTTCAACGCGTTTACATATCGTACGCTCACACAACAACTCCGACCCATACGAAATTTGAATTCCGATAATAATTCAATATTACGGACCCAATGGAACTGGTTTCGTCAAATTCCGAGATTGTGCCTCGAAAGGCTGTGTTTAATTTCAATTTAAACGATATATTTTTAAAACTGAACAAATCACTGCCAAATTTAATTTTAATACTTTTATTATCTTCAGTATTATCAATATAAATTTTATAACCCTTCAAATTATTTTTAACAGGCTTAAAACTCCAGATTCAACATCTAACCCATCTTCACTTATTTAACTTAATAATTCAATTATCAAATAAATCGTGATATTCGTAATTCATGTTAAAATTACTCTATTGAACACTTAAAATCAATTAAATATTCCGATTTAAATGCTCGAAAATCTCGGGTCGTCACAATCCTCCCCCATTAAAAGAATTTCGTCCCCGAAATTACTAGTTAGGAAGAATGGTCCAATACCCGTTTACTTTTTCCCCCGAAACCAAACGGTTTCTAACAATTCAACATCTTACCAACTATCTTCTTATAAAAGACCCATTATTATTCTTATTAACTTTCCAAACTTTTCCACAGTTCCCAAACAACTTTACTTATTCAACTATTCAAATTATAATTCAAAACCAAGTTTAAAATTTTCAAAATTTCTCAAAAATTTTCAAACTCTCTAAATTTCTGAAATTTTTTACCAGCGTCTCCTTTGCGCGGCTAGCTCGGTACAACTACAAGAGGCCTCTACGGGCTCCCAAATCTCAAAAGAAAATAAAAAGTCAAGTGGCTAGATCCAAAAACCCAATCAAATTTCATAGAAATTTGAACACATACCTTTTTGTCGAGCAATTCAAATTTATCTTCTGAAATCAAAACCAATTTTCCTTTTCCTTTATAATACCTGCATATTCCACTTAGCACTAATATCCAATCACAACATTCAAAACATTTTATCGACTTCCTTACAAAGTGTCAATATTTATTCATCCAAATATTTCTTAAAATATATTTGTAATATTCAATTTTCCAATTAAGAATTTATCATTGCTTACTTAAGTTAGTATAAGCATTTTATGTGTTTCTTATATTTATTTTCATCTTAGCACTTTAGTTTATATCTATTTCTATTCAAATTGATTCTTCCATTTTTATATGAATTCAATTTATCATCAACTCTAAATTTTAAATTTTATTTTTCATTTATACTGATTCATGTCATTATTTTAAATTAGTTTCATTTACGGATTTATTTCAATTTCCAATTTGAAATCGTTATGTCGTTAACTAAATTTTTCAAAATTTTCAAAAATTTTCTAACTCCCAAAATTTCTGAAATTTTTTGGCAGAGTCTCCTTTGTACGGAGAAGCGTTTGCAATTTGAAAAAAGAGATAAATATATGTACATCGACCCACCCAGTCGGAAAAACCAAAAACAATTCATATTTCCTATTTTTATTGCGTAGGTGTACCTTATTTAGCATTTTTAAGCAAGCAGCTTATTATTTTTAGCAAATAGCACAACTAAATCCAGACACATGGCTCCCAGGTACCTGTACTTACTCAATTTAAACATGTAAGTGCCATATATATGAAATTTAACAATATTTCATTTATTTGCAATACTTAAACATGTGAATTCTAAAAGAAATTCACATCAAACATTTTTCCGTAAGCAACTTATACAATTTTCATACCAATTCAACTGTTTCAATTAATATATAAACCATTTTCATTCAGTTTGAATTGCTTTCAATCCATTCGTATACAACTTCATCAATTTGAATGGTTTAAAACTCAATCGCTTACATTCAATTTATTTTTAAGCAACCCGAACTCATATTTAATTCAATTGCTCTCAAAATCAATTTATTTTATTCCTATCAATTCATAGAATTTTAATTACTTCCATCTACATCAAATGACAATTTATTCTATGCAATTTGACGAGAACTATGTGAATAAATAAGTATTCATGTTTTATAACCATTTTAAATGGATTTCGACTCAATTTATACTTAATTCTACTCCATTTTTAAATTTATTCACAACCCATATATTCTCATTTTCATTGCATTTCAGATTTAAATCCATTCACTTGCATTTCATTTTATTAACCAAACTAGTTTCATTGTTCAAACAGGTTCCATTCAAAATCATTTGATCTAGCTCGACACATTATGTTTGAATTTCATTCCATGTTTGTTTATTCCAACTATTTTATTTAGCTCGAAAACAACCCAGGCTATTTCATTCAATAACCATTTCAATTTTATGCTCGATCTATTAAACTTGAAAATATTCTATTTTTCTCATTGTCTCTAAGTTATTTCAATTCCTTAACAATTTAAATGGTTACACCTATTTATTTAAGAATTTTCATTCCATTAAGCATTACCTGTAACTCACCGAACATTATTTCGATTAATATTTATTTTCACTTGATTTAAATCCAACCCAATATCATTAAACTTAGTTTAAGTTGATTTCAATTCAACTCTCCTCCATTCATTTAACTTAAGTTAATTATTTTTTCAATTTTATACTTAAGCTCATTTCATCTTACGAGTAAATCTTTCTCTTCCATTCAACTTAATTCTATTTCAATTAAATCTCATTTTAAAATCTATAATTTCATTTGACTAGTTATTATAAAATTTAACTTTCCAGATTCAACTCATTCAATTGATTACAAGACCATTTCCAATTTATTTCCACTTATTCGGATTTTATTGGCAATTCAAACCATCACTATTTTAATCCAATCTCTTTTTATTTGATACATTTCCGATCATATTTAATTTGTTAACACTTCAAGTTAAATTTTAATTTATAACTCAAGTTCTGAATCCACTATCCATTTCCAATTTACCACCCAATTTTATGAACTCACGGTTCAATTACATTTACTACACCAACAATTTAAGTCGAATTCAATTTATAACTTGAGTTTATTTTCAAACTTCATCATAAACTCACAATTCAATTTTTATTTAACTACATTGGGTTCTCATTACATATTTCATTATCTAAATAGCTCTTTCCGTATTTATAATTCAGTGCTTGATTCTAAATCTCAAAATCTCTTCATTTCATTTTCTTAAGTTCAATCTATTTTATAAATTCAAGTTTGGATCCTTGTTTTATTTCCAAAACATCAAACAATATAAATTTTGGGTTTTCTATCTCACCCTTTCAATTTTATAGGCCACAACATATTATTTTACACATTTCCATTCATTCTAGGCTTGAATATATTCTACTTTTATTTTTTAACTCAAGCCTTACGCTTATTTATAAACTAAGCATATTTTATTCCATGCATTTTAATTCTTTTATAAGTTTTCTAATTTATTTATTTCAATTCAATCCTTATCCCACTTATTTTCCAATTATTCAGGTAAGAATCTAATTCCATTTAATAACTCAATTAAATTTTATTCCAATTCTCAGATTTGTTTAATTCAATTCGATATCAACTAAATTCGAATACAACTGGATATTATTTTCAGCCTATCCAATTAATTTCAATCCAGTTAAATTTTTATTTCCCTATCCAAGTTAATTTAATTTTTTAACTTTTCACTTTAAATTTACATTCCATTATTCAAAGCTTATATTTCCTTCCTGATTTAAAAATCATCTCAATTTATAAGCTTATAACTATCTCATTGGGATTTTTAAACACCCGGCTTTGGTTTCAAATCATTTTGAAATCTCCAACATCTCAAATCACATTTCTCAAAAGTCATACCATTCCTGGTTTATCCCCAACAAATTTCCTTTGAAATTTTCATAACAACTAGCTTTTCTGAACAAATGAATTTTTGGCAGCAATCCGTCACTTAGAAATTCGAAAATGAATACTGATGATGCGACAGTCATCATCAGAATTATTATCCAATAATTCAAGCGGTTTCAATGATATATCATGTAATGACCTGTAAATTTCGATAATTAAACTGGTTAATTTAATAAGATTTTTGTAATTAAATTTAAGAAGAAAAAAAACCTTTATAATTTATAATGAAGTGAGTGTTTAAAATGAAATGAAAATAATAGGGATATAGTAACGATTGTAAGTTACTATTTAATTGGTCTGTTAATGTAGTTTTAACTGTTACATTTGGGTATTAAATTGAATATATGCAAATAAACGTATGGTAATGGAGTGAATTCAACATTATATAAGCAATTCAACATTATATAAGCAATTCTGATAATTAGTGGAAATAATAAACTTGAGTGTAATATAAAGTTAGTGACAACATTATGCAAGTCACCTTTTTATTTAGGGCTGCTAAATTCAAAGTAGGAAGTCAATTACATTTAAATGTAGGTAAATGTTCATTTATGTGAGATAGGACTGTAATTGTAATGTGTGAATGTAAATGAAATGACATAAATGGAAATTTATATTTTATTCATAAGATGAAATAAAGGAATGAAACCAAGTTGAATTAATTCATTTAGGTTTTATTTATGATAAATGTATATATTTGGGAAATTCAATATAATTGAAAATAACAAGTTATTACAAAAGAAAGATGAAAATTGGAATATATATTTTTGTAAGGAAAGATAAACAAATAATAACTAGGTTTATAAAGTGATAACAGATTTAATAAAAGAGTAGGATTAAAGCATGGTAGTTATTGGAAAGTAATTAATTGAAATTTGGATGAATTGAGAATTTTTTTATGTATTAGTATAAAAACCAATTTTAATATTACCCATAAGAGGATAAGTTAATAGTAGATTCAATAACATGATTGAGAAATCAAATATATGGATTTATTGGGAATTTAAAACTTATACTTTTTTTTGATAAAATACAGCGTTTTACACGCAATAAATTTTTCTACTTTTATTACATATTATATATATATGTTCTTATTATTATTTCATATATCCACATCTATTTTATCTTTCTATTTTTATTTTTGACAGTCATGTTTATTTATTAGATTATTGCTTGTTTATATCTTTTATTTATGGCTTGGAAGAAACTAAAAGGGTATGCGTTATATTGTCTTAATTGCTTGCCGCTTTAATTGCCTACTCTTTATTTCTTTTTATTTATAAAACCTTGAAATTTAATATAAATTTTAACTTGATTTAATTATTTCCTAAAAGTCTAAATATAAAATTGGAAGTTTTGAAAATTTTACTTTGTTAAAAGACAACTCCAATTGGAATTTTAATAAAAATGAATTATGTATATTTTAAATACGAAGAATGTAAACAAGTTAAAATTTTAGTTAAGTAATAACTTTGTAAAATTCAGTGTTTTACAGACTGTTAAATTTCGCATTTAAAAAGGATACGCATTGTAATGGTATAAGTAATGTATAAACGTATAAATTAAAAATGTTACTTTTGCATAAAATTTGGGCGTATTGTATTGCGTTGGTTTGGCGTATTTTAAAATTCATATTGCAATATCTATATGGATTAATAAATCAGTTAGTAGATTTTTATAGCAAAACGTTACTTTTTCCACAGCTTTCATTGGTTTTAAATTGGCGTAAAATCCTTGCTAAAATCACTCAGCCTATATAAAGAAAGAAACGCACGCAATCATTAATTGAAGAAAAAGTTTTAAATGAACCAATCTATTAATCACTTGCCGTTTCTTCACCATAAATTTCACTCATCCCTCTTTATCAACGCACGGAAATTTCAAATTTTCTAGTTGTCGTTTCTTTCTTGTCTGCATTTATTTCTTACCCAGATTTTGAAATTCTCTGTATATGTATACATCTTTTAGCCTAACAAATTTTTAACACACAGCTATTATATGTAGTATAAAATCTGTCCTTGAAGTAGCATCCAAAGCAAATAAATTCCTTGCCGTTTCTTCCACCTTTAATTTTGCGCATCTAAATCAACGCATGTTTCTCTTGAAATAGTATCTTGGATCAATCAAATTTCTTTTACGCATTTATTTTTTTTCAACCGTTACTTGAAATGTACGCACTCTTAAAAATGCAAGAAGTCATTTCTTTTAACGTTGAATTTCAAATGCAAAGACTTCCTGCCTTTTTCTTTCATGCATTAAATTTTTCTCCTTACCTGAAATCTTGCTCATCCTTAAAATCAACGTGACCTTCCCATATATTTATACAACACACGTTCAAAACAAAATTTACATCACCTGGAGAGCTTCACCTTCTTTTCTTGCATGCGTGTGTTGAAGGTACGCATCTGTCTTTTGTTTTATTTTTATTTCTACTTCTCATGCTTTTCACGTTGCATACTTTGCTCCTTCTCTTCGTTCCACCATGCTCGACTACACCTCTCAAGTATGTTGTTGCCATCCCTGACCCTGATAAGTATGCATCTCCTTTCCTCCTAATCTTGCCGTGCATGTCCAGTAATATAGGGAATCAAGCCTAGTTTCTTTCTTTTGCATGTTGTAGAACATATTAGCCTGCGTCCCTGTAGTTGTGGCCACGTGAAATTAAATAAGGGTGTCACTTTTGAATAAAATGTTAACGAACAAAATAAATATCTTTCATTTTTTGCATCACTGGAGAAGAAACCATATACACCTGTAGTTTGGTGGACATGTGAATTTGCATGCGTGAGCCACTTTGAAGATTTTAACAAATGGAAGTGTGTAATGGAGACAAACCTGGAAAATGATTTGTGGTTTATTAGTTGCGTGTGAAACAAATCACACGACCTTGTCATTTCATAAGTGCATGCATACATTTTTTCAAAGTATTTTTTTTATGAAAATCTAATAACGTTTTGTTTCAAGACTCAGCCTATTTGATTTAACAAAGCATTTTTTTTTTAAAAAAGCATTTTTCCCAAAGCATTTAAATAACAAATTTGGAAAGGGAAGAGGATTGGAGATGTTGAACAAATTGAGTGATGGAGTGGTCAAGCTGCGGGTGTCAAAAATCTTTTAATTTATAAATCTCGTTTCGGTTGTTATTAAATTTTGCTTTGATCGCTTCATAATCGCGTAATTTATTATTCGTTTATTTTTCAATTTCGAAATTGAGGTGTCACATCTGCTGGATTTATCGTGCCTCTGTTCATTTCTTTCGGGATAGATACCGTTGTTTGATTTGAATCTTCAGCAGCGAAAAGGTGAGTATTTCTCACCAGACAAACATACCTATATATCTGTGAATTTATCACAAGTGTAATTGTAAATTATTTTATTAAATTTTATCTGCCTGTGATATAAGCATATGATGTTAAACCCCATTATCAATTGACACATCATCAGTTGTTTATTTATTTTAATATTATTGTAGTTATACTGTTTAAAGCTTATTTACTGTTAATCACTGCAAGTTCCCTGTAAATTTGAGATCGTTATAGGCTGAAATGATAGGCCTGAACGATAATCATTTGTTCATTTATTTAATTGTTTAATTATTTATTTGTTAACTTGGGATTGCGGGTTTGAAATGATAGAACCCGAGTTTTTGTAAATTGCGGATTGAAATGATATATATCCGTATCACTTGACCTAGGCTAGAAAACTATATACAGACCCATGGTTTATATAATATTTTATGAAACGTTTTAAAAATATTTTAAATAGAAAGTTTATGATATTCTGGCTTAAATGTATTTAAAGGATTTTATTTAATTTCTAATGATTTTTGAATGAGTCAAAATGTTAAATAAATGGAAGTTTAAGTAAAATTTTGGAATATAACTTATACTGAATTTTTGTTAAAAGTGAGATTTTAGTTAAGTAAAAGTATTGATAATAAGTTATATTTGGGAATTTAAAATTAATTGTTAAGTTAATAATTTATTTTAGCACTTAAATGCTGTCTTTTGTAAATGAACTGTTTTAACCTATGACTTTAGGTAGCATTTTATAAGTGCTACGGAAACTGGATTTTGATTGTTTTAATAAAAGAATATAATGGAAATAATCTTTGGGAAAAAGCTTAAATTTTGGAATTTAATATGTAATTAATAAAAATAAGGAATTGACTTTAAATGGTTTTAAATGAAAGAATTTAACTTTTAAATGTGAGTTGAAAGGCAATTAATTCCTAAATAAATTGAATAGATTTAAATGGTATTTTATAAAAATGACTGATGTTTAAAATGATATTATGATATTGAAGGTATTTGAAATTTATTTTGATTTTTAAAGTATAAATACCATTTTTAAAGTTGTAACCACGGGTTAAAATAACGTTTGGTTGTTAAAGAGACCAGGATCGGATATCTGGCATACTCTCTTTCGATACCGAAAACCACTAACAACCGTGTACGCGGTGGAGATTCCAGAATGAAGTAGGATGGTGGTGACGTTTTCTTTAAGGTAAATACGTGGACCCGACTCCCGTGAGTTGGCATAAGGTGGCTAAAACAGGAGCGATTCTCGGATTAATGAGGTAGCACCTCTGATCGGACGCACTTCTTCGTATGCCATTCTATTACTCTTGTGATTGTTTTGGTGTGAACCTTTGATTTGGGAGTGTTGTTCGAGGTGGGCGGTAGCTGCGCGCTGCGCGTTTCCATCGGTCCGGATAGCAATTGGTATATCTACCCTGGCATTGCCTAGTTGTGCCGTGTCACCTACCATAGCGAGCCTTGTACGAGTTTGGTTTTCTCCCGTAGCCCGTGTGGTATCCTCTGGTGGCTTCCCGATCAGGAGGGACCATGATATTGGATGGACTACTGGGACTATTACGTGTTAAGGGGAATATTGGATCACTCCTTAACGCTATTTAAAAGTAAGTTTATTTTAACATAGACACTATTATAATAGAGAAAATATTACTACATAGTAAATAGTTTAACGGATCCTTAGAGGATGGACGGTCCCAAGCATCTTTTAAGTTACTTGCTCTATATTACAGTACACTTGAATTAGCTTACACTATATAAGTATGTATGTCCTGACTCTAGTGTTTATGTTTTATGTTACGCTCGGGTCAGCCTGAGTTGCAGTTCAGTTTCATCCCGGAGCTAGGATTTTTGTAGATCACTTTCAAGCTGCTGGCAAACTTCCTTTCCAGTTCTTTATCTAAATTTTTGAAATCAAGACTAGTGGACATTTGGATTGTTCTACTGATGATTTAAAACTATATTTGGATTAAAGACTATGTAATTTTTATTTGATTGAGACTATTTATAGTGGCTTCATGAACCACTAAGTATTTTTAAATTCCGCTGCGAGTATTCTGATTCTGTGTCTGTGATTCTGTGATTAATTATTTACTGTATATTTTGAGATTTGCTAAATTTTATTTACAACGTGGTATTTTGAACAATTCAAGTCCGACATGTGCGGATGCGAATGGTTGAAAATATCGGGTCGTTACATTTGGTATCAGAGCTTTGGCTCTAGGCAAAACTTAGAATGTATGGTAAATTTGATTTACAGAATCACTTTCATTTGAGCTTGAATCTCTTCCTTTTCGAATTTTGGAACGTTCCCTACGGTTCCGAAGTTCATTCGTGTCCCTCACTATTCATTTCTTTCGATTCTGGAGTATCCCATAACTCCACTTCGGATGATCTTTATAGTGAATTGGCGGTTTCGCCAATTTTCTAATAAAGGGGTGAAACTCCTTTACAACTAGCATTGATTCACCAGAGATTTATATTTATCCTCGGTTTATATGCTAGTATCTTTGGTTATTCTGAACTCTATCTCTTCAAATCGAATGTAGATTTACCCCAGAAAATCCTCATCGATCTTATTCTTTAAGTCACGGTTGACCCGGTTAAGGTTGCCCGCGATTTATATAAACTTATCTAGTTCCTTATTCTGTTATTTAATCATCGGATCTTCTGATTCCAATTTATCTTTAAATCAAAATTCTCTTTGATTTGAGTCCTTCAAATTTGAATCTCTATACTTGTTTTGAAAAAATTTATTCCTATATTTGGGAAAAAACTAATATTATATATATAGGTATAATTTTCAGAATTTAACTAGTTGTTTAGAGATAATAGTGTTTGATTTTATTTATGGTTTTGTAAACCATTAGTTTTGTCTTATATAAATAATTGAACTATAAAACATGGTTATAAATTTATTTGGAAACAGAAATGAATTTAAAACAAGAATTTAAGAATTTAATTTCTGATAGTTTCAAACCTTGTGTTTAAAGTCTTAAAAGGATATATGATTATTTAAATAATTTTCAAATAGAAATTTGTTTCCAAAGAATTTTAAAATTTTAAAAAAATAGTGCTCTTCTCTTTGTCGCTGGAAAATAATTTCGGTGATGACTACAACATCATCGACATTCATTTTCGAGTATCGAAGTAAAGAGACCACGCTGTAGTTTTGCTTCAAAAATTTAATTGATTTGAATTTCTAAATTGACTTAATTTATAATATATATAGATATATGATTTAAATTTGATTTGACATATGTTATATGTATGTATTTATTTATCTCTAAAGGGTTTGAAGTTAATTGGAAATTAAATTCATAAATTTATGTTAAAAGGTGATTCTAATGATAAAATAAAGTCAAATTTGGAATGAATATTTAAACTTGAATAATATAATTGGAAAATTTTTACTTGTACAATTGCATGCCAATATAACTTACCTAAATCATTCAGAAATCAACTATGTAATTGGATAATGTATAATATAAAAGGATTTTATAAATAAAATTTGAGTGGTTATAATAAATGTTATACACCTAAAGTTTCAGTTACAAAAAGACAAATAGAGGTAAATAGAATAAAAAAATAATTGAATAATATACAATATCAAATGGTGTTAAAGGAAATTTAGAAATAAATTGGAATAGTTATAATAAATGTAATCTACTTAATATGTGCGATAAGATATATTAAGTAAGATATATTTAATAATAATCCGGAATAAAGAAGAATTAAATTTGTTGAATAAAAGATGATTATTATAAATGACTATACGAATTTATGATTTTAGAAATTGTTAATTTCAAAATAATTGGATAATAAGATAATTAATTTGGAAATAGTTAAGATTGATTTAACTTCAGTAAAAATTAAATGAATTAAATCAATTATTGAATATTAATTAAGTTAAATTGAATTTATATGGTTTAAATAAATGATTCCATTTTGAGTTTCAATTTAGTTTTCTTTCAGGGTGTTCTATTCTCCTACCTCCTTCCTTTTCGGGGACGAAAAGTTTTGACTGGGGGAGAGTGTAATGACCTGTAAATTTCGTTAATTAAACTGGTTAATTTAATAAGAGTTTTGTAATTAAATTTAAGAAGAAAAAAAAACCTTTATAATTTATAATGAAGTGAGTGTTTAAAATGAAATGAAAATAATAGGGATATAGTAACGGTTGTAAGTTACTATTTAATTGGTCTATTAATGTAGTTTTAACTGTTACATTTGGGTATTAAATTGAATATATGCAAATAAACGTATGGTAATGGAGTGAATTCAACATTATATAAGCAATTCAACATTATATAAGCAATTCTGATAATTAATGGAAATAATAAACTTGAGTGTAATATAAAGTCGGTGACAACATTTATGCAAGTCACCTTTTTATTTAGGGCTGCTAAATTCAGAGTAGGAAGTCAATTACATTTAAATGTACGTAAATGTTCATTTATGTGAGATAGGACTGTAACTGTAATGTGTGAATGTAAATGAAATGACATAAATGGAAATTTATATTTTATTCATAAGATGAAATAAAGGAATGAAACCAAGTTGAATAAATTGATTTATGTTTTATTTATGATAAATGTATATATTTGGGAAATTCAATATAATTGAAAATAACAAGTTATTACAAAAGAAAGATGAAAATTGGAATATATATTTTTGTAAGGAAAGATAAACAAATAATAACTAGGTTTACAAAGTGATAACAGATTTAATAAAAGAGTAGGATTAAAGCATGGTAGTTATTGGAAAGTAATTAATTGAAATTTGGATAAACTGGGAATTTTTTTATGTATTAGTATAAAAACCAATTTTAATATTACCCATAAGAGGATAAGTTTATAGTCGATTCAATAACATGATTGAGAAATCAAATATATGGATTTATTGGGAATTTAAAACTTATACTTTTTTTTTGATAAAATGCAGCGTTTTACACGCAATAAATTTTTCTACTTTTATTACATATTATATATATATGTTCTTATTATTATTATTATTTCATATATCCACCTCTATTTTATCTTTCTATTTTTATTTTTGACAGTCATGTTTATTTATTAGATTATTGCTTGTTTATATCTTTTATTTATGGCTTGGAAGAAACTAAAAGGGTATGCGTTATATTGTCTTAATTGCTTGCCGTTTTAATTGCCTACTCTTTATTTCTTTTTATTTATAAAACCTTGAAATTTAATATAAATTTTAACTTGATTTAATCATTTCCTAAAAGTCTAAATATAAAATTGGAAGTTTTGAAAATTTTACTTTGTTAAAAGACAACTCCAATTGGAATTTTAATAAAAATGAATTATGTATATTTTAAATACGAAGAATGTAAACAAGTTAAAATTTTAGTTAAGTAATAACTTTGTAAAATTCAGTGTTTTACAGACTGTTAAATTTCGCATTTAAAAAGTGTACGCATTGTAATGGTATAAGTAATGTATAAACGTATAAATTAAAAATGTTACTTTTGCGTAAATTTTGGGCGTATTGTATTGCGTCGGTTTGGCGTATTTTAAAATTCATACTGCAATATCTTTATGGATTAATAAATCAGTTTGTAGATTTTTATAGCAAAACGTTACTTTTTCCACAGCTTTCATTGGTTTTAAATTGGCGTAAAATCCTTGCTAAAATCACTCAGCCTATATAAAGAAAGAAACGCACGCAATCATTAATTGAAGAAAAAGTTTGAAATGAACCAATCTATTAATCACTTGCCGTTTCTTCACCATAAATTTCACTCATCCCTCTTTATCAACGCACGGAAATTTCAAATTTTCTAATTGCCGTTTCTTTCTTGTCTGTATTTATTTCTTACCCAGATTTCGAAATTCTCTGTATATGTATACATCTTTTAGCCTAACAAATTTTTAACACACAGCTATTATATCTAGTATAAAATCTGTCCTTGAAGTAGCATCCAAAGCAAATAAATTCCTTGCCGTTTCTTCCACCTTTAATTTTGCTCATCTAAATCAACGCACGTTTCTCTTGAAATAGTATCTTGGATCAATCAAATTTCTTTTACGCATTTATTTTTTTTCAACCGTTACTTGAAATGTACGCACTCTTAAAAATGCAAGAAGTCATTTCTTTTAACGTTGAATTTCAAATGCAAAGACTTCCTGCCTTTTTCTTTCACGCATTAAATTTTTCTCCTTACCTGAAATCTTGCTCATCCTTAAAATCAACGTGACATTCCCCTATATTTATACAACACACGTTCAAAACAAATTTTACATCACCTGGAGAGCTTCATCTTCTTTTCTTGCATGTGTGTGTTGAAGGTACGCATCTGTCTTTTGTTTTATTTTTATTTCTACTTCTCATGCTTTTCACGTTGCATACTTTGCTCCTTCTCCTCGTTCCACCATACTCGACTACTCCACCTCTCAAGTATGTTGTTGCCATCCCTGACCCTGATAAGTATGCATCTCCTTTCCTCCTAATCTTGCCGTGCATGTCCAGTAATATAGGGAATCAAGCATAATTTCTTTCTTTTGCATGATGTAGAACATATTAGCCTGCGTCCCTGTAGTTGTGGCCACGTGAAATTAAATAAGGGTGTCACTTTTGAATAAAATGTTAACGAACAAAATAAATATCTTTCATTTTTTGCATCGCTGGAGAAGAAACCGTATACGCCTGTAGTTTGGTGGACATGTGAATTTGCATGCGTGAGCCACTTTGAAGATTTTAACAAATGGAAGTGTGTAATGGAGACAAACCTGGAAAATGATTTGTGGTTTTTTAGTTGCGTGTGAAACAAATGACACGACCTTGTCATTTTATAAGTGCATGCATACATTTTTTTCAAAGTATTTTTTTTATGAAAATCTAATAACATTTTGTTTCAAGACTCAGCCTATTTGATTTAACAAAGCATTTTTTTTAAAAAAAAAGCATTTTTCCCAAAGCATTTAAATAACAAATTTGGAAAGGGAAGAGGATTGGAGATGTTGAACAAATTGAGTGATGGAGTGGTCAAGCTGCGGGTGTCAAAAATCTTTTAATTTATAAATCTCGTTCCGGTTGTTATTAAATTTTGCTTTGATCTCTTCATAATCGCGTAATTTATTGTTCGTTTATTTTTCAATTTCGAAATTGGGGTGTCACATCTGCTGGATTTATCGTGCCTCTGTTCATTTCTTTCGGGATAGATACCGTTGTTTGATTTGAATCTTCAGCAGCGAAAAGGTGAGTATTTCTCACCAGACAAACATACCTATATATCTGTGAATTTATCACAAGTGTAATTGTAATTTATTTTATTAAATTTTATCTGCCTGTGATATAAGCATATGATGTTAAACCCCATTATCAATTGACACATCATCAGTTGTTTATTTATTTTAATATTATTGCAGTTATACTATTTAAAGCTTATTTACTGTTAATCACTGCAAGTTCTCTGTAAATTTGAGATCATTATAGGCTGAAATAATAGGCCTGAACGATAATCATTTGTTCATTTATTTAATTGTTTAATTATTTATTTATTAACTTGGGATTGCGAGTTTGAAATGATAGAACCCGGGTTTTTGTAAATTGCGGATTGAAATGATATATATCCGTATCACTTGACCTAGGCTAGAAAACTATATACGGACCCGTGGTTTATATAATATTTTATGAAACGTTTTAAAAATATTTTAAATAGAAAGTTTATGATATTCTGGCTTAAATGTATTTAAAGGATTTTATTTAATTTATAATGATTTTTGAATGAGTCAAAATGTTAAATAAATTGAAGTTTAAGTAAAATTTTGGAATATAACTTATTATGAATTTTTGTTAAAAGTGAGATTTTAGTTAAGTAAAAGAATTGATAATAAGTTGTATTTGGGAATTTAAAATTAATTGTTAAGTTAATAATTTATTTTAGCACTTAAATGCTGTCTTTTGTAAATGAACTGTTTTAACCTATGACTTTAGGTAGCATTTTATAAGTGCTACGGAAACTGGATTTTGATTGTTTTAATAAAAGAATATAATGGAAATAATCTTTGGGAAAAAGCTTAAATTTTGGAATTTAATATGTAATTAATAAAAATAAGGAATTGACTTTAAATGGTTTTAAATGGAAGAATTTAACTTTTAAATGTGAGTTGAAAGGCAATTAATTCCTAAATAAATTGAATAGATTTAAATGGTAATTTATAAAAATGACTGATGTTTAAAATGATATTATGATATTGAAGGTATTTGAAATTTATTTTGATTTTTAAAGTATAAATACCATTTTTAAAGTTGTAACCACGGGTTAAAATAACGTTTGGTTGTTAAAGAGACCGGGATCGGATATCTGGTATACTCTCTGTCGATACCGAAAACCACTTTGACAACCGTGTACGCGGTGGAGATTCCAGAATGAAGTAGGATGGTGGTGACGTTTTCTTTAAGGTAAATACGTCGACCCGACTCCCGTGAGTTGGCATAAGGTGGCTAAAACAGGAGCGATTCTCGGATTAATGAGGTAGCACCTCTGATCGGACGCACTTCTTCGTATGTCATTCTATTACTCTTGTGATTGTTTTGGTGCGCACCTTTGATTTGGGAGTGTTGTTCGAGGTAGGCGGCAGCTGCGCGCTGCGCGTTTCCATCGGTCCGGATAGCAATTGGTATATCTACCCTGGCATTGCCTAGTTGTGCCGTGTCACCTACCATAGCGAGCCTTGTACGAGTTTGGTTTTCTCCCGTAGCCCGTGTGGTATCCTCTGGTGGCTTCCCGATCAGGAGGGACCATGATATTGGATGGACTGCTGGGACTATTACGTGTTAAGGGGAATATTGGGTCACTCCTTAACGCTATTTAAAAGTAAGTTTATTTTAATATAGACACTATTATAATAGTGAAAATATTACTACATAGTAAATAGTTTAACGGATCCTTAGAGGATGGACGGTCCCAAGCATCCTTTAAGTTACTTGCTCTATATTACAGTACACTTGAATTAGCTTACACTATATACGTATGTATGTCCTGACTCGAGTGTTTATGTTTTATGTTACGCTCGGGTCAGCCTGAGTTGCAGTTCAGTTTCATCCCGGAGCTAGGATTTTTGTAGATCACTTTCAAGCTGTTGGCAAACTTCCTTTCCAGTTCTTTATCTAAATTTTTGAAATCAAGACTAGTGGACATTTGGATTGTTCTACTGATGATTTAAAACTATATTTGGATTAAAGACTATGTAATTTTTATTTGATTGAGACTATTTATAGTTGCTTCATGAACCACTAAGTATTTTTAAATTCCGCTGCGAGTATTCTGATTCTGTGTCTGTGATTCTGTGATTAATTATTTACTGTATATTTTGAGATTTGCCAAATTTTATTTACAACGCGGTATCTTGAACAATTCAAGTCCGACATGTGCGGATGCGAATGGTTGAAAATATCAGGTCGTTACATATCACTTACAAAATCCCTTTAAAACAATTTTCCTTTCAGAAATACCTCCAAAACAATAATGCTATTATTTATCTTCAAAATACTTCCAACTCTCAGGGATTTAAATTTCCAAATCCTGCTTAAATCAACTATAATTCATTTGCACAGTTTATGCTTATACAAATCCCCATTTATGTATATTTCAATTTATAATTTTTCATTTATAATTTATATTTATAAATTTCATTTTATAATGAATTTATTCTCTTAAACTTTGGTTATATTTTCAGTTTCTAGTTAAATTTCCACTCAATGATGATAATAATTTAATAATATTTTTTTTCTAACATCCAAGCAACCATATATTAGCTAAATAGTTTACAAAAACTTTCTTTATATCAAAAATATATTTTTGGGTAAAATTACTTCATTCACCCACATTTAAAACAATACCGTGCCAATTGTTTTATTCAAGTGTTTAGAAACCCCTTCGATACAGTTGTCCAGACTGTGCCGATGGAGGTTCATATACCGCTCAACAAACCAATCAACACAATATTAAAATAATTTATATTCACTAACAAATACGCACTCATATCTATTTATACGCTCAAACTCATTCTAGAGTACTACAGACTCTAATTTAAATGAGTAATTCCCACCAAAGCGAAGGTTATTACCAACCTATGCTCTGATACCAAGTGAAACGACCCGCAAATCGGTACCCCTTAAGTCAACATTAAACTACCTAAATCAACTCAAGTTGTACAGAAATACAAACCATTTGGGTTAAAGAAAAAGAGGTAGAAGAAGAAAATAGAAAACAACAACAGAATCTAACCATCGTAGCGCAATAAAATATAATAGATAATAAATAATCTTTACTCAAAAATCAAATATCTCTGTTTATATATTACATCATCATCAGAGTACATCAATCACAGTTCAACAATAACATACAAATGGATACATAGCAACTCACTACAACAGCAAATATATATAAACAAGTACGGTAGTACGTATCGTCATCCAGCTTGTCTCCAGAGCTCCATTGCATCACATCCTGTATTCTATAATACTCGGTCTGACCCAAGCATTACAGTTAAATAACACCCGAGTCAGTCTGGCATATCAGCATGAGAAAATCACACTCAATTGATTAATAAAGTTTCAAAAATCCTTTGAAAACAAAAGCATCTTGTTGTATGACCACGCCACAAATAAACATGTCGGGTTTTTACCTTACCATAGCTAATTTTTTTTTTATAGAAATCCTCTGATATTATAATAGGGTCTATTTACAAATACTTATAAAATAGCCGAAATTGTTACATTATTAAATTCCAGCTACTAGCCTCAGAGTGGGTAATACAAACAAAACTCGTATAAGGCTCGTAGGGAGAATGGATTTACAACTAATGACTAGGCACTGGGGTACCACCTGTCACAGTACGGGGCCTAGATCACCGTACCGAGGAGTACGCCCGCTCCCCAGCAACACAAGACCGGGACTAACCCTTACTGGATAATCCCGAGTGAGATCACCCCGCAGTTGGGATCAGTAACCGCCCACTAAACCGAAATAAAAGGGACATCTAGACAGGGATGACCTCACCCTGCTTGGGTGCTACCCACCTAGCCTTGCTGCATAACCCCTGATTTTCAGTCATTCCCATTTGATGAGGCTTGAGGCTAAGCGTTACCTTTTTAGTACATATCCCTTAGAATGCCCATCGTCCACCTGACGACGTTTCGCAAGCATTCATCCATACAAGTCCGTCCCGGGTTCGAACGGAACCGAAGGCACTATTCCTACTACATCCATTTTGGAAATACCCTCAGGATTAGTAGCGACTATCCCTTGCACCTCACTGCTCCATCTTCGAATCCAAAATCGTTTTTCCACGAAAACGTACAAACCGGATCAAAGTGGTTTTCGAGAAATAAATCTCGATCCCGGTCTCTTCGAAACGATCAACGTATTTGTCCAATATTGATAGTCGGTTATTTAACTATCAATTAATATTCACAAACATTCATCAACCAATAAATAATTTCCCAAATTACTAATTTATCACAAAATATCTTTACAAGATATATTTTCACTATGAAAACCCTTTTGAAAATAGTTTTCAAACTATCTTCCTTTTCTCAGAATAAATTCCGAGTATTTCCATTTCCACTGGAATCACCAAGCATAAAACTTTAGATTTTTAAAATAATTTAAAAACACTTTATTGTAAAATATATTTAACATTTAATTTATAAAAAATTACTTTAATACATAATTTATAATAATACTTTAAACAAAATACCAAACCATTCTTTAAATAATTATTACGATAATAGATTAAACAAAATACTTACTTTGGAATTTACTTTTAAACACTTAAGTTAAAACTACTTCAATAATTTACTAAAAATACATACTATATAAACATTTGAAAATAAAGTTACTTAATGAAATATAAAACTGGATTTCTATTTTTTTTTAAAACAAAATACTAAGTTACTTCTTCATAATTACTGCTAAAACAGATTAAAGGAAAATACTTAATTTAGACTTTAAATATTAGAAATAATAAATTTTACCAAACTTGCTTTCTTTAAAAACAACTTTAAAACATTTAATTTATATTTAAAAATTTACTTTTAAAAGCATGTACATGGCTATCCAGAGGAAATTCCAACTTCAATCACTTAAATTAATTTCCCCCAAACTAATTTCCAATTTATTTTATTTGAAATAAGTTTCTTTAATTACTCAATTCATTTCAAAATTCATTAGTTATGGACTTATTATTATTGTTATTATTCTCCGTTTGATTTTAAAAAAAATTAACTGAAATATACCAATTTCAGATTTTCCCAGTTTCTCCTTTATTCTTCTTAAATAATTTAAATCTTAGATTTTAAATAAATGTTTTAATCATACTGAAGTTTAAAAATTCATTAATCTTCTTCTAACACCCCACCTCTATACCCACGCTAGCCAAGAACATTACGGTGAATGCTGTCAACTAGCACGGAGAATAAGGCTGTTGAGGAGCGACCATCTGTGTAATTGCTTTGCGCGAGCATCGATATGTCAGATAGTATAACATGCAATACTTTATCAAGAGGAAATCCGACATACCGACACAAACTCAAAGCTACTACACAGTGGCTATAATATCTTCGGAAACAAATACAGAAATAAACATAACATAAATCAGTCACAGATAATTCATATCACAAAGGCGGAAGAAGATATGAATATATAATTAACACATGGAAGTGTATATCAGAGTAGTGGTCAAAAAGATCCACAATAATACAAAAGGATAGCAACACGTGCTATACAAAAGAATGCAACTATGAGACTATATCTCAAGTGTATACAACAAAATAAACTACTAATCTAAGTAGTCTGCCAAAAGTCAGAGTAATGAATCCCTGGAAAGAAGTCAAGCAGAAGCACCTGTAACATCTCGGTCTGACCCGAGTATTATTTAATAAGAAAATAATAAACGGATTAGTCTAACTATAAATATCAGATGAAACGATATAGAATAAGAGATATGACTAAACACATAATAATCACAATGCCAAGCTGTGATTTATATAATTAGTTGAAAATCCCCAAGAGATTAATCAATGTCACCAAATCTACACAAGAATCCAAGAATCGTCATACTCCTTATTTCGTTCACCAAACCATAAATATTGACGATAATATCAATGTCAATCACAAAAGTCAATGACACACAAATTTCAGAATTCAATACACGAAATCCAGAAATCACAAAAGTCAATGACGCACAAATTCACCAATGCACAAATATCGATAAGGCTTATCAATAGAAATCACGAAAATTTGTGAAGCACAAATTCTAGAAATCATCTCAAGAAATCCAGAAATCACAAAGGGGGGAGGCCTATCACAAACGGGAGCATAAAGCTCACCAACACGTGTATCCCAAACGGAATGCTAATTCCATGGTTGCTAACCATCACAAATTGAGCCGAACCTCCACAAACAGCCCGAAGACCATGGGTTGCTACCCCACCAATTTGAGTCGAAACTCTACAAAACGGGGTTTAGTCTCCCTCGTAGACAAAGAGACATCGCACATTGCTAGTCTAAATCACAAAGATGATCGTCATGATCAACGAGAAGTGTCGATTACACTGAGCTAGTAAATATATGAGTTTAGCTTCATGTCCCATAACCACTTTCTTAACGTAAATATTTACGAACAAACTGTAGATTTCCACTAGAAAATTGTCACAAGAGATTCAATCGAACAAGTCCAAGAATTAACCGACGAAGTAAACGTAAGCGTTTTATACCACTCATTTTACTAAGCCGTTTAATTAGATTTCTCGTACGAGTGAGGTAAAGGTTTGTATATACTAATAGATTAGAAATCGGTTTATAAAGACGATCTTTGTAATAAAATAGTGTTGAAATCATTTGAAGAAAGAGTTTTGATATTTACTACTAGTATAGAAAACCTTTATATTTTTAAAGTGACAAATCACAAAGAAGATTGTAGGACAATCATTCACTAAAATTCACATACGAAGATGTGAATAAAATCCAAAGAAACCGATAAAGAATCCATCGAAATGGATATTCAAAAATCCCAAAAGGAGTCATTAAAGGCATAATAAATGATAACAACAAATAGGATCATCACGAATCGATTTAAATTGGAATTCTCAAGCGAATAGGCAAATAGGCAAAACACTGCAATTTCAGATGTCTGAAACAAGTGGTTCAGACGTCTGAATCTGGAAATATAAAGATTTCCAGAACACAATTCAGACGTCTGAATCAAGTGTTTCAGACGTCTGAAATAGGCACTTTTTAGCCCATTTCCTCTCTGATTCCAAATGAACCAATTCAGATGTCTGAAACCATATATTCAGACGTCTGAATCTGGGAATAGAAATCTTCCCAGAACAATATTCAGACGTCTGAATATTACATTTCAGACGTCTGAATGAATGGTTCAGGGCATTCCCTGAACCTAGGCCAAAAATGGCCAAACGAATATCGAAAACGATCGAACGAGCAAATGACGATGACTAAGGAATTACGTCGAACGACAACCCAGCCTAAACGGCTCTTCGATACGCCTCAAATATCAATGTCCAAATATCTATAAAAGGATTTTCATAAATTAGACCAAAACACCAAAAATTGGAATATACACCAAATCAATCCAAACCAAAATCAATTGCACAAGAATAAGTGTTAGGAATTCATACCTAATAATCGAAGATAATTATAGACTAAGATGTGAGATAAAAATCTCACCTTTGAAATCACACAAATGAAGAAGAAGCTTGCAAGCAAAAGGAGAATCAACCACTCTTCAAATTCAACTCAAGAAGCTTGATTCTAAGCTTTAAAAGAAGAACATTCCCAAAGTTAGGTTTAGAAATTTCTGAAATGATAAGAGAATGAGTTGGAGAAGAAGAAGAGAAGCTTACCAATGGGTTCTTCTATTAGTTTGGAGCTAGAACTTGATTTGCAAAAGAAAACTAGGGCTTGGAGTTTTAATTTCCTCTTCCACTCTCCATTAATATAAAAGCTTGAGTATATGAGGAATGAAGAGATGAAGAGGAGAAGGGGTTGGGACTGAATACATAAGTGGCTCAGCCCAAACCAAAGCCCTAAGTAAAAAGTAGCAAAATTCAACTTTCTCCAAACATATCGAAGCTTATACTCAAAAAGGTCGCAAACGGCATTTTAAACTCAATGGGAGTGGTCCCGAGTCCTAATTCAACCGTATGCAAAAAGTAGCTTTTCGGACTAAATTCCGAGTACCGATAAAATATTTAAATAAAATATTAAAATCGACAAATATGCGGGTTGTTACAGACTCCCCTCCTTAAAGAAATTGCGTCCTCGCAATATTTAAAAAGAAGATATATAGTAACAACCATAAAAGCATATTCAACACAAAAGAAATTTGAAATAAAAGGTTCACCTCAAAGAGCACGAGAAAGCAAGTCCGGGTGTGTTCGCTCGATGAACTCTTTAGATTCCCAAGAACAATCCTTAGGATTTGAATACCATTGGACTTTAACAAGCGGGACATCTTTATTTCGAAGGCGTTTGACCTCCGAAGCAACAATTCGAATAGGATGCTGCTCATAAGTTAAATTAGGAGAAACTTCAATCTCTTCCACAACACCGGGCTCAAGAATAGAACCGGAATCTCGAAGACATTTCCGAAGCTGAGAAACGTGAAACACGTCATGGATAGCAGAAAATTGAGCCGGTAATAAAAGGCGATAAGCCATGGAACCAATACGTTCAGTGATAGGAAATGGCCCAATATATCGAGGCGCCAATTTTCCCAATCGACTGAAACGTACAACACCCTTCATTGGTGAAACACGAACAAAAACAGAATCTCCAACGGAAAATTCTAATTTCCTTCTTCGATTATCGGCATAGGATTTTTGTCTACTCTGGGCTTCTTTCATCCTATGACGAATAAGATCAATCTTTTCTGTGGAATCACGAATAAAATCGGGACCTAAAACCAGCTTCTCACCGGTCTCAAACCAACAAGAAGGTGATCGGCATGGCCTTCTGTAGAGTGCCTCAAAAGGTGCCATACCAATACTAGATTGGAAGCTATTATTATAGGAGAATTCAACAAGGGAAATATGATCTTCCCAACTTCCCCCAAAATCAAGCACACAAGCACGAGAAAGATCTTCAAGTGTTTGATTCACACGCTCGGTTTGTCCATCGGACAGATGATGATAAGCGGTGCTAAAATTAAGCTTCGTTCCAAAGCTTTTTGAAGACTCTTCCAAAATCCACTAGTAAACAATGGATCACGATCACTAACAATAGAAGTAGGAACTCCATGTAATTTAACAATCTCTTTAACAAAGAGCTTGGCCAAAAGAGGAACGGTTCGGTTAGACCGAACGGAAATAAAATGGACAGATTTAGTAAGCCTATCAACAATCACCCATAAGCTATCATGACCCGAACAAGAACGGGGAAGGCCATCTATAAAATCCATGGAAATTTGGTCCCACTTCCAAATTGGAATTTCTAAAGGTTGCAATAACCCACTGGGCCTTTGATGTTCGGCCTTAACGAGTTGGCAAGTCATGCAACGCTTAACGAAGTTAGCGATGTCAAGTTTCATCCCCTCCCAATAATAAAGTCGCTTCATATCTGCGTACATTTTACTACTTCCGGGATGAATGGTAAATTTAGAACGATGAGAATCTTCTAAAACATCTTTACGAAGATCACTGATATTTGGCACAATAAGTCTACCAAATCTCCGAATGCCGCCACGAGAATCGATATCAAAGTCTTTCAAACCTTCAATATCAATTTTATCTTTAATATTTTGGCCAAGAAGAGCCAATTCAGGATCCAACCCTTGAGCTTCAAGAATGCGGTCTAAAAGAGAAGGATGAGCCTCAAGGCTACATAAAACAAGAGATGAATAAAAATCGGTAACACGGTCTCGAATTTCACAAGTGGATAAAATCTCGAGATCGTTCCATTCGGATATCATCATAGAAACAACCGCTTGTTGCTTTCGACTAAGTGCATCCGCAACGCGATTTCCCTTTCCGGGAGTATAAAGGATATCAAGATCATATGGTGCAAGAAATTCGAGCCAACGCTGTTGACGCAAATTAAGTTCCTTTTGGGAGAATAAATACTTCAAGGACTTAGATCGGAATAAAGAAAAAATTTCTCTCCTAAAAGATAATGACGCCAAATACGAAGGGCGAAAACAATAGCCGTGAGCTCTAAATCATGAGTGGCATATCTAGTCTCAGTAGGCTTCAATTGCCTAGAAGCATAAGCAATAACACGTTTTTTTTGCATAAGAACGGCACCCAAACCAACGCGACTAGCATCGGTATAAACAACGAAATCTTGATTCCCCTCGGGAATAACGAGAATAGGAGCATCAGAAAGAAGTTCTTTTAATTTCTTAAAAGAAGCTTCACATTTGTCCGACCAAATGTATTTAACACCTTTCTTCGTCAAGCTAGTGAGAGGCACGACAATCATAGAAAAGTTTTTGATAAAACGACGGTAATAACCCGCTAATCCGAGAAAACTACGAATCTCTGTCACACTCTCCGGTCTCTTCCAATCTTGAATCGCTTCAATCTTTGAAGGATCCACGGAAATTCCGGATTCGGAAATAATATGACCGAGAAACTTCACACGAGATTGCCAAAAGTGGCATTTAGAAATTTTTGCCTTTAATTGATTACTCCTAAGAGTTTCCAACACAATCCGAAGATGTTTTTCATGCTCCTCCTCGGTTTTAGAATACACAAGAATATCATCGATAAAGATGAGAACAAATCGGTCGAGAAAATCTTTGAAAACCCGATTCATAAGGTCAACGAAATACGCCGGAGCATTCGTCAAACCAAATGGCATGACAAGCCATTCATAAGATCCATAACGAGTACGGAACGAGGTCAATGGAATACTATCCTCTGCAATACGAAGTTGATGATATCCAGTAGCTAAGTCTAATTGTGAAAAGACTTTGGCACCACTAAGTTGATCGAATAGATCATCAATCCGAGGTAAAGGATATTTATTTTTGATAGTAAAATCATTAAGCTTGCGGTAGTCAACGCAAAGCCTAAGTGTTCCATCGGATTTCTTCACAAAAATAGCCGAAGCTCCCCAAGGCGAAGAACTAGAGCGAATAAATTGCTTCGTCTCCAATTCGGATAATTGTTTACGCATCTCCTCGTTTTCTTTATTGGACATACGATACGGAGGACGAGTGATAGGTTGAGCTCCAGGAATAAGATTAATTCTGAACTCAATTGCTCGCTTAGGTGGTAATCCTAAAACGGGCTCGAATATGTCGGAAAATTCACAAACACGTGAATAAGAGAAATAATATCACCCTCATCATCATCATCGTCATCACGAGGATTTAAAGAATATCAACCAAGCTGGAATCTGAATCTTTAAGATTAATAGAAATCTGCTTAACAAATTGAGGATGTCGAAGATGAATAGTCCGCTCAGGACATAGGATATGAGCTTCATAACGGTTAAGCCAATCCATTCCCAAAATCATTCCAAAGCCTAAATAACGCATGACATGCAAATCGGCTCGGAAAGAAAAATCACACAAAATAATCTCGACATCTTTACACAATAAACTGATTGTCGCGGATCCACAACCGGATTCGCAATTCTCAAAGAAGTCATTAAACACAAAACATCCAAAGAAAAAGTATCAACAAGTTCTTTTGATATAAAAGAATGGGACGCACCCGTATCAAAAAGAACTCGAATAGGATGATCACGAAATAAAATAATTCCATCCAGAATAGAATGAGAAATACCTTGGCCACGAGATGTGTTGCCAGGGGCTTGAGCAACATTAAGCTTTCCCTCTTTCCTGCCCTGAAGCTTGGGGCATGAGGATATAACATGACCGGGACCTTTGCAGTAGCGACAAAAGAGAGACTTTGGACACTTGTTCGCGTAATGGTCCTTCGAACCACAATTATAGCATTCCCCACGACCAAAGGAAGAAGTCTTTGCAACGGAGGTTGCTTGCTTCCCTTTCTTATTAGGATAGGGGCCTTTGAATTTGTTTGGCCTCTTCTTGTTGTTGTTGAAGCTTGGTTTGGAACCCACCACTTCAACATCATTCTGCCTATCCGCCTCTTCAAGACGAAGAGCGATATCAACTAGTTGGTCGAAAGAAACTTCTAATTTTAGAAGTAATGGCTTCTTGAGATTTTTGTTTAAGCCATAGACGAACCTCTGGTTCTTCTTTAAAGGGGTGTTGATGTATTCAACCCCATATTTGGAAAGCGACTCGAAGGAGGCGACGTAATCAGTCACGGAGGACTCACCTTGAACAAGGTCTATAAATCGTCGAGCCAATGTCACTTTCTCTGCTTCTGGTACAAATTTCAACTCGAAGCGTTCTCGGAATTGCCCCCAGGTGAGATCCGCTTCATTAATCTCAGAAATAAGAAGCTCGTACCAGTCCAATGCTCTTTCTCGGAGCATACTAGAGGCCACCTGAACTCGGTGAAGGTCAATAAGATTCATGCGAGAAAAGATTCGATCGCATGACCTTAGCCAAGCCTGTACTTCAATAACAGTTTCAGAACATTTGAATGGCTCCCCACCCAAATTAGTGTAATCGCTGTACAAGCGTGCAAATCCCGACTTTGGGTGAGTAGGTTCCGGGTTAGCTCCAGCTGCTTGAGCATTCGTCACTAAATCAAGAAGCTGTTGAGCAGTCATAAAAACTCCATCCTGGGGTAGGGTACTAGATGGTACGGCTCTGGGGCGGCCTGGTCTAGACATTTCTCTTCCTTTGAAAGAAAGAAGAAGAAGAAAAAGGTTATTCACCAAATTCAATATCAAGCAATTCTTGATAGATAAAACAAGGAATCATAAAAGAAAATAGGATAGGACGGTACGTAGACCCGAATAAAATCCTAAAGCACGACTCCTAAGGTAGACTTAGGACGATGATCCTTGTTATATTATTCCATATTGTTCCAAAGTTTGGCTCTGATACCAAGCTGTGACGCCCCACCTCTATACCCACGCTAGCCAAGAACATTACGGTGAATGCTGTCAACTAGCACGGAGAATAAGGCTGTTGAGGAGCAACCATCCGTGTAATTGCTTTGCGCAAGTATCGATATGTCAGATAGTATAACATGCAATACTTTATCAAGAGAAAATCCGACATACCGACACAAACTCAAAGCTACTACACAGTGGCTATAATATCTTCGGAAACAAATACAGAAATAAACATAACATAAATCAGTCACAGATAATTCATATCACAAAGGCGGAAGAAGATATGAATATATAATTAACACATGGAAGTGTATATCAGAGTAGTGGTCAAAAAGATCCACAATAATACAAAAGGATAGCAACACGTGCTATACAAAAGAATACAACTATGAGTCTATATCTCAAGTGTATACAACAAAATAAACTACTAATCTAAGTAGTTTGCCAAAAGTCAGAGTAATGAATCCCTGGAGAGAAGTCAAGCAGAAGCACCTGTAACATCTCGGTCTGACCCGAGTATTATTTAATGAGAAAATAATAAACGGATCAGTCTAACTATAAATATCAGATGAAACGATATAGAATAAGAGATATGACTAAACACATAATAATCACAATGCCAAGCTGTGATTTATATAATTAGTTGAAAATCCCCAAGAGATTAATCAATGTCACCAAATCTACACAAGAATCCAAGAATCGTCATACTCCTTATTTCGTTCACCAAACCATAAATATGGACGATAATATCAATGTCAATCACACAAGTCAATGACACACAAATTCCAGAATTCAATACACGAAATCCAGAAATCACTAAAGTCAATGACGCACAAATTCACCAATGCACAAATATCGATAAGGCTTATCAATAGAAATCATGAAAATTGGTGAAGCACAAATTCTAGAAATCATCTCAAGAAATCCAGAAATCACAAAGGGGGGGAGGCCTATCACAAATGGGAGCATAAAGCTCACCAACACGTGTATCACAAACGGAATGCTAATTCCATGGTTGCTAACCATCACAAATTGAGCCGAAGCTCCACAAACGGCCCGAAGACCATGGGTTGCTACCCCACCAATTTGAGTCGAAACTCCACAAAACAGGGTTTAGTCTCCCTCGCAGACAAAGAGATATCGCACATTGCTAGTCTAAATCACAAAGATGATCGTCATGATCAACGAGAAGTGTCGATTACACTAAGCTAGTAAATATATGAGTTTAGCTTCATGTCCCATAACCACTTGCTTAACTTAAATATTTACGAACAAACTGTAGATTTCCACTAGAAAATTGTCACAAGAGATTCAATCGAACAAGTCCAAGAATTAACCGACGAAGTAAACGTAAGCGTTTCATACCACTCATTTTACTAAGCCGTTTAATTAGATTTCTCGTACGAGTGAGGTAAAGGTTTGTATATACTAATAGATTAGAAATCGGTTTAAAAAGACGAGCTTTGTAATAAAATAGTGTTGAAATCATTTGAAGAAAGAGTTTTGATATTTACTACTAGTATAGAAAACCTTTATATTTTTAAAGTGACAAATCACAAAGAAGATTGTAGGAACAATCATTCAATAAAATTCACATACGAAGATGTGAATAAAATCCAAAGAAACCGATAAAGAATCCATCGAAATGGATATTCAAAAATCCCTAAAAGGAGTCATCAAAGGCATAATAAATGATAACAAAAAAATAGGATCATCACGAATCAATTTAAATTGGAATTCTCAAGCGAATAGGCAAATAGGCAAAACACTACAATTTCAGACGTCTGAAACAAGTGGTTCAGACGTCTGAATCTGGAAATATAAAGATTTCCAGAACACAATTCAGACGTCTGAATCAAGTGTTTCATACGTTTGAAATAGGCACTTTTTAGCCTATTTCCTCTCTGATTCCAAATGAACCAATTCAGACGTCTGAAACCATATATTCAGACGTCTGAATCTGGGAATAGAAATCTTCCCAGAACAATATTCAGACGTCTGAATATTACATTTCAGACGTCTGAATGAATGGTTCAGGGCATTCCCTGAACCTAGGCCAAAAATGGCCAAACGAATATCGAAAACGATCGAACGAGCAAATGACGATGACTAAGGAATTACGTCGAACGACAACCCAGCCTAAACGGCTCTTCGATACGCCTCAAATATCAATGTCCAAATATCCATAAAAGAATTTTCATAAATTAGACCAAAACACCAAAAATTGGAATATACACCAAATCAATCCAAACCAAAATCAATTGCACAAGAATTAGTGTTAGGAATTCATACCTAACAATCGAAGATAATTATAGACTAAGATGTGAGATAAAAATCTCACCTTTGAAATCACACAAATGAAGAAGAAGCTTGCAAGCAAAAGGAGAATCAACCACTCTTCAAATTCAACTCAAGAAGCTTGATTCTAAGCTTTAAAAGAAGAACATTCCCAAAGTTAGGTTTAGGAATTTCTGAAATGATAAGAGAATGAGTTGGAGAAGAAGAAGAGAAACTTACCAATGAGTTCTTCTATTAGTTTGGAGCTAGAACTTGATTTGCAAAAGAAAACTAGGGCTTGGAGTTTTAATTTCCTCTTCCACTCTCCATTAATGTAAAGACCCGTAAATCCGTACTCCTTGAATAGACACTAATCTCCTTTGTTTAATTCAAGATGAACGAAAATACGAACCCTTAGGGGTTTTAAGAAAAATTTAAGAAAAGAAAAAGTAGAAAGAAGAGAGAAAATAGAGGGAAAAGATAGAGAAGAAAACAGAAAATAGGACGAAGAGAAGATAGAAAATAGAACATTTTAAAATAGAACCGAACAGAAAACAACAGAACAACATCAGAATCTCACAATTCGCAGCGGAACAACATATAATAATAAATGAATAATCTTTAAACAAAGAACCATATCAGTTATTACATCACATCACATTACATTACATCATATCATCAGAGTGTACAACAACATACAACATCAAACAGCGGAAAAAGAAATACTATATAAATAATACGCCATGCCATCCAGCTTGCCTCCAGCAATTCCAGAATATCCAGAATATCCTGATAAACCTTAACTCTTGACTGCCCGTGTGGAAATTGGTGGGCACCCAGAGTTTAGGAAGGAAAACAATAAACTCCAAGTCAGTCATGTGACTGGTGTGAGAACTCAAAACAGTTTATTTATCTTTAAAATCAAAATAGAGGAATATTTTTTAAATTCTATTCGCAATGCTTTTAAAAATGAGACTACCATAAGACCTCCTTCCACACACACAATGCAAACGCAGACTTGGAGAAGATTTCTCCTTATGATAGCCGAACATGCTTGATACGCATTAAAATCAAATCAATTTTGATATTATTATTAGTGCATAGTGTAGAAAATTCATTTCGAAAGTAGAATATAAATCTTAGCCAGCATAGGTACCATTATATTATGCCTACTATAGCTACTTCCTGAGGAAGCAGGTTCTACAACTAAAACCGTACAAGTTTCGTATTGTTTCTTTAGATTTCCAACAAATGGTCAGGCCAAGGAACTTCCAATTGCCACATGAGAATGCCTCTGGAAAGACATCCCCGAGAACCAAACCGGAACTCTGCCAACACAAGGCCGGGTTACCCCTAACTGGGTAACTACTGACACGAGCACGCCATTCCCCGATCGTAAACGACCTTTCTCACGGGATCCCGAAAACCAACAACCACAAAGTAATAAATTCGTAGTAACCACATAGGTTAAATATCTGGGCTCCATACCATGATACAACCTCTATCCAGAAGGAAATGTACATACCCTAAAGGGTGCTACCCCTCATAACCTTGCCGCATCTTTCCTGTTTTGACCATTTCCGGGGTGTGAGGTTCGACGAAGTCACGTCCACAAAAACATACTTTATACAAAAGCCATGCTTTGGGTCAACAAATGATCAACACAATGATCACTAAGATAGACGATCAAATAAACGATCCTATCACAATAATCAACACAATGATCATTTACAGCAACACTCAGCATGTCACATTACCAAATTGGGAATATATCGCTGATAACTTCAACTATATAACCTCTGAGCTCGTACGTCTCAGAGAAGGGTGTTAAGCTAAAAGAATAAATTCTTCGCCACCAACAGAAATATATTTGAAAGAAATCGGCTTTATATCTCAACTTGTAATGTCAGACACACAATCCATACAAGTCTGTTCCGGGCTCGAACAAAACCGAAGGCACTTACAAAGAAGTCCTTGCAATCCGGATATTCACAATCCTGATCGGATTTCCCATCACTTAGGGAGAACTCTATACCGGAGCAACTCGGTGCAGAGTAAATCGACAGGTATCCTATCGCTCTCGCAAATACCGGGTCTTCAACACCGATCTTCAAATGCAATTATAACGATGTATCACATATTCGGAATGGGTTATACGACCCCATGGTCCTTTCCCGGTTAACCCGAATAGTGAGCGCTTATTCAAAAATAAGTGTGGCATTCAAATTCAATCAAATCACATCAAATACCCATTCAAAGGGAAATATTGATAGTCGGTTATTTAACTATCAATGGATATGCATACATCACCAGTTTCCAAATAATTTTCCAAATTATTTATTTTCCAAAATATCTTTACAAGATATATAATTTCAATACTTCAAAAATAAATCAATATTTATTTTTAAACAAATTCCACTTTTCATTTATAAATTCCTTAGTGAATTTATATTCCAAAATATTCATGCATATACGATTTCAACTATCCATTTTCAATTTATCTTCAAAAAGATAAATTCTAAATATCACTTCATATTGGAAAACAATTCCATACTTATTTATCCATAAGTAATTCAGAATTTTTATTTATTTTTCAACACTTGGAAAATATTCAATATACTTCAATCGAAATTAAGTATATATTTCATTCTTTAAGGAAATCATTCTCTTAAACATATTTATTTGGGCCAAAACGAATGTTGCGTAAAACATCGTTACGACAACCCAAAATCACTAGTATAGGGATTCGAAATTAAAATAGATATATAAATCCCAATACTATACAAATCATTTCCTTTCGGAAATCATTTACTATAACAACAGTGTTATAGTCCATCATTTTCTTTTATTTCTCGAAAACGTTTATTTCAACAATAAATGTTGAAATCTATGGTTTCGAATCTCAACACATTTTAAAACATCGTTAGATCGTTTTAAATTCTATTTCAAATATCACATTCAAAACAATTACTTTAACATCTTATTCACTATTCAAAAACGTGAATATACTACGTTAACACATTTCATCCTTTTATACATTTTATTTAAAAGAATTATTCACTATTCAAAAACGTGAATATACTACGTTAATCAATTTCATTCTTTTATACATTTTATTTCAAGGGATTATTCACAGTCAAAATCGTGAATATAACTCCATTAATAGGTTACAACAATTTACTTATCAAAATAAGTCATTGCGAATTTATAAAACAACGTTTATAAATTCCATTTCTATTTATTTATAAAAACTTCCTTTTTATAAATCTCTTTATTAGCTTATTCGATTTATAATTTTAATTATAAACCAAAAGTCCAAATTATAAGTCAAACACTTATAATTTATTTATTTGCAAAAATCGTTCCTTTGAACTTTACAAATTTTATAAACCTACTGTTTATAAAATTTCCATTTATAACTTCACCGTTATATAATTCTATAAATTTCATTCTTATAACTTCACCATTTAAATTCTATAAATTTCATTCTTTAATGAAATTCATTTTCACTTCATTCAAGCACTTATAAAAACTCGTTTTATAATGTCTATATTTCAATTTATAAATATCCATTTATAAATCTCTTAATATAAATCACTTCATATTATTCTTTTAAAACGTCTTTAATCTCCTTTATTATTTCACCATTTTGATTTATAAAATAATCAAATTTTTATAAATCCTATATTTAAACTTTTCACAATAATTCTAAAATATCTCGATTAAACTATTTTATAAACTCAATAGCATCATATTCTCAAAAAAATCAGTTTTTAACTATATTTCTCAAAAATCATAATTTTTATAACTTAAAAATTATAACGTTTATTTATTTATAATGGATCAATTCCAAAATATAGTATATCCTCAAAAATCACTTTTAAAATTATTTTAAAATTCCAAATTTGGTCCAATGATGCTACACACCAAATAGTCAATCACGACTACAACGATATCATATATCAATATGAAAATCCATCAAATATCAAAATATCTGAAATCAAATAAAAACTGTTGAGGAATCCAGTTGGATCCCTCCAACCTGTTTTCCTGCATCCAAAAACATTAGCACAATACCAATTTCGCTCCAGTACGAAATTATCGCGGTATATGTTCTTATTAAATATTATCCGCTTAATAACAGCGCAATAGGGTCTCATCCGCTAAAAAATACGGGAAATCAATCAACTGCAATATATACATATGCCAATATATATATATATATTGATATTATATATAATACCAATTTCACTGTTTATGAAATATTCGCGGTATATGTTTTTATTAAATAACATCCGCTTACTAACGGCGTATAATGTCTATTTTAACAATCAATAGATATCAATCAACATTCAAACATGCATTCAAATATTTTAAATCTAACTATTTAAAATAAAATCGAAACTGATTCGATTGAGTGAGAAATTCTCACCTTGATTTTATTTCCGTTTTAGCGATTTATTTCGAATAAAATTAAACGGACGTTTAATTTTACCCAAAATTCTCACTAACTCCAAACGACTCCAAACCAACTCCATCGCGTAGTGCTCGTCCATACGATTCCAACGCAACTGGTTTCACGCGTTTTCGACCTCGTATGAAAAAGATATTGAGTTTTGAAGTTTGTACACGATTTTAATAACATTTTACAACATAAATAAACTAATTTTATACCTAAGCTAATCCTGGCCGTGTGATCTGCATCCAAGGCCTCACGTTGTTCTTCTCCAGATAACACGAATGAGGCCGAACCCAATCAAAGGAATTAGGGTTAGGAATTCGAGCCACCACACGCCACTTGAACATGATCAGCTTGCTCCACGTTGAAGGCCTCACCCACGTGCACCTCCGCCCCCAGACCGCACCCACTCGGCCTTGTCTAGCTCCTCAAAAAGCGTGCGTGAACTGGCACGGTCGGCCCCCCATTTCTCCCCCTCCGATGCTCCAAACACGATCAACTCCGTATGGATCTGAAGCCCTCTCCATCCTCTACAACCTTGCAGTTGAACACTTCGCCTAATTGTCGATGGATTGTGAGTGATTGAGGGAGGAAGTGGAGATAATTTCTGGCCATCCATTTGTTAGGTGGCGGCTAGGGTTTTAGTATTAGGTTTTTTTTTTTTCATTTGTGAAGGGTGGTGCATATTTATAGAGAAAATTCGAAACACTATTCATCCCGGAAATCCCGAACTCCGATTTACGCGCCGTAACCAGCGTTTCTAGGGTTTACCCCGCGTTCCGGACACAATGGAACAGGTTTCGGAAGCTAATTCGGAAGTATGTGCGAGTTATGGCTGTAAACGCTTAATTTGAATTAAACCGATTTAAGTCGATTTCTAGGCGTTTTAATTTGTACCGGACAAACGGTAAATCCAATTGACTTGAAATTTGAAACCATACAATAATATCACATTACGGATCCGATGAAACTGGTTTCGTCGAAATCCGAGACTTTTTGAAAAATGGCTATTTTAGCTCGCCAAATTTAAATTAAAAATAAATCGATGCGTTTCGAGCTGCCACGCTCAAACGGTAACTCTGATTGACATGAAAATTGAAATCCGGTAATAACTAACTATTACGGATCCAATGGAACTGGTTTCGTTCAATTCTGAGACTGTTCAAAAATTGGCTATTTTCACTAGTCGATTTAAATATTAAAATATTCAATTTTCACAAATTAACTTTTAATTCGATTTTAAAAGTTCTAAAATATTGTTCTAACTTCTATATGATCAAATAAAATTTTACAAATCATTTTCAATCATATTTAACTATATTTTCAATTATTTCCATAATTTAACATATTAAATTATCGATTTAATTATTCAATTAAATCCAAAAATTCAAATAAAAATTTATTCGACTTAAAAATTCACTTATTAATATTTAAAATTAATTAAATATTCAAATTTTAATTAATAAAAATCATGGGTCGTTACAATCTTCCCCACTTAAAAGAATTTCGTCCCGAAATTACAAGTAAGGAAAGTTATAGAATTTATTAATTTTCCCAAAAATTCATAGTTAAACTTCTTACAAATCTTTACTAAGTTTTCAAATCATACTTAGTTATCTTTTCGAAAACAACTACCATTGTTTAACTTTCAATTCCAAAATCAAAGTTAATGTTTTCAAAATTTTCCAATTTTCTCAAATTTTTTCTAACGCCTTAAATTTTCGGAAAAATTCGCCATAGTCTCCTTTGCGTGGCTCGATCCGAAAAAAAAATGACAGTATGTATATCACAAATATACATCTCATCAAGTAATGAGGCATCCCGTAGGGAAAAAAGTGTAAAAGTACGATATTTAATCCGAGATATGTACCTTATATTTTATTAGCGAGCATATACGGCTAATATAGCGCAAAAGCGAGCTCCAAATGCGAAGCAAACGCGATCCGCACCTACTAATCACTCAACAAACAACATGAGAATCATGCATATATGCAAATAATCTCAATATACAACATATAGCAACATAATAATTATATATGCCAACATAGCAAATGTATGTAAAACAACAAATGCAAACATCAACCAACTAACATCCATAACCAAATCGATATTCATTCATATTCTCATTTATATTCAATGAAATGGCTTTCACTTTAATCACATTTGATTCATTAACAGTGGATGTTCTTACTAACATTCATTCTCAATTAGTTTGCATTCACTAATTCATATTCAAGTTGGTTCACTTTCAATTCAAATTCAATTCTATTTAAGTTTCACTTAACTTCCAATTGAATTTCAATTACTTTAGCTTTCAATTTCATTAACTCAATTTCATTAACACTTAATGAATTATATACAATCAATTAACAATCATATATCAACCAATGTATATATAATTACAACCAAATTCCTTTACTTACAATTGGTTTAATTAAATTGATTTTCATTCAATTATTCAACTTTCTAATAACATTAGATTTTAATGAATTAACACTTATATTCATTATTTCATTTCAACTTAATTCACATTTAATTGATTAATAGTCAATCCATTCATTCAATTCTATTACAAAAGTTGAATTTCATTTATATAACTCAAGTTCATATCTATCACTTAATTTTATAATTTACTTTGATACTAATATCAACTTCATTCCATATCACTTAAGTTATATTCCATTTAACTTTAAATTCATTTTTACTTACAACTCATATTCATATATATATTCATATAGTTTCACTTCTCATATATATAAGTTTATTTCACAATTGTAAATCACTTTAATTATAATTCAATTCTTATAATTCTTTTTGCTTATACAATTATTCTTTTATTTAGATTATTCAAACAACTAAACAATCAACTTATTTTCACTTTAATAATTTTGAAAAATTATTTCTTTATATATAAAATATACTCAAGGTAAAATTATTTCGTTTACCCAATTTAAAACAATATTATGTCGGTTTATCTTGTTTAAGAGTTTAGAAACTCCTATCTACGATAGTTAGCTAGACTACATCGACTGGAATCTATAAACAATCAACCGATAAGTCAACACAATATAAAACAATTTATATTCACTAACAAATACGCTCTCATAGCTATTATTACATTCAACTCATTCTAGAGTACTGCTAACTCTATCTCTAATGAATAATACCCAACAGAACCATGGTTGTCGCTTAACCATAAGCTCCGATACCAAATGTAAAGACCCGTAAATCCGTACTCCTTGAATAGACACTAATCTCCTTTGTTTAATTCAAGATGAACGAAAATACGAACCCTTAGGGGTTTTAAGAAAAATTTAAGAAAAGAAAAAGTAGAAAGAAGAGAGAAAATAGAGGGAAAAGATAGAGAAGAAAACAGAAAATAGGACGAAGAGAAGATAGAAAATAGAACATTTTAAAATAGAACCGAACAGAAAACAACAGAACAACATCAGAATCTCACAATTCGCAGCGGAACAACATATAATAATAAATGAATAATCTTTAAACAAAGAACCATATCAGTTATTACATTACATCACATTACATTACATCATATCATCAGAGTGTACAACAACATACGACATCAAACAGCGGAAAAAGAAATACTATATAAATAATACGCCATGCCATCCAGCTTGCCTCCAGCAATTCCAGAATATCCAGAATATCCTGATAAACCTTAACTCTTGACTGCCCGTGTGGAAATTGGTGGGCACCCAGAGTTTAGGAAGGAAAACAATAAACTCCAAGTCAGTCATGTGACTGGTGTGAGAACTCAAAACAGTTTATTTATCTTTAAAATCAAAATAGAGGAATATTTTTTAAATTCTATTCGCAATGCTTTTAAAAATGAGACTACCATAAGACCTCCTGCCACACACATAATGCAAACGCAGACTTGGAGAAGATTTCTCCTTATGATAGCCAAACATGCTTGATACGCATTAAAATCAAATCAATTTTGATATTATTATTAGTGCATAGTGTAGAAAATTCATTTCGAAAGTAGAATATAAATCTTAGCCAGCATAGGTACCATTATATTATGCCTACTATAGCTACTTCCTGAGGAAGCAGGTTCTATAACTAAAACCGTACAAGTTTCGTATTGTTTCTTTGGATTTCCAACAAATGGTCAGGCCAAGGAACTTCCCATTGCCACATGAGAATGCCTCTGGAAAGACATCCCCGAGAACCAAACCGGAACTCTGCCAACACAAGGCCGGGTTACCCCTAACTGGGTAACTACTGACACGAGCACGCCATTCCCCGATCGTAAACGACCTTTCTCACGGGATCCCGAAAACCAACAACCACAAAGTAATAAATTCGTAGTAACCACATAGGTTAAATATCTGGGCTCCATACCATGATACAACCTCTATCCAGAAGGAAATGTACATATCCTAAAGGGTGCTACCCCTCATAACCTTGCCGCATCTTTCCTGTTTTGACCATTTCCGGGGTGTGAGATTCGACGAAGTCACGTCCACAAAAACATACTTTATACAAAAGCCATGCTTTGGGTCAACAAATGATCAACACAATGATCACTAAGATAGACGATCAAATAAACGATCCTATCACAATAATCAACACAATGATCATTTACAGCAACACTCAGCATGTCACATTACCAAATTGGGAATATATCGCTGATAACTTCAACTATATAACCTCTGAGCTCGTACGTCTCAGAGAAGGGTGTTAAGCTAAAAGAATAAATTCTTCGCCACCAACAGAAATATATTTGAAAGAAATCGGCTTTATATCTCAACTTGTAATGTCAGACACACAATCCATACAAGTCTGTTCCGGGCTCGAACAAAACCGAAGGCACTTACAAAGAAGTCCTTGCAATCCGGATATTCACAATCCTGATCGGATTTCCCATCACTTAGGGAGAACTCTATACCGGAGCAACTCGGTGCAGAGTAAATCGACAGGTATCCTATCGCTCTCGCAAATACCGGGTCTTCAACACCGATCTTCAAATGCAATTATAACGATGTATCACATATTCGGAATGGGTTATACGACCCCATGGTCCTTTCCCGGTTAACCCGAATAGTGAGCGCTTATTCAAAAATAAGTGTGGCATTCAAATTCAATCAAATCACATCAAATACCCATTCAAAGGGAAATATTGATAGTCGGTTATTTAACTATCAATGGATATGCATACATCACCAGTTTCCAAATAATTTTCCAAATTATTTATTTTCCAAAATATCTTTACAAGATATATAATTTCAATACTTCAAAAATAAATCAATATTTATTTTTAAACAAATTCCACTTTTCATTTATAAATTCCTTAATGAATTTATATTCCAAAATATTCATGCATATACGATTTCAACTATCCATTTTCAATTTATCTTCAAAAAGATAAATTCTAAATATCACTTCATATTGGAAAACAATTCCATACTTATTTATTCATAAGTAATTCACAATTTTTATTTATTTTTCAACACTTGGAAAATATTCAATATACTTCAATCGAAATTAAGTATATATTTCATTCTTTAAGGAAATCATTCTCTTAAACATATTTATTTGGGCCAAAACGAATGTTGCGTAAAACATCGTTACGACAACCCAAAATCACTAGTATAGGGATTCGAAATTAAAATAGATATATAAATCCCAATACTATACAAAACATTTCCTTTCGGAAATCATTTACTATAACAACAGTGTTATAGTCCATCATTTTCTTTTATTTCTCGAAAACGTTTATTTCACCAATAAATGTTGAAATCTATGGTTTCGAATCTCAACACATTTTAAAACATCGTTAGATCGTTTTAAATTCTATTTCAAATATCACATTCAAAACAATTTCTTTAACATCTTATTCACTATTCAAAAACGTGAATATACTACGTTAACACATTTCATCCTTTTATACATTTTATTTAAAAGAATTATTCACTGTTCAAAAACGTGAATATACTACGTTAATAAATTTCATTCTTTTATACATTTTATTTCAAGGGATTATTCACAGTCAAAATCGTGAATATAACTCCATTAATAGGTTACAACAATTTACTTATCAAAATAAGTCATTGCGAATTTATAAAACAACGTTTATAAATTCCATTTCTATTTATTTATAAAAACTTCCTTTTTATAAATCTATTTATTAGCTTATTCGATTTATAATTTTAATTACAAACCAAAAGTCCAAATTATAAGTCAAACACTTATAATTTATTTATTTGCAAAAATCGTTCCTTTGAACTTTACAAATTTTATAAACCTACTGTTTATAAAATTTCCATTTATAACTTCACCGTTATATAATTCTATAAATTTCATTCTTATAACTTCACCATTTAAATTCTATAAATTTCATTCTTTAATGAAATTCATTTTCACTTCATTCAAACACTTATAAAAACTCGTTTTATAATGTCTATATGTCAATTTATAAATATCCATTTATAAATCTCTTAACATAAATCACTTCATATTATTCTTTTAAAACGTCTTTAATCTCCTTTATTATTTCACCATTTTGATTTATAAAATAATCAAATTTTTATAAATCCTATATTTAAACTTTTCACAATAATTCTAAAATATCTCGATTAAACTATTTTATAAACTCAATAGCATCATATTCTCAAAAAAATCAGTTTTTAACTATATTTCTCAAAAATCATAATTTTTATAACTTAAAAATTATAACGTTTATTTATTTATAATGGATCAATTCCAAAATATAGTATATCCTCAAAAACCACTTTTAAAATTATTTTAAAATTCCAAATTTGGTCCAATGATGCTACACACCAAATAGTCAATCACGACTACAACGATATCATATATCAATATGAAAATCCATCAAATATCAAAATATCTGAAATCAAATAAAAACTGTTGAGGAATCCAGTTGGATCCCTCCAACCTGTTTTCCTGCATCCAAAAACATTAGCACAATACCAATTTCGCTCCAGTACGAAATTATCGCGGTATATGTTCTTATTAAATATTATCCGCTTAATAACGGCCCAATAGGGTCTCATCCGCTAAAAAATACGGGAAATCAATCAACTGCAATATATACATATGCCAATATATATATATTGATATTATATATAATACCAATTTCACTGTTTATGAAATATTCGCGGTATATGTTTTTATTAAATAACATCCGCTTACTAACGGCGTATAATGTCTATTTTAACAATCAATAGATATCAATCAACATTCAAACATGCATTCAAATATTTTAAATCTAACTATTTAAAATAAAATCGAAACTGATTCGATTGAGTGAGAAATTCTCACCTTGATTTTATTTCCGTTTTAGCGATTTATTTCGAATAAAATTAAACGGACGTTTAATTTTACCCAAAATTCTCACTAACTCCAAACGACTCCAAACCAACTCCATCGCGTAGTGCTCGTCCATACGATTCCAACGCAACTGGTTTCGCGCGTTTTCGACCTCGTATGAAAAAGATATTGATTTTTGAAGTTTGTACACGATTTTAATAACATTTTACAACATAAATAAACTAATTTTATACCTAAGCTAATCCTGGCCGTGTGATCTGCATCCAAGGCCTCACGTTGTTCTTCTCTAGATAACACGAATGAGGCCGAACCCAATCAAAGGAATTAGGGTTAGGAATTCGAGCCACCACACGCCACTTGAACATGATCAGCTTGCTCCACGTTGAAGGCCTCACCCACGTGCACCTCCGCCCCCAGACCGCACCCACTCGGCCTTGTCTAGCTCCTCAAAATGCGTGCGTGAACTGGCACGGTCGGCCCCCCATTTCTCCCCCTCCGATGCTCCAAACACGATCAACTCCGTATGGATCTGAAGCCCTCTCCATCCTCTACAACCTTGTAGTTGAACACTTCGCCTAATTGTCGATGGATTGTGAGTGATTGAGGGAGGAAGTGGAGATAATTTCTGGCCATCCATTTGTTAGGTGGCGGCTAGGGTATTAGTATTAGGTTTTTTTTTTTTTTTTTCATTTGTGAAGGGTGGTGCATATTTATAGAGAAAATTCGAAACACTATTCATCCCGGAAATCCCGAACTCCGATTTACGCGCCGTAACCAGCGTTTCTAGGGTTTACCCCGCGTTCCGGACACAATGGAACAGGTTTCGGAAGCTAATTCGGAAGTATGTGTGAGTTATGGCTGTAAACGCTCAATTTGAATTAAACCGATTTAAGTCGATTTCTAGGCCTTTTAATTTGTACCGGACAAACGGTAAATCCAATTGACTTAAAATTTGAAACCTTACAATAATATCACATTACGGATCCGATGAAACTGGTTTCGTCGAAATCCGAGACTTTTTGAAAAATGGCTATTTTAGCTCGCCAAATTTAAATTAAAAATAAATCGATGCGTTTCGAGCTGCCACGCTCAAACGGTAACTCCGATTGACACGAAAATTGAAATCCGGTAATAACTAACTATTACGGATCCAATGGAACTGGTTTCGTTCAATTCTGAGACTGTTCAAAAATTGGCTATTTTCACTAGTCGATTTAAATATTAAAATATTCAATTTTCACAAATTAACTTTTAATTCGATTTTAAAAGTTCTAAAATATTGTTCTAACTTCTATATGATCAAATAAAATTTTACAAATCATTTTCAATCATATTTAACTATATTTTCAATTATTTCCATAATTTAACATATTAAATTATCGATTTAATTATTCAATTAAATCCAAAAATTCAAATAAAAATTTATTCGACTTAAAATTCACTTATTAATATTTAAAATTAATTAAATATTCAAATTTTAATTAATAAAAATCCTGGGTCGTTACAATTAATATAAAAGCTCGAGTATATGAGGAATAAAGAGATGAAGAGGAGAAGGGGTTGGGACTGAATACATAAGTGGCTCAGCCCAAACCAAAGCCCTAAGTAAAAAGTAGCAAAATTCAACTTTCTCCAAACATATCGAAGCTTATACTCAAAATGGTCGCAAACGGCATTTTAAACTCAATGGGAGTGGTCCCGAGTCCTAATTAAACCGTATGCAAAAAGTAGCTTTTCGGACTAAATTCCGAGCACCGATAAAATATTTAAATATTAAAATCGACAAATATGCGGGTTGTTACACTTCTGTTTATTCAAAATCTCCCTTCCATATACGGAATTTATTTATTAGAATTTAAAACTATTATTATTCTTATCCAATTTATTCCTAATTTATTTAAATTCTTTATAATTATTTCACTTACAAATTCTCTTCATTTTATTTCAAAAATCCAATTATATATATCTTGATAAATTAGTGCACCGGAACATATTCAGGTAAACCATAGCATCCAATATTCCAATTGTCAATAATATTCATCACAGAATATAAAATAGTCACAATAGAGGGTATTAAATAATTTAAATGTTGAGGGATCCAGTTGGATCCCTCCAACCTGTGTTCCCTGCATCACAGATGTTAGCCCAATACAATATTCCAATCCCAAAATATCATACTATAGCACATTAATCATTTCAACCATTCAAACAATTATTTAAATTTATCAATTTAATTTTAAATTAAAATTCGGTTGAGTGAGATTAACTTATCTTTGCTTTTTGTTTGGCAAATCTGATCCAATCTCGACTTGTTCCCTTTTGGATTTTGACCTTGTATAAACATTAGGTGTTTTATTAATATTTGAGTCAATTGAACAATTAAATTCCCATTTGATAATTCAATTAACCACATATTTTATTATCTCTAACAAAATTTAATTTACTAATAATTTAAGTTTTAAACCAATTTCTTTTTAAATAATTTCTTAGCAATTAAAATAATTTAGATAAGCTAATTAAATAAATTAATCACCTTAATATATTATTTTAGAAACAACTAGTAAGTTTAAATGTGAATATGTATATTTTTTTATTAAAACTACATATTTACTTGTCGAAATAGATTACAGATCTCAAAAATCTAATTTTATATAACTTCATATATTTTCCAAATCTAAAAGTAAGTTAAAATATACATATACTTATATAACTTCCCACCTCGCATATTTTCAAAAATAAATTGACTAACTACCAAAATTAGTCGGCTAAGTGATTAAAATAAAGGGAAAAAAAGCTATACCCTGACGAGCACTTGCTGTCGAACGAACCCAAAATCAGAATCAACCCTTCCTCTGAAGTCTCAACAACCACCTCAATGCCTAGACGTCGCAGACCAAAACCCTAGCTCGAAGCTTTGGGTCGCGCGACATTCTGAGTCGAACACCCCATCGCTGCCTCCTTACGGCAAGTCCCCAATCGCGTCTCCTTCACCACAAGAGTACGACAACTCTCCACTCGAGCACAAGATCCACGAACCCCAAGCCCTAATCTTGCATTTCCCCCAAAATCATGCGCTTCACGTCCCAGGCGAACGCGAGATGACTGGCTCAAATTCGATACAAGAATGCGAGTCGAAGCGCGACCACTCTTTTTTTTTTTAGATGTACGAACGAATTCGTTTGCAGAAGGAAAAAGGGAAATGGAATTTTCGACTTCGTGAAATTGGCAGGGAAAGAGAATATGATATCGTTTCTGAAATCATATAGGAGAAACAGCTCGGCCATTGGAAAAAAAAATTCTCTCCTTTCGGCTGTTCAAACGAGAAGGAGTAGGAATTGATTTTTTTTAAAGGAGGAACGAATTGTAATGTCTTGCGTGAGAAGGCACTCTACGCTTTGAAAAGATGGAAGACGGCAGGACTTGACTTCTGACTTGAAAAAGAAAATATAAATTTTAAATATTGAAAATATCACGCTCAAGCAGCTTAAAATTTTAATCTCTTATCGAGACACTCCGCTAGGCGTTCCAAATGTTAAATCCCTATTCCGGACGCAACGGAAAAAGTTTCGAGTCCTAACTCGATCGTATGGGAAAGATAGCTTTCCGAATCGATTATTATCAATTAAATTTTCAATGCGTTTACATATCGTACGCTCACACAACAACTCCGCCCATACGAAATTTGAAATCCGATAATAATTCAATATTACGGACCCAATGGAACTGGTTTCGTCAAATTCCGAGACAGTGCCTCGGAAGGCTGTGTTTAATTTCAATTTAAACGATATATTTTTAAAACTGAACAAATCACTGCCAAATTAATTTTTAACACTTTTATTATCTTCAGTATTATCAATATAAATTTTATAAGCCTTCAAATTATTTTTAACAGGCTTAAAACTCCAGATTCAACATTTAACCCAACTTCACTTATGTAACTTAATAATTCAACTATCAAATAAATCGTGATATTCGTAATTCAAGTTAAAATTACTCTATTGAATACTTAAAATCAATTAAATATTTCGATTTAAATGATCAAAAATCTCGGGTCGTCACATGTATATTTTGTTTTTGCAGTATATATGTTTACCTCAGTATATAATATATATGTTATATATATAGAAGTTGCATATTTTCCCCTTCATGTTTGTATTATATTTTATATATATGTTTGTTTAGGTTTAAAATTTATAAAAACTCAAAACTGTTGTTTATTTGTATGTTATATGATCAGTTGGGTTTTGCTTTGTTGTTCTTGAAATAAGCTGCTATATTATAGCTTGCTTGTTTATATTTTTCTACTTACAGATTCAACATCTTTGATGAATACACAATATAAGTGGTTTCAGATCTTTATTATATACGTATGATTTAAAATTTAATATTGATTTATAATAAACACTGAGTCTAAATATATAATATGTATGTAAATTATTTATTGGTTCTCTATAATAGTTTATTTTATATATAGGCTATTTACGTATTTTTTTATAAGTATATGTATAATCATTTCAAATTATATTATGTAGATTTTTTGTTTATATATTTTTATTTAAAACAATGATTTTTAAATATATATATTTAATTTAATGTGTATTTAAATTAATATCGATTTGAAATAAATAATATATATATATATTCTGTTCTATCTAAATGATCCTGATTTATTTCATCAATTTATTATCTATCAGCTTTGTCCGTCAAATCCGTATTCATCTTACGTCGCTTTGAGATCTATTGTTGGATCAGTAGATAATCTAGATTATGACTCAAATCGTAGCTTGTCTTGTTATCTATTCTCTCTAGCCTCGAAAGGTGAGTAATCACTCATGATTAACGTTCTTACATTTATTAAATTTGATTTCAATTGAAACGACAATTGAAATATGTTGCTGTTAGTTATTTACATTGATATATATATATATATGTATGCTATATGTTCTCTTGTGACATCTGACACCATTGTTTGTTATTTATATTAATGATATATGCCTGTTACATTATTATAATATCTGTTATCACTCTGAAAGTTCCCTGTTAGTAAATCCACTATGGGTTAAAATAATACATACCTGAACGATCTGTAGAATAGGAGAAAATCATTATGGGTTGAAATGATAAACTCAAGTGATTTTCATTTGAATTAAATTTAGGATTAAGGGTTGAAATGATCTATACCCGTATATATTTAAATTACGGATTGAAATGATAACTATACGTATCACTTGACGATAAGATAGAAAATTATATGCAAACACCGTTGGTCTATATACATAAATATTTTAAAATGATTTCTATGGGTTTTGGAAAAGATAATTATGGTTAATAAATATTGATTTCAAGATATTATATATAAATGTATTTTATAAGTTTAAATTCTTGATTTTAAATTTATATGTTTTGAAAATTTTAAAATTATAAGTTAGTTTTGAAAATATAAATTTTAGGATTTACTTATAATTTTACTATTTTAAATATGTACAAATTAGTTTATTATAAAATAAGTTTGATAATAAGATTTCATTTAATAAAGTTTGATTTAATTAATAAATAATATATTTAAGTATTTATTTAAATTATATTTTTAAATATATTTTTATGATGATTTTATAAGTTAAGTTTGGGAAGATAAATTTGGATTTATTTGAAATTGTATTTAATTAAGAATTTATTTAATTAAATCGATTTGAAACTTATGGAATTTGATATTTTTAAAGGATATGATCTTATAACGTGATTTGGTTTAAGGTGATTAAATGAATATATCAGGTCTAAATAAATGAAAGGAATATTTAGTTATTTGAAATTTGAAGTTTTATTTAAATGTTATTGGATTTATTAAGTAAATATTTCAAAACTAATAGTAAATTGAATTTGATATGTGTGTATATATATATATATAATTATCAAATTTAGTTTGAAATTGTGGAATATTTAAAGCTTTGAAATATATCGAAATTGAAATGGTCTATTTTATGGTTCAAATCTGTATCTGAAATCGATATAATTTAAAGTGGTTTATTGAGAAACTGAATTTAGTTGAAATTGATGAATTGAGATTGAATTAAATAGAATTTTGAAATTTGAGTTGATTTGAATCGATTTGTGAAATTTGAGGAAACTATTTTAATATATTAATTATTTTAATATAATTTCTTTCAACTCATAACCATTTTATATAAACTATTTATTTTATAAAATTGTTTATTATTAATATCTAAACTGTTCAAGTGGGAAGCTATGTTTCAAAGTGTTACCATTTCCAAATGGTTATAATTTCTAAGTTTTATAATCTCTAAAGTGTTATAACATTGAAAGTTCTATGATTTTGGAAATGGATATATTTAGAGTGAAAATTGATATCGTATTGATATGCTTTTGAAATGGATATGATATTTTGGTTGTGAAGCATAAATTATTTTGGAAAGGCGACGGTGTAATAATGACATTTGGTTGTTAATAGCGTATAGTACTGTAGAGTAGATAGTTTTACGGATCCTTAGAGGATGGTTATCCCAAACATTCTTTGAGTTACTTATATTTCAGGTGATATTTCATTTGAGTTGGATTTATTGATATAAGAATGTTAATCCTGAATTGAGTGTTTTATGTTTTGCTTTACGCTCGGGTCAGACTGAGTATCACAACATTTGAGACTCACCTTTGGAGTTGAGCTTCGCTTGAAGATCTATCTACCTATTCAGCTTGTAGTTATTCAATTGATTCCAGTGATGCATTTTGATCTTTTACTTGACTATTGTATTTGAGACTTCTGTTATATCTTATTTAACTCTATTATATATATAATAGCTTCATGAACTACGATTCTTTTTTCCTATTGCATATTGTATATTACTTTGTGTATGTGATTCTGTGATTTATTTATTTACTGTATATGCTGAGTTTTTCGAAATATAAATTAACAATCTGGTATTTTGAGCAATTCGAATCTGGCATGTGTGGATGCGAATGGTTGAAAATATTGGGTCGTTACGCTCCTAGCCTTGGCTTAGTTAAAATTCTATGATTCTTGATTTCGAAGATAGAGGAAAATCTACTCATCGCCTTTTAGTGCTAAATATAAGATGACTTACTTTCCATAAATATGTCAACATTTTGGCCCTATTTATCATATTCGTTTTATGTTACATAATGACTCGACAAAGAAATCCCTTTCATAGACAAAGTCTTTAAAATAATCAGAAACCAACTTCATAAACTTATTTATAGTCTTCGATTTAAAACAGTACTTTTCATTGGTTAGAAATGAAGCCATTCAAGTTGGAGTATTATTACCTCCCAACCTTGACTCAACATTTACTTCTAACTTTCAAATAGAAACAAGTTTCCATACCTCAAGGTCTCGAAAATAGAATCCAAAAGTCCTAATATTACTGTTATTGAAATATTTTCCAAAATTACATATTTAGACCAAAGTTTAGTTTAAAAGGAAACAGCTTCCCATTTTAAAAATAAGCACATTTTACTTGATACATTCCAAACCACTTTAAACATCTTCCCTTTTTAAAAGTGAAAAACTTATCTATAGAAAATAAAGTGTTATAAATCAACTTCCTTTTCAACTTCATAAAACCATGTCCTATAGCAAAAATGTTATAGTCCATGTTCTGTTTCATTTTCGTGGAACATTTATTAATAATGGTGTTGTAATCCATGCTTCCTTCCTCTTTTAAAATTACTTTTAAAACTCTTTAAAACAAGTTTGGAACTTATATTTAAAATATCCCCTTTAAAGATGGTCACTTTAAAACAAAATTTTACTTTTGAAACACAGCGGTTTCCTTTAGAAAATTCACACCTCTTGTTTTAGTAATTAAATAAATTCTTAGAACATATTTAAAACTTCAAACTACCTTTTCAAATACTTATACCACTTCTATAAGCACATTTGAAAAGACTCTTCAAAGTATCTAAAGTAGATAACTATTTCATACTTTACTAAAAATATATATTTCCAAACTGCATCCATAGCGACTATCACTATATGGACCGTAACTTTTTAAAACTTGTTTTGTCAAACAGAATAGCTTTTAAATTCATTCCTTCTATGTTTTAAACCACTTCAATAACTTTGTAAAAAGATTTTAAAATAAAGTCAGTTTCAAAAATCATTTCAAAACACTTTAGAAAATAAGTGGTAAATCACTTAAAAACGAGCACGAGATTTCAATATCGCAATAAAACCAACAACAAGTAGGTTAACTATAACTAAGCAACATTGACTTTCCATATATCCAAACATTTACATGACCAATAATATACGTAAATAAAAATCAATAGGGCAGGGAATCTTTAAAGATCCCTCTATAAAATTTCTATTCTTCAAAGTGCTTCCATAGCGATCCATTCGCTATGAAGACACTTCAACTTCCATTCATTTTGCTTATTTCATCTACAACATAATGGTTATTTTTGTTATCCACTTTGAAGCAGGAATCAACAAAAAACAACTGTCATAAACACATTACAACATATACATACAATACTATAGATTATCACTAATTACTACAACATTTTGTCAACTATAAAACAATTTTGAAATGAGATATCTCACTTTCAAGCTCTCCAAAACTCTTTTAAAAAGCTGCTACTTCATTCCACAATCTAACAACTAATACCACATCACACTATCACCTTGTAGGCTCGGCCAAAGCCCTTCCTTAGCCCCCAAATGCTCACACGCAAACCCCCACTTCCCTTAATTGCTCATTCCCCATGGCCTAATTTGGGAATTTGGGTTCAATTTTGGTGGAGGTGGTGCTAGCTAGTTAGACCAAAGGCTATGGAAGAAGTTTGAGAAGAAAAGAAGGACTTTTGACTTAGTTTTCAAAATGGAGAAGATGAAGAAAAAAAGAGAAAATGGAAAAAAAAGGAAGAGTACGAAAAATGGAAATGAAAGTGAAAAAGTAAATAGTGTGTGTTCTTTTATAAAAATTGAAAAGTAGTAAATTACTAAACTAACCTTCCTTAAAATAATATACTCCTTTCCTTTTAAAAAAACCACTACCCTTTACTAACTTGTGCAATACACTTCCCTAGACACTTGGAATTACCACCTTCTTTTACTTAAGTTCTTTCAGTATATGTAGTGCTTTTAATATTCTTACACTTATAATAAGAAGGAAAGGTCTTTTCCTTACTTTATTACTTTAATTAATTACATTTTTAAGTCCTTTAAGTATACTTACTTTTACTAATTATTTTTACTCGATTAAATCACTTCTTATATGTATAAGTGTCTGTTACAAAAATATACATATGTGTGCAATAATGTTGCAACAACTTTCGTTCGATAAAAAGACAAAAATCCAAAAAACGATTTTCGATCATATTTTCAGTTTTCCAAAACTACTTATTTTTGTAAACAAAATTTAAAAATGAGTTTACTGTCATTACTTATCTGTTAAAAGAGGGTTATTTAACCCTTAAAATCCATTGATTAAATATTTAAAATTTATCAGACATTCGCAAATCAATGCGTTAAAACTCTGCATGATTGCATGATTGCATGAATAGTCACGGATTGTAAGAATAAAACCTATAGATCTATATCATGGATTGGTATATCAAAAAGTATAAAATAAGTCCTAATAGACTAAGATCAATTCTCTTAATGAAAGCACCGAAATGTTTATACCAAAAAGTGGCATAAACACCTAAAGATAAAACATAGAACAATTAAATAAAGAAAGCAAATTAAAACGAGGGAAAATAGGACACATAAGATTGGTCCGACTAATCGTTGCCTTTGACCATTTAACTTTGTTAATGATTTTGATAGTCGTTCGGATAAATTATTCTTAAGGATCGGTGATAATTCCTCAAGATTACAAGAGTGATTTGACAATTTGTAAACAACTAAAAAAACTCCCAAATCATGCCCTTATCCTTCTATTTGTATATGTAGGTTGCTAAAATTCTCTCAAACATGTTCAGGCCATGTTTTCCACTTCCAAGAAGAGTCGTGCTAAGAAGATCATGGCAACATCAGCAATATTCAAGGATTGATACCAATCTATGCTTAGGGATCGGTACCGACCCATGAAATTGCCTTCGTGACCTCTTCCATGATCTTGTGGAAGTTCAACATGCTTGTGTCTTTGACTCTCTTATTTTGTTTGCTTTGCTAAAGGCTTGGATCTGAGTGAATTACTTGGATTGGGGGTAGGACTATAGTATTCGACTTATGTCTTGATGGAGGCAGTTGATATGAACTTATGACTCATCCACCATAGCATATAAATAATCACTAACACCTTAACTTGGCAAAACATTGGGAAAATGAATATTTTAGGATGCTTTCAAGGATCGTATCGAACCCTGTTAGGGATCGGCACCGATCCGTACATTTCGCTTCTTGGGCTTCAATCTAGTTGCTCAAGAGATAAGAGATGTGCACGACCATGCTTAGAGACTTTGTTATCTTTTGAGCTTGATTCATTGATTGTACTTAGCATCTGAGCTTGGTAGTCATGATTTTGGACTTCCTGTCTTGATGACTTTCAAGCTTGAATGATCGGGTTCTTTCGATTATCGGGTTCTATATGAATTCACTAGGATGTGGGTGTTTGTGCCACTTTTTAGAATAAAAATATATATTATTTAGTACATATTATAATAATATGTGTATATGTATATTTTAATAATATTATATATATTATATATTCATATAGATATATATATATATACACATGCATATTTAATATTTTCATATATATATAATTATTTAAATAAAATTAACATATAATTATATATATATATAATATTTATACAAGTAACAAGTTTAAATATATACATAAATTCGGACAACTTACAGTACATATTGGATGAGCTAACATGTTCGATGCGATATAAATCCCAACATCTATACATGATCATGTTATACCTTGCATGGGATTACATGTTACACATGCACACACATACTGTATATGGTACATATGTGTATATTTATATAGGTTAAAATATAAATTAAATAAAACTATATTTTTATTAATTTAAATAAAATAAGAGATTTTTATTTAAAAAAATTAGAAATATTCTAAATAAATTAGACTTCATAGTTCATATAAGGGAATCCAATAGCCAAATCATAAAGTCTGTCAGGAGTCCGAAAAGCAGTCTTTTGAATAATATCCTTGGTTACAAGCAACTCTTGGAATCCGATAACCAAATCAAGCTGTGAGAACACCTTAGCTCCTATTAATTGATCAAAAAGATCGTCTATATGGGGAAATGGGTAATGATTCTTCTTTATCAGCTTATCCAACTCCCAATAATCGAAGAAAAGCCTCAAAGAATCATCGCCTTGCTGGCAAAGACAGCTGGTGCTACCCACTTTAAAATTATCCTCCTAATGAAGCCCTTCTCCAATGACTCATTTACCTACTTGTTCAACCGACATCTCTCCTTCGAAGCCATATGCCTTAAGGATAAGGCAACAGGTCTGGCGTTCTCCACAAGATAAATTAGAAACTCGATCTCTCTCTAGGGTAGGAAACTGGTAACCGTGGAAAAGACATCTGGGTAATCTCTAACTACAAGCACTGAATATAACTCATCATGTGATAGGTCTAATGATTATAGGCAACTCAACATAACCGAACCTCTAACATCATAATAACCTCTAACCTGCATCCACTATAACAACTTCCTATCACAATCTAGAATAGCCACATATATTGTCATCTAATCCATGCCCAATATCAACCTAACCCAAAAAACCTTAAGACAAAAGCATTGCGGTCGAACTTGACTTGCAAAATAAATAATTTCAAACCCCTACATATCATAGATAAATAAGCTGATCCTCCTACAATGTTTAACACAACTATAGGTTTGTAACTATGCTAATGTCTAAGTGTAACTCATCCGTGAGTCCACTCGATATAAAAAGTATGATGCCCCCGTGTCAAATAAAGTTACGAATGGATAAACCAGATAGAGTTAACACAACTTCAATCAGGACCTTCTTCCCCTTATATGCAGCTGGTGGCATACTCGAGCTAGGTGTCTCTTCCAGTGCATAAGATGGGACCACTTGGGTAGAGGTCTTTCGAGGTGCTAGACACTTCCTCCTCATGTGCCCGAGTTGATTGCAATTGTAACACTTGGTCTTTGAACCATCTACCTTGCACTCCTTCGTAAAGAAGCCTTTCTTTCTGCACTTTGCGCAATGCATATTCTGCTTCTTGATCTTCCTCTTGGGTCCAAATCCTACCTTGTGTGATTTTGCTGGGGTGCCTTTCCTCCAATATTCTTAGGTTTTTCCTTTACTTAATCCTTGGAGACAGTATTCAGCAACACCATCTCCACTAAACCCTCATATTTGCATCCATGGGAATATGGCTTAGAGCTAAAACTTGAAGGGGTTTTTCGGCCTTCAGCAAATTTCAGAGCCTTTTTATGTGGGATATCATCCCAAACGTAGCCAACTTGTTGAATTAATTGATATAATCCTTTACTGACATATCTCCTTACTTCAGATGAATAAACTTCTCTAACTGCACCCTTTCTTCAGCTTTAGACGAAAACTTCATCTCAAAACGTCACCTAAACTCCCCCAGGTGATATCCTCCCTATTGGTCTCAGTCCCAACAACATCTCACCAACTCAGGGACTCCCTGTAGATGCTAAGTAGCAAGCTATCTCCTCACATCATCCCTCAGACCTATGAATCCAAAAATCTTCTCGCATGTATGAATCCATGTCCTTGAATCCACGTATGATTTTATCCCCGTGTATAGCTTTCTTCCAAGACATGCAAATCCTTACACAACTTAGCAAAATCGACGGAAGCTACGTAGGCAGGAACTACACCTAGTGCTTGCTTCGTTCGTCCTCTATTGGGATTAAGCTTGGCTTGTCTCATTGCTTGAAGATATCAATGGAACCAAATCGTGACATTCACTCCCCGAATCTAAACCGCGTTGCCTGAGCTTAGTCACTCATCTTCCATCTGTGATTTAGGAATGTATCAGTAACTTTTCACATATAGCATTACAAGAATAAGGTAAAGGTTATTCACGTTATATTAATATAAAATATTTTGAAAATCTTTTATATATGCATACATACATAAATAAATATTTTGGAACTCATTTTGAAAACTTTTCGAAAAAATTTGAAAACCCATTTTTTTCAAAAACTTTTCAAGTATGTTATCTCAATACATCCCTATCCCATAGGAACTATGAACCTAGGCTATGATACCAATTGTGGCAACCTACACCTTTCGACAAACCAATTCAAAGACTAAGGCGACTTTCAGACTCGCATTAGTGTCGAAAAATAAGAGCTGTCGGGGTATTTGAAAAATTTAGAGACTAAGAAATACAAATATGATATAAGATATACAACACTTTCAGAAATCACAATGGAGGGAAATAAAATATAAATATAGAAAATATTCATCTCAAAAAACATTCCAAAATATAGTCTTAGAAAAACAGTATGCAGTCAAATACAGAGTACACAGAAATACAACTCATAGACTGATAAATACCGAATAAGATGAAAATTACATGGAGTGTAAAATAAAATGATAAGAAACTCTAGTGATGACCTCGCCTTGCCACGTACTGCACTCGAGCCTATCACCTGCTTCCCTGCCCTCTTATGGTGGGGGAAAAAGGAGAAGGGGTGGGTCATAAAAAAGTCAGGTGAATGAGTACACTATTAATATATATGTGTGTGTGTGTGTGTGTGTGTGTGATTATATGCAGTTGACTTTAATTCTACTATGTGTGACCTAAGGTGCTCTATAAGTATGCATGTATTACTAGGGTTCTTTACTTAAGGGGTTGTTACTTGATACACACATACACTAACAACTTGCGCAGGCTTCTACAAGGAACGAACTACAGATCGAACTTAATAACTAATGATGGCTAATTGCTGTTAGAGCTTCTCCAACATTGGACCATCCTATAATTGAAACGACCCGGAATTTTGGGCAATATAAATTTAATAATCTGTATAAATAATTTAACTGGTTTGATAATTTTTTCTTTATAATTTTAATTTAAACTGATAAATTTATTCTTTTTATGGATAATAAATATTTAATCTGATAATTGTGATCAATATCTTTCTAACAATTTAAAATGGATAAGATTTATTTTTCAAAGTTAATGAAATTTTATTCTATTTATAATATATACATTTGATATATATTGTGAATAGGAATATCTTTTGTTTTAAATAAAAGATTAAATTTCTGAATTGTAATATTTATGTTTGCATATGTTATAATTTGAGTTATTTTGAAATTTAATTAAATCAATTGATAATTTATAATGTATGAATATTGTAATTTTAAAGCTTTGTTTTAAATTGAACATTTTTCAAAAGTTAATTAAGATTTATTCATTTGTTTTCAAAGTATAAGATTTGTCATTTATTTTAAATATGATAGTTTAAAAAAAAGATTTAAACATTTTATTTTGCTTTCTTTTAAAATGCTAATAAGATACATGTATAAAGATTTTATACTTGTATATTTATTTAAGAATTCAAAGTTTATTAACATAAAGACATTTCATAATACAAATATTCATATTACATAGACATAAGATATAAATATTATTTTTATAAGGTTTTAAAAGCAATTTTGTAAAGGTCTTTAACACATGTAAGAGGATTAAGCACATGGAATGACATTTGTTCAATTTAAAGACAAATGGCAATATAATTCATTTTATTTTTTAATAAGTGTTTTAAGAAGAAACTAGTTTTTACAAACTCTATTTCCTTTGTCTTCTTTTTCTTATCTCAAACCAGAATTTTTCTCAAATCTGAAATTAAAATCCAAAAGTAAATGCTGAATCAAAATCTGAAACTAAATTTACAAGCAAAGTTCTTCACAACAATTGGATCTACAACCTTCAACCTGTTTTGAAGATCAAAGCTGCATTTTTCAAAGCTGCAACTAAAAAAAAAAGTAAAACCCGCAACATCAATTTGTATCTGCAATCAACGGCAATTTCAACCTGTAATGCTAATGGAAATCAACAGCATAATTAAAAAACATGCATGGACTCATCTTCATCAGCAAAGCTAAATTGATCTGCAGTTGTTCAAGCCTGGATATCAAGAACCTGCTCTACCTTTCAATGTGGTGAGTAAATCATTTTTTTTTAAAACAATTTTGGTTTAACTTATGATTGAATTGAAGATGCATGTGGTTAAATATGCTTGATGATTGAAAATTTGTTATTTGAATGCGTAATAAATCTGTGAACCTGTAATGAAAATGGAAGTTCTGTTATTTAACAGATCTAAATTTTTCCCTCTTAGAATTTAATAACTTACACTTTGATCATTATTAGCTTTGAATTTTTGAATAAAAGTTGTTTGTAAGTGATTAATGATGACTGTAATATAGTTTCTATAATTTTTATATTTACAGATAATTTTTAAAATAATTGACACAGTGAAACATTTATATATGATAAAAATCAACTTATTAAATTTTGGATTTGAATTACATGATTGTAACCATGTCAGCAAATAATGAATTTAGGAGTTAATATCAAAAAATTTAGTTGACAAATTGATTAGAAATTTGGTTTTGTTCGAAAAGGGGGATTTGGCAATTGCCGATTATCCATACATTGAATTGGTGTGAAATTTGGATCGAAGCTTTTTTGTAGGATGAAGATGATGGGAAAATTGCTATATAATTTTTACAATGTCCTAATTGATCGTATTAGATTAAAGTAGGGTTTTAAGCTTGTTTTTTTCTGGGCTTTACTGTTGAGGTGGTTGCGACAAGGGTGATGTGCCGGAGGCGATCGCGAGGAGGGGGATGAAGGTGAGGAGTTATGGTGGTGCTTTGGAAGGGTTACCGGAGTTTATGGCGGCGAGTTCGTCATTGGCGGTTGGGTTTTTGTGGTCGTGACTGTGCAGTTGTTCGAGCTAAGGGGTTCGTTTTTGACTCGCGTGTGGTTTGATCGATCTGGGTTCACATTCGTGCTCGCGAGTGATTTTGGGACTATGGTGGGTCGTCGCGATGGACGATGGAGGCCGGCGGTGAAGGTGCATGTGCACCGTGATTGGGTTGTGCACTGGGAAGTGTCAGGTTGGGGAAGATGAATGGAGCTCAGAGGGATGTGTGTGCGCGACTCGGGGGCGACTCGAAGATTTTGGAGTTGGGTTTGCTTCGGGAAGGGCACGAGTGAATTGAAAGTTTTACTTGAGAGTTCTCGGCTTGCTTCTGTAGTGTCAAATGCAGACTTTATTTGTTGTATTATTAAAAAAAAGGATGAAGTTTAAGTTAGAGAACAAGTTTATTAAAGGAAGTAAGATGTAAAGTTAGACTTGTTGATTTAAAATGAAAGTAAACCAAACGTTTAAAAGTGAAAATTAATTTATATTTTTAATTTAAAAATGTTTTAAGATGTTTGAATTTTAAAAATAATTATCTTAATTAAATTTAAAATTCAAATTTATAAGAGAATTTTAATTTAATTATTAAATCAAAGATTTAAGTTAAAGTTTTTAAACAATGATTAAAAACAGAATTTTCAATTTATATTGAATTAAATAAGTTTAAAATTTGACAATTTAAAGTGTTTTAAATTTGAATAATTAACTTAAGAATGCTTATTTGTTAATAAATTAATTTTAGTTCAGATTTATGATTTCTTAATTAATTGAAGATTTAAAAATATAAGAAGTTAATTATTTAATTAATTAGTTAATTGTTTATTTAAATTTATATAATCACTTAATTATGGATTAATTAAGTATAATTACTTAATAAAGTAATTAATGGCTAATTGTTGAATGTAATTAAGAAAGTTAATTACTTATGGAAGTAATTAATGGCTATTACTTATGGAGTACTTAGTTGAAGTGATTATTGGTTAATCACTTGATGATATTAATTAAAGAATTGATTAATATAATTGTTTTAAAGATAATTAATTATGAAGTAATTAATTAAAGGATTAAGGATTACTTAATAATGGAATTAATTATTTGTAAGGTAATTAATTAAGAAAGTTACAAAGATTTATTAATGGAAGTAATTAGAGATAATTACTTATGTAAGTAATTAAGAGTTAATTACTTAATTATTTAGTTAACTAATTAATATGATTAATTAATTAATGAATGAATTTAATTTAAGATTAATTACTAAGTGTAATTAATTAAAATTGTAATTAATTAATAAAGTAATTAATTAAGGATTTATTTATTAATTTAATTATTTAATAATTACTTAATGAAGTAATTAAAGATTAATTAATTAGATTAATTAATCAAAGATCAATATAATTAAATTAGAAATTAATTAATTAAGGAGTTAATTAAATTAAGATAAGTAATTACAAGTTCTTAATTACTGATTATAAATGAGTTGATTAATTACAAGTTAATTATTTAATTATTAATTAATTAGGATCATTAATTAATGTGATTGATGATATTAATCAAGGTTGATTAATATAAGTGATTAATGTAAGTGTGATTAATTAATTTTAATTAATTAAGGTTTAATGTAATTAATTATGATTAATTAATGAAATAATGTATGATCATTAATTACTGTAATTAATGATAGTAATTAAAGGTTAGTTATTGTATATGGTTAAGAATAATTACTTGATTGTAATTAAAGTATAGTTAATTAAGGAAGATTAATTAAGGAAATCATTAGAGATGATTAATTTATTTATTTGGAATAATAATTAGTGAAGAAGGATTATGGTAATCAATTGATTAAGAGATAATCAATTCTGTTTGGATGATTGATTAATATGGATTGATTGATTAATATTAGTTGATTGAATGATATTGGATGATTAATATTTGGTGATTGATATTGGGTATTTGGTGATATTGGTAATTACTGGATGATTAATATTTGGTGATTGATATTGGGTATTTGGTGATATTGGTAATTACTGGATGATTTGGATACCTATGATGTGTGATATGCTGCTTTGTGAGATGAATATTGATATGCATTATCTTTTGTGATAATGTGATTCATATATCTGTTTATATCATCCTGAATATAAGTTCAAACTGTTTAAACCCTTAAGTACAACTTGGACATTAAAATGGCTTTTGGTTTCGGTGAGACCGGGATCGGGTTTTCATATTTGGAATCCGAAAACCACATCGATTCCAATTTAACGTTAGGTCGTGAATCCAAGTGGAGCAAGTGAAGACTCGAGGTGTAAGGGACATACGTCGGTATAACTCTGTGGGTGATTCCGTAATGAGTTTGACGGAATAGTGCTTATAGGTTCGAGATGGTGATTTAGAGTGCAAGGGCTATGATCGTTGACTCTGAGGGTGATTCCAAAATGAGTGCAACGAGATAGTGCGTTCGGTTTCATTCGAACCCGAAACGAACTTGTATGGATTGAATGATTTCATAACATCGTCAGGTGGACGATGAGCATTTTAAGTGATATGTTCTCTAAAGGTAAGCGTAGCCTCAAGCCTCATCAACCGGGAATGGCTAAAACATGGGAGGTGCAGCAAGGCTTCGTGGGTAGCCCCCACTTGAGAGCGATATTTACCCCTGTCTAGAGGTCCCTTTCTATTTCGGCTTAGTGTGTGGTTGGTCGCGCCAACTACAGGGTGGTCTTGTTCGGGACTGTCCAGTAAGGGATGGCTCCGGCCTTGTGTTGTAGGGGAGTGGGCGTACTCCTCGGTACGTTGATCTAGGCCACGTACTGTGACGGGCGATATCCCAGTAGCCCTGCCATTGATGGAAACTCATTCTTCCTACGAGACCCTACGGTTTTGTTTGTATTACCCACTTTTGTGGCTAGTAGCTGGAATTTAATCATGTAACAATTTCGGCTATTTCTTATTTACTTGAAAACCCTAGACACTATTATAATATCACTGGATTTCCTATCAAATGTTTTGGTTAGTGTAAGGTAAAAGCTTTTCCATGTTTATGTGTGGGAAGTCTTACGTGATACCTTTTCTTTTCAAAGGTTTTCTAAAAGTTAAGCAATTTTAACCTGTTTACTCACACCAGACCCCTGTCTGACCCCAGTGTTTATTTTCTGTTTTATTAAACTCTTGGGTACTCATACTATTATGTATGAGTAGTCAAGTGATTTAGGTTTTCTTGACGAATTCTGGAGGAGATATGGAGCAGGAGGCTTCCACGTGTAGATATATTATGGTTCCGCTGTGTTTGTTTAGTATCTGTTTCTTGTGTACTTGAATTGTATAATTAGACAGATGTTCATAACTGTCTAATCTGTGTTGTTTATTGTGTACTCTGATGTAATAAGATATTATGTAATATTTTATGTGATATATTATATTTTATTCGTTCCGTTGTGAGTTCTCTGATGTTGTTCTATTTCTTCTTTCTCTTTCTTTTCTTCTTCTATCCCTTTCTTTCTTCAAGATGATGCAATTTCCTAGAGATAGGAAGTCGGGTCGTCTCATTTGGTATCAGAGCATTAGGTTGAGTGAATACCTAAGCTCTGCAGTAGTGTCTTTCTTGAGAGAGCGTACTTTTAATTTATATATATAACTATATATATATATATATATGTCTACCTAATCTGTTGGGCTATCTGTTCGGATTTTCCAACATAATTTTTAGAGGTAGATAGTGTAGTGGTGTATGTGTGCAACACGACTACCACTGATGGAAGAGGTCCATATGTTTGAGGTTTCAAGCATTTGTCGAGACTATAGACATGGTACCGTCTCGAGTGAGATTTGTAGTTTAGAGTAAGGATTTCTCTGATATCCGAAGAAAATATTTTTAAAGATTCGGAGTTCATCTTTGAGGTGTAACTTTGGATTTCGCTCGGGTGAGCGAATTTTTCTTGAGTTTGGACCTGTCGGAAGTGTAGAAGTAAGTAATGATATCTTGGTAATTGCATGATAAGATGCAGTATCCTTGGATATTTTCCGAAGATGTTTTCTCTTGAAGCAGTTTTAGTATTTGTTGAGGAGCAGTTTTTAACTGCCACAGAGAAGACTCGTTTGTGTAGAAGTTGTCCGGATCTTTAGCATGGAGGTTGGCTGTTTTGGAATATGAGACTAAGATCTATGAGTTGCTTCGCTTTGGCATGGTCTTATTTGTCATTTCTTGAGAGAGCGAGATGTTGATGCTTGGTTTGGAGTCCGAGTTTCTTGAGAGGTTGTCTGCCATCTTGGAGGACCGTTGTGTGGTTTGTTGGTGGTTTTGGTTTTGGAGAAGCCTTTGCATTAGAGTTTTGGGTTAGCTATGGTAGCAGTTTCAGCTCGAAGCGTTCGGTGTGCTGTGAAGGAGATCTTTTAGCTTTGCAGTATCATCGAGGTAGAGTTTGGAAGATGCTGTATGGCTTGTCTCTTCGATGGTTCGGGAACCTTAGTGGTTTTTCAATTAGTAGCCCGGGTAGCTGGTGAATGTTTTTGAAGGTTAACCTTGTTTGGAGAAGCTTTAGGCTGTTCTAATTGGTAAAGAGAGGACAATTTGTTTGGAATCCGAACTAGGTAGGATCGCAAAAGTGACTTGCGATTTGTTTGGGATTTTTCTTAGGCTATCTTTTGTTTAAGACTGAGGATTCTCATGGGAGGTAGGAGCTACTGAGGTACTCAGAAGGTTGTCTGCATCTGGAGTTGAGTTCCATATTGTTTTGGTTCCAGAAGAAAATTTTGGTAGTTGGCCTGGTAGCAGGATGATTCTTGAAGAAGAGAGAGTTGATATAGCAGCTCAGAATATTTTTTGGAATTGGATTTCGTCAGATCTAGTTTATGAGTTTGGATTTCTGCTATAAGGATGTGTGACTGAGTCTGATGAGTCACTCAGATTTTTATGGATTTGATGAACAAAGTTTCCCGGATATATTGGGTAAGTTTGTATTCGTTTTCATCAGCAGTATTCTCATCTATTTCAGGATCAGAGTTGTGCAGCGGAAGCAAGGTAGCTGCTGTGCAAGGAAGTAAGTAAGTTCTGTTTGCTATTGCTTGAGTAGTAGAGCTTGAGTTCTGGATTTCGACGGATCTTGGAAGACTTTTCTGTTGAATAGGATCCAGAAGCTTGTTTGCTTTGGTCTAGTTGTTTCTGGAAGTATCAGCATAGATTGAGCTGATCAGGAAGAGATCGGCAGCCCAGGATTGTCTGTTGAGTTACAGATATGAGATAAGGAGTTTTGGAATTCGAAGTTGGAGACTTCATTGTTGTTAAGAATTCTCTGGTTAAGAGAGCTGAAATTGGATAAGATTGGTTGACTAGTGCTGGGGCATTTGAGATTTTCTTATCTGTGTCTTGATAGGATGAGATTGAATTGCCAGTTTGGATAGCTGGAATTCATTATATTTCACGTACCTCTAAGGGAGTACGTGTATGATTCATTGATTGATTGTTGAATCTGTAGTTCAGTTGGATTTGGAAGTTGAGCTAGACTTGAGTATAGTCTGATGTTCTGTTCAGATTGAAGGATCTAGAGATGTGTGGAGCTCTGGATTTTGGTTGTGTTGTTAGTTTGTTGGCTTTTGTAGAGCGAGTCTCCCGGTGATTTATCTTGGGAAACTCGAGATAGTATTAGAGATTTATTCTGATTAGTGTCAGAATAATTAGTTAAGTTTGTTTGTTTATTTGATTGCTATGGTTGTTAGTAATTGGTTGTTAGGAATGCTTTGCTGATTTAAATTAAAATCTGTGCTGGGTTATTAAATTACCTTTGCTTTTAAAATTTCGGGGACGAAATTCTTTTAAGGGGGGAGGATTGTAACACCTGGAATTTTGGGCAATATAAATTTAATAATCTGTATAAATAATTTAACTAGTTTGATAATTTTTTCTTTATAATTTTAATTTAAACTGATAAATTTATTCTTTTTATGGATAATAAATATTTAATCTGATAATTATGATCAATATCTTTTTAACAATTTAATATGGATAAGATCTATTTTTTTCAAAGTTAATGAAATTTTATTCTATTTATAATATATACATTTGATATATATTGTGAATAGGAATATCTTTTGTTTTAAATAAAAGATTAAATTTCCATATTGTAATATTTATGTTTGCATATGTTATAATTTGAGTTATTTTGAAATTTAATTAAATCAATTGATAATTTACAATGTATGAATATTGTAATTTTAAAGCTTTGTTTTAAATTGAACATTTTTCAAAAGTTAATTAAGATTTATTCATTTGTTTTCAAAGTATAAGATTTGTTATTTATTTTAAATATGATAGTTTAAAAAGAAAAAGATTTAAACATTTTATTTTGCTTTCTTTTAAAATGCTAATAAGATACATGTATAAAAAAATTATACTTGTATATTTATTTAAGAATTCAAAGTTTATTGACATAAAGACATTTCATAAATACAAATATTCATATTACATAGTGATAAGATATAAATATTATTTTTATAAGGTTTTAGAAGCTATTTTGTAAAGGTCTTTAACACATGTAAGAGGATTAAGCACATGGAATGACATTTGTTCAATTTAAAGACAAATGGCAATATAATTCATCTTATTTTTTAATAAGTGTTTTTAAGAAGAAACTAGTTTTTACAAACTCTATTTCCTTTGTCTTCTTTTTCTTATCTCAAACCAGAATTTTTCTCAAATCTGAAATTAAAATCCAAAAGTAAATGCTGAATCAAAATCTGAACCTAAATTTACAAGCAAAGTTCTTCACAACAATTGGATCTACAACCTTCAACCTGTTTTGAAGATCAAAGCTGCATTTTTCAAAGCTGCAACTAAAAAAAAAGTAAAACCTACAACATCAATTTGTATCTGCAATCAACACCAAGTTCAACTCAGCAATTTCAACCTGTAATGCTAATGGAAATCAACAGCATAATTAAAAAACATGCATGGACTCATCTTCATCAACAAAGCTAAATTGATCTGCAGTTGTTCAAGCCTGGATATCAAGAACCTGCTATGCCTTTCAATGTGGTGAGTAAATCATTTTTAAAAAAAACAGTTTTGGTTTAACTTGTGATTGAATTGAAGATGCATGTGGTTAAATATGGCTGATGATAGAAAATTTGTTATTTGAATGCGTGATAAATCTGTGAACCTGTAATGAAAATGGAAGTTCTGTTATTTAACATATCTAAATTTTTCCCTCTTAGAATTTAATAACTTACTCTTTGATCATTATTAGCTTTGAATTTTTGAATAAAAGTTGTTTGTAAGTGATTAATGATGACTGTAATATAGTTTCTATAATTTTTATATTTACAGATAATTTTTAAAATAATTGACACAGTGAAACATTTATATATGATAAAAATCAACTCATTAAATTTTGGATTTGGATTACATGATTGTAATCTTGGCAGCAAATAATGATTTAGGAGTTAATATCAAAAAATTTAGTTGACAAATTGATTAGAAATTTGGTTTTGTTCGAAAAGGGGGTTTTGGCAATTGCCGATTATCCATACATTGAATTGGTGTGAAACTTGGATCGAAGCTTGTTTGTAGGATAAAGATGATGGGAAAATTGCTATATAATTTTTACAATGTCCTAATTGATCGTATTAGATTAAAGTAGGGTTTTAAGCTTGTTTTTTTTAGGCTTTACTGTTGAGGTGGTTGCGACAAGGGTGATGTGCCGGAGGCGATCGCGAGGAGGGGGATGAAGGTGAGGAGTTATGGTGGTGCTTTGGAAGGATTACCGGAGTTTATGGCGGCGAGTTCGTCATTGGCGGTTGGGTTTTTGTGGTCGTGACTGTGCAGTTGTTCGAGCTAAGGGGTTCGTTTTTGACTCGCGTGTGGTTTGATCGATCTGGGTTCACATTCGTGCTCGCGAGTGATTTTGGGACTGTGGTGGGTCGTCGCGATGGACGATGGAGGCCCGCGGTGAAGGTGCATGTTCACCGTGATTGGGTTGTGCACTGGGAAGTGTCAGGTTGGGGAAGATGAATGAAACTCGGAGGGATGTGTGTGTGCGACTCGCGGGCGACTCGAAGATTTTGGAGTTGGGTTTGCTTCGGGAAGGGCACGAGTGAATTGAACGTTTTACTTGAGAGTTCTCGGCTTGCTTCTGTAGTGTCAAATGCAGACTTTATTTGTTGTATTATTAAAAAAAAAAGGATCAAGTTTAAGTTAGAGAACAAGTTTATTAAAGGAAGTAAGATGTAAAGTTAGACTTGTTGATTTAAAATGAAAGTAAACCAAACATTTAAAAGTGAAAATTAATTTATATTTTAAATTTAAAAATGTTTTAAGATGTTTGAATTTTAAAAATAATTATCTTAATTAAATTTAAAATTCAAATTTATAAGAGAATTTGAATTTAATTATTAAATCAAAGATTTAAGTTAAAGTTTTGAAACAATGATTTAATAACAGAATTTTCAATTTATACTGAATTAAATAAGTTTAAAATTTGATAATTTAAAGTGTTTTAAATTTGAATAATTAACTTAAGAATGCTTATTTGTTAATAAATTAAGTTTAATTAAGATTTATGATTTCTTAATTAATTGAAGATTTAAAAATGTAAGAAGTTAATTATTTAATTAATTAGTTAATTGTTCATTTAAATTTATATAATCACTTAATTATGGATTAATTAAGTATAATTACTTAATAAAGTAATTAATGGTTAATTGTTGAATGTAATTAAGAAAGTTAATTACTTATGGAAGTAATTAATGGTAATTTCTCATGGAGTAGTTAGTTGAAGTGATTATTGGTTAATCACTTGATGATATTAATTAAAGAATTGATTAATATAATTGTTTTAAAGATAATTAATTATGAAGTAATTAATTAAAGGATTAAGGATTATTTAATAATGAAATTAATTATTTGTAAGGTAATTAATTAAGAAAGTAACCAAGATTTACTAATGGAAGTAATTAGAGATAATTACTTATGTAAGCAATTAAGAGTTAATTACTTAATTATTTAGTTAATTAATTAATATGATTAATTAATGAATGAATGAATTTAATTTAAGATTAATTGCTAAGTGTAATTAATTAAAATTGTAATTAATTAATAAAGTAATTAATTAATGATTTATTTATTAATTTAATTATTTAATAATTACTTAATGAAGTAATTAAAGATTAATTAATTGGATTAATTAATCAAGGATTAATATAATTAAATTAGAAATTAATTAATTAAGGAGTTAATTAAATTAAGATAAGTAATTACAAGTTGTTAATTACTGATTATAAATGAGTTGATTATTTACAAGTTAATTATTTAATTATTAATTAATAAGGATCATTAATTAATATGATTGATGATATTAATCAAGGTTGATTAATATAAGTGATTAATGTAAGTGTGATTAATTAATTTTAATTAATTATGGTTTAATGTAATTAATTATAATTAATTAATGAAATAATGTATGAACATTAATTATTGTAATTAATGATAGTAATTAAAGGTTAGTTATTGTATATGGTTAAGAATAATTACTTGATTGTAATTAAAGTATAGTTAATTCAGGAAGATTAATTAAGGAAATCATTAGAGATGATTAATTTATTTATTTGGAATAATAATTAATGAAGAAGGATTATGGTAATCAATTGATTAAGAGATAATCAATTCTGTTTGGATGATTGATTAATATGGGTTGATTGATTAATATTGGTTGATTGAATGATATTGGATGATCAATATTTGGTGATTGATATTGGGTGTTTGGTGATATTGGTTAATACTGGATGATTTGGATACCTATGATGTGTGATATGCTGCTTTGTGAGATGAATATTGATATGCATTATCTATTGTGATAATGTGGTTCATATATCTATTTATACCATCCTGAATATAAGTTTAAACTATTTAAACCCTTAAGTACAACTTGGACATTAAAATGGCGTTTAGTTTCGGTGAGACCGGGATCGGGTTTCCATATTTGGAATCCGAAAACCACATCGATTCTAATTTAACATTAGGTCGTGAATCCAAAGGGAGCAAGTGAAGACTCGAGGTGTAAGGGCTATACGTCAGTATAACTCTGTGGGTGATTCCGTAATGAGTTTGATGGAATAGTGCTTATAGGTTTGAGATGGTGATTTAGAGTGCAAGGGCTATGGTCGTTGACTCTGAGGGTGATTCCAAAATAAGTGCAACGAGACAGTGCCTTCGGTTTAGTTCGAACCCGGAACGAACTTGTATGGATTGAATGCTTTCAGAACATCGTCAGGTGGACGATGAGCATTTTTAATGATATGTTCTCTAAAGGTAATCGTAGCCTCAAGCCTCATCAACCGGGAATGGCTAAAACATGGGAGGTGCAGCAAGGCTTCGTGGGTAGCCCCCACTTGAGAGCGAGATTTACCCCTGTCTAGAGGTCCCTTTCTATTTCGGCTTAGTGTGTGGTTGGTCGCGCCAACTACGGGGTGGTCTTGTTCGGGACTGTCCAGTAAGGGATGGTTCCGGCCTTGTGTTGTAGGGGAGTGGGTGTACTCCTCGGTACGTTGATCTAGGCCACGTACTGTGACGGACGGTACCCCAGTAGCCCTGCCATTGATGGAAACTCATTCTTCCTACGAGACCCTACGGTTTTGTTTGTATTACCCACTTTTGTGGCTAGTAGCTGGAATTTAATCATGTAACAATTTCGGCTATTTCTTATTTACTTGAAAACCCTAGACACTATTATAATATCACTGGATTTCCTATCAAATGTTTTGGTTAGCATAAGGTAAAAACTTTTCCATGTTTATGTGTGGGAAGTCTTACGTGATACCTTTTCTTTTCAAAGGTTTTCTAAAAGTTAAGCAATTTTAACCCGTTTACTCACACCAGAACCCTGTCTGACCGGAGTGTTTATTTTCTGTTTTATTAAACTCTTAGGTACTCATATTATGTATGAGTAGTTAAGTGATTCAGGTTTTCTTGACGAATTCTGGAGGAGATATGGAGCAGGAGGCTTCCACGTGTAGATATATTATGGTTCCGCTGTGTTTGTTTGGTATCTGTTTCTTGTGTACTTGAATTGTATAATTAGACAGATGTTTATAACTGTCTAATCTGTGTTGTTTATTGTGTACTCTGATGTAATAAGATACTATTTAATATTTTATGTGATATATTATATTTTATTCGTTCCGCTGTGAGTTCTCTGATGTTGTTCTGTTTCTTCTTTCTCTTTCTTTTCTTCTTATATCCCTTTCTTTCTTCAAGATGATGCGATGTCCTGAAGATAGGAAGTCGGGTCGTCTCAATAATTTTCCTAAATTATACCACATCTTACACATTACAACATGACTATCTCATATAGGTTTCCCTATAATTTCCACATGGTAATAGATTTCCCACAACTACGAATACACATACCCAACCAATGCATTTATGTGGAGCCTGTAATGCTGACTCATCGAAGTGTCTCATCTTCTACATTTGCATCCACCTCTCAATCATAACATGCGCCTCTTATTGCATGTGCCGAGATCCATCAACAACACAACATCATGTCACGACAACATCCGTGAAATCCAAGAAACTCCTGTTATGCCGGACCCACACACTTTTTTAGGCATCAGTCGGTGCTTTGCATTCATTATAGAACCTCCTATGAGTGCCATTTACGGTAGAAATGCCCCTTAGTTGAATAATCCATCCCTGTTGCATAAATTGTATTTACTCAATCCGCATTGTCCTAGTGTCATCCCATATAAAACTAGCTTCCCTAATAGTTCTAATATTCATTTATATATATAATAAATAAAAAATTATCTATTATTTATTACATGGGACTTAGGCCAAGGTACAACCTACGTTGGAAAATGCTAACCAGTAAACCGCCATACACTGGAGCGGTCGACCACTTACTATCGATCACTCAAGTAGTGCTGTCGACTGATCACGGTACAAAATTTAGGGTTATTGTTTTATTTAAGTTGATTTCAATTAATTTTTGTTTCTTGTTAATTCTCGAATTTTAACGGTATCCCTACAATTTCGTGTTTAATAATTGGTGTGAATTCAAAGTGGTATTTGTTCATCTTCTAGTGATTTAAATTTCCGTAATCAACTAATCTAAAGTTTAACATCAATATCTTCAAGTTATATTAACAGATATATAAGAATTTCCAGTGGATTACGAAGGTGTTTAATCTAGATTAATCTTTATATTAACCAGTTTATAACAACAAAAATTACAATTAAATTTCAAGTTTGAACAATATAGTTTTCCAATTTAATTTCGAATAACCAAGATCAAATAGCGTATATTAAAATTAACTACAAATAATCATCTTATTAAAGTGAACCCACTCATCTTAGATCCAAGCTATCGACATTTACTTGCCTTACCTCAGATCAGATTTTCATGAATTCCATTTTATTATTTTTATTTTATGGAGAATTTTAGATTTGAAGAGGAGAAAGAATTTGACAAAGTTCGAGGTACTGATTGATTTTATGATGAATCAAGTTTAGATTAGGTGTATATTTATAGGGGTTTTGGATTAATACTGACCATTGACCAACCCTAGGAGAATATTCGTTTCTATCCATATAGTCACCGCTTATATAGCGACCAAGTAAAAATATCTTGTTTAATCTACGCCACAGGGCCGTTCAAAATTAGCGATTTGGAACAGAAACCGATCGACTGTTACTAGCCAAAGCGTGATATCTAGGGTGTCAACCATATGCTTATTTTTGTTAACTAATTTCCTTCAAAATTTTCCCTTGTAATTATTTTAAATTACAAACTTTCAAATGTTTCTAACTTCTTCATATTACTCCGATTTAAAAGTGTTATATATGAAAATTATTAAGAAAATCGCTACAAATGCAATTATGCAAGTTTCGTAGCGAGTTCAAATGTTTGTAAAAATTATGTTTTTGTGCTTGTTATATTTTAAATTTAACTCTTTTATTAAATTACCACTTAAACTTTGAGGGTGTTACATCCTAAAAGGGCATTATGACAACATGGGAGCCAAATGAAAATTACCAACAAATAATCATTTTTAGAAAAGTTGATATCCAAACAAAAAGCATAGCATTGAAAATGCATGGATTAAAGTCGAGTGAGAGTCGCTTATTAATGTTTTGGTAGGAAGAATCAAATTTTAATAGAAAAAAGGAAGCATCTACAGTCTCTTAATGGAAAGATACCTTCAAAAGTTCAGTAAAGGTTGGAAGGCAGGAGAGGGAAAACGAATCTTCTCTGTTATTCACATGATGGCCTATGTCATGGCATTTAATGCAGCATTAAATGCAAGACCAGCCCACCCCCGCATATAGACATGGGTTTGGAGTGCAAAATATTACTCATATTTATTACAAATAAAGAAGTAGGCCAGCCTGCTTAGACATCCCCATTTCCTTATGCTCACATGTCACAATGGCCCGCCTCTTCAACTGACCCGAATAGCAACAATCAGGGCCTATGTGTCATCTCATTTAAGGCATAACCCAATTGCTTCGCCAGGCCCATTCATAATATACCATATGCACCTCGACGAGGTAGATGGTTGGACTCTTCCCCAAGCAGTGGGTGACAAGGTTAAGGCAGACTATTTTAAGAATTTGGCCTCCCTTGGTAGTTCGCTTGGCCAGCCAACAAGCTATCAAAACAACTTCCCCAACTTAAGTGACACCCGCCTGTGCCATCTCTCCGAGAGGCTAACATATTAGTATGGCTCATCTAATAGAAGTGCCATTGTGCTACAACCCCTCTATATACTTAGCTGACACCATAGTACTTTCGCTATAGCCACCCCCTACTCCCACATCGTCTATCATGTTTTGGGGGGGCATTTTCACATTATAGCCTATCAGCCATTTACATTCACACGCTACAAACTATGTGGCATCCTAGCTAGCATAATTATTAATTGTATATTACCTATAGTGGTCTAAGGCATTTCCAAGGCTTAGTCGGACCAATCTCAGCCCTCTGTGCATCAAGTTCAGCCGTTGCAAATACATCATGCATTGCAATTTCGCAAGGGTTGAAAAACATTAGCCTAAAAAGAGAATACCTTTGTATTTTTTATAACTCCATCTTGTAATTTAGGCTACTATAACCGAAGCAGACTAATAAAAGGTTCCACATGGTGGACATAGACCACCTTTATTTGAACCATTCTAAACCTTAGTCTCATTGCTTTTCTGCATATTAGTATCGCTTTGTTTTTCATTTTTTAACCGAGATATTAACCATCAATTCTTGCAACTATAACCCATGAACACATTTTTAAGGTTAGCTAAAAATCTAGTTACCTTGATTTGATTATAATCTAAGTGGAGTATTCAAGTTCCATGGCATTATCAAGTCAAGGGAAGCGTTCAAAACATCATCACATTGGGATTTTCTCTTTGACCCAGTTGTTATAAACCAACATAAAACTCTTGGTTGAGTAATTTTATAGTTATCTAATAACTATAAGTATGTAACCTTTGGTGTCTCTAGTAGTCATGAATAATACACTCCCCAATATTTAAGAGCTTTACATACTCTGGTCTTAACGGATACATTGATATCCTTTCTCAAAATATCTTGACTAGGAATATTTAAAATAAAACTTTGTTAGCATTATGGTTTATCAGTCACAGTTGCAACTATTTGTAACGATGTACATAACATTTCATTTAATGATTTTCTTATTTATACTTTAATGCAGTTAAGTAATTATTTATATCACAATATAACATAGTGCATAAAAGGAAACAGATACCATAAATAACTTTTTTTGAATATACTCAAAAGAACCCGGTGGACCTATAAACTCCTGAGAGGAATTACTTTTCTTATGAACAAGATCGTATACAGAGCTAGTTATATAACATATTTGCATAATTACCCTAATTGTATACCGCTATCTCTCTTAAAAATTATGATAAAATTTAGTTATAAAATTTGAAATAAGTTATAAAAAGTATTCTTGCAACTTATTTACCAATGCTAATTCAAAATATTAAACTTAGCCAAACAATTCAAATTACAAAGGTGGCATGTTAGTTTTGCTACTTGTAATTTGCTTGATTAGCATCTATTGTTACCTTAAATTGAGTTGGGAATAATTAGTAGTAATCTTTTCATTCTACTTTATATCGAGCTTTTAAATAGAGTTGGTTAGCATCTATTGTTTAACACTTTGTAGCTATAAATAAGTTAAAATATGATTTTATTATGCTCAATAGATTTTTGCATTTTAACTATTTTTAACATTTTATGTTTGACAGTTTCTGGAATTTCCAACCTTCATGTTTTTTCAAAAGTATAAGAGCATCTCCAACACATATAAAATTCTATTAATATGTGGACGCCACGTAATAAATTGACAAATTATTTAATACTCTCTCCCCACTGGGATGATAAATAAAAAATTAAAGACGAAATGTGAAATGAAATGTCTAGTCATGTAAATTCTAAAATCCTATTTTTCTATTCTTCGCTACAAAAAACTCTTCTCTTCTCATCCGAAAAAAGTATTCTCTAGATCAACATAATTCTCTTTTTCCAATATTGAACTAAGTCAGGAATTAAAAGCGCTCTCTCTGTCTCTTGATTCATAAAAGAACTCTATATCAAGGATTCATTCAAGCCTAATAGGTATGTCATGAGTTTTTAAATTCTTTTTCTTCTTCCTTCTACATTGAGTGCTATAAAATAGTATTAACTATTTTATACAAAAATTGAGTTACTTTTGTGTCTATTTTATTATTATGCCTATTTTACAAATTAGGTTATAATGAGGATATTTAATTTAACTTCAACTAGTTTTGATTTAATAATAAAATTTGAAAGAAATAAATAAGCGTGATGTAAACGTTAAATGATGGACCTTTTATCTGGGTAGTTAAAGTTGATTAACGTTGAGAAAGAAATAATAAAATAGTGGAAAAGTGTGCATGTGTATATTTTAAGGATTATTTTTGTATGCTTATTTATGATTTACTGTTAAGTGTTGTTTTATACTAATGAAATGTCAACATATCTTATATTACTATAGTTTGTATATCAAAATGATTCACTAGACATTTTATCAACCTTGATGCATGTTGGAATATGCATGGTTGCAAGTTTGCCAAAACTACCAATCTAATTTTCATTTATATGTGCGCATTTCTACAACAATATCTGGTACTTTTTTACGTACTCTTTGTTCGTCAAAGAATTATACGTTATAGCTAATGTAAACTATTGTCTAAGAATTTACGGATGTATAACTACTGAGGTCCTCATCAAGTCCACGACATGAAACTAATAGTTTATGTTCGAGTGATGATTTACCTATCACACAAAATATAATAGATTAAGATGAGACAGATGAATGTGGTAATTTCAAGGCATTCGTAATTCCAGTTATACTTATGGTTGCAATGATGAATCAAAAACTACCACATGGTGGATCACTTTTGGTAGGCACTACTTTCTCATGATAGGAAGTCTCGACACAATTTAATTATTAATCACTACTTCAAAGGAGAATATTCAAAAGATAAACCATGCCAATTTCGACGTTGGTTTCAAATGAATGTTAAATTCTTCAATAACTTCTTAGATGAAATTAAAATGTTTGAGACTACTTTATAAAAAAATTAATGTACTTGGAAATTATGGGTTAAGTCCTTTAAAAAAAGATAGTTGCAATTCAAATGCTTGCATTTGTTTGTGCAGTCGATCTTCCTGATGGATATTTTCAAATAGAAGAAAGCACTGCAATTGAAAGTCTTAAGCATTTTTGTAATGGTATAATTGGAATATTTGAGAAACAATATTTAAGAAAACCAAATGAATTAAATATTGTAAGGTCACTTGAAGAAGGAGAACGTCGAGGTTTTCTAGGTATTTTCGGTAGTCTAGATTGCATGCATTAATAATGGAAAAATTGTCCTCCAGCATGGTATGGTACACATATGAATGGATTTAAAAGGGTTCTTACATCATCTTGGAGGCTATTATATCAGAAGACTTATAAATATGGCATACTTTCTTTAGCATGGCTTGTACAAGCAATGACATTAATGTTCTTAATAGACCTCCACTATTTGATGATATTGTTAATAAAGTTGCTCCACCTTATAATTTCATAATCGATGGCCAATAGTTCAACAAAGGATATTATCTATCTGACGGTATTTACCTTAATTGAGCTAATTTAATTCAAACAATATCTCAACCTTCTAACTATATAAAGAAGCATTTTGCAAAACAACAAGAAGCTATAGGAAAATATATATAGAGAAAACTGCGAGACCTCGCACCTCTAGGCGCTCCGAAAATCAGACATGACTAGAAGCACGGTTGGTTGGGCGAAGTAAAAATCCATAACATAGCGCAGAGACAAAGGCAACAACATAAAATGATTGAAATATTACAGCGGAAGAAAATTTTCACTAATTATAATTAATAGCAAAACAGCTTCATTAAAAACAACATTATCTCAAATTTATTTCTGAAACCAAAAGTATCAATTAGTCCCCACCAAAACATAAAACATAACAAGGTTCACAATATAGGTCCCCGTATATTGAGTAAAGTACGAAAAAGAGAAACGAAGTACATGAAAGAAAAGAAACAAAAGCTGAAGATAACAACTGCTCCAATGAACCTCCAAGCTGCAAAGAACTACAACCTAGACCTTCCCTCCTGCGATTTGGGGAAAACAGGAAAAATAGGAATGGGTCAGACATAAAGTTCGGTGAATGAGAAATAAAACGAATTAGAAAGAATAAAACAGTTTAATTCCAGGTCTTCACCGGATATCGCAGAGAGTGAATAATATAATGCAGTGAATCCTTCTTAGATACAATTCCTATGAAGCCAAAGTCCATGGTCACTCTAGGAAAGCCATCCATGCAGTAATACTAAACGTCAATTGGCCTATCAGACTTACTATCTTTACCTATCCACATGCTACAGCGTGAAAGTCATGCTCTTAACCCGTGCACTGTGACTAAATGCCTCTTACGGTGCCGACTCAAACAACCTCGCAGGACCTTGAAGTTGCGCTCAGGCTTCACCAAACTGTTCTTCTATCCTCCTGTCTCCTCGGTCACCAACGTGGACATACCCCTATCCAAAGTATCGGTCCTTCGAAATAGCGCCCACAGCTGGGTCGGCTGTGCAAAATCTCCAACGATCTGCCCAAAGAAGCCTACGTTGAAGCACACTTGTCCTATTCCGTTTGCGTCGATCTGCCTGAAGAAGCCTACGATTGCGTATGCTATCTATCCTATGTACTAGCAACCTATGAAAGGTAACAAACATCCTTGCAAATCTACTTGCCTGCTCCTAGTACGTACAACCAAAACTATATTTTGGTCTTAACTGCATGAAACATCTATCCAGACCTTTACAAGGTCTGCCTACCAAATCGCTTCCAGATTAATTAATTTTACTATTATAATTTGCATATTGTTTATTTCCATTAATCTACTTTAGGTCATTTTACATCCAATTTGGTTATTTCAGAATTTCCCTTTTTTTGACATAAATGGTGTTTCAATTTCACGTCTGTTGAATCCGTATGGTTTGTCTGTAATTTTTATACCATTTTGTAACAGATTTACACTAGCCTTTAGGGTCCATTTACTTTACATTTTTTTCCACCCTAATTTATGTTCTCTTTTTAGAGATTTAATCCGTACGAAATTTTATCTAATAGCTACAAGCTATTTAATTACATAAAATTCCACTTTTACATTTTTAGGCCACATATGAAACAAACAATTATGCCAATTAAACTTCCCAATTTTATTCCAAAACAATATTCAAAATTATGTAATTATACCAATCAAAACCACAATTTTATTCAAGTAACATATTCTGAATTTATTCAACTAACATATTCTATAAAAATTGAATAACAATTTTAGTTCAATTTAATTAAACCAATCTTATTTATGCCATGAAACGTGAATAACAATTTATTTGTACCAAATTTCAACCCATACATGAATTAGAATCGAGAAGTGATAGAAGGAGAAGATACAATAATTTACATAAATTTCGATCTTATTTATGCCATAAAACGTAAATAGACAATTTATATGTCCCATATTTTAAACCAAACATATAATAGATTTAAGAAGCGAAAGAAGAAGAAGAAGTTGCACTAATTTATATCTATTCTCAATTAATAACAGAAATTAATTAATATTAATGTGTTAGAAAAGAATTGAAATTGAACTACTTTTTTTTCAATTTCATATTAATTCCCACTCACCTGGCACTTGAGCTTTTATAAATTTGAAAAAGCTTTGCTTCAATCTTTCTCCCTTTGATTCTTCTAAATTCCTCAATTTGCTTGAATATATATAGGTAATTTAATTTAGTAGAAATTTGTTTATTTAGTAGAGAAAATGAGGAAGAATAATATACATAAATTTTACTGTAAAATTATGGCGACAGCTGAATAAGAGATTAGGTTTAGGTTAGATAGTTTATTTATAGATTGTTTGAGTGAATATAATCCATTAGATTATTTTTGATTAAATCTGGTTCTTTCATATACTTTATGGTTATCCATTCTAGCCCATACACATCAATCAACCAATAAAATTTAGCCATCTCATCCTAATACATCACTACAGCAAATGGAAAGCTGCCACATGTTAGAAACAACGCTGAAATACGTAGGAAAATCGTTGGAACGAATCAGCTAAATAAACATCGCTTTAGATTTTGGGCGACAGCGGGACTTGATCCCTGGTCACTAAGGAAGTCAACATGCGCCTTTACCGCTATACCAAATGCGCTTTTAAGTTCTTATTAATAATATTTCCCATAAAATATCGGGTATTACATTCTCCCCATTTAAAGGATTTCGTCCTCGAAATCTCCAAAGATGTAAGAACGCAATTAACAACCAATATCCAAGAACTACATCCATCTACTCAACCGTGATCCATTCCTACAATTGTCCTTATTTTTAACTAATGCTATTTATGATTTATGCAAAGTGAAATGCATATAAACTTACCTTATGTGAAAACGTAGTCGATCTACTAATTCAATTGACCTCCTGTAATGCAAGTATGCTTATGCCATGCAACCAAATGTATGTAATTACTCTGGTATAATTGATAATTCTATATGTATGTTTCAATCATTCACCCAAATGCACCATCCATATGCAGCATCCATTTATATACACACACATATTTATATACAACCATGTGCAAATGCAATAGATAATAGGTATGCATACGTAGGTGTATGTACCTAGTTGGCCGATTATCCTAATAAATATATTTATCTAGTGCATGCAATGCATCCATTTTCAAACATTGGCATCCACTTGCAATCATTTTCATCCATCAAACATAACATGCCCTAATGACATGTTTACAACCAAGCTACCATCCGTAAGTTTCACCTAAAGATTATCGAAAAGACCCTAACTAAGGATAGATCAAACATCAAAGAGAGGATATTTGATGTGTACCTTCAAATAGAAAAGGATAAGAAGTTCGAATTCTCTCCTCAGATTCCCATATGCATTCCTTGCAGTCATCTCCCCACTGAACCTTCACTAGACAAACTTCCTTATTGCGCAATCTCTTGACGCTGTGTTCCAATATATGGGAGGGTGTACGATGCACAAGTGATTCGTGCTCTACCTTCACTTCCCTTAGCCGATCGGGTTCTACTACTACTGCGGAATCATGTAGACACTTCCTCAGATGCGAAACATGAAAAACATCATGAACTCCTGCCAACTTATCTAGAGGATCAACTCTGTATGCCACTTTTCCAATCCGTGTGGTAATAGGGAAGAGTCCTACAAATCTCGGTACCAACATACCCACTGAGCCAAATCTCATAACGTTTCTCAAAGGAGAAACCTTGACAAAAACCATATCTCCAACTTTAAACTCCAAACTTGAACGTCTTCTGTCGGCATATGACTTTTGTCTATCTTGTACAGTCTTCAACCTCTTAATAATCAAATCCACCTTCTTGGAAGTTTCCCTTACCAAGTCTGGTCCAAGCAAGATCCTATCGGTGGTATCCCACCAACAGGCTAGTGATCTACATGTTCTGCCATAGACGGCCTCGAACGGTGTCATCCCAATGCTTGCTTGATAACTATTATTATACACGAACTCCACCAAAAGTAGGTAGTCTTCCCAAGAGCCTCCGAAGTCAATGGTGCACAATCTGAGAAAATCTTCCAAAACCTTATTTACCCTCTCAGTCTGTACATCTGTCTAAGGGTGATATGATGTGCTTAGATTCCAATTCCGTTCCCAAGGCTTGCTGAAGACTCCTCCAAAACTCGCTAGTGAATAATGGATCTCTATCGCTCACAATGCTGGCGGGAACTCCATGAAGCCTAACTATCCCCCATATGTAAAGAGTCGCCAAAGAAGCTGCTGTCCAATTACTCCTAATGGGTATAAAATGAGCGCTCTTCGTTATTCTACCCACAATGACCCAAATGCTCGTGTTCTCTCTCCGTGACCTTGGTAATCCATCCACGATGTCTATAGAGACGCTCTCCCATTTCCATAATGGAATATCCAATGGTTGCAATAGTCCTTCGGGCTTCTTCTATTCCACCTTTACCCTTTGGCAAGTGATGCACTTCGATACATACTATGCCACCCTCTTCTTCATTCTAGGAAAATAGAATACCCTCTCATTTCCCGATACATCTTATCACCATCGGGGTGCACTATCATCCTAGATATGACTCAGCCAACATTACATCTACTAAATCCTCACTATGAGGAGCACAAAGTCTACCATCCCTTCTAAGCCATCCCCTAGTGTCTATGGTATAACGCCTAAGATGTGGCAATGACTCTCCTCTACTAAGCTTATCTAAAATATCATCTAACTCTTCGTCCTCACCTTGCCTTGCTCCAATCTGCTCCATCAAAATAGTTTGGACGTAGAGGGCTGCTAATAATCCCAGAGCTAAATTTGATGGAGGTCTAGAATCAAAGGTAGCAATGTACTCCAAATGCTTCCATTCCAAAAACAGAGGACTTAAAACCAATTTGCGTCTACTCAATGCATTTGCCACTACATTACCCTTGCCATGGGTATAGGAAATCTCAAATTCATAAGAGGGTAAAAACTCCACCCATCTTTGCTGTCTCAAATTCAAGTCTTTCTAAGAGAATAGATACTTCAAAGACTTATGATCCATGAAAAGCTCAAATCTTTCTTCTAAGTTATAGTGCCTCCAAGACTTGAGAGCAAAAACCGTAGCTGCCAACTCTAGATCATGTGTCAGATAGTTCTTCTCATGCGTTTTCAATTGTCTACTCGCATAGCAACCCACCCTACCCTCTTGCATCAGTACCACCCCTATCCCCGTACCACTAGCATCCGTATAAACTAAGAAATGTTTGGTTTCATCCGGTAATACACTATGAGCGCGGTAGTCAAAGCTTCCTTCAATCAACCAAAGGCATCCTCACACTTGGCATCCCAAACAAAAGCTGAATTCTTCTTGGTAAGGTGGGTAAGTGGAGATGATATCCTAACAAAGTCCTTAATGAACTTCCTATAGCAGCCTGCAAGACCAAGGTAACTCCTTATGTGAGTGGTACTCTTAGGGTTCTGCCAATCCTGTACTGCTGCCACTTTCGCCTAATCTACTACAAGTCCATCCTCCAAAAGGACATGTCCCAAAAAGCAAACCTCATCCCTCCAAAAGTAGCACTTGGAGAACTTCGCCTTCAACTTATGAGCTCATAGGGTCCTAAGCATTTCTTTCAAGTGAACATTATGCTCCTCCTTGCTTTGTGAATAACCCAAAATGTCGTCGATGAACGCCACCACAAGCTTGTTCAATGATTCTCGAAATACTCAACTCATCAGATGCACAAAATATGTTGAAGCATTGGTTAGCCCAAACGGCATGACTAACCTCTCAAATAAACCATCTGGAGTCCTAAACGCAGTCTTCTCGATGTTATCCTCCACCACACGTAGTTGGTGAAATCCTATAGCCAAATCAAGCTGCGAAAATACCTTGGCTTCTACTTGCTAGTCGAAGAGATCATCTCTACGTGGAAGAGGATAATGGTTCTACTTCATCAGCTTATAAAGCTCCTTATAATCCACACAAAGTCTGAGAGAGCCATCTTCCTTAGTGGCAAAGACGATGGGTGCACCCCACTCAGAAATGCTCCTACGAATGAAACCCTTGTTCAAAAGCTTTCCAATCTGCTTGCTCAACTCACTAAGTTCCTTAGGAGCCATATGCCTTACTGGTTTGGCATTATCGACGAGATAAATATTGAACTCGATCTCTCTTCGAGGTGGAAGGCCAGCAACCTCCTCGAACACTTTTGGAAAGTCGCTAACAACGGGTACCGAACTTAAACTATTAGCGATAAGTTAAGAGAATAAAGGTAGCTCAACATGACCGATCCTCTAGGATAATAAGATACCTCCAAGGTATGTCCACTACAAGTGCCTAACCTCATTGCCTTCTTATCGCAACCAAGAACAACACTATATATGGATAGCCAATCCATGCCAAGAATTAACCCGAACCTGGAAAAGCCCAAAACAAAGGCACTACAGTCAAACTCAACCCCTAAAATAAACAATTTCAAATCCCGACATAACATGGACAAATAGGGCGATCCTTCTACGGGATTTGATACTACTACCAGGTCGAAGCAAGCATCGAGATCAAAACCCTCTACTAGAGTACTAGATATAAAAGAGTGCGATGCTCTAGAATCAAATAGGGTACGAACAGGAAAATCAGAGATAGATAGCTCACCTTCAATGATCACCTTTTTTCCCTTGTCCACAACTTGACGAGTACGAGAGCAAGGAGCTGCCTCTAAAGCATAAGCCTAAGCAGGATGTGAAGGTGTCTGTGAACTGTCCTTGGGCTTCGATGGACAGTCCTTGTTCATATGCCCTACTTAATCGCACTGATAGCACCTTAGTCTCGGTCGCTCACCTGCCCCTCTACAATCCTTAGCAAGATGACATGTTTTTCCACGAGTATTGCACTTCCAGTCCTTCCTTGGAACTTTCCTTTTTCCACCCGACCCTTCTCATCCTCTCCTCTTTCCTTTCCACTGCTTCTTCCCATCACTCTTCTGTGCCACATCTCCTTTCTTCTCAGTATCAGCAAGTAAAGACATATCTACCAATCCTTTAAAAGGGCTCCCATCGAAATATGGCTCACCGCCAAACTCTACAGTGGTTGACTGAAACTCTTAGCGAACTTTAGCGCCTTCTTGTGAGGAGTATTGATCAGGTCTAGTCCAAATCTGGCAAGCTCATTGAACTGATTATCATATTTCATAACTGCCATATTCCTTTGCTTGAGCTGTATAAAATTTCCCTAGATGCACTCCCTCTTCAGCTTGCATTAAGAATTTCCTCTCGAACCTATTATGAAAATCTGCCCAAGTCAAACTATCAGCCTCAGCCTCCACAATCTCCTACTAACAAAGAGCCTCTCCCTACAACTTCCATGAAGAAAACTACCTCCGAGCCAAGTCCTCCAATCCCATAAGTCTAAATGTTTGCTCACAACTACAGATCTAAGCTCTCGACTCAGTATATGACTCGGTGCCAAGAAATGGCTTGCCTCCTAAGTTGGTGTAGTCCTTGCGTAACTTGGGAAAATCGGGAATGCCTGGCGAACTATCTGGTGTAGTAGCCTATAAATAACATCTGAACCAAGCAGGCATACTAAGGCCTGGAACTTTGAGGATGTTTTGCGGTTCAGACATATCTATCTGTGGACATTAAAAACATGAGATTAGGTACTCCGCAAATAGTTCAATAGATAGGGAGGAAGAGATATGAGGGATCCATTTCTAAAACTTCTTTTCTTTCCAAAATATATACATGTACTTTTAAAAGTATTATACAGAATACCCTTTAAAAATTATTCGAAAATCTTTATATTTTTAAAATCTTTTTATGATTACTGACACCTTAGCTTTGATACCAACTGTGACACCCCGCACCTATAAGCACCCCTAAAATCGGACATGACTAGAAGCCCGGGTGGTCGGGTGAAATAAAAATCCATAACATGGTGCAGAGACTTAGGCAATAACATAAAATGATTTAAATATTACGGCAGAAGAAAACTTTCGCTAATTATAAATTAATAGCAAAATAGCTTTTTCAAAAACAACTTTATTCCAAATTTATTTCTGAAACCAAAAGTACCAAGTAGTCTCCACCAAAACATAAAACATAAAAAAGTTCACAATATAGGTCCCCACATATAGAGTAAAGTATGAAAAAGAGGAATGAAGTGCATGAAACAAAAGAAACAAAAGCTAAAGATAACCACTGCTCCAATTACCCTCCAAGTTGCAAAGAACTCCAACCTAGACCTGCCCTCTTATGATTTGGGGAAAATAGGAAAAATAGGAATGGGTCAGACATAAAGTCTGGTGAATGAGAAATAAAATGAAGCAGAAATAATAAAATAGTTTAATTCCAGGTCTTCCCTGTATATCGCAGAGGGTGAATAATATAATGCAGTGAACCCTTCTCAGATACAGTTCCTAAGAAGCCAATGTCTATGGTCACTCTAGGGAAGTCAACCATGCAATAATACTAAACATCAATCGGACTATAGGACTTATTGTCCTTACCTATCTATGTGTTACAGCATGAAAGTCATGCCCTTCATTCGTGCACTATGACTAAATGCCTCTTAGGTCTGATCGGCAACGACTCAAACAACCGCAAAGGAGCCCGAAGTTGCGCTCAGGCTTCGCAAAACTGGATTGTTATCCTCCTATCTCCTCAGTTACCAACGTGGACTTGCCCCTATCCAAGGTGTCGGTCCTTCGAAAGAGCGCCCGTAGCTGGGTCGGCTATGCAAAATCCTCCAACGATCTGCCTAAAGAAGCATATGTCCCATCACACTTTTCCTGTTCCTTCAACGTCGATCTATCAGAAGAAGCCAACGATTGCAGGTGCTATCTATCCTACGTACTAGCAACCTATGAAAGGCTACAAATGTCCTTGCGAGCCTAATTGCCCGCTCCTAGTACGTACAACCAAAACTATATTTTGGTCTTAACTATATGAAACACCTATCCAGACCTTTATAAGGTCTGCCTACCAAATCGCTTCCAAATTAATTAGTTTTACCATTACAATCTACATATTGTTTATTTCCATTAATCTGCTTTAGGCCATTTTTACATCTGATTTGGTTATTTCACAATTTTCCTTTTTCGTACATAAATGGTGTTTCAATTTCACGGCCGTTCAGTCTGTATGGTTCGTCTGTAATTTTTATACCATTTTGTTACAGATTTACGCTAACCTTTAGGGTCATTTGGTTTACATTTTTTCCATCCTAATTTACGTTCTCTTTTTAAAGATTTAATCTATACAAATTTTTTACCTAATAGCCACAAACCATTTAATTACACAAAATTCCACTTCTACATCTTTAGGCCACATATGAAACAAACAATTATGCCAATTAGACTTCCCAATTTTGTCCAAAACTATATTTAAAATTATGTGATTATATCAATCGAAACCACAATTTTACTCAAGTAACATATTCTGAATTTATTCAACTAACATGTTCTACCATTAGAAATTGAATAACAACTTTAATTCAATTTAATTAAACCAATCTTATTTACGCCATGAAACATGATTAACAATCTGGTTGTTCCAAATTTCAACCCAAACATGAAGTAGAATTGAGAAGTGGTAGAAGGAGAAGATATAATAATTTACATTAATTTCAATCTTATTTATGCCATAAAGAGTGAATAGACAATTTATATGTCTCATATTTTAAACCAAACATGTATTAAATTTGAGAAGTGAAAGAAGAAGAAGTTGCACTAATTTATATCTATTCTCAATTAATAACAGAAATTAATTAACATTAATGTGCTAAAAAAGAATTGAAACTGAACTACTTTATTTTTCTATTTCATATTAATTCCCACTCACCTGACACTTGAGCTCGTATAAATTTGAAAAAGCTTTGCTTTAATCTTTCTCCCTTTGATTCTTCTAAATTCCTAAAATTGCTTGAATATATATAGGTAATTTAATTTAGTAGAGATTTGTTTACTTAGTAGAGAAAAGGAGGAAGAATATTACACACTAATTTTACTGTAGAATTATGGCGACGGCTGAATAAGAGATTAGGTTTAGCTTTTATGGTTTATTTATAGTTTGTTTGAGTTAATATAATCCATTAGATTATTTTAGATTAAATCTGGTTCTTTCATACACCTAATGGTTATCCATTCTAACCCATACACATCACTCAACCAATAAAATTTAGCCATCTCATCCTATTACATCACTGGAGTGAATGGGAAGCCACCATATGTCAAAAACAACGCTGAAATATGTAGGAAAATTGCTGGAAACGAACCGGCTAAAAAAACACCGCTCCAGTTTTGGGCAACAATGGGACTTGATCCCTAGTCACTAAGGAAGACAACAGCGCCTTTACCGCTGTACCAAATGCGCTTTTAACTTTTTTAATTATATTTCCCATAAAATATCGGGGTGTTACAAAAACCTTCAAAATATTACAAAGTAGGTGGTATATAATCAAAGGACCATCTCTTATATGAAAGGCAAAGGATCTAGGAAAAATTATGAAGACATGCATTAGACCGCATAATATAATAATTGATAATAAGTGTTATGAAGGACCCAATCCTGAATGTTGGGTGCCTCTTATAAATGAAACTCTTGAGATTGTCAATATAGAGCATGATTACTTGTTTCTTGTTTCAAACATGATTAATAAACTAAAACAAATTAGAAATAAGGAGGCTTACAACCAATTAAAGACAAGACTTATCAACCATTTGTAGAATACATACGGAGATGAGTTGGACGAGAAAAGTTAATAATGTTTTTTTTCATTGTATGGTAGTTGGATATGCCGGTAGAACCATTCTTGCTACTTATTAGTTGAATCTTTGTATTTTTTATTAAATTTGTGCTCATTTCATGTATTAGTTTATCACTTTTTTTGCTAAACATAGACATACTGTATCATTTTGCTTATGAACAATGATTATTGCTTTCTGATACTTATTTAATATAGAAATAGTAGCTAAGTTCACTTACTGCCAGCAGTTAGCATGCGTATAAAGTTCACTACTCTATTGTGTAGTATTTTTCTTGCGTGTATGTTATATTTTATATATTAGGTTATATTAGCAAGTAGCAAACAAAGAGTATCTTTGTTATATCATTTGCTTTGCAATAATAATATAATATAGTTTAACCATTTTAAATTTTTTAAATTAGTCAAAACTATAGTCTTACAAGATTATTATAAAAAGGAGCTTACATAAAAAAATTAATAATGCTGAGTATAGAAAAATATAGGATAAGCAAGTGGACTCAACAATATTGGCCTGGAGATGTCACAAATCTATACTATACTATTAAAGATGAGTTGGTTGTTCTTTGTTCTCATTGCTTCTCACATTCTTTGTTTCTCTGCTTGACAAGTGGTGGCTTATGTCTTTTCATTTCCACTTTAGCAAAAATTCAATAGTATGTTATGAAAAGGAGTTAAGGCTTTTCGTTTTCAATTATCTGTTCTTCCTTTATTTGGAAAACTCATGGTGACATGTGTCAATTATGTTAGACATTTAATTCTAAGAACGTGAAAAGGTTTCATATATTCTTCTTACATATGTGTATTGTTTGTTACGTATAACAAAGAAAGAGTTGTTTTTGTTTACTAACCCTTTTTTTCATACTCATTTTCTATTCATGTGACTTTTGGTAATTGTACTTTGTCTTCTCTTTATTATTTCACTACCTATAATTATTGTCTTCAGTTTCCGCCAAATTTATTTTATCTAAACTAAAAAATCTACTTTTAATCAAATAAACACATCTATATTCATATGCTAAAATTATACCATAGTTCCATTCCTTATTATTTTATGTCGTAAACCTTAAGCTTAATTCCAATACTGACTCCCATATCATGCCTATCAAATTTGATCTCCATCTCTAAAGTTATTTCAGCAAGTCCCCAACCAGTAGTCTTCTTCCAAAATTCCATGCAAAGGGATCGCAACTTAATTTATCAAATCATTTTGAGTTAGATTTTACCATGTTGTAGGCACAATGGGTTAAAAAGAAGGTAGTGACAAACATGCTTTCTCGACATGATGTTTGCTAACCAAATTTCTATCAACTTTATAGGTAAGTTTCTTATTTTTGATATCAATACATATACATAAAAAAAATTCAATAGTTGAATTGTCAGTTAATCCGTAAATTAAATTTTTGTATTGATCATTTTGTTTAAATTGAGTCGGCTAAATTTATAGTATTTGTAAGAATATAGTATTTAGTATTCCATAATATTGTGTTTTATAAATATATACTGACTAGTTTAGATGATTAAATTTTGAATTACATTGACTGACTAAATGTGGAAAATTGATTAATTTGATTGACTAGCATCATGATATTATGGCATTAATAAATTTGTAACCTTTAAAATTTATTGGAATTAAATTGATTAATTGGATCGGTTGAATCACTTTTCGTAACATTGTAAAATATTAGTATTTATAAGATTATTTCAATACTCATAGAAAAGTAATAGATTGAATTATTAAATTTTGCTAAATTTATAATATTTCATTGTATATAGAATTTATATGAATGTCTCAAGATTTATAATAGAGAAACAAATATAAAGGAATGTGATACATATCACAGTTGATAAAAGAAAGATCTCAATAAGTGTATTGAGAATATAAACAAATTTATATGGATAATGAAATGTGATTTGTGACTCTTTGTTTCTGATTCCATCGTTTTCCATTTTCCCCTAATAACGTTACATATCACCCACTTCATATATTTTATGTAATATTGTTATTTGTCATCGTGTGTATTATAAAACCTTTATCCTTTTATCTATAGATGTGTACTTATTTATCCCTTCAAATGTATGGTAATCCACTCAAATTGAATTTAAGTTTCTCCATTATGAAATAATCCATTGTAATAGATAATAGGTTCAATCTCCATAAGTATTAATCTATTTCCATTCTTTCACAAAACATAACAACATTAATTTAGAAATTAGTATTTTATGCATCTCTTACACCTTTAACATAAATATCTTAAAAAACCATTTCACGTATTTAAAAAAAGAAATTTATCAACACTATTCATTTCTTATGTTTCCATTTATTACTAAAATTACCTAACCTCTTTCCATATATTTTATTTTAATTCTTATTTTTGTTTCACATTCTAAATAATATTAATTTGCTTAGTTTTCCATTCTAAAACTGATAACAATGGAAAATAAGGTAAATTTGGTTAGTTTTCCATTCTATAATTGATAGTAATGGAATATGGCTCATTTCTTTATGTTTATTTCTATTATTTATTATTGCCTTTTTTATTTTTATCTAAATTATTTCATGTTTTGATTGAAATAATGGAAGCGATGAGTTAAAGAATTGAAAGATTAAATTTAAAATGATTTTTTAATGTTGTGGTAAATTTGCTCTAGTTCTTCATGTTTAGATTTTTTTTATAATATTAAAAATAAATGTAATTGTTTTACACTATTTTTACTAACCACCTTTCTTTATTTTAATTCTAACTATGATATGATAGTATATACTAAATAATATAAGCATGTTGTGGTTTCCTTTTTGAATTTAATAAATAGAGAATTGTTACAATATATGTAAATTATGAAATGAATATGCTTTTACGTTGTTCTGTTTAGTCCCACATCATGGAATAAGTTAAACCCTTAGCTCTGAAGCCTTTATATAAAGGAGACTATGTAATGTAAATACACGTCTAGTCTTTGAGGAATGAATAATATATCTTTTGTCTCTCTCTAATGGCTTCTATTTTCTTCATTTTATGGCTTCTACTTTCTTCATTTTATAACATCTTATCAGCACGATCTCTAAACAGTTTTTTTTATAGATTTGAATTGTAATAATCTAGAAGACCAGATCTACTTTGCTTTTCAGATCTAATTATAGATCTCAAGATGGTAAGCAATTTATTAGATTTAATTATATTGATCTTATCTTTTTCAGAACTAATTCTATTAATTTTATCTTTTTAAATATCATTCAATCATAGATCTAATTTTTTGATCTCATTCTATTGTAAATCATGTGTTCTAATCATTTTTCAGATCTTGATATCATGCTCAAATGATATATCTTTGAGATCTATAAATTTTAGTCATCAGATCTATTCTTTTTCATGTTTATTCATCCTTTTCTCTTATTTATTTATTGAAATCAAGTATGACTTCTGGGAAAACTTATTATTACATATCTTTTAGTTGAAAGCAATTTTATTTATTCTTTCAGAATTTGTACTTGATAAATATTCAACTTGAATTGATTCAAAATTTCTAACAAGTGGTATTAGATCCACTCATCTTTGATTTCATTATGAATTTTTGATTTTTTTTTAGTAAGTTTTGAATCGACTTTATTTATAAGTCATTGAATTCTTGCAATATCTTACTTTAATTTTAGATCTATTTGATCTATGTATGAAAGATTTTTTCTATTGATAATTTTGGATTTGGTTTGAAGTTAAGTTGTTTTCCTAGACCAAAAGGTAGCTTCTGATGTAGAAAGAAAGATCTAAATGATCTATATATAGTTTGTGTAATTAAACAAAATTCTAAAATGTTTTTATTTTTTTGGAAATAATATTAATTCCCCAAATTTACGAGATAACATTTGAAGATTTAAATGTTTGTTTTGCTATATTTGGTAAAGAATTATGAAGTTAATTTTCTTATAAGGGAAACAATTTGGATCTGAGATGTATGGTTATTTATGATTATGAATAATATGGATAGATCTGAGATGATAATGTTGTTTATTTTAGAAATTTTAATTATTGACAATAAACTTTCTTTTTAAGATATCCAAATTTTAATTTTATTATTGAGTAATTTCGAACCTAGATCTGAGATGAAATTATGTTACTTTAACTATTGTTTGTTCAATTGATTCATATATATTTATAATGAAATCATTTTGTTGTGATAGTAGTTATATCTTAGATCACACAAAGGTTAAATGCATTTATTTTTATCATAAATGTATTAAATGCATTGATTATTAAAAATTAAGTAATATTTTATGTTTGTGTTTGGAATAAGAATTGATGTATGATGTACTATTTGATGTATTTCTTTTGACAAGTAATGTCTGGCGTAATGGAAGAATTAGGTTTAACAACAACTTGAAGTTGTGTAGAGAAATTATTTTAATAGAACTTGTAAAACTCAAAGTCCAAGACCTGAAGTCTTGAATTATGAAAAGATTTTTCTAATAAACTTTACAAGCTCGAATTTTTATCTGTATTTCTTTTATTTGTCAAATATACAAGCTTCTAAAAAAAATTATACAAAATTTGAGAACCCGAAGTTCATAACACATTAGTGAACTTGTTCATGAATTAGAAGCCCGTGGCTCTATTGAAATTATGTAAAATGATAAGGTTGTACTTCTTGAAGAAGCTAAAGGAAATTAACAAATTACCATATGAGATAATGATGCTGCATTCAAGAGATTACAAAAATCTCCAAATAAGTTATACCTTACCTTATACCTCCACATTTACATTATCTTAACCAAACATCTTGAAGATATTATGTTATATGATATTTCAAACATCATCGGATGTGTGTGTATATTAATCGGGTGTGTGTGTATATCAATCTCTTGAAGAGATGTTTTAGAGATTTATTTATTTATCTTTATATTGCAAAATTCAACATCCCAGAAGAGATGTTATAGTAATTTTATTTTTGTTACATTGCAATTCCTTAAAAGGAAATACTATGTTCCCTGAAGGAATAATGATATAATTTTTTTTGAAGTAATAACAATTATTTATCCAAAAAATGATATTGTATACCAATGTTACACTCCAAAAGTAGTGGTTTTATCTCTTGCATCTTACTTTCAGTTGATGAATTTAATTTTTTCATTGTATTTAAAGTTTAATATGCCATTCTAAAAGCAGTTACAACAAAAATCTCTAGCATGGATATTTTATGCTACTGTAAAAGTAGTAATTACGTAATTTATATAAAATAAATATGGTATATTGATATGACATTCCAATAGTGCATATATATATATATACATACATACATATATATATATATATATCTAGAAGAGAAAGTTCACTCCAGAAGTGGCGATACTAAAATATCTCTAGAAGAGATTTTTAAATTTGAAAATGATAACATATCTCTAGAAGAGATTTATTTATATATTTGGTAATTTTATTAAACCAAATAAGTGTACATAAATATGATTATGAAGGATCCTAATTTAGTTTAGATTGGATCCAATAGGTTTAAGATTATCTCAAGAATACATTGTCCTATTTTCATATGTCTAATTATACCATAAAGGTCATATTTCTAGTTATTATTTCATAAGAAAAATTATATGCATAATCATTTCTTGAAGAAATATCTTTAAATATTCTGTTGAAGAGATGGTCTATATTTCATATCATAATTTTCATGCAAGCTATGCACAATCTTTGATTATAATTCATCCCTTCTCCACCAATCAATCCATATAAAGGCCTTTCCATATTTTCAAGGGTAGTTTTGCATTTTCAAGGAAATTAGTTAATGCAATTAATGAGATTAGATCTAGAGCTATCAGAAGGATGTAAATAAAAAATTAAAGTCGCTTTTATAGATTATATTTGGTTGTCTTTTATTATGTTTTTATTCTTTCATTGTAACTACTATCAGATATGAGTTCTTATTTTATGAAATGCATTAGTTATATACCCATGAACAATATTTTGATGCTTATGCATTTTTATTTCCATTGATAGTTAGTAATATGATAAGCATAGCCAAGCTTGAATTTAAAACTTCGGACTTATTAGGAGATAAATTTTTGTCATGGATATTGGATGCTGACATTCAATTACAATCTCAATGCTTAGAATATGCCATTAAAAATGATAATAATATGTCCAGTAGGATAAAACAAAGGCTCTTATATTTTTAAAGTGTCATATCCACGGTAATATTAAAATAAGACATTTAACTGAAGGAAAAAAAATCATCTTTACTTATGGAACTCCCTGAAGGAGCGTTATAACCACTAGAAGATGGTCACACTTCCAAACACTAAACAAGAGTGGTTGAACCTGAAGTTTCAACCAGTTGGAAGTTGGTGCTTGTACGTTTTTCTTTTCAGAATAATTGAAATAACAAACCGATGAATGTTGTGTTTTAATCTGTAGTCCATTTTATTTTATTTTGGAAAGTATTAGCATTTATTTAATGCTTACAAATTATAATAGTTGACTAACTATATTGTCCTTAATTCTTAAGATACAAACCGTCAATATTTGAGGGGTAATATATGTAACGTCCCGCCCATTTGTACGCTTTAAATCGACGATAAACCACACATGTCAGACTTAAACAATACAAAAGGGTGGATTGTTATGGGGTAAATAAGAAAAAGCAAAGAAAGAAAAAAAATATATAGAATCTTGCAGCGTGACGATAAAATATAATAATCAAATATACAATTCATGAAGCTATTTTACAAAATTTTCGATTTTACTTATACCATACATATTAGAGTTACACATACCAAAGAATAATAAATAAAGCAGCGGAATAATGTGATGCAGTGGAACAATATAGTACATAATAATAATAAAACCTTCGTCTTCGTCCTCCAGTAATAGGGTCTTCAAATCCTGAAATGCTCAGGCTGACCGAGCGAATTGAAAAGACAAAACACTCGAGTCAGAACTAAAAGATCTTATGTAAGTTAAATCAACTGTAAATAATATGAGTGGAACGGCGTCGGAGATGTTTACGGAATTTAACATCTCCTATCCAGTGTCTAACGTGAGTGCAATAACTTAAGAGATGCTGGGGATTCACATCTCCTAACGATCCATTAAACTATTTACTATGTAGTAATATTTCGCTATTATAATAATGTCTAATAGTATAATAAACTTACTTTTAAATAGCGTTAAGGGGTTACCCATATAGCCCTTACCACGTAATAGTCCTAGTAGTCCATCCAGTATCAGCGCATCTTTAGATCGGGAGAATACCCCAAATACTCCACGGGATACGGGAGAAAAACAAACTCGTACAAGGCGCGCTAGGGTAGGTGACACGACACACAAGGCAATGCTAGGGTAGATATACCAATTACGCACCCGGGCTGGTGGTAACGCTTAGCAGCTACTACCGCCCATCTCGAACCAAACCCTCAAATCAAAAAATCAAAGTGGCCATCGAATCAATCCAAAAGTTAGAGTATAATATCGAAGGGATGTGTCCGATCAGAGGAATGACCTCATTGGCCCGATATCGCTCCTATTTTTGCCACCTTATGCCAACTCACGGGAGTCGGGTCCACGTATTTACCTCAAAGGAAACTCCGCCACCATCCTACTTCATTCTGGAATCTCCACCGTGTACACGGTTGTCAAATTGATTTTCGGTATCGACAGAGAGTATGCCCATATCCGATCCCGGTCTCTTTGCCAACCAATCGTTATTATAACACCATGGTCATTTCAAAATAATTTTACATCGAAACCATATATAATATCCATTTCAAAACCATATAAATATGATATCATTTCCATTTCAAAAACCCAAAGCAATATGATATCATTGTTATAAAAACCCAAATCCACATAATATCATTTTTATTTCAAATATATCCCTTTTTCAAAATTTATAGCACTTTCAAATTTAAAATATTTCGAAACCAAACGCTTGAAATATAACCATTCAAAACATAATACTTCGAATTTCATAGCTTTTAAACCTTAACTTCCAAAACTTAAATGGTTTGGATATTCAAACCATATATAAAATAAAATAGTTTGAATTTAAAATTACTTTATAAAGTAAAATAATTTCCTCGACTTCACAATTTATTCACTTTAAATTAAATCTCAATTCATATCTTTCAACTCACTTTCAGTTTCAATAAACCATTTCAATTTCAATATATTTCAAACTTTGAGTATTAAACAATTTCAAAACTAAGGTTGGAAATTACGATTCAACAATTCAATGTTTTATTATTTAGTTTTGAAATATTTGCATAATAAATCCATTGTCATTTAAATAAAACTCAAATTACAAATAACTAAATCTTTCCTTCAATTTATTTATACTTGAAATCTTCGTTTAATTCACCTTAAACCAAAATCCAGTTATAAAATCATACCTTTAAAATCTCAATTTTATTAAATTTCAAATCGATTTCATGTTTATCTTCCCATCTTATTCTCATTTAAGTTATTATAAACTCCAGAAATAAAATTTTAAATAAATACTTAATTATATCTTAATAAAATCAAACTTTATTATTTAACTTCTTTTACTTTAAACCAATTTTATACCTAGCTTAAAACCAAGAATTTAACTATATATAAAATAACATTTATAAAATCCAAATCAGTATCTCATAAAACAATATATTTCTTTACAAAACCATAGAAAATCATTTCAAAATATTTTATATATATAGACCATGGCGTCTGTATATAATTTTGTACCCTATGGTCAAGTGATACAGATATTTATCATTTCAATTTGTAATTTAAAATAAAAACTACGGTTATATCATTTCTAACCGCAATCCTGAATGAAATAAAATGCATATCAACTTGCAGTTTATAACAATATAAAATACAACATCCATTCATCCAATATCAATCATCAAACATTTATCACAATCATCATCCAATTCAAACAATAACATCAATATAGGACAGATAATAAATAACAGGCATTTACTGGCAGTTTATATGCAATAATAAATTAAATAACAACTTAATTCAATAAATTCAATTTAACTAGAATGATGATAAAAATATGCCAAACAGCCATAAACAAATTTCTAATCACATCAGAAATTAATTTAACACTCATAAGAAATTTTAGAAGTTGTGAGTGGGCTAAAACACTTACCTTTTGAATTTAAATTGAATTTAAATCCAATTTAAACCCAAAATTTGAACCATCTCAGAATCCGTCCAAACCAGCGCCAAAAAGTTTGGAATTCTAATACGAACCTAGGGAGAAAACCGCGCCCAAAACGGATCTCGTATGCAGAAGTTATTAAGGTTAGAAGATTACGATTTGAAATTTGAAAATAAATAAAATAAAATCAGAGAGAAACACGTCATACCATCTTCCGCTCACGTGCCCAAGCCCCAATCACCACGTCAACCTAAACCTAGCCGCCACGCAATCATCCCAGACCCAAAATCGCACCACCTAGTCTGTCGCTGGCCATCGCCCGAAGCAACCCACCTAGTCTGTCGCTGACCACCGCCCGAGGCAGCCGTTGTTCGATCTTCTAGCCGTAATCGAAATTTTTGCCATAGATCCAGCCGTTGATTCGTGAAATGAAGCAACCGATGAACTCCACTCCGTCCACTCCACAAAACCAATAAATAAATTCGACAATCCGACAAGTTTGGCCGCGGCGTGATGAACGACCATGGACAGTTCATCCATTTCCGGCCACACCGAAACCCAGATTGAAAAACGAATCATATATTTGACTTGCGCTCGTCGAGAGCTTCAAATCCGCATATAATTCGATATTATTTGAGGAGATTTAATTTTTGGCTTTGATTTTGAATTGCAACTGGATTTGGAATTTAAAATTTTTGTCTGCCATTGAGGAAGAGGAGGAACGGAATGAATTGTACATGCAGACAAATGACAATGAGGAACAATTGGGGTTTATAACGACGTATATATAGACAAAGCTGAAATAGAATAGATGGACATGATTGATTTACACGTTGAACGATAAAATGGCCCGAAAAGCCCGTTCTGACTCAGGAACGAAATTGGGTCAACCCATATATCAAAATAGATGTTTTAATATATTTTAAAATCAATGGAGCAGGTTTCGGGTCCAAATTCCATCGTATGAAGAAGTTAGGAAAAAATCAAGTTATTTCAAATTGATTTCAACTAATTCAATTTCATTGATTTCTAGGCGTTTCGTGTTCGTACGATCAAACAACAAGTCCAATCGCTACGAAACTTGAAATCCTATAATAATTCACCGTTACGGATCCGATGAAACTTATTTCGTCGAAATCCGAGTCAGTGTCCAAACTGGCTATTTTTACATTAATTAATTAAATTAATAAATTAACTAATTAAATCAAATTTTCAATTTCAATTCTTTAATTGACAAATTTCATCATTTTTGATTCCTTAAACCTTCACAATAATTTAGACAAGTTCAGACATCAATTTTAAGTTAATTAATGTACCTATTACCGTATTAAATTTCAATATGAAATAAATTGACTAATTATCAATTGAAATTCCAATAAATCCATTTATTTTATTTTAAATCTTGTTATTCAATCCATTGTCACCAAATAGATAAAATTAACATTGGTTCATGGTTTATTACATTATTATTCTCAAATTTCATCTTAATCTCCATTAACGTAATAATTAAATATTTAATTTCATTTTAAATTTCAAATAAATTAATAAATCTTGATTTCCATTCCTTTTATTCAACCGATTGTCATATTACGAATAAAGTAAATGTTATTTCCCATTATTTACTAACTTCACATTAACAAAATATTTAATTTAGATTTATGTAATTTTTACCACATTTAAATTAATAGGCTAAATAAATAGGTGACCTAAAATATCTGTTACCATTTACTTTTAATCACACTTATGAGTTATTATTCCCAAACAATTGTTTAAATTGTTTACATCACACAAATTTCATTCAATCATCGTTAACATACTATTTAATTATATTTATTGAAATTTATTTAATTTTCTAAATATAATCAATTATAACTTTACCATTGTTTCAATTAAATTGGGGTTGCACTAAATTAGTTATTTATCAACTGGCATTAACATTACCACCTTAATTTACATTCAGTTACTATTAATCAATATATTATTACATTTGTTAATAAATGCTTACTTTAACTTACTTATTTTAAATTTTATACCCAAGTACAATAATTAACACTATTTCTTTGTTGGAATTTCACTCCAATTGTCAATAATTAATTCTAATTACCATTGCTACATTTCATTTTTAACATTTGCTTTATTATAAATTATAAAATTTTTATTTCTTCCTAAATTTAATTACAAAGATCTAATTAAATTAACTCATTTATTTATAAAAATTTACGGGTCGTTATAATATATGCCTACTAGATAGTGCAACGACTCATATGATTTTGAAAAACTAGAAGTTTTTCTCTGAACTGTCTGAAAATATTTTAGCTAAAAATTTCAACCATAGCGAATTTGCTATATAATTGATGGGTCCGGAAGAGCCCATATAGTATTACCAAATGGTACATATATCTTAATTCAAAATACATTATATTCAAGCAAATTTAAAAGAAATTTGTTGAGTTTTGAGGATATATAAATAAATGGATACCATATTGGAATTATAATGAAAACATCAAAGAATATCTTTGCGTTATCTCTACAAATTGAATGCTGGAAGCTTATTTCACAAAAATTTGGTACAATGTCAATTAGATTACATTTCACGAAATTTGGCATAATTGAATCCCATTTTAAATATGAGCCAGAAGCTCACAAATATATCTTGAATGCATCTTATCAATTGATAAAGAATTATCCTCATATTATTAATACGTATGGTTTGCTAGTAGCAATATTGTTGGGAGTATTTCGACCGGCTCAACATCGCCGAACCAACACCCTTCCTATGCATAACCGAACCAACCCACACTCCATCTCCCTGCCAAACCAACTTCATCTCCATGTACTACCGGACCACCTACTACCGAACCAACTACCTCTCCAACATACTACCGAACCAAACACCTACCGGTCCAACACCAGCCGAACCAACCAACTTCCCCTGCATAGCCGAATCAACCTCCTTTCCATGTCCAACCGAATCAACCCACCTCCACACGTTGCCGAGCCAGAAGCAAGGGAAGACACGACCGGACCAACTGTGTCAGGCCAGATTGCTTCAGCCCAGGCCCACCAGCTGCTATATACATCCAAGATCCCTGCCCCCAACCTCACTCTATAAATAGAGGGGCAGGGTTACAACAATGGCATACAAGTTTGAGAGCTCAAGCACGGAAGGAACTTTCAAACAACTTTTATATACTTGTAATCAAGGCTTTGTACTTGTAATCTGAATAGTGAGAGGAGAATAACATATAAAGTGGACGTAGGCACGTTCTGGCCGAACCACTATAAATCTGTGTGTCTTTTACAGTTTAGTCCCTGCCTTTTATATATTTGCATAAATCCCCCAAATCACTGAAAACAACATAAAATCACTAAATCATACGACTTGGAGGTGTTTGCTCATTTTTTGTGCAAACATTTTTGGTGCTTTCACTGAGAACAGGAGCTCGAAGCTTTAGCTTCTCCCACTTAACCCTTTTTCTATCAGCATCGTTCATTGCTTGGAAAACATGCCTCCCGGACGGAAGAAAGATGCTAACAAAGGAAAAAACATCGCAACTGGCAGTATCCCAGATCCAGTGATCAGAGACCAAGACAATCGTCCAGTTCCAACAGCAAATTTAAATCAGGCAAATCCGACAGCCCCTGCTACGGAACAACCAATTACAAGGACGGATCTAGACAGGATTGTGGCTAAAGTAACTAACTGCTTCGCATCTCAACAAGAAGCCTTGGTGGACCAACTCATGTCACGCTTAAGGGATGCTGAAGAATCCAACCGCAACACTGAATCATGGGGCGAGTCCCGATCTGGAGGATCTGGGAGACGACAAAGGTCTTTCTTCTTCGAAGAAGTTAACAACGGAAACAGCAATGGTAGGAGCCGAGCCCGGACTCAGCCCGAATTCCGACCCAAGGAGACACTTGGAACCGAACCCAATAGGGGAGGTACCAGGCAGGGGGCGGATGTAGCTGATCCTGTCATGCTACCTAACCATGGAAACACCAGTAGACGGGGCCGAGTTGGAGTCCAGCCCGAAGTTGGACCCGAGGAAGTGCTAAGAACAGAACCCAGCAGGGGAAGATCAAGGCAAGGGCCAACTGTGGCTCACCCCAGCATACCCCCGGAAGACCAGAGGCAGCCATTGGAGAATGTCAGGAGTGATAAACGATACCATCCTTAAAGGTAATCTGGACGGAATCAGCCCCGCAGGGAAGAACCAAACTCATTTTTATCCGCTCCAAGTTCTGATGAAAGGATGGCGCGATTGTTCAGAGAGTGCGTCCAACGGGAGCAAAGGGATCGGGGGATAGGTGCTACGGTAACAAGCCCCTTCACCCGCAATATCGAAACTGCCACCACCCCCCGAGAATGGAAAATGCCAACGATGGAACCTTACAAGGGAACCTCTGATCCCATCGTACACTTACAGAGATACACCCAGCATATGCTCATGAGCGGAGCAACGGAGGGAGTATTGTGTAAATGCTTCCCACTTTTCTTGGCAGATCTAGCTACTTCCTGGTTCTGCCACCTACCCCAGGGGACTATCAGCTCATGGGAAATGTTGAAAGAAAAGTTCATCAGCCAGTTTCGCATTCATGTGGAACAACCCAAGGACGCTTATTCCTTATCTAATATCAAACAAAAGCCTGGAGAGACAGTGCAACAATATCCAACCCGATTCAACGCCGCGGCGGCCGCGGTCCAAGATGCCTACGAGAAACTTATCCTAATGGCCCTTTGCAGTGGTGTAAATCCGGATACTAAATTTGCTAGAAGACTAACCAAGGAAAATCTAGCTACTTTACCTGATTTCTTCCATGAAGCTGGAAAGTATATGAGACTTGAGGACGCTGCCACTGAGAGGCAGTCAGGGCAACAGGCTAAGACAGCTCCAGACAGGGTTCCCGCTGCAGCAAGGGATGTTCGAAGAAGTGACTCTAGAACAACGCTGGGGGCAAAAAGGGAGAAAAGCGCTTGTATCGACCAGGACCAAGATTTGACTCCTACATTCCTTTGAATGAAACGATCGAAAACATCTTCCTAACCAGTCAGGACGAAGTTAGATACAAGCGCCCCCCACACAAGAAGGAGTCAGATAACGCACTCAAGTCTGGAAAGTTTTGCCGCTTCCACGAATCCCATGGACATTACACCAATGAATGCCACCATCTCCGGGACTTGATTGAAGAACACATTAGAAGGAGACTGGAGCGCTATGTAAAAAGCCAAAACAGGACTCCAGCTCCCGCCAATGAAAACCCAGGGCTACCCATCCCAGAAGTGGGCGGAGGAAATCACAACACCAGCGGCTCTAGTCAAGAGAAGAAAGTGGTCCATACCATATCAGGAGGACCGCACATCGCCGACAGAAGCTGGGCAGAGATGGAAAGATACGGTAAGTCACTTAGGAACAATGAAGGCTACGTTAATTCTGTTATGGAAGAACGCCATCCGAAACGGAAAGAGAATAACGACATCACATTCAGTAGGCGTGACCTAGAGGGAAGACAGTACCCACACATGAATCCTATGGTCATCTCTGCCTGGTTCGGTCCAGCCAAAGTTTTTCGAATTTTAATAGACACTAGAAGCTCGGTGAATATCCTATTCAAGCATGCTTTCGACAAAATGAAGCTATCAATGAAGGATGTGTCTCCCTGCAACAAACCACTACATGGTTTCACTGGAGATGCGAAGATGCCCGTCGGGCAACTGGACCTTTTCGTTGAAATAGGAAGTCATCCCCGCTCCGTTGTGCGAAAACAAACGTTTGTACTAATAGAGAACCACTCGGCCTACAACGCCTTTTTGGGAAGACCAGCCTTGTCTGACTTCCAAATTATCCTAGCCCCATGGTGCTTGAAGATGAAATTTCCAACAGATAACGGAATAGGAGAAATAGAGGGAGATCAAGACGCTGCTCGAGACTGCTATGTAACTGAACTTCGCAATAACCGCAGAAAAGATAAAGGGAAAAATGCAGAGACTACTCTCTTCATGAAAAACTTGAAAGCATAGCAACTAAAGAAAGCCCCTCCTCTTCAATATACCAGTGACCCTTTCAATGAATTAGACCCCAGGGACAAAGAGGAGGAGGCCACCGCCGAGCCTGCAGAGGCTATGGAATTCGTAGCCGTAGACAAACATGACTCAAGTGGACTATTGAAAATCGAATCTCAACTAAAAGAAGAATTAAAGGATCAACTCATTGATTTTCTTCGCCACAACATGGATGTATTTGCATGGACGCACCTGACATGACAGGAATCTCCCTAGATGTAGCATGCCACGTACTGAACATCGATCCCACCAAGGTGCCAGTAAAGCAGAAAAAGAGAAGCATGGGGGCAGAACGATCAGCAGCCCTAGAGGAAGAAGTGAAGAACCTACTTGCCAATAACTTCATACAAGAAGCCATCTACCCAGAATGGATCGCCAACCCGGTGCTGGTAAAGATGGCTAATGGGAAGTGCCGAACATGCATCGACTTCTCCAACTTAAATGACGCTTGTCCGAAGGATTGCTTCCCACTCCCCCGAATCGATCAGCTCGTGGACAACACCGCCGGACACGAACTCTTATCTTTTATGGACGCATACTCAGGATATAACCAGATCCCTATACACGCCCCCGATCAAGACCACACTAGTTTCATCACTGACCGGGGATTGTACTGCTACAGGGTAATGCCTTTTGGACTTAAAAACGCCGGAGCTACTTATCAGCGCCTCGTCAACAAGATGTTTGCGGAACTAATAGGACGAACTATGGAGGTTTATGTGGATGACATGCTGGTAAAATCGAGGAAAGCCAACGATCATATAAACCACCTGGATGAGATGTTTCAAGTACTTCGCCAATATGGAATGAAGCTGAACCCTCTAAAGTGCTCCTTCGGTGTATCGTCGGGAAAGTTCTTGGGATTCATCGTCCATGCCAGGGGGATTGAAGCAAACCCCGAACAAGTTCGGGCTTTGCAAGATATCAAGATACCATCCACTCGAAGAGAGATGCAAAGCCTAAACGGGAAAGTGGCCGCCCTAAGTAGGTTCATCTCTAAAGCAACCGACAAATGCATCCCTTTCTTTGAAGCTCTAAAGAAAGACAAAGGAAAGTTCGAATGGACTGACGAATGCTCGACAGCCTTCCTTAACTTAATCGGACACCTCCGGAGACCACCAGTACTCTCAACTCCAAATGAAGGTGAGGAACTATACCTATACCTTGCTGTGTCGTCCCATGCTTTAAGCGCCGCTTTGGTGAGAGAAGACAACCGCGCGCAGCGGCCTGTGTACTTTGTAAGCAAGAGATTTACAGGGGCAGAAGTCAGATACCCTAAACTTGAAAAGCTAGCATACTATTTGCTAATCACGTCACGGAAACTGCGACACTATTTCCATTCTCATTCCATCAGAGTTTTAACCGATCAACCGCTAAGGCAGGTACTCCACCGCCCCGACACTTCTGGGCGACTACTTAAGTGGTGCATTGAACTGAGTCAATATGATATCACCTACCATCCTCGCACCGCTATCAAGGGGCAAGCCATAGCTGATTTCATTGCCGAATTCACTACTAACGAAGGTAAGGAGCAATCTGAAATAGCAGAAGATATCAAGTGGAATCTCTTCGTAGATGGAGCATCAAATGAGCAAGGCTCGGGGGCAGGTGTTGTGATAATCACCCCCAGGGGAAGAAAGCTGCACTATGCCCTAAGGCTGGAATTCGCTGCCACCAACAATGACGCAGAGTACGAAGCAGTGATAGCCGGATTTGAACTTGCCCTGGAAATTGGAGTCGGTTCTTTATGTCTCCATAGTGATTCTCAACTTATTGTAAATCAAATAATAGGAGAATTCCAGGCTCGAGGAGAACGACTCACAGCATATCTAAAGAAGACCAACATGCTGCTCAATCAATTGGATCACTATTTAATCAAACACATTCCTCGAGAAGAGAATCAGGAGGCCGACGAACTGGCAAAGCAAGCTAGCATGAAGGACAGCACTGCCTCCCGAACAATAACCATCTCAAAGCAACTGGCCCCGAGCTACTACCCAATGAATATGATAGCTGCAATTGAAGAAGAAGCCTGGATGACTCCTATCCGGAAATATTTACAAGATGGCACACTGCCCGACAGGCGTAACGAAGCTAAGAAAATCTTAAGGAAAGCTCCCCGCTACACATTACAAGAAGGCATCCTCTATCGGCGCGGCTTTTCTAACCCCTTATTAAGGTGTGTCGCTGGAAGGGAAGCCGAGGAAATCTTATCCAATATCCATCAAAGAAGTTGCGAAGATCACACTGGGGGGCAGACTCTGGCAAAGAAGATACTCCGATATGGATATTACTGGCCCACCTTAAACAAAGACGCCCTAGACTTCGTCAAAATATGTGACAGATGTCAGAAATTTGCTAAGATTCCTCGACTACCAACAAATGAAATTACTCAAATGACCAGCCCTTGGCCCTTTGCAATATGGGGAATTGACTTGATTGGCGAACTGCCAATGGGCCGAGGCGGAGCCAAATATGCCATAGTAGCAGTTGACTATTTCACCAAATGGGTGGAAGCGGAGCCTTTAAATAAAATATCTTCGGCAAAAGTTATTAACTTCTTGATCAAAAATGTTTTATGTAGGTACGGGGTTCTGCTCAAAATCATATCGGACAACGGACTTCAATTTGACAGCGAGGAATTCGCCGACTGGTGCCAAGAGCATGGAATTCACAAAAGCTTCTCGTCTGTGGCTTACCCCCAGGAAAACGGACAAGTCAAAGCTGTCAACAAAATCCTCAAAACCCTAATTAAGAAGAAACTCGAAAAGTCAAAAGGTGCTTGGCTGGATGAACTTCCTACGGCACTTTGGGCCTACCGCACATCTTATAGAACATCAACAGGGCATACTCCTTTCTCTTTGGCATACGGATCGGAGGCCATGCTCCCAGTTGAAACTGTAGTGCCTTCCCACCGTACGATCCACTACAACCCAGAAGAGAACGAAGAACTCCTCCACATGTCTTTGGATCTAATTGAGGAGAGAAGAAACGATGCAACACTCAAAGCAGCAGCTCACAAGCAAAAAGTTGAAGCACAATACAACTCCAAAGTCAAGCACCGCAGCTTACAAGAAGGAGATCTTGTCCTCAAGCGGATCTTCCCGCGCCCCGGAGCGTTAGATCCAGTCTGGGACGGACCCTATGTAATTCATAAAGATCTCCGCAACGGAGCCTATATTTTGTCAACAGTGGACGGAGAGGTGTTCCAGAGGGCATGGAACATCCAACACCTCCGTCAATACTTTTATTAACTTGTACTGCCCATATGAAGTGAATTAACAAAGAGAATCAGTGGACGTAGGCATTTTCGTGCCGAACCACTTTAAAAAATCTTGTCTCTTTTTAACTTGTTCCTTTATATCTTGGCTGCTTGTTAAGCTTTATCCTTTTCTGTTGAACAAAGTCATGTATAACGACATTTCCATTCTGGACACTTCACGGCGCAACCTCACCTGGACAAGACCCAACAGGTACTATGCAAATCTATGCACTCGCCAACGAGACACTTTTGCTCCAGCATCCCTCTGCTGCGGGTTAACTCATTGCCCGCGACTGCCCTCAAAGCCAACTGTAATGAGCCGATTATAAGCCATCAAGAAGGCCGACTATAGCTGATGGCAGCTCATTACGGCATTCGGCTCGTCGGCAACTGTGAACCTACTTTAAGCCCCAACATAAGGTGTGGCCAGCCAGTGGTAGTTCACGGTTGACGATCGACACCCACGCTAGCCGGCCACAGTAAATCGAATAATAACCGCGATTACGGGCCATAATGGCTCGGGTAGTTACTGTGTGCGATCTCGGCTCCGATATGTCTTAAATGCGGCTGTGGTAAAAAAGATAAACTCCCCGTGAAGGCGTAAGATGGGTGACAAATGTCTCCAAGACCCACAGCTAGGGAAAGTGACTACAAAACTCGTTTGCCACGAACTTAAGCATATCGACGGCCTTCCGTGATTGGAAGTTTTACTGTTTCTCATATTTCCATTACATTTAAAAAAAATTCTCCTATCCTATATAACAGTCCCTAAAGTACAGGTCACAAAATAGGGGAACTCTGGCTTGTGGAAATATGAGCTCACATCCGAATGACGGAACACTCAGCTACATTCCATACTCAGTCACGCAAGACATTCAAAGCAACCCTCTACAACTAAAACACGAAGGGCGGTACTTTCTTCTCTTGTATACAAATATGTAGCTTTAATTTATTCACACGTCATATTGGCATTACAAGACATGAAATAATATTTTAAGCAGAAACTTAGCATCAAATACGACTGAATCACGTGCATAAACACGCAGTTGTATTTCTTATGCAACATATCAAAATGACAACATCATTCAAACATGACAGAATCAGCTTATGTTATAAAATTACATAAAGTCATTCTTTACATTAATGTTTTGGACTAACATAGACAACAACCAAAATATGTACAAGTCAAGTCAAAGAATCGGGGCTTCGCCTCCATCCCGCTAGTCCTCTGGATCTACTTAACTGCAGGATCGGAACTTCCAGCATGTACTCCAGAGGTCCCGCCTATCCAATTCAGAAGAGAATCCATCAATTATCAAGAAAGATAAGCAATCAAATCAGGAAAAGGTTAAAAGGAAAGACTTACCAGCGTCTGCTCCCTGATCATCATCATCTAGCTACACGCCTACCTCATCCGCAGCAAGCAGCCGCATGCCCTCCTTAACCGCCACCTTCTCTTCCTTAGTGAATTGGGCCATAACCACATCCATCCTGAAAGCCGCTCCACCTTCCTTATCCACATCGGCCTTAGCCTCCTCCAAAGCCCGAAGATATATCCTAGCCATGACCCGGGGATAGTCGTCCATCCAGGACAGGTTGCCCTGCCTCCAAGTTCGGAAATACATGTCCTGGAGCATCTCGTCCATCATCCCCTCGTTCTCCTCAAACTCTTTCGTCCGGGCCTCAGAAGCCGACAGCCGTGCGACGGCAGCATCTCTCTCCAATCGGTATCTCGAGCAGTCAGCCTGAAGGGATTTCCGCATCACCTCCATCTCCTCCTTCAGCTTGGCCTGAGCAAGCTCTGCGGCCTCAAGCCTCCCAGATAACTCCTCTACCTGCTCGTGATCCGCTCTCCGAACCTCATCCACCGTTACGATGGCCATGTCAATTCGTTCTTTGCAAACAGCCTCCATTTTTCGCAACTCATCCTTGCTAGCCTCTTCCATGGTTTTCTTCAGTCGTCTAGAGGCCGCCTCATGCTGGGATATCTGGATAGCCTGATTGGCAAGCTGTTTGGCCTGATCAGAAACCATTAGCCGCAACTAAATGTTAGCACTTCCGATTTCCTCTCCAGCCTTAGCCAGTCGAGCGTGATGCTCCATTAGCCTCTTGGTATCTTCAGCCACCCGACCGATGTTTGCCTTGGCCTCATCTCCCATGGTCACAATCCGAGTAGTAAGCAAGTCGAGGTCTAAGGATTTAGCCTCATCAAGCACCCGTACCATGGGATTGCGAGGAAGAAGATGCTCACCCGTGGCCCCGTCAAAAGAAATGTCCTGAAAGCTCGGGTCCAGATCCGGGTGGCCGACAAATGGGTTGCGAACCAAACAAGGGTGGTCTATCGGGGTGACGGTTGGATTTTCGGACGGATGTGGGGAAGGCATAAGCTCGATATCTTCCTCAGTAATATCATGGATAGGCTAGACTGGAGGCTGAGGGCCAGGTGAATGTTCAAATGAAGATCGCCCCCTCTTCCTCTTTCGCGTATCTTCTTCAATAACTCCGAGAAATGGGCGATAGCTAACCACATCGCCGGGACGGCCAGTTGACGCTTTGGTTTGGTAGAAGCTTTGAGTAACTTGTACTGTTCAAGGCGGTGCCGAATATTTGATGTCTTGGCCACCTTACCCGTTCCTGGAATAAAAACCAAGTGTTACAAGTATGCATGAAACTACGATCCGAGAAATATGTTAAGTTAAAAGGAGTAGGAAAACGCGCTTATTTTACAAACCCTGAGGGGGAGTGGGATACTGCAATAAGTCCTGAATCTCATTCCAGGACGGGAGCTGGCCATAAAATATTACTAAGTCCTTATCATAAGGGGAGTCTGCGAAAGTTAAGAATTCACCTTGAACCGTCGGAGTTGCCTTGGCTGAAGGACCCTTAGAAGATGGATCGGCACCAGTCCCAGCCTTGTTAGCCTTCTTCGCCTTCTCCACCGAGGATGATCCTTCCTCCAACCCCTCAAAAGCCTGGCGGAAGGCATCATCCGTCCACTCCTGGATCTCCCCTGCCTGCTCAGAAGACAAAGCTCCGGCACCACTACCACCCTGTCCTTCACCCTCTCCATCTCCTCCGCTCTCCTCCTCGTCTCTTTCCTCCTCTCCACCTTCCTCCTCCGGAATATCTGGGCATGTGCTAGGGGAGGGTCCGTCAGACTTCTTAAGCTTCTTCCCCCCGACGACTGGAGGTGCCGAGAAAGGTCTCCTCTTGCTACTCTTCGCAGTGGCCCCATCTTTAGCTTTAGCATCCCTCTCCTCGGCTGTATCTCTCTGCTTAACCACAGATTGACATGGCAGAATCAAGTTGTGCTCCAGGAGAGTGGCATTCCTGATCAGGTAAGAAGCCGACCTATCCCTTCCTGAGATAGCCTCTACCTCCGCAGCCATCTGTACAAGGTGATCATTCTCCACGACCGCAAAGCCACCTGTCGCTAGCAAGTAATAAAAGCACATAAGAAGAAGCATTGCAGTCGGGACAAAGAAATTACGAATGGAATTCAACTTACAGCCAGAAGTGAAAAGGCGAAAAGAAACGGAGTCGTCCTTGACGAAGAACCATTCCTTCTTAAACATGGTAAACTTCGAGTATAAGTCCAAGACCGGCTTGAAGGACACGGCCGACTCTAAACTAATGTATGGAGACCCCTTCTTGTAGCCCCTCAGATTATATAGATATCGGATTTCTCGGTTAGAAGGGGGGCGCCCATATCTCCTTTGGAAGATAACGAATAGACACACTAAGATGGCATAGGAGTTGGGCTGAAGCTGAAAAGGAGCCACTTTCAGGTAAGTAATGAAGCTGACTATCCACGCATTGATCGAAGGAATGGCCCCGCACATGCAATGGTATCGGCTATACGCGAAGTATCCTTCAGGGGGATTATATGGCATGACCCCCTCCCCTGGCAACAGCATGCATGCTCTATCAATCCCAAAGGAGCGGGAGATAACGCCAAGTTGCTCCTCTCTGAGAGAGCTCGGAAAGCAATCAGGAGGAGAGTTCAGAAGCTCTTTGGGACCATACCCGTCTACTAGCGACCTCGGGGTGGGTCCATGACGTTCCGGTCTTGGCTGGGCTGGGGGCACAACGGGGGACTCTCGTCTATCCGTAGATTTTCTTTTTTATGATCAAGTTTCCACTTTGCGAGACATTTTCCTACAAACACAAAAGAAAAACATATTGTTAAGACAGAGGATATAAACAAGCAAGTGTATATAGTCTGAAGTTTCACTCATAAATCAGAATGCTCAAACTCCCAGTGTCATTCGGTAAAGCAAATGTAAAATTTCATTCGGTATTCGGAGTCTCAGGGTTCATCCGGTGATTCAAGAATGAGTTCATTCGGCGTTTCCCGTTCTCATTCGGTGGTTCGAGCACGAGTCTCATTCGGCATTCCCAATACCAGGGTTCATTCGGCATTTTCCGTATAAGGTCCATCCGGTATTAAATCTTTAAGTTCATTCAGTAAAACGAAGTAAAACGAAGAAGCCATTCGGCAGCTAAGGGTTGATTCGGCAAAGTGATTGATTCGGCAGGAAATTCTGGTCCGGCTATCTCGTTCGGTAGGGAATAACGGAAGCCCTAGGCCCATACTTATAGGGGAAGGTTGAATAACCGGACCAGCCGGTTCGGCTCTCGGGCCGAATATGGTTGTCCAATTAAAACAAAGCACGACATATGTTAAACATAAGCCCTACTTTGGGGGGCAAGTGTTGGGAGTATTTCGACCGGCTCAACATCGCCGAACCAACACCCTTCCTATGCATAACCGAACCAACCCACACTCCATCTCCCTGCCAAACCAACTTCATCTCCATGTACTACCGGACCACCTACTACCGAACCAACTACCTCTCCAACATACTACCGAACCAAACACCTACCGGTCCAACACCAGCCAAACCAACCAACTTCCCCTGCATAGCCGAATCAACCTCCTTTCCATGTCCAACCGAATCAACCCACCTCCACACGTTGCCGAGCCAGAAGCAAGGGAAGACACGACCGGACCAACTGTGTCAGGCCAGATTGCTTCAGCCCAGGCCCACCAGCTGCTATATACATCCAAGATCCCTGCCCCCAACCTCACTCTATAAATAGAGGGGCAGGGGTACAACAATGGCAGACAAGTTTGAGAGCTCAAGAACGGAAGGAACTTTCAAACAACTTTTATATACTTGTAATCAAGGCTTTGTACTTGTAATCTGAATAGTGAGAGGAGAATAACATATAAAGTGGACGTAGGCACGTTCTGGCCGAACCACTATAAATCTGTGTGTCTTTTACAGTTTAGTCCTTGCTTTTTATATATTTGCATAAATCCCCCAAATCACTGAAAACAACATAAAATCACTAAATCATACGACTTGGAGGTGTTTTCCCATTTTTGGTGCAAACATGATAATGGATCAAAATGAGAATCCAAAGATGATTACTATTTAATGTGACAATGTTCCTCAACATTGAGGGGAAGGATAAAGGGATACAAGTTCATTTTGATCATTAATGTCAAATATTTATAATGATGCAAAATATTGAGTAACTTGAATAAATTATTAATAATATCCCTAGTAGACTTTCTCTAATATAGATTTGAATCCCTGAAGGATCAAAATGTGTAAACCATATCTGAAATATGGTACAAAAATCGGTTCGAAATACTTTTGGAGTAAGTAATAAAGATGTCAAATAAAAGATGTGAGTGTTCTTGAAGAAACACTTAAGGGTGCACTTGAAGAGAGTAATGACATGATTGTCAAATTACCCTAGAAGTGGTTTAGGTACCTAAAACATGATAATCAAAGAGATCTCAATAAATCATGTCTAGAACTGACAAGAAATGATTATTGATGATAAATTTATAAATAATAAAGCGCTTATGTTTATAAATAGATTAAGAATCTTGAATTAGGGGAAAACATGACTGGCCATCATGAATCCTTTAATAGTAGAGAAATATGGACATGTAGCCCGCAAAGTAGCAAAAGTACTTGAAATGCTTAATATATCTTGAAGGTATAAATATGGTTTAAATCATATTAAATAATGATAGCTTACAAATTCCTGAAGAATATAAATAACTTTCATTGTTATATAGAATGCAAAGAACAAGGAGAGTAGATTTCAACGTATTTTAAGTATTGTTGTAATGAAACTGTTAGTATCCATTGAAGTGATAGTTGCAATGTGCATATACTTATTAAAGTATACAAATTTCTGAATAATATATATAACTATTGTAGTTATAAAGAATGCAAAAGACATGAAGTGTAGATTACAAATTTCTTCTAAGTATTGTTGTAATGAAAATCTGGATATACTTCAAGATGAGTAGATTACTTCTTGCTTTTTAGTAATGTTGTAATGAAATTTTTAATATTCATGAAAGATGTATAGTTTCAATGTGAAAAACAAATTTGAAGCACAAAAATGAAAGCACATGAAGTGTTTTTCATAAAAGTAGCATACAAATGCATAAAATGCAAGCCATATTTGGAAGAAACAATCTTAGAAAATTTGATTGTATCGAAGGAAACTATTAATAAATTGTATTATTAATGAGATTTATATTTATAGATCTAGAAGTATCTATAACCAATTTGAGTTATCGAAATATGAATATGAATTCAGAGGGAAATTTTAAATCAGGGGAAGCATCTATAAGTATTTTATAATGCACTCTTTTTCCTTAACTAAGATTTTTCCCACTGGGTTTTTATTAGTAAGGTTTTAATGAGCCATTATCTTGATACAGAAGTACCAACTTCCCAATAACATATGAAAATAAGTTACAATGTACTCTTTTCCCTTAATTAAGATTTTTCCCACTGGGTTTTTTTTCTTACTAAGGTCTTAACGAGGCATTATTTTGATCTAGAAGAATCAAATGTTTCTTCAGGAAATAATCTCAAACATGTTAGTTAAATTGTATTTTTATCCTTGACTAAGGTTTTTCCCATAGGGTCTTCCTTTGTAAGGTTTTTAATGAAGTATTGTATTGATCCAGATGTATCAAACTCTATTTGATTCTGTAAATTATTGAAATATGTAATACTATATTGTACTCTTTTTCCTTCACTAGGATTTTTCTAATAGGGTTTTTCTTAGTAAGGTTTTAATGAGGCATTAGTTTGATCCAAAAGTATCGAACTTCATTTAAAGAAATGATAAAATAAGATATGTCATTGTACTCTTTTTTTCCTCACTAAGATTTTTCCCCATTGGGTTTTTCTAAGTAAGGGTTTAATGAGGCATTATTTTGAACCTGAAGTATCAAACTCTTAGAAGGAATATCATTTTTAGTATGATATTTATGATTTCACAAGTTGCACTCTTTTCCTCTTTCAAGGTTTTTCCTATTGGGTTTTCCTTATAGAGGTTTTTAATGAGACAACAGACAATATCTATATCAACTGAATCGATAAATGCAAGCAAGATAATAATGAGGGGGAGCAATCATCATACACGTTTCGAAAGGGAAAATTTCAAGTTATCAGAGTATTCAAGATTTTGATGGCGCATATTCAAGGGGGAGTGTTACAATATATGTAAATCATGAAATGAATATGCTTTTACGTTGTTTTGTTTTGTCCCACATCGTGGAATAAGTTAAACCCTTAGCTATGAAGCCTTTATATAAAGGAGACTATGCAATGTAAATATATGTCTATTCTCAAAAGTGAATAATATATCTTTTGTCTCTCTCTAATGGCTTCTGTTTTCTTCATTTTATGGCTTCTACTTTCTTCATTTTATAACAAGAATGACTTTTAACTCGTTTTTTTGTTTATATGTTTCTTCAAGATTGGGTTTTTCATGGGTACCTAAGTTCTTTTAGGTTTTAGATTGAACAGGTGTTATACAAAACTCAAACTCTTTCAATCATTGATTTCCTTGTCTTACTTAGTCTGAATAGTTCATTCTCCTTAATTCAATGATTAACATTACTTTTAGCCTCTTATAAAATGTTATTCTACCGCAAGGAATGGCCAACATTAATCTGGTAATTAATTTAAAATTTAAAAACCTCTTTTTTTAGCTAAATATAATTTGTGTAACCTAAATTTAAAAAGACAAAAGCCTTATTGTTTTACATAAGAAATTAGTCATTTCTTAACTTTTCATTTCATACTAAATTAACTTAAACTTCTTTCGTATATTTAATTTATTCCAATTTGAGTATTACATTATGAGTAATGTAAATGTGTTGACTTTTTATACTGATTCCAATTTAAGTTTAACTTCCAAACATATGTTTTTATGCGTCTCATGGAAATAAGCTTGAAGATTGTCATAATTTATATGATTTACTATGTAACTTTAGTTAGTATAGAATTTAAATGATATATATTATTAGATATGTTACATTAATTTTAGTTAATTTACAATTTTTTATGAATTTTTAAATTATTCTTACTAAGACAGTGTTAAGCTATATTCAAAAACCTTCAATCTATGACTGTTGTAGCGACCTCGAAGACTTCGTCTTCGAATATTGAACCATTTTAAAATATAATTAAGTGTTATAAATATGATTTTATAACCTTTTTAGAATCATTTAATTAATAAATAATAATGAGAAACTTGTTTTTAAATTTTGTTTACAAATATATATTCTTCGAAGAAAAATCGATAATGTGACCAAAAATAGGTCAATCCGTAAACAGCTTTTCAATCAAATAAGTTGTTCCAGCTATTGTGCACTTTACTAATGATCAAAAGAATACATTAGCACTTAATTAACATACACACCTCTTCATAAAGCTTGGAATGTTCTAGAAGCTTCTATTAGGATAAGAGGTATTATCGTAAGAGGTGTAAGATGGTGATTAGCATAAAGGAGAAATGATGGGAGGTGACTCTTTCATATAATGAAGGTGGGTGAAGGCAAGCATAAAGAGCACCATTCTTAGCCTATATAAGAAAGGTAATACCCTTAGTATTCATTCATAAATTCAAAAAGCTTAAGTAAGAAAATCCATGTCTTCTTCTTCCTCTTCATAATTTCCTAAAGTAAAATATTTGCAAATCGAATCCAAATCACTTCAAACTTGGAATGAAGCCTTACCCCCACCTAAAGAAACCTTCTACCTAGTTAGAAGTTGAAAAAGCAAAGCCATTCCCCGCCACTAATTGAAGGCCGTAAGAAACCTACGAGGTTTGGAGGCAAGACAAGAAAAAGGCAAGCAAATGAGTAGGAGGAAAAGGTGTTGCTAGGTTGAGGTTGGACTTAGATGCTTGGATCTTGATTAGTTGTTAGGTTAAAGGTGAGCTAACTCACCATTTTAATTGGAAAATATCACATATATATGATTGTGTTTGATTCTACTTATGTTTTTGAATTAATATGGACATATGTGAAAACATTCATTTTGAATTTTGCTTTAAAAGAAAATGGCATATGTATGGACTTGAATAAACTTGAACGGACATAATTGAACTTGTATGACATATAGCAAGGTCTTAGAACAAAGCATATCGCTTGTAGTTGTACATAGGTTTGAATACAGCTCGAATTTGAAAGTGCACTTTTAGCGATAGTCGCTATAAATCCAGTTGCGAGTTGCCTTGTTTTTGGCGATTTCTATGGAATTTTGAAGAGATATCCTTAGGGTTTCTTGGCATATTTATAATTTTTTATACGTGTGTTTGTTGCTATTAAAATCTTGTATAATAAAAAATTAAGTAACATCTCAAAAATGACCAAAACTACACTTGTGCAAAATTGCTCCGTTTAGACTTGATTTTTGAACTTAAAAGGTTTCAAAAGAAATATAAATTTAAGTATTTTGTTTCATTATTTTACAAGTGTTTATTAACTATTATTAGAGTAATTTAAAAGTAGTTTGAGGTCTATGAATTTTTAAGAATTAACTATGAATTTTTAAGAATTACCTATGAATTTTTAAAGAAGAGGTTTTTGTAATAAAACATATTCTTTTCCAAGTTTTAAAGATTTTACAAACTTGTTATTTTTAAATAATATTTTGGATAAATGTTTTAAAGCCTATTATAATTATTTTTAAGTATTTTAAAAGCATATACTTTCAAAAGGGGGTTAAGTATTTCTTAGTGGATAAATGGTCGATTATTTGATTACTTGTTTAAAAAATTAAGTAACCATACTTAACACTAAAAGCCGACGAAGTGAGGCTTATCTATTTATCAAAGTTAAGATTTATATCGAGTAGGGATGGAGAAATATAGCTCTAACCTACTGGTTTTCCTCTTGATCGAGGAATAGTAAGTTGAAAAATGTCGGAAACGTGTTAATCGTGTTTGTAATGACCAAAAATTTATATTAATTAAAATTTGAATATTTAATTAATTTTAAATATTAATAAGTGAAATTTATAAGTCGAATAAATTTTATTTCGAATGATTAGATTTAGTTGGATAATTAAATCGATAATTTAATAGTTGAAAATACAGAAATAATTGAAAATTGGGTTAAATATGATTGAAAATGATTTATACAATTTTATTTTATCATATTGAAGTTATAATGATGTTATAGAACTTTTAAAATTGAATTTAAAGTTAATTTGTGAAAATTGAATATTTTAATATTTAATCGACTAGTGAAATTAGCCATTTTTCGAACAGTCTCAGAATTGGACGAAACTAGTTCCATTGGATCCGTAATAGTTTTTTATTATTGGATTTCAATTTTCGTAGCAATTGGAGTTTTCGTTTGACCGTGGCAGCTCGAAACGCATCGAAATTGTTTTAATATTTATTTGGCGAGTTAAAATAGCCATTTTTCAAACAGTCTCGGATTTCGACGAAACTAGTTTCATCGGATCCGTAATGTAATATTATTGTATGGTTTCAAATTTCGTATCAATCGGATTTATTGTTTGTCCGGGGCAAGCTAAAACGCCTAGAAATTTGATTTACTGATTTAATTTTAAATCGAACGTTTATTGCCATAACTCGCACAGATGATCGAATTAGCTCCTGAAACACGTTCCATTGTGTTCGGAATGCGGGGTAAACCATAGGAATACCAAATGGCACGCTTCGTTTGGAGTTCGGAAATTTTTTGGTGAATAGTAATTTGGAAATTTTCTATAAAAGGCCACATAATTCACAAATTTACACAGAAACTCTAATGGCAAACCCTGGCCGCCATTTTCATCTTCGAAGGCCAGAAACGCACGAAACTTTTCCCTCTATTATCTCCCAATCCACCAACAATTGTCGAAAACTTCCAACTACAAAAACGAAGAGCATCACAAGATCTTTGCATCCATACGGTGATGATGATCATCGGAGTGACGTGGTGGTGGGATCTTCGCCTTGAAGTCAGGCCGAACGCGCGCGTTTTTCGAGCTCAATAAGGGGTCGAGCTTCGTGCCCTTCGAGCCGAGTGTAGAACAGCTGGAGGCGCTTCAAATGGTGTTTGCTGATCGATGCAGAAGGCGTTGTGGTGGCCGTGGTCTCAAACCCTAGGTCAATGGCTTTGGGTTCTTTTGTTGCATGTAGTACATGTAGAAAGAACGTGAGGGTGAAGGAGGGGAGATGCGGCCCAGATACAAAACTACAGAAATGAACGGTGATGATGGTAGTTAGGTTTAAAAATATAATATAATTTGTAAATTAATTATATATATAAATTCGTGTAACTTTATAAATGTATATCTTTTTCATACGAGGTCGAAAACGCACGAAACAAGTTGTGTTGGGTTCGTATGGACGAGCACTACGCTGTGGAATTGGATTGGAGTCGTTTGGAGCTAGCGAAAATTTCAGGTAAAATTAAACGCTCGTTTAATTTTATTCGAAATAAAAGCTGAAAACGAAATTGAAACCAAGGTAAGAACTTCTCACTCAATCGAATTGGTTTCGATTTTAAATTTTAAATAGTTAGATTTAAAATTCTTGAATGTATGTTTGAATCATGATTGTTATCTATTGATTGTTAGAATAGACATTATATGCCGTTAGTAAGCGGAGGTTATTTATTTAAAACATATACCGTGAATATTTCACGGTTCAGTGAAATTGGTATTATTTATGTACTTGGAGTTGATTTCCCGCATTATATAGCGGATCAGACCCTATTGCGCCGTCTATTAAACGGATAATATTTTATAAATCCCATATACCGCGATAATTCCGTACTGGAACGGAATTGGTATTGTGCTAACATCTTTGGATGCAGGGAGACAGGTTGGAGGGATCCAACTGGATTACTCAACAGTATTTATTTGATTATGGATATTTTGACATTCGTTGATTATCATATATAGATATATGATGTCGTTGTTGTCATGATTGACTATTTGGTGTGTAGCATCATTGGGCCAATTTTGGAATTTTAAAAGGATTTTTAAAGTGATTTTTGAAAGTATACGTTTTATAAAATATTTTTGGAATTGATTCATTTTAAATAAATAAACGTTATAATGTTAATGTTATAAAAATTATGATTTTTGAGAAAGATAGTTAAAAGTTGATTTTTGAGAAAGATAGTTAAAAGTTGATTTTTGAAAATATGGGGTTAATGATTTTATAAAATAGTTTCAATTGGGATTTTTGAATTTATTGTAAAAAGTTTAAAATATAGGATTTATTAAATTTGATTATTTTATAAATCAAAGAAAAATGGTGAAATTTATAAAGGAGGTTAAAGATGTTTTAAAATAATAATATAAATTGATTTATATAAAGGATTTATAAATTGATATTTATAAATTTAAATATTTGAATTATAAAACGAGTTTTTATAAGTGTTAGAATGAAGTGTAAATGAATTTCATAAATGAATGAAATTTATAGAATTATAAACGGTGAAGTTATAAATGGAATTTTATAAGCAGTAGGTTTATAAAGTTTGTAAAGTTATTAAAAGAATAGATTTGGGTAAATAAATGAATCTTATAAGTTATAAGATTTATAATTTGGGAAGTTTAAAAGAATGATTTTGTAAACAAATAAATTATAAGCATTTAACTTATAATATGAACTTTTGGTATATAATTGAGATATAAATTGAGATAGGTTAGTAAAGGAGATTTATAAAAGGAAGTTGTTATAAAATAAATAGAAATGGAAATTATAAACATTGTTTTATAAATCCGCAAAACGACTTATTTTGATAAGTAAATTGTTATAGATTATTAATGGTGTTATATTCACGTTTTAGACAGTGAATAATCCTTTAAAATAAAATATATAGAAATGATGAAATTGGTTAACGAAGTATATTCACGTTTTTGAATAGTGAATAATATGTTAAAGAAAATGTTTTGGATGTGATGTTTTAAATAGAATTAAAACGATCTAACGATGTTTTTAAAATGTGTTAAGATTCGAAATCATAGATTTCAACATTCATTGTTGAAATAGACGTTTTCGAGAAATAGAAGGAAATGGTGGACTATAACATTGTTGTTATAGTAAATAATTTCCGAAAGGAAATGTTTTGTATAGTATTGGGATTTATATATCTATTTTAATTTCGAATCCCTATACTAGTGATTTTGGGTTGTCGTAACGATGTTTTACGCAACATTCGTTTTGGCCCAAATAAATATGTTTAAGAGAATGATTTCCTTAAAGAATGAAATATATACTTAATTTCGATTTAAGTATATTGAATATTTTCCAAGTGTTGAAAATAAATAGATTTGTGAATTACTTATTAATAAATAAGTATGGAAATGTTTTTCCAATGTGAAATGAAACGTTTTGAGAATTTATCTTTTTGAAGATAAATTGAAAATGAATAATTGAAATCGTATATTCATAGAAATTTTGGAATATAAATTCACTATGGAATTTATAAATGAAAAGGGGAATTTGTTTAAAAATAAACGTTGATTTATTTTTGAAGTGTGGAAATAAATTTACGGATTTGGAATGTAAATATAAAGTAAATCGTTAAGGATTTATTTAATTGGTTTAAATGAACCATGTTGAAATGAAAGTATTTCCGCGTAAGGAAAATGATTGAAATTTGTTTTCAAAAGTGGTAAAGGTGAAAAGTTATTTGAAAATTGTTTTCAAATGGTTGAAGTGTGAAAATTATATATCTTGTAAAGATATTTTTGGAAAATAAATAATTTGGAAAATTATTTGGAATCCGGTGATGTTATGCATATCCATTGATAGTTCAATAACCGACCGTCAATATTTACCTTTGAATGGGTATTTGTTGTGATTTGCTTGAATTTGAATGCCACACTTATTTTTAAATAAGCGCTCACTATTCGGGTTAGCCGGGAAAGGACCTTGGGGTCGTATAACCCATTCCGAATATGTGATACGTCGTTATGAATTGCATTTGAAGACCGGTGTTGAAGACCAGATATTTTCAAAAACGAAAGGACAACTCGTCGAATGTCTTTGCATCAACTGGTCCCCGGTATAAAGACTCCATATGTGATGAGAAGTCCGGACGTGATTAGTGAATATCCGGATTGCAAGGACTTCTTTGTAAGTGCCTTCAGTTTTGTTCGATCCCGGAACAGACTTGTATGGATAGTATATCTGACATTACAAACTGAGATATAAAGCTGATTTCTTTCAAATATATTTCTGTTGGTGGCGGAGAATTTATTCTCTTTGCTTAACACCCTTCTCTGAGACGTACGAGCTCATAGGTTATGTAGTTGATGGTTATCAGTGATATATTCCCAATTTGGTAATGTGACATGCTGAGTGTTGCTGTGAAATGATCATTGTTTGATCATTTGTGATATGATCATTTGTTTGATCATTTATCTTTGTGATCATTACTTTGATCATTTTTTGACCCAAAGCATGGCTTTGTACCAAAGCGTGGCTTTATGGACTAGACTTCGTCGGACCTCACACCCCGGAAATGGTCAAAACAGGAAGGATGCAGCAAGGTTATTAGGGGTAGCGCCCTTTGGTGTATGTCATTCCTTCTGGATAGAGGTGGTATCATGGTATAGAGCCCAGATACTTAACCTATGTTGTTTCTGCAAACTTATTACTTTGTAGTTGTTGGAAATCGAGGATCATCGGATGTAGATCGGTTACGATCGGGGGATGGCATATTCGTGTCAGTAGTTACCCAGTTAGGGGTAACCCGGCCTTGTGTTGGCAGAGATCCGGTTTGGTTCTCGGGACGTCATTCCAGAGGCGTTTCCATGTGGCAATGGGAAGATCCTTGGCCTGACCATTTGTTGGAAATCCAAAGAAACAATATGATCCTTGTACGGTTTTAGTTGTAGAACCTGCCATTTAATATGGTAGCTTTGGTAGGCATAATATAATGGTACCTATGATGGCTAAGATTTATATTCTACTTTCGAAATGTTTTCTACACTATGCACTAATAATAGTATCAAAAATGATTTGATTTTGCGTAGTAAGCATCTTTGACTATCATAAGGAGAAATCTCCCCCATGTCTGCGTTTGCATTGTGTGTGTGCTGGGAGGCCTTATGGTAGTTTCATTTTTAAAAGCATTGAGAATCTATTTTAAAATTATCTTGTACTTTGTAATTAAAAATAAACTATTTCAGTTCTCACACCAGTCTCATGACTGACTCAGAGTTTATTGTTTTCCTTCCTAAACTTTGGGTGCCCACCAATTTCCACACGGGCAGTCAAGAGTTAAGGTTTATCAGGATATTCTGGAATTCAGGAGTTGCTGGAGGCAAGCTAGATGGCATGGCGTATTCACTAGTATATAGTATTTCTTTTTCTGCTGTTTGTTGTTGTATTGATGGTTGTACACTCTGATGATGTAATGAAATGTAATGTAATGTAATAGCTGATATAGTTCTTTGTTTAAAGATTATTCATTTATCTATTATATGTTGTTCCGTTGCGATTGTGAGATTCTGATATTGTTCTGTTGTTTGTTTTTTGTTTTGTTCTATCTGTTCTCTCTTCTTCTACCTTTTTCTTTTTCTTAAAACCCTAAGTGTTCGGTTTTCCGGCATTCGAGTGTTCGGCAGTTGATACAGTGAACGTATTGATGTCGGTTTTCGGAAGTCGAAGAATTGGATCTTACAATATGGTATCAGAGCATATGGTTAAGCGACAACCATGGCTCTGTTGGGTATTACTCATTAGAGATAGAGTCAGTAGTACTCTAGAATGAGTTTGAGTGTAATAATAGCTATGTGAGCGTATTTGTTAGTGAATATCAAATTGTTTTAAGTTGTGATGATTGGTTTGTTGAGTGGTATGCAGATTGTGGTTAATACGAGTAATTAACGTTGCTGATGGGGATCTCTAAACACTTGTACTGAACAATTCGACACAATATTATTTTGAATTGGGTAAATGAAATAATTTTACCTTGATTATATTTTATATATAAAGGAATAATTTTTCAGAATTATTAAAGTGTATATAAGTTGATTGTTTGGTTGATTGAAAATGTAAGAATATATATATATATATATATATATATAAGTTAATTAAAAGATGTTTGAATAATCTAAATAAAAGAATAATTGTATAGTAAAAAGAATTATAAGTATGAAATTATAATTAATGTGATTTACAATTGTGAAATAAACTTATATATATAAGAAGTGAAACTATATAAATATATTTATGAATATGAGTTATAAATAAAAAAATGAATTAAAAGTTAAATAAAATTTACTTAGAATTGGAATCTGAATTGGATTTATAAGTGGGAATTTAAGTTAAGTAAAACCAAATGATGTTTATTAAATGGAATATAACTTAAGAGATGTTGAATGAAGTTGATTTTGGTATCAAAGTAAATTAATAAAGTTAAGTGATGGATATAAACTTGAGTTATATAAATGAAATTCAACTTTTGTAATTGAATTGAATGAATGGATTGAATGTTAATCAATTAAATGTAAATTAAATTGATATGAAATAATGAATGTAAGTGTTAATTCATTAAAATCTAATGTTATTGGAAGTTGAAAAATTGAATGAAAATCAATTTAATTAAACCAATTGAAAGTAAAGGTGTTAAACCAAATTGAATGAATATAAGCAAAGGAATTTGGTTGCAATTGATATACATTTGTTGTTATATGATAATTAGTTGATTTTATATAATTCATTAAGTGTTAATGAAATTGAGTTAATGAAAATTGAAAGCTAAAGTAATTGAAATCCAATTGGAAGTTAAGTTAATCTTAAGTAAAATTGAATTTGATTTGGAAGTGAACCAACTTGAATATGAATTAGTGAATATAAACTAATTGAAAATGAATGTTAGTAAAAACATCCACTGTTAATGAATCAAATGTGATTTAATTTAGAACCCATTTCATTAAATATTAATGAGAATATGAATGAATATTTATTGGTTATGGATGTTAGTTGAGTGCTAGTTGGATGATAGTTGGTTGATGGTTGAATATATTGCTTTTACTGCATTTGCTATGTTGGCATATATAGTTATTGTGTTGTTATATGTTGTATATCGATACTATTGTCTATATACATGTTTCTCATCTGTTTGTTGAGTGTTTAGTAGGTGCGGATCGCGTTTGCTTCGCAATTGGAGCTCGCTTTCGCACTATATTAGTCGTACATGCTTGCTAATAATATATAAGGTACATATCTCGGATTAAATATCGTACTTTTACACTTTTTTTCCCTGCAGAATGCCTCATTACTTGATGAGATGTATATTTGTGATATATATACTGTCATTTTTTTCGGATCGAGCCGCGCAAAGGAGACTATGGCGAATTTTTCCGAAAATTTAAGGCGTTAGAAAAATTTGGGAATTTTTTGGAAAATTTTGAAAACTATAATTTTGATTTGGAATTGAAAGTTAAACAATAGTAGTTGTTTTTGAAAAGATAACTAGGTATGATTTGAAAACTTAGTAAAGTTATTGTAAGAAGTTTAACTATGGATTTTGGGAAAGTTAATGAATTCTGTAACTTTTCTTACTTGGTAATTTCGAGGACGAAATTCTTTTAAGGGGGGAAGATTGTAACGACCCAGAATTTATATTAATTAAAATTTGAATATTTAATTAATTTTAAGTATTAATAAGTGAAATTTATAAGTCGAATAAATTTTATTTCGAATGATTAGATTTAGTTGGATAATTAAATCGATAATTTAATAGTTGAAAATATGGAAATAATTGAAAATTGGGTTAAATATGATTGAAAATGATTTGTACAATTTTATTTTATCATATTGAAGTTATAATGATGTTATAGAACTTTTAAAATTGAATTTAAAGTTAATTTATGAAAATTGAATATTTTAATATTTAATCGACTAGTGAAATTAGCCATTTTTCGAACAGTCTCAGAATTGGATGAAACTAGTTCCATTGGATCCGTAATAGTTTGTTATTATCGGATTTCAAATTTCGTAGCAATCGGAGTTTTCGTTTGACCGTGGCAGCTCGAAACGCATCGAAATTGTTTTAATATTTATTTGGCGAGTTAAAATAGCCATTTTTTAAACAGTCTCGGATTTCGACGAAACCAGTTTCATCGGATCCGTAATGTTATATTATTGTATGGTTTCAAATTTCGTGTCAATCGGATTTATCGTTTGTCCGGAGCAAGCTAAAACGCCTAGAAATTTGATTTACCGATTTAATTTTAAATCGAACGTTTATTGCCATAACTCGCACAGATGATCGAATTAGCTCCCGAAACACGTTCCATTGTGTTCGGAACACGGGGTAAACCTTAGAAACGCCAACCGGCACGCTTCGTTTGAAGTTCGGAAATTTTTTGGTGAATAGTAATTTGGAAATTTTCTATAAAAGGCCACATAATTCACAAATTTACACAGAAACCCTAATGGCAAACCCTGGCCGCCATTTTCATCTCCGTAGGCCAGAAACGCATGAAACTTTTCCCTTTATTATCTCCCAATCCAACAACAATTGTCGAAAACTTCCAACTACAAAAACGAAGAGCATCACAAGATCTTTGCATCCATACGGTGATAATGATCATCGGAGTGACGTGGTGGTGGGATCTTCGCCTTGAAGTTAGGCCGAACGCGCGCGTTTTTCAAGCTCAATAAGGGGCCGAGCTTCGTGCCCTTGGAGCCGAGTGTAGGGCAACTGGAGGCGCTTCAAATGGTGTTTGCTGATCGATGCAGAAGGCGTTGTGGTGGCCGTGGTCTCAAACCCTAGGTCAATGGCTTTGGGTTCTTTTGTTGCGTGTAGTACCTGTAGAAAGAACGTGAGGGTGAAGGAGGGGAGATGCGGCCCAGATGCAAAACTACAGAAACGAACGGTGATGATGGTAGTTAGGTTTAAAAATATAATATAATTTGTAAATTAATTATATCTATAAATTCGTGTAACTTTATAAATGTATATCTTTTTCATACGAGGTCGAAAACGCACGAAACAAGTTGCGTTGGGTTCGTATGGACGAGTACTACGCTATGGAATTGGACTGGAGTCGTTTGGAGCTAGCAAAGGTTTTGGGTAAAATTAAACGCTCGTTAAATTTTATTCGAAATAAAAGCTGAAAACGAAATTGAAACCAAGGTGAGAACTTCTCACTCAATCGAATCGGTTTCGATTTTAAATTTTAAATAGTTAGATTTAAAATTCTTGAATGTATGCTTGAATGATGATTGTTATCTATTGATTGTTAGAATAGACATTATACGCCGTTAGTAAGCGGAGGTTATTTATTAAAAACATATACCGTGAATATTTCACAGTTCAGTGAAATTGGTATTATTTATGTACTTGGAGTTGATTTCCCGCATTATATAGCGGATGAGACCCTACTGCGCCGTCTATTAAGCGGATATTAATATTTTATAAATCCCATATACCGCGATAATTCCGTATTGGAACGGAATTGGTATTGTGCTAACATCTTTGGATGCAGGGAGACAGGTTGGAGGGATCCAACTGGATTCCTTAACAGTATTTATTTGATTATGGATATTTTGATATTCGTTGATTATCATATATAGATATATGATGTCGTTGTTGTCGTGATTGACTATTTGGTGTGTAGCATCATTGGGCCAATTTTGGAACTTTAAAAGGATTTTTAAAGTGATTTTTGAAAGTATACATTTTATAAAATATTTTTGGAATTGATTCATTTTAAATAAATAAACGTTATAATGTTAATGTTATAAAAATTATGATTTTTGAGAAAGATAGTTAAAAGTTGATTTTTGAAAATACGGGGTTAATGATTTTATAAAATAGTTTCAATTGGGATTTTTGAATTTATTGTAAAAAGTTTAAAATATAGGATTTATGAAATTTGATTATTTCATAAATCAAAGAAAATGGTGAAATTTATAAAGGAGCTTAAAGACGTTTTAAAATAACAATATAAATTGATTTATATAAAGGATTTATAAATTGATATTTATAAATTAAAATATTTGAATTATAAAACGGGTTTTTATAAGTGTTAGAATGAAGTGTAAATGAATTTCATAAATGAATGAAATTTATAGAATTATAAAAGGTGAAGTTATAAATGGAATTTTATAACCAGTAGGTTTATTAAATTTATAAAGTTATTAAAAGAATAGATTTGGGTAAATAAATGAATCTTATAAGTTATAAGATTTATAATTTGGGAAGTTTAAAAGAATGATTTTGTAAACAAATAAATTATAAGCATTTAACTTATAATATGAACTTTTGGTATATAATTGAGATATAAATTGAGATAGGTTAATAAAGGAGATTTATAAAAGGAAGTTGTTATAAAATAAATAGAAATGGAAATTATAAACATTGTTTTATAAATCCGCAAAACGACTTATTTTGATAAGTAAATTATTATAGATTATTAATGGAGTTATATTCACGTATTAGACAGTGAATAATCCTTTAAAATAAAATGTATAGAAATGATGAAATTGGTTAACGAAGTATATTCACGTTTTTGAATAGTGAATAATATGTTTAAGAAAATGTTTTGGATGTGATGTTTTAAATAGAATTAAAACGATCTAACGACGTTTTTAAAATGTGTTAAGATTCGAAATCATAGATTTCAACATTCATTGTTGAAATAGACGTTTTCGAGAAATAGAAGGAAATGGTGGACTATAACACTGTTGTTATAGTAAATAATTTTCGAAAGTAAATGTTTTGTATAGTATTGGGATTTATATATCTATTTTAATTTCGAATCCCTATACTAGTGATTTTGGGTTGTCGTAACGATGTTTTACGCAACATTCGTTTTGGCCCAAATAAATATGTTTAAGAGAATGATTTCCTTAAAGAATGAAATATATACTTAATTTCGATTTAAGTATATTGAATATTTTCCAAGTGTTGAAAATAAATAGATTTGTGAATTACTTATTAATAAATAAGTATGGAAATGTTTTTCCAATGTGAAATGAAACGTTTTGAGAATTTATCTTTTTGAAGATAAATTGAAAATGAATAATTGAAATCGTATATTCATAGATATTTTGGAATGTAAATTCACTATGGAATTTATAAATGAAAAGGGGAATTTGTTTAAAAATAAACGTTGATTTATTTTTGAAGTGTGGGAATAAATTTACGGATTTGGAACGTAAATATAAAGTAAATCGTTAAGAATTTATTTAATTGGTTTAAATGAACCATGTTGAAATGAAAGTATTTCCGCGTAAGGAAAATGATTGAAATTTGTTTTCAAAAGTAGTAAAGGTGAAAAGTGATTTGAAAATTGTTCTCAAATGGTTGAAGTGTGAAAATTATATATCTTGTAAAGATATTTTTGGAAAATAAATAATTTGGAAAATTATTTGGAATCCGGTGATGTTGTGCATATCCATTGATAGTTCAATAACCGACTATCAATATTTACCTTTGAATGGGTATTTGTTGTGATTTGCTTGAATTTGAATGCCACACTTATTTTTAAATAAGCGCTCACTATTCGGGTTAGCCGGGAAAGGACCTTGGGGTCGTATAACCCATTCCGAATATGTGATACGTCGTTATGAATTGCATTTGAAGACCGGTGTTGAAGACCGGATATTTTCAAAAGCGAAAGGACAACTCGTCGAATATCTTTGCATCAACTGGTCCCCGGTATAAAGACTCCATATGTGATGAGAAGTCCGGACGTGATTAGTGAATATCCGGATTGCAAGGACTTCTTTGTAAGTGCCTTCGGTTTTGTTCGATCCCGGAACAGACTTGTATGGATAGTATGTCTGACATTACAAATTGAGATATAAAGCTGATTTCTTTCAAATATATTTCTGTTGGTGGCGGAGAATCTATTCTCTTAGCTTAACACCCTTCTCTGAGACGTACGAGCTCAAAGGTTATGTAGTTGATGGTTATCAGCGATATATTCCCAATTTGGTAATGTGACATGCCGAGTGTTGCTGTGAAATGATCATTGTTTGATCATTTGTGATATGATCATTTGTTTGATCATTTACCTTTGTGATCATTACTTTGACCATTTGTTGACCCAAAGCATGGCTTTGTACCAAAGCGTGGCTTTGTGGATGAGACTTCGTCGGACCTCACACCTCGGAAATGGTCAAAACAGGAAGGATGCAGCAAGGTTATTAGGGGTAGCGCCCTTTAGTGTATGTCATTCCTTCTGGATAGAGGTGGTATCATGGTATGGAGCCCAGATACTTAACCTATGCTTTTGCTGCAAACTTATTACTTTGTGGTTGTTGGAAATCGAGGATCCTCGGATGTAGATCGGTTACGATCGGGGGATGGCATATTCGTGTCAGTAGTTACCCAGTTAGGGGTAACCCGGCCTTGTGTTGGCAGAGATCCGGTTTGGTTCTCGGGATGTCATTTCAGAGGCATTTCCATGTGGCAATGGGAAGTTCCTTGGACTGACCATTTGTTGGAAATCCAAAGAAACAATACGATCCTTGTACGGTTTTAGTTGTAGAACCTGCCATTTAATATGGTAGCTGTAGCAGGCATAATATAATGGTACCTATGCTGGCTAAGATTTATATTCTACTTTCAAAATGTTTTCTACACTATGCACTAATAATAATATCAAAAATGGTTTGATTTTGCGTAGTAAGCATCTTTGACTATCATAAGGAGAAATCTCCCCCATGTCTGCGTTTGCATTGTGTGTGTGCCGGGAGGCCTTATGGTAGTTTCATTTTTAAAAGCATTGCAAATCTATTTTGAAATTATCTTGTACTTTGTAATTAAAAATAAAATGTTTTAGTTCTCACACCAGTCTCATGACTGACTCGGAGTTTATTATTTTCCTTCCTAAACTCTGGGTGCCCACCAATTTCCACACGGGCAGTCAAGAGTTAAGGTTTATCAGGATATTCTGGAATTCAGGAGTTGCTGGAGGCAAGCTAGATGGCATGGCGTATTCACTAGTATATAGTATTTCTTTTTCCGCTGTTTGTTGTTGTATTGATGGTTGTACACTCTGATGATGTAATGAAATGTAATGTAATGTAATAACTGATATAGTTTTTTGTTTAAAGATTATTCATTTATCTATTATATGTTGTTCCGCTGTGATTGTGAGATTCTGATATTGTTCTGTTGTTTTCTTTTTGTTCTTTTCTATCTTTTCTCTCTTCTTCTACCTTTTTCTTTTTCTTAAAACCCTAAGTGTTCGGTTTTCCGGCATTCGAGTGTTCGGCAGTTGATACAGTGAACGTATTGATGTCGGTTTTCGAAAGTCGAAGAATTGGATCTTACTGTGTTGATTTCTTACTTATTTATGGAAACCATTAATACTATACTTAACACTAAAAGCTGATTAGATAGACTTATTCGTTTGTGAGATTCAAGAATGAAATGTCTAGGAAAGGCTTGGTGCAATCAGTGCTCAAACTTACCTGGCTTTTGTCATGGGCGAGGAATAGTTAAGTTGGAATGTCGGAAAGGACTTACGCATACGAATATTGATTTGTATAGGCAAGTGTTTTGACTAGATAATCGATTAGTCAATTATCGAACTTGACCTAATATTGGGTAAGAAGTTATCAAAAGGCTTCGTGATTTAATACTAATAAGAAACCCCGGGATGGAGTATTGGTATGAAACACCTCTATCATTCGCATAGTTTTTAAAGAATCGGAATTGAGTTAACTGGAAATTCATCAATTAGTTTTGAAGAGTCTAGGATTGGTAAGTGTTTTACTTGCCGATTACCATTTCAAAACTAGTATATGGATTCTATGTTTTGGAAGCGGTTAAGAAAGGGAATCTAAGTGGAGATTTGAGATCTGTTCCAAATGCTTGAATCCAAATAGTGATTCGTGATCTTTTCGAGATAAGGAAATCCATTAAGGGATTTTTTGTTCTGTTTGAGTGATGAAAACTCGAGTGAAGGATGCCAAATGTAACCACAACGTCGATAGAGTAGGCCTCATAGCCTGAGGTTTTTCTAACCCATAATAAGATATACCAACACCATATTTAGAGTACGCTTATAGTTTTTGCTAGTAAGGGTTGATGGTATTTGGGATCACGTGATAGGGCATGGGCCAACTATGTTTACCTAACGGTATATTTTATCTAGAGATATATGTCGCTCGAAGATAGTTTTTGACCCTTGTGTAAGACATTGGATTAAGCGTCAACTAAAGAGACCTCCATGGAAAACCCAATATGCAAATGAACCTTAGCAGTTTTGATTGTACCCTAAATATGTTGTGGTGTGACGAATTTAAGCACTGTAGCTATTTGATATGATTTATATTCTACACCCTAGATAATATCTATCATATCACTATATTAAACTGATGTGATATTTGATTGGTAACTGCTGCAGTTTTGAAGAAGAGCAATGCAATAGTAGACAGTGAAAACTATAAATTGAATTGTAATTGAAAATCGAAATGTAATTTTTTTTGTAAACTTTAAAGAGGAAATGAAATGATCTTGTGTTCGTACAATGAAATGCAACAACACGGTGAAATAAAATAAGATTGAGGAAATGACAAATTTGAACTGCAAACTGAAATTAGCAAATGCACACAACAAACTCTTCACAATGATATGCAAATAACCAAATGCAATTGAACAAAACACTATAAATCAACAAACAAGCACACAAATAAATTGTAAACAAAAATTACACAAACACATAATATTTTTTTATTTTTTATTTTTTATTATTTTTTTTGTAAATGCAAACACACAAAAATCAAACGAAAATAATTCAAAGAACAGAAAATCAAAATCAAAACAAATCCTCGGCAACGGCGCCAAAAACTTGTTAATCGACGGAAATTCTATGGAGTTAGAAAACCGTCGAAAATTTAGAGATAAAGATAACCGCAAGCACACGGCGTACTATTGAAGTACGTGGCGAGTATGGGTCGATCTACAGGGAATTGAGATTTTAAAAATCTATTCAATCAAATTAAACCAAAGTTGAAGAGTGTGATTAGCTAGAAAATGAGAAAAATATCAAAAAGAAAGTGATAAAAATATGAAAGTTAAATGACAATTTGCAGATAATTCCGCTCTCTAGATCATATAGTTCAACAAATTATGAAATTATGATCTCTTTTTTTGTCATAAGCGAATTTAAATGATGTGTTCATCATATGTATGGCTCATTTGTGCTATTAATTATCTCAACATAAGCCATCAAACTATAACACAATCTTCAAACCACTTACTAACTCTAATGAAAATGACAACAAAATTGAAAATAAAATCTATTTTAAGTATGGCCTATTAACTATTAATTAGAAATATAGACCATAAAATTTGAATTTCAAATCACTTTCTTATGTCATAATCATATTTTGATGAAGAGACATTTGTGTTAGTGATTTTTAAGCATAGCCTATTTGGTGTCAACAATATAGGCTGTCAAATTCAAAACAATAACAACAGATTAAACCACTTCAAGCATTGTCATTAAGCACAAAAAAAGAGCTATAATTATCAAAACAACAAATATAGCTTGCAACATGAAAGAAAAAGATAAGAAAAAAGAGAGCAAAGTAAACAAAACTATTCTACTTGCACGAAAAATAAATCTACTCTTCTAACATGAAAGTAAATAAACAAAAGAAACATGTAAAAGAAAGACATCACTAATTAACATTGCATAGAAAAAAGGAAAAATACATAAAGTAAAAAAGGGCTAAGTAGCCATGGAAAAGAGAAAGAGAACTTGTCTTTTATTTTGAGCCTAAACTAACGAAGATGAAGAGGAGGGTTACATGAAACATAAAGGGTATATATACATGTGTTAAACCCTAATTCATATTTATGGAGAATGCCCAAAATACCCTTGAGAAAGTGTGGAGGCCAAGTAATCATTAGCTTCTACGAATCATCATTTAGGTATACATGAAGCCATTAATTCCATAAGCATGTGCATTAGCCTCTAATTTGTACATTATGGTGGTTGGTAGGTGGGGTCCTCCATGTTCTTCACTTTGAGTTATTTCCATCTTCATTCCTTTGTACTCGTTTTGTGCATGCATATCTTCTTCATGAAACAACTTGTAATTGAAATCAAATACCTACATTGTATAGAAATTTCCAATTAAATTTTCTCAATTTAATATATGCACAAAAATGACCATTTAGCCCTTGGATGAAGATGAATGTGTGACAATTTGGAATTAATATGGAATTTGGTTAAAACAAGTTAAAATACCCAATATGATCATTTATTTAATTTAAATAGATTAAATATGGTGGTAAAAATATGCGCATTACGTGCACATCATAAACTTAATAAATTGTTAGTTTCTTTTGAGGGGAAAACTGTTACTGGAATCCATATGGCCTCAATAGTTATTATTACATGTATTCATGTATCTTGATTTTTCTCATATCAGACTTATGCTCGACACTTGGTTTTTGTTTCCCTAAATTCCTTGTATACTCTTTCTAGTAGAATGAGTATGACAGGTTTTAACTTGGACACTTCAGAGTTTAGAAGACAAGTTGAAGGCTTTCATTATCTATCTATTTCTATTTATGTTGTTCTGTATTAGCTATGTATATGTCAACATTGTGAGGATAGGGAGTTATAACTATCCAAGCTGATGACAATACTTATGTTTTGTAACTTTGAAATTCCTATATTCAGAGTAACCCTTTGTACTGTTCTTTTGATATTATATATTAATGTTTCGTTGAGAGATTCTGATGTTGCGTTCTTCTTTTCTTATTCCATTCTTTTTATTTTACTTTAACTTTCTGTCTTTCCGACACTTGGGTGTTCGGCGCACGACCACTGTGGATGCATTAATGTGGACATTCGAGTTTCGAAAAGTCAGATCTTTACATTTGGTATCATAACCCAAGATTGAGTGAAACCTTGGCTTTGGTTGGGTTTGGCTCATTAGAGATAGAATAAGCGACACCCTAGAATGGGTCGAGTGTATACGAGAGCATATTCGTATTTTTCTACAAACCTATACCCCATTTTCTGCTTTCCTTAGGAATAATGTCTTTCTTTGAAATAACTCTAGTCTTTCATATCCTACATATACTCTTTATGTTCAGATTGTACATCATGAGTACTATAGTTGTCAATGTTCAAGGAGGTTAAGGTAAAGGTGGTTCGGGTAGCACCAACACAAATGGTAGGGATCGAGCACCAAGGAATGTTGCTCTAGTCGGGAAACCAATGGTGGATACTATAGAGGAGGTCTTGTAGGTCAGGCCTTAGGTGAATTTTGCTTCGCTCGGTCGTGATTATGAGAGGCTAAAAGGTAAGAGGTTTGGTGGTATGAACATGATCATTGAAGTTTAGACTTGGATAAAATTATGTGATCAAATATTTGGGGATATAAAGCTAGATGATGTTATGAAGCATCGGTTGGCACACGACATACGACGGACGCAGCCATGGATTGGTGAAGTTCTATCACTGCTAATTTCCAAGAGAACTTCATCTCTTTGGCCTAATTTAAGGATGGATTCGAGATGAAGTTTATCCCAGAAGCCGGGATGACTTTATTTTTTAGGAGCTTCCTCGACTTGAAGCAGGGGCCATGACAGTTGCAGAGTATGATAACCGATTCATTGCCTTAACTGGTTCGCGCCTGGTTTGGTAAATACACCATTAAAGAGGAATGAGATGTTCACCCCAGGGATGCGCCCAGAATTCAATGGTAATATGACAAATCACATCTTGGGGTCTTATGTGAATTTGGTGAACATGAGGTTGAGGTTTTAGAGTAGTTATACCAAAATTGGGCACAACAGTCTTTGGATGTGTTTGAAGAGATAAAATGAAGAAAGTGAATGTAAAATGAGGTAGATCTAACAAACATACCAATAATAAGCAATAAAAACACACAGAAACACACAGATTTAGAGTAGTTCGGTGTATGGCCTACGTCCACTATGAAATGATTGACTTTTATTAAATTTTTCTTCCTGGTTACAATGAATTACAACGGTAAAACTCGAGTACAACAATGATTTCAGCTGAGTCTGGATGTAGAAGAGCCAAATGTCCCTTTTCTGTAGGTCTTGGGCTGTTATTTAAAGGCGTAGGTTGTAAATATCTCACTCAGATCTTGGAAGACCTCTTCTCCCACATGGGTGGGCCCACATGATTGGTCCCATGCAGTTTGCATCAATCCATGATCGATACAAACTAATTTCGTATCAATCCATGATCGATACAAACGAATTTCGTATCAATCAATATTTCGTCCAATTGAGTCGAGATCGATCATGAACGTTCTTGAGGATGTACGCAAGCTCCTATGAAAATTTCATGGCATTTGGACTTGTAGATTTTGAGTTATGATTGATGCAAGCTTGATTTTGCAAAAGGCCACTGAATTCGCATCGATGTTGTCCGTATCGATAGCTTTGTGTAGATGGTTTTGCATGTGAAGTCTGATGACGTGGTGCTTGCTTTTAGGATCGATCCACTTTTTATGCCGAGCGACCGAGTATTTTACTTGAATGTGTTTTCTTCGTATCGATCTGGTGCATTCCATTTCGTATCGCGTCCTGTGCTCCACTTTTATCAATGCCATGTGCTCCACTTCGTATCGATCGTCGAGTATTTGGTTTTGTATCAGTGGGAGGTGTTGATTTTGTATCGATCTGTGGCCGATCGATACGAATCATGCTTGAAATTGGATATATACAAGATGGACTCCCATGCTACTACCGATGGATACGAAATGGGTGGTTATAAACGGATACGAAGTGGGTCAATTTCGATGGATATGAAGGAAGCCGCTGCTGATGGATTCAAACGAGATCGATGCGAAGAAGGTTGACTGATGGATACAAACAAGTTTATTCTCTTGGCTTGCATCGATCATATCTTGAGCATACTAACTTGGATTGACTTGAAATTTGGAAGGTTGGCTTCCATAGATTTGTTTGTCATGTCATGTTGATTTTAGCTCGATCCGGATTTGGGCAAAATTTACCGGCATCCACAGTGAACCTGCGAACATTCGTTCTTCTGGATGATCTATCTTTGATTTCCAGCCAATTTCTTGGTGTCATGACCTTGTCAAAAGGCGAGATAACATTTGCTCCCCAAAGTACGTCTAGTAAGAACATGACATGCTTTGAAAATTTTTAATCTTCATTCTGAACAGTTTTATCCGAGTTGTCTGAACGGTTGTTGTCTTCTCGTCGTAAGGTGTAACTTTTGGTTGATCTTTAGTAGTATAAATAACGAATTGTTTGCTGCCAATTGTTGTACTATTCACTATTGTAACCGAGTCTTGAATGATATAAAATCATGGTTCAATGTTGAAATTCTCACCAGATGAGCATTCAACTTCTGTGAATTTTGAAAATTGAATATGAGTCCGACATATATGCATATATGTTAACCTAACTCTCATTAACGTTCGTACGTTCATGAGTTATTGCCGGTTCTTTCTTATTGAATTCCATATTGATCCTCTCTTGAATAGATGTGAAATTCGAGTAGTACCACTGCTTAGTGGTTGTTTTAGAATGTCTCTTCGTATTGATCCTCTCCTAGATCGATGTAAAAGGTCGAAAAATTGTTTTCGTATCGATGTCGATCGACACGAATTTAGTTGTTGTTTTAATGTAGTTCGTGTCGATGGATATGAAATCTTAGGGTCTTCGAATAGGGAATACAAAATTATCGTTTCATATCGATGGAGTTGTGTGGCTTTAACATGATCTTGTAGGGACTTTCGTATCGATGGTCAATGATATGTGATGCTAGGATCTTGGAGTGCTTATTTCGTATTAATGGATACTAATGGATATGAACGGTTGTGGCTTCAAGTTGACAGTAAGTGGGTACGAACATAAGATTTCGTATCGGTGATGTGCAAACTGCTTCTATCGGTCATTGGCACTGGGAGACGAATTGTTTCTTCCTAGCTATACACCCATATAAATATGTTTTGTACTCATAATTTTTTCACTTGCTCACTTTTTACTTTCTGCTTTCGTATCGATAAAGCACTCGGGAAACAAAAACTGTCTTCGTCCAAAATCGTCTAACTCTTCATTCCTTCGAATTGATTGCTCAACTTAGGTAATTAACCAATCCATTCCATTCTAAAATGATAAGACTTGAGTTTCCATGCAAATTCATTCAAGGTCGTGGCCAATTCCGACGACGTCGCTACCGACGTTCGGTCGGAGCGAGATTGAGGAAGGAGCAATGGCATTCAAAGAGCTTGGGGAAGAAGGTCGACTGATGGATGCGAGGTGGAGCATTGTAACATTGGGAAGTAATTCATATCGATCTGGGAACACTAGGAGTTCGTATCGATCCTCGAAATGCTGAATGGAAGGGTAAGATTCCCATCGATCGAGGATCGTAGGAGTTCGTATCGATCTAGAGCAATTGATATAAAGACTTAGCCCGCGTGATAGATACAAAGTTCTGACTCCGGTGATCGATATGAAGACGAGACTGGTGATCAATGCAAAGTCCTGCACCCGGTGATCGATACGAAGTCTTGACCGATGATCGATGCAAAACCGAAGGTTTCAGATCGATACGAAACCCAGTCTTACCTGACTGATACGAAATTGAACTTATGTTAAATGATCTAAGTTTAAATCTTGATGGATACGAAATCTTATGCATACTCGAACCTAACTCTGACGAGCTTCAGCCTCGCATATCTGGGCTTAACTATTAAACTGCTATTTGATTGCCCTTCGAAGCTCATCCATGGAACCGTAACTTGAATTTTTTTAACACACTTTAGCTCATATCGGTCTCTAAAGTCTGGATGGCATGGTTGTGATGGTCAGCGATGATGGTCACTCAATTGAATTCTGAAGTCCCGTCATTTGAACATTTCTTAAATTCTGTTGAATCTTTTGAGCACTATGCAACACTGCACCGCACAACACATTCATGCACTTCACACTAGGGAACACACGGGCTTATTATCATCTAATGATGGCTTTTAATGAGTTGATTAGTTATGGAGTCTACAAGCTCACAGCAGCAGGAGCCTCAAAGTTCAGCTTTCGCGATAATAGAGATGCTGGCAATTGCAGCCAATGTAATAGGTCTAGCTCCGGACGAGCTGCCAAAAGCAACATTTATCGCGAACCCTCAAGATTCTATGCCATCCAATGTCTTCGAAGATATGTTGGAGCGAATATGCTTAAGTCATGTCTACCATTAGATGATGTTTTGTTACCCGGACCAAATGACAGGCCACACGCTCCCACAGAATGATTCACGGCCTTTAATAGACATTCTTGCACAGTTGGAACACTTCCTCCATTCAATCAATATATTCATGAAGTGTTAGCTTTCTTCAAAATCGCCCCATTGCAATTATATCATAATGGATATGCATTGTTGAACAGTCTATTCATTGTTTTCATGGAACATCTCTTTCGACCCCCACTCCGGAAGAAGTCTGATACTTGTTTAATGTCAAGAGTAAGGGAGACAATCCTTTCTTCACATTTCTAGAGGCAGTTTGGAATTTCTAAGTGGTGGCGGGATAGTTGGACTAGGTTTAGTTATTTTAAGATGGAGTGATTTTACGTTCGATGCCCTCTAGGGTTCGCCAACCGATGGTTAGCCAGACATAAGTGCTCCAACTTTTCCAGGAGCTAACAAGATGGTCAAAACTGACATTGAAACTAATATTTTCTTTCCTTCACAGCCGCAATTCAGCGACCCGAAGGTGTCCGTTTCAAATAAATTATACAGATTCTTCAAGAAATGTCGGGCGATATGAGAGACATGGACTCGTTGCTCACAGATAGAAACTTGAGGATTGTCAGGCTAATCGATCGGAATCAAAGCATAAGACTAGAGGGACCAGTCAAGGCAACTTGGGTGAGACGGGCTAAATATAAAGCTGCGGCATCGTAACTACTGAGGAGGGCAATGAAGAGAACATGCCCACTGACGACGAACCTATAGCCGGGACTCCTGATAGTTTTCAGGATTTAGAGGTAAGGAGGAAAGGCAAGGCAGCGACACATAAGAGTCATAAGTCCATGAGATGGAAATTCGTGATTGTGTCTTTGCTAGTCTTCGGTGTTAGAATCTAAGTGGCTCCTCCCTTGCAAATAGAGAATTCTTTTGAAGGGCTTGTCGACATTCCAATTTCGAACAATGTGTCGCTCCAACACGACAGCGGATTGGAAGGGCTTCAAAGTGCTTTAGATTTAAGTGATTCACTTCCTACAAGCGTGGCCGACATATCCGGTTGGTCAGGGGGTTTAACACATGTATACATTAACTTCATGGCACTACATGATTTCCAATCATAAGTTATTCATTTCTTGAGGTTACTGATTCTGCTTTTATTTCTATTCTACAGATATGATGACTAGGCGAGAATCTATGCTAGGAAGCCTCCGCTCCACACGCTAGTCGTCCAGTTCATACTATGAGTCCTATTAGAGGGAAGCTGACAGAGACCGTAATCGCGGTTATTCTTGTTAAGAAAGTCACAAGAGGGATATGGATAGAGAATATAGATATCGCTCTCGATCATGCTTTCCACCTCCTCGAGCTCCAACACAACCCTCCGGCCATGATAGACAACCCTTAAAGCCTCCGTGCCAAAAACCGTCTTCTCAAGTTCTTAGGTCTAATTCGCAGCGTCGCGGGAATGAGGCTGAGGCTCCCTCTATTACCGAACAAGCGATCACCGAGCCTACTGGAGAAGGAGCGATCAAAATCGCCCGTTGAAAAAAGATTTTCCGAACATTTTTTTGATGGTTTTATCTTCCCTCTACACTTAATGAAAATTCCAGCAGAGGTGGAACAAACGATGCGTGATTACATCCATGATATCTATACCCAATACAAGGAGCGGATAAAAGCCATAGATAAAGCATCGGCGGTGGCTTTTGAGCTAGCAAGAAAGATTGAGAAGTTAGAAACCGACTCGTCCAAAAAGACCGTATAATTCAAGTGCTAAATAGTGAAGCTGAATCTTCTCGAAAATCCGAAATTGGCCAGAACAAAGCCAATGAGGCAAATCAATCCTTGGAAAGGATGTGACAAACACATTTTGCTTTGATCGAGGAGATAGGCCGTCGAAACACCACTGTTACGGTCGAGAGGTATGTTGCTCTCAAGGAAGTAAATAAGCTTAAAGCCAAACTCTCTGAAATTGTCAAAGAAAAGGATGATGCAAACAATGCAGCCTAGGATGCGGGCGAACAAGCTATGGCACTCTTGGGTGAAAGGGATGCTACAATACTTCAAATTTGGGAGGCCGAGGCCGAGGATGAGGATGAAGTTAAAATGGCGGAAGCCAGGTTAGAGGCTGATATTAGAGACTTTCTGATTATATATAACGCTAATGTCTTGAAGCACAGAAACCTGACCTGGCTCAATAATTATCCAACACACCTGTATAATGCTTGGGGTCGATTGGTAGAAGATGAAAAGGCCGAACACCAAGCTGAATCGATTGATGAATTTGAGCTTGAGAACCTGGTGTTGAGTGAAGATGAAAGGAAAGTTCTCCACGATATCACGATCACATATGAAAAGGAGAAACTTGGCAATCAACATTCGAAAGCTGGAGAAGGTTCTGGTGTTAAGCACCATGATATAAGTTATGAGGCTCTTGCGCCAACTCAGCCTGAGTCTATATCCGTGATTGATCCTCAGTCCATTCATGATTATAATCCTGATCAACTACGGTTATCTCCTGTTCGTGAGCACGTCTTTGAAACCGCTCTACCCGCTGCGAGTCAAATAGGGAAGGTATTCTAGACATTTTCTATACTTGCTCAAAATCGAAAAGCTAAATAAAGTAGCCACTAACATTATTTTCTTTATCTCTACCCAGTGATTGGAATCACATCGATCGTGCTCCTGCAACTCAAGGATCACATCACGTGCAGGAGGCCATCACAATAGAAGCAATCACCACAACAACTACTGGACCAAACAGATGATGGAGGAACTTCTCGGTCATCATAGTGACCCCTTTGCTAATCTGCCATTTGTTATGGGTGGAAGCGCACCTGTGACTGGCTCCTTAGGAACAACTACTAATGTTCTCGACGAGGCTCAAACAATTCACGAAGAGGAAATAACATCTGAAATTAACAACGAAATAGAAGCAGCTGCCCGAGCTAGTAGCTTTGGAGGTGGAATAGCGGGCCCTGGTCCAGCCCCGCTATGAATGATTTCTCCTAGTGGTACGGCCGTCTACACCAGTGTGCCTCTCCTGCCTCCTACTGTTGATCCTATCCCTCCGACTCCACCTTCAGGAAGCATCCCTATCCACTTTAGTTCAAAGGAGGAAATTAACATAATGCCCTTAGTTGGAGATCAGCTGCCAAAAGGCAAAGGTTAGAAGAGGAAGGCAAGCGGTAAATCTGGCGGGTCAACGCCAAAGAAGAAGCCGAGAAAAAAGAAAGAATAGATATGCTTTCTTGACTCATTTTTGGTAGATAGATAGGAGTTTACTTTTGCTTTCTTTTTCTAGGTCGTGCATAGATGTGTGTTCGGCCCCTGCTATTAGGATTTTTGGTATAATTTTGTACTTATTCATTTCTTCGAAAGAATGGCTGAAATAAAATCTCATTTTCTCTTATGTAAAACTTGTGTTCATCTATTTAAGTGTTCCAACATTTGAATTTCAATTCATTGTACTTATGAAATTTCTAATTAATAATTACAAAGTTAAACATTTAATTATTATTATATTGACTAATTAGTCTCTGAATCAAGCCCGGGTTTAGTCGCTAAGTTCCGGTGCCATGGCTTCAAATCGCGACGGAGTGTTAAGTTGAATTCCCACACTGCACTATCTCACTCAGTGACTAGTACTTAAGTTCTGCCCCCAGATTAAAGGATACTTTGGACAGATCGGTCAGTGATCACCATATTCCTTTAACACATCGATCGCAATCGTTGTGAAACAAAATTGAAACATGGAGAATTCGAGTAGGCGAACCACACTAGCTCATCAATTGGTGATCGCATACACACTCTTGGGATTGCACTTGTTCGTCAACGGTCGATTGTGTCCCCTTAAATTTTACTAATATGTCCATGCTCCGGGGACTTGAATTACTTTCGTGGTCGGTCAGTCACACCCGTTCGATATTTAGAACAGCTCCCATGCTCTGGGGACTTAGATTGATTCGTGGGTGGTCAGTCATACCCAATTTACATTTATGCTCTGACCGCACTCTGGGGACTCAGAGTTGTCTTACGGATGGTCGATCCATATCCGTTTGTGTTTAAACTCTGATCCGCACTATGGGGATTTAGAGTTAGCTAGTGTTTGTACTCCAGTCTACGTTCTAGAGACTTAGAGTTAGTAGATGTTTATATTCCGGTTCACACTCTGGGAATCCTAAGTTAGTTGATGGGTGGTCGAACCACACCCACTCGGTATTTATATTTATATCTAGCTCGTGCTCCGGGAATTTGGATTTGGCCGACAGATGGTCAGCCACATCTGTTTAGGCTTTAGGATTTCGTTCGCACTTCGGGAACGATGAATCTACCAAGATCGTGAATGGATGGTTCACATCCACCCTGAGTTAACAAGCGAGGTCGTTAGATGGACGGAACTATCCTCCTCAAACTTGGTTAAGATACGGACGAAGTCGTTAGGTGGACGGATCTACCCTCTTCGAAATCGCATTTACAGATTTATACATCAATTCGCACTCTAGGAATCTGGAGTTAGTTAGAGGATTGTCGTGTATCAATCCTTTTTGGCTTTAGTGTGATGACTTGCCTTGAGCTCGGGATTCGCTTAGCGAGTGACCGGTCGCATAACAGTCACTCCCTATTTGAATAAATCCCACCTTATGGTGGAACTTAGCTCTCCATGCATAGTGATGGTCGTATGACGCATTTCAAAAAAATCACAGCTCTGGCTCGAAGAGATTGCATTTTATTGCTCAAATAAGAAAGTACGGCAAAGTCAATTGCCTTATTACAAATTCAAATTTCAAAATGCATAAACAAATTGCAGATGAAAAATAGATTGAATAAATAAACAGGGCATGTTATGTGTAATAGCGACGTAGATTTTTGCTGTTCCAGGCCCTTAGCAGAATAAGACCATCAACGGTCAATAATTTGAATGTACCATCTCCGAGCTTTCGTTCAATGACATACGGTCCTTCCCACGTTGGTTTCATATGTGGAGGAGTAGGGTAATTTCTCTTAAGGATAAGATCGCCGAGTTCGAAGGTTCGGGGTCGGACCTTCGCATTGTATATCCGGGCGACTCGACTTCGATATACGGCTGCCTCAAATTAGCCTCTTTGCCCTTCTCATCCAGTAAATCCAAAGATTTGGCAAGTAATATAGCATTCATTTTCAGATCATAGTAACTCGCACGATGAGAATGTACTTCCATCTCGACTGGAATAACGGCTTAGGAACCATAAGAAAGAGAGAATGGAGTGTGGTCGGTCGCAGATTTGTGGGTTGACTGATAAACCCATAAAGCCATAGGAAGTTTATCGACCCATTTACCCCCGCCCTTTTCCAATCGTTTCTTCAGAATAGACTTTATAACTTTATTAATAGCTTCAACCTATCCATTTGCTTGAGGGTGTGCAACGGCGGAGAACTTCTTTTGGATGCAGAACCGTTGACAGAAATTCTTAAATTCAACACTGTCGAATTGGGCTCCATTGTCTGTGACAATGGTATGTGGGAGACCAAATTGGCAGATAATGTTGCGCATTACAAAGTTGATCACTTTCTTGGTCATGATTGTAGCAAGGGGTTCTGCTTCCGCTCATTTGATAAAGTAATCAACTACGATGATGGCATACTTCGCACCACCTTTGGCTAGAGGTAGAGAACCAATAATGTCAATGCCCTATACTGCAAATGGCCATGGACTGACCATTTGAGTTATTTCTATAGGTGGGGCTCTAGGAATCTGAGCGTGTTTTTGACATCTGTCACATTTTCTAGCATAGTCAGATGCATCCATTGTCTGTGACAATGGTATGTAGGAGACCAAATTGGCAGATAATGTTTCGCATTACAAAGTTGATCACTTTCTTGGTCATGATTGTAGCAAGGGGTTCTGCTTCCGCTCATTTTATAAAGTAATCAACTACGATGATGGCGTACTTCGCACCACCTTTGGCTAGAGGTAGAGAACCAATAATGTCAATGCCCCATACTGCAAATAGCCATGGACTGACCATTTGAGTTATTTCTATAGGTGGGGCTCTAGGAATCTGAGCGTGTTTTTGACATCTGTCACATTTTCTAGCATAGTCAGATGCATCACGGTTTACAGTCGGCCAATAATATCTGTATTGGAGCACTTTCTTAGCGAGAGCTTGCCTCTTGGTGTGATCGCCACATTTTCCTTTGTGTACAACATGCAAAACTCGTTTTATTTCATCATGAATGATGCACCAGAATAAAGGAATAGAGTACCCTCTCATATATATGACCCTATTCTGAATAGTGAACCGCGAAGCTTTTCAAAGAACTTGTCTCTTCTCACCCCTACGCTCTAGCAGGGCCCCACGCTTTAGATAATTTTTGGATGGAGTCATCCACGACTCCTTATCGGGAATGACCTCAAATGCCTAATCTGTTTCTACCTGATCGATGCTCGAGGAAGATAATGTTTCCATGGGAACGATTCCCATTTGTTGTGCCTCACTTATACTGGCCAATTTTGCTAACAGTCGGCCTTTCGATTTCACTCTAAAGGGATGCAATAGATGGCATAATAACCAAACTGATTCAATATCTCTTGGACCTGAGCTAGGTAAGCAGCCAACCTTTGGTCTTTGGCCTGGTACTCTCCCCGAACCGGACACATGACCAACTGCGAATCACAATAAATCTCCAGGGCAATAATTCTTAAATCTTTGGCAAGTTTCAGTCCGGCAAGTAGGTCTTCGTATTCTACTTCATTGTTCGTCATACGAAAATTGAATTTTAATGCATAGCATATAGATCTGCCTTTAGAAGTTTCTAGCACAACTTCGACGCCTGAGCAACGGTCATTTGATGCACTATTAGTATGCAGCTTCCAGATATACTTAGGAGACTCACCGGTTTCGGGAAAGTCCTCTGGGATAGTGAATTCAGCTATGAAATCTGCTAGGACTTGTCCTTGAATGACTCGTCTTGGAGTGTAAGTAGTGTCAAACTGACTTAACTCGATATTCCACTTAAATAACCTACCAGATGTCTCAGGCCGCGTAAGGACCTGTCATAATGGCTGGTCAGTGTAAACGGTGATAGGATGAGCCTGGAAATACGGACGGAGCTTCTTTGAGGTGATAATAAGAAAATAGGCCAACTTTTCCAGCTTCGAATAATTTCTCTCTGCTCCAGTCGGTCATTGGCTAATGTAATATACTAGCCGTTGTATCCTGTCTTCTTTTCGAATTACGACAGAACTGATTGCATTTTCTGACACCGCCAAATAGATGTACAATCTCTCATGATCAATACGCTTTGATAGAATAGGTGGTGTGGAGAGGTGTTGAATCAGTGCTCGGAACGCATCCTCACATTCCGTAGTCCATTCAAAGTTTTGTTTCCCTTTTCTGATCTGGTCGAAGAAGGGAATGCATTTGTCAGTGGATTTTGAGATGAACTGCTCAGTGCTGCTACTTTCCCGTTGAGGCTTTGGACTTGCTTTATAGTTCTTGGAGTCTCAAGATTTTTTATTTCCCGGATCTTTTCGGGGTTGGCTTCGATTCCTCGAGCGTTGACGGTAAACCCAAGGAATTTTTCAGATGCGACCCAAAATGGCATTTCAACTGGTTGAGATTCATTCTATTTTCTCGGAGGATGTTAAATATTGATTCCAGGTCCTTGATATGATCAGTGGGAGACATTCTATATTCTATATTCTCGGAGGATTCCTTCTATATTCTCGGAGGATGTTAAATATTCATACTATTTAATTAGTAACATTCTATTTAGTTAGTTCAATGCTGAAATTATTATTTCCTTTTTGTCGATGACAAAGGGGGAGAAATTTTTACGACTAACCATTTCTTGCAGGGATTAAATATGTTGCCATATATTCAGGGGGATATGTATATGACTCCCGTTATACATTTCTCAAAATATATTATCATATATAACAAGTTTTCATCAATCAAAAAGGGGAGAATGTTGAATCATATGTTTTGATTCATGACAAAGCAGTGAATAAGACTATATGGACAAGCGATAAAAAGAGAAAGAATTATGCTGTTAAAACTACAAAGGAGACAAGGCTACAAAACTGAGTATAGTATGTTAATTTATCGAAGTTTTTAGTCTTAGAATTGTTAAAATCTATCCTCAAGTAGTTCACTCAAAACAAAGTTGTTTTAAGCTTTAAACGTTTTAAATATATAAGAACTTAGCACTGACTATCAGGTCAGTCGACTGACCATATATGGCCAGTCGACTAACCATATATGGCCAGTCGACTGAATCTACCCAGGTGCACAGAAAGTCTCTGTTTTGCATCAACTTTGAACATTCAGTCGACTTGTCGTTTTGAGTTAGTCGACTGAATTTTTTCAACAGCTATTTTTCTTAACGGACACTTCCATTTGCCAAGAGATGCGATCTAAATTGAAGAGGTATGGATGCTTCCCTTGATCAGAACTCTTCATGAATGGTTGCAGCTGTTTATCTACTATATAAACACATAAGATTCACTTCACAAATCACCAATTTTCTGATTATTTGTTGATCATACTCTCTACTATCTCTGCATTCTGAAAAGCAATCACAACTTACATATATTGCTTGAATCTCTAAATCAATCAACTTATTCTTCGATTCAAAGCGATATTTTCCTTTCTAAATCTTTATGCACACATATATACTTGAGGAAAGATTATAGGAAGGTTGTACTGTCAAAGACAATCAGTGTTATCAAGAACACAAAATGTCAAAGCAATTTTGTTGAAACTGTTGAAGTTTTGTTTGGTTGTTCAGGTGGGTAAAGTCTTCTTTCGATTGTTAGAGGTGGAAAAATCCTGATCGGTTGCTCAGGTGTTATATACCTATTCCTCCAAGGTTAAGTGAGGGGTTATTGTGAGAAATTCCAAAGGGAAGTCTGGAGCTGGACGTAGAACGGGAAGTTTGAACCAGTATAAAAATTCCTGGTGTGCTTACTTTTAATTACTTTACTATTATCATCTATTTTCGCATTTAGATTATAATACATTCCATGTTACATGACACTAAGTGATAGCGAGCCACACAATAGTCACTTTCAAAGAACAGAGCAATAGCGATGCACCAGACATATACATATGCAACGAGGGTATAGGGCCAAGTTCAAGCAAAATGGATATGGAAGCATTCGGTTTCAACATATAGAACAAAGTGCACCAGACCTTCATTCAAATGGAACCAGCTACAATAACTCAGGCATGCAACCAGAAATCAACATGAAACAAACATGCTTAGTTCAAATGGGTCAGCATCGCTACAATAACAAAGGCAAAACTAAAACAACATTTACAATGAACACATACAACATTACAACAGCAAGTCTAGCAAGGCAACTCAGTGAATCACACACATATGAACATACATGAATATAAATGCACCAAATACATATGCATATAAATACATGTATATATGTAAGCAAAGTCAGAACGCAAGCACTCGGGTGAACGGAGCAATCAAATGACAACCCGACACCAAATCATAATACAACAAAAACTATGAAGTAGCCGTGGGTTATATCATAATGAACAAGTCAGAATTCGGGTCAAAATATGCCAATATATCAGGAAGTCAAATTTGTCTCAAATTCAAATGCAAGCTGGAAGAGAACGATGAACAAGTCGTAGCAGCAAAGAATGGAATCGACTCAAACTATTTTAAGCAAATTCGAATATATTCAAACAGTGAACAAGTCAGAATGCATTAGAAATCATTTGATCAGAAATCAACGCAAGCAATAAACCCACTGACTGTATAAAACCAAAATATACGAACGAGACTATAGGGTTAAATCCCTATAAATACCAAAATCATCATCGGCAAAAAATTCATTGAGTTTGAGTTCAAGAAAATCAACAAAGAAATGAAGTAAAAAATCATACCAATTTTATTCTATTCGAACTCGACCTTGAAGCAGCCGAAGCAAATAGAAGAACAAAGATCGAAGAAGAAGCAAATTGAATTGAGGAAAGAAAGGCAATCAATTTAAACTCCAAGTGGCGGCTTCAAGCAAGTCAAAACCCTAATTTCTGAAGAGGGACAAAAGATCGGCTGAAGTAATTACTCGAACGAAAAAGGGAAGACGGTCTTTTAATTTTTACTTGGGACATTTTCCTTTTTATTATGCTACATATTTAAAAATAGGGTTTTGATTTTTAGTTTTGTTTTTTAGTTTTATTTTTAATTGTAACTTTTTATTTTTTATTTGAGTCAAACTCTAGTTTTAACTAGGTTACGAACTACGGTTTTGCAGTTCGAGAATTCACAACTCAATGGCTGAGTTGTGGTAGGGTTTTGAGCTTAGAGTTAGGTTAATCAAGTTAGCGGGTGTCGAGAGTTTATGTGTTTTTGTAAGCGTCTGATTACCTAATTTCTAGTAGAAACCTGGGGCAGCACGTATATCTTTATGTTTTTGTTTCCGCATTAATTTTTAGTAGACCCTATTCATCCCCCACTCTCGGGTGAAAATGATCCCACAAGTGGTATCGAAGCTAGGAACAAAAACCATTTTTTTCAAAAAAATTTGATTTTTCTTTCAATATTAATAATGCTTTTGTTGAAGGTCGGTCCATAGCTAGACCACCCATGTTCAATGGTGAATATGCATATTGGAAAACTAGAATGAAAATTTTTCTGAAAACCAAAGATGCATGGAATATAATTGAAACAGGATATAGCACACCAACAATAATGGTAGATAATCAAGAAGTTGAAAAACCTATAGATCAATGGACAGATCCTGAAAATATACTACAAAATGCTAACGCTAAAGTAATGTGTAACAAACCGCAGATTTAACCGGTTTTAATAACGTTATTAATTGAAATTTTGTAAAATTTTAAACGATAAAATTTTGGAATAAAAATTTAATATTTGGAATGCGCCTAGTTAAACATAGCAACCGGTAAATTTTCATCCGAAAATATGAAAGTTTATTTCGTGCGTAAATTTACTTCAATTTAATCAGTTAAAAAGCGATGAAAATAAAATGTTTTCGAAACCTAAATATTTTTACATAGAAAAATTCTAAATCATCTTCTGAGAAAGACGACATTTTTCGTTTTTCCAAATTCGGATATCTTTAGCTCCGTCGATCTTGTTTTTCTACGTTTTTCTTGCATTTTCCGCTAGTAGAAAATTCGAATTTTTATAATTCGATTGTACCGCTAATATCTGAATACAGTTTTGATCGTCTCATCGTGCTGAACTCAATAGTGTATTTATTTCTGTATTTCGTGTCCATTGTGTGACAAAAATCGTGAAACAGATAACTGTATCGGTTCTGTATTTTCGTCTATTCGAGTTTTTGTGACCTTTCAATTATACATGGAGAAACGTAAAGCCATTAACCTCTATTTTTTCGAATTCGATGCCTGGCATTTACTATTCTTACCCTTTCATTTTTCTTGTTTCGTTTCTTAAGCTAGTTCGCTCATTTCCAAAAGAAAATTTCGGTCATCTTCTTCTCACAAAAAAAAGAATTAAGATGCTTGCTGAGCCGGGTTCGAGCTGGATGCTTTTTAGTGATTCCACCTTCGTCCCTCCCTACCCATCCACTTCTTAGCTTTGTTTTTAATTCACTGCAGGCTTTATTCTGCAGTACTCGGTGATGCCATTGTCTGGGTTCTTTGTGAGCAAGCTATTGAACTTGCCTTCATATTATGCTGCTGGCCTCATTTTGATTTCATGTTGCCTGGAGGCACAGCTAGTAATATTGTTACATATCTTGCTAGAGGAAATGTTGCTCTTTCTTTGCTCATGACAGCAACAAGCACCATTACTGCAGCGGTAATGATGCCCTTTTTTACATCCAAACTTGCTGGACAGTTTGTTGCTGTAGATCCAGTTGGACTTTATATGTCAACTGTGCAGGTCGTGCTTACCCCTGTAATAGCAGGTGTTGCATTAAACCAATATTGCAATAACTTGGTTGTGCTAGTTCTCCCATGATTCCATTCATATCAGTGGCCACAGTTGCCATATTATGTGGTAGTGCTATTGCACAGACCGCCTCAGCCACTTGACCGGGCTGTGCCTCCTTTAGATCTGACCCGCCACCAGCTTCTGCCCGGAAACCATCCGAACCACCACACAGTCCGCCTCTGACCTCTATTATGGTTCGTGCATTTGAAGAACTATATATATAAGCTATATAATTAGCGTGCTCATATTTTTCAAAACCCGTTCCATGCATCGACCAACCCAAACATCGCAGCCCTGACAACCTATCTCCGCCGCACTATGGATCCAACAACCCCAATAGCCCATGACAAGACTCGCATCACCACGCAGCGGCCAGCAACCGCCGTTTCCATCGACCAAGCATTGCGTGTCCGCCCTCCTTCCCTTGCCTGTCAAGCATCATGGCACTCTTCCACCGAGCTTAGCTTCCTACCGTGATCCATCCTCCAACCCGCATACACAGCCTCCGCCCATCAATTGTTGCGACCAAGGCCACAACCCGCCCATGCGGCAATGTCGCCACCTCCTCCCTTATGTAGCCATGTCAGCAAGGTATTATATATATTATTATAAGTTATGACTGTGTTTTACGTTTAAACTATACATAGTATATATATTTTACGGGTATTTTATATGTGTATATATGGTTATATGAGTTTGTACAAACTATTTGGTATTTGTATTGTATATACATGGTCTGTCTGCATTTGTGTTGAATAGTGCATTAGTATATCGGGGTTTTTTTTTATTATATGAGTATATTATATGTAGACGTATATTATATAGGTCTGCATATTTTAGTTTATATAACAGTCCGTATACGTGAGTATACAAGTTTACTAAAGTATTATATATCGGTCTTATATGTATTATATGTTGAGATATGGGTTGTTCTTGTCCTAGTCATCTACTAATGTATATATTTGTAGTTTTATATATGTATCTTTTTGACAAAGTTTGTTTTAACATGGGTTTCGTTTGCTGTTGAATTAGAACACAGCATGGGGAAGTTTATATATACATTGTTGATTTAAATTATTGATTCTGAATTTTTATTTTATTTTAAATAAAGTAAATGTGTTTGAATTCAAATATGATTTTTATATGAGTGTTTATATATATACAAGTTCACCCGAGTTTGGATCCTAGATATGTCATTTTTTTTATTTTGTGTAATTTGAGTATTTGTTTTAAGGAAATATTAATATAATATACGTTTCAATTTAATTTTACCGAACCGATCCTGATTTGTTTTGTTCATCGATTCCTATTATCAGCTTTGCTCGTCAAATTCATGTCGATTTTGCTTCGCCTTGATTTGTAACTCAATTTCTATGTCTGTATCAGTGTGCGTATCCGTGTCATCTTCTCGTGCACCTCTAGCCTCGAAAGGTGAGCAATCACTCACGATTAATGTTCTCTTATTTATTAAATTTGGTTTCAATTGAAACGATAATTGAAATATGCTGCTGTTGTTTTTTTACACTGTTATATATGTTATTACCTGTATCAGTTCACCTGTAACATCTGACACCATTATCTGTTAATTATTCGATAATAATCCAGTTTGATTGATAATTGACTGATTTTTGATGTTTACGTTGGACGTTAAATTGTTAATTGTTTAAAGTGATAAATAATATGCTATTGAATTCGATATAGAATAGTTAATAATTTAAAATTGGTATATGCGTTGAATTTGATTAGTTAAATTTGTATAATATGACCCCTTTAAATGTTAATAAATTGACACGTAGAATTTGGTTAATTTCTCCCTGAACCATCGTATACATGTTGTTTAAATTGATGATGTATGAAATTGAATTGAATGACAAGTGAAAAACCGTAATGTAATAATCTTTAATCTACATGAAATGATAGTGTAGATTCTAGAAATAATTATATTAACTTGCATAAATAATAAATGTAAATTAATTCGATTATTTCGGGATTATTTAAATAAATTGTTGAATTGTTATGTATGGTGGTTATTGCTTGCTTATTACTTTGACACCATCCCAGTTATCACACTGCAAGTTCCATTTTGCTATGCTTTGATTTTTGGATTGAAATGGAATCTTGTTGAAATGATAAATACCCAAATGAACTTGACTTAGGATAGAGAATTAAATAAAACCAGATTGGTCAATAATTTGATTTCAAAATAAAATAAAGATTTTATTTGAATAAAGAATATGGTTTTGAAATGAAATTGGAATTTGGATTTTGATGAAAGAAAAATGTTAATATTTAATAATGTTAATATTTAATAATCTGAAACAAAATATTTACAAAGTAATTGATGAAAGAACATTGTTTTGAATTTAATTAATAATTAAGTTTGGAATTATTTAATAATTGAGTTTTGAAATTATTTAATAATTAAATAAGATTGAATTATTTAATAATTAAATGAAATTGAATTCTTGATATGTAAAATTGAACTTCTTAATAAGTGAAATTGAACTTCTTAATAAGTAAAGTTGATTTATGAAATAATTAAGTTTTGAAATTTGTAACTAAGTAAATAAATAAGTGAAATTGAATTTCTTTAACAAGAAATAAAATGTGACTTTTTGAAATTAATGTAAGGCTTATAATTTAAAGAAATTGATTTGACGAATCTAATATAATTAAATTTGTAAGTTGATAATGGAGTTGAACTTAAGTAATTGATTTAATGAATTGAAATTTAATAGGAATTGTTTTGAACGATAAATTAATTTACTTAATGAATATTGAATGAAATCGATCAATGAAATTAAATTGATTTGAATGTTAAATTAAATTAATTTAAACAATTTCGGAATAAAACTTATATACGGACTTGAATCAATATTTGAATTGTTTAAATAAAAATTAGAAATTGAATTATAAGATAATGAAATTATGAATTTGGAAGTTCAAATGTAAATTATGGAAATTGATTAAGAAAGACAAATGAAATGTCGGTTTACAAATTCTAATTGATATTGAATTTGATTTGGTTTTGAAATTTAATAAACGACCAATCAGTTAAATAATTACGGAAGTTATTAAAGAAACCGGAATCGGTTATGGACATATTCTCTGTCTAAACGAAAATAACTTTAATAATCATACGCTGAGTGTGATCCAGAATGAAGTGGTTGGAATGATTTACGTGATGACTGAAGAAAGAGAACGATAATGGATAGCCTTGACACTTGTGTCAAATTGGAAATGACTAAAACAGGAGTCGTGCCGGGCCAAATGGGGTTAGCCACCTCGAGCGAACACACTTCTTCGAAAACTACTCATTACTTGTTATTGATTGGTGCACCCTCGTACTTTTGGGAGTGTTGTTTCGCGGTGTTGAGATCGTTGCGGCGATGCGTTCTCACCAGTCCGGATCAGGCAAACGGTAGTTTCACTACCTTGGGTATTGCCTCATGTGCCTTGTCATACTTGTATCCTTATATATGCGACCACTACGAATTTGTTTTGTGTTATACCTATGGAGTACTCCCTGATATCCCACTAGTTTACGGTGGAGTTTACAGTGCTGTATAGACTATAATGCTTATAAAATGTGTTAAGGGGGATAATGGTAACGCCTTAATACTATTTTGATATTTATATTACTGATAGGCATTATCTATTTAGCGTACACTACTACATAGTAGATAGTTTAACGGATCCTTAAAGGATGGATATTCCAACATCCTTTGAGTTAATTGTATTTCAATTGTTATTTCACTTGAGTTGGATTTATCGATATAAGAATGTTAATCCTGACTCGAGTGTTTTGTGTTTTTCTTTACGCTCGGGTCAAACCGAGTGGTTCAGCTTTTGAGACTCACCTTTGGAGTTGGAGCCTTGCCTGGAGATCCAGCTTTTAGATATTCAGTTGATTCCGGTGATGTATTCTGATTCTTGTATTTGACTATTGTATTCGAGACTTCTGTTGTAACTTATTTAACTCTGTTATATATATAGTAGCTTCATGAACTACTATCTTTTGTTTCCGCTGCATATTATTACTCTGTGTCTGTGATTCTGTGATTATTTATTTACTGTATATCTGAGTTTTGCCAAATTTAAATTAACAATTCGGTATTTTGAATTATTCAAGTCCGACATGTGCGGATGCGAATAGTCCAAAACAACGGGTCGTTACAGTTGATATCAGAGCTTTGGTAGCTCTAGGAAAAACTTAGCATATAGGGTAAACGTATTTACAGAATCACTCTCATTCGAGTTTCAATCTCTTCTTTTTGGCTCAATTCCTTTGAATTTTTGAAGGTTCCCTCGGTTCCGGAATTCCTTCTTGTCCCTCACTGCTCGTCTTCTTTTAATTCTGAAGTATCCCATAACTCCACTCCAAACGATCCTTATAATGAGTCGGCGGCCTCGCCAATTCTTCGAATTATTGTAAATGGGTGAAACTCCTTTACAACGGGCATTGATTTATCGGAGATTTATGTACCCTCGGTTTACGATGCTATCTATTCTCTGCTATACCTGAATTCCATCTCTTGAGATCATATGTAGATTTTCCTCGAAATTCTGCATCGATCTTATTCTTGAAGTTACGGTTGACCCGATTAAGGTTGCCCGTAAATTAAATAAGCTTACCCATATCCCAGTTCTGTTATTTGAATTATCTTATCTTCTGTATCGAACCTATTTTTTGAATCAAAATTCTCTTTGATTTGATTTATATCAAATTTGAATCTCTATTCTTGCTTTGAAATCGATTGTCGTATCGTCGAGCGAGAAAGTGTATTTGTGAATTAATGTTAAAATGTTATATATATATTGTGTTGTTTGAGTTGTTGATGTTGATTTGGGTTTCCGATCGATTCGTCTGATCAACTCTATCGATAGGATTTTCAAAACACTTGAGCATAGCAAACTGACACGATATTGTTTTCGAATTCGGTAAATAAAATAATTTTGTATGACTATATTATATATACAGGTAAATAGGCACAAGGAAGAAGTTACAAAAAAATTTAACAAGTTTACTTTTTAGTCTGAAGGACACATTTCAGTGTAAACTGAAAATGATAGTTACAACTATCATTTTATGATTTACACTAAAAGTGTCCTTCAGCCTAAAAAGCAAACATCTTGTCCCTGAAGCTAAATTTTTCTCGAACTTTTTCCTTAAGCCTAAAAACCTCTTATATATAAGTATAAATTTCTCTGAAATAAATTGTTAATGAATTTGTTGTCAAAAAATGATACGAATTTGGGTTTCTAATGGCACGAATGTAAAATCCTTAAAATCAAACAAATCTGGGTGCCAAAAGAAACAAAATAGAATGTCCTGGTTCTATGCAAACTTGTTTTTCAAAATCTTTTATCACTAACAATCATGGACCTATGAAAATAAATAGGTCATAAAACTCTTCTCTCGTGTATGTATGTTGGTAGGTTAAGGAACAGGAACAGTGGTACTTGGATTCTAGCTGTTCAAGGCACATGATGGGCGACAAATCAAAGTTCCTTGGCCTAGATAATTACAAAGATAGCATAGCCACAATGGGCAACAGTGATAAAGTAAAGGTAAAGTAGGTAACGATATATTTACCTTTAATGATAAATTATATGTTGAAAATCTGCATCGTAATCTGATTTCAATCGGCAAGTAATGTGATAAGAGAATGAATGTTGTTTTTTATTCTGATTTGTGCAAAATTGTTGACCAATCATCAAAAGAAACATTATTTTCAGGTAAGAGGAAAGGTAATATACTCTCTACCATTTGATGATCTCATTCTTTCAAAATGGTTGGTAGCTAAGGATGATGAATTAGTTTTATGGCATAGACCATTAGGACATGCTAGCATGAATCTGTTAAACAAATTAAAAAGAAAAGATTTGATAACAGGTTTATCATCTCATGATTTCAAAACAGAAACTCTATGTAAAGCATATACTATGGGAAAATTTAAAATATCATATTTTCATGCCAAGAACAATGTAAGTACTTCTAGAGTCCTTGAACTAGTTCATATTGATCTATTTGGACCTAACGATGTTGCAAGCTTAGGTGGTAATAGATATTGTTTTGTATTGGTTGATGATTACTCTGTATATATGTGGGCGTACTTCTTTATCTTACTGCTTCTAGACTAAACAATATGTTCTCTGTTTGTTTATGTGCATGATTTCAATCAAATCCAAAAAAATCTCATTTAAAAGTTGTAAAAAGGATTATAAGGTATCTGTTGCACACCCCACATTTTGGTCTATGATATCCAACTAATGATAACTTTGAGTTAAAAGGGTATTCAGATGCAGATTATGCTGGTTGTCTGGTTGATAGAAAAAGTACTAGTGGAACATGTTTTATGTTTAGGACATTCATTAGTTGCATGGTCAAGTCAAAAACAAAATTGTATTGCATTATCTACCACTAAAGCAGAGTATATTGCTCTAAGCGGTTGTTCTGCTCAAATCATATGGATGATACAAACCTTGCAAGACTATGGTCTAAATTTTAAATGAGTCCCACATATGTGTGATAGCAAAAGTGCAATTTATCTCATAAATATTCCTGTGCATCATTTCTCGCACCAAGCATATAGATGTTTGACATCATTTCATTAGAATTCACATTTTCAAAGAAAATATCTGCACAAACTTCATTTCGACTGATTCTTAATTGGCAGACGTTATTACAAATCCCCTTCCAGAAAATAGTTTTTGTCAACTTCGTCTCAGTTTAGGCATTTTAGAAATGTGTTTTTATATTTTTTGGATTTGATCTTAAATGCCTTTATTAACTAATATGACTCCCTATTGATTATTGAAAAGATAAATAGTGACTGAAAAAAAGTGATGAGTGTTGATATTAATCATACATTATGACTTGTGACCGTATATTTAGGAAATTTCTTTAAAAATTTAAACAAAATTTGTAATAACTTTGGTTGGTAAAAAAATTCCATGGCCATCTTTATTCCTATCATATCTCTACGACTATCACTCATCAAAATCTAATATAGTATGTCAAAATGTGGTATTTAAATTATTTGTTTTTTTTAAATTAGCAATAAAATCAGCCAAAAAGTATTCAACCTTATTTAAAAGTCCTCACGCTTATGCATAGGTGAACATATCTAATTATGTGCTTTTATGCTTATTTAAAAGTCCTCATGGTTATGCATGTATGGAACACATATCAAAATTGGATGAAATAGGCGAGTTGATTCTAACCAATTTATAAGTCCTCACTGTTATGCATGGTTAAAAGATGCTTGGAATTCATTTTTTTAATAAAAATCAGAAATACTACTAATCGCATGTAAAAGTCCTAATGGTTATGCATGGTTAATAAGTATTTAAAAAGATTTCTGTCATAAATATACCATAAATGGACACGACTATATGCTTTCCTATGCCGACAGCACCTCTATCATTCTAAAATGGAATATGCACCTAACAGAGTACTTATGATTTTGTTTGATTTTTTATTGAAATTTGATATATATATATATGTATATGTATGTATGTATGTATGTATGTATGTATGTATGTATGTATGTATACTCGATTAGGTATTAATGTTTATTAATGTTTATCACTTTATCACTCTTATCTAACACTATTACTCTTATGCTGGTAACAAAAGGGGGGAGAAGTTAAGATTTTGGCAAATAAGTTCAAATTTTTTATTTGCATATTCTCATCAAGGATTCGTTGCATTCTGCATATTTCTATTTATTTTCATGCAAATGTTAAGGGGGAGCTTTGTCGTAGGTGGAGTATTCAAATAGGGGGGATAATAGAATTCATCAAGACAAAATACATTTAATAGCGTCAATTCGTAGTATGTGTTTGTTATCATCAAAAGGGAGAGATTGTAGAATATACAAGTGTGTTTTTTGAATGATGATAATAAACATATATATATATATATATATATATATATATATATATGTTCGTTTAAATGTATTTATTATTGTACTATTTTATTTTTCCATATAATTAAATAAATATTTGTTGAAAAAAATAAATAACTCGGAATTCTTATTTAACAAATATTTTATTTAAAAAATATTTTATTACAAATTCAATTAGTACAAATTTGATCTCTCACTACATTTATACATTTTCAATTACGATACTAGTCTCGATTACAACATAATTTTCACTATACAATTGTATATACATATTTCACCTCACTACATATTCACTCATCACTCGTATTTAGTCTTCAACTTTGCTCCAGCCTATATTCAGCATCTGAACTATCTACAAAATAAACATTAACACGGTAAAGTTGAACAAGAAATATTTGCAGTGCACAATGAAGTGTGTGTTTGAAAATATTGTTTGCCTTAATTATTTGGGTTGTTTGTCATCATTTAGTTTAATTCATCTTATGCGAACAACTTATGACATGCGTAGTGTATTACTGTACATGCCATAAGGTCTTCCACACCGGTATATACTTGCTTGTTAAAATTGCAGGGATAGGTGAGCATACCGTCAAACCCAAGCCAAGACAGGATTCAATTCAAGTGCATGCAAAAAAAATTCAGTTCAGAAAGTACACAACACATGGTCAGGGCAAGTACAAGTTCAGTTCAGTCAACATGAAGTGCACAAGAGTTCAAAGGATGTAGTTTCAAATACAAGGAAATGGACATGAAACTAGTCCAATCAACATGAACAAAACAACATACAATAAAACTAATCAAGGTCGGTCCAACTCAGGTGCAATGCTCAGGAACCACATGGGTTAACATGAATGCAAATGGGCTAACATGCTTCAGACATGTGTATATGCAACCAAGCAACACCATGAAACTGAACCAAACTTCAAGTCACAGTGCAACATGAAAACAACAATAACATAGCAATACAAAGCATCCAAGAGGAACAGAACCAAACCAGAGTTCAATGGAATAAGACTACAACATGTAACAAGAATATGTGCATGATTTTCAAAATCAATGAGCAAATGCAGATAAACACATGCATGCTCATAACAACAATAAAATAGTTTAGAGAATACAAGTGCACAAGGACAGAGCAACAGTGTTGCACCAGACATATACATATGCAACCAACGTACATGGCCAAGTTCAAGCAAAATGGATATGCAAGCATTCAGTTTCAACATGTACAACAAAGTACACTAGACCTTCATTCAAATGGAACTAGCTATAATAACTCATGCATGCAACCAGAAATCAACATGAAACCAAGCATGTTCAGTTTAAATGGGTCGGCATGACTACAACAACAAAGGCAAAACTACAACAACATTTACAATGAACACATACAACATGACAACAACAAGTCTAATAAGGCAACTCAGAGAATCACATGCACATGAACACACATGAATACAAGTGCACCAAATACGTATGCATATACGCATATATATGTAAGCAAAGTCATAATGCAAGCACTCGGGTGAACAGAGCAATCAAATGAAAGAACCAACAACAAATCATAATACAGCAAAAACTATGAAGCACATGGGTTATATCATAATGAACAAGTCAGAATTCGATTCAAAAATATGTCAATATATCAGGAAGTCAAATTTATCTCAAATTCAAATGACAAGCTGGAAAAGAACAATGAGAAAGTCGTAGCAGCAAAGAACGGAACCGACTTAAACTATGTTTAAGCAAATTCGAATATATTCAACCAATGAACAAAGCAAAATGCATCAGAAATCATTCGATCAGAAATCAACGCAAGCACCAAACTCATTGGTAAATTCAAACCAAAATATATGAATGAGACTATAGGGTTTTGATCCCTATAAATACCGAAATCATCATCGATAAAAGATTCATCGAGCTCGAGTTCAAGAAAATCAACAGAGAAATAAAGTAAAAAATCACATATCGATTTTATTCCATTCTAACTCGAACCTGAAGCAGCGAAAGCAAATTGAAGAACAAAGATCGAAGAAGCAGCAAAGTTAATTGAGGAAAGAATGGCAATCAATTTGAACTCCAAGTGGTGGCTCCAAGTAAATCGAAACCTTAATTTTTGAAGAGGGACAAAAGATCGGCCGAAGTAATTACTCGAACGAAAAAGGGAAGACAGTCTTATGATTATTACTTGGGCTGTGTTCTTTTTTATTGGGCTACATTTTTAACAACAGGGTTTTGTTTTTTAAGTTTTATTTTCAATTGTAACTTTCTATTTTTTATTTGAGTCAAACTCTAGTTTTAACTAGGTTATGAACTACGGTTCTATAGTTTGAGAATTCGCAACTCAGTGGCTGAGTTGTGACAGAGTTTTGAGCTTAGAGTTAGGTAAATCGAGTTAGCGGGTATCGCGAGTTTATGTGTTTTTGCAAGCGTCTGATTACCTAATTTCTAGTAGAACCTTAGGGGTGGCACGTAGGCAGTTTTTGCCGAAGCTAGGTAAAACTATGTGTGATCTTTTCTGCATTGCTTTATGTTTTTGTTTTTATTTCCACATTAATTTTTAGTATACTATATTCTCCCCTTCTAGGGTGAAAACGATCCTACAAAAATTATTTAGTGCCTTTAATATTGTCTTTTGTTCATTAACCTTTCGCTTTTTTCTTTACTTCCCTTTCTTCCCAATGGTCGATCAAGACCATTATCATCATTGGTATTCCCACTTGATAAATTATCCACATTCATGTGAGTAGAATTAGATGAAGATGACATTTTAGCTACATTCTGTCTTAATGGAGATAAAATTTAAAAGCATCCACGTTAGCATTCTTTTTTTTCTATGACGAACATGTTTTTGTAAGTTGAGCCGAGCACCACTTTGGAATATCTTCATTATCTCCCAACAATGTTCAAATTTGAATGGTGTCTCATCTCCTAACTCCCTATACGTATTTAACACTTCTCTTTTCTGTATACTAAATGAATAAATAATATAATCTTAGTGATAGTGATTTTTTCTTATATAATGGAAGTGATAAGAGAATATGTACTATATAGGTTTTGCGAATGCCGAAATGAATGTAATTCTTTCCATATCCACAGTAGTTGTTCCACTTTATGGAGCTCTCTCCAACGACTCATACATCGAGCAAAACTTGTAAACAGCCGTTTGTATAGTATTCCAACGATGTGATGTGCTATTAGTTCCTCATTTTTCTTTATAATAACCAATATGATCTCTTCGAGCTTTCAAGATGCATTCCCATAATTTGGATGAACTTTGATATTTTTCAATAATTGAATCAACACTGATATAAATGTAGGCTTTTGTAGGTGCAATATCTTCTTCAATCGACCAAAAGCAACAATTATTGCCTGGTTGAGTGGGTTGCGATTATGTTGATGAACTTGACCTATTAATGTTTCTCTTTGATTTCTTGGAAGTATTAGAAAATCGGGTATCAACAAAAGGAATTTGGATGCTAAAATTACTTGAAAAGCGAAATCCAGATCCATATAACTCATCTGCAGTAAGGGAATGTGGGACACTAATGCGGTTTAACTGAAAAGTAGTGTGTAATGGAAATTGCATAAGGGAAGCTGACTTGAGGATAGAACTTGATCATTATTATGAACCTAGTAATGTGATTGAGGACCTAAAGAGTCACTAAGATCATTCATACGAGGATAATTTTCATCAGTACTATTAATTTGTTAGGTGCCGAAAATGTGATCCTCTTGTGAATTCAATGAAATGTTAGCTAAAGTACATGAAACAGATTAAGCAGTAAAAAAGTGAATAAATATATAACTGTTAACCGGATTTCTAACCAAGCAGAAGTCAACGGAAGTTAGAACGTTGAGATGAAGACGAAATGACCTGAAAACTTAGAAGCATGCTTAGAAGGAGAGAAGAAATAACTACATAAAGTTTGGGAGAGATTGGAGAAAAAGGAATAGCTCGGTACCGGGCTATAATAGGTTGGTATCGACCTATGGTTCTCACCCAGTTCATCTTCTAAACTCCATACTTCTCATATACATTCCAATAGCTCATGATTAAGTGGTTTTCCTAGAATTTGGATGGTCAATTCCAAGGTTGATGAGAAGAAAGCCAAAAAAGCAGGATAACTCAAGTGATAAAGGGAAGATCACTAGAATCAACTCGAAATCAATGGTAAACAGGTTAAAAACATCAATTAGAAGATAAAGAAGAGGGGAAAGTGGTAAAGTTGGCTTTGTACCAACATTTGTAGCTCGGTATCAACCTATGTCCTTAGGTCGTGGGTCATTGATTTTTCTTGTGTGATATCAGGCCTTTATTTAGACTCCAATACAAGTAGGATTTTGACCCATTGCCCATGTTACCTTATAAACACTAACTACTATAACTAAAGAAGGATCGGGTTTCCGCTAACTCTATACATGAAAGCTCTACCTCTTCTTCATCTCCTACCTCCATACAGTAGTCACCTAGGCAGCTAGTCTTGATAGTTATTAGCCATAAAACTTGTCAAACCCTTGTACTAGTGATTGATGCTCTCTCTAAATCCTTGTAATATCAAATTCTCTGCAAACAATCAATGAATAAAAGCTAAAAAGTGGATGTAGGCCATAGATTGTCGAACTACCATAAAAACATTACGTCTCTCTACTTTATTTTAGTTATTTTTCTTTTATTTCAACTATTACCTACTAGATCTAGGTCTCATGTGTTCCATACAACCTATTCTTGGGTGTTGATCCATTTTTAACATCAACATTTTGGTGCTTTCATTCCGAGAACTGAATCTCCTAATCTAGCTCTCTACTTTGGATTGGATAGATCCAGATGTTAGATCCGAAAAACTTTCTTGAAGAACTTGAAGAATTTCTAACAAAAGTCATGGCCTCAAGGAGATCTAATAGATCTTCAGGAGCTGCCATTGGTGGTAATGAAGGGACATTCACCATACTGAAGTAAACAATCAATAGAAAATTCTAGGATCCTTCACTCGACACGAAGTAGTAACCAGATGAGATTTTGATAAGATGATCCATGAATTTAACCATAAGTTGGCTTATAGTCAAAATGCTCTCATGGATAAGATGAATGCATTGCTAACTTTGTAGCCACTAGCAACAAGAACGGTTGGGAGAGAAACTTCTCCTGCAATAGAGCAAGAGGATTCTTCAGCCTCTGGCTTAAACTGGAGAGATGTAATGTAGAAGCAAAAGGAAGTGACTACTGTAATTATTGAAATATATAGAATGAGGAAGTAGAAGTGCCCCTACAAGAATCAACTTGGTACCGAGCTAAAATAGCTTGGTACCAACCCGAATGTCCCATTGAAAATGTTCGAGAGGGAGATGCATTGTTGATTTTTGACTCTGATGATGACATGCAACTGGATGATGAGCAGAATCCCAATACTAACAGAAAAAATGCTAGAGCTCAAGTTCAAACTGCCACGGAAAAACCAACTGGATGCCAACAAAACTCTACAGGAGTGGTTCGCTCAAAGAATGGAGAAATAAAACTTCAGCAGGAAAGCCGAGATCATTTATGGAGCCAAGCACTTGGTGTAGCCCTTGACAAGCGACCTGCAATTACCATGCCCGTGAGGAGTACATCATTGGCATGGTCAAAAGGTTGGTGGAGGGGAGCAGAGGCAAGTAGGATGAAGATTGGGGTTCTGCATCAAGCCGAACTCCGTTTATTGAAAATGTTCTGAGAAAAGAATATCCCCGAAAGTTCACAATGCCATCCTATAATTGAACTACTGATCTCGGGCAAACAATGACATATGGATGGAGCTAGAGATACAAATGTGGTTTATTGCCATTTTTTCCCTACTTTCATAGAAGGAGTCGCTTCCATGTGGTTTATAGGCTTGCAACGAAGTCTATTTCCACTTTTAACGAACTGGAAAAGAAGTTTCTAGAACAGTTCAGACACTATACTATAGGACAAAAGGATGTGATGTCCCTATCTGGATTTTCTCAAGGGCCCATGGAGTCACCCGAAAGCCTTCTTGAACCGATTTAACATTATTGTAACAGAACTTAGCAACCCGAAGGAAGATCTTGTCTTCATGGCACTGGTCCGGTGCATTCACCCAGCCATGGATTTTGGTAGATGGAGAAAGATGAAGCAACTAGCTACCGTGGAGGAATTCCACCAAAATGCAAATCGGTTTCTGAGACTAGAAGAAGAAAATATGATCAAAGGCAAGCCCATCGATAAGAAGTCGAATGAAGTGATTTGGGGTAACATTACAGTTAAACATGAGGTAAATAATTTAGGAGCTACTGCAGGAAATGCAAGAAAATCTACAAATCAAAAGAATAGGAATCAGAATTCTGGTAGGCACGTGTATAGGAAACAATTAAGGAATCTAATACCCAAGGACTATGCGTCGTTGAATGATAGTTTAAAGAACATCTATCTTACCACGCAGGGAATTGAGCGGTATAACAAATAACCTAAGAGGGAAGCAACCGAGCAACAAAAGAGAATGGGAAAGTTTTGCCGCTTCTATGAACTGATGAGGACAACAAAAATGAATGTCAGCATCTAAAGGATTTAACTGAAGAATTAATTAGAAATAATAAGCTCAAGTAGTATGTAAAGAAAGAGCAAAATCCCAATCAACTTGCTAGACCGCATGCATCGAATGCTCAAAGAAATTAGCCTAGACCTAATAGAGAAGGGCCCAAGCAAACTGATGGAAGATTGGTTATAAATACCATTACTTGAGGATCTCACCCACTGTGGAAGAGTTGGGCGAGATGGAATGATATGCTAGATCGTTGAAGCATGCACTACTAGAGAGTTGCTACATCATCGATGACGGAGCTCCAACTGAGCAACAAACGATGATTACCAATGATATTACATTCTAGAATTGGGATACTGAAGGCATAGAGGTGCTAACTCTTAACCCAACGGTGATGATAGTTGGGATTGGACCGAAAGTTATGCATCTAGTTTAGATTGACAATGGAAGTTAGGTCAACATCGTATTACGGAAGACTTGATCAGATAATGATTATCATGAAGGATGTGACTACTTGTAGAACGAAGATTCAAGGATTTACGGGAAAACCTAAGTAGCCAGTTGGAACGATCGACCTACCTGTAGAACTCGAGGAAGGAGAACGGAGAGTGGTTCTCATCCAAACCATTGTGATCGTTGATGAGTATTCCACTTATAATGCTTTCTTGGGTGAACCGACCCTAGCCGATCTCAGAATGCTTTGGCTCCGTGGTCTTTAACAATGAAATTCCCAATGGAGAATGGGATAGGAGTGGTAAGAGGAGACTAAAGTGCTGCAAGTGAATGCTATGTTGCTGAATTATGCGAAGCTAAATGCCATGAGAAGGGAAAGAATGTGGGGAAGAATCTCCATATTTAGGAATTACAAGCATAGCAATTACAGAAGCGCCCCTAACTCGAGGACTATAGTCACTTCGATGAGGCTATGGATCATAGGAAGAAGAGTTTAGGGGAAGTGTGGGCAGCACCGACAGATATTATAATGGATATCCTTATTGACATGGATGACCCAACTCGGGTGCTGAAAGTAGGTTCTTAGTTTGGAATCAAGATGCGTAAAGAATTGATAAATTTACTTCATGTCAATCTCAATGTGTTCGCTTGGACACATTCTGATACGTGTGGGATATATCGGAGAAAGCGTGTCACATACTTATCCTAGTTCACGCCAATAAGGCATAAGAGACGCATTCTGGGTTCGAAGCGACCCGCTACACTGAAGGAAGAAACGGATAAGTTGTTGGTCAATGGCTTCATCCGCAACGCTACATATCCTGAGTGGGTGTCAAACCCTATATTGGTCCAGAAATCAAATGAGAAGTGGTGAACTTGTATTGACTACCCGGATATGAATAAAGCCTGCCCAAAGGATAGCTTTCTATTGTCTAGAATCGACTAGCTTGTTGATGGAACTATGGGGCGTGAACCACTCACATTCATAGATGCTTACTCAAGGGTACAACCATAATATGATGCATGAACCAGATCAAGAGAAGACCATCTTGATCATCGACTTGTGAGTACATTGTTATTGCATAATGTCATTTAGTCTAAATAATGCTAGAGCTACTTACCAGAGATTGGTGAGTGCAATGTTCAAGAATCAGATCAAATGAACGATGGAAGTGTATGTAGATGACATGCTAGTGTCATTGTGAGTGTTTGGAAATCAAGTGGATGATCTCTCAAAGATGTTTGAGATCCGTCGGAAGTGCGGAATGAAGCTAAACCTACTGAAGTGTTCTTTTGGTGTTGCTTCTAGGAAATTTCTTGGTTATATTGTAAATGCAAGGGGCATCGAGGCCAATCCGGTGCAGATTATTGTCTTGCCGAACATTATAGCCTCGACGACGAGGAAGGAGTTACAAAGCTTGAATGGAAAGATCGCGGCTGTTACACCATGATTTCTACAAAGTACAAATTATGAATATTCAAAAGGAAATATCCTTGGCTTATAATTCTGAGACCCATTGTTTGGTTTCCAACGACAGTTTAAGCACTGGACTCAGTATTCGAGAGCATGTAGCCCGAAAGCATGAGTCAAAGCATCAGTCGAGATCAAGATCATTATCCAGCTAAGACAAGAAGCTCAACTGAAGGTAGCAACTGCTAGAGTCAAAAGTATTTCAGCAAGTACCAACAATCAGCAGCTCAAATAGCCCAGGCCAAGACAACTGTCAGGATAAACAGAAGAAATCCAAGAAGTTATATATATAAGCATCACGTCAACAATTCGATTCAAAATGCACTGAGCTAGATGATGACAAGCATTCAAATCTAAAGACGTACATAGCAAGCCAGATCATTGATCCAAGAGGAAGGATTTGCACCAATGGAAGAACCTTAAACTTGCTATAAATAAAGGACCACCTGCTGCAGTAAAAGGCTGGAACTAAAAAAGGATTGAAATATAAAATCATATTGTATTTTTCTATGTCAAAGCTTTCTTTAGAAACTCAATAATGGCGAAAATTTTTAGACTCAATGTAATAAGCCCTTTCGGCTAGGTAAGAGTGACTAAATAAGAAAAGGACAGTAAGGGACTTTCAACCCGAACCTCTATAAAAGTCTTGGTGTTATTTACTTTTAGTAGTTTAGCTTCTCTACATTGACTATTGTGACTCTATGGTTCAACATCTCGTAACCTAAGCTTGATTGCATCATGTTTCGGTAATCCCTTTGCTGGGTTCAATAATCAAACCAATTTCAAGAGATATACCTTCGAACCTTAAGGTGGTGGTGTACACAAAATTTTGCACTAACATTTTTGGTGCTAGAAGGAGAGCCGAACCTCAACACCTTTCTTCCTTTTGGAAATCCAATAGAATATTCTAGTCAATTATGTCTAGTTTTGAAAATGAAGAAGTCATCTGGGAGCTACACCTCAACCTCTGCATTCAACTCATTTAAGAAGACAACAACGAGAGATTGATCACCCTCATTTCAAAGAAAAGGAATGGAAAAGAATATGATCCTGTTTATGAGCTTCAAGCTTCTCAGATCAGGTAGCTTACGGAATATCTTCAAGGATCCCTCCAAGAATCAACCTAACTCTAAAAGATGGACAAGATCCTGAATAATGAAGTTAGGAACCTTTCCACCAAATTGTTGAAATATGAGGGTTTGGTTTCTTTCAAAAAGAGAGCCTTCCCAATCATTCAAGATGATGAGTCTCGAAAGAAATTGAAGTAGGATCGGGTTCTTACTCCACTCAATCAAAGCTTGTCTCGAATATTCTTGGAAACTTATGAAGACTTCTCTTACCCGATTACCCTCCATCAAAGAAAGAAGACCCCAAGAGTGAGAAGTATTGTATTGATCATTTGACAAAAGGGCACAAGATAGATGGATGCAGAAAGCTTTCTCACGCAATCAAGAAATTCATACAGAAAGGGAAGTTAACCAAATTTATTAAATGTTAGTTTGAATATCTTGTTTTGGAATTATTTACTTCATTTTGTTTCTATGATGCCAGGAGAATTCAATGTAACTCTTGCCAAATGAATGCATATGGCGCTTTTCTACAAAGGTAAAGTTGCAAGAGAAATCCTTTTTATAAATTGAGTTCCCTCATTCAAATGAAAGATACTGGTTTTATTAATATGCTCTTCTCGATTATAACCTCTTTCGCAAAAAATTAACTTTAAGGGACCACCTCATAGTCTCAGATTCTTTGAAGTTTAATTAAAAAAATTTGGCTTGTTTCTGGTACATTCTTCTTCGGAATAACCCTGTCTACTGAGTCTTATCTTGTAGGGTGTGTTAAAGTCTCGGCAGTTATGGTATCTCTTTAGGTATGTCCTCTCTCCTTAAATACTTCTGCATATCGTGCTTGCATTTAGAATTTAAGGACTGACACTCTTCCATTGATCTAACGAGATCAATAGAGAGTTTCACTTTTTCTAAAAATACTAATTATACCAATAGTTTTTCTTCTCAAACTAGGATCAAACCTTCTACCGAGTAATGTGATTTATAAACTATGTGATTTTAAAATTCTTTTACGAAATAGTCCAAAAGCACTCTTTTTAAGGATTCATATTTCCCTTTACCAAGTTACAATTAGCATTTCGTATGACAGTTTGCTTATAATAGTTTTTGATGGCTGAACTGGCCAAAAGTGGTTGTAAATGACTAACACCAACCAAAAGTGAGTGTAGATGGCCGATGTCTACGAAAATTAGTTGTAGATTTGGACCTAGTGATATGTTGGTAGACCTCGCCAAAAGAGAACCCCACAATGATGCACTATAAAGTGTAAGACTATATAACATGGATTAAAAAGACATTAAAAAGTAGAATGCATATTGATACTGAGCCATGGTCAAGTAGTATCATGCATTAGGTAGATTCCCGATTAGATTAAAATATTGGGTAGATTTCCAATAATAATGAGCCATGGTCAAGTAGTACCGTGCATTGGGTAGATTCCCAATCAAATTAGAATATTGGGTAGGTTCCCAATCAGATTAGAATATTATGTAGATTCCTAATAATATTGAGCCATGGTCCAGTTATATCATGCATTGGGTAGATTCCTAATTAGATTAGAATATTGAGTAAATTCCCAATAATAGTGATCCACGATTAAGTAGTACCTTGCGTTGGGTAGATTCCTAATTAGATTAGAGTATTGAGTATATTCCAAATAATAGTGAGTCGTGGTTAAATAGTATCATGCATAAGACTAGAACTGGGAAGATTCCCAACAAGAAAAGAATGTAAGGGAAAAGCTCCTAAGTTTGGGCATCGAATAGATTCTCAATAAAAAGAGAAGTGGTAAAAGTGAGAATAGAATCAGAACAAGACAGAACCCCTGATTATGCCACTAGGCTGGCTTCGGACAAGGATCCAATAATAGAACTCGGTTGGGTCTGAGATGTAGTTCCGACAAAAGTATTCCAGGAGATAGAGATACCCCACAAAAAGAAGATTCTAAAGCACATTCAAGCAAAGTGACGACATAAGAAATAAAATCAAAAGTAATGAATTTCCTTTACATCTATATAGATATATAAAAAAAATTGCAATTCATAGTTATGATAATTTGTCCAAGAAAGTGTTACTAGCAATAGGTTGAGAAGAATGCCTAATTCAATGAATAAATAATATTACGAAAATTAAGAGCGTCAAAGGGTAAAGTATAAGAACGAAGGGAGGATATCCTTCCGAATGAGCAAGCCAGGGTGACAAGTCAAAGCTCTCCGAAACAATCTTAGTTTCATAATCTTGGAAGGAATTTTTTAGCAACATCACCCTTAGCCTCCTTTCCTCCCTTTATCTAAAATGGTTTATGATGTTTTCCCGAGGTCAGATATTGATTTAGGCCTCACTCTTCTTTGAGGTATAGCAGTTGTTAAGTTTTAGATCTATCTTTGACTCGAGGAAATTGCTCTTAATCTAGAAAGCCTAAATACTTACATTTAGCTTTTGAAATTCAGTTACCTTGTCCTCAGAAGATTGGTAAAGAGAAACGCACTAAGTGCTTGAGCAGTTCAAGTAGGGTACTCCCTAAGGAATGTCAACTTAAGAGTACTAAAGAGAAAAGATGGGAAATAAAGAAGAACTCTACTTTGGCTGCTCTAGTTTAAGATATCATGTGACAATCACATCTTATAAGGACGAACGGTAATTCAAATATTATAAAAGTTATCAATAAAGTTTCATTCGTAAAATTATACAAGCGAAAAGTTATAAAGGTCGTATTGTTTCAAAGATAAATTAAAGTATGTTTTCTTCATCAAGCATATTATCAAGAGTATTTTCTTGTACCTCTCGTCAGTAAAAGTAGCTTCTTCCTCCTTCTCTATTAGGGCTCGGTGTTATCCTTCATAATGGTCTCATTTTCCTTTTCCTTCTTCTGTTCCTCATACTTTTAGCAAAATTAGCTTCTATTATGGTAGCAATTCCCTAAGAAAGGTTAGAGAAAAAGATATGTTTTGGTCCCATTGGTGAGTGTAAGCATCAAATAAGACTTAGAAGGCTCATCCGCTGGCCTCCTTCACGTGCTCTTCTCTAGCAATATAATATTCTTTATCAACCATCCTGACCTTATCTTTCTCCATCCTCTATGTTTTATCAAGAATCTCAATCTTCTAATCTCTCTCTAACATTCCTAACTAATTCTCTACTTTAGTATTCATCTCCTGAACTTTATTTTCGAATTCTCCTTTTCTGCTGCTTTGGTGGTGGCCACCATCTCCTCCACTTTCAACACCCATATTGAAGGGCGAAGATTTTCGCCACAGTCTAGAAAGAGGTTTAAAAGTGAGAACAAATGTTGAAATCATAAACCTACACATGAAAAAAAATTCATTCCTACCTCGATGCTCTATCGGAGGCTACATTCAATCGATCTCCAAATTTCCAGGGCAGAGAATGGAGGTCTAGCATATGCATTAGTGATGGCATAGAAAAGATCATCTTTAAAGCATCCCTTTGATTTCTATTGCTTGCTCGTTTTTCTCGGAAATAAGATCCAAATCATTGTCCTTGGAACTTTCAACTTTAGAGGATCTGGAGACCTTTTGCTTCATCAAGCCGAGAGTATCTTTGTTAGAAACCAACAACTTGGATCTTTTCTTAGCACCATTTCCCTTATCTAGGGAGCCAGCCTTCTTGGAAGAGGAAGTCGCTACAACAAGGAGAAAGAGATAAAGTTGAAATCAAAATTAAGACTAAGTTATACTAAGAGCATAAAATAAGCTAGTCTAATGGTTAAAGGGTGAAACCTTTAGTCTCATTTTCCCCAAAATTGGATTCGGTTTTTTCTCTGCTATCACTGACTATGAAGAAGCTTTCTCATAATTTCTAGAGGGTTTAAGTCTAGCAAATTTAGCAATAGGAAGTAGTGGACCATGAACTTTCAGTTTTCTTTCAGTAAGAATTAAGTGTCAATATCGCTGTAAAGGTGGAATCTTCATGACTTCCTTGTACATATCCTTAAATTGATTGGCGACAGCCGAGTCATCGCTCATTTTGGGTCTCACTATTTGAGATTTAATAATATGGATACACAACCTATAATACAGATAAGACAAAAAGAAGGAAAAATATCCAAGGACATACCAACATAATTGAAAGAGGTGGCTATTCGGTCGAAAGGGGCATTAACAAAGAACCACTGATATGACGTTATTTTGCTGAACAGATCCTTTGGAAGGGACGGTCTTAAAATTTTGAGGAAATACATGGGAAAATCCACAATGGACTTAGACTCTAGCAGGTTGAACATATAATTGATCTCAAAAAAGAATATATCCCGATAGCCTTTTTCGAAGTATAGAATCATCATAGCATATGAAGTTAAATATGAAGCAGACAGAGTTGAAAGGGGTTAATGTAGTAAAATTCCAAGACCTCAGCAAATAAAGGAGCTAGAGGAAAGAAGATTCCATGATCTAAATGTTCTACGGACCATATAAATACCCCGTTGTAGGGTTACTATAATGCATCCCAGCGCCAAGAGCGATCATCTCGACTTCTATGATCCTATAGAAGACAAAAATTTGTTGGGATCTTGCTGAATTTTAATATGAGCATCCATTTTACACTTAAGAAAATGGGGGCAAGATGTCTAATAATTAAAAGAAAAGTCGGCATTATCCCCAAAACAAGGATTAAGCAGGTTAAAGCCAGTAGGAACCTAAATCTAATTCTTAATTAAGCGAGAAAAGGAAGAGTATCGATAATGATATTGGCAATCTAGTAAGAATAATAAAAGTGAAAAGAACTTGCTGGTTCAAGAACAAATATCAAAGGAAGGATCGAAGAGGGTTTAAAAATATCATTAGTGGTTTTATAATTTTAACAGGCGAAAAGAGGAGAGAAAGAGGAAAGACTGTTTATATTAAGAAGGAATGGCACAGATTAAAGGAAGGAAAGTTTTTCACCATAGATTTCATTTAACAGCTATTCATAAGGGGAATATCAAAAAACTTCCCCCTCGGATGCCAAATAATCCTTGCACAGGAAAAGAGGGACGTTTCTGAAGATAACCAATCAACCACCAACAACTAGACTCGCATTTAAAGCAAGTTCAGAACTCGTCTCTTCAAAGGCCCGGTCCTGAATAATTACCTACAAATTCCATACTGCAAGTACCATCTTGACCTCACGGTCTCGTATAATTCTTTTCCTCTCTGCATCAAAATAGTTTCGCTTACCTCTTAGCCCAGATGGCTTCAAGTGATAAGCACGATTTCAAAAACTTTGACCTCACGTCCTAAAATAGATTTTGCCTCTCCGCATTCAAATAATTTCGCTTATCACTTAGCCTAAATGGCTTCAAGTGACAAGTACAATTTCAAAAACTTTGACCTCACAGTCCCAAAATAGATTTCGCCTCTCAACGTTCAAACAATTTCGCTTATCAATTAGCTTAGATGGCTTCAAGTGACAAGCACGATTTCAAAAAATTTGACCTCATGGTCCCAAAATAGATTTTACCTCTCGGCGTTCAAATAATTTTGCTTATCATTTAGCCTAGATAGCTTTAAGTGACAAGCACGATTTCAAAAACTTTAAGCCACGGTCCTAAAATAGATTTCTCCTCTCGGCATTCAAATAATTTCGCTTATCACTTAGCCTAGATGAGTTCTAGTGATAAGCATGAATTTAAAAAATTTGACATTAAGGTCCTAAAATAGATTTTTCCTCTCGACGTTCAAACAACTTTGCTTCTAACTTAGCCTAGATGGCTTCAAAGGAAAGCATGATTTCAAAATTTTAGACCTCACAGTTCAGTTAAGACCGTGCCTCCTGCCCAAAATTAATATTTAATTTGGAGCAAGTTAGTCCAGTTTTCTAACCCCAGTTGAGATTTCTCCTTTTGATATTCCTGTCACTCTACTAGGGATTAATATCATACCACCCCTTTATACATATAATATAAATTAAACTCGAAAGATAATCGAGGAAAGTAAATAACACTCACCTATACCAAATTCCACTCTATATCCAATATATGAAGTGAAGTTTGGGGGCATGTATTACACCATAATTTCTACAAAGTACAAATTATGAATATTTAAAAGGAAAGTCTTTGACTTATACCATTGTTTGGTTTCCAACGAGAGCTTAAGCACCGGACTCTATATCCGATTACATATAGCCCAAGAGCATGAGTCAAAGCGTCAACGAAGATCAAGATCATTATCTAGCATAGAGAGGAAGCTTAGCTGAGGGTAGCATTTTTCTCAACCAAAGGTATTTCAGCAAGTATCAACAATGAACGGCTCAAATAGCCCAGACCGAGACCAATAGTTAGGATAAATGGAAGAAGTCTAAGAAGCTTTATATAGAAGCATCACATCAATAGTCAACGTCAAAATGCAATCGACCAGCTAATGACAAGCATTGAAATCTAAAGTCGCATATAGCAAGCCAGGTAATCAATCCAAGAGAAAGGATTTACACCAATGGAAGAACCTTAAACTTGCTATAAAAAAGGACTACCTGCTATAATAAAACGGTTGGCACTAAAAAAGGATAGAAATATAAAATCATATTGTATTTTCCTATATTAGAGCTCTCTTTCCAAACTCATTACTCATGCAAATGTATAGACTTAATGTAATAAGCCTCTCGGCTAAGTAAGAGTGACTAAATAAGGAAGGGACAATGGATGTAGGGACTTTTGGCCCGAACCACTATAAAAGTCACGGTGTTATTTACTTTATGTACTTTACCTTCTCTGCATTGGCTATTGTAACTCTACTATTCAACGTCTCGTAACCTAAGCTTAATTACATCATGTCTCAGTAATCTCTTTACTGGGTTCAATTATTCAACCAACTTCTAGGGCTAAACTTTTGGACCTTGGGGTATTGGTGTAAATGAAATTTTGCACTAACAACAGCATTGAGTCGATTCATCTCTAGAGCAACGGATAAGTGTATATCATTCTTTGATGCATTGAAAAAGGGCATGAAGAACTTTGAGTGGAATCAGGACTACCAGACCGCTTTTGAAGAGTTGCTGCGACATACGGAGAAATCATCGATTCTGTCTCAACCGTTGGACGATGAGGACTTATTCATTTTCCTGGTAGGGTCTGCTTATGCATTAAGCACAATGCTTATGCAAGAGGAAGCTAGGGTTCAACAACCCATCTACTATATTAGTAAGCTATTCACCAGAACCAAATGAAACCACTTGAAATCGAAAAAGTGGCATACTGCTTGCTAATAGCATCAAGGAAACTATTACCGTATTTCTAGGCTCAACTGATCAAGGTGCTGATATATCAAACCTTGAAATAAGTACTTTTTGCCCTGAAACTTCACGACGACTTCTAAAGTGGAATATCGAGCTGAGAAAATATGATGTGACTTATCATCCTTGGAGAGTGATTAATGAACACGCCTTGGCTGACTTCATTGCCGAGTTCACTATCCAGGATGGCAAGGAGGAAGACATAACGGCCATGGTATCTCAATGGAAATTGTTTGTTGATGGTACGTCAAATGAATTCTGCTCAGGAGCAAAATGTGAGCTTGAAACTCCCAAAGGACGATCAATTTTCTATGCTTTCAAACTAGAATTTCTTGCTACTAACAAAGAGGTAGAGTACGAGGCATTAATAGAAGGATTGAAGATTGCAAATTGGAATAAAGACTTTGTATATCTACAATGACTCCCAACTAGTCATCTGCCAGGTTAGAAGGCAATATCAAGCTAATGGTATGAAACTTGCCCCCTACTTGTAGAAAGCTTGAGAGCTGCTTCATGAAATTGAACACTATACGATATCTCACATTCCTAGAGAGGAGAATATGAAGGCTAATTTAGTAGCCAACCTAGCCAGTTTTGAAGAAGTATAACTAATAGGATTGGTTCCAGTAGAAGTATTGACTGCTGCTAGCTAGATCAGATGGATGTTGACTAGGTTTTAGAGGCTGTAGAAAAGGAAAAATCGTGGATAACATCGACAAATGACACTTTCTCAAGGGAATACTTCTCAAAGGCCGGAATGAACGAAAGAAGCTTCTTCAAAAGGCGCCATGATTCATAATATAGGACAATGCTACATAAGAGAGAATTCTCCTCCCTTTTGCTTAAATGTGTAATCAAAGATGAAGCTAGGAAGATCCTTATGAAAATTCATGAAGGTAGTTGTGGTGACCACACCAGAAGGCAAACATTAGCAAAGAAGACACTTCACTATAGATATTTCTAGCCAAAAATTAATTGAGATGAAGCAGACTGCACTAGACGATGTGATCGATGCCAGAGATTTACTAAGATTCCAAGAGCACCATCTTCGGAGCTTCCACAAATGGTCAGTCCTTGGTCGTTCGCGATATGAGGAATCAATATAATCGATGTACTATCAGAAAGGGAGCAAAATACGCTATCAGTGCAACTAATTACTTCACAAAATGGGCCGAAGCGGAACTCCTTGCTACGATTACAACTAAAAAGTGATTAATTTTGTAACAAAAAATATTATTTGCAGGTTTGGAGTGTTATAGAAAACTATCATGGATAATGAGACTCGGTTCAAGAGACTTAAGTTCAAGGACTTCTACAAGCGTTACCGGACCGATAAGAGCTTTTCTATGGTAGTGCATCTTTAGGAAAATAGACAAGTGGAAATAGTGAAAAAAATTATCAAATCCACCATAAAAAGTAGATGACGAAAGCTAAAGGCGGTTGGATTGATGAGCTTCAACTAGCACTATGGGGTTACAGAATAACACACAAGTTTATGACTGGGCATTCGCCACTCGCCTTGGTGTATGGTTCAGAAGCTATGGTCACAATGGAACTAAAAGTCCCTTATCATCGTAAAAGACACTTCAATTAGAGAGAAATTGAGCACTTGCTGCTTGAATCACTTGTCCAGATCGATGAGAAGTAGGAGGAAGCTGAACTGAGGGTTGGTGCTCACCGAAAAGAGTGGCGCGCCACTTTATCATCAATATTCACCATCGTACTTTTGAAGTGGGATATCTCATCCTGAAATGAATCTTCCCATGCATAGGAGCGCATGACCTAAATTAGGAAGGACCTTATGTGATTGGCCAGAAGCTTAGAGACAGAACATTCAAGCTAGCTATAGTAGATGGAGTTCTTATCCCACGTGCTTGGAACGACGACTCACTGCGACACTACTATAATTAGTTTTCCTTTTTTTTACAAATCAATCATCTAGGGACACTAGGGGCATTGTAAATAGGAAGGAATTACCATATCTACAATTTATAAATAAAGTTAGCTTCTCGAACAAATGTAACCATGTATTTTCAAGCCAAACCATTGGATCAATGGGTAAAATCGATCCAAATCTTCTAAGAACCAACATTGCTTCGGCAATGTCAGGAAGGTTCAAAGCTATTTTGATGGGGAAAATTGATCCAAACCTTTTGAGAACTAGCGTCGCCCGACAGCATTGAGAGGGTTCAAAGCCACTAAGTCGATGGGGAAAATCGACTCAAACCATTGGACTGACGGAAAAAATCAATCCAAGCCTTCTGAGAATCGACATTGCTACGGCAATGTCAGTAAGGTTCAAAACTACCAAATAAATGGGGAAAATCGACTCAAACTGCCAGATCGACGAGGAAAATCGATCCAAGCCTTTTAAGAATTGGCATTGCTCGACAACGTCGGGAAGGTTCAAAGCGCCGAGTCCATGGGGAAAATTGACTTAAACCACTGGATCCATGGGGGAAATCGATCCAAGCCTTCTGAAAACCGATGTTACTCTGGCAATAATGGTAAGGCCTGAAAGCTACCAAGTAGACGGGGAGAATCGACTCAAACCATTGAATCAATGGTGAAATTTGATCCCTACTTTTAAATATCAACTTTGCCTTGGCAATATCAAGAAATTCCAAACCAACGAGTCAACTAAAAGATCGGCTCATACTTCTTGAAACCTAACATCGCCTGGAGATAACATTAACAAATGGAATTAACCAAAGCCCCGAGACAGGCAACATCAGAGGAAAATCCAAGGAGTTGGGTTGTCCGTCTATAAGTTTTCAGAGATAGAAACTGGTGCACAGTCGGGATCTCAATAATGAACTTAGAAGATTTTGTTATGATGAAAGTTCACAATAACATATCTTTCCTATACAAACATCCAAGTTGACATTGGTTGATGATGTGAACTTGGAAGAATCTGATCGCAATCAAAGAATTGATAGCATCAGGAACTAAACACTTGGAATCAAGCGTTAGGTCATTAGTTCCCGAAGATAGGAATTATCTTCTGAATTGGACTACGGGTGGTCGAAAAAATTTCTCAGGATAAACGAACCCTCAACAAATGCTCTGATTCATCATCCAGAGCAATCAGCCCTACAGACTGGGCACATGCACCGATTCATGATTGAAATGAACTGGACCAAGTTTGAACGGAAACATCCATGAAGTTAGCTACATCAAGTCATACCATTGTTTTGTTAGGCCGAACATAATATTTTGGCAATTAAAAGAAAGTTAAATATCAGAGCAAGCTAAAATAACTGTAGGAATCTTATTTACATGGATAGAGTTCACATAGAAACAAAAGTATATAATATTGGAAATTGCAATGCATGTAATCATATTACATACATAGGCAGCTATAATAGATATGCTCAATACATAAAATGTAAAGTGAGAATACAAGAGAGATTGAAAAGGTAAAGCAAATCTTACATTACTACTAAAGTCATTTATGTATAGGACAAACAACGGGGGTCGTAGCCGCATAATATCGACCTATTCCAAACACCAAAAACAAAATACAGACTCAATCTCAAAAACATACAAAAAAACTAAATGCTCAATCAATACACTATTATGTCTTCTACTTCTTTTTACCTCGGTTGCCTTTACCCTTTTTTACCCAAATGGGTTTCAATCTTTTCTCTCCCTTTGGGTTCCCCACCAAAAGGAGAGTTGCCTTCCAAATGAGCGGACTCCTCACCATTAGTAGAACGTGGATTCTCAGACTTAATGGTAGGATCACCAGTGCACATCGGTGGCCTAATCTTGAATGAGGGATCCTTTTGATTTGGACTATACAGATTTGAGGATGCAGGTTTGGTGGTCCCAAGATATTTCTTCACTTTGATATTCTCTATATCCTTCGTCAACCTTTCAGCCATTGTTTCATGCTCGGTCGGGTCGGAAGTACCGGTGATGAAAATGTCCTCCTCCTGAGAGACAAAAATGTCCTCCAAGCTCCCTAAAGCGGCGGTCTTTTTGGAATCAAGACCCAGGCTAGAACTTAAAGTAGGAATGGATACAGAAAACCCAGTGGAAATGGTGGTTGACATAGTAAAAATTGCTTTAGTCCCCGAACCATGTGTAGTTGGAGGCAGAGGAGGCAAGTGTAATTTGACAAACAGGGTGATAAAGTTTAATGATGGATTCTTATGAGAACTGATTTCTCAAAGACTGAAGAAATAAGAGATATACCTGTAGTAGGACCCCATTGGGAAACAATGAGTTCACCTACTTCAATCCCAAGCTCCCTTGGCTGGACCAAGATAGGAGGAATGTATTATTTGTGAAGAGTTCCCGTTAATGAAGCCAAAAGAATGCGAATAAATATAGAGCTATCTCCTAAAGATGTAGGGATAGTTGCTGCCGTCAGTTGAGATTTAGAAGTGGATATTTTGCCCTAATCTGAAGAGCTCAGGCTAGCAAGAGCTTTGGCAGCATTCACAGCAGTAGCATGGCAGCCTCTTTTTCACTGATAGCCTTTCCAATGGAAAGAGATTCAATATCTTCAACGTCAAGATACGCGGCCATCGGCTCGTTTTTGGAGCGATTGTCTCTAGCCTCTACAGAACTGCATAGTGCTTCCTTCCAAGTGCCAGCATCCGCCTTGGGATAGTCATTCTTCAACCATCATAGGTTCTTGAACATGACCACATTAGTATAAAACAATAGCATGTTGGCATCAAGCTCGGCCAGGATCTTGGACTTCTCATCTTGAAGCTCTTTGAGCTCTTGCATTAACATTTTGAGCTTAAAGTCACTGGCGATCTTTTCCATGGGTAGCTCGTCCACCACATCGAAGAGTTACTTCTTTTTTATAACAAGCATTGATTCTCCTAGAGGAGTCTAGTGAGTTTAGCTGCTTGCTTAACAATGGTCAAATCTCGGGCCATGATAGTCTGGTCCTTAGCAGCAAGTTGCCTCTTTAGCTCAACACACTGCTTATATCGAGCTTTAGTTTGTTGCGCATTACCCTTTCAGTTTTCTCATGAGCTCTTCAACTCTATCATCAAACGGTCAATGCTTACCTTTTTTTCTATATGAGATCTCTCTCTCGTAACCTTGAGCAAATCATCCTCCCGCTCCTTAAGCATTCGCTCAAAGGTAGCTCTCTTAGACTAAAAGGATTTGATGTTCATATAGTTTATCTTGTTAACTTCAGAGAATGCTTTTCATAGTTTCTTCAATTTATACCCTTCATCGACGCCCAACTTGACATTCTTTAGACGTTGCATCACCACCACTTTCAGCGTGTTTGAGATATCTTGATCGAATTTGACACCATGTAGAAAGTGATTTGGAAATGTAGTCGATAAACGTGGGGGACCAGTTGGAAGAGTAAATAAGAGAGCGGAGATTCCCCTAGATGCGGGTGGGATGGTCATAACCACAGCTTGGGGGGCCAAAACTTGTTGGATAGAAGAAGTTTGAGCCTCTGTACAAGGCGAAATATCTAATGAAGTAGGCCCACGATGCTCTTAGGAATCTCTAAAGTGCTTAGCAGTGTAGTAAGATAGCTCACCTTCAACATCTCTCTTCTTTCTCCCCTTATTTCTCTTCTTCTCCTGCTCTCTATCAGCCTGCGAGCTTTATCGTACTCACGATCTTTCCACCTTCTCCTTTCTTCCACGGATTCATGGAAACATTGGGGGTTAGGATCAAGAGTTCGGCTTTTGTGTTCGTTGGCATATCAGTAAAAAAATTCATCATATCCATCATGGATCCCGAAACATAAAGAAAGCGAAGTTACTATTAGAAATATGAAGCTAGATTTGATGCAATAATGGATGTTCGTGATCCTAGTGAAATGTATGCTATCATTGTCCGCTCAAAGTACTCTAGCAATTTTATTGGCAAGGAGTTAAAGTGGGGTCTCTCCGCCTTTGCTTATAAAGCCCACTAGCAAAAGAGAGAATTCTAAACCACCATCCCCAAAATATCGCTAACGGTGAATTTGATCTCACCAATGTTACTTAAGCCTGCGAATATGTTGCTAATAGGGTGGATCGAGGCCAAATCTATACCGAAAGATATGCAGATTGATCTTCGACTTTCTTATAAGTTTCTATGGAAATACGATCCAAAAAAGGTAATCTAGGGAGGTCAAGACTCATCTCGGGCGACTCACCATATAATTCTTCACCTTCCTCACTAACATTGAATTCGATATCATCATCCTCGGCATCCTTTCCTTACTCCTCCTCAGTCGCCATCTCTTTCCCTTCTTTCCTTGCAACTCGTTCATCTTCCTTTAGAATCGGGGGTATTTTGGCCTCTTCGTCTCCATCTCTCAGTACATCTCCTCCTCTAAACTCCTCGGTTCCCTTTTTAGGTACCTCTTGTGTACGGCGGGTTGGTCTGCTAAGGTACCTCTTGTGTATGTTCCGGGGCAACTTGGCAAAAAGGATTGAAGGCACATACTTTAGTGGGTTGTTCAAAAGTCTCAACCCCGGAGGTAGCTGGCCCAATACCGGATCAACTGGAACTAGTTGGCTTTGAGATTCAGAAGTCCCAGTATATTCTGGTCTGATAGGGATGGATGGTGAATAAGGAGCTATTAAAGACCTAGATTCGGGAGGAATAGACAATCTTATGCTAGACTTAAAACTAGGCAATTGACAAGTCATTCTAAATAGCAAAACTTGGCATTTAACATGGTTGGGTATGTTTTAATTTTAGATAATAAACCTGTGTGATCATCGCTCAAAATCCAAAGGATGTCGACGTGTGTTGACCAATCAGATTATGAGCATTGACCAGGGTAAGTGTAGTGTGAGTCCAATATCACATACACCACGAACAAACCATCCTATGTAGATAGCTTTCTTGTGCTAGAAAAACAAGCTATGTCGTACTTTGAAATTTTATTCTTGGGACTTACCTATTATCGATGAGTAACCGATAACGGAGACGTTGTTTGAAGTGGCATGGAAAGCTTTTCTGTTTTAGGACAACTAGAAGTGTAGAATTGAAAAAGTGACGAGATGAATCATTTTATGCGACAAATCTCAAAATCAGTCATTACACTAGAATTCAAATGACGATGGAGACTTAGCAAAAATTTTAAAATAAATGGTTGAATTTAGAGAATGAAACTTGTCTCCAGAAAAGCATGCATTCGATCGGGGAAAAACTCATGCTCATGCGATTAAACACACCCAAATTCCCATCTCTTTTCAATTGCAATACGGCAAAATCACCATAATCATCACCACCACCGCCATCTCAAACGCTAACTACCTACCTTAATCAATTTTAAATAGGTTGGTGCTTGGGTCTCAAGGTTAGACAGGGGCTGAGCTAATTGGACAAAGGATCTAGTGCGACGCTGTGGTGGAATGATGGCGAGCAATCCATTGCGACAATGGATGGTAGTGGTAGAAGTAGATCGACGGTAAAGCAAGATAGGTTGGTGGAAGTTGGATCAGCTAGAAGTCTAGGTAGCTCGAGCGAGGCAAGAAGGTCGGGTCCAAGAAATAGAAGTAAAGGTTAAAAAATTCTAAGTGTTGTATTTATAGAGGGGAGGCACAAAGCTCGTTGCCAAACTATATAAGCTGGTACCGACTTATTAGCTTTGCATCCTCTTCCTCTATATTGTTCAAAAGGCATGGCGAAGAAAGCTATATCAACCCAAAGCGCGAAGTAATCTTTGGAGCATAAACAACGTTCTCGATGAAGAACAATGGAATTCCAACCATAGCTAAGCTAAACGGTTCTAGGAAAATCAATTAGGTGATAACCACGTCTCGAGATAGCATTTGAACGATCAACTGGATATGTAGGATAGTGGTCTGGGACTTGTCTCGATATAGAGCTCGCTTTGTTTTAAATGAAAGCATACTTTGGGAGGTAAGTGTTAACTGGGTTTTTAACCCAGCAGAAGTCATTGGGAGTTAGAACGTCGAGATGAAGGTGGAAATGACCTAAAAACTTAGAAGCACGCTTAGAAGGAAAGAAGAAACAACTCTGAAAAGTTTGGAAAAGATTGGAGAAAAAGGCATAGCTCAGTACTGAGCTATGATGGCTCAGTACCGACCCATGGTTCTCGCCCAATTCATCTCCCAAACTCCATACTTCTCATATACATCTTCATGGCTCATGATTAAGTGTTTTTCCTCGAGTTTGGATGGTCAATTCCGAAGTTGATGAGAAGAAAGCCAGGAAAAGAAGGATGACTCAGATAATAGAGGGATAGAATCAACTCGAAATCAATAGAAAACAGGTTAAAACGCACCAAGTAGAAGATAGAAAAGTGGGGCAAGTGGCAATGTTATCTTCTTAAAATGTTTACAGTTCGGTACCGACCTATGTCCTTAAGTCGTGGGTCATTGATTTTTCTTACGTAACATCGGGTCTTTATCTGGACTCTACAAGCAAGCTTTTGACCTATTACCCTTATTTTCCTATAAATACCAACTTAGATGTAATAAAAGAAGGATTGGGTTCCTGGTAACTCTATATACGGAAGCTCTGCCTCTTCTTCATCTCCTACTTTCACACAATAGTCATCTAGGCAACTTCTATTGATAGTTCTTAGCCATAGACTTATCAAACCCTTGTACTAGTGACTAGTACTCTCTCTAACTCCTTGTAATATCAAATTCTCTATAACTATAAATAAATAAATGCTATAAAGTGGACATAGGTAAGAGATTACCAAATTACTATTAAAAAATTATGTCTCTCTACTTTACTTCAGTTATTTCTCTTTTATTTCAACTATTACATGCTAGATCTAGGTCTCAGGGGTTCCATACAACCTATTCTTGGTATTGATTCATTTTTGGCATCAATAATAATACCTATTGTGCTTGATATGTAAGATCTTGTAATACTAGAATAATAAAATAATAGCTGTTAGGAACAAGTTTTCGTTGCAAAATATAGTGCTTTGAATAGCACAGCAATGTCTTTATAATGTGATATGAATAATAGCTAGAAAGTACAACGCTAATGAACATTAAATTTGAGATGCTATCAAGAAGCTTCCAAGACTGTCCATGGTTAAAGTGCAAAGTGGCTCAGATTTGATAATTCATATATCTCCAAAAGTTGAGTCAAATTTACTTTAGCCATATTTATCTTATCCAAATTTGAAATGTAAATGTAGTGTATTACATGTTATACAAGTGAAACTCATTGGTCCAAGATACTTGATGCACTGGCATTGAACATTTTGTAGGTTTCAAGTGAACTCTACAGTTATAGGGAGAGAAGCAGTAACTTACATCTAGTCTTGGTGGTTTTTGGTTTGGCTGTGCAGTTTAGTGAGGATGATTGATATATAAATAAGAATGGAAAGGTGAGTTGAAGCATATACAATTGAATACAAATAGACCAAAGTTGAGATTAAGTTAGATGCACAAATAGAAAATTGGATACTCATTGATAAAATGAAAGTAAAATATAAAATTAAGTTACCTTTCTGTTTATAATCTCTTCCTCCATAGATGGATACTATATCACTATGATGGATAATTTTCCCTCTGTAAACCACGTGATCTACTCATCAACGTGAAATTTAATTTAGTGTAAAACTTTAGCGGGAAGATCACAATTCTCTTATTTGTTGAATTAAATTAGTGTGAACCCATGCTACGCACATGGGTTGCAACTATATTTCTTTTGTGCAATTATCATTGTATTTTCATTTTTTTCCATAGAAGAATAATATTTTACTCAAATCAAAATTATTTTTGTTCAAAGATAATTTTTTCTAAAATTTTTATTGTGTTATGAGACAAAATGTTCACATAAACTCTTTTTACATAAGGCTTTACTAAAAGATCCGTGAACAGTGAATTTTCCACAAGAAACATAAAATCCCTATAGAACTGATGGTAAAATAGTGGTTGTTTACTCATAATATAAAATATAAAACACATTAGTATCAATTTTTTTACATTATTCTTTACTTCGGTGACTTGATCTCTTTTCATGTCTTGCTGCTGCTACATCAACGAACAAAGATAAAATATTGACTAACCATTGTGCCAACTTAATAGTACACATCAACACTTACAAGTTATATCCACCGATTGTCACTTAAAATCATTTTTGTAGAAAGTTAGACTCGCCTGCATACAATAAAACTTTTTTAGAGAAAGTTAATGTATATCAATAAATTTGATATTATTGGCAAACATATATTAGTTATTGGTTAGAATTATATAGAGAAAGTTAGAGTCCATTTTGGTTTATTGCATCACAAAACAATCAATGGGGCTACATAAGAACATTACACTTGTGCTACTTGTTCATATCCTCGTAAATTTCTAAATAAGCAGTACTAGCTTGACACACACGCAATATGAAACATGAGTACATCGCAACGCACTTTAAACGATATGTGCCAACTTTTGGTTGTCGCTACAATGTAATATTATCCATGAATTTGGAATGAAAATTCACTTTTACTGCTAAATATAATTATAAACTATAACTTTAAATGAGTAAATATTTTTTGTTAGAAGAATCACTTTTACTCCTGAAACTGGTAGCTTCAACAACGAATACAATAAAACATGTTCAGTTATATTATACATCAATCAAAATTGAATATACAAAGTTAGCAACCATGGTTCTCTAATGATTTTGAAGGTTAAATTTCATTAATATTAAAAGAATAGCATCTATACTGAAGTTGGTCTTTTTCGAAATCAACGTGCTACTGCTATTTGTATATATTAAAGTGAATATATCACCCCAAATGTCAAGAGAAAGTAGTTGAAGGAAAAAGGAAGATAAATTTTTATAACATTCAGGAATCTAAGCTGAAAGTTGTACCAAATTCATGTGATATGGATTTCTGGACTATGAGTATTCCAAACTTAAGCAGCTATAGTTGGCGTAATATTCTGAAATTAAGATCTACTTTTCTGCCCATCATACAATGCAATCCACTTGAGAACAGTGAGCTGAATTTCTGGTCATCTCCTTGGGCTAGGCCTGGTTTGATTATTCAGAAAATTCTTCCATATCCTTTACAACTGCATTATGGAATTCCTCTTAATGCTAAAGTCACTTCCTATATCAATGATGGCTCAATTTATTTACCTTACTGTAGTTCTAAACAAGTCAGGAATTTATGGCAATATATATCATCTTTACCCCTGACATCTTCAAATCTTAAAGTCCTTTGGACTAATAAAGGAAAGAAGCATACAATTTCAAATGTATACAAAGCTCTGTTAAATAATACAAACCCAGAAAGTTTCCCTTGGGCAACTAGAATTTGGATGGAGAAATTACCTGCTAAGGAAAATTTGTTACTTTGGAAAATTATGGCAAATGCTCTTAATACTAAGCAGAAATTAACAAGACTTGGTTTAATAAGCAATGAAGATTGTATTTTCTGTCAAAAGCATCCTGAAACAAATACTCATCTATTTTTTGAGTGCAATTTTACTTTTGGAATATGGTGCAGATTACTTGCAAAGGGAAACTACCACAAACGAGATAAAAAGTCGAGAATAGAATGGTTTAATATATTCAAGGCAACAAGGTGGAAATCTTCGAAGACATAGATTCTTATGATAATTTTAAGGATTTTTGCATACGAGATATGGAATGAAAGGAATAGAAGGATTTTTGATCTGAAAATGGAAAATGCAAATGCTTTACATAGTATAATGCATAAGAAAATTTGCAAAAGATTGAATAGGCTGAATTAACTGATGAGATGATATTGTTGTATTATGAGTTGTTAGCTTTTGATATGAATTGTTACATAGTGTACATATGATACTTTATACAAGACTGTAATTTTAATGTAATACATTTATGAGAATATGAATATTTTGGGCAGGGCTCCCTTAGCCCATTGCTTTTCAAAATTCATGTGATAAGATGAATGGATGCATCGAGTTACCTAAGGAAGGAGATATGGGAAAAAATAGATCAAATAAACCTAGAAATAACTAAGTCTAACCAACTATGAAAGAAGATAATTAATAATATGGAATAAACCTCAAACTAAAAGTTAAGGAAGTATCAAATATAGTTCACAATAATTACTCAAACCATAAATTTCTTCGAATCCTAGTAATAACCTATAAATTTCCAATTAAACAATTACACATAATGTTGTTAATTACTTTGCTAAAGAGAAAAAAGCTTCGTTTTGAAAGAGCAAACCATAACGAAGGTTATGTACTATCTATAACTTTCCTTTTTGTGTTAATCATAATGTGGCACTTGGTTTTAATTGTTATGATTCAACAAAATGTTAAAGTAAAAAATTTGTAAATATACATTGTTCTAAATTCTAAATATATAAAGTTTGTATATTAACATAGGTTAACAAAATTTCGAAGCTAGAATTCTCATATGATAATTTCATCTGAACATTAAATTTTTATGTGGAGGATATTCAAGCCATAGTGGTCAATTACATTGCTCGCTTGAATATTTATATGAACCATTGAATTGTGTATTAAGTTAATATTAATGAAATCCTCTTATGAATATAATATTTCATGTAAAGAGTTTAGTGCATATTGTAGAGTATATATCGCTTCTAGTAATGTTTTCCTAAATCAAATGACTTTATTCCAAGCTATTATATTGTAGATAATCTATGTATTTGTAACCTTAAAGAAAATGATTTACATTTTGGACCATATCCAATTGAAGAAATACGACTCTTTAGTTAACTATGAAGGTAAAAGAATTTAGTTTTCATAATTATTTGCTTTTATTATTATCCAGTTATCATATTAGTCCATGCTATCAAGAAAGCTCTTAGCATAGATTAAAGTTTGTTTTTATTCAAATCACTTCTTGAATCCGGTAACATCGAGCTTGAAAATACTACTTTCAATAAGGACGTGGTCTTTATAATAGGAAATAACTATAACCTTCTTAATCTAATCCAGCATTTAAGGAAAAGAAATGTAGGGTTTTGAAAATCATTCTAAAATGACTAAAACTTTATAACATAAATTAGACACTAAGAGGGCAACCTATAGTGAGAAATTTTTATGTAGTAAGGAGTCTACAAACACATGTACACTAAGATAATTGATATGTTGTATAAAAGGAATGTGATTAATTCAAATGTAGTGTTGATTCCATATAACAATATTAGGCATATATAATTTTTGAGAAAACTATTGCTCCGACCAATAAGTGTATAACAATGGAAATTTTAATATCAAGTTAAATTCTATGTTCCGCAAAATTTTCCAAAGCAAAGGAAAAAAGCATTATCATGGAATATACCAGCACATAATATCATCAAAGCCATTCCAAGTGATGTGCTTTTGAAGCAGCAACATAATCAAGCACTTCATCATTGTAAAAAGAAAAGAAAATATTCAGAAGAAACCTAAACAAGATAATTAAAACAATGACTGTAGGAATTTTAACTTAACTTCAAGGAAGAAAAAATTAGATTAATTTTAGCACAGAATCATAGCATATTTAATCTATTCATTATAATAGCTGCAAACTTTCAATGAAGAGTTGATTTATATTCGTTCAACAGAGGTGTCTATTCAGAGTTTACGGTTTTTTAAACGACAAACGTCTGTGGAAGAACCTCATATGTCTGTGCTTTAGGAAATAATTTTCCAAATATTGTTGCAAACGTCTGTGTATTTTTCCCCAGACGTCTATAAATGGTAAATGCAATTTTTCAACTTACGTTTAATGTATATGAAATCATGTGTGACCGTGTGTGCATATATACTCAAGGAGACCCTATAATGTTTTTTCTAAGACTCTTTATATACTAGAATAACCTTACTAATCATAGTATGGTCAACAGATCTTTGTTTGTCTTCGAGTCCCAGTATTTTCGAGCATGACGTCTTCTCGTAGTATATATCTGTTATCTTGATAAGATGTATATAATATATATATGATTGTATAGTTGTTGTCATTAAATCATTTAATGGAGGTTCTAATATTCTCCCTCTTTTTGATGATGACAACTATATAATCAAAATAGAAGAATTATTATAGTCATTCATAATCAAAATAGAGAATGTTCGCATAAAGTAAATTTTGTCTTCCCCTATGTAAGTCTGAGGTTTCAGCAAAATATTTTCCCGAAATCTTTGATAAACTTCTGTGGTATTGTCACAAACGTCTGTGGTCTATTTTCTTCTGAAACTTTACCGATATTGATGACTTCTCCAATGCCGTGACAAATCTTTTTGATTTATCTTCGAATGCTACAGTGCCACCACCGATATATGTTCTATTTGATACCATATTAGCATTTCCAATCATGTGCTTAGAGCAAATGCAATCGAGTATCCATTTCTCTTTTCTTTTTATTTTAATTTTAGGTACCTAGAAAATAAAAAAAATTAATTGGTACTCACATTCTTTGATTAGGGTCCTACGTGTTAGTGGAGGAAAGTAGCCATATCCACGAGGATTTGGTTCCTTTATAAATGTAATTTTGTTATATATAACTTTCTGTAAATATTCATCAATATATTTTTGTCTAATTAGTTTATTATTTGTTTTTGGAATCCATATTTTGACCGTATTTGTATATAAATTCTTGAACTTAGTTTCTAACTTTGGCTTTTTGAATTTTGTGTATAATGTGCTATATTTCTTTGACTTTTGTTTGTTTTTAAAACCTAATCCATTTCGATTTCCAGATGGTTTAGATGCCATAATTATATTTTCTAAATTTTGTTTTCCTTTGTTGAATTTTTTATCATTATTTGTTATTTTATCTAACTTACTTTTAGGATCATAAATTTCAATATTTCTATAATCTAAATTTGCTTGTAATTCTAATTTTCCTTTTTCTAAATTAACTTTTTCTAACTTATAATTTTCTAAATCATTTAACAATTTTTCATTTTGAGATAATAACGTTGCATTTTTGAATAATTTCTAGTTCTTCCTCTATGATAATTTTTTTCATCTTTTAATAATCCGATTTCTAATTCTGATCTAGTTAACGTTCCTACATATTCCTTATCTAATTTTTTTGAGGATTTTGGTTTGCCATCATTTTGAAATTTGGTCATCTTCTTGAGCTTCTTGAATTTGTTATTCTTGGCAATAAAGACAATTTCATCTTCGTTTAAGTCTGAATCTTCATTACTTGCTTGGAATGCTATGCTTTTCTTTTCATGATTTTGATCCTTTCTAGCCTGCAAGTTAGCTTCATATGATATCAGTTTCCTATTAGCACTTCGAATTTAAGTTGAGAAAGATCATTAGCTTATTCTATGCAAAAACTTTTCTTTCCTATTAATTTGTCAAAGATTTCAAAATTCACGTGGCCAAATCAAAATCTGTGAATTTGACACCAAGTGCCATGAGATCGTGTTGAATGGTTTGAAATCCTGCATACATATAATAATTGATTCACTTTTTTCATTTTGAAAGATGAAAATTGGTTTTGTAAAATCAACATTATAGTTTTCTTGAGTTTATTCGTACCTTCATGTATGACTTGTAAATTACATCATATATCTTGTGCATTCTTGCAGAGCATGACACGTGAAAACTCATTTTTGTCTAGTAAGCAAAACAATACATTCATAGCTTTGGTATTGATAGATGCTTCTACTTTTTATGCATTAGTCTATGTTCTAATATCAGTGTCAGGTGCTTCATATTTATTTTGAGTTGCTGGACATATTTCTAAGCCATTGGCTTTTGTAACAACCCGAAATTTAGCCTATAATAATTAATTTGTAAATCAACTAAATAATAAAATAACTTTGTGAAATTATCGTAAATGGGCCACGGGAATTGCACCATTGTGTCTATGGTAATTTTCTGGTCAACTTCTGTTATCCCATTTTTGGTCAAAACTGGAATATCAATGTTGTGTGCATTTCCACCACGACCGAACCAAGAAGAAGCAGCCAGCAAGCGTATATAAGTCTGGGATTTCACTCATGATTCAAGTATAAAAGTCCATTCGGTATCAAAGGTTTAAAGTTTCATTCGGCAATGTAGAGCGAAGTCTCATTCGACATTCAAGATGCCTTGGTTCATCCGGCGTTCCCAACACAAGAGCTCATTCGGTACTCCATGTACTGCCGAACGAGCTCCACCGAATCACCTCCACCGATCCAGGAGGAAGGCACCACCGGTCCAAAAGCTTCTCCATCTTCCACCGAACCAGACCTTAGCCACTGCCGAACCAAAGTACACGAGCCCTTGCCGAACCACCATACTCCTACCACCGGACCAAAGCCCTACCGGTCCAACACCACTCCCTGCATAGCCGAACCAAGCTCCATCCACTCACCACCGGATACACCTTCACCGAACCAACGTCCCACCGGACCAACTCCACTTCCATGAACTACCGAACCAAGCCCTTGCCGAACCAAAGTTGCCAGTCCAGATTGCTTCAGCGCAGACCCGCCAGCAGCTATATACATCTAGGACCCCTGCCACCAGCCTCACTCTATAAATAGAGGGGCAAGAGTACAACAATGGCAGACAAGTTTGAGAGCTCAAGCACGGAAGGAACTTTCAAACAACTTTCATATACATGTAACCAAAGCTTTGTACTTGTAATCTGAAGAGAAAGAGGAGAATAACATATAAAGTGGATGTAGGCACGTTCTGGTCGAACCACTATAAATCTGTGTGTCTTTTACAGTTTAGTCCCTGCTTTTTACATATTTGCATAAATCACCCAAGTCACTAAAAACAACTTAAAATCAACGGAATCATACGACTTTGAGGTGTTTGCCCATTTTTTGCGCAAACAACTTCCATATATAGAACGTCAGAAACTGAGCTAATATGACTAAGTAATAAAATAAACAAAATAAGCGGAATATAATATATATATATATAGGCAGGTCGACCGGCCGGTCGACCAGGACACCAAGGCGGTCGACCGCTCGGTCGACCTGCCTCTATTATTTGAACGAATCAACATTCGTTCATTCGAACGTTCCCGGTCCTATTGGTGATGTGCTTGGCATTCTTCTGAACAATCTAGTCCATCTATTTTTGCATCTGATGGCTCCTATTCAGCCTATGACGTGGTTGCATCCTATTCAATTCCCAAATTCAACATCTTAGGTCCACTTCTACATCTTCGATCAACCCCCCTTTGTTATTTATGAACGAACGAATGTTCATTCGTTCGAACGTTCTAGAGCCTATTGGTGACGAGTTTTTCATTCTTCTGACTAATCCAGTCCATCAATTTTTGCATCCGATGCTCCTATTCAGCTTATGACGTGGTTACATCCTATTCAATTCCTAAATTCAACAGTCTGAGATCCACTTCTACCACTATGAATAGACCTAACACTTTTTGTCATTCACGGTTTTCTCCAATTGGGTTCACCTTTCTAGGAAGGACCTAAACGGAATAATTTTTCCAAAGGAGTAAATCGTTAGAACATAAATTATTTACAATTCCAAGTAGATCCGGGAAGACCAAAGGAAGAGCATAGGATCAGAGGTGAGTGATTGTAATTATTTTAAGATTTTTAAGTGATTTAAAATAATAGGGTTTCCAATAGTTGTAGCTTTGCTATGATTTTTGGAATAGCTTTTATAGTAGTTTATTTACAGATTTTAGAATTATTTTCAGTCTATTTCCTTTCAGCTATTCTTTTCAGTAATTTTAGTTTATTTCTGTTAATTATAGCTATTCCATTTATATACAGTTTATTTATAGTATTTTAGTTTATTTACTGTTATTTATACATTATTTACATCTTCTTCTAGCTTTGGATTTTCATTTATTTTCAGTTTTCTTTTATTCCTCCTTCTTCTTCGCGTTTGGATTAGAATAGGATTAACGTGAATATGATTAAATTATAAGAAAACTGAAATAATGGAATATAAGATGTAAATTTCAAAGTCTGTAATATAAATGGAATTGGACCAAAATTACGCCTAATTATGACGTTAATTGGATTGAATTAAAAAGATTGGCCTGGTTATAACTTAGAATTATAATTAAAATGAGTAAAAGTGAAACAAGCTTATTTTCACACTTAGACTTGGGTTAAGTAATAAGCATGATTATAATGTAGGTTATAATAAGAAAAAGAATAGAATAAGGCTTATTTAAGACTTAGGAGAAATTAATAAGCACAGATAGTAGAGAAAAATGTAAAGGATTATTTAAATAATTTACCTAAGTTAATAATCAAAGATGAAAGTAGGACTTATACCAAATAGCATTCCTTATTAGACAAAACGGTGGTCCCACATTAGCCTGAAGTAAGATGAGGACACGCTTATGCTAAGAATGGTGGTAATTGGTCAAATAAAAGTCCAAATCATAAGGGATTTGGATAAGGGGCGCGACTAGATATTGTTTGGATGAAGGGCCAGTACCAACAGTATTTCTCCTATAGATTCTATGGACACACGATGATCTCACTTTAGCCTGAAGTGGGATGAGGGGAACGCTTATGCAAGAGTTTGAGGTAATAAGAAGACCCAATAGGTGGAGCAAAAGGTAGCATAGGCATGGTGGCAGTTACGCGTGCGACTTCCATTCAAGTGCTCAGTAATAGCTATGAGTTCCAAGCGCTTAGTATGGGTGTCTTTCGTAGACACCATTGCCTTCTGTGTAGGGAGCTATTAATGTCGTCCGGATCCACAGTGGTTGCTATGTGCATCTTTCGTAGAAACCGTTGGCTGCTGTGTAGGGAGTTATATAGCGTTTGGTCCGCAATAAGGTCTATAGAGTAGCAGGCCGATCAAAAAGGGTAGAATTAGGGTTACATCCTAATTGCTGGATTAGGAATATAGGCTAATCAAAGCAGAACACAAGGACAAGTGCAAGCAATGAAAGTCAACATATCATATAAATTGAGCAATATTTAATCGTGCTTATTTCTAGTTTATTCCTTTCCTACTTCCTTTGTTATCCTTATTTATGCTAGAACTGTTGTAGAGTCTATTACTTTTATCTTGCTTAAAGACTCTAGTATTTACTATCATTTACCAGACTTTTAGTCTGACGCACTCCTCTATTTTCCTCTTCCCCCCATACAAAATCAAGGGAGAAGTCAGTAGATTGCTGCTGCTTAGAGTTTTCTTGGAGGAGATTTCTACTATGTACTTCTTTTATTTTCAGCTTCTGTTCTTTCTATGTACTGGCTTATTATAAAGGATATTATGTACTCTGATTTTTGAGACTACGAGTTTTTGCTTCATGAGACATATTGGATTTTCAGACATGTATGTGGTATTTGACTTATTTATGAAGCAATTATGAAGTTTTGTTTTAATTAGTTATTATTTTAAGTTTTCGCTGTTTTTATCTATATTTGTCTTTTGAATATTAGTCTCTGTTAGCTTTAGTTACACCTACAACGCACTATGCCTTTTAATGTGTGTTTTTGGGTATATTAAGGGGTGTGGGGTGTTTCACTTGGTATTAGAGCTTAAGGTTACAGAATTCGAAAAAAAATTATTATTTTTCAAAATGACTTGTTTTAAAAGTATTTTTCAAAAAAAACTTCTAGAAATGATTTTTGAGTATAAAAGAATTTTTATAAAAATCCCCTCATAAGTCAAGTTCAATCTCCCTTTGACTCTTTCCTAAACTATCCTTTTCTTTTTGTTGAATGGCTGATGCCTCTAACCTTCCCGAGGGCATTCCAGTCCTAGCATAGTTTCGTAGGTACTTACAAGCCACGACTCCAGAGGTGCACGGGTCTGCGCTCAATACTGCACCAGCAGGTGGGAATCCCATCAACCCACCTACCGCCATCAATTTCTCTAAGCTTAGTCAAGATTTTATGAGTTTGGGCAGGATGACTTTTATGGGAAAGAGACTTTTATAAAGGCTAGAGCTTGGCTAGGGGCTCGGAGATGATTTTTTGTCTTTTGGAATTTGATGGTTAGTAGCGAGTTCAGCTAGCTGCTTGGTAGCTAAACGAGGAGGCATCTTATTGTTGGGAGGTGATCGAGGTGGAGGGTAGAAATATTACTTAGGATGGATTTTGGGAGTGATTCGATAGGAAGTTTCTGTCCTAGGCAGAGGAGAGTTTTCAACTAGAGAGGTTTATTAATTTGAAGCAAGGGAGTTTTTCTATTAAGGGATACATCAATTAATTTAATGAGTTGTCGCGGTTTGGTATGAATTTGGTTGAGACGACCCACCTTTCTTTCCACAGAAAGACGCATAATCAATAAGAAAGAAAGAGGTAGAAATAGAATAGATAGAAGAAAAGAACTCAACATTATCAGAATCTTACAGCGAAACGAAACAAAATATAATATATAACATAACTATTACATAGTCTATTACATATCAGAGTTACACAGATACAACAACACAAAATAGACAGTTATAAAAGTCTGTCTATTCTATAACTCAAATTCGACACATACATCACAGAGATACATCACAGCGGAAAACACCATATAATTACAAATGCTGAAGCCTCCTGCTCCATATCTCCTCCAGTATTCGTCAAAGAAGACCTGAATCCCTTGGCTATTCATAAAAATTTGAGTACCCAAGAGTCTAAGAAAACAGAATATACTCTGGGTCATACATGGGTCTGGTGTGAGTAAACGGGTTAAAGTTGCTTAACTTTTAAAATCCTTTGAAAACAAAAGGTATCACGTAAGACTCCCCACAAATAAACATGGGTAAGTTTTTACCTTAAGCTAACCAAAACATTTGATAGGAAATCCAGTGATATTATAATAGTGTCTAGGGTTTCAAGTAAACAGAAAATAGCCGAAATTGTTACATCTATTAAATTCCAGCTACTAGCCACAAAAGTGGGTAATAAAATCAAAACCGTAAGGGCACGTAGGAAGAATGGGTTTCCATCAATGGCAGGGCTACTGGGGTACCGCCCGTCACAGTACGTGGCCTAGATCACTGTACCGAGGATCACTCCCAATCCCCTGCAACACAAAGCTGGAACTATTCCTTACTGAACAGTCCCGAACAAGAACACCCCAGCGATTCTAGCTAGCAATCGCCCCACACGGCCGAATAAAAAGGGACAGACAGGGGTATATCTCGTCCTACTTGGGCATGACTCACTTAGCCTTGCTACACCTCCCCTATTTTACCCATTCCCGGTTGATGAGGCTTGAGGCTGCGATTACCTTTATAGAACACATCTATCTTAGAATGCTCATCGTCCACTTGACGATATTCTGGAAGCATTCAATCCATACAAGTTCATTCCGGGTTCGAACGAAACCGAAGGCATTATCTCATTACACTCATTTTGGAATCACCCTCAGAGTTAACGACAATAACCCTTGCACTCTGAAAACTCCATCTCAAACCTGAAAGTACTATCTACGTTATACTCGTATTGGAATCACCCTCCGAGTTTTTAACGGCAGATAGTTCTTACACTTCGAGTCTTCAACTCGATCTTCACTTGAATTCAAGACCTAACGTTTAACTTGGATTGATGTGGTTTTCGGATAATCAAATTTGATACCCGATCCCTGTCTCATCGAACCAAACGTGTCTTAAAGACCAAGTTGTTTAAAGGTTTAAACAATTTAATTCAATTAAATACAATTCAATTCAATGCTTTGAATCCACCCAGCATTAACACAGATAAATATCACACATTTATCATCGATATAACCAATATCATATCACAGAATGTCACAACACATATCACCAATAGATATCAATCGAATAGATATCATCTAATTCAGACATTCAACAAACAATCATCCATAAGCAAGCCTTATCAATTCATGTCATAATTAATTTAATTACTTAAATTAAATTAATTCCTTAAGAATTAATCTCTTAATCTTGCTCTTACAATTATTACCTTAATTAATTAATCACTCCTTGATTAACTTAATTAATCAATCAATCAATCCCCAATCCAGATTAATTATCCTTTAATCATCAATTAATAAACCTTAATTATTAATTAATCTCCTTTAGTACAAAGTAATTAATTCTTAATTACTTTCATAATCAATTAATTAACCTTTAATTAACTGATTAATTATTCATCAACTATCGATTAATAACCTTAATTATTAACCAATATCTCTTAATACAAATTAATTAATCCATAATTACTTTTATAATTAATTAATTAACCATTAATTAACTAATTAATTATCTCTTAATTATTAATTTATAAACTTAATTATAAATTATTAATTAAGAACTTAATTACAGATTACTTGCTCCTTAATCACCAGTTAATTAATCATTTAATTAATCCTTAATTAACTGTTAACCCATCCTTAATTAACAGATAATCGATCCTTAATTACCAGTTGATTAATCCTTAATCACATTTGATTAATCAATTAATTACCCTTTAACAATTTCTTAATTAATCCTTAATTACGGATTAATTATTCTTCAATTATTAATTAATAAAACCTTAATTATTAATTAATAAATCTTAATTACAAGTTAAGCACATCTTAATTATTAATTAAGTAGCCTTTATTTACTTAATTAACTACTCATTAATTACTTAATTAATAAATCTTAATCACTAGATTAATTAAGTCTAATTACACTTAATTACTTGATTAATGAATCCCTAATCATTAATTAATAATCTAGTTAATGATCTTTTAATTACAATTTAATTAATCTTAAATTAATTAACCTTTAGACCTTAACCATTTATTAATCAAGTAAATTATTTTTCCTTAATTAATTTCTTAATCATTCCTTAATAATTAAACTAATTAATTAAACTAAATTTCTTTAAATTAACTTAATAAAAGTTAAGATATTAAAACCTTAATTAAGATAAAACATTATCTTATTAATATTCTTATTACCATTAACATAATTACCCATTTATCTTTAAAATTATCTTAATTAAATCATTAATTAAGCTTAAATATAAATAATCATTTATCTTTAAAATTTAAAGTTAACAAAACATAATTTTAAATAGCTTAATCATTTACCAATTATTAGTTTTTAAAAACTATTTTCAAATTGGATTTAAAAACTTGTCTTTTATATAAACTTTTAAAATTTGCTTTCAAAACTCGATTTTAAAATCACTTTAAAATTTCTTAACAAAGTTTAAATTTAACAAACTTCAAAGCTTCTTAAAATATGTTTAAGAAAACATTTATTAAAGCATCAAGTAATTTATATAAGAGTTTTAAACCAATTTAAATTTTTAAATTTCAAAATAACAAGTTTTTAAATCTTTTAAAATCTAAATTACTCTTTTAAGCTCCTGCTTTGGGTCGAACCCGAACGCCACTCGAGCCAAAACTCGAGTTTTCTTCCTCTTCTCCCCATTTTTTTTATTTTTTAAAACTTTGATTAAATTCAAGATTCTAAAACAACAGGCAAACCACTTCCAACATACTCGAGTATGAACTCGAGCTTCCTACCCCAAAACTCGAACGCGATTCGAGACTTCACAGCCAAACCCTTCTGACACGCACCCACCATCACGTGCACATGCACGCCGCCGTTAGTCGCCTCCGACCATCGTCAATGCCTTCGGCATGTCGCTCAACACCACAGCATTACAGTCCGACCCCCAATTCGACACTACAAGGCCCTGAACGAAATCGAACTACTCTTGTCGAATACTGAAAACCAAAGCATCACCTGAAACTTCACCGAACCCTCGTCTCCGACCATCAGAGAGTTTGCAACCACGGCCACACACTCATAAGCCCTCCACGCTGCTATCCACCCATTCTCGAGTAACTCGAACCACCCAAGACGCCACAACAGCCAAAATAATAACTACGAGCAAAACTGGGTGTTAAACCCTACCTTAATCAATTTCTAATGCCATGGTGATTAATAAAATCACACGTCATTTTTGCCCGAACCCCTATTATCTCCTCCACCTTCAGTAACAATTCCGACCACCCCAGTTGCTTCAGCCTCCAGAAATTACCCAAAATCCATTTCTCAGTAAATCCCTAAATTCTCATTCAATTCAACATTTTAATTTTGAATTTTTTTTAAAAATCATAATCTTTAATGATGATTCAATACGTATACATGAATCAATATAATTCAACATTTTATTTATCACATTATTTAAGTTTTCACTGCATTCTTCTTGTTTATAGGTAATTTCTGATCTTGTATTACTTAAACATGTTTTCATAATAAAGATGAGTTTAAACTTGACTAATATATTTGAAAATTCAAAGTTGCAAAGTACTTATATGGGAAATTTGAATTTTTGTTTATTTTTAATACTCTATAATCATGAATGAACAGAGGAATACAAATTACAGGCATGCAGAAACAAATACATTCATAACTACAGATTGAAAACTATTATCCACACATGCAAGAATCAATATCACAGAAATCACTTAAGTAACAAATTTTATCCTACTTAAGATTTAAATTAGTTGTTTACTCACCTCTTGAATTTGCAGAGAGTTTTTAGAAATAGGATGGAACTATAGATCCTTTGTTGAAAGTTTGAAAAACTGTTGTTGCTTTTAACTTCAGAAAACTTTGATTTAAGAATGAAATTCTTTGAAGCTTGAAGTTTTGAAGCTGAAATGCCTGACTATATAGGAACAAGATGATGTTGGCTCAAGACTTTGAAACATTGATATTTCCATATTGCATTATGAAGCTTTAAAACTGGGTTGACAGGTTTTGAGGAAAACTTACAGGGTTTGGTATAAATTTTGTCACAAGTTTTGATTCCAAGTTTGCAAATTGAAACGTGCTACAGGCCTTGATAAATGCATGATAACAGAGGATTACAGAGTTGATTATTTTTTGTTTGAGGAAGAATTTCAGGTTGAAGATTGTCAGGCTTGATAAAACATTACAGAGTTGTGGAAAAGTACTTTTACAGGTTTTGATAAAAATATTACAGGGTTTGGAAATGTTTCAGAGGAGATATACATGTCTGGTTTCAGTTGTATGGTTTGAGGAGGTTACAGATTTTGGGAATTTTTGGTTGAAGTTTTGTTACAACTTGTTTTTGAGGAGATTATAAGCTTGCATTTCTGGAAAGAATACTACATATATATATTTTTGAACTTGAGGATTTGAATATTGTTTCAGTTTTGAGCATGTGATTTCATGTTTTCAGATTGAACTTTTGAGAATTTTGAACACAAGAGTGGCCATAAATTACATGTTTGAATTCAAAGAAAAAGAAAGAAGAAGATAATGAGAGTTTATATGATGAATTTTAAGGTTTAATAAAATTAAAAAAAAAATAACAAAGAGGGACACGTGTTTAAATTTTGATTACATTTGTCATAAACCATAGCTTACTTCATAACACATGTATTCAAAGAAGTTTTAAGAATGAACACATGTCATTTCTTATTTTTAAATTATTTTAAAATGATTTTTAAAAGCCTTTATTATTAATTTTCTTAATATGTAAATACTTTACTAATTTATAAATGCTTTTATAAATTCATAAATCCTTTTTCTTTTCCTATAAAAATAAAACTTTCAAAAGTAAATAAGATATAAACTAATTAGATTCCAAATAAAATAATATATAATTATTTAACCTATTTTTACATGCTAATTTAAATGCCTTTTCCATTTATTTACTACTAAAAAAACATTTTCCAAATTTATATAAATATAATTCTTTTGTTTTAAATTAATATAAAACAAATCCTATTTTTTTAAATAAATACTTTATTAATAAATCTTTTTATATCCAAAATTATTTCAAGATATACATTCTTTTTAAATTACAAATTTCAATTCAAAATTTCAAAATTTAATTCCAAATTCAATTTAAACTTCAATTTCAAATCAAATATGTCTATATTAAATTAAACAACACACTATTAAATTAAGAAATAGTAAATTCTATTTTTAAAGTTAATTTTTAAATAAATATGTATTTAAACAACACTTATTAAATTAAAATGTTAAGCCTATAAAAAATCAAATTTATAAAGTAACACAAATTAAATAATTATTCCATTTAAAATCAATTTATTTCTAAATTTAAGAACATCACATAAATTTTATTTTGGTTATTTATGTTTGAAGATAACAATTTTATCAATTTAAATGATTAAACTAAGAGATTATCACATTTTAAATTCCCTGAAATTCCAGGATATTACATTCCTCCCCCCTTAAAAGAATTTCGTCCTCGAAATTTAAAATAAAGATGATCCAAAATCTTTTATTACATTTTAACCATTCAAGCATACCTATCAGCCAGACATTTATCAACCAACAATAATCCATCCAAACAAACAATTTTATACAAACAATTTATTAGATCAAACAATCCTAGCTATACGGACATAGATCCAGATAAGTTTTTCTAAAACTATTCAGAGTTTCTCAAGACAAACTCTGAAATCCTAACTCCACAACAAAAGATAGATCGTTCACGTATTTCTCAGACGAGATACGTGAAAAATAATGTGAATTCCAGCCATCCAAACTGGCAATTCAACCTGAAGACTACAACACTAATCTTCTCCTGACAAGCTCCTCCATCGCAGATACCTCACAGACCAAAACTGGACCAAGAACCAGACGATCTCCCGACTCTACTCCACAGAATGGAATTCTACAAGGTCTTCTAAACAAAGCTTCATAGGGTGCCATCCAAATACTCGCCTGATAACTTATACAAGAATTCCAATAAATGCAGATAATCCTACTAACATCCACAAAAATCCAAAACACAAGCTCTCTCAAATCTCTAAATTTGATTCAGCCTTTCCGTTGGTCTGGGAATGATAGGCTGTACCCAAATTTAATCCCGAACCCAAAGCTAATCACAAAGCCGTCCAAAACTAGATGGAGAAGATAAGATCACAATTGCTAACAATGCTGACTGAAACACCAAGCGGTCAGACAAACTCTCAAGAAAAAATAAACTCAGCCAAAGATGCTACAGAACGGATTGCCTTAACCAGAATAAGATGGGCATTCTTGGTTAACGAATTCACAATCACCCATATTCCTTTAATTCCCTCTTTGGTCCTTGGCAAACCTTCGAAGAAATCCAAAGAAATCACTTCCCACTGGAACTTCCACTTCGGAACCTCCAAAGACTACAACGAACCGGCGGTCTTCTGCTGATCACCAACACCTGCTGACAGATCGCACATCCAAAGATGAAAGCAGCTACATCCTACTTCGTACTTGGCCACCCGAAGATTCTCTTCAAATCCATATATCTCTGAACACCCTGGGCTGGTCACAACCTGGAGCGATGACTCCCTGCCAAAACTTCTTGCTTCAAAATCCAAGAATTCGAAACACAAATCCTTTTCGATGATCCTCAATGTTCCCTTGACCATCCATCTCAAAACTGGAACACTGACCATCATTGACTCACTTCATCCATCTTAGACACACACAAATGTCTGAGCAGATCTCAAACTTATTCTTTCCATCAGAGATAGCTAGAGCAGGCACACTAGTCAGCCTTGCCTTCAATCCAAGAAAATCTCTTTATACACGGGTCCACTAATATTTCATGTAGAACTCTGCCAAACCAGAAAACTTCGGTTGCTTCTACTCCTGAATAGTAGCTGTCCAGGCTGGATCTACAGTACCAAAACAAAATGCTTCCTCAAAGCCTCTAATCCTAATTCCAAATGCCGCTTGCGCTCCTCTTCAAACTTGGAGTAGACAAGAAAAACATTGATGAACACAAGAACAACTTATACCCCACATCCCAAAAACTCGATTCATCAAATCCATACAGAATCTCAAAAGACTTATCGGTTTAGGCCACAAAGACTGCAGCTGAACTCCAACTGGGAAAAACTAGGCTGAACAACAGGCACTGCTTTCGAAACTAAAGACGATCCAAATCTCTATCTCCCGATGAGGAAAACCATCGCTCCCTCGGAACATCCGAAAAATTACTGACCACTTCGATGGAATCTACACCTCCTGAAGATACCTCACTCCATGCAGAAGATGACTCAAAAGAACTCTGGCATCATCGCAAGTCACTTTTGCGATTCTTCCCAACTCAATATCCAAAGATACAATCCTTGCTTCTTACATCAAGCAGCCTAATACCATCCAACCAATCCAAAATCCAAAACAAATTCAAAAACCCTTTAAATCAAATAAAAAGGGTTTCCAGAAAAACTATGGGAAAGATAAGAAAAACTTAAGCCTCTACAGATTTAATCTATCTTGGTTATCCATCTATAGGGCTTGATACAAAGGTAGGATGGTCAACTAAACAAAGAGAGAGATAAAACTCCTCTAGAACTCATGTTGGAAATCCGAACAGATACCTAACAAATTTATATAAGTATATAGTTAAAAATTACAAATACGCGCTCTCAAAATAGACACCACTCCAGAGCCTAGGTATTGTCTCAACCTATGCTCTAATACCAAGTGAGACGACCCACCTTTCTTTCCACAGAAAGACGCATCATCAATAAGAAAGAAAGAGATAGAAATAGAATAGATAGAAGAAAAGAACTCAACATTATCGTAATCTTACAGCGGAGCGAAACAAAATATAATATATACCATAACTATTACATAGTCTATTACATATCAGAGTTGCACGGATACAACAACACAAGATAGACAGTTATAAAAGTCTATCTATTCTACAACTCAAATTCGACACATACATCACAGAGATACATCACAGCGGAAAACACCATATAATTACAAATGCTGAAGCCTCCTGCTCCATATCTCCTCCAGTATTCGTTAAAGCAGACCTGAATCCCTTGGCTACTCATAAAAATTTGAGTACCCAAGAGTCTAAGAAAACAGAATAAACTCTGGGTCATACATGGGTCTGGTGTGAGTAAACGGGTTAAAGTTGCTTAACTTTTAAAATCCTTTGAAAACAAAAGGTATCACGTAAGACTCTCCACAAATAAACATGGGTAAGTTTTTACCTTACGCTAACCAAAACATTTGATAGGGAATCCAGTGATATTATAATAGTGTCTAGGGTTTTCAAGTAAATAGAAAATAGCCGAAATTGTTACATCTATTAAATTCCGGCTACTAGCCACAAAAGTGGGTAATACAATCAAAACCGTAGGGGCACGTAGGAAGAATGGGTTTCCATCAATGGCAGGGCTACTGGGGTACCGCCCGTCACAGTACGTGGCCTAGATCACTGTATCGAGGATCACTCCCAATCCCCTGCAACACAAAGCCGGAACCATTCCTTACTGAACATTCCCGAACAAGACCACCCCGGCGATTCTAGCCAGCAATCGCCCCACACAGCTGAATAAAAAGGGACATCTAGACAGGGGTAAATTTCGTCCTACTTGGGCATGACCCGCTTAGCCTTGTTGCACCTCCCATGTTTTAGCCATTCCCGGTTGATGAGGCTTGAGGCTGCGATTACCTTTATAGAACACATCTATCTTAGAATGCTCATCGTCCACCTGACGATGTTCTGGAAGCATTCAATCCATACAAGTTCGTTCCGGGTTCGAACGAAACCGAAGGCATTATCTCGTTACACTCATTTTGGAAACACCCTCAGAGTTAACGACAATAATCCTTGCACTCTGAAAACTCCATCTCGAACCTGAAAGTATTATCTACGTTATACTCGTATTGGAATCACCCTCAGAGTTTTTAACGACAGATAGTTCTTACACTTCGAGTCTTCAACTCGATCTTCACTTGAATTCACGACCTAACGTTTAGATCGATGTGGTTTTCGGATAATCAAATTTGATACCCGATCCCGGTCTCAGCGAACCAAAAGTGTCTTAAAGGCCAAGTTGTTTTAAAGGTTTAAACAATTTAATTAAATACAATTCAATTCAATGCTTTGAATCCACCCAGCATTAACACAGATAAATATCACACATTTATCATCGATATAACCAATATCATATCACAGAATGTCACAACACATATCACCAATAGATATCAATCCAATAGATATCATCCAATTCAGACATTCAACAAACAATCATCCATAAGCAAGCCTTATCAATTCATATCATAATTAATTTAATTACTTAAATTAAATTAATTCCTTGAGAATTAATCTCTTAATCTTGCTCATACACTTACTAACCTTAATTAATTAATCACTCCTTCATTAACTTAATTAATCAATCAATCAATCCCCAGTCCATATTAATTATCCTTTAATCATCAATTAATAAACCTTAATTATTAATTAATCTCCTTTAATACAAAGTAATTAATTCTTAATTACTTTCATAATCAATTAATTAACCTTTAATTAACTGATTAATTATTCATCAACTATCGATTAGTAACCTTAATTATTAACCAATATCTCTTAATACAAATTAATTAATCCATAATTACTTTTATAATTAATTAATTAACCATTAATTAACTAATTAATTAACTCTTAATTATTAATTTATAAACTTAATTATAAATTATTAATTAAGAACTTAATTACAGATTACTTGCTCCTTAATCACCAGTTAATTAATCATTTAATTAATCCTTAATTAACTGTTAACCCATCCTTAATTAACAGATAATCAATCCTTAATTACCAGTTGATTAATCCTTAATCACATTTGATTAATCAATTAATTACCCTTTAACAATTTCTTAATTAATCCTTAATTACGGATTAATTATTCTTTAATTATTAATTAATAAAACCTTAATTATTAATTAATAAATCTCAATTACAAGTTAAGAACATCTTAATTATTAATTAAGTAACCTTTATTTACTTAATTAACTACTCATTAGTTACTTAATTAATAAATCTTAATCACTAGATTAATTAAGTCTAATTACACTTAATTACTTGATTAATGAATCCCTAATCATTAATTAATAATCTAGTTAATGATCTTTTAATTACAATTTAATTAATCTTAAATTAATTAACCTTTAATCCTTAACCATTTATTAATCAAGTAAATTATTTTTCCTTGATTAATTTCTTAATCATTCCTTTATAATTAAACTAATTAATTAAACTAAATTTCTTTAAATTAACTTAATAAAAGTTAAGATAATAAAACCTTAATTAAGATAAAACATTATCTTATTAACATTCTTATTACCATTAACATAATTACCCATTTATCATTAAAATTATCTTAATTAAATCATTAATTAATCTTAAATATAAATAATCATTTTCTTTAAAATTTAAAGTTAACATAACATAATTTTAATATCTTAATCATTTATCAATTATTAGTTTTTAAAAACTATTTTCAAATTGGATTTAAAAACTTGTCTTTTATATAAACTTTTAAAATTTTCTTTCAAAACTCGATTTTAAAATCACTTTAAAATTTCTTAACAAAGTTTAAATTTAAAAAACTTCAAAGCTTCTTAAAATATGTTTAAGAAAACATTTATTAAAACATCAAGTAATTTATATAAGAGTTTTAAACCAATTTAAATTTTTAAATTTCAAAATAACAAGTTTTTAAATCTTTTAAAATCTAAATTACTCTTTTAAGCTCCTGCTTTGGGTCGAACCCGAATGCCACTCGAGCCAAAACCCGAGTTTTCTTCCTCTTCTCCCCATTTTTTTTATTTTTTAACACTTTGATTAAATTCAGGATTCTAAAACTACAGGCAAACCACTTCCAACATACTCGAGTATGAACTCGAGCTTCCCACCCTAAAACTCGAACGCGGTTCGAGACTTCACAGCCAAACCCTTCTGACACGCACCCACCATCACATGCACATGCACGCCACCGTCAGTCGCCTCCGACCATCGTCAATGCCTCTGGCATGGCACCCAACATCACGGCATTACAATCCGACCCCCAATTCGACACCATAGGGCCCTAAACGAAATCGAACTACTCTTGTCGAATACTGGAAACCAAAGCATCACCTGAAACTTCACCGAACCCTCGTCTCCGACCATCAGAGAGTTTGCAACCACGGCCACACACTCATAAGCCCTCCACACTGCTACCTTCCCATTCTCGAGTAACTCGAACCACCCAAGACGCCACAACAGCCAAAACAATAACCACGAGCAAAACTGGGTGTTAAACCCTACCTTAATCAATTTCTAATGCCATGGTGATTAATAAAATCACACGCCATTTTTGCCCGAACCCCTATTATCTCCTCCACCTTCAGTAACAATTCCGACCACCCCAGTTGCTTCAGCCTCCAGAAATTACCCAAAACCCATTTCTCGGTAAACCCATAAATTCTCATTCAATTCAACATTTTAAATTTGAATTTTTGTTTTAAAAATCATAATCTTTAATGATGATTCAATACATATACATGAATCAATATAATTCAACATTTTATTTATCACATTATTTAAATTTTCACTGCATTCTTCTTGTTTACAGGTAATTTCTGATCTTATATTACTTAAACATGTTTTCATAATAAATATGAGTTTAAACTTGACTAATATATTTGAAAATTCAAAGTTGCAAAGTACTTATATGGGAAATTTGAATTTTTGTTTATTTTTAATACTCTGTAATCAGGAATGAACAGAGGAATACAAATTACAGGCATGCAGAAACAAATACATTCATAACTACAGATTGAAAACTATTATCCACGCATGCAAGAATCAATATCACAGAAATCACTTAAGTAACAAATTTTATCCTACTTAAGATTTAAATTAGTTGTTTACTCACCTCTTGAATTTGCAGAGAGTTTTTAGAAATAGGATGGAACCGAAGATCCTTTGTTGAAAGTTTGAAAAACTGTTGTTGCTTTTGACTTTAGACAACTTTGATTTAAGAATGAAATTCTTTGAAGCTTGAACTTTTGAAGCTGAAATGCCTGATTGTATAGGAACAAGATGATGTTGGCTCAAGACTTTGAAACATTGATATTTCCATATTGCATTATGAAGCTTTAAAACTGGGTTGACAGGTTTTGAGGAAAACTTACAGGGTTTGGTATAAATTTTGTCATAAATTTTGATTCCAGGTTTGCAATATTGAAACATGCTATAGGCCTTGATAAATGCTTGATAATAGAGGATTACAGAGTTGATTATTTTTTTGTTTGAGGAAGAATTTCAGGTTGAAGATTGTCTAGCTTGATAAAACATTACAGAGTTGAGGAAAAGTACTTTTACAGGTTTTGATAAAAATATTATAGGGTTCGGAAATGTTTCAGAGGAGATATACATGTCTGGTTTCAGTTGTATGGTTTGAGGAGGTTACAGATTTTGGGAATTTTTGGTTGAAGTTTTGTTACAACTTGTTTTTGAGGATATTATAAGCTTGCAGTTCTGGAAAGAATACTACATATTTTTTTTTGAACTTGAGGATTTGAATATTGTTTCAGTTTTGAGCATGTGATTTCAGGTTTTCAGATTGAACTTTTGAGAATTTTGAACATAATAGTGGCCATAAATTACATGTTTGAATTCAAAGAAAAATAAAGAAGAAGATAATGGGAGTTTATATGATGAATTTTAAGGTTTAGTAAAATAAAATAAAAAAATAACAAAGAGGGACACTTGTTTAAATTTTGATTATATTTGTCATAAACCATAGCTTACTTCATAACACGTGTATTCAATGAAGTTTTAAAAATGAACACATGTCATTTCTTATTTTAAAATTATTTTAAAATGATTTTTAAAAGCCTTTATTATTAATTTTCTTAATATGTAAATACTTTACTAATCTAAAATGCTTTTATAAATTTATAAATTTATAAATCCTTTTTCTTTTCTTATAAAAATAAAAATTTCAAAAGTAAATAAGATATAAACTAATTAGATTCCAAATAAAATAATATAAAATTATTTAACCCATTTTTACATGCTAATTTAAATTCTTTTTCCAATTATTTACTACTAACAAACATTTTCCAAATTTATATAAATATAATTCTCTTGTTTTAAATTAATATAAAACAAATCCTATTTTTTTAAAATAAAAACTTATTAATAAATCTTTTTATATCCAAAATTATTTCAAGATATACATTCTTTTTAAATTACAAATTTCAATTCAAAATTTCAAAATTTAAATCCAAATTCAGTTTAAACTTCAATTTCAAATCAAATATGTCTATATTAAATTAAACAACACACTATTAAATTAAGAAATATTAAATTCTAATTTTAAAGTTAATTTTTAAGTAAATATATATTTAAAAACACTTATTAAATTAAAATGTTAAGCCTTTAAAAATCAAATTTATAAAATAACACAAATTAAATAATTATTCCATTTAAAATCAATTTATTTCTAAATTTAAAAACATCACATAAATTTTTTTTTGGTTATTTATATTTGAAGATAACAATTTTATCAATTTAAATGATTAAATTAAGAGATTATCGCATTTTAAATTCCCCGAAATTCCGGGATATTACATTGGTGAACATGTTGCACAAGAAAGCTATGAAGTTTGCGAAGGGATTGAATCAACCCCTTCAAGGATTATTGCTGACTCATGTACCGATTGGAGCTACTTATGAGTCTTTAGAAGAGATGGCGCTTATGTCGGATACGGTTAAGGAGGGAGTGTCTAAAGAGGAGGTTAAATCAGAAGGTTCGAATAAGAAGTGGTGAGAAAAGAATAAGAAGAAGAAAGATGATGGTCCTCAGAAGTAGATTAAGAAAGGGATAAATGCCATAGTTGTGGGAAGGTTGGACATATGGACAAGGATTGCTGGAAGGAGAAGATGAAGGGTAAGTGCTATACTTGCAGGCAGCCCGGTCATATGACTGGGAGTTGTCCCTAGGGAGCGAGTGCAATAGTTGCACAGATTCAGGCGTTAGAAACAGCACCTTCAGGTAGCATTCTAGATAGAGGTAGGAAAGTCACAGTTGAAGGTTTGATTTCTATATCTGATTTTTCCATTCAGACTTTATTTGTTTCTGGAGCATCATACTCTTTTATCTCTAGCTCTCTAGTAGATTGTTTGCACTTGGACATATCAATAGTAGTAGACCTCATTATTGTTTCAAACCCCATAGGAGGATCGAGACACTTATCTATGGTTTGTAGAGGTTTGAAAATCTTTATCTTAGGCATAGAATTTTATTGTAACGCCTATGTTTTGGGATTCTCGAGGTATGTGATGATCTTAGGGATGGATTCGCTATCTACATATGGAGCTATCTTAGACAACGAGAGGAGAGTCGTTAGACTTGAGACTTGTAGTGGTAGGACTCTCGAGGTATCTAGCGACCCGAAGGGTTAGTCATGTTGAGTTTTCTCTATTCTCTCAATTCATCTTCATCAGAGTTGCATTCGGTTCCTGTCGTCAGAGATTTTGCAGACGTCTTTGAGGAGGTTAGGGGACCACCCCCTAAGAGAGAGATTGACTTCAGGATTTATTTGACTGAGAATGCTAAGCCAGTAGCATTACCTGTGAGGCAAATGGAACCTAGGGAGAGGAAAGAATTGAGCAAGCAGATCCATGAGCTTTTGGAGAAAGGATTCATAAGAAGGAGCATATCGGAGTGGGGAGCGCCAGTCGTCTTTGCCATTAAGGCTTCGACTTTGCATGGACTATAGATAATTAAATAAGCTCAACAAGAAGAACTGATATCCACTTTCTAGGATTGATGATCTTTTTGACTAGTTGGTAGATTATTCAATTTTCTCTCAGCTTGATTTAGCACGGGATTCCATCATCTTAGAGTCGCTAATGGTAGCATAGATAAGATTGCCTTTAGGACACCGGATGGATTCTTCGATTGGTTGGTTATGCCTTTTGGGCTAACCAATGCTCCAGCCTATTTCGTTGATTTGATGAGCCGCGACTTTAGGGATGTCCTAAATAAGATTGTGGTGGTATTCATGGATGATATCTTGGTATTTTCCAAGAATATGGAGGAGCATTCTTTTCATTTGGAAGAAGTTCTTCGCACACTTCATTGTCATCATTTGAGAGCTAAGTTTTCGAAGTGTCATTTTTGGAGAGAGGTAGTTCATTTCTTGGGGCATGTAGTGGCGAAGGAAGGTTTGGCTGTTAACCCCGCCAAAGTTATTGCAATGCAAGATTGGAAGGCCCCCAAGAACGTTACCGAGGTTTGGAGCTTCCTTGGATTGGTCGGCTACTATAGGAAGTTCATTTGGGACTTTGCCAAGATTTCGGCACCACTCACACGCCTTACTAAGAAGAATAAAGCTTTCATGTGGGACGTGGATTGTGAGGATTCCTTCACGAAGCTTAAGAGAGCTCTTACTAGTGCACCAGTGTTAGTTTTAGCCTATGAAGCCAAGCCTTTCACTGTATACACTGATGCATGCAGAAATGGTCTAAGAGCGGTGTTGACGCAAGAAGGGAGGGTAGTGTGTTATGGTAGTAGGCAGTTGAGGACGCATGAGAAGAACGACCCTACCCATGATTTGGAGTTGGCTGCAATTGTTTTTGCACTTAAGTCTTGGTGGCATTATTTTCTTACAGAGAGGTTTGAGCTTTTTACTGACCACAAGTCATTAAAAACCTATTCTCGCAGGAGGACTTGAACTTGAGGCAACAAAGGTGGATGGAGTTTTAAGCCTCATATTATTTTGAGATAGCTTATATCCCTGGCAAGGGTAATGTGGTTGCAGATGCATTGAGTAGAAAGAAATAAACCCTTAGTTATTTGTTCGTAGAGTGGAAGAGCTTGGAGTGTATTTCTACTTTTGATTTTAAGCACTCTATGGACATTATTCCCGGATTGTTGGTGACGTTAGAGGTGAGGCCTGCCCTTATGGATCGGATGGGCTCGAGGCATTAGGAGGATTCGGAGCTCATGGACATTATGGATAGGATTAGCCAAGGAGAGGTCTCGAGACATCTCCGATGCAATTCCATTGATAGTAGAAGATGGCTCAGGAGAGATGGAAGGCTTTGTGTTCCATGTGCTAGTGACTTGTTGAGAGCAGTTTTGGAAGAGGCGCACCATTCCTTTGTGACTATTCATCTGGGTGGTGACAAAATGTATCGGGATATGAAGAGGATATTCTATTGGTGTGGCATGAAGAAGGTCATGGCGGAATTCGTAGCTAAGTGTCTCATATGCCAAAGAGTAAAAGCAAAGCAACAGAAGCCTGGTGGATTATTTCATCCCTTAGATGTGCCAGAGTGGAAGTGGAGCTGTATTTCTATGGATTTCATTGATGGCTTATCCCGTTCTAGGAAGGGGAACACTAACATTTGGGTGATTGCTGATAGATTGACCAAGAGTGCTCACTTCATCCCGGTTAAGAGTAAGCATACGGCTTCATATTTGGCATCCTTGTATATTCGAGAGATAGTCCATCTACACGTAGTTCCTTCTAGCGTCGTTAGTGAGAGAAATTCTATTTTTACTATTGAGCTTTGGAGAAGCTTACAGGATGAGCTAGGGATGCAACTTAGGTTGTATCACCCCCAAACAGATGGCTAAACGGAGAGGCGAAATAGGGTGCTTAAGGATTTGCTACGGATGTGCATTTGGACTTTAGACGGACTTAGGAGGAGCAACTTACATTGGTTCAGTTTGCCTACAATAATAGTTATCATGCAAGCATAGGGATGGCACTATTTGAGGCTTTATATAGGAGACCTTGTAATTCCCCATCATATTGGGTTGAGTCTATGGAGAAGTTATTACATAGGCCTGATATGGTCAAAGAGACATCTGAGAGGGTGGATTTGATTCTGCGAAGGATGAAGACGGCTCAAGGCAGACAGAAGTCGTATGCGAAAAAGTGGAGGAGAGACTTAGAGTTTGAGGTTGGAGACATAGTTTTTATCAAAGTATCCCCTCTTAGGAAGGTGGTAAGATTCAGATCAATTGGAAAGTTAGTCCCTAGATTTGTTGGACCATTTCCTATCACAGAGAGATTAGGGAAGATTGCTTACTGAGTAAGGCTACCTTATAGGCTCGCGGGAGTGCACGACGTTTTCCATGTTTTGCACTTGCTAAAGTGCTTATATGACTCGATGGAGGTTGTAGAGCCTAGTAAGTTAGACGAGGTGGAGGTAGAAAGGGAAGCTTCCGTTTGGCATATCCCCACGAAGATTATTGAAAGAGACATCAAGCGACTAGAGAATAAGGAGGTTCCATTGGTGAATGGGCAATGGGGAGATAATGTTGCAAACACCACTTGGGAAGCAGAAGAGAAGATTCGTACTTCCTATCCTCATCTTTTTGATAGTAAGTTTTAGAATTCCTTTTTCCATCTTTAGATTTGAATGGGTTCCTTCCTTTATTATCCTTTGGGAGGGTAGAACTTAGGATTCAACCTATGGATGGTAGGATTTGATGTAAACATGTTAATTAAACATGTTACGGATGATGTATGCTACTGTTTTCTAGTGGATGCTAATGAACATATATAGGTACACTAGGCATTATTATTCTTTAGGGATCGACCTAACTAGGACACTAGAGCATATACATATGAACGTATGCGCATTTTTTATGTTATTTCCATGGTTACTATAAATGGATGTTTATCACGTGATTGTTGCATTTGAATGATGTTTGTAGCATGCATATATAATTATCAGCTATCATTTGGAAATTTTTGCATTCATTTGGATACATGGCACAGACATGATTGCATAAAAGGAGGTTAACTGAATCGGTAGATCGCCTAATCTTATGCATTAGTTAGGGACATTTACACTACACTAATTGCAAAAATATCATAAAATTGCATTAGAAAATCTTAAGGACAATGGATGAATGGTTGATTATTGAGTAGTTGGTTGTAGAATTGGATGAAAACATTTGGTACATTCTTTTATCCTTAGAGATTTCGGGAACGAAACCCTTAAGGAGGGGAGAATGTAACAACCCAAAATTTAACCCGTAATAATTAATTCGTTAATTAAATAAATAATAAAGTAACTTTGTGAAATTATCAGTATTGAGCCACGGGAATTGCACTATTGTGTTTGTGGTAATTTTCTGGTCAATATTCATATATAGAACGCCAAAAATCGAGCAAATATGACCAAGTTATAAAATAAACAAAATAAGTGGAATATATATATATATATATATATATATATATAGGCAGGTCAACTGGCCATTTGACCTGGGCACTAAGGCGGTCGACCGTTCGATCAAACCCCCTTTGTTATTTAAGAATGAACGAATGTTCATTCGTTTGAATGTTCCAGACCCTATTGGTGACGTGTTTTTCATTCTTATGACCAATTCGGTCCATCTATTTTTGCATCCAATGGCTCCTATTCAGCTTATGACATGGTTGCATCCTATTCAATTCCCAAATTCAACAGTCTGAGATCCACTTCTACCACTATAAATAGACCTATAGACCTAACACTTTTTCTCATTCTAGGTTTTCTCCAATTGGGTTCACCTTTCTAGGAAAGACCCTAAACGGAATAATTTTTCCAAAGGAGAAAATCGTTATGAATCAAATTATATTATAATTCCAAGTGGATCCGGGAAGACCAAAGGAAGAGCTTAGGACCGAAGGTGAGTGATTGTAATTATTTTAAGATTTCTTTAAGCAATTTAAAATAATATGTTTTCCAATAATTGTAGTTTTACTATGATTATTGGAATAGCCTTTTTAGTGGTTTATTTACAGTTTTCAGAATTATTTTCAGTCTATTTCCTATTAGCTATTCTTTTCAGTAATTTTAGTTTATTTCTGTTAATTATAGCTTTTCCTTATATATATATATATATATATATATATATATATATATATATATATTTACAGTATTTTAGTTTATTTACTGTTATTTATACGTTATTTACATCTTCTTTCTATGCTTAATATTTTCTTCTATTTTCAGTTTTCTTTTATTCCTCCTTCTTCTTCGCGTATGGATTAGAATAGGATTAATGCGAATACGAATTAAATTGTAAGAAAATTGAAATAATGGAATATAAGATGTAAATTTCAAAGACTGTAATATAAATGGAATTGGACTGAAACTACGCCTATTTATGATGTTAATTGGACTGAATTAAAAGGATTGGCCTAGTTATAACTTAGAATTATAACTAAAAAGAGTAAAAGATGGAAGAAGCTTATTTTCACACTAAGACCTTGGATTAAGTAATAAGCATGATTATAACGTAGGTTATAATAAGAAAAAGAACAAAATAAGGCTTATTTTAAGACTTAGGAGAAATTAATAAGCATAGATAGTAGAGAAAAATGTGAAGGCTTATTTAAATAATTTACCTAAGTTAATAAGCAAAGATGAAAGTAGGACTTGTACCAAATAGCATTCCCTATTAGACAAAATGGTGGTCCCACATTAGCCTGAAGTGAGACGAGGACACGCTTATGCTAAGAATGGCAGTAATTGGTCAAATAAAAGTCCAAATCATAAGGGATTTGGATAAGGGGTGCGACTAGATATTATTTGGATGGCAGGCTAGTACCAACAACATTTCCCCTATAACAAATGATGATCGCACTTTAGCCTGAAGTGGGATGAGGGGCACGATTATGCTGGAGTTTTAGGTAATAAGAAGACCCAATAGGTGGAGCAAAAGGTAGCACGGGCATGGTGGCAGTTACGCATGCAAATTCCATTCGGGTGCTAAGTAATAGCTATGAGTTCCAAGAGCTTAGTATGTGTGTCTTTCGTAGACACCATTGGCTTCTATGTAGAGAGCTATATATATCGTTCGGATCCACAGTGGTTAATGTGTGCATCTTTCGTATATATCATTGGCTGCTGTGTAGGGAGTTATATATCGTTTGGTCCGCAGCATGGTCTATAGAGTAGCAAGCCGATCAAAAAGGGTAGAATTAGGGTTACGTCCTAATTACTGGATTAGGAATTCAGGCTAATCAAAGCAGAACTCAAGGACAAGTGCAAGCAATCAAAGTTAACTTATCATATAAATTGAGCAATATTTAATCGTGCTTATTTGTAGTTTATTTCTTTCCTACTTCCTTTGTTATGAGTCTATTATTTTTATCTTGCTTAAAGACTCTAGTAATTACTATCATCAGACTTTTAGTCTGACCTACTCCTCTATTTTCCCCTTCCCCCGCCATAGGCCATCAAAGGAGAAGTCGATAGATTGCTGCTACTTGGAAATTTCTTGGAGGAGATTTCTACTATGTACTTCTTTTATTTTCACTTATGTTCTTTCTATGTACTGGCTTATTATGAGGGATATTATATACTCTGATTTATGAGATTATGAGTTTTTGTTTCATGAGACATATTGGGTTTTCAAATATGTATGTGGTATTTGACTTATATATGAAGCAATTATGAAGTTTTATTTCAGTTAAGTTATTATTTTAAATTTCCGCTATTTTTATCTATATTTGTCTTGTGAATCTTAGTCTTTGTTAGCTTTTGTTATACCTACAACGCACCATGTCTTTTAATGTGTCCTTTGGGTATATTAAATGGTGTGGGTGTTTCAGCTTTCATAAAAATTCACATACATGTGACAGATAAGCATACATAGAAATGGTAAATAGTAGAGGGCGGGCAGTTGATTGACCTTCTTGAAATATGCTTTCCATTTTAATGATTTTTCAATTACATGTTACTGTAGATTGAAAAGACCTTACTTTAATACCAAATGAAAGTATATATGATCTTAACAAATAATGCAACTTATATGTATACGAGTGAATGTATATTACTAACTTTGTTAAGTAGAGAACAATAATTAAATATAAATAAGATAAATAACAAAAATGATCACACCAGATATTTTATACTAGTTCGGACCTCCCGTCCTACGTCCAATCCTGAAGCTCACTTGCGGTATTTCCTTTAACCGACTAACCCTCTCTTCACCCGAAGGAATAGGCTAATATAGAAGTATATCTGAACAATTTTGTGTTCCAAATAACACGAATTTTGACTGATAGTACGATACTTCCTATGATCTCCTTTGAGTGTGTGAATGCGAACGCTTTGAGTTGTAGGAAGTGGTTTAGCCAAAATTATATTTTGGTTATGATAGAGTGGGAGTATGTAAGCAATGTATGCACAAGAGAGTAATAATAAATCAAGAGAGAATATTTTCAATTAATTCAATTCGGTTAATTTCTAAATCTCAATCATGGTAGTATTTATAGATTTAAAGAGATGCAGGTGAAGAGTTGTTACTGTTCGATAAGGTCTATTCATTTTTATGGCTGCAACCTTTCGATGATCGTTCAACAGAGATGTCCATCGGAGTTTTGTAGATTTTCAAATGACAGACGTCTATGGGAAAACCTTAGACGTCTGTGGCTTCACGAAATAATTTCCCGAGTATTTTCATAGACGTATGTAATTATTATCAAACCTATATGAATGATAAATGCAGTTTTGTAATTTATGTTTAGTGTATATGAAATCATGTGTGATCGTGTGTGCATATATACTTAAGGAGACCTTACAAAGTTTTATCTAAGACTCTTTATATGCTAAAATAACATTACAAATCATAGTATGGTCGATAGATCTCTGTTTTCCTTCAAGTCCCAATATCTTCGAGCATGGTGTGTAATCGTAGTATATACCTGCTATCTTGATAAAATGCTTATAATATATATGATTGTGTAGTTATTTTCATTTAAACATTGAATGGAGGTTCTAAAAATCTCCCCATTTTTGATAATGACAACTATACAACCAAAATAGAAGAAATATTATATTCATTTTTAATCAAAATAGAGAATGTTTGCATAAAGTAAATTTTGTTTCCCCTATGTAAGTCTGAGGTTTCAGCAAAATGTTTTCCCAAAACCTTTGACAGGCGTCTGTGATATTGTCATAGATATCTATGGCCAGTTTTCTTCTGAAATTTTGTCGATATTGATGACTTCTCCAATGTCAGTGACAAATCATTTTGAGTTATCTTCGAGTGTTACAGTGCCACCACCAATATATTTTCTATTTGATAGCATATTAGCATTTCCAATCATGTCCTTAGAGCAACCGCTATCGAGTATCCATTTCTCTTTACTTTTTATTTTTATTTTAGGTACCTACAAAATAAGAAAATTTTAATTAGTACCCACATTCTTTGATTAGGGTCCTACGTATTAGTGAAGGAAAGTAGCCATATCCACAGGATTTGGTTCCTTTATAAATGTAACTTTTGTTACACATAACTTTATGTAAATATTCATCAATATATTTTTGTCCAATTAGTTTATTGTTTGTTTTTGTAATCCGTATTTTGACCATATTTGTATATGAATTCTAAAACTTAGTTTCTAACTTTGACTTTTTTAATTTTGTGTATAATGTGCTATATTTCTTTAACTTTTGTTTGTTTTTAAAACATAATCCATTTCGATTTCCAAATGGTTTAGATGCCATAATCAAATTTTCTAAAAAAATCCTTTGTTGCATTTTGTCACATTATTTGTTATTTTATCTAACTAACTTTTAGGATCACAAATTTCAATATTTCTAGAATCTAAATTTGCTTGTAATTCTAATTTTTCTTTTTCTATGTTAACTTTTTCTAACTTATAATTTTCTAAATCATTTAATAATTTGTCATTTTGAGATAATAACGTTGTATATTTTTTTTTGAATAATTTCTAGTTCTTCCTTTATGATAATTTTTCCATCTTTCAATAATCTGATTTCTAATTCTGATCGAGTTAACTTTCCTATATATTCCTTATTTAATTTATTCGATTCTCTACATTTATCATCTAACTCAATGCTTATTTCCATTATTCATCAAAAGTAAGCTCGGGACGTACTTCATTAGTGTTTGCCATAAAACACATATTTGCTTGTTCCGAGTCACTTTCACTATCCGAAGAAGAAGAAGACGAATATGAATCATCCCATATTACTAGAAAAGCTCTTTTCTTTTTCTTGAATTTCTCAAATTTTCTTTTTATCATTATTGATCTTTCGACAATCCTTCTTCATGTGGCCAAAATTTTCAAACTCATGGCATTTAATTGGTTTGAGGAGTTTGGTTGTAACGACCCAGAATTTGACCACTTTAAAATATACTATTTAAAGTGATTTTAAATATAAAATATATAAAATATTGTGTTTCTAATAATATTAGATAGGATTTGCAAAGAGAAATATACATAAAAATAGGAATAATTGCTTATATCGACAAAAGTAACAAAATCATGATTTCAGAAAAGTAAGTTTCAATGGTTAAATAAACTATTTTAATTAATTTATGAGTGTTTATATTTTTAAATAAAATTATACAAATTTATTTTTAAATCTGGTTTACATAAATAAATAGTTTAACAAAAACATCAAAATGTGACCGTAAAACTTTTTGTCAAAAATCTACGTTTTGTCGATTTAAAGTTGCCGCAACATTGTTGCACCTTTATTTTTCATATATGAACATATATTCATATAGTATAGATATTAATTAATTCACTAATCAAGTTTACTTTTAGTAAACATACGTAGAAAATTCTAAAATATAATAAACAAAAAAGTAAGCATAAAAAGATAGAAAAAGTTACGGAAGTCAAAAAGTAAACATCAAATCAAGGCGAACATAATTACTATTCCTTTTAATACTTAAGTGAAAATGACATAAAGTAATGATTTGAAATGTAATGTTAATGTTGAAAAAAATAAATTTGCTTAAAAAGTAAGTAAGGTTATTTTGATAATTTGTCAAAGGGGTATTTTGGTAACTTACCACTTCATTTTTTTCTATAAATACCAACAACTTCCTTCATTTTCTTTCACACCATTTCCACCTTCTTCTTCTTCCTTGATGCTCACTTTAATGACTTCTTCTTCTCTTTTTTCCTTACTAACTTTTCTTAAAGTCATATCAAATCAACTCCAAACACCACCAAACTTTGCCAAATACCTTAAAATACAATTAAAACATGGTTTAGCATTTAAGAAGTGAAGAAATGATGGAGGAAGAGGTGGAACCCATCAAAGCCGAACTATGTGAGAAAAGAAAGCAAGTTCAGGAACTCCGGAGCAATAGAAAGAGAATAAGGTGCCGTCTATTTCATTCCAAGGAGCTAGGAGCAAATTTAAGGTTCTGTGGAAGATCTGTTGGATTTTCGGGAGTTTGGAAGAAGAGGTCGATAGCATAAAGCAAAAGGAATGGAGTAGAAGTTGATTAGTTGAAGTTTAATTAAAGTGTTGTTAGTAAGAATGTTGGTAGGAAGTTAATTGATTTAGTTAAAGGTGAGTACTCAAATCTTAGTTTTATTTTAATAAAACTTAGGTTGATAATACACTGTTAAACTAGAAATTAATATGTTGAATATTGGATGATAACTTGGTTGATATTATGGTAGACTATATAGTTGTGAAATGGTTGATAACTTGGTTTGATGAATAATAAGAGAAATGGTTAGTAATTAACCAACTTAAACTTAATGGAAATTAAATCCATAATAATATGTATATGGACCGATTTAGCCTTTAAATAATTTTAAAAAGATCAGAAATGGTATTATAATAATATAATATTATAATATGAAATGAAATGGAAAATGAGGTTGATATATGAAAATATTTTTTAAAATGATTTTGAAATGATTTAGAAATGTTTTATAAACATTTAAAAGCGTTTCAATGAAGTTTGAAAAGAAATTGAAAAACAAGTCAAAAGTAGGCACATTGCGTAACAGTAATTCACGATTTCACGTCGAAAAAGTAAAATAAGTATACAAAGTGGAATATAGTTTGGGATCCTTCAAGATAAGAATTTTCAAGATTATTATATCCATAGTTTCCAACAAAGAAAGAAAATCAAGATTTCATTAAGTAGATTTTGAAATATGTCCAAAAATTTTTATAAAAACATCATAGTTTTGCAGTTCGAAAACCAAAAAGGAATTTCTATAAAAATGATATTTTAAAATGTTTAAAAATATGAAATATCTAAAAGTCTTTTAAAATGTTTTAAAGTAATTTAAGTTGAAAGGATGTATTTCTAAATGATATAAAAGCTGTTTTGAAGAATAAAGCTTTTGCATCACTTTTTAATAACATATGAATTATGGATATAAACTCAACAATCTTTTTTCAAATCTTTTATTGACATTTTTAAAAGGATAATTAAATGTTTTAAATAATTATTTGGAAGTTTAATGAATTATTTCTAAAAAGGAAGATTAATAATTGAGTATGTAGAAATGACTAGTACATTTGTCCCGCTTGAGAGAGCTAAACGGTAAAACAAAGTGTGTAACTAAGGTTAGGGATGAAGCGACAGTGCTTTTAACTTACTTGGCCTTTGTTTTATCTTTTAGACGTGGGGTGGAACGGATCAAAGGGAAAGAAATACTCTAAAATTTATATTAAAGTTTTCCTAAGTAAAAGGTGAAATAAAATAGAATTTTTCAAAGTTCAAAAAGGTTTAAATAAATCCAATTATTCGATAAATTTCAAAGAAAGGCTATAACGATTCTATATTCACTAGAAGATTATTTTATAAATATTTTTATCTATCAAAGATAGTTGATAAAAGGGAATGCATAAATCAATCATCAAATCTTCCAATAATCATTTTTTATCGATGATTGGTATAAAGGAACCGGGATCGGATTTGGGTGATTCCTATCCAAAAAATCGAGATCGGATTTGGGTGATTCCTATCCGAAAATCCCTTCAAACTAATTTTCGAAATAAAATATATTAAAGACAATGATCAATGATGACAAAGATCTTCATGATGTAGTACTATTTGCCATTATTTCCTCGAGGTGAAATTTACCATATCTAGGTGGCGGTAGTGCTCTATTATGAAAATCTTCGATTTGCAAGAATATAATTTGAAGTTAAGAAAGAAATCTTTGATTAAGATATAATGAATGATTTGGAAATATTTTCCCAAAGTTAAAAGTTATAACTTGAATATAAGAAATCTTTAACTAAAATTAAAAGATTGATTTGGAAAGGTTTTCCTAATTAAAAGAGAAAATGATTTGGAATTATTCAAGGATTTAAGAAAGGTTTAAATAAACAAAATAATTTGATAAATGAGGCTTAATGATTCCATATACTCTTTAAAATAAAATGGAATAAATTGAAAATAATATATCTAAGAAAGATATTTGATTTGAATAAAAGATGAAGTAATTGATTAATGATTGACATCCATGTATGAACTAAACATCTTTTATCAATATTTGGTTTCGAAGGAATCGGATTTGGGTGATTCCTATCCGAAAACCACTTCGAACAAATGTATACTTTCAGAAGCAAAGGTATGTTGAAAATTATGATTATTGAAGACCAGAGATCTTCATAGTGGAAGGACCGGTTGTTGACATTCTCTGTGTAGCTCCCAATATAGAGACATTTATAGTGGTGGTTCTATCGTATTTTGACATCTTCATTTTACAAGGACTACTTGCTACTAATGGTAGTAAGAGGAGTGCCTTTGGTTTTGTTCAGTCCCAGAATGAACTTGTATAGATGAGTGTCTAACATTGTATTACAGAGTCACAAACGATGACTTTTACAAACGTACATCCATTTGGTGGCGGAGAAGGCAACTTCTCTTAGCTAAACACCCTTCTCTGAGACGTATGAGCTCAGAGGTTGTATGTTCCTAGAAGTCAAATAGTGATTAAAGAATGACAATGTGGCATTCAAAGTTGTGATGCCCCACCTCTATGCTCACAATAACAAAGAATATTAAAGGAAATACTGTCTGTTATTACGAAGAATAAGGCTGGATAGGAGCGGCCATCCGTAGTTAGGCCTTACACTAGCATTGGTTATCTCAATAGGAGTGGTATATATGCTTTTCTTTTTCATCCCTGTTTTTTTACTCCCATCGACATATCCAATTCCAGTATAAAAACGAACTACGATGGTTCATAATAGTTCAGGACCATGTATATAATAATAATACAGATAAGATAAATGCGGAACACAGATAATATAAAATCTCATATATATATATATATATATATATATATATATATATATATATAACTGAAGTCAGTTACAATACACGGGATACAATACATATGATACAACCGTAACTGTCGACTCAGGAAGTTACATATACAAGTACATTATTGACATTAATATACATGAATATATATCATCCTATACTATGACAACGACTACTCCAAAAGGTATAAAGAGACTTCATAGCTCTAGCAGCAACCCAAAGCAAGATATCAACAACCTGTAATAACTCGGTCCGACCCGAGTATTAAATTCAAAAGAAAATAATACACGGGTCAGTCTAATTCAAACTCAGTTATTAATGCACAGAAGCAATAATAAACAAATAATCAAATAGACGACAGTCACAATAAATCTCACCTACCCAATCCTATAATAAGGAAATTGGATAACGGTAAATATAAAACATAACAGTGTTAAACAACAAATCAGCAAATTCCAATTTTCAACAAAGATAAATGAAAGTATTATCAATGAAGATAATTAGAAAACAACAGAATTGCCTAAATGGCAATTAAAAACAAAAATCTAATTATTAAAAAAATAATTAGAAACTCATAATCTAATTATCAAATAGATAATTAGACAACACCAAAATGATCGAATCAAACCAAATCAAAATACCATTTCAAAATATTGAATTGGACACCCAAAACAATTCAAGTAATTGAAATATCAATTCAAAACGTCAATTCTGTGTGGCTGTAGTACACGCACGCGTGTACTGCCTCGCCACCACAGCATGAATTACACAAAAGATCAATTAATCAGTGCAGAACCAATTAGCACCAACCACAAATAAAATGCAAAGGACAAGTCACTAACTCAACGACATCAAATATCTCAATGCAAAACCTGGATATACAATCCAATATAAGGCACGGCCTGTGCAAAAGCAACATGGAGCAACAGAACCAACTAGCAACACATAGCAATAGAGGTATGACAACAATGAAATATATGAACCAGCATAAGAAAGTGAATGCAAGGGGCGACCAAACAACGCAGTGTCTTCCCAATGGACCCAAATACTCAATGCAACTACGGCCTTACAGGAACATTGGAACCACACTGCAACACGGTAGAATGCACAGGGGTGCAACAGGGAGGATGCACAGGAGTGCAACAGGGAATGTACATATGACAGTAGTGTCATGCAACCAACTGTGAATTCAAGTAAATGACACTACATGATGCATCAGTGAAAACATCTCGATATGCAACCAAAGAAAACTCAAAATCATATGCAGTGATACTCGAGAACTAAGGCCAGGACTAGTGAACTATGAAATACACTTTGAGATAATATCAAATTGCAGACACGACTTAAGTTCAATATGCAATGAAGATCACAAGTCCCAAATCTACAGAGTGTACATGATTACACGTATGTCATGAAACAGCACTAAAAAAAATGGAACAACAATGGATCAGATTTCATGTAAACTTGAAATCAAACAACTGCAGTTCCAAGTAATGCTGAAGTCATAAAAGAAATCAACAGTAAACGACATCATATAAACGACATCACATAAACGAAATCACATAAACGAAATCAACTACAGTTCAACCACGAAATCAAAATCATCACATAAACGACATCACAAGCCGAAGTCAACATGAATTTCAATACCAGTGAATTCGAGAGCAAAGAAGACAGTGTCAAACAAAATCAAACCCGTGTACCAAGTAACATGAAAATATACGATTTTGATTAAGTCGGATAAATCATCAACGTCCAACAATCGAACTGTCGAAGCGTAGTACAAAGTTTGAACTACAGATGTGAGTGAAAATAGAAATCACTCACCTTTTCGACGAGCGCAGAAACCCAGACCCAAAGTCATACTGAAGACAAGGTCGAACTCGATCGAATATAAGCAGCCGTGAGCAGCTCAAAGAGGAAAGCAACCACGACAACATCCACCTGAACGATCAACAAAGTCGGCGCCTTCGGTTTTCCCACAAGCCTTAATTTGGTACGAAGAGGAATGAACACGAGGCCGCCATTTTTTTCGTTTATTTTTGTTTTAGGGCTTGTGAACGAATGAATGGAGGAACTGGGTCTCTGCTCCAATATAACACGGTACCAAAAACAAAAGAAATCGTGGGCCAAAATTTCGTTTAAAGCTTGCATAATCCTTTTAACATATTTTTAAAAGAATTTCAACCGATTAAAAATTTCCCATAGCAATTAGCCAACAGATTAATCATTTAACAACGATAATTAATTATTGCGAAGTCCCGGGTTGTTATAGACTCCCTTCCTTATAAAAATTGTGTGCCGCAATTTTCATAATTAAAGTCGTCAATAACAATTATTTTTCTAACATAAACTGGTTAAGCTAGAAAAATAAAGGTCAAGAATACACACGCTAAAGAAATCCTTTAATTTCATTAAAAAAATCACAATTTCTCAACAAAATCTAATTATCATGTAGATAATCAAAAAACACAATTATCCAATTATCACAAACGATAGTCAGAAAACAGCAAACATATAATTATCAAAAACAATAATCAGAAATCTCAAATCAACAAATATCTAATTATCAAAACGATAATTAGAAATCTCAAATCAACAAATATCTAATTATCAAAACGATAATCAGAAATCTCAAATCAACAAATATCTAATTATCAAAACGATAATCAGAAATCTCAAATCAACAAATATCTAATTATCAAAAACGATAATCAGAAATCTCAAATCAACAAATATCTAATTATCAAAACGATAATCAGAAATCTCAAATCAACAAATATCTAATTATCAAAACGATAATCAGAAATCTCAAATCAACAAATATCTAATTATCAAAACGATAATCAGAAATCTCAAATCAACAAATATCTAATTATCAAAAACGATAATCAGAAATCTCAAATCAACAAATATCTAATTATCAAAACGATAATCAGAAACAACAAATATCTAATTATCAGAAATGATAATCAGAAACAACAAATATCTGATTATCAAAAACGATAACCAGAAATCTCAAATCAACAAATATCTAATTATCAAAAACGATAATAAGAAATCTCAAATCAACAAATATCTAATTATCAAAACGATAATCAGAAATCTCAAATCAACAAATATCTAATTATCAAAACGACAATCAGAAACAACAAATATCTAATTATCAAAAACGATAATCAGAAACAACAAATATCTGATTATCAAAAACGATAATCAGAAACAACAAATATCTGATTATCGAAAACGATGACCAGAAATCTCAAATCAACAAATATCTAATTATCAACAAAGATAATTAGAAACAACAAATATCTAATTATCAACAAAGATAATTAGAACTCATAACAGCAAATATCTAATTACCAAAAACGATAATCAGAAACAACAAATATCTGATCATCAAAAACGATAACCAAAAATCTCAAATCAACAAATATCTAATTATCAACAAAGATAATTAGAAACAACAAATATCTAATTATCAACAAAGATAATTAGAACTCATAACAGCAAATATCTAATTACCAACAAAGATAATTAGAACTCATAACAGCAAATATCTAATTACCTGCAAAGATAATTAGCACTCATAACAGCAAATATCTAATTACCTGCAAAGATAATTAGAAATCATAACAGCAAATATCTAATTACCTGCAGATAATTAGAAACAACAAATATCTAGAAATCAATTAAGATACTCTAGAAAATCAACATAAAAGGTTGGATCGATCCCATCAGATGGCGAGTTTTTAGCTACGCCGCACGTGCATCAACAAATGGCCGAAGCCTACCAAGTACTATAAATTTTGGCAACCATCAGATGACCCGAAGGTCCGCAGAGTGGCCCGAAGGTCTAGTACTGGTATTTGACCCAAAGGTCCGCAGAGTGGCCCGAAAGTCCAACAAATGACCCGAAGGTCCAGCAGAGTGGCCCAAAAGCCCAACAAATGACCGAAGGTCCATCATATGAGCCAAAGGTCCAACATATGACCCGAAGGTCCAACATAGTGGCTCGAAAGCACACAAAATCATCAAAATCATCAACCAGCAGATGTTTCAAATAAACGAGTCCGGAATTAATCGAAATAGCAAACGCACATGTCCCATACCGCGAGTTTTACTAAATCGTTTAATTTTCTTCATCGTTTCCTTGAAAGTGCAAAATTGTGTATTTTAAATAAATAACATTTTACGTTCTCAAACGGACAAGTCCAAAATTAAGCAAATCGGTAAAAGTGAGGGTTCATAGTCCTCAATTTTGCTGAAGCGTTTAAATCGCTTCCTCATTCTTTTAAAAGCGCAAACTGTAGAAATTTTGGAAAACAATTTTATTTTAAAACAATTTTTAAAATACGTGATTAAAACAGCAACATCTGTAGCAAATTCGATAAGGAAATTGCACTTCTCAAAACACCGTAAAAACGGATCTCAAAATCAGCATTGCGGCGAACTGCTTGAAAATCCACTTTAATTCTGACGGTTACTGAAGTCAAAGCGACAGTAATATTTATACGTCAAAATCTCATCAAAACAATTCGCATCAAAATATAATACCAGTGAATTTTTATTCATTAAATATGTCAACAAAACACCGTGCTTCAAAGATTTAGCACCGACATAAAAATCCCGTTATAAAAATAAGGGCAACAAAATACGTTTAAAACCAAACACCGGTTCAACGTAAAATTAATGCAGTAACGTGCAACTCAAATTTGCACGTATGCTACGAAATGAACAAAGAAATCACTCGAATATATCTTCAATGAAGATAATTCAAAACAGCAAAAATCTCAACAAAATCACATAACTGCAATCGCTTCGGATCCTCAAATCAGATTCGAAATTTTCAAAGAAAACAAAATAAACACATCTATGACACAACATAATGAATTTAATTTCATTTTCATATTTTGATTTTTAAATCAATAAGGTTATCAGTTGTACTCAGCAAAGACAGTCTCACTGTTTCCGCTGCGCACTCTGATAAACAGAACACAAATTACTCAATCATCAAAACACAATTTCACTTTTATTTTTAAATAATGATGTTCAAAAATTTCGTCATAATTTCAAAACTTTAGTTTTGACTCAAAGCACAACTAAAACATCAACAAATAGTTGTAACACATGTTCCATCTAAGTTATGTTTTATACTATGTCCATAAACCCCTCGCTCTGATACCAACTGTGACGCCCCACCTCTATGCTCACAATAACAAAGAGTATTAAAGGAAATACTATCTGTTATTACGAAGAATAAGGCTGGATAGGGGCTACCATCCATAGTTAGGACTTACACTAGCATTGGTTATCTCAATAGGAGTGGTATATTTTTTTTTCTTTTTCATCTCTGTTTATTTACTCCCATCGACATATCCAATTCTAGTATAAAAACGAACTACGATGGTTCATAATAGTTTAGGACCATATATATAATAATAACACAGATAAGCTAAATGCGGAACACAGATAATATAAAATCTCATATATATATATATATAACTGAAGTCAGTTACAATACACGTGATACAATACATATGATACAACTATAACTATCGACTCAGGAAGTTACATATACAAGTACATTATTGACAATAATATACATGAATACATATCATCCTATACTATGACAACGGCTACTCCAAAAGGTATAAAGAGACTTCATAGCTCTAGCAGCAACCCAAAGCAAGATATCAACAACCTGTAATAACTCGGTCAGACCTGAGTATTAAATTCAGAAGAAAATAATACACGGGTCAGTCTAATTCAAACTCAGTTATTAATGCACAGAAGCAATAATAAATAAATAATCAAATAGACGACAGTCGCAATAAATCTCACCTACCCAATCCTATAATAAGGAAATCGGATAACGGTAAATATAACACGTAATAGTGTTAAACAACAAATCAGCAAATTCTAATTTTCAACAATGATAAATGAAAGTATTATCAATGAAGATAATTAGAAAACAACAAAATTGCCTAAATGGCAATTAACAACAAAAATCTAATTATTAAATAAATAATTAGAAACTCATAATCTAATTATCAAATAGATAATTAGACAACACCAAAATGATCGAATCAAAGCAAATCAAAATACCATTTCAAAATATTGAATTGGACACCCAAAACAATTCAAGTAATTGAAATATCAATTCAAAACGTCAATTCTGTGTGGCTGCAGTACATGGATGCGTGTATTGCCTCGCCACTACAGCATGAATTACACAAAAGATCAATTAATCAGTGTAGAAGCAATTACCACCAACCCATAAATAAAATGCAAAGGACAAGTCACTGACTCGACAACATCAAATATCTCAGTGCAAAACCTGGATATACAATCCAATATAAGGCACAGCCTGTGCAAAAGCAACATGGAGCAACAGAACCAACTAGCAACACATAGCAACAGAGGTATGGCAACAATGAAATATATGAACCAACATAAGCAAGTGAATGCAAGGGTTGACCAAACAACGCAGTGTCATCCCAATGGACCCAAATACTCAATACAACTACGGCCTTACAGGAACATTGGAACCACACTGCAACACGGTAGAATGCACAGGGGTGCAACAAGGAGGATGCACAGGAGTGCAACAGGGAATGTACACATGACAGTAGTGTCATGCAACCAATTGTGAATTCAAGTAAATGACACTACATGATGCATCAGTGAAAACATCTCAATATGCAACCAAAGAAAATTCAAAATCATATGCAGTGATACTCGAGAACTAAGGCCAGGACTAGTGAACTATGAAATACACTTTGAGATAATATCAAATTGCAGACACGACTTAAGTTCAATATGCAATGAAGATCACAAGTCCCAAATCTACAAAGTGTACATGAGTACACGTATGTCATGAAACAGCACAAAAAAAATGGAACAACAATGGATCAGATTTCATGTAAACTTGAAATCAAACAACTACATTTCCAAGTAATACTGAAGTCACAAAAGAAATCAACGGTAAACGACATCACATAAACGAAATCACATAAACGAAATCAACTGCAGTTCAACCACGAAGTCAAAATCATCACATAAACGACATCACAAGCCGAAGTCAACATGAATTTCAATACCAGCGAATTCGAGAGCAAAGAAGACAGTGTCAAACAAAATCAAACCCGTGTACCAAGTAACATGAATATATACGATTTTGATTAAGTCAGATAAATCATCAACGTCCAACAATCGAACTGTCGAAGCATAGTACTAAGTTTGAACTACAGATGTGAGTGAAAAAAGAAATCACTCACCTTTTCGACGAGCGTAGAAACCCAGACCCAAAATCATACCGAAGACAAGGTCGAACTCGATCGAATAGAAGGAGACGTGAGCAGCTCAAAAAGGAAAGCAACCGCGACAACATCCACCTGAACGATCAACAAAGTCGGCGCCTTCGATTTTCCCACAAGCCCTAATTTTGTACGAGGAGGAATGAACACGATGCCGCCACTTTTTTTCGTTTATTTTTGTTTTAGGGCTTGTGAACGAATGAATGGAGGAACCGAGTCTCTGCTCCCATATAACACGGTACCAAAAACAAAAGAAATCGTGGGCCAAAATTTCATTTAAAGCCCGCATAATCCCTGAAACATATTTTTAAAGGAATTTCAACTGATTAAAAATTTCCCATAGCAATTAGCCAACATATTAATCATTTAACAACGATAATTAATTAATGCGAAGTCCCGGGTTGTTACAAAAGTGGAACCTATTATGAAAAGCGTGTCTTTTTCTAACATGAGTGTAACCTCACTCTCAAGCCTCACATCTCGAAAATGATACGGGAACTATGTTACATATTTTAGGTTTAGTATGACGAGGATGGCATATGATCCCTCAAGGTGACTGGTTGTGTATGATCTAGGTCACCAAGGTGTCCAAATGGGACCCTTATTATATGTTATAGTGTCGTGTGAGTCCTTGCATGAGAAGCCATCAGATATTAAGAAGTGTGGCAATATGAGGAATAGTGGTGTATGAGTCCTTGCATAAAAAACCACCAGGTTTCGATTGCTATGTGTAGTTATCGAGTTTCCCTATCATGTTGGAATATCCAATTCCAATATAGCTTTACGGTTTTGATTGTAGTCCCAAAATAGCTGTAATGACTTGCAAACATTTCAGCTACCCCTTTTGGTATCATATATTCCGTCCGGTACATTCCGTTTGACCTAGTCCGGATATATTCCCATAGACTTAGTACGGGTATTGATACCTTATTTGAATAAGTTTATTTGAAATATGTTCTGCAAAAAGAATGTCATTAAAGATAATATCAAATTATTTTGGTAATAAAAGAGTTTTGGTTATCATAACCCGTCTGTATTTTATGTGTGGGCGTGGTCTTATGAGATACCCTTCATTTTAAAGGTTTTGACAACATCGCTATGATCTATACATTTAAAATTTTAAGCATCTCATGCTGGTTTATCAAGCCTGATCCAGGTATTTTTTAATACTTGGGTCAGATCCGAGTAGTTTCAAGATTAGCTGAAGAAGCTTGGAGTTTCCAGATGGGAGTTTGAGATCTTCGTCATCGTATGGACATATTCTATTATCCACTACATCTATTGCATTAGTATTTCATCATTTGTAAAAGCAGTTGTTATAACTGTCCAGGCTGAATGTAGGTTATACTTTGATATATGTTTTAAAATTTTCCACTGTAAAGATTATTGGAAGTAATACATGTTATTACATTCGTGTCAGATTTTGTTATGTCTTTATTTTCTTTCTATCCTTAATGATCTGCTTGTTCATGCAATTTTAGGTGGACATGTGTGGTTTATTATTGATTCAAAGGGTACGGGAAAAATGGGCCATTACATTGGTTTGCTACCATTTTGAAATTTGGTCTTCTTGAACTTCTTGAATTTATTGTGGTTATTGGCAATAAAGACAATCTCATCTTCGTTTAAGTCTGAATCTTCTTTACTTTCTTGGAATGCTATGTTTTCTTTTCATGATTGTGATCCTTTCTAGCCTACAAAGTTAGCTTCGTACAACATCAGATATCCTATTGTCTCTTCGACTTTAAGTTAAGAAAGATCATTAGCTTCTTCAATGGCTAAAAAAAATTTCCTGTTGATTTGTCAAAGACTTTAAAATTCACGTGGCTAAATCAAATTTCGTGAATTTGTCTCCAAGTGCCTTAAGATCGTGTTGAATGGTTTGAAATCTTGCATACATATTAATAATTGGTTCACTTTTTTTCATTTTGAAAGATGAAAATTGGTTTTGTAAAATCAAAATTTTAGTTTTCTTGACTTTGTTTGTGCCTTAATGTGTGTTTCGTAAAGTGCGCCATATATCATATGTAGTCTTGCAGAGCATGACATGTGAAAACTCATTTTTTTCCAAATGAGCAAAACAATACATCCATAGTGTTGGCATTGTTAGATGCCTCTGCTTTTTGTGCATTGGTCTATGTGTAATATCGGTGTCAGGTGCTTCATATTTGTTTTGAGTTGCTAGCCATATTTCTAAGCTATTGGCTTCCATAAAAATTCGCATACGTGTTGACCAATAAGTATAATTAGAACCTGTATATCGTAGAGGACGAGCACTTGATTGACCTTTTTAAAATATGCTTACCATTTTAATGTTTTTTTTAATTCTGTGTTACTATAGATTGAAATGACCTTGCTCTAATACCAAATGAAAGTCTATAGAATCTTCACAAATAATGCAACTTATATGTATACGAGTGAATGTATATTACTAACTTATTAAGCATAGAACAATAATTAAATATAAATAAGATAAATAATAAAAATGATCACACCAAATATTTAATACTGGTTCGGACCTTCCATCCTACATCCAGTCCCGAAGCTCCCCTTCGGTATTTCCTTTAACCATCCTCACTTCGTCCAGAGATATAGGCTAATATGAAAGTATATCTTGACAATCTTGTATTCCAAATAATATGGATTTTGACTGATAGTACAATACTTCCTATGATCTCTTTTGAGTGTGTGAATATGAATGCTTTGAGTTGTAGGAATTGGTTTAACCAAAATTATATTTTAGTTATGATAGATTGAGCGTATGTAAGCAATGTATGCACAAGAGAGTAATAAGAAATCAAAAGAGAATAATTTCAGTTAATTCAATTTATTTAATTTCTAAATCTCAATTATGGTAGTATTCATAGATTTAAAGAGATGCAGGTGAAGAGTTGTTGCTATTAGCTAGGGTCTATCCATTTTAATGGTTGTAATCTTTCAATGAAGAGTTGATTTCTATACGTTTAATAGAGGTGTCTATTCAAAGTTTTGCATTTTTTTATATGATAGACAATTGTGGGAAAACCTCATATGTCTGTGGCTTTAGGAAATAATTTCTTGAATATTGTTGCAAACATCTATGATTTTTCTACAAATGTTTGTGAATGGTAAATGCAGGTTTTCAATTTACGTTTAGTCTATATGAAATCATATGTGATTTTGTGTGCATATATACTCAAGGAGACCCTACCACATTTTACCTAAGTCTCTTTATATACTAGAATAACCTTACTAATCATAGTATGGTCAACAGCTCTTTATTTGTCTTCGAGTTCCAATATCTCCAAGCATAACATCTTCTTGTACTATATAGTTACTATCTCTGTAGGATCGATTTCACTCTAGAGGGTGGGGTGAATAGGATGATACTAATAATTATAAAAAATTAATGTGGTAGTATATAAAATAATCGCAGCACTGACAGAATAATACCAACACAGATAATAGCAGAATAGAAAACAGAAATAAAACAACACAGATTAACCCAGCTTTTGAAAAAACACTGCCTACATGTTGCCCTCAAGGTTTCTACTAGAAATTAAGTAGTCAGACGCTTACACACATAAACTCACGATACCTGCTATCGACTAACCTAACTCTACACTCAAAACCCTGCCACAACTCAGCAACTGAGTTGCGAACTCGAACTACACCGCTGTAGTTTGTCCCTAAGTCACACGACTAGTAAATTACAAAAGTTTAAAAAGAAATAAAATTAAAAACAATTTTAAAAACAAAACCATAATTTTAAAAATCAAAGCCCAAATAATAATTTAAAAAAGCCGGCCCAAATTAAATAAAAGTGAATCCCCTTTTGATTTTTATATTATCGGCTCGTATCCTTCTTCTCTTTGCGTTAAAAAAATAGCTGCTTCTTCGTTCGTTCCTCCTTTTAAAATTAGGGCTTTTCTAATATGAAGACGCCGACTTTGTTGATCGGCCGAGTAGATGATTTCACAAGCCTTAATTTGTCTACGATTGTTTCTTCGATTTGCACACGTGTAACATCCCGCCTTTTTGCACAATTTAAACAGACACACATGCCAATTCAAACCATACGTAAGGGCGGCAATCCTGAAACGCTCGGACTGACCCGAGCGAATTTGGAAAGACAAAAACACTCGAGTCAGAACTAAAAGATCTTATGTGAGTTAAATTAACAGAAATAAATATGAGTACAGTAACTCAAGAGATGCTCGGGATTTACATCTCCTAAGGATCCGTTAAACTATTTACTATGTAGTATATTGCGCTATTATAATAGTGTCTGATTGTAAAATAAACTTACTTTTAAATAGCGTTAAGGCTTTACATTTTCCACCTTAACACATTTATATATTCCCATAGTCTATACAGTACCGTAATCTCCCCCGTAATGGACGTCGTCAGAGGGCACTCCATAGGTATGGTACAAAACAAAATCGTATAAGGCGCGCTACGGTAGGTGACACGGCACAACTAGGTAATGCCAGGGTAGATACACCAATTACGCTTCCGGGTCGATGGAAACACGCAGCGCGCAGCTGCCGCCCACCTCGGACAAACTCCCCACATCAAAGAAATCAAAAGTGAAGGTGGCCACCGAAAATCCAAAGTCTGAGTATAGTATCGAAGGGAAGTGTCCGATCAGAGGTGCTACCTCATTAACCCGTCGATCGCTCCTGTTTTAGCCACCTTATGCCAACTCACGAGGGTTGGGTCCTCGTATTTACCTTTAAAGGAAACGCCGCCACCAACCTACTTCATTCTGGAATCTCCACCGCGTACACAGTTGTTAAAGTGGTTTTCGGAGTTGGCAGAGAGTATGACAACTTCCGATCCCGGTCTCTTCAACAACCAATCGTTATTATAACACCGAGGTCTTTTCAAATAGTTTATACTTTAAAACCAGAATAAAATATCCATTTTAAACCCATATAAATACGATATCATTTATATTTTTAAAACCCCAAATCAATACGATATCATTTATTTTCCAATATATATCCCTTCCAAAATCATAAGGTTTCCAAAGTAAAATATTTAGAAATCAAACTCTTGAACATAATATTTTCAAATTATACTACCTTGAAAAACATAGCTTTGAAACAAATTTCCATCTCTTAAATGGTTAAATATTAAACTACTTTTATAAAACAAAATAGCTTCTTTAGATTTCACAAATCAAATTCAAATATCGATTTAAACTTCCAAATACCATTTCAATTCTTATGTTCCAAAGCTTTAATTATTTCACCATTTCAAAAAAAACAAACTCATTTAAAAATCCCATATATATTAAATTCAATTACTTATTATTTAGACTTGAAATCTTTACTTAATGAATTCAATATAATTTAAGAAAACCTTTAACTTCACATAACTGGAAAAAAATCTTTCAATTTATTTTATATTCATTTAAATAAACCTGATATTCATTCATTTAAATCCTTCTACACAAAAATCAAGTTATAAAATCATATCCTTTAAAAATTCTAACTTTTTATTAAATTTCCAATTTAACTTAATATTCATCTTCAAATCTTATTCTCTTTTAAGTCATTTAAAACTCCAGAAATTAAATTTTAAATAAATTCTTAATCATATTGATCTCGAAAATCAACTAAATTTTATACTTCAAATCAAATTCATACAAAGCTTAAAAAACCGAAAATTACTATATATATATAAATAACCAAATCAATATCCCATAAACCATATATATAGCTTTACAACACCATGAAAATCATTTCAAAAATAATTATATATATATATATATACCGCGGTGCCTGTATAAAATTTTCTACCCTATGGTCAAGTGATACGGATGTTCATCATTTCAATCCGCAATTTAAAAATAAAAATGCGGTTGTATATCATTTCAAACCGCAATTCCGAATGAATGAAATGCATAGCAACTTGCAATTAATAAAATTAATCATCCATTCATCCATCAAATCATACATCCATTTATCACAGTCATCATCTAATTTCAAACAATCATCAATACATAACAGGTGATAAATAATGGTATCAATTATCAGTTTATACTCAAAATGAATTTAATAACTGTTAATTGGCAGTTTATATGCAAAAATAAACGTAAATTTAACTGGCAGTTAATATGAAATAAAAATTTAACATAACTATGAATGGCAGTTAATATGCAATTAAATAAATTCTAACTGTTTTATTTATGCAATAAATAAAATTAATTGACAGTTATATTAAATGAATGTGATTTATCAGAGATAATGAATAAAACATGCCAAACAGTCATAAATAAATTTCTACTCATATCTAAAATTAATTTAACAAACACAAGAAATTTTAGAAATTGTGAGTGGGTTAAAACACTCACCTTTTGAATTTAAATCGAATTTAAATTCAATTTAAACTCAAAAATTCGACGGTCTCCGAATTGGTCCAAACCAGCGTCAACAGATCTGGAATTTAATTATGATCCTAACAAAAAAAATCTCGCGTGAATCGGACTATGTATGAGAAAGTTATTCGAAAATTTCGATTGAAACAAAAATTAAATAAAACAAAATAAACAAATATACCCCATCACCATGCCACGTCACAGGCCACGTCCTTCTTCTCAAATTCGAGCACGCTACAGCACCAATCAAAAAAAACGGACAGTACCAATAGATTACGCTCTTCGAGAATTATGACATATAATTTTTCTGGAATTTTTAGAGGAGTTTGAAATATATATTTTTATTTTTTATTTTTTTTATTTTGGACTGTAATTGGATCTAGAAATTTTGCAGCCATTGGAAGAGAAGAAGTTGAAGAAAAGAACACACAGAGAGAAATGAAGATAGATGGAGGCTAGGGTTTACACAGCTTACAAATAGACAAAGTGAAATAGGATAGGTGGGCACGAATCATAAACGCGCAAAACGGTTGTTGGCCCACCAGAATATTTTATATTAATTGGATACGTTACGGATTAGTAAATAAATTAATTTCTTCCTCATACATTTACATTGAATTTTAAACGTATTTACAAATGTAAATTTAGATGCTTCATTTATAAGTTTCAATATAAATTCACAATTTCATTAAATTCCAAATTCGTAGATAAGTTTCCATTTTCAACTAAATTTCTAAATTACCGTAATAATTATCTTAGATTATTATTCATTCTCAATAGATTTAACTATTGTAAATTGACTAAATTTTCATACTGTAAAAATCCACATTTCTATGTATATATACATATGAATTCCCTACTAAAATATTTTATTTATATTTCGCAGTTACTTCCAATCCATTTTTTTTTGGCATCGCACTATTACTTAAATAAATAGCCTATACCAACACTAATTATCATTAATTTGAAAACGGGTTACCAAATTTTGGATTTTATTAATAATTATTATTTATTACTTCATTGTTTATTCAAATTTAGACAATTTAAGATGTTTCTTAAATGTTGAGTTCATTATTAACTTCAGCGTAAAACTTCAATTTTATTTTATCTACAAATTATAAATTAACATTGCAGAAATCTTTTAGTTGACCTTTCATTTAATTATCCTATCTATTGGTATCCCATAGATGGGAATTCCTAAAACATCTCCAAATTCCAACTTTAATTTCAATCACATAAAATGTTCTATTCGGTTTTCAATAAATTCAATAAATTCAAATTATCATGTTCTAAATCCAAATGAATTCATATATCCTGCCTTCCATTCTTTTAATCTAACTAATTATCATTAATTTGAATAAAGTTTACGTTATTTCCACCTATAAGCTACAAATAACAACGAATGTTGCATTTGATTTAGATTCTAAATAAATTGATGGGTAATAATTAATAATTCTCACTATTGCCCGATTTATTCCCATTCATGCTTAAATTACCACCAAACAATCATTAAATTTACCTATCTTTTATTAATTCCATAAAATCTATTTGCCCTGAGTTAGTTACTGCATTTATCAAATTCCAATTTCGCAATCACCTTAAATACATAAATTGGTATTGCATTAACATTTAAATTTATTAGCTTATGTCAGCACTATTAACATTAATTGCAATGTATTACCAATTTTAGTCACTACCCTAACTACTAACTCATATTAACCTACATTATTCCCAAGAATTTCATTGGTTTTTCTTATATTAAATTTATCAACCATATTAATTAAGGTTTTTTTTTAAAACAATTAATAAAATTCCCTTTAATATATACAACTTAGCAATCTATTAAGCATGGTATTATATTTCACGTAAATGTACATTTAATTACATTTATTACAATGTTATCCAAATAAATTGAATGATCTAAGTATATAACTCCTAATATCCACCCATCTTGCCTTAATCCCAAATAACATACAAATTAAACTACCCTTAATTTCAATTAACCCTATCATTACTTTTTATATTCCAAACAAATAAATTAATAATAGGTTAATTGAATCAGATTTACAATCCAACTTTAATTATTTGCAAATTTTGTCAGTTTGGACCACTTGGTAAATTCAGAATCCTTTAACAACTTTCTACATTAATTTATTTTTGAATGATCCCAAAATTTTCAATATTAAAGTACAAATCCAATTTATCAAAAATTAAAACTTAAATTTCAAGGAATTTATTTATTTAGGTTTAGATCCCGTTATTCACTAAAATTGGTTGGTATTTATTTCATTCGCCTCTTTAATTGTATGTAAATTTCTCATAAATACACCTAAAATTTCATTTAATTCCAACTGCTTCCTAATTTCCATTTCTACGTCTTAACACACTTTATATTAAACTTCTAGACATTGTATTACTTATCATATTAATGTAACCTTTATTTAGTGTATTAACATTTATTTCAATTCAAATTCTATCAACCAATTAAACATGTAACCTATTACTATTGCTTACAAATCAAAATATTGCACCAATTGTCATCTTCTGAATGGAATTAGTCTTTATTTCAAAACTTATCTAAATTTACATTGAGACCATATTTAATCCTCTTCGATAATATTAATCCTCAATTTATTAAATGGAATCAATATATCTTACATAACATGTTTTATGCATAAATTTTTAATTAATATTATTTCAACTTATTCCCCATATTCTCAATAATTACCTAACATAAATCTACGCTTATTTTATTCTACGTTCACACTTCCGTTACTCTCAAATCAATAAGTAACGTTCATATAAATAAATGTTATGTCAGTTTCCTATTTATTGCGATATTTTTATTTATTTATTACTGCATAACTTTACTTATTTTCTTCCCATCACTTTAAAATTAATCGTTAAAGTAATGCTTATCAATACGCATCAAATTATTTACCAAATTAAAAGGTTTTGATTTTTTTAACAAATTAATTGACAGATTAATTAGGTAATGTATACGAATTGTTATTATACCCATAAATTTACACTTAACTAATTAAATGCCTTATCTATATTCTCTATCTTCCCATTATATTCAGGTACAATACTTACACCAATTTTTATTGAAAAATTTATTCATATTACAAACAAAGGCTTAAATTACCATTGTTAAATTAGCATTCAATATATATTTATCTCCTTTTATTATTTCTACTAAATTTTTATTACAAAATTCTATTAAATAAATTAAATCGTCGAAATTTATGGGTCGTTACACTCTCCCCCACTCAAAAGTTTTCGTCCCCGAAAAGGAAAAAGAAGGGAAAAGAAGGATTTAGAATCTACATATCTTATTCAAAACATTACCTTATAAACAATTAAATTTACAATATCTGTTACTTTTCTTAAAATATACAAATTTACAACATTATCTTTTTATACTTAAATTTATTAGAGTTTGGAGAACATTTCAAAATATTTCTAAGTCCCAAAATTTAAATATCTAAGTAGTTCCAATCACTAATCATCCAAATTAATACAACAACCATCAATTTCCTCGAACAGCATAGATACAATTACAAAACAACCATACAATCACACAATCAAATAGTTGTTTGGGTTCCACCTTGAAATTGTACGGAATGAAAAATAACTATCAAGTGCATCATTTACTCAACAGTCTTAGATGGAACAAAATAGATTATTTATTCATCCAACAACTTCAAATTTCCTTACCCAACCAACCATAAATCAAACAATAACAATTCAAACTAGCAACCAAACTAACTTATTATAAATTTCATGCTTTAGTTGTTTGATTTCCCTTTTTGTTTATATAGTGATTTTTTTTCTCATTCACATTTACTTATCAAAGGTTTGCTCATTCATTTTTACTTATTACATACAATTATTCAATTCCATTAACTCGGGTCATGCTGATTCCTTATATTTTGTTATAATTATTTATTCATTTATAATAGCATATCCTTATTTATTTACTTTAATTCCTTAAGTTTAATAATCATCTATCTATCATGCTTATCTTTATTTATATTTACTTGGTAAAATTTCAATTATATCTTAAGTTATTGAATACAGCAAATTCATTGAATGCTTCATTACCTACTATTACTTGTACAAATTTATACTACATTTCTTATTAAACATTTCAACTTTTTATATTTGGTAAGTTATATATGTTAAAGAAAATGCAAATGAACTTATACAAGTTTTATATCATCTTTTAATTAAATTTAATGTTCAACAATATTACTTTTTATCTCATATGTTACAAATTTCAAATTTCCCTTTATAACTTTGCATTAAATCTCTTACCTAAATTAGAGGTTTCAATTTATTAATCACTTACCTTTTATTTCACTACAATAATTTAAACAATTAATTAATGGAAATTTAAGAATTAAATACCGGGTTAAATTTCAAATTATTTTGAAGTATTAGATAAATATATTCTTCTAACTTATATACCTCTAATTTTATTTAAAACAATTAAAAATTTATATCTTTTTCGAAAATGAATCTGCAGTAGAACTACTACAGTGGTCTTTCCCCTTCGAAACTCGAAAATGAAAGTCGATGATGTGGCCGCCATCACCGAAATTATTTTCCAGCGACAGAGAGGAAAGTACAAAACTTATTTTCTCAAAAATCTTCTTTAAAACAATTCTTCCGAATTATGTTAAATATTTATATCAGAAAATACTTATAACAAAATTATTAATATATTTCAAAATCATTCAAAAGAAAAACCCCGGACTTAAGTTCTAAATTTCCAAATTTCATTTATCTTATTTTTCAATCTTATTTCTATTATTATTTACACTTTATTGCCTAACAATCAATCTATTGCATCCAAATATAAATATCAATTGAAATTTTTTATTTTATATATAAAAATATAATAGGCTCATTCACCTATATTAAAAACAAATATTATGTCGGTCTGTCCTATTAAGTGTTTAGAAATCCCTATTGATGTCATAGCGTCCCATGCACCAACCAGAATTTATAAATACGAAACGGAACAAATTAACACAATATTAAAACCTTTTTATAACACTAACAAATACGCTCTCTCATGTATACACTCAGTGACTCCCATAGGGTATTACTACCCTATTAATAAAGAGTCAAACCCCACAAAGCCAAGATTTATCGCTAAACCAAAGCTCTGATACCAACTGTAACATCCCGCCTTTTTGCACGATTTAAACAGACACATGTGCCAATTCAAACCATACGTAAGGGCGGATTGTTATGGGATAAATAAGAAAACAGAGAAAGAAACAGAATCTCACAGCGGAAGGATAAAATATAATAATCAAATATACAGTTCATAAATCTGTTTACAAAAACCTTTGATTTATTTATACAATACATATCAGAGTACACATACCATATAACAATGTAGTGGAACAATATGAATGTAGTGAAACCATATTATCTATAGTAATAATAATAAAATCTTCGTCTTCTTCCTCCGGAAATAAAATCTTCAATCCTGAAACACTCGGACTGACCCGAGCGAATTTGGAAAGACAAAAACACTCGAGTCAGAACTAAAAGATCTTATGTGAGTTAAATTAACAGAAATAAATATGAGTACAGTAACTCAAGAGATGCTCAGGATTTACATCTCCTAAGGATCCGTTAAACTATTTACTATGTAGCATATTGCGCTATTATAATAGTGTCTAATTGTAAAATAAACTTGCTTTTAAATAGCGTTAAGGCTTTACATTTTCCACCTTAACACATTTATATATTCCCATAGTCTATACAGTACCGTAATCTCCCCCGTAATGGGCGTCGTCAGAGGGCACTCCATAGGTATGGTACAAAACAAAATCGTATAAGGCGCGCTAGGGTAGGTGACACGGCACAACTAGGCAATGCCAGGGTAGATATACCAATTACGCTTCCGGGCCGATGGAAACGCGCAGCGCGCAGCTGCCGCCCACCTCGGACAAACTCCCCACATCAAAGAAATCAAAAGTGAAGGTGGCCACCGAAAATCCAAAGTTTGAGTATAGTATCGAAGGGAAGTGTTCGATCAGAGGTGCTACCTCATTAACCCGTCGATCGCTCCTGTTTTAGCCACCTTATGCCAACTCACGGGAGTTGGGTCCTCGTATTTACCTTTAAAGGAAACGCCGCCACCAACCTACTTCATTCTGGAATCTCCACCGCGTACACGGTTGTTAAAGTGGTTTTCGGAGTTGGCAGAGAGTATGACAACTTCCGATCCCGGTCTCTTCAACAACCAATCGTTATTATAACACCGCGGTCTTTTCAAATAGTTTATACTTTAAAACCAGAATAAAATATCCATTTTAAACCCATATAAATACGATATCATTTATATTTTTAAAACCCCAAATCAATACGATATCATTTATTTTCCAATATATATCCCTTCCAAAATCATAAGGTTTCCAAAGTAAAATATTTAGAAATCAAACTCTTGAACACAATATTTCCAAATTATACTACCTTGAAAAACATAGCTTTGAAACAAATTTCCATCTCTTAAATGGTTAAATATTAAACTACTTTTATAAAACAAAATAGCTTCTTTAGATTTCACAATTCAAATTCAAATATCGATTTAAACTTCCAAATACCATTTCAATTCTTATGTTCCAAAGCATTAATTATTTCACCATTTCAAAAAAAACAAACTCATTTAAAAATCCCATATATATTAAATTCAATTACTTATTATTTAGACTTGAAATCTTTACTTAATGAATTCAATATAATTTAAGAAAACCTTTAACTTCACATAACTGGAAAAAAAATCTTTCAATTTATTTTATATTCATTTAAATAAACCTGATATTCATTCATTTAAATCCTTCTACACAAAAATCAAGTTATAAAATCATATCCTTTAAAAATTCTAACTTTTTATTAAATTTCCAATTTAACTTAATATTCATCTTCAAATCTTATTCTCTTTTAAGTCATTTAAAACTCCAGAAATTAAATTTTAAATAAATTCTTAATCATATTGATCTCGAAAATCAACTAAATTTTATACTTCAAATCAAATTCATACAAAGCTTAAAAAAATCGAAAATTACTATATATATATAAATAACCAAATCAATATCCCATAAACCATATATATAGCTTTACAACACCATGAAAATCGTTTCAAAAATAATTTTATATATATATATATACCGCGGTGCATGTATAAAATTTTCTACCCTATGGTCAAGTGATACGGATGTTTATCATTTCAATCCGCAATTTAAAAATAAAAATGCGGTTGTATATCATTTCAAACCGCAATCCCGAATGAATGAAATGCATAGCAACTTGCAATTAATAAAATTAATCATCCATTCATCCATCAAATCATACATCCATTTATCACAGTCATCATCTAATTTCAAACAATCATCAATACATAACAGGGGATAAATAATGGTATCAATTATCAGTTTATACTCAAAATGAATTTAATAACTGTTAATTGGTAGTTTATATGCAAAAATAAACGTAAATTTAACTGGCAGTTAATATGAAATAAAAATTTAACATAACTATGACTGGCAGTTAATATGCAATTAAATAAATTCTAACTGTCAAATTTATGCAATATATAAAATTAATTAACAGTTATATTAAATGAATGCGATTTATCAGAGATAATGAATGAAACATGCCAAACAGTCATAAATAAATTTCTACTCATATCTAAAATTAAGTTAACAAACACAAGAAATTTTAGAAATTGTGAGTGGGTTAAAACACTCACCTTTTGAATTTAAATCGAATTTAAATTCAATTTAAACTCAAAAATTCGACGGTCTCCGAATTGGTCCAAACCAGCGTCAACAGATCTGGAATTTAATTGTGATCCTAACAAAAAAAATCTCGCGTGAATCGGACTACGTATGAGAAAGTTATTCGAAAATTTCGATTGAAACAAAAATTAAATAAAACAAAATAAACAAATATACCCCATCACCATGCCACGTCACAGGCCACGTCCTTCTTCTCAAATTCGAGCATGCTACAGCACCAATCAAAAAAAACGGACAGTACCAACAGATTACGCTTTTCGAGAATTATGACATATAATTTTTTTGGAATTTTTAGAGGAGTTTGAATTTTGTTTTTATTTTATTTTTTTATTTTGGACTGTAATTGGATCTAGAAATTTTGCAGCCATTGGAAGAGAAGAAGTTGAAGAAAAGAACACACAGAGAGAAATGAAGATAGATGGAGGCTAGGGTTTACACAGCCTATAAATAGACAAAGTGAAATAGGATAGGTGGGCACGAATCATAAACGCGCAAAACGGTTGTTGGCTCACCAGAATATTTTATATTAATTGGATACGTTACGGATTAGTAAATAAATTAATTTCTTCCTCAGACATTTACATTGAATTTTAAACGTATTTACAAATGTAAATTTAGATGCTTCATTTATAAGTTTCAATATAAATTCACAATTTCATTAAATTCCAAATTCATAGATAAGTTTCCATTTTCAAATAAATTTCTAAATTACCGTAATAATTATCTTAGATTTTTATTCATTCTCAATAGATTTAACTATTGTAAATTGACTAAGTTTTCATACTTTAAAAATCCACATTTCTATGTATATATACATTTGAATTCCCTACTAAAATATTTTATTTATATTTCGCAATTACTTCCAATCCATTTTTTTTGGCATCGCACTATTACTTAAATAAATAGCCTATACAACACTAATTATCATTAATTTGAAAACGGGTTACCAAATTTTGGATTTTATTAATAATTATTATTTATTACTTCATTGTTTATTCAAATTTAGACAATTTAAGATGTTTCTTAAATGCTGAGTACATTATTAACTTCAGCGTAAAACTTCAATTTTATTTTATCTACAAATTATAAATTAACTTTGCAGTAATCCTTTAGTTGACCTTTCATTTAATTATCCTATCTATTGGTATCCCATAGATGGGAATTCCTAAAACATCTCCGAATTCCAACTTTAATTTCAATCACATAAAATGTTCTATTCAGTTTTCAATAAATTCAAATTATCATGTTCTAAATCCAAATGAATTCATATATCCCGTCTTCCATTCTTTTAATGTAACTAATTATCATTAATTTGAATAAAGTTTACGTTATTTCCACCTATAAGCTACAAATAACAATGAATGTTGCATTGATTTAGATTCTAAATAAATTGATGGGTAATAATTAATAATTCTCACTATTGCCCGATTTATTCCCATTCATGCTTAAATTACCACCAAACAATCATTAAATTTACCTATCTTTTATTGATTCCATAAAATCTATTTGCCCTGAGTTAGTTACTGCATTTATCAAATTCCAATTTCGCAATCACCTTAAATACATAAATTGGTATTGCATTAACATTTAAATTTATTAGCTTATGTCAACACTATTAACATTAATTGCAATGTATTACCAATTTTAGTCACTACCCTAACTACTAACTCATATTACCCTACATTATTCCCAAGAATTTCATTGGTTTTTCTTATATTAAATTTATCAACCATATTAATTAAGGTTTTTTTTTTAAAACAATTAATAAAATTCCCTTTAATATATACAACTTAGCAATCTATTAAGCATGGTATTATATTTCACGTAAATGTACATTTAATTACATTTATTACAATGTTATCCAAATAAATTGAATGATCTAAGTATATAACTCCTAATATCCACCCATCTTGCCTTAATCCCAAATAACATACAAATTAAACTACCCTTAATTTCAATTAACCCTATCATTACTTTTTATATTCCAAACAAATAAATTAATAATAGGTTAATTGAATCAGATTTACAATCCAACTTTAATTATCTGCAAATTTTGTCAGTTTGGACCACTTGGTAAATTCAGAATCCTTTAACAACTTTCTACATTAATTTATTTTTGAATGATCCCAAAATTTTCAATATTAAAGTACAAATCCAATTTATCAAAAATTAAAACTTAAATTTCAAGGAATTTATTTATTTAGGTTTAGATCCCGTTATTCACTAAAATTGGTTGGTATTTATTTCATTCGCCTCTTTAATTGTATGTAAATTTCTCATAAATACACCTAAAATTTCATTTAATTCCAACTGCTTCCTAATTTCCATTTCTACGTCTTAACACACTTTATATTAAACTTCTAGACATTGTATTACTTATCATATTAATGTAACCTTTATTTAGTGTATTAACATTTATTTCAATTCAAATTCTATCAACCAATTAAACATGTAACCTATTACTATTGCTTACATATCAAAATATTGCACCCATTGTCATCTTCTGAATGGAATTAGTCTTTATTTAAAACTTATCTAAATTTACATTGAGACCATATTTAATCCTCTTCGATAATATTAATCCTCAATTTATTAAATGGAATCAATATATCTTACATAACATGTTTTACGCATAAATTTTTAATTAATATTATTTCAACTTATTCCCCATATTCTCAATAATTACCTAACATAAATCTACGCTTATTTTATTCTACGTTCACACTTCCGTTACTCTCAAATCAATAAGTAATGTTCATATAAATAAATGTTATGTCAGTTTCCTATTTATTGCGATATTTTTATTTATTTATTACTGCATAACTTTACTTATTTTCTTCCCATCACTTTAAAATTAATCGTTAAAGTAACGCTTATCAATACGCATCAAATTATTTACCAAATTAAAAGGTTTTGATTTTTTTAACAAATTAATTGACAGACTAATTAGGTAATGTATACGAATTGTTATTATACCCATAAATTTACACTTAACTAATTAAATGCCTTACCTATATTCTCTATCTTCCCATTATATTCAGGTACAATACTTACACCAATTTTTATTGAAAAATTTATTCATATTACAAACAAAGGCTTAAATTACCATTGTTAAATTAGCATTCAATATATATTTATCACCTTTTATTATTTCTACTAAATTTTTATTACAGAATTCTATTAAATAAATTAAATCGTCGAAATTTACGGGTCGTTACAACACGGCTGCTTCAAATTGTGGTGAGTTCGAATTGAAAAAATTCGGGTATGTAATTTCCTTTATGATTCACGTTGATAGGCTTGAACTCGATAGGATTCGAGTTATTGATTTAAGCTTTGCTCTGTTGTTGCTTGAACTCGAATGCATTTCACGCCGATGATGTTAACAGGTTAAATAGGGTTCCATTCCCATTATTTTCATTTGAATATATTTTATTTGAATTCTTCTTAATTCTTGCTTGGCCATACGATTTTGATTCAATGCTCGTAATCAATCTTGACTTGTTCATTTCATACGTATTGCTTGATATATTTGAATTTGCTTTGTTCTTCACTTCTATAACTTTTCATTGCACTTGCGATTACCTTGGTCACCATGGCTTTGATTTCATACTTGGTTCCATTCTTTATGCTGTTGACTTCGGCCATTTAAATTTGTGATAATTTGAACTCGTTGGATTTATCACCTGGTTTTGGCTCTGACTTATTTGATTCCCTGATTTGAAACTTCTATCAGATGTTGCATAGCATCATATGTGTTCATGTAGTCTACACTGTACATCTCCATTTGTATACCTGAATCATAATGTAGCGAAAACTCTAAACTGCTACATATATGTACTTTACCATGGTTTCACTTATTGCTAGTTGAACTTCTCTGGTTGTCTTGGTGTCATTTTGGTCTAGTTCGATCTTGTAGTCTCTGATATCAATGTTGCATCACTGTTTCATTTTCTGTGGTGTGAATTTATGCATTGCCTTGGTTCTCAACATGTGCTTTGTTTGCATTGTGTTGTGAGCTTCTTGTTATATCGAGCCAGTTTATTGTTTTCACTGGACTTGTGAGTCTGACCATTTGAACCATTGACTGTTGCAGTTTGATTTAATATTGATTTATAGCTCGAGTCACTTGTGTTCCATGTTGTGTATACTTGGGGCCTGAATTTAATTCTTGCCTTTGTTGCATTTGTATCATGTACTTTTTAAATACTTGCATTTGAAGTGTGTGTTAGGGTTTGGTCAAGTCTAGATTGCGTTGAGCTATGTCCATTGTTCATTCGAGTCGTTTATGTATATACATGTTGCACTTGTCTTGAACTTGTGAGCATGTTATGTTGTTATTTAAAATCTGGTTCAAGTAAAATTGAGCTATGATAGTCTGGTTCCATTCATGAACTATTGCCATGATTATTTGACCTGGACTACATGTTCTTGTGCCTTTGAAATCTGCTTGTTTGTATGCTTCATTGTGATTTTGGAATTTTTCTTCATGTATGCATCACTTTATACCTGAGTTGAATCCAGCTTATAGCTCAGGTTTGACCTTGTGCTAATGTCGTGATTTTATTTTTATTGCACTTGAGTTGAACCTAGCTTTTGATTAGGTTTGACCTTATGTTCACCTATCCCTGCAATTTTATTAAGCGTATATTGGTGCGCACGGCCTTGTAGCATGTATAGTGATACACTGTGTATGTGACAAGCTGCTATGTAAGATGAATTCAAAATAAATATGATGACGAACAACCCAAATAACTGAGGCAAATAACACTTTCAAAATACACATTTTATTTTACACTGCAAAAATATTTCATTTTCAGTTTTACTACATCAGTGTTTATTTTTACAGATCGCTCAGATGCTGGGTTCAATCTGGAATAGAATTGAAGATAAATACGAGCGATGAATGATATGTAGTAAGGTCCAAATGTATGTAACAACTTTATAGTGAAAAATTGTGTTGTAATTGAAAATTGTGTATATATAGTGAGATCTCAAATTTGTACTTTTAAATTGTAATAAAATATTTGTTTGAATAAAATATCTGTTTGAATTTAAATTCTGTGTTATTTATTTTATTCAGAAAATATTTAATTAATTATGTGAAAATAAAAATAGTACAATAACAAATACATTTAAATGAATATATATATATATATATGTTTATTATCATCAAACAAAAATCATATACTAGCATATTCAACAATCTCCCTCTTTTGTGATAACAAACATATATTTAAGATTTTGAATTTATTAAATGTACTTGATCATTCAATTTGCGCCCCCTATTTGAATGCTCCCTCTCTATAACAAAACTCCCCCTTCATACATGCATGAAAATGAATAAAAATATGCAAATGAACCTAGAGGCAAATAGAAAATACAAAATAAAATATTTGACCTTATTTGTCAAAATCTTAACTTTTCTCTCCCTTTTTTATTATTAGCAAAAGAGTAATAGTGTTATAAAAAATAGAGATAAAGTGATAGACATTAATAAACATTAATACCCAATCAAGTATAAATATTAAATTTCAATAAAAAATCAAACAAAAATCATAAATACTCTGTTAGACGCATATTTCACTTTAGAATGATGGGAATGATGCAAAACCATATAGCTGTGTCTATTTGTGGTATATTTATATCAAGAATTTGAATATCTACTAACCATGCATAACCGTTATGATTTTTAAACGAGATTAGTAGTATTCCAAAAAATTAAAATATGAATTCAAGTATCTTCTAACCACGCATAATCGTGAGGACTTTTAAATGAGATTAGAATCAACTTGTCTATTTAATCAATCAATTTTGATATGTGTTTCATACATGCATTAACCATGAGGACTTTTAAATGAGCATGAAAGCACGTAATCAAAAATTCCAAGCAATTCGTCCTTGCATAACCGTGAGGACATTTAAATGAGAGTGAATACTTTGGATGTTTTTATTGCTAAAAATATAATAATATGAAAAACGAACGATTTTCCATTTAAAATACCACATATTGGCATACTATATTAAATTTTGATGAGTGATGGTCGTTAGAAATATGATAGAAATAGAGATGGTCATGGAATTTTTACCCGTCAAAAGTTATTATAAATCTTGTTTAAATTTCTAAAGAAATTTACTAAATATACCGTCTCAAGTTATAATATATGATTAATATCAACACTCGTCACTTTTTCAACCACTATTTATCTTTTCGATAATCAATAGGGAGTCGGATTAGTTAATGTAGTCATTTAAGATCAAATCCAAAAATATTTATAAAATCAAATTGTCTAAAAAACTAATCTGAAACTAGGTCAACAAAAACTATTTTATTGATGGGGTTTTATAAAAGAAAAATGTCTGCTAGCTTAAAATCAGTTGATATGAAAAATACACAGATATTTTCTTTGAAAATGTGATGCAACTAATGAATTTCTTTTCATAAAACTCGTTCCACTAGTAGTTTTTCTATCAACTAGATTACCAGTATAATCTGTATCCGAATATCCTTTTGACTTAAGATTATCAATAGTTGGATGTTATAGATCAGACCGTGAAGTTGTAACAATTACCTTAAAATCATTTTAATAGCTTTTGAATGAATTTATTTTGATTTAGAATTGAAACCACGCAAATAAACAAACAGTGAATATAGTGTTAGATAAGATAAACAAATATATCCACTTGTATCATGAGTAATCAACAATCAATAAAACACGATCATTAGTCCAAATTCATCTATAGAAACTAATTCAAAGTCTCTAGAAATACTTATAATATCCTCAGCATAAAAATATAATTGGCCAAAATTTTTGCGTAAGTCAGAATCATTATAAACATTCATTATCACATAACTGGTTGATTTGATTCAAAGTATGGTGTAGATTATCACATTTAATATATTGTTCATGATAGATTTAAAGATATATGTACCGTTACCTATTTTACTTTTATGATAATTTTTCGTTGTTGCCTATTATGATTCTGCCACCTTTGTACTAGGCTAAGAAACTTTGGTTTGTCACTCGTCGTATGCCTGGAACAGCAAGAATCCAAGGAACACTATTGGTGTTCCTTAACCTACGACCACACCTACACGAGATAAGATTTTTGTGACCTATTTGTTTTTATAGGTCCATGGTTGTTAGTGACAACAGATTTTGAAAAATATGTTTGTGTAGACCCAAAATTTTATATATGTCCCTTTCTACACCCAGATTTGTTTAACTTTAAGGGATTTTATATTCGTACCTTTTGGAAGCCAAATTGGAACTGTTTTCACATGTTTGGGTCTATACCAACAATTATTGTTATTGTGTCTAGTTTTTCCACAAACTGTGCACTTTGAATTGACTTGATTAATTTCACATCTAATGCGTTTAGATTGATTATACCCAAATCCTTGTCTAACAGGATTGACAGTTTGTTTCCCTAATAGCATATTTAGTGATCTTTCTCCTTTTGAAAATTTCCCTAAAGTTGTAAACAATTTTTCGACTTGTGTTTTGAGAGATTCATTTTCATTCAATAATTGTGTGCACTTTCTAATAGAATTTTCTCTCCTCGTGTTTTCACTTTTTTTCAAAAACAGAATTCATTTTCAAGTGATTCATTTTTAAATTCTGATTTTTTAATTTCTTCTATGAATGATGGGCATTTAACACACTTAAGGCTCTTAGTTTGATAGTTTTTAACCAATTGATCAAGCTATTTTTTTTAATATATCAAAGTATCGTTTTGTGATTCAATTTTAGCATATTTCTCCATGAGTCGTTCAAAACAACTATTTACTTTGTGGAAATATATAAGTAATTCTGAATGAGTAAGTTTTGATACTTTGCTTGGCCCGTCATCATCGCTATCAGTTATATCACCTCGAAGACACAGATCTTATTTTTCACTCTCACTGCTAGTACTTTTATCATCATCACTTTTATTCCACGTAGCTGCAAAACTTCTCCTTTTCAATTTCTTTTCTTGGTCGAGTCGATTCTAAGGACAATTGGGCTTGATGTGACCAGGTTTATTGCACTTGTGACAGATGATCTCCCACTCTTGTGGGTTGTCTAGAACTTTAACTATTTTGCTTTTCAATTGTTGATTTAGAGCTGGCTTTTCGTATCTGTGATTCCACCTTTTGAATTTCTTTATTATCTGTGCCAATTCAGCTACTCCATTATCGTCGTCGTCGTCATTTTCGGTTGTCCCTTTGACAGCTATTGTCTTCTTTCGTGTATCACCTCCTTCACGTTCTTCCTTGAATTTCATTTCTAGCTCATAAGTGGCGAGATTTCCAATGAGCACTTCAACTTTAACTTGTTTCAAATCTTTTGATTCTTGAATGGCAATAATTTTTGCTTCAAAATTCCATGGAAGGACTCTGAGGATTTTTCGGACTATTTCCAATTATGTGTATGATTTTCCGAGAGCTTTTGATTTGTATACAATATTGGAAAGTCATCTATACATATCTTTGACATTTTCATCCTTGGCCGTTGTGAAGTTCTCATATTCGCTACTAAGCATGGCAAGGCGAGATTCCATGACTTAAGATATTCCTTCATGAGTCACTTCAAGTGTGTGCCAGATTTCCTACATAGTTAGACAATGTGAGACACAATTATATTCAATTTGATCTAATGAACAGATAATAGAATTCATAGCTTTAGCTTTAGCATTCTGTAGTTTATTTTCAAAATCTGTCCATTGATCCATCAGCTTATCTATTTCTTGATTATCTAGAACTATAGTTGGCGCTCTATAACCCGTCTCAACAATATTCCAAGCATTAATGGTTTTTAAAAAAAATCATTCTATTTTTCCAGCAAGCATATTCACCATTGAACATTGGTGGTCTAACTATAGACTGACCCTCAGCAAAAGCATTATTGAATGAAGACACTTAAAAAAATTTAAAACAAAAAATTGTTTTTGAAAATCAAAATTTGTAAAGCAAAAATTGGTTTTTGTTCCTAGCTCTGATACCACTTGTAGGATCGATTTCACCCTAAAGAGGGGGTGAATAGGGTGATACTAATAACTATAAAAATTTAATGCGGAAGTATATGAAATAATGGCAGCACTAATAATAGCATTATAAGAGCAACACAGATAATAGAAAAATAGAAAACAAAAATAGGACAACACAGATTTACACTCGGCAAAAATCCTGCCTACGTGCTGCCCCAAGGTTTCTACTATAAATAAAGTAGTCTGACACTTACACACGTAAACTCGCGACACCCGCTATCGGCTAACCTAACTCGATGGTCAAAACCCTACCACAACTCAGCCACTAGGTTACAAATTCTCGAACTACACCACCGTAGTTCGTCCCCTACTCACACGACTAGTAAATTACGAAATTTTAAAAAGAAATACAAAGTAAAAACAATTTTAAAAAAGAAACCCTAATTTTAAAAATTAAAGCCCAAATAATAACTTAGAGAAGCCGGCCCAAATTAAATAAAAGTGAGTCCCTTTTGATTTTTATATTATCGGCCCATGTCCTTCTTCTCTTTGCGTTAAAAAAATGGCTACTTCTTCGTTCATTCCTATTTTGAAATTAGGGCTTTTGTAATATGAAGACGCCGAGTTTGTTGATCGGCCGAGTAGATGATTTCGCGACCCTTGCTTTGTCGATCGATTGTTTCTTCGATTTGCACACGGTTGCTTCAAATTATGGAAAATTTGATTTGAATAATTCGATTATGTAATTTCCTTTATGATTCACGTTGTTATGCTTGAATTCGACACGATTCGATTTATTGATTTAAGCTTTACTCTTTTTTTGCTCGAACTCGAATGATTTTCACGCAACCAATGTTAACGGATTAAATAGGGCTTGATTCCCTTTATTTTCGTTTGAATATATTTTATTTAAATTCATCTTAATTCTTGCTTGGCCACATGATTTTGATTCAATGCTCATGATCAATCTTGACTTGTTCATTTCGTACGTATTGCTTGATATATTTGAATTTGCTCCGGTCTTCACTGCTATGACTTTTTCATCGTACTTGCGATAACCTTGGTCATCACGACTTTGATTTCTGACTTGGTTCCATTCTTTATGCTGTTGATTTCGGCAATTTGAAATTTGTGATAATTTGAACTTGTTCGATTTATCACCTATTTTTGGCTCTGACTTGTTTGATTCCTTGATTTGAAACTGCTACCAGATGTTGCATTGCATCATATGTGTTCATGTAGTCTGCACTGTGCATCTCCATTTGTATACTTGAATCATGTTGTAGCTGAAACTCTGAACTATTACATATATGTACTTGACCATGGTCTCACTTTTTGCTAATTTAACTTCTGGTTGTCTTGGTGCCATTATAGTCTGGTTCGGTCTTGTAGTTTCTGATATCAATGTTGCATCACTGTTTCATTTTCTGTGGTGTGACTTTGTGCATTGCCTCGGTTATCATCATGTGCTTTGTTTGCATTGTGTTGTGAGTGTCTTTTCATGTCGAGCCAGTTTATCATTTTCACTGGATTTGTGAGTCTGGCCATTTGAACCATTGACTGTTGTAGTTTGGTTTGATATTGATTTATGGTTCAAGTCACTTGTGTTCCATATTGTGTATACTTGGGGCCTGGATTTAATTCTTGCCTCTTTTGCATTTGTATCCTATATTCTTTGAGTACTTGCATTTGAAGTGTGTGTTCTGGTTTGGTCGAGCCTGGATTGCATTAAGCTCTGTCCACTGTTCATTCGAGTCATTTATGTATATATATGGTGCACTTGTCTTGAACTTGTGAGCATGTTATGTTGCTATTTAAAATCTGGTTCGAGTAAAACTGAGTTATGATAGTCTGGTCCCATTCGTGAACTGCTGTCATGTTTATTTGATCTGGACTACATGTTCTTGTGCCTTTGAAATCTGCTTGTTTGTATGCTTCATTGTGATTTTGGAAATTTTCTTCATGTGTACATCACTTTATACCTGAGTTGAATCCAGCTTATAGCTCGGGTTTGACCTTGTGCTAATGCCATGATTTTATTTTTATTGCACTTGAGTTAACCTAGCTTTTTATTGGGTTTGACCTTGTGCTCACATGTCCCTGCAATTTTATCATGCGTATATCGGTGCGCACGGCCTTGTGGCATGTACAGTGATACACTGTGCATGTCACAAGCTGTTCGTGTAAGATAAATTCAAAATAAATATGATGAAGAGCAACCCAAACTAAAGCAAATAACATTTTCAAAATACATATTTTATTTTACACTGCAAAAATATTTCTTTTTCAATTTTACCGCGTCAGTGTTTATTTTACAGATCGTTCAGATGCTGGATTCAATCTAGAATAGTGTTGAAGATAGGTACGAGTGAATGAGTGATATGTAGTGAGGTAAAAATGTATGTAACAATTTTATAGTGAAAAATTGTGTTGTAATTGAAAAATGTATATATATAGTGAGAGCTCAAATTTGTACTATTCGAAATTGTAATAAAATATTTGTTTGAATAAAATATCCATTTGAATTTAAATTCTATGTTATTTATTTTATTCAGCAAATATTTAATTAATTATGTGAAAATAAAAATAGTACAATAACAAATACATTTAAATGAATACATATGTGTTTATTATCATCAAACAAAAATCATATACTAGCATATTCAACAATCTTGATAATAGGTATATAATATATATGATGAATAGTTGTTGTCATTGAAACAGTGAATGAAGGTTCTAACATTCTCCCCCGTTTTGATGATGAAAACTACACAATCAAAATAGAAGAAATATTATAGTCATTTATAATCAAAATAGAGAATGTTCGCATAAAGTAAATTTTTTCTCACCTTATGTAAGTCTGAGGTTTCAGGAAAATGTTTTCTTGAAACCTTTAACGAACGTCTGTCGTATTGTCACAGACGCCTATGGCCTGTTTTCTTCTAAAATTTTGCCGATGTCGATGACTTCTTCGATGTCAATGACATATCCTTTTGAGTTATCTCCAAATATTACAGTGCCACCATCGATATATGTTTTATTTGATAACATATTAGCATTTCCAGTCATGTGCTTAGAGGAACCACTATCGAATATTCATTTCACTTTACTTTTTATTTTGGGTATTTTCAAAATAAGAAAAATTTAATTGGTACCCACATTCTTTGATTAAGGTCCTACGTGTTAGTGAAGGGAGGTAGCCATATCCATGAGGATTTGATTCCTTTAGAAATGTAATTTTTGTTATCTATAACTTTATGTAAATATTCATCAATATATTTTTGTCTAATTAGTCTATTATTTGTTTTTAGAATCCATATTTTTACCATATTTGTATATAAATTCTTAAAATTAGTTTCTAACTTTGGTTTTTTGAATTTTGTGTATAATATGCTATATTTCTTTGACTTCTATTTTTTTAAAACTTAATCCATTTCGATTTCTAGATGGTTTAGATATAGTAATCAAATTTTCTGAATTTTGTTTTACATTGTTAAATTTGTCATTTTATTTGTCATTTTATTTAACTTGCTTTTAAGATCACAAATTTCAATATTTCTAGAATCTAAATTTGCTTGTAATCCTAGTTTTTCTTTTTCTAGATTTACTTTTTCTAACTTATAATTTTCTAAATCATTTAATAATTTTTCATTTTGAGAAAATAATGTTGCATTTTTTGAAAAATTTCTAATTCTTATTCTAAAATAATTTTTCATCTTTTAATAATCCGATTTCTAATTCTGATCAAGTTGACTTTCCTATATATTCCTTATTTAATTTTTTAATTCTCTATATTTATCATCTAATTCAATGCTTATTTCCATTATTTAATCATAAGTAAGTTCAGGACGTACCTCATTAACATTAGCCGTAAATCACACATTTGCTTGTTTCGAGTCACTTTAACTATCACTATCATTATCTAAAGAAGAAGACGAATCTAAATCATTCCATGTAACTTGAAAAGCTCTTTTCTTTTTCTTGAATTTCTCAAATTTGCTTTTCTTTTTATTATTATTGAGATGTGGACAATCTTTCTTCATGTGGCCAAAATTTTCACCCTTGTCGCACTTAATCAATGTTTGATTTGAGGAGTTTGGTTTGCTACCATTCTGACATTTGGTCATCTTCTTGAACTTCTTGAATTTGTTGTAGTTCTGAGCAATAAAGACAATCTCATCTTCATCCAAAATCTAAAACTTCGTTGCTTGGTTGGAATGCTATGTTTTTATTTTCATGATTTTGATCCTTTCTAGCCTGCGAGCTAGCTTCATACGACATCAGATTTCTATTAGCTCTTCAACTTTAAATTGAGAAAGATTGTTAGCTTCTTCGATGGCCAAAACTTTTCTTTTCCATTCATTTGTCAAAGAGTTTAAAATTCACGTGCCCAAATCAAAATCTATGAATTTGACCCCAAGTGCCATGAGATCATGTTGAATGGTTTGAAATCTTGCATACATATCAGTAGTTGATTCACTTGCTGTCATTTTAAAAGATGAAAATTGGTTGTGTAAAATCAAAATTTTAGTTTGCTTGACTTTATTCATGCCTTTACGTGTGACTTGTAAAGTGCGTCATGTTAGTCCATAAGATGATGGTTTTGATGACAACCTTAGAATAGGATTATAAAATATAAATACTAACATTATAGTTTAGAAATATATGTATATGCAGGATTTAACCATGCAGGTACCAAGAATGAAGACTGTACAGTATAGAGATTGAAGATATCAAGATTGAAGACTCATGAGTATCAAGAATATCAAGATTACCAAGAGTTCAAGATTTCAAGTAATTTATATTTTAATTAGGAATTTTGTTGAAACTCTTAGAAAAGCATTGGCATTTTAAAATCCAATTTATTCATGGAATGGAATCCACTTCGAGCCCATTAAAGGGATGGAACCCTAAGTAGGATGGAACCTACGAAAAATCTAGTGGAACATTGTTTTGTATCCGCTAACTTTTTATTCAAATGATTTTACAAAATTATCTTGTTTTCAAAATGATTTCAAAACCTTCCTTTTAAAAGAATCAAAAACGTCTATCCTGATTTTAAATACTTTTAGCCTCAAAATAATCTTTATTTTCAAAATCAAATTATCCTTAGTTTTAAAACTATCTTTAATATTAATATATTTAACTTTTAATATTTTTACTTAGATTTAAATATAAAATTATAGTAAAATTTTATATATATTATTCCCCATATTTATTTATGTATTTTAACTGTAGTTAAGTATATTTATAATTGTTTGAAATAGTTTTAATATAAGATAAAAGTTATTTTCAAAGAAAAACAAACCACCAAAATTTCCTTTGGGACGTCGACATACTCAATATACCCATGTCGACATAGTGTCAGTTAATTTCAAAATTTAAATTTCAAAAGAAGTGTATATTCGTCATATCTCTTCATGAATGGATAAGGATGTTATTCTTCTATAAATAGGGGTTGTTTTCAACGAATTTTTATTTATATTTTCTGGTTTTCATTTCTCTTCTTCTTCCATATTTATTTATACACATTCCTACCATTACTCTACCGAAATCAACATTGAATCTAACTAGATTATCTCTGGTTTGATTCTCTATCACTATCTCAACAAGATCCGCAGTGCTATTCAGAGTTATAGGCTTCTTTGTAATCAATTAAATGAGAAAAGGTGTGATTGTGGCCTTGGAAATCAATCAAGCGAGAAAAGGTGTGATTGTAGCCTTGGAAATCAATTGGGTGAACTTGTTGCCTGAGAAATCAAGTATCTCTACCCAGAGGATTGTGAATTTGGAGGGTGTGCCTCGTGTCCTTGAAATCGAGGGTGTAATTGTAAAAATTGCTTTTGAAATGAAATCTGTACTTGTGTGTGGGACTGGATGTAGGGTAACTCCGAACCAGTATACAATCCGGTGTGTTCTTTCCTTTACTGCTTTTACTTTATTTATGCATCTGTGTTTGATTTTGTGATCATATCTGTGTCTGAATATTGCATACATTTGTGTTCAAATTAACAAAAACTCAAAAAGATTTAATAATTCCTTAAAACACTATTCACCTCCCTCTAGTGTTTATCCTAGCCTTAAGATCCGTAATCCGCATTTCTCACATTTTGTATCAGAGCAAGGTTTTCAAAGTTCCATAACCTGAATTTTGAAAAGTTTTTCAAAATGGCTACCAACACTGGTACTGTTACTAACACAAGTATTCCTGTCACTAGTTCATTTGTAGAAGGTCAGTCTACTGTCGGACCACCATTTTTTAATGGCAGTAACTATGCATATTGGGCATGTAGGATGAAAATATATTTACAATCTGTAGGGTTAGACCCTTGGAATATCACACAAACTGAATATTCTGAACCCACAACTGATTTTGCACTGTGGACCGCTGGGCAAAAGACTGTTGCATAAAATAATTCTAAAGAAATGAATATTTTGTTTTGTTCACTTGATAGGAATGAATGTAATAGAGTGTCAGTTTGTAAGTCTACATATGAAATCTGGAAAACTTTGCAAGTTACTCACGAAGGAACAAGCAAAGTTAAACAGACCAAAATTTCCATGCTCACAAATCAGTTTCAATTATTTAAAATGAATTCTAATGAGTCTATTTCAGATATGTATAGTAGATTTCAGGATATTGTGCACTCTCTAATATCCTTGGAAAAGGAATTTTTGGGAGAAGGTCAAGTCAGAAAAATTCTAAATTCTCTTACTCCAGAATGGTATCAAAAGACACTTGCGATCGAAGAGGCAAATGACATCAGTGCCTTAAAGATAGAAGAATTAATTGGAAATCTAATGTCGTTTGAAGTCCAAATGATCGGGAGAAGAGAAAGCAAAGCATCTGAAAAGAAATCAATGGCATTTAATGTATTGACTGATGGATCAAACTCAAACAGCGATAATGATGAAGAGATAGCCTTTATGACCAGGAATTTTCAGAAATTTCTGAAATACAAAAAGATGAATAATCTCAAGAGAAACAACTATAACAACTCTGGAAATCAGAATGTAGTGCCAAACAATGTCAAATGTTTCAACTGTGATGAACAGGCCATATCAAAAGAGATTGTTCGTATCCAAATAGGAAAAATCCTCCTATAAACAATGATTCAGCAAAGAAACGGAAGCATTTACTGCTACGCTAGACGACTCGGACTCATCCTCAAGCGATAATGATCATAAGACAGATAATTCAAATTTGTATTTCACGGCAGTTCACGGCTTCGACGAATTCAAAGAAACGGACTCAAAAAAAGGTACTTTAGTACAAGAATAAGGGGGAGTTATATAGTTTGGAGTTATTTTTTGTTGATGACAAAGGGGAAGAAGTATAAAATAGGATAGTTAGGCATAGATTAAGGGGGAGTTATTAGGATAGAAGTAATATTTTATAAACAAAGGTTTTCATCATCAAAAAGGGGAAGATTGTTAGTCTGTTAGATGATGGTTTTGATGACAACAGCCTTAGAATAGGATTATAAAATATAAATACTAACATTATAGCTTAGAAATATATGTATATGCAGGATTTAACCATACAGATACCGAGAATGAAGACTGTACAGTATAAAGATTCAAGACATCAAGATTGAAGACTCATGAGTATCAAGAATATCAAGATTATCAAGAGTTCAAGATTTCAAATAATTTATTTTTTAATTAGGAATTTTGTTAAAACTCCTAGAAAAGCACTGGCATCTTAAAATCCAATTTATTTGTGGAATGAAATCCACTTCAAGCCCGTTAAAGGGATGGAAACCTAAACAGGATGGAACCTGCGAAAAATCTAGTGGAACATTGTTTTGTATCCGCTAACTTTTTATTCAAATGATTTTACAAAATTATCTTGTTTTCAAAATGATTTCAAAACCTTCCTTTTAAAAGAACCAAAAACATCTATCCTGATTTTAAATACTTTTAGCCTCAAAATAATCTTTATTTTCAAAATCAAATTATCCTTAGTTTTAAAACCATCTTTAATAATAATATATTTAACTTTTAATATTTATACTTAGATTTAAATATAAAATTATAGTAAAATTTTATATATATTATTCTCTATATTTATTTATGTATTTTAACTTTAGTTAAGTATATTTATAAAAGTGTAAAATAGTCATAATATAAGATAAAAGTTATTTTCAAAGAAAAACAAACCACCAAAATTTCCTTTGGGATGTCGACATACTCAATATACCCATGTCGACATAGTGTCAGTTAATTTCAAATTTTAAATTTCAAAAGATGTGTCTATTCGTCATATCTCTTCACGAATGGACATGGTTGTTGTTCGTCTATAAATAGGGGTTGTTTTTAATTAATTTTTATTTATATTTTCTGGTTTTCATTTCTCTTCTTCCACATTTCTTTATACACATTCCTACCATTACTCTGTCGAAATCAACATTGAATCTAACTGGATTATCTCTTGTTTGATTCTCTATCACTATCTCAACAAGATCCTCAGTGCTATTCAGAGTTATAGGCTTCTTTGTAATCAATTAAACAAGAAAAGGTGTGATTGTGGCCTTGGAAATCAATCGAGCGCGAAAAGGTGCGATTGTAGCTTTGGAAATCAAATGGGTGAATTTGTTGCCCGGGAAATCAAGTATCTCTACCCTGAGGATTGTGAATCTGGAGGGTGTACCTTGTGGCCTTGAAATCGAGGGTGTAATTGTAAAAATTGCTCTTGAAAGGAAATTTGTACTTATGTGTGGGACTGGATGTAGGGTAACTCCGAACCTATAACGACCCGCCTTTTTGGACAGTTTAAATCGACGATCAAATACACATGCCGATTCCAAACCATTCAAAAGGGCAGATGATTATTGGGGTAAATAAGAAAAGAAAAGAAAGAGAAATAAAGGAAATGAAACAACACAGAATCTCGCAGCGGAACGATAGAATATAATAGTCAAATAAACAGTTCATGAAGCTGTTTACTATACTTTGACAATTATTTATACAACATTTAATCAGATTTATACATATACAACAGAACAAATAAAATAATGCAGCAGACAGCATGATGCAAAGATAATAAAAATAATAGTATACCAAATCTTCGTCTTCATCCTCCAGAATAGATCTTCAAAAATCTGAAAACTCACGACTGACCCGAGCGTAATGAAAAGACAAAACACTCGAGTCAGGACTAAAATATCCTTATGAAAGTTAAATCAATCGTAAATAAATATGTGTGTAACGGCGTTAGAGATGTTTACGGGGTTTGACATCTCATATCCAGTGTCAACGTGCGTGCAATAACTCAAGAGATGTTACGGGATTTTCCATCTCTTAAGGATCCGTCAAACTATCTACTATGTAGTAATGTACGCTAAGTAGATAATGCCTATCAGTAATATAAAGTATCAAAATAGCATTAAGGCGTTACCATAATCCCCCTTAACACATTTTTATAGTGCCATAGTCTATACAGCACCGTAAGCCCCACCGTAAACTGGTGGTTATCAGAGGGTACCCCATAGGTATAACACAAAACATAACGTAGTGGTCACGAATAGGATAATCAGTATGACAAGGTACATGAGGCGATACCAACTAGGATACTAGTAGTTGCGTGATCCGGACTGATGTTGAGCATAGCCAGCAGCTACCCCAACACCGTGAAACAACACTCCCAAATCAAGGGGTGCACCCAAATCGAATCACAAATGTAATAGATATGGTATCGAAGAAGTGTGTCCGCTAGAGATGGCGAACCTCAATGGCCCAACGCGGCTCCTGTTTTAGTCATGTCAGGGGTTATCCAATATCGTTCTCTTTCTTCAATCAACGCGTTCACCAAACCATCCACTTCATTCTGGATCAACACTCCGCGTATAATAGTTATTAAAGTGGTTTTCGGTATGGACAGAGAGTATGTCCATATCCGATCCCGGTCTCTTTAATAACTATGTATTATTACATCGTTGGCTCCTTTACATTTCAAATCGATTCATAATTGATATCAAAATATCATATTCGCTTCAAAAATCAAATCCAGTTCAAATATCATTGTATCTATTCAAATGTAAGATTCCGTTTCAAAAATCATTTTCCACATCAATACCTCATTTCGATTTCAAAATCATTTCGAATTTCAATTTAGGTTGCAACTTCATTTAATCCAATCCGTATTCAAATTCAAGATTTAAACATAAACATTTCACCTTATTAATCAGCTTGAAATTTTTAGAAAATAGTTTAAGTAGTTTAAAAGTAGTTTTAAATAATTAAAATAGTAAAAGATACTTAAAATCTAAAAATGGATTTAAAATAGATAAATTAGTTTAAAATAATTTAAATTGGGTTAAGTAGATTTAAAATAGATTAAAATAATTTAAGTATTCAAAAATGGTTTATATAACTGAGTAATTTGGAAAACAAATAAAACAGCTTCAAACGAACCATTTCAATTATAACTTCCCAATTCAAAACAATTTCGATTTCCCCTCTACCGATTCAATTTCGATTTCGATTCAATCAATGTCAACTTTGACTTCAAATTTATTAAATTTTATATTCACTTTCAATTAATTCCATTTCAATTTATATCGATTTAGTGCTTGATTTTCAAAATATCCATTTATAACACTTAACAAAATTTTCCATCAATATTCAAGTTTAAATCCAAATTTCAAATATGATTCAATTCCAAGCTCGATTTCAAAATATCATTTTTATATCACTTTTACTTGATAATATTCAAAGCTCGAATTAAGGTTCAATCTTTAAAACAAATCAAATTGATTTCTATTTATAACTTTTAAATCAAAACATTTAAATAAATTTCAAATCGACGATTTTAAAAATGATAAATTTAGCCAATCCGGTGTCCGTATATAATTTTCTATCCTATGGCCAAATGATTAGTTATTTCAATTAAATGTCAGGGATGAATATATATCACTTAAACCAAATCACAGTGTCATATGTATGCATAACAGTGTATATATAAGCAAATAAACATCCTGTAACAACCCGCTTGTTTGTCGATTTTTATATTTAAATATTTTATTTAAATATTTTATCGATACTCGGAATTTAGTCCGAAAAGCTACTTTTTTGCATACGGTCGAATTAGGACTCGGGACCACTCCCATTGATTTTAAAATGCCGTTTGTGACCTTTTTGAGTATAAGCTTCGATATGTTTGAAGAAAGTTGATTTTTGCTACTTTTTCACTTAGGGTTTTGATTTGGGCCGAGCCCACTTATGTATTCAGTCCCAACCCCTCTCCTCCTCATTCACTTCCTTTCTATTTTCCTTTTTTACTCAAGCTTTAGCAACAATGGTGGGAGAGATGAGAAATTAAAACTCAAGCCCTAGTTTTATTTTGCAAATCAAGTTCTAGCTCCAAACTAATAGAAGAACCCATTGGTAAGCTTCTCTTCTTCTTCTCCAACTCAATCTCTTATCAATTTCAGAAATTCCTAAACCTAACTTTGGGAATGTTCTTCTTTTAAAGCTTAGAATCAAGCTTCTTGAGTTGGATTTGAAGAGTGGTTGATTCTCCTTTGCTTTCAAGCATCTTCTTCAATCGTTTGGGTTCAAAGGTGAGATTTTTATCTCACATCTATGACTAATTATCTTTGGTTGTTGGGTATGAATTCCTAACACTTCTTCATGTGCATTTGCTCTTGATTTGGATTGGTTTTCTGAATATTCCAATTTTTGGGTTTTTAAGTCAAATTTGTGTGAAAATCCTTATATGGATGTTTGATCGTGCTTTTGGTGATGCATCGAGGAGCATATAGAGCCGGGTTGTCGATTGGCATAAACCCTTAGAGCCAATGTTCGTCCGGTTGCATTTTGGAAGAGTTTGCTCTTCATTTGGATAGGCTGAAAAACAGCCCAGGCAAGATTCAGTCGACTGAAAAGTCTGTTCAGTTGACTGAACCTGGAACCCGAAAGTTTCCAGGCATGATTTAGTCGACTGAATCCTCTGTTCAGTCGATTGAACCTTGAAACAGAAAGTTTCCTGAACCTGAAAAATTTCCAGGTACAGGGTCAGTCGACTGAAAACTCTGTTCAGTCGACTGAACCTGCTGTTTCAGTCCATTTTGCCTTTTCGGATTGAATTTCCAACGTTAATCGATTCGTGTTGATTCCCTTTTGTTATTATCACTTATTATCGACTTTGATGATATTTTCTTCGTGATTTTTGGGAATATCCATTTTGATGGATTCGGTATCGATTTCTTTGGATTTTATTCACGTCTTCGAATGTGAATTTTAGTGATTGATTGTTCTTACAATCTTCTTTGTGATTTGTCACTTTAAAATTTTAAAGGTTTTCTATACTAGTAGTAAATATCAAAACTCTTTCTTCAAATGATTTCAACACTATTTTATTACAAAGCTCGTTTCTTAAAACCGTTTTCCAATCTACTAGTATATACAAACCTTTACCTCGCTCGTGTGAGAAATCTAATTAAACGACTTAGTAAAACAAGTGGTATGAAACGCTTGCATTTACTTCGTCGGTTAATTCTTGGACTCGTTCGATTGAAACTCTTGTGACAATTTTCTAGTGGAGATCTACAATTTGTTCGTAAATATTTAAGTTAAGCTAGTGGTTGTGGGACATGAAGCTAAGCTTATATATTTACTAGCTTACTGTAATTGACACTTCTTGATGATCATGACGATCATTTTTGTGATTTAGACTAGCAATGTGCGATGTCTCTTTGTCTGCGAGGGAGACTAAACCCCATTTTGTGGAGTTTCGACTCAAATTGATGGGGTAGCGCCCCATGGTTTTCGGGCCGTTCGTGTGTCAAAAATTAATGGCTAGCTACCATGAGATAGCGTCTCGTTCGTGTGATACATATGTTGGTGAGTTTTCATGCTCCCGTTCGTGTGATAGGCCTCCCCCCTATTTTGTGTGATTTCTGGATTTCGTGTGTCGAATTCTGGAATTTTCTTCTTCACCTATTTTTGTGATTTCTATTGATATGATTTATCAATTTTTGTGCATAGGTGAATTCGTGTGTCATTGACTGGATTTCTTGAGATGATTTCTAGAATGTGTGCTTCACCAATTTTCATGATTTCCATTGATAAGTTTTATCAATATTTGTGCATTGGTGAATTTGTGTGTCATTGACTTTTGTGATTGACATTGATATAATCGTCAATATTTATGGTTTGGTGAACGAAATAAGGAGTATGACATTTCCTTTGATTCTTGTGTAGATTTGGTGATATTGATTAATCTCTTGTTGATTTTCAATTACTTATATATATCACAGCTTGGCATTGTGATTATTATGTGTTTAGTCATATCTCTTACTCTATATCGTTTCATCTGATATTTATAGTTAGACTGATCCATTTATTATTTTCTTATTAAATAATACTCGGGTCAGACCGAGATGTTACAGGTGCTTCTGCTTGACTTTACATCCGGGATTACCTCCTTGACTTTTGGTTAACTACTTAGATTAGTAGTTTTTGTTGTATACATTTGAGATATAGACTCCATAATGTATACTTATTCTTTTGTGTAGTTCGTGTAACTATTCTTTTGTGATATTGTGGATCTTTTTAGACCACTACTCTGTTGTACACTTCCTAGTGTAATATTCATATCTATTTCCGCCTTTGTGATATGAATTGTCTGTAACTGACTTATGTTATGTTTATTTCTATATTTGTTTCTGAAGATATTATAGCCACTGTGTAGTAGCTTTGAGTTTGTGTCGGTATGTCGGATTTCCCTCTTGATAAAAAAAAAAGAAATGCATGTTATACTATCTGACATATCGATGCTCGTGCAAAGCAATTACACGGATGGTCGCTCCTCAACAGCCTTATTCTCCGTGCTAGTTGACAGCATTCACCGTAATGTTCTTGGCTAGCGTGGGTATAGAGGTGGGGCGTCACAGCTTGGTATCAGAGCCAAACTTCGGAACAATATGGAATATTATAACAATGATCATCGTCCTAAGTCCATCTTAGGAGTCGTGCTTTAGGATTTAATTCGAGTCTTCGTACCGATTCATCCTATTTTCCTTATGATTCCTTGTTTATCTATCAAGATTGCTTGATATTCAATTTGGTGAATAACCTTTTTCTTCTTCTTCTTTATTTCTAAAGGAAGAAAAATGTCTAGACCAGGCCTCCCCAGAGCCGTACCGTCTAGTGCTCCACCCCAAGATGGAGTTTTTATGACTGCTCAACAGCTTCTTGATTTAGTGACGAATGCTCAAGCAGCTGGAGCTAACCCGGAACCTACTCACTCAAAGTCGGAATTTGCATGCTTGTGCAGCGATTACACTAATTTGGGTGGGGAGCCATTCAAAGGTTCCGAAACTATTATTGAAGTACAGGCTTGGCTAAGGTCATGCGATCGAATTTTTTCTCGCATGAATCTTATTGACCTTCACCGAGTTCAGGTGGCCTCTAGCATGCTCTGAGAAAGAGCATTGGACTGGTACGAACTTCTTATTTCTGAGATTAATGAAGGGATCTCACCTGGGAGCAATTCCGGGAATGCTTCGAGTTGAAATTTGTACCAGAAGCAGAGAAAGTGACATTGGCTCGACGATTTATAGACCTTGTTCAAGGTGATTCTTCCGTGACTGATTATGTCGCCTCCTTCGAGTCGCTTTCTAAATACAGGGTTGAATACATCAACACCCCTTTAAAGAAGAACCAGAGGTTCGTCTATGGCTTAAACAAAAATCTCAAGAAGCCATTACTTCTAAAGTTAGAAGTTTCTTTCGACCAACTCGTTGATATCGCTCTTCGTCTTGAAGAGGCGGATAGGGAGAATGATGTTGAAGTGGTGGGTTCCAAGCCAAGCTTCAACAACAACAAGAAAAGGCCTAATAAATTCAAAGGCCCTTATCCCAATAAGAAAGGGAGGCAAGCAACTCCTACTGCAAAGACCTTTTCCTCTACTGAAGGGAAATGCTTTAACTGTGGTTCCAGAGACCATTTTGCAAACAAGTGTTCAAAGCCTCGTACTTGTCGCTATTGTAAAAGCCCGGACCATTTTATGCATGTATGTCTCAAACTTCAAAATAGGAAGGAGGGAAAGCTTAATGTTGCTCAAGCCCCTGGCAACACATCTCGTGGTCAAGGTATATCTCATTCTATCCTTGATGGTATTCTTTTATTTCGTGATCATCCTATTCGAGTTCTTTTTGATACGGGTGCGTCCCATTCTTTTATATCAAAAGAACTTGTTGATACTTTTTCTTTGGATGTTTTGTGTTTAATGACTTCTTTGAGAATTGCGAATCCGGTTGGTGGATCCGCGACAATCAGTTTATTGTGTAAAGAGGTCGAGATTATTTTGTGTGATTTTTCTTTCCGAGCCAATTTGCATGTCATGCGTTATTTAGGCTTTGGAATGATTTTGGGAATGGATTGGCTTAACCGTTATGAAGCTCATATCCTATGTCCTGAGCGGACTATTCAACTTCGACATCCTCAATCTGTTAAGCAGATTTCTATTAATCGTAAAGATTTGGATTCCATCTTGGTTGCATCTTTATATTCTTTAAATCCTCGTGATGACGATAATGATGATGAGGAAGATATACTTTCTCTTATTCACGTTGTTCGTGAATTTTCCGACATATTTGAGCCCGTTTTAGGATTACCGCCTAAGCGAGCGATTGAGTTCAGAATTAATCTTATCCCTGGAGCTCAACCTATTACTCGTCCTCCTTATCGCATGTCCAATAAAGAAAATGAGGAGATGCGTAAACAATTATCTGAATTGGAGAAGAAGCAATTTATTCGCTCTAGTTCCTCGCCTTAGGGAGCTTCAGCTATTTTTGTGAAGAAATCCAATGGTACACTTAGGCTTTGCGTTGACTACCGCAAGCTTAATGATCTTACTATCAAGAATAAATATCCTTTACCTCGGATTGATGATCTATTCGATCAACTTAGTGGTGCTAGAGTCTTCTCACAATTAGACTTGGCTACTGGATTTCATCAGCTTCGTATTGCAGAGGATAGCATTCCTTTGACATCGTTCCGTACTCGTTATGGATCTTATGAATGGCTTGTTATGCCATTTGGTCTAACGAATGCTCTGGCTTATTTCGTTGACCTTATGAATAGAGTTTTCAAAGACTTCCTCGACCAGTTTGTCCTCATCTTTATTGATGATATTCTTGTGTATTCAAAAACCAAGGAGGAGCATGAGAAGCATCTTCGGATTGTGTTGGAAACTCTTAGGAGTAATCGTTTGAAAGCAAAATTTTCTAAATGCCATTTTTGGCAATCTCGTATGAAGTTTCTCGGTCATATTATTTCCGAATCCGGAATTTCCGTGGATCTTTCAAAAATTGAAGCGATTCAAGATTGGAAGAGACCGGAGAGCGTGACGGAGATTCGTAGTTTTCTTGGATTGGCGGGTTATTACCGCCGTTTTATCAAAGACTTTTCTAAAATTGTCGTGCCTCTCACTAGCTTAACGAAGAAAGGTGTTAAATACATTTGGTCGGACAAATGTGAAACTTCTTTTCAGAAATTAAAATAACTTCTTTCTGATGCTCCTATTCTTGTTATTCCCGAGGGGAATCAAGATTTCGTTGTTTATACCGATGTAGTCGCATTGGTTTGGGTGTCGTTCTTATGCAAAAAGAACGTGTTATTGCTTATGCTTCTAGGCAATTAAAGCCTGTTGAGACTAGATATGCCACTCATGATTTAGAGCTCGCGGCTATTGTTTTCGCTCTTCGAATTTGGCGTCATTATTTATTGGGGGAGAAATTTATTCTTTATACCGATCATAAATCCTTGAAGTATTTATTCTCTCAAAAGGAACTTAATTTGCGTCAACAGCGTTGGCTCGAATTTCTTGCACCATATGATCTTGATATTCTTTATACTCCCGGTAAGGGTAATCGTGTCGCTGATGCTCTTAGCCGTAAACAACAAGCTGTTGTTTCTATGATGATATCCGAATGGAACGATCTCGAGATTTTATCCACTTGCGAAATTCGAGACCGTGTTTCCGATTTATGTTCATCTCTTGTTTTATGTAGCCTTGAGGCTCATCCTTCTCTTTTAGACCGCATTCTTGAAGCTCAAAGGCTAGATCCCGAATTGGCTCTTCTTGGCCAAAATATTAAGGATAAAATTGATATTGACGGTTTGAAAGACTTTAATATCGATTCTCGTGGCGGCATTCGGAGATTTGGTAGACTTATCGTGCCAAATATTAGTGATCTTCGTAAAGATATTTTAGAAGATTCACATCGTTCTAAATTTACCATTCATCCCGGTAGTAGTAAAATGTACGTGGATATGAAGCGACTTTATTATTGGGAGGGAATGAAACTTGACATCGCTAGCTTCGTTAAGCGTTGCATGACTTGCCAACTCGTTAAGGCCGAACATCAAAAGCCCGGTGGATTATTGCAACCTTTAGAAATTCCAATTTGGAAGTGGGACCAAATTTCCATGGATTTTATAGATGGCCTTCCCCGTTCTCGTTCGGGTCATGATAGCTTATGGGTTGTAGTTGATAGACTTACAAAATCCGCCCATTTTATTCCCGTTCGGTCTAACCGAACCGTTCCTCTTTTGGCCAAACTCTTTGTTAAAGAAATTGTTAAATTGCATGGATTCCTACTTCTATTGTTAGTGATCGTGATCCATTGTTTACTAGTGGATTTTGGAAGAGTCTTCAAAAAGCTTTGGGAACGAAGCTTAATTTTAGCACCGCTTATCACCCCCAGTCCGATGGACAAACTGAGCGTGTGAATCAAACACTTGAAGATCTTCTTCGTGCTTGTGTGCTTGATTTCGGTGGAAGTTGGGAAGATCATATTTCACTTGTTGAATTTTCCTATAATAATAGCTTCCAATCTAGTATCGGTATGGCACCTTTTGAGGCACTCTATGGAAGGCCATGCCGATCTCCTTCTTGTTGGCTTGAGGCCGGTGAGAAGCTGGTTTTAGGTCCAGATTTGGTTCGGGAATCCACAGAGAAAATTGACCTTATTCGACATATGATGAAAGAAGCCCAGAGTAGACAAAAATCCTATGCCGATAATCTAAGAAGGAGATTAGAATTTTCTGTTGGAGATCTTGTTTTTATTCGTGTTTCACCTATGAAGGGTGTTGTATGTTTCAGTCGATCGGGAAAGTTAGCGCCTCGATATATTGGGCCATTTCCTATCACTGAACGTATTGGTTCCATGGCTTATCGCCTTTCTTTACCGGCTCAGTTTTCTGCCACGCATGACGTGTTTCACGTTTCTCAATTACGGAAATGTCTTCGAGATTCCGATTCTATTCTTGAGCCCGGTGTTGTGGAAGAGATTGAAGTTTCACCTAATTTAACTTATGAGTAGCATCCTGTTCGTATTATTGCTTCGGAAGTCAAACGACTTTGAAATAAAGATGTTCCGCTTGTGAAAGTTCAATGGTCTTCAAATCCTAAGGATTGTTCTTGGGAGTCTAGAGAGTTCATCGAGCGATCACATCCGGACTTACTTTCCCGTGTTCCTTGAGGTGAACTTCTTATTTCAAACTTCTTTTGTGTTGAATATGCTTTTATGGTTGTTACTATATATCTTCTTCTTAAATATTGCGAGGACGCAATTCCTTTAAGGAGGGGAGTCTGTAACAACCCGCATGTTTGTCGATTTTTATATTTAAATATTTTATTTAAATATTTTATCGATACTCAGAATTTAGTCCGAAAAGCTACTTTTTGCATACGATCGAATTAGGACTCGGGACCACTCCCATTGAGTTTAAAATGCCGTTTGCGACCTTTTTGAGTATAAGCTTCGATATGTTTGGAGAAAGTTGATTTTTGCTGTTTTTTCACTTAGGGTTTTGATTTGGGATGAGCCCACTTATGTATTCAGTCCTAACCCCTCTCCTCCTCATTCACTTCCTTTCTATTTTCCTTTTTTACTCAAGCTTTAGCAACAATGGTGGGAGAGATGAGAAATTAAAACTCAAGCCCTAGTTTTCTTTTGCAAATCAAGTTCTAGCTCCAAACTAATAGAAGAACCCATTGGTAAGCTTCTCTTCTTCTTCTCCAACTCAATCTCTTATCAATTTCAGAAATTCCTAAACCTAACTTTGGGAATGTTCTTCTTTTAAAGCTTAGAATCAAGCTTCTTGAGTTGGAATTGAAGAGTGGTTGATTCTCCTTTGCTTTCAAGCATCTTCTTCAATCGTTTGGGTTCAAAGGTGAGATTTTTATCTCACATCTATGACTATAATTATCTTTGGTTGTTGGGTATGAATTCCTAACACTTCTTCATGTGCATTTGAATTGGTTTTCTGAATATTCCAATTTTTGGGTTTTTAAGTCAAATTTGTGTGAAAATCCTTATATGGATGTTTGATCGTGCTTTTGGTGATGCATCGAGGAGCATATAGGGCCGGGTTGTCGATTGACATAAACCCTTAGAGCCAATGTTCGTCCGGTTGCATTTTGGAAGAGTTTGCTCTTCATTTGGATAGGCTGAAAAACAGCCCAGGCAAGATTCAGTCGACTGAAAAGTCTGTTCAGTCGACTGAACCTGCAACCCGAAAGTTTCCAGGCATGATTCAGTCGACTGAACCTGGAAATAGAAAGTTTCCTGAACCTGGAAAATTTCCAGGTGTGATATCCCGGAAATTTGAGGCAATATCAATTTAATAATCTGTGATAAAATTAAATTGATTTAATAATATTTGTTAATAATAACTTGAATTGATTTAATAATCTTCTTTTAAATAAATGATTAACTGATAATTTATCTTTTAAAAGCCAATTAAATTGTGTTCTATTTATAATATATATATATCTGTATATATTGTAAATAAATAACCTTTGTTTAAAGTTGAATAAAATGAAGACATGATTTCTAATTCTAATATTTTGGTAAATTAGGAATTTGATTTTTTATTTTATATTGAATAAATAATAATATGATCTGAAGAATACTCAAGATAAATTTAAATTGTTTAGAAATAAAATTTAGCTTAGAGTTTAAATTTAAATAAAAAGTTTTGTTTTGTTTCATAGCTTGATAAATAAGTGACTTATATTATAGAGAATAGTTCTTTTATAAATTATTTTAATTTAATAATAAGTTATATTTAAACTATATCAATATTGTAATATCTTTGAAAATGGGTTTTACTGTATATATATATATATAGAAGTTGTTATTTTAATATATGTATATTTTTTTGAAAGAAGCTATGATTTGTAAAAGTAATATTAAGTCTTTCAAAAATATTAAATAAAATAATACTTTGTAAATCTCAACATAAGTATTTAATTATTTAAGTTTAAAATAAAGTAACCTAAAAGTAAAATAAATATAAAGGTAAGAACAAATGTAAAGCAAAGAAAATGTATATGTACATAGGTAATACAAACAATAGCTAGGCAGGCAAATGTATATGCTCACATAATGTATAAATTAAAAATCAGGCTTGTACACGTATGATATAGCTGTGAAGGAAATATACAAGATAAGGAATAAACAAAGTAAAATAGTAAAACAAAATAAATAAAAGTCACCAGACAAAATGACTTTGCTGTCTGTAAATAAAGAAGGCAAAACAAAGTTAAGTAAAATATCTTTATGTATGATCAGTATATAGGATAGTTTGTTATGCAAGCTAAAGCAAAGCATGGTAGAAAGCTAAGTAAAATATCTATATATGAAATGATTAAGTTAGCTAATTAGGAAACATAGAGTACATTAACATTTAATGTTCAAATTCTCAGCACAACTCTCGGTCAATTCGTGATATTGTTCAAATCTTTTCAGCCTCCTAAATAAAAGAAATATCTCTGAACAAATATATTTTGTACTAGCTAATACACCTCTCCAGCAAACACTCTTTCATATATCTTCTACTTGTTTTGTTCGTTCATCAAAACAAATGCCTGAAACCCATTTTTTTTTAAGCAAGACTGGAAATCATTTTCAAATAAAAAAAAAAGTAGCATGTGTATTCTTCTTCAATTTAAAGATCATCTGCATGCATTCAAACTTCCAAGCTCTTCAGCATTCAAACATTTCAACATCCCAACATTTCTAAGGATTGCAAGTTTAAAAAGTAAAAGCAATTTCAGATTTTCAAAAATTCAAGACAGTTTTCAATAGAAGGCTCTGTTTTCATTTCAGGTGAGTCACACCTTTCATTTTAAATACTTAAGTATATATATATATATATGTTGCTAAACTTTGATCTGATGAGTATATATCTTGATGATTTTTCTGTGTTTACATGATACTGCATGTATATGTGTTTGACATCCTATAACCACCTCTGTTTTAAAGGATAGCAACATCAAAAATTTAAATGATTGAAGTATGTTTTGTCTGTTGCAAATTCTTCTCTGAAACTTAGTTGCATTGCTATGTGATAAGTATGAGTACTGTATTATGTATCTCTGGGTTCTCTCTGTTTAGTTTCAGGTTTAAGAATCCTCAACAAAATTTCATCTTTGTTCTTAATTAAAGCCTTAACAAGATATAAGTTGGCATAAAGTACTGGTATTAATAGATATTTGAGCTTTATAATCTGTTTAAGTGCAAACAGTAGTATTGGTTACAGGTAAATATCAAACTGCAGTAGGAAACTAAAATTTAGTTAAAACTCAATGAATCTAATTCATGAATTCAAAGTTATAAATCAGATACACATACCATAATATGATTTTTAAAATGAATATCATGTTTTCTAGTCAAGTGTTGTTGGTGCAGTTTGCCTTTGTTCAAAAATTGGATTTTTGGTGATTCTGGGCGTTCTATGCAACTGGAGGAGGTCGGGTTTAGTGAGAAGGTGGAGGAGCTTACCAGGGTGTGGGGAAAATTGCTCGGTGGTGGGTCTGAGCACGGTGGCGTGGGTGGCAATGGGTTGATGTTTATAACCCTAGTTTGTGAAGTGATCGAATTTGTGATCACTGTGGCATCTACGATGCATCGAGCTGCACGAAACTTTGTGGAGTGGTAGATGGGTCGAAGGCGAGTACATGGCCGGAGTTATGGACCATCTGGTGGTCGGGGTTGGCAGAGGGAAGTGATGACAGGTTTGGGTGTGCAGTGTTGTGTTATTTCCAGGTTTTGTGTCTTGCTCTTTTTGATTTTGAAGTTGTGGTGATGGATTTGGGGGTCGTGGTGGAGACTGGTGGTAGTCAGTGGCGTGGTGGAGCATACTTGGGTGGTCGGAGTTGACTGGAGCCACGGTGCACGTGCACCGTGCCCAGTGATGGGTTGGCAATTGTGGTGGTGCAGTTTCTTTTTGGGCTGGGGAAGTACTCGAGTCACACGCGTACGTGACTCGAAGCCAGGGGATAAATGACCCGAAGTAATATTACTTTGGTCTCGGGTTGGTTTTATATGTTACAGGTATTACAAAACTGCCTGTAACTTTAAATTTAACTTAATTTGAAAGCAAATCAAATGGCAAGCTAATCATAACTAAAAGTTAAATCAGTGTGATGTGGGATGCAAGTGAAGTTAAATCCAAATTGAAGTTTGTATTCAAATTTTGTATTTTTGAATTCATTTTTGAAATGACTAAAAGTTACAAGATTTAAATTGGGTTCAGGTTTTAAAACTTGACAAAAACTAAAACCTGGAATATATGATTTAAATACTGTTTTAAATCTTACAGTAAAATTTAGTTTTGAATAATTATTGAAATCTTAAGAATTTAAAAAAATAAATTTGGATTTGAAAAATCATGTTTTTTTTTAAACCAAGTTGTTGAAGGGAAATTTAAATCAATGTTTTTAAATCAAAGGTAAATCAGTTTTAAGAATTTACAAGTTAAAATACAATGTAATCTAAAAGCTAATTCTTAACTAAAGTTAAGATATTTAAAAGCTTATCTTGTATAAGTTTCATATGAAAATAACAAATGTTATTTTCATTTATTTAAAAGATTATAAATTGATTTTAAATTTAGTTAATGTTTTAATAATAATCATTTTGAATCTTAAATTTCAAAATGAAATTTGAATTTAAAATTGAAATGTAATGTTCTAATGTACTTTGATAATAAATCATTTATAAAGAAATAGATTATTCATAGATAATTAAGACCCTGAAGTGATTTAATTAGTAAGTTAATTAAAGAATGACTTATTTAATTAATCTGAAATTAATGATTTAGAGTTATAAATTAATTAAGGAAGTAATTAAAGAAATGTTATTAGTTAATGAAGATAATTAACTAAAGATAATTAATTAATGTATGTCATTAATTAATATAATTAATCATATTAATTAGATAATCTATTAAATGTAATTACTTTATAAAAAGAAATTAAGAAATTAATTACTTATTGTAATTAATTTGATAAAATGATTTATTTAAGTTAATTAATTTAGTTTAATTAATTTAAGAAATCATTTGATATGTGTAATCACTTAGTGTATTCAATGGAGCATAATTACTTGAGGAAGTAATTAATATAATAACTGAATGTAATTAGTGAAAGATGATATGTTAATAAAGTAATTTGGATAATTACTTTTGAAATTAATCAGAGGATTTATTAGTGGAGATAATTAATTATGGGATAATTAATTTATTAATATGAGTAATTAAGAGTAGTTAATTACTGGTTGATATTAATCAAGGTGATTAATAATTGTGTTTAATTAAAGATTAATCTCTTAATGTAATTAATTAAACAAAGTAATTTAATTTAAATATGAATTAGAGATCATTAATTAATGTAATTAATTAAGAATAGTTTAATTAAGAAATAATTAATAATGTGGTGATTAATTAAGGATAATGTAATTAATTGTATTTAATTTTTAAATAAAGTAATTAAATGTTAATTACTATAAATGATTTAGGATAATTAATTTGTAGAATTAATTAAAGACTAATTACTTACTGTAATTAGAAGGTGATTAATTGAAGAAGTTAATCAAGATAGATATCTAGAGGTTGATTAATTAATTTGTTTAAAATTTAATTATAGTTGTATAAGCAAGAGTTGTAGATGAAGTAATTAATTTAATTTACTTTAAATTAATTAGCAATAGAAGTAGTTAATTTAATTCATTTTAAATTAATTACGAAATGGTATGATTATAAATCATTGCTTATGGATGAATGATAGTGATATTTTATTTGATGGTTGTGCATTCAGTTCTGACTTGAATACTGTCTATGTGATATGGATGCTTGATTTAAAGTATGATAATATTTAATTATCTGTTTTGATGATAATATGAGCTATCTGTTTATGATGATGTGATTATCTATTGTGATATTATGAATTATCCATCTATGTGTATATTGATGATATTAAATTAAACTATTAAGACTAAATAGACAACTTGGCCTTAAAAGACACGTTTTGGATTTCGATGAGACCGGGATCGGGTTTTCCGCATTAGGAACATCCGAAAACCACATCGTTTCCAAATTAACGATAGGTCGTGAATCTGAAGTGAAGATGAAGTTCCAGAATGCAAGGGTTATCGTCGTTAACTCTGAGGGTGATTCCAAAATGAGTGTAACGAGATGATGCCTTCGGTTTCGTTCGAACCCGGAACGAACTTGTATGGATTGAATGCTTTCAACACATCGTCAGGTGGGCGATGAGCATTCTAAGAAATGTATTCTATAAAGGTAATCGTAGCCTCAAGCCTCATCAACCGGGAATGGCTAAAACAGGGGAGATGCAGCAAGGTTAGGTGGGTCATGCCCAAGCAGGACAAGGATATTCCCCTGTCTAGATGTCCCTTTATTTTCGGCTTGGTGGGCAGTAGCGACGGCTATCTGCGGGGTTATCTTGTTCGGGACTGTTCAGTAAGGAATGGTTCCGGCCTTGTGTTGCAGGGGATGAAGGGAGTAATCCTCGGTACGGTGATCTAGGCCCCGTACTGTGACGGGCGGTACCCCAGTAGCCCTGCCATTGTATGGAATCCACAATCCAATAAGTGCCAACGGTTTTGATTGTATTACCCACTTTTGTGGCTAGTAGCTGGAATTTAATCATGTAACAATTTCGGCTATTTTCTATTTACTTGAAAACCCTAGACCTATTATAATATCACAGAATTTCCTATCAAATGTTTTGGTTAGCGTAAGGTAAAAACTTTTCCATGTTTATGTGTGGGGAGTCTTACGTGATACCTTTTGTTTCAAAAAGGATTTTTCAAAATTAAGCAACTTTAACCTGTTACTCATACCAGACCCATGTCTGACCCGGAGTTTATTTTTGTTTTTCATAAACTCTCGGGTACCCAAATTTTTACGGGTAGCCAAGGGATTCAGGTTAGCTTTGACGAATACTGGAGGAGCGATGGAGCAGGAGGCTTCAGCGTTGTAGATATACTTATTGTTCCGCTGTGTTGGTATCTTTGAGTTATTTGCTTGTGTTATATTGAGTTGTATTAACTAGACAGGAGTTTATAACTGTCTAGTATATGATGTATTGTCTGTATAACTCTGATTGATGATGTATATCATGTAAATACTTATGTGATTATTATAATTTATTCGTTCCGCTGTGAGATTCTGATGTTGTTGTTCTTTCTTCTCTATCTTTTCTATTTTCTCACCCCTTTCTTCCTTCTTTTTCATGACTATCTGGAATTTTCGGCTTCGAAAATTTTCGGGCCGTCACAGGTGGTATCAGAGCGCTAGGTTGAGTGAATACCTAGGCTCTTAAGTGTTTTCTTTCTTGAGAGAGCGTATTTGTAATTTTGATATATATATTTATTTATTTATTCCTACCTATTGTTGGGTTACCTGTTCGGGTTATCCAATGAGCTGTAAAGGTAGATAGGGTAGTGGTGTGTGTAACACGACTACCAATGGTTGGGGTTTAAATATTTGAGGTTGGGAGTGTAACTGTCGAGACTGTAGACCTAATACCGTCCCGAGTAAGTTTTGAGTGGTGTAAGGATTTCATTGATCTATGAAGGAAATCTGTTAAGATTCGGAGTTCATTTTTGAAGTGTAAGTTTGGATGAGCTAGAGTTAGATCTGTCGGTTGAACAGAAGCAAGTCATGATATCTTGATACATCAAGGTATAGTAGCTGTGTGATGAGACACACTGACTATGGATGTCTCCGAAGATATTTCTTTGGGACAAGTTAAGGAAGTGTATCTGTTCGATGTTGTCGCTGTGTTCAGTTGGGTGTTCCTGTTTGCTTTGGAGTCCGAGTTTCTCGAAGAGCTTTGGATTAGGAGGTCATCTGGCTTAGCAGTTTTTCTTGAGGTAATTTCAGAAGTAGTAGAGTAGTTCCATTTCTTCGATGGATTGGCCATATAAGCATAAGCTATTATGTTTGGTAATGAGAGGGCAGTATTTTGGAATTAGGCTGGATCGATCGCAAAAGTGACTTACGATAGTTTGAGTGTTCTCTTGTGTTTCAGAAATATATTTCTGAAGGACTTCAAGAAGTTAAAGTTTGGTCTGCATCTGAAGATTGAGTTTGGTGTCGACTGGATTTCCCGACTTGGTACCGATGGTTCAACTCAGTAATAGAATGATTTTTGAGTTGGGTGAAGCAGCTCAGATTTTGGAGGAACTTCTGAGTTTTACTTTTGGATTTGTTGAGGTGTGTTGACCAGATTATGCTTGAGTTCATCTTCAGCATTTTCATCTTTTCAGTCAGAGTTGCGCATTGGAAGCATGGTGGCAGCTGTTTAGTTGGGAAGCAATTGGATGTTGCAGTGATTGGATTGGAGGGTTCTACAGGAGATTTCTCAGAATTGAAGGCCAGTTTGGAGCGCTCATGTTCTATCTTTTCTAGATGCGAGAAGTGAGTTCTGTTTTCTAATTTGGAATAGATTTTGTGTTTTGAGTTTTGGTTGATGTTGGAAAGATCATTATGTTTGTTTGTCTTTGGTTCAGTTTGTTTCTAAGGACATCAGCAAGAGTTGAGCTGATCAGTTTGGATGAGGATGCCTAGGATCATCCGAAGGGTTTTATGGATATGAGACGGACGGATTTGGATTCTGAAGTCGGAGATTTGATTTTGGATAAGTGTTTAGTCTTCAGGATTGGATTATCAGTTTGGATAACTGGAATTCATAGTGTTTCACGTATCTCTGAGGGAGTACGTATAAGATCTATCTTGATTTTTAGAACCAGCAGTTCAGGGAGTTTTGATTGTCGATTCAAGCTTGCCTGTAGTTTGATATCCTGTCTTGTTTTGTAGATCTAGATGGGTGAAAGTTCTGTAGCTTAGTAGTATTGTTTGTTTAGATTCTATAGAGCGTGTAACCCGGTATTTATACTTGGGGAAACTCGCGAAAACTCTATCTAGAATTCTGTCTAGATAGTTAAATTTGTTTGATTGGATGAATTGGTTGCTATGGTTGTTAGCATATGATTAATATATGCTTGTGTTTTAAAATTTAATCTTTAACTAAATTATTAAATTACCTTTGTTTTAAATTTCGGGGACGAAATTCTTTTAACGGGGGAAGAATGTGATATCCCGGAAATTTGAGGCAATATCAATTTAATAATCTGTGATAAAATTAAATTGATTTAATAATATTTGTTAATAATAACTTGAATTGATTTAATAATCTTCTTTTAAATAAATGATTAACTGATAATTTATCTTTTAAAAGCCAATTAAATTGTGTTCTATTTATAATATATATATATCTGTATATATTGTAAATAAATAACCTTTGTTTAAAGTTGAATAAAATGAAGACATGATTTCTAATTCTAATATTTTGGTAAATTAGGAATTTGATTTTTTATTTTATATTGAATAAATAATAATATGATCTGAAGAATACTCAAGATAAATTTAAATTGTTTAGAAATAAAATTTAGCTTAGAGTTTAAATTTAAATAAAAAGTTTTGTTTTGTTTCATAGCTTGATAAATAAGTGACTTATATTATAGAGAATAGTTCTTTTATAAATTATTTTAATTTAATAATAAGTTATATTTAAACTATATCAATATTGTAATATCTTTGAAAATGGGTTTTACTGTATATATATATATATAGAAGTTGTTATTTTAATATATGTATATTTTTTTGAAAGAAGCTATGATTTGTAAAAGTAATATTAAGTCTTTCAAAAATATTAAATAAAATAATACTTTGTAAATCTCAACATAAGTATTTAATTATTTAAGTTTAAAATAAAGTAACCTAAAAGTAAAATAAATATAAAGGTAAGAACAAATGTAAAGCAAAGAAAATGTATATGTACATAGGTAATACAAACAATAGCTAGGCAGGCAAATGTATATGCTCACATAATGTATAAATTAAAAATCAGGCTTGTACACGTATGATATAGCTGTGAAGGAAATATACAAGATAAGGAATAAACAAAGTAAAATAGTAAAACAAAATAAATAAAAGTCACCAGACAAAATGACTTTGCTGTCTGTAAATAAAGAAGGCAAAACAAAGTTAAGTAAAATATCTTTATGTATGATCAGTATATAGGATAGTTTGTTATGCAAGCTAAAGCAAAGCATGGTAGAAAGCTAAGTAAAATATCTATATATGAAATGATTAAGTTAGCTAATTAGGAAACATAGAGTACATTAACATTTAATGTTCAAATTCTCAGCACAACTCTCGGTCAATTCGTGATATTGTTCAAATCTTTTCAGCCTCCTAAATAAAAGAAATATCTCTGAACAAATATATTTTGTACTAGCTAATACACCTCTCCAGCAAACACTCTTTCATATATCTTCTACTTGTTTTGTTCGTTCATCAAAACAAATGCCTGAAACCCATTTTTTTTTAAGCAAGACTGGAAATCATTTTCAAATAAAAAAAAAGTAGCATGTGTATTCTTCTTCAATTTAAAGATCATCTGCATGCATTCAAACTTCCAAGCTCTTCAGCATTCAAACATTTCAACATCCCAACATTTCTAAGGATTGCAAGTTTAAAAAGTAAAAGCAATTTCAGATTTTCAAAAATTCAAGACAGTTTTCAATAGAAGGCTCTGTTTTCATTTCAGGTGAGTCACACCTTTCATTTTAAATACTTAAGTATATATATATATATATATGTTGCTAAACTTTGATCTGATGAGTATATATCTTGATGATTTTTCTGTGTTTACATGATACTGCATGTATATGTGTTTGACATCCTATAACCACCTCTGTTTTAAAGGATAGCAACATCAAAAATTTAAATGATTGAAGTATGTTTTGTCTGTTGCAAATTCTTCTCTGAAACTTAGTTGCATTGCTATGTGATAAGTATGAGTACTGTATTATGTATCTCTGGGTTCTCTCTGTTTAGTTTCAGGTTTAAGAATCCTCAACAAAATTTCATCTTTGTTCTTAATTAAAGCCTTAACAAGATATAAGTTGGCATAAAGTACTGGTATTAATAGATATTTGAGCTTTATAATCTGTTTAAGTGCAAACAGTAGTATTGGTTACAGGTAAATATCAAACTGCAGTAGGAAACTAAAATTTAGTTAAAACTCAATGAATCTAATTCATGAATTCAAAGTTATAAATCAGATACACATACCATAATATGATTTTTAAAATGAATATCATGTTTTCTAGTCAAGTGTTGTTGGTGCAGTTTGCCTTTGTTCAAAAATTGGATTTTTGGTGATTCTGGGCGTTCTATGCAACTGGAGGAGGTCGGGTTTAGTGAGAAGGTGGAGGAGCTTACCAGGGTGTGGGGAAAATTGCTCGGTGGTGGGTCTGAGCACGGTGGCGTGGGTGGCAGTGGGTTGATGTTTATAACCCTAGTTTGTGAAGTGATCGAATTTGTGATCACTGTGGCATCTACGGTGCATCGAGCTGCACGAAACTTTGTGGAGTGGTAGATGGGTCGAAGGCGAGTACATGGCCGGAGTTATGGACCATCTGGTGGTCGGGGTTGGCAGAGGGAAGTGATGACAGGTTTGGGTGTGCAGTGTTGTGTTATTTCCAGGTTTTGTGTCTTGCTCTTTTTGATTTTGAAGTTGTGGTGATGGATTTGGGGGTCGTGGTGGAGACTGGTGGTAGTCAGTGGCGTGGTGGAGCATACTTGGGTGGTCGGAGTTGACTGGAGCCACGGTGCACGTGCACCGTGCCCAGTGATGGGTTGGCAATTGTGGTGGTGCAGTTTCTTTTTGGGCCGGGGAAGTACTCGAGTCACACGCGTACGTGACTCGAAGCCAGGGGATAAATGACCCGAAGTAATATTACTTTGGTCTCGGGTTGGTTTTATATGTTACAGGTATTACAAAACTGCCTGTAACTTTAAATTTAACTTAATTTGAAAGCAAATCAAATGGCAAGCTAATCATAACTAAAAGTTAAATCAGTGTGATGTGGGATGCAAGTGAAGTTAAATCCAAATTGAAGTTTGTATTCAAATTTTGTATTTTTGAATTCATTTTTGAAATGACTAAAAGTTACAAGATTTAAATTGGGTTCAGGTTTTAAAACTTGACAAAAACTAAAACCTGGAATATATGATTTAAATACTGTTTTAAATCTTACAGTAAAATTTAGTTTTGAATAATTATTGAAATCTTAAGAATTTAAAAAAATAAATTTGGATTTGAAAAATCATGTTTTTTTTTAAACCAAGTTGTTGAAGGGAAATTTAAATCAATGTTTTTAAATCAAAGGTAAATCAGTTTTAAGAATTTACAAGTTAAAATACAATGTAATCTAAAAGCTAATTCTTAACTAAAGTTAAGATATTTAAAAGCTTATCTTGTATAAGTTTCATATGAAAATAACAAATGTTATTTTCATTTATTTAAAAGATTATAAATTGATTTTAAATTTAGTTAATGTTTTAATAATAATCATTTTGAATCTTAAATTTCAAAATGAAATTTGAATTTAAAATTGAAATGTAATGTTCTAATGTACTTTGATAATAAATCATTTATAAAGAAATAGATTATTCATAGATAATTAAGACCCTGAAGTGATTTAATTAGTAAGTTAATTAAAGAATGACTTATTTAATTAATCTGAAATTAATGATTTAGAGTTATAAATTAATTAAGGAAGTAATTAAAGAAATGTTATTAGTTAATGAAGATAATTAACTAAAGATAATTAATTAATGTATGTCATTAATTAATATAATTAATCAGATTAATTAGATAATCTATTAAATGTAATTACTTTATAAAAAGAAATTAAGAAATTAATTACTTATTGTAATTAATTTGATAAAATGATTTATTTAAGTTAATTAATTTAGTTTAATTAATTTAAGAAATCATTTGATATGTGTAATCACTTAGTGTATTCAATGGAGCATAATTACTTGAGGAAGTAATTAATATAATAACTGAATGTAATTAGTGAAAGATGATATGTTAATAAAGTAATTTGGATAATTACTTTTGAAATTAATCAGAGGATTTATTAGTGGAGATAATTAATTATGGGATAATTAATTTATTAATATGAGTAATTAAGAGTAGTTAATTACTGGTTGATATTAATCAAGGTGATTAATAATTGTGTTTAATTAAAGATTAATCTCTTAATGTAATTAATTAAACAAAGTAATTTAATTTAAATATGAATTAGAGATCATTAATTAATGTAATTAATTAAGAATAGTTTAATTAAGAAATAATTAATAATGTGGTGATTAATTAAGGATAATGTAATTAATTGTATTTAATTTTTAAATAAAGTAATTAAATGTTAATTACTATAAATGATTTAGGATAATTAATTTGTAGAATTAATTAAAGACTAATTACTTACTGTAATTAGAAGGTGATTAATTGAAGAAGTTAATCAAGATAGATATCTAGAGGTTGATTAATTAATTTGTTTAAAATTTAATTAATAGTTGTATAAGCAAGAGTTGTAGATGAAGTAATTAATTTAATTTACTTTAAATTAATTAGCAATAGAAGTAGTTAATTTAATTCATTTTAAATTAATTACGAAATGGTATGATTATAAATCATTGCTTATGGATGAATGATAGTGATATTTTATTTGATGGTTGTGCATTCAGTTCTGACTTGAATACTGTCTATGTGATATGGATGCTTGATTTAAAGTATGATGATATTTAATTATCTGTTTTGATGATAATATGAGCTATCTGTTTATGATGATGTGATTATCTATTGTGATATTATGAATTATCCATCTATGTGTATATTGATGATATTAAATTAAACTATTAAGACTAAATAGACAACTTGGCCTTAAAAGACACGTTTTGGATTTCGATGAGACCGGGATCGGGTTTTCCGCATTAGGAACATCCGAAAACCACATCGTTTCCAAATTAACGATAGGTCGTGAATCTGAAGTGAAGATGAAGTTCCAGAATGCAAGGGTTATCGTCGTTAACTCTGAGGGTGATTCCAAAATGAGTGTAACGAGATGATGCCTTCGGTTTCGTTCGAACCCCGAACGAACTTGTATGGATTGAATGCTTTCAACACATCGTCAGGTGGGCGATGAGCATTCTAAGAAATGTATTCTATAAAGGTAATCGTAGCCTCAAGCCTCATCAACCGGGAATGGCTAAAACAGGGGAGATGCAGCAAGGTTAGGTGGGTCATGCCCAAGCAGGACAAGGATATTCCCCTGTCTAGATGTCCCTTTATTTTCGGCTTGGTGGGCAGTAGCGACGGCTATCTGCGGGGTTATCTTGTTCGGGACTGTTCAGTAAGGAATGGTTCCGGCCTTGTGTTGCAGGGGATGAAGGGAGTAATCCTCGGTACGGTGATCTAGGCCCCGTACTGTGACGGGCGGTACCCCAGTAGCCCTGCCATTGTATGGAATCCACAATCCAATAAGTGCCAACGGTTTTGATTGTATTACCCACTTTTGTGGCTAGTAGCTGGAATTTAATCATGTAACAATTTCGGCTATTTTCTATTTACTTGAAAACCCTAGACCTATTATAATATCACAGAATTTCCTATCAAATGTTTTGGTTAGCGTAAGGTAAAAACTTTTCCATGTTTATGTGTGGGGAGTCTTACGTGATACCTTTTGTTTCAAAAAGGATTTTTCAAAATTAAGCAACTTTAACCTGTTACTCATACCAGACCCATGTCTGACCCGGAGTTTATTTTTGTTTTTCATAAACTCTCGGGTACCCAAATTTTTACGGGTAGCCAAGGGATTCAGGTTAGCTTTGATGAATACTGGAGGAGCGATGGAGCAGGAGGCTTCAGCGTTGTAGATATACTTATTGTTCCGCTGTGTTGGTATCTTTGAGTTATTTGCTGTGTTATATTGAGTTGTATTAACTAGACAGGAGTTTATAACTGTCTAGTATATGATGTATTGTCTGTATAACTCTGATTGATGATGTATATCATGTAAATACTTATGTGATTATTATAATTTATTCATTCCGCTGTGAGATTCTGATGTTGTTGTTCTTTCTTCTCTATCTTTTCTATTTTCTCACCCCTTTCTTCCTTCTTTTTCATGACTATCTGGAATTTTCGGCTTCGAAAATTTTCGGGCCGTCACACCAGGTACAGGGTCAGTCGACTGAAAAGTTTTCAGTCGACTGAACCTGCTGTTTCAGTCCATTTTGCCTTTTTGGATTGAATTTCCAACGTTAATCGATTCGTGTTGATTCCCTTTTGTTATTATCACTTATTATCGACATTGATGATATTTTCTTCGTGATTTTTGGGAATATCCATTTTGATGGATTCGTTATCGATTTCTTTGGATTTTATTCACGTCTTCGAATGTGAATTTTAGTGATTGATTGTTCTTACAATCTTCTTTGTGATTTGTCACTTTAAAATTTTAAAGGTTTTCTATACTAGTAGTAAATATCAAAACTCTTTCTTCAAATGATTTCAACACTATTTTATTACAAAGCTCGTTTCTTAAAACCGTTTTCTAATCTACTAGTATATACAAACCTTTACCTAACTCGTATGAGAAATCTAATTAAACGACTTAGTAAAACAAGTGGTATGAAACGCTTGCGTTTACTTCGTCGGTTAATTCTTGGACTCGTTCAATTGAAACTCTTGTGACAATTTTCTAGTGGAGATCTATAATTTGTTCGTAAATATTTAAGTTAAGCTAGTGGTTATGGGACATGAAGCTAAGCTCATATATTTACTAGCTTACTGTAATTGACACTTCTTGATAATCATGTCGATCATTTTTGTGATTTAGACTAGCAATGTGCGATGTCTCTTTGTCTGCGAGGGAGACTAAACTCTGTTTTGTGGAGTTTCGACTCAAATTGATGGGGTAGCGCCCCATGGTCTTCGGGCCGTTCGTGTGTCAAAAATTAATGGCTAGCTACCATGAGATAGCGTCTCGTTCATGTGATACATATGTTGGTAAGTTTTCATGCTCCCTTTCGTGTGATAGGCCTCCCCCCCTATTTTGTGTGATTTCTGGATTTCGTGTGTCGAATTCTGAAATTTTCTTCTTCACCTATTTTTGTGATTTCTATTGATATGATTTATCAATTTTTGTGCATAGGTGAATTCGTGTGTCATTGACTGGATTTCTTGAGATGATTTCTAGAATTTGTGCTTCACCAATTTTCGTGATTTCCATTGATAAGTTTTATCAATATTTGTGCATTGGTGAATTTGTGTGTCATTGACTTTTGTGATTGACATTGATATAATCGTCAATATTTATGGTTTGGTGAACGAAATAAGGAGTATGACATTTCCTTTGATTCTTGTGTAGATTTGGTGATATTGATTAATCTCTTTTTGATTTTCAATTAATTATATATATCACAGCTTGGCATTGTGATTATTATGTGTTTAGTCATATCTCTTACTCTATATCGTTTCATCTGATATTTATAGTTAGACTGATCCATTTATTATTTTCTTATTAAATAATACTCGGGTCAGACCGAGATGTTACAGGTGCTTCTGCTTGACTTTACATCCGGGATTACCTCCTTGACTTTTGGTTAACTACTTAGATTAGTAGTTTTTGTTGTATACATTTGAGATATAGACTCCATAATGTATACTTATTCTTTTGTGTAGTTCGTGTAACTATTCTTTTGTGATATTGTGGATCTTTTTAGACCACTACTCTGATGTACACTTCCTAGTGTAATATTCATATCTATTTCCGCCTTTGTGATATGAATTGTTTGTAACTGACTTATGTTAGGTTTATTTCTATATTTGTTTCTAAAGATATTATAGCCACTGTGTAGTAGCTTTAAGTTTGTGTCGGTATGTCGGATTTCCCTCTTGATAAAAAAAAAGAAATGCATGTTATACTATTTGACATATCGATGCTCGCGCAAAGCAATTACACGGATGGTCGCTCCTCAACAGCCTTATTCTCCGTGCTAGTTGACAGCATTCACCGTAATGTTCTTGGCTAGCGTGGGTATAGAGGTGGGGCGTCACACATCCAAACATTTAAATATCAACCAATAACATCCATTGAAATACATCATCCAATAGACAATACAATTCATGGCAATTTCATAGTTATCAATGTCAGGTAATTCAATCGCAATTCAATTTTAATTTCAATTTAACTGTCAATTTAATTTTCAACGTTTAATTCAAATGACAATATATATGACAACTAAATTATATCAAACAATGACAAATAAAATTCATAGCACTTCATAATGTCAAATTTAACTAGCATAAAGATATTTAGTACGTTGTGAGCGTTATAAAACACTCACCTTGATTTCAATGTAGTTCCAGCGTTTTATTTCGAATAAAATTAAACGAGCGTTTAATTTTACCCGAAATTCAAACTAGCTCCAAACGATTCCAATCCAGCTCCATAGCGTAGTGCTCGACAAAACGATTGCAACGCAATTCGATTCGTCCGATTCTGACCTCGTACGAACAAGATATGATATTTTAAAGGTTACACGAATTAATATAAATAAAATTTACATTTTATTTTCATTTCTAACCCTATCACAGCCGTCCATTCCTGCAATTCCTGATCGTGGCCGCCCATCACTCATCTCTCCCTCACGTTACTTCCAGGCCATCATGTACGCAAAGCAAAGAACCCATCACGCACGCTAGGGCAAGCCGCCATCGCACCCAGGCCACCAAGAACTCGATCCAAACCCGCCAAACGATGCGCCTCCGTGAGCTCCACCGTCGGCCAGAGACAAGCCGAGCTCGGCCCCACCTACGCGCTACAATTTCCCTTCGAACGTACACCCTTCCCAGCCAAAATTTGGCCTCCACGATGAACGGTTTTATATCGTGGTCGTTGGATCTCTAGATCTCGACGAGCTCGTCGACTTTTCAGTTGGAGGTTTCCCACGAAAGCTCATGGATTTGGAGAAAAATAGAGGGAAAAGCAAGAAAGTTTCGGCCATTGGTTTAATGAAAGTGGCGGCTGAATGTTCAGCTGGTTTAGGGTTTTAGTTTCTTGAGAATGAAAATAATGAAGTGCTTATATAGAAATTCTGACTAACACTATTCATTTCGGATTTTCCGAACTCCGATTTACGCGCGGTGACCGACGTTTTAGGGTTTATCCCGCATTTCGAACACAATGGAACAGGTTTCGGAAGCTAATTCGATCGTATGAGCGAGTTATGAAAATAAACGATCAAATTTAAATTAAACCGATTAAACAAATTCCTATGCGTTTTGGCTCGCCCCGGACAAACGGTAAATCCGATTGACACGAAATTTGAAATCTTACAAAAATATCACGTTACGGATCCGATGAAACTAGTTTCTTCGAAATCCGAGACTGTTTGAAAAATGGCTATTTTAACTCGTCAATTAAATATTAAAATATTCAATTTTCACAAATTTACTTTTAATCCAATTTTAAAAGTTCTATAACCTCATTCTAACTTTAATATGATAAAATAAAATTTTACAAATCATTTTTAATCATATTAAACCCGTTATTCAATTATCCAATAAATTCCAATTTTAAAATCTTATTAACTCTATTATAATCCCGATATAACTTACATTCACTTTGGAAACCAATTTGAATCATATTAAATCAAATTTCAATTATTCACTCTATTTTCATATATTAAATTTCAATATCAAATTAATCATATCAAATTTGGAATTTAGTTATTCAAACATTTGTAATATTAAATTTAGTTAAATTTGATTATTCTTAAATCACTGTCTTTTGAAATATTCAAACGAACTTATAAAATTTAACAAATTCAAATTATAGAACAAACATTTTCATTAAAACAGTTATTTAATTCCCGTTATTCAATTATTCAATAAATTCCAAATATTAAATTTAAACAATTTCACTTATCCAATAATTCATTATCTTTTGAAATATTGAAATTTAACTTATAAGATTCTACTTTTAAAACCACTTCACAATTTAGAACACTATTTTCATTTTACAGTTATTCAATTATTCAATAAGTTTTAAATATTTAATTTAAACGATTTACCTGTTCAATATTCAATATTTGATTTTAAATAGATTTTACTTATCAATCAATTACTCTATTATACCCAATGAATTCAACATTTATTATCCTATTCAACTATTGATTACAAAGGCATTCACTAAGTAACATTTATTTTTCATTACTTGGATAATTATTGTTGCAATTCATTCCAGTTATTATTATTCCAAACGAATTACAATTTATTTTTTCTAACATTAAATCACGAAATCTTATTAAATTAGCTATTTTAATTATCGAAAATTTACGGGTCGTTACACTCTCCCTCACTCAAAACTTTTCGTCCCCGAAAAGGAAAAAGAAGGGAAAGGAACTAAGTATAGAATTCAACATTAAATATATTTTATTCAATGTTACCAACTTATAAAACAATGAAATTCCATTTATAAAGTCATAAATACGCTTCCACTAAGTTACTCCAAACGGCTTTCTAACTTTAAAAGTTAGCTATCAAACAAGTTATAAAAATTTAAAACTCGAAAATTTTCTAACACCCGGATTTACGGAAAATTTCGGCAGAGTCTCCTTTGCGCGGCTCGATCGGAAAAAAAATGACAGTATATATATCACAAATATACATCTCATCAAGTGATGAGGCATCCCGTAGGGAAAAGGTGTAAAAGTACGGTATGTAATCCGAGATATGTACCTTATATATTATTAGCGAGCATGTACGGCTAATATAGCGCGAAAGCGAGCTCCAAATGCGAAGCAAGCGCAATCCGCACCTACTAAACACTCAACAAACCATGAGAAACATGCATATATGAAAATAATATCAATGTACACAATATAGCAACATAACAACTACATGTGCCAACATAGCAAATGCAACAAAACAACAAATGCATCCACCAAATCAATTATCATTCAACTATCATCCGACAAATCCATAACCAATCAATATAAATTCACTTCTCATTAATATTTATTGACTTGGTTTTCAATTTTAATCACAGCTGATTCATTAATGTTGGATTTTACTAACATTCATTCTCAATTCAATTAGTTAACATTCACTAATTTATATTTACATTAGTTCACTTCCAATTTGAATCAAATTAAATTCTATCTAAATTCATTTAACTTCCAATTTGATTTCAATGGTTTATAGCTTTCAATTTCATTAACACTTAATGAATTATATACAATCAACTAACAATCATATAACAACCAAATCATACCCAACATAACCAAATTATTAATTTTGCATTCAATTTGGTTTATCTCTTTCAATTCCAATTGATTCTTAGCCATACCAAATTCTTTTGTTTACATTTACTTCATATTCAGTTTCAGTTAATAACCAATTTATTTGCGGAATATTTTATTAATGCAGAACATTTTATTAATCATCACTTTAATTTATAGTCATTCCATAAAAGTCTAACTTCTTATATATGACTTTTCTTAGTTTATAGTTATCTCAAAAGTTGCAAATTTATCTTCACATATTTGGCATCTCAAATTTCCAATATTAACTTTAATTAAATCTGTAAGCCGTACATATATCATCCGTGAGCAATATCAATCTAATCGCTTATTCGATCACACAATATCTCTTCCAAACTAGTATCGTTCACACGACTCTCTAGTGCGGACTCAGATTTGGTTCCTTGATTGGAAACTGTTACTCTCCTTGCATAGCCATATACTATGATAGAGAATTCCAGAATCAAACCAAAAATCCATATCCAGGGTTCGCCGTCGAGAATCGAGTGGAAAATCCTAACTTGGATCGATATAAATCATCTCGAAATTTTGTGCTCGAATTTGGATCAAATCATTATGCGAATAAAATAATACTCGTACAACTTATGTATCACCTTTCAATAGATTTTTATACAATTTATCTATATTAAATTATTTTATTGACTTTCATTTTATTTACAATTAATTATTCACAATCCATTATTCGGTTAATATATCCATTTCTTTACATAGCATATTCTTCAACATTATCTTTTCTTAAACATCATATCATAGAATTTGCCTACTCAAGTTCATTTTAAACATTCTATATAATTTAATTTAATTCAATTTCATTTTCCAATTGATTCTTAGCTATACCAAATTCTTTTGTTTACTTTTACTTCATATTCATAGTTTCAGTTAATGCAAATTTATTTGTAGAACATTTTATTAATCATCACTTTAATTTATTAATCATCCTATAAAAGTCTAACCTCTCATAAATGACTTTTCTTAGTTTACAGTTATCTTAAAGGTTACAATCCCTTTGCAATTTTATATTTATTTTCTATAACCAATTTACAAAGATATAATATGATTCATTTATCTTCTTTCTTAAGTTCACTTACTTGTTCCATTTATCCATTCATCATTTCATGCTATATTAAAGTATATAACATTTTTATCACAACCAAATTTTCCATTTATATATTTTTTTATTCCTTTTGAGTTTTCCTTACTTGTATATTTCAATTACTTTCAGGTTCTGTTTATCCATACAATATCTCATTACATATCCAAAACATCATTTTAACTTTTTTACATTTGGTAAGTCTTGTTATATGTTATCAGAATGTAATTTTGGTATTATACAAATTTATAGAATTTCATTTTTCTTAATTAGAATGTTCACAAATTTAATTTGTTTAAATCCTCTTTACCTTTCAACTTTAAAGTTTTCTCAAACAATAGCTTAGATATCTTAATCCTCTTATTTTATAAATTCTGGTTATTCACATTTCATTCAAATAATTTGAAAATTATTAATTAACAGAACTTAGAAATTTAAATGCCCGGTTCTTTTCAAATTGTTTGAAATAAACATATACACTTATATCTTTAATATATCAAATCATACCTCTGGAGTTTAAACCAAAACCCATTTACCCAAAATAATTTCGAAGCAAAGCAAAGCTTTTTAGAAGTCTCCCCCACTTTGAGACTCGAAAATGAACGTCGATGATGCTGCGCAGTCATCACTGAAATTATTTTCCAGCGACAGAAGAGAGGAGTACTGAATTCATTCCTTCTTAAAATCCTTTCAAAATATTTCCATAAACAATTTCCAACTAATATTACTATATATTTCTTCGAAACTTTGAGAACCATTTTCCAAAATCTTCGGGTCTTAAATTCAATTTTTTCCAATTTAAATCTATTTTTAATTTTATAAGTCACCTTTATAAAATATTCTTATAGGATTTTACTTTCTTGAAATATTCCACAAGTTGTTTTATCATTGTTTATTTTGTAATAAACCTTATTTATTAAATTACAATACCCAATTAATGATAACAACCAATATTATCATTCCTAACTACCAGGTAAGCTATATAAGTCACAATAATTTCTGAAATTTTTTTTATATACAAAATATAATTAGAGCAAAATTATTTCATTTACCCAATTAAAAACAATACTATGTCGAATTGTTTTGTTTAAGTGTTTAGAGATCCCTATCAATGACGCTAATTACTCGTATTGACCAGAATCCATAAGCCACTCAACAAATCAATCGACACAATATAAAACATTTTATATCACTAACAAATACGCTCTCTCATATGTATACACTCAACGACTCATCATAGGGTATTACTACCCTATTTATAAAGAGTCAGACCCCACAAAGCTAAGGTTATCTCTAAACCAAAGCTCTGATACCAACTGTAACGACCCGCCTTTTTGGACAGTTTAAACCGACGATCAAATACACATGCCGATTCCAAACCATTCAAAAGGGCAGATGGTTATTGGGGTAAATAAGAAAAGAAAAGAAAGAGAAATAAAGGAAATGAAACAACACAGAATCTCGCAGCGGAACGATAAAATATAATAGTCAAATAAACAGTTCATGAAGCTGTTTACTATACTTTGACAATTATTTATACAACATTTATCAGAGTTATACATATACAACAGAACAAATAAAATAATGCAGCAGACAGCATGATGCAAAGATAATAAAAATAATAGTATACCAAATCTTCGTCTTCATCCTCCAGAATAGATCTTCAAAAATCTGAAAACTCACGACTGACCCGAGCGTAATGAAAAGACAAAACACTCGAGTCGGGACTAAAATATCCTTATGAAAGTTAAATCAATCGTAAATAAATATGTGTGTAACGGCGTTAGAGATGTTTACGGGGTTTGACATCTCATATCCAGTGTCAACGTGCATGCAATAACTTAAGAGATGTTACGGGATTTTCCATCTCTTAAGGATCCGTTAAACTATCTACTATGTAGTAATGTACGCTAAGTAGATAATGCCTATCAGTAATATAAAGTATCAAAATAGCGTTAAGGCGTTACCATAATCCCCCTTAACACATTTTTATAATGTCATAGTCTATACAGCACCGTAAGCCCCACCGTAAACTGGTGGTTATCAGAGGGTACCCCATAGGTATAACACAAAACATAACGTAGTGGTCGCGAATAGGATAATCAGTATGACAAGGTACATGAGGCGATACCAACTAGGATACTAGTAGTTGCGTGATCCGGACTGATGTTGAGCATAGCCAGCAGCTACCCCAACACCGCGAAACAACACTCCCAAATCAAGGGGTGCACCCAAATCGAATCACAAATGTAATAGATATGGTATCGAAGAAGTGTATCCGCTAGAGATGGAGAACCTCAATGGCCCGGCGTGGCTCCTGTTTTAGTCATGTCAGGGGTCATCCAATATCGTCCTCTTTTTTCAATCAACGCGTTCACCAAACCATCCACTTCATTCTGGATCAACACTCCGCGTATAATAGTTATTAAAGTGGTTCTCGGTATCGACAGAGAGTATGTCCATATCCGATCCCGGTCTCTTTAATAACTAGGTATTATTACACCATTGGCTCCTTTACATTTCAAATCGATTCATAATTGATATCAAAATATCATATTCGCTTCAAAAATCAAATCCAGTTCAAATATCATCGTATCTATTCAAATGTAAGATTACGTTTCAAAAATCATTTTCCGCATCAATACCTCATTTTGATTTCAAAATCATTTCGAATTTCAATTTAGGTTGCAACTTCATTTAATCCAATCCGTATTCAAATCCAAGATTTAAACATAAACATTTCACCTTATTAATCAGCTTGAAATTTTTAGAAAATAGTTTAAGTAGTTTAAAAGTAGTTTTAAATAATTAAAATAGTAAAAGATACTTAAAATCTAAAAATGGATTTAAAACAGATAAATTAGTTTAAAATAATTTAAATTGGGTTAAGTAGATTTAAAATAGATTAAAATAATTCAAGTATTCAAAAATGGTTTATATAACTGAGTAATTTGGAAAACAAATAAAACAGCTTCAAACGAACCATTTCAATTATAACTTCCCAATTCAAAACAATTTCGATTTCCCCTCTACCGATTCGATTTCGATTTCGATTCAATCAATGTCAACTTTGACTTCAAATTTATTAAATTTTATATTCACTTTCAATTAATTCCATTTCAATTTATATCGATTTAGTGCTTGATTTTCAAAATATCCATTTATAACACTTAACCAAAATTTCCATCAATATTCAAGTTTAAATCCAAACTTCAAATATGATTCAATTCCAAGCTCGATTTCAAAATATCATTTTTATATCACTTTTACTTGATAATATTCAAAGCTTGAATTAAGGTTCAATCTTTAAAAGAAATCAAATTGATTTCTATTTATAACTTTTAAATCAAAACATTTAAATAAATTTCAAATCGACGATTTTAAAAATTATAAATTTAGCCAATCCGGTGTCCGTATATAATTTTCTATCCTATGGCCAAGTGATTAGTTATTTCAATTAAATGTCAGGGATGAATATGTATCACTTAAACCAAATCACAGTGTCATCTGTATGCATAACAGTGTATATATAAGCAAATAAACATCCAAACATTTAAATATCAACCAATAACATCCATCGAAATACATCATCCAATAGACAATACAATTCATGGCAATTTCATAGTTATCAATGTCAGGTAATTCAATCGCAATTCAATTTTTATTTCAATTTAACTGTCAATTTAATTTTCAACGGTTAATTCAAATGACAATATATATGACAACTAAATTTTATCAAACAACGACAAATAAAATTCATAACACTTCATAATGTCAAATTTAACTAGCATAAAGATATTTAGTACGTTGTGAGCGTTATAAAACACTCACCTTGATTTCAATGTAGTTCCAGCTTTTTATTTCGAATAAAATTAAACGAGCATTTAATTTTACCCGAAATTCAAACTAGCTCCAAACGATTCCAATCCAGCTCCATAGCGTAGTGCTCGACAAAATGATTGCAACGCAATTCGTTTCGTCCGATTCCGACCTCGTACGAACAAGATATGATATTTTAAATGTTACACGAATTAATATAAATAAAATTTACATTTTATTTTCATTTCTAACCCTATCACAGCCGTCCATTCCTGCAATTCCTGATCGTGGCCGCCCATCACTCATCTCTCCCTCACGTTACTTCCAGGCCATCACGTACGCAAAGCAAAGAACCCATCACGCACGCTAGGGCAAGCCGCCGATCGCACCCAGGCCACCAAGAACTCGATCCAAACACGCCAAACGATGCGCCTCTGTGAGCTCCACCGTCGGCCAGAGACAAACCGAGCTCGGCCCCACCTACGCGCTGCAATTTCCCTTCAAACGTACACCCTTCCCAGCCAAAATTTGGCCTCCACGATGAATGGTTTTAGATCGTGGCCGTTGGATCTCTAGATCTCGACGAGCTCGTCGACTTTTCAGTTGGAGGTTTCCCACGAAAGCTCGTGGATTTGGAGAAAAATCGAGGGAAAAGCAAGAAAGTTTCGGCCATTGGTTTAATGAAAGTGGCGGCTGAACGTTCAGCTAGGTTAGGGTTTTAGTTTCATGAGAATGAAAATAATGAAGTGCTTATATAGAAATTCTGACGAACACTATTCATTTCGGACTTTCCGAACTCCGATTTACGCGTGGTGACCGGCGTTTCTAGGGTTTAACCCGCGTTCCGAACACAATGGAACAGGTTTCGGAAGCTAATTCAATCGTATGAGCAAGTTACGGAAATAAACGATCAAATTTAAATTAAACCGAATAAACAAATTCCTATGCGTTTTGGCTCGCCCCGGACAAAAATCCGATTGACACGAAATTTGAAATCTTACAAAAATATCACGTTATGGATCCGATGAAACTGGTTTCGTCGAAATCCGAGACTGTTTGAAAAATGGCTATTTTAACTCGTCAATTAAATATTAAAATATTCAATTCTCACAAATTTACTTTTAATTCGATTTTAAAAGTTCTATAACCTCATTCTAACTTTAATATGATAAAATAAAATTTTACAAATCATTTTTAATCATATTAAACCCGTTATTCAATTATCCAATAAATTTCAGTTTTAAAATCTTATTAACTCTATTATAATCCCGATGTAACTTACATTCACTTTGGAAACCAATTTGAATCATATTAAATCAAATTTCAATTATTCACTCTATTTTCATATATTAAATTTCAATATCAAATTAATCATATTAAATTCGGAATTTAGTTATTCAAACATTTGTAATATTAAATTTAGTTAAATTTGATTATTCTTAAATCACTATCTTTTGAAATATTCAAACGAACTTATAAAATTTAACAAATTCAAATTATCGAACAAACATTTTCATTAAAACAGTTATTCAATACCCGTTATTCAATTATTCAATAAATTCCAAATATTAAATTTAAACAATTTCGCTTATCCAATAATTCATTATCTTTTGAAATATTGAAATTTAACTTATAAGATTCTACTTTTAAAACCAATTCACAATTTAGAACACTATTTTCATTTTACAGTTATTCAATTATTCAATAAGTTTTAAATATTTAATTTAAACAATTTACCTGTTCAATATTCAATATTTGATTTTAAATAGATTTTACTTATCAATCAATTACTCTATTATACCCAATGAATTCAACATTTATTATCCTATTCAACTATTGATTGCAAAGGCATTCACTAAGTAGCATTTATTTTTCATTACTTGGATAATTATTGTTGCAATTCATTCCAGTTATTATTATTCCAAACGAATTACAAATTTTTTTTTTCCAACATTAAATAGCGAAATCTTATTAAATTAGCTATTTTAATTATCGAAAATTTACGGGTCGTTACAGAACCAGTATAAAATCCGGTGTGTTTTTTTCTTTACTACTTTTACTTTATTTATGCATCTGTGTTTGATTCTATGATCATATCTGTGTCTGAATATTGCATACATTTGTGTTCAAATTAACAAAAACTTAAAAAGATTTAATAATTCCTTAAAACACTATTCACCCCCCACCTTTAGTGTTTATCCTAGCCTTAAGATCCGTAATCCGCATTTTTCAAACGTCATATATCATATGCAGTCTTGCAGAGCATGACACGTGAAAACTCATTTTTGTTAAGTGAAAAAAATAATACATTCATAGCTTTGACATTTTTAGATGTCTTTGCCTTTTATGCATCAGTCCATGTGTTAATATCAGTGTCAGGTGCTTCGTATTTGTTTTGAGTTGCAGCCATATTTCTAAGCTATTGGCTTCCATAAAAATTCGTATATGTGTTAACCAATAAGCATAATTAGAATCGATAAACAGTGGAGGACGAGCAAGTGATTGACCTTCTTGAAATGTGCTTTGCATTTTAATGATTTTTCAATTACGTGTTATTGTAGATTGAAATGACATTGCTCTGATATCAAATGAAAGCCTATATGATCTTTACAAATAATGCAACTTATATGTATACTAGTGAATGTATATTACTAACTATATTAAGCAGAGAACAATAACTAAATATAAATAAGATAAATAATAAAAATGATCACACCAGATATTTTATACCGGTTCGAACCTTCCGTTCTACATCCAATCCCGAAGCCCCCCTCGGTATTTCCTTCAACCTATTAACCCTCGCTTCGCCAAGAGAAATAGGCTAATACAAAAGTATATCTTGACAATCTTGTGTTCCAAATAACATGGATTTTGACTGATAGTACAATACTTCCTATGATCTTCTTTGAGTGTGTGAATGTGAATGCTTTGAGTTATAGAAAGTGGTTTAACCAAAATTATATTTTGGTTATGATAGATTGAGAGTATGTAAGTAATGTATGCACAAGAGAGTAATAAGAAATCCAGAGAGAATAGTTTCAATTAATTCAATTCAATTAGTTTCTAAATCTCAATCATGGTAGTACTTATAGATTTATAGAGATACAGATGAAGAGTTGTTACTGTTAGATAAGGTCGATTTATTTTAATGGCTGCAATATTTCGATGAAGAGTTTATTTCTATTCGTTTAGAGGTGTCTATTCATAGTTTTATAGTTTTTCAAAGGACATACACTTGTGGGAAAACCTCATACGTCTGTGGCTTCAGGAAATAATTTCCCAAATATTGTCACAGATGTCTGTGATTTTTCCTAAGACATTTGTGAATTTAAATGCAGTTTTTAATTTATGTTTAGTGCGTATGAAACCATGGGTGATCGTGTATGCATATACACTCAAGGAGACCTTACAATGTTTTATCTAAGACTCTTTATACACTAGAATAACCTTACTAACCATAATGTGGTTGATAGATAATTGTTTGTCTTCGAGTCCCAATATCTTCGAGCATGATGTCTTCTCGTAGTATATACATGTTATCTTGATAAGATGTATATAATATATATGCCTATATAGTTGTCACTGAAACATTAATGGAGGCTAATACAAAAGTATATCTTGATAATCTTGTGTTTCAAATAATGCGGATTTGACTGATAGTACAATACTTCCTATGATCTCCTTTGAGTATGTGAATGTGTATGCTTTGACTTGTAGGAAGTGGTTTAATCCAAATTATATTTTGGTTTTATAGATTGAGAGTATGTATATACACAAAAAAGTAATAAGAAATCAAGATTGACTAGTTTCAATTAATTCGATCCAGTTAATTTCTAGATCTCAACCATGGTAGTATTTATAGATTTAAAGAGATGCAGATGAATGGTTGTTACCATTAGCTAAGGTCTATTCATTTTAATGGCTGCAACCTTTCGATTTATGTTTAGTGTATATGAAATCATGTATGATCGTGTGTGCATATGTACTCAAGTAGACCTTACAACGTTTTATCTAAGACTCTTTATACACTAGAATAGTCTTACTAATAATAGTTTAGTCGATGGATCTTTATTTGTCTTCGAGTCCCAATATCTTCGAACTTCATGTCTTCTCGTAGTATATACCTATTATCTTGACAAGGTGTATATAATATATATGATTGTATAGTTGTTGTTATTGAAACATTGAATGGAGGTTTAAACAGAAGTAACATCTACTTACTAACATCATTTAGATCTGTACACCTTATTTTGTTACTAAAATATTTTGACATGTGCATAGAAATCCACCAAAACGCAACATATTTATATACATAAAAATCCACCAATATATAAGCCTAGTTCAAGATTTCCCGTTCCTTAAATGGCATACATGGTCACATATGTTATGTTGGAAATTAGAAATTTTGTTTATTCAATGCAAAGTTGTTCAGTTTGACTATGTGTTCATAGCAATAGTGTAGATTAAAAATAAAGGACGGAAGTTTAAATGATAGGAAATATGTAAGAAAATATGAACATATATATAGCAATAACTTTTCCAGTGTAACTACCATTAAGGTGACAGAAACTTTCCAGCTATTCTCACCAAGCAATCATAAGGAATCAACTTCTATCATTCCAATCCATATCCCTAACATCGGAAAAAATCATATATATAATAGGCAAACTTCAAATTATAGAGGGCATGGTGTGACAATGTATACTAGAACTAAGTAACAATGCAGAAACCATTTTCCAATGAGTTCAAACACTCACTTAACCCCAGTGCTAAATAGAAGTATATGAATCACTAACATGGGCGAGTATTCCTTTTGCTATTTTGTAGACATGCTCTTCGGGAACTATTACACCTACGTTGCTTACCGTCGGCCTGAAAAGAATTTTCACCACTGCATCATCACGATACTCTTAATCATCATACACTCTGTCTGAAATTGAATGCAATTCTAGTTAGAAAAACAAAACAGGCTATGGTTGAAAATTACACTTGTACATATAACTAACCAAGATGTAAAAGATATTCACTAAGGGGTGTTTTACAAATTGATTCATAAAGTACTATAAAATAAAAAAATTATTTCATCGACTTCAATCAGAATATGAGAAGGTGGGACAAAATAACTATTGGTAGTAGTTACGTAGCATTAGTTGATTGGAGATCAATAAAATATGAGAACAAAAAGTAGGCAGAACAAAATGTAGGCAAAGCTTGTGAATGGAAGATGTGAGACTTCCAAATTCAGTAGAATGAAAATTGACTAAACATATTACAAATTGTGGAAATAGTACCGGAATCATGTCACATGCATCTTCACATCTAACTTCGCATGTACCAAACCTTTATGAAACTATGAAATACGAGTGTTACGGCACGTACTTCGTCCGTGAATTGTTTTTTTTTTATAAATTGTATATGTTTAAATCAGTCAAAAATGATTTTTTATTTTCAAGTGATATTAATATTTGTATTTTTGTAAAGAAGTATTTTGAATTTGTAAAGGAATATTAATTTTAGACCTTATTTTTAGAAGCGTTTTGAATTTGTAAAGCATGTTTAATTGTTAGATCCTACTTTTAGGAGCGTTTGAATTTCTATAAGAAGTTTAATATTTAATCCTATTTTTAATTGATTAAGATCTGATAATATATAGAGAGATGTTTTTGGTAGTTCACGTTGATATCAAAAAAATGTGACATCAAAACTACTACAACTATTATTAAAGATGTAATATGAAATAAATCTGAAAGGATTTCATTGAATCTCATGTTCCTCCTACTTTAAAACCATTGTAGCAGAGTAAAAAAAAATAGTGGCAGTAAAATCATAAATTGAACCTAAAGTTCTCGTGTAAATATAAGTAAATATCTAATCTAAAAACAATTTATTTAACCAAAAATAATATATGAAATCACCGCCTTTTCTACTACCGTGGTAGAAAATTAAAACCGTACAACAAACTAGAAAACAATAGTAGCCAAATTGCTAATAAAAAGCATAAGGTAATGTAAAACTAAATATCAGAACATCAACAGCCACCAAATCATTAGCAGCAACCAAGTTATTAACCGAGTAATGAGTTAGAAAATATCGAAAGATCAGGAAGTAGGCCGGTTAAAAATGGGTTAAACAACCGACGGTAGATCTGTATGTTGATAAATCCGATGGTGGGAGGAAGGTTGGTCCAATATTTTGCAGCGTAGAGAATTGGTATACAATTTATTCAGAAAAAGACTGCAGCGGATGGATAAATGGAGGTTGAACGGTTCATCAATGTGCAGAGGAAATAGATACCAATGAAAAATGATAGGAAAATTGTCGATTGAGAAATGTACATGTGAGAAGAGAAAGTAGATATGTAACGTTTGAGTTTAAAGTTGTATACGAAATTGAAGGGGGCTTCTGAGCTATAGAAACCAAACTAAGTAATAATAGTATAGTGTATATAATAGTTAAATAGTTAGCGGTCACATTTTAGGATTGGAGTTAACTTTTAGTCCACATTTTCAATTAGATTAACAGTGTGAAAAAGGCATGAAATGTAGGGTTTACAAGACATTACATGCATATGATAGGTTGGAGATGCTATGATGTTAGAAGGAATTCCTTTACAAGAATAGGTTTTAGTAAAAAATTCCGTAAATTTTCCATGCCGTTTTCCGTCGTAGATATCAGTCCACTCAATTGGGCCAAGCCCATAAAAATACCATTGAATTCTCCTCCAGCTTGCTCACGTCATCCAATAAAATACCCAACCCTAATTATTCCGTTCGGTACCAGGTTAAACCTAATCCTAATTATTTCTCTTGAATTATCTTGCTCGCTCTCAATAAAATCCCTAACCTTGTAGCTGCGCTCACGTTCTACGGTTAGGATCTTCTTTTTTCAGGTGACTGCTTATCTCATTTTTTAGTAGCATTTTGATTTATTTTTTGTCCGAGATCTGTTGTAATATGGTATTTCATATGGATTTTAAGTTTGATATGGGTTTAAAGTCGTGCCTATTCATATGGATTTAGGATTGTTATTTCTTACTCTGTTAATATAATAGTGAAAACCTTATTAATGATTGTTTTTCCGCTAATTTATAAATATTATGTATGAGCTGATGACACTCTTAACAATTGCTATCAGCATTAACCCAATCTGTAGAGAGTTGACAAAAACTGGACACCAAACATTCGAGCTGGAATATTACATTTCTGTTAAGCGATAAGCTTTCCCATTCATCTAAATTTGAAGCTATAAGGTTGGTACCTGCATAATTTTTCTTTGCATGTTTTTTCATCAAAGTGGTTGAACTTGAGGTATGTCAATGTGGAGAAAACCCAAAAAAAGGGAAAAAAATTGTGTTAGATAGGTCTTTGGATGTCTGGTGAAATAAAAAATTAAGTGTGTGTTGTTTGGGGAGGGGGTGGATGGGGTGGGGACCTAATTTCAACCTCTTGTTTTTATTTAAATAATAATATGATGTGGTAAGAGAGAAATAATAAATATTTAATTGTAACCAGTGATTGAAATTAGAATGTAAAAAGAGCGCTACAAAAAAGAAAATATGAGGAAGGTTCACTGACACGTCTTTATGTAGCACTCTTTAGCATTTTTTATTTTAACCATTTGTTTCTATTTAGATGATAATATGATGTGACAATATACAGAAATGTCGAATGTTTAAATGAAACTATTGGTTGAAATTAGAAGGCAAAAGTGGTGCTGCAAAGGAGGGGTGTCATCAAGACTTTCGAATGTCAAATTATGAGAGTAAAAGGTTTCATTTTACCAACATAAGACCGCTTTTTATTAAGAGAATATTTTTGGCAAATGTTTATGGGTGACAAAAATTGCTTACATGTTACTTTTGCAATAAGGTGATAGGTCACAAACAACAAGTATTTGCTTATGATATCGCTCAAAATTTACAATTAAAGTTTTGTTACAACTGCAATTTTATGTCCAAACACTTTTACCCCTTTGCTATCTACTTAAAAGCAATTTAAAATTACTATTCAAAACTCTTTTTAAGTAGGTTTAAAATATGTTGTTGTTAAAGGGGCTCTACGAGCTAATTTGACAAGCATAAATGCTATCGTTTCCTCTATCTGAGCTTTTAGTCTTTGCTACACATGGTAGAAAAAATAACTCGTAGTACTGACTTGTACCAAAACTTCCGTAAAGCTTTATAACTTTTGTCATGTTATAGCCAAAAGCTTTTAATGTTAATTTATGACCTGTTTTATAACTTTTGTCATGTTAATTTTACTTTAGGTAAATGAATGATGGATTTGTTGTGATTGCTTGAAGTGATTCACTCCTTTCGCTACATGAAAATGAATTTTGGTGAATTATGACACAAATGTTTTCATGTTTGATTACTCTTCAATAGAGTCACTTCAGATGAAACAATTTTAATGGAATTTCTTCTAGTCCGTTTTTGTTTTCTGCTGCCTGTCTTTATTTCTTTCTCTATCCCAGTGGATTCTTTTCCTCAAACTAGTTCTTTGAACAGGCCTCCCAAAAGTAAAGAAGATAGTTTGGTGCTCTCATAATATAATCTCGCACCTAAAGCATTGTTCCACCAGTAATATTCAGGGTTGACTATTAAATTCATGTCAGAAAATAATAGCAAGAAGCAGGGAAATGGACAATCTAAACGTCTTCCTAGGAAGCGCTTCTACAGAGCAAGAGCTCATAGTAATCCTCTTAGCGACTCTCATTTCCCTATTCCTATAAGTCCTGAAGATGTTGATTACTCTCAACATTTTCCTCATTTTTATCCAAGTGGTACTAAAAATGATTCTGATAAAGGTAAGGCACTTCCAAAAATAAAATTTGCTGATATTGGATGTGGATTTGGTGGTTTGCTGGTTGGTTTATCTACTCTTTTCCCAGACACACTAATGATAGGGATGGAGCTCAGAGATAAGGTAATCATTTATTAACAATTTACAATGATTCGCTACAAGTCTATAACAAGTGAATGTTTTGTGCTGGTCTTTTACGATAAAGTTTGATAAAGTTGGCTGATGTAGAGTTGATATCCGGATCTTGTGATTTGCATAGTTGATCATTTAACAGTATCTGTAGAAATAGAGTTCTACTTTTGAATAATTTGAGCCTGTATAGAGATTTTACATGTTTTATATTTTGTAAGAAACACTAAAAAAAACCTGTTTTGCATCCACAAAAGATACATGAAATATTTTGTTATAATTATACGCTCAAATGCTATGTTTTTGTTTATAAATATCATATGCAGGTGACAGAATATGTTAAAGAAAGAATACTGGCATTAAGGGCCACTAACCCAGGTCAATACGAAAACATATCGGTTGTTCGCACAAATTCAATGAAATACCTACCCAACTATTTTGGAAAAGCACAACTATCGAAAATGTTCTTCCTATTCCCGGATCCTCATTTCAAAGAAAAGAATCATAGACGTAGAGTTATCAGTATACAGCTGCTGGATGAATATGCATACACACTTGAAGTTGGTGGTATTATATATACAGTTACCGACGTTGAAGAACTGGGAGTTTGGATGAGATCCTGCATGGAGGAGCATCCTCTTTTTGAAGCTGTTTCGGCTGAAGAGTTGGAAGTGGACCCGGTCGTGAAGCTGTTGACTTGTGCTACTGAAGAAGGTCAAAAGGTTGCTAGAAATGAAGGGGAGACTTTCATGGCTGTTTTCAGACGTGTAGCAGTGGTCGAAGATTGATCTGCTTACTGCTTGAATTTATTCATAGAAAACAAGACTTCGGTGTAGTACTACATGTTTTAGCTGGATAAGTTCTTACTTTTTGAGTATTGTTTGACTATGATTATTTATTTGACAAATATTATCGATGCTGTTATATCTTATACTTGAGTAACTTGTAGTTGGATCTGCAAGGACATTGTTAAACCACATTGATAATAAACGAAGATAGTTACCAAGATTGAGAGACATGTAGAAAAACATTGAAATGTTTGGATGATAAATTGTAATTTTTGTAAAACTTGGTTGCACAAGTTTAAGTATTGCTGAATAATCAATTTCTAATTAAATTAATGCATATCATGTATGTTGTATATATTAATATTGTTAAAAATGATATTTATATTTTAATTATTGTTAAAAACAAAATTTTATTATGCAATATATGATAAACTTAGCAAGATGGATCGATCTGGCTATGCCTCTGATTCTTCAATATCTACCATATGTTCCGATTTAAATAATACGATTTTCTGCCTTTTCACTGGTTATGTTATTTAATTCAGAATGCGTGGTGAACATTAAGGAGGAAGTGTGATGTAGTTAATCCTTGCTATAACACTACTTTTATACATGCAAAAATAAATAAAAGGAGACGAGATGACCAACATTGGAATCGAGCCTAAATATTGAAGGCAAAAAGGTTAGTTGTATATTTTAGTTATTTTAGATACTCTTTGTACAATCTCTTCTATGACGATTTCACACACACATACCGCTTTGAAAATTTTGTCTTCATAAAAGTTATTTTACATTTTACAGAAATTAATATCTTCAAAAGCAATTTAAATTTAAATAAAAGGTAGAAATAAAACTGTATTTCAGCCATCTGAAATTTTATTTCAGATGAAATACATGTTTTTCTTATACTTGTTTGTTTATATCTTTCTCTATATATTTTCAGCGAGTTGAATTTTAAAATTAATCAGATTACCTGAACGAACTGAAGTGTCTCTTCGTAGAAATCTAAATTCTGGACCATCTTCTTCATAAAGGGTTGCGATTCTTCTACTGGCCGTAACCTTTCAATTAGAACTATTCGCTTAGTAGAGTTGAAATTTAACCTTTGAATCAACCAATTTCTTACTTGATTTACTATTCTCTTATTCTTGTAAATTACAAAGGCCTTCAACTCTCTACTTCCTAAATCATCACATTCAAATCATCATTTTAAGGATTATAGGAAGAGTGTACGTTATCGACTAATTCATGTTGATATCTTCAGGCACGAAGTCCTATACAATAGCGCAGACGGTTTTAATACATATTCATTCTGGTTAAACGAGGGCATTATTTAAATCCAGAAGGAGTTTGAGACTGAACGTAGAACGGGAAGTTCGAACTAGTATAAAAATATCTGGTGTACTTTCCGTCTTTTTATTCCAAATAATGTCAAATTTTAATATCCCTTGAAAATAGGATCTAACAATTAAATTTCTTTTACAAATTCAAACGTCCGTCTCTAAATATAATCTTAATATAACTAAAAAATAGGATATTCTTTTACAAATTTAAAACGTCCATTAATAAATACCATCAAAGCTTAATATCACATACAAATATGATCTAACAAATAAATTATTAATTAATAATATAAACAAAATTTCAAATTTTTTACAAATAATTGATGTTGCAACTTAGAAATAAAATTTAAACTAACAAAAACGATTTCATGTTAAATATATATAATTCACCGAAAAATAATTCACACGCGAAGCGCGTGCCGTAACTATCGTGTAAATAATTGATGTTGTGTGATACACACACATTTTTATATGAATGAGAAAGTTACTTTATCACTCCTGTTAATATGAATGTTCAGTATGATATATTAAATTGTTTTTTAGGGATTTATAAATGAAATAACAAAATTACATAATTGAATTTATTTACATAATTTATGAGGAGTTGAAGTAAAAATGTTCAAGAAAATGAAAAGAGCTTTGTTCATAATTGTAGTTTAGAAGAATATATTATGGCTTGCTTATCTACATGTGAACCTTTATCCATTATTTGAGATTTTAATTATCAAACCATTTTAACTTGGAGCAAACCATGGATTCTATGTTGTAAGAGTGTTATGTTTACCACTTTGGTAATTTCAAAATAATGTTTTATAACATTTAGTTAAGTTATGAGTTAGATTAGGGCTATCAATGGATATTCAAAAAATTCAAAATTTGTCCGCATTTATATTCGAAAAGCAGATAAATATATGTTATTCGAAATAAGACATCCGCATCCGAAAATTATCCATTCAGTTTTTTTCAAGATTATAGTTTAATTTATGTATATTTTAGAACGAAAGATGTTTATTGATTGTTTTATTAAGTTAGAAGTTCATATTATACGTTCCAAATGCATATGAATTACTTAAAACTGTTTATTGTCATCACATTCGTTTATTTTTAACACTTTAATAATCAATGAGATTGAAAAAAGTTTGTTAAACTAAAATTTTCTATTTTTATTTCTTGAGGTCGTTAGCGGATAAAATAATTATCGAATATATGTCCGTATTCGCGGATGCGGATATCCAATATGCAAAAATAATTTCGAATATGGATACAGATATGGCACCATTCGCATCCGAAAGTATCCGTTGACAAGCATAATTTGGATAAGGTTTAATATCATGTTTAAAATGAGAATTTTATATAACCTAATTTTTGTTGGTGTAATCCATGCATTTACATTACATTGTTAAAAAAAATTATCCTTTAGAGATTGTTAAAATGAATTTTTTTTACGCAATGGATGATACGATACTTTTTCTGAAATAAATGAATTATAAAATAAAATAACTTATTATTGTTTATGCATAGATTTTATATTATGTAATTTATATCCTTTATATATGAATAAAAAAGTAATTTTATCATTTTTGATCATATATATGAGTACAATATACATATTTAAATTATTTTATTTTTGGAATTAAATGGAGTAGTGTATATTAATAAATTGACTTTATTTGAATAATTTAAATTTAAGATTACATAATTAGCTAAATATATGTGTTTTAATATAAAATATTAGGAGAGAAATGAGAAGATCTTGTAAGTAATTGTAGAAATTTTCAAATGTAGGTAATTGAAGTTGAAAATAGAATTTTCAATGCAATACATGATAACTTCATCGAGTTAAACAAGATATGAAATAGATTTATTGTTATTGTTAATGTATATAAATATGTTATGCGATTTATGTTTCTTTGTATGCAAAAGAAAAATCATTTATAATTTGTTGATGCGCCTATGGTGTACGTATTGAAATTGTCGTCTTTTAGAATTTATTTAATAGATTAAATATAATAAATTGAGTTTATCAAAGGATCTGAATTTTGAATTATGTAATTAGTCTAAAGTTATAGGTTTGGATGTAAAACATTAGGAAAGAATTGAGAATAGATTTGTAGATAATTGCAATTTTTTTTGAATAGTAGGTTTTTGAATGCAATTTGGTATAATAGGTTTAATAGAATAATTATAAAGTGGTAAATTATAATAATTTGAAAATAAAACATTAGGAGAGATGTAAGGATAGCGGAGAACATGAATTAATAAGAGAGCTAGAAATTCTTCCGCTTTGCTGTTATTTAATAAATTATTTCACTTTATAAGTTGTTAAACCCAAGAATAGTAACGAGTAACGAAGAAGTTTAACATACTTGTAACTTATAAGTAGTTTTATCTACTTGTAACTTGTTGTGCAGCATGAAAAAAAAAACAAAAAAAGTCATGATTTCTACTACGGACACTCGTGTAGATGCTGTGGCTCGAATGTTATTATTATTTACTACACTTATTTGTTTACACGGTTACAGTGCATACGAACAAGAATATCATAAACTAGTAATATATGCAATGTTCTTTCCCTTTTATTTAGTTGTCGGCTGACTATACAAACTAAAAACAACAAAAGTATCATAATATCACAAAATTTCACTCTTTAACCAGCTTCGGAGAGTCGTCTATATGTCCAGCTGATGGCAACTGAAACACTATTTGCTAGACTTAATCTACCTTGCACTAAATACCACAATGCCCTTTCTCGCCACATTAATTATAAGTTATGTCAACCTTCTTCTTCTAGCCTTTTTCTTTCCTCTGTCTTTCCTCTTACCACTTAAAAAGGTTTTTTCTCTTCATTAGATTCAGCTATTACAATCTTCTTGGATTCGGATGAGCATTTTTAAGCATGTAGAATTGCCATATCACTAACTTCTCGAATGGATCTTCGATATTGATATGACTCAAAAAATTATCCCTGATTCTTTCTTTTAGTCTCATAACAAATGTTTTTACCTTTCTAAGTAGAGTACTGATCATAGGCATTCTGAACTTTTGCAAAGTACGTGGGCTAGTATACTTTTTGACAGTCATATGTCCTTGTTGTACTATTAAAATATAATAATTCGATTATTCTATATATGTATGAATGCTGATAGTTTTTTAATATGGCTAAAATAAATATTTATATAATATACATACATACATAACCCAAAGTAAGTTTTAAAGTGCATTTTTTTTGTTTCTGTGTGTGTGTGTATGCATATTTATGATATTCATTTATTTTAATTTAAACATTAAATATTTATAAAATCAAATAAATAACTTTATTGGTATTTCAGTATATCGAAAACCTTTAATTTATAATAAATATGCAAAATGTTTATTTTTAACCTTAGGTAAATAATATATTTTGGAGCATTAACCTTGATGGAGGAGGTAAATTGGCTAATATTTCATACAAAAATAATGACTCCTATGGTCCAATTTATAGCGAGAGCCTAGAAAGGACGACATCATCTCTTATTCCTATTAAATCGACAATTGAGACTGATCCACACTTGATTATTCATCATTTCAATACTTCATATTTGAACATCAAGGTAGACCTTAACTCAAAATTTTCAACCTAATTCATGTATATTATTATTATTTATTTTAATTAATTATTGAAAATGTATTTAATTAAATAAATCATTCATATTTTATTGATCAAATTCAATCCTGCTAATAATTTAAGTATACACGTATGAATAACCATTACATATATATACAAAATTATCTTGGCAATGACTATGAATAACGTTTATAAATTATTTCACTTATTTTGGTCAAAAACCGAGAGTTGTAACTATGTGACTCTGTAACGACCCGCCTTTTTGACCATCGAAAGTCAACACCGAACACAACCACTGTGTTCCAATGTCGCGTATCCAATCGACGAAAGGGCAGATTGTTAAGGTAAATAAAAAAAAGAACAGAGAATGGAGAAAATCAAAATTTCTCAAAGGAATTGATAACATATAGTATAATAAGGACAATAGAAAATGTCATTCCAAACATACAGAGTATATCAAAGTTAAAACAAACCTTATCAACTGGACAGTCATAAAATTCCGATCTTACAAATGTCGATAGGTATACTATATAACACAACGGAAAATAAAATACTACAATAGGTGAACTTCAGCTCCTCTCCACGATCTTCGAAACTTCAAGGACAACCTGGAAAAAATACTCAGTCTGACCCGAGCATCATAAATAAATAACACTAGGATCAGTCTGGAAATATCAGCGTGAGATAACTCGAATAATGTGAAACATATATAAAAATTCTGTAAGGCCACACCGCTAACGCGCAACGGGTTTTTACCTCACAAAATAACATTCATACAAGAAAGAGCAAAAATAAATATCAGGAAAAAAAATCCAAATATAATTGAGCATAAAAATATATTAAACAAGACTTGAAAGAATGAAAATAAACCGAGTAAAATCCAAACTGGACAGAATGAATAGAACAAGAAAAAATAATCCAACTTGATAGAATGGACTAAATAAGGTAACAGTCCAAGCTCGATAGAATGGGCTAAATGAAGTAACATTCCAAACTCGATAGAATGAGCTAAATAAAGTAACAGACCAATCTCGATAGAATGGACTAAATAAAAACCTTAATGCCGTGATGAGGAGTTGGCTCTACTCGTGGCAATTTAAAGCTAAAACAGATTCAGGAATACGAATTAAATAAGGAAGGTAAATTTTCCAACAAATGACTAGGAGTGTGCGCCCCCTCAACGAAAGCATACCTCTAGAAATATACTTAAGAACTCTGATGGCTCTCGGAAACCTCTAAGCCAGACTCCGCCAACTGTTATCGAGTATTCGAGTATTTCACATCTCAATGCGCAACACCGAATCCAATCTAGAGTGTATGTGAAGATACCCTTATGGGAGTAACCCTACATAGCTTGGCCCCCACTCAATCTTTGGGTTTACTATTTTCCAACAAAGGATAAAAAAGCTCAAATGAGCAACACATCTCTTAGAGTGATGAAATAAAGTAGCTGAAGTAACCGATAGTCGAGATACCAACTATCAAGGAAATAAAAGGATCGTATATAGAAATTAAGTCTTGTATACATATCACCACTCTTTGAATTCAACCTTGTACTATTTTTGAGATAATAATGATACCAGATAAGTCAAGGTAGTGTTACCTCAAAGTCATGTCACACGATAATTATTAATTTTTAAAATAGCGACAAGTCTACTTCTTCGATGTTTAGTGCTAATTATACAAATAAATCATTTCCATATAAATGATTTACTTTACAAAATAATTCATTTCCATAAACGAATCAAACTATTTCTTTTCAAAAATGAAATGAATTTTTGGCTTGATTTTCGTATTGGTAAAACACTTTTAGAATTAGTTCCATATCATTAAAACGTTAAGAAAATAATTTTTCCAAGTGCATGACCCTGAAGGCCTAAACCAACATCAGACCGAACTAGAAGATTATCCAACTTATCATCCCAATAATCGAATTCCAATTCCTTTTCATACTTTAAAAACAAGATTCATTATCTCAAAAGATAATTAATTACATTTAAAATCCCTTTAAATAAATAATTCATTATCTATAATAAAATGGATAATTATTTACAAACACTTTTATAACATTGGTAAATTCACTTTAAAATCTTTATTAAATCTGTCTATTAACTTTAAATCGGTTTATTAAAGCAATTATTATACTATTTAACTTACATTAATCACCTTTGTTAAATCAATTAATTAACAAGATTTATTAAATTCAAATAGTCATTAGTTAAATGAATAATTAATCTCAAACATCATTAATTAAAATGATAAGTAATTCTAAATTCCATTTATTAAAACAATTAATCAAGTTCAAAATAATCATAAATTAACTGGATTAATTAAATCCAAACTTCATTAATCAATCCGATAAATTAAAACATCATTTGTTAAAATGATTTATTTAATTATAAAACATCAAGAATTAAAATGATTTAACTAAATTCCAAAAATCATTAGTTAAAACAATTAATCAAATTTTAAAACAATCATTAAGTAAAATGATTAATTAAATTCAAAAATCGTTATTTAAAATGATTTATTACTTTTAAATATCTTTTACTAAAATGATTATCAGTTTCAATTATCATTAACTGAAATAATTAATTAAGTTCAATAAATTAATTAAACTCCCTTATCATTAATTAATTAATTAAGCTCAGATAATCATTAGTTAAAACGATCAATCAAGTATAAAACATCATTAGCAAAAATGATTAAATCAATGTAAATATAAACCAATTTTAATCATCATTTTTTAAATTAGTTAATTAATCTCAAATTAATTAATTTAAAAGATTAATTAATTTAAATTATCATTAATAAAAATGATTAATAAATTTTCAATATCCTTCTTAGCAGAAAGACAAGCTCAAGTTCGTAAGATGGGGTTTTAGGGATGAAAATTTAATAACCGACGGTATAACGAAAATCGCTATAACGACATTTAAACTATGAAATGGAATATCAACAATTAATTTCAAGAAACCATCAATATTACAACATAATGATGCAAATAAATAATTTATGGTCGAAAAACCCCTTTTGGGTTTCTCTACATAATTTTCCTGCAAAACAATGGTTACCGATAATATATAGATAATCATATGGATTTATAACAATCAAACTAATATCTCATCCATTTTTCAAACAGAAATCCAACCAAACAAATATCAAACAATTTTAACTAAACCCTAAACGATCAATAAACTATTTTAACATCATTAATATGATATAATAAAATTAAATGTGAGTTAAACTCATATTGATTTCCATTTTTGGCGAAACGTTCCGGTTTGGACTAAAATCAAATGGGCGTTCGATTGTAGCCTAAATTTTTACTTGTTCCAAAATCTGACCAAACCAACTCCATAATGAAGGTGTCAACATTACGAACCTAACACGACTGATCGCATTAGATTTGGACCTAGCACGAATAAGATATTCATTATATAACGTTTATGAATTAATTAAATAATTAAATCCTTGATTATATTATTAGCAAAACCCAAATACCAAACAAATCCATACCGTAGATTAATGCATCTTAGATCTGGGCCATACAACCCTTATCTCTAAATCGTGATACTCTTCCAGTGGAGACAACTCGCTGCCGCCGCCCTTCATTGCTTCGCCGCCGCCGCTGTAGGCCATCTTCGACTGCCGCACTCCCATCGTGGGTCGCCCAGACCCAACTGCACCTAATGCCACCTTCGTCGTCCATCATCTCCCGCCGATCACCAAAAAACCAACCATAAATGCTGCCAGGTCATGGCCAAAATGCTGCCGTTGTAGGCCAATGCAAGTTAAACCACCACTACCGATCCACTCCTCTGACCATGCCGCTCCCTTTTGCTTTTGGACCCAGCACCTGAAATTACCTCGATCGGCTAGAGCAACGTTGGCCGTTGGATGTAGAAAATAGAGGATGGCGGCTGACTTATGTTTTTAGGGTTTAGGCAAAATGATTTGCCAAGTGATTACTTCTTTTGATTTTTATAACCAAATAAAATAATATATAAAAAATAAAATGATTATGTTCAGCTTTTTCATAACAAAAATTTTCTCGATCCGCCAAATGTTTTTGGGCTGTGAAAGGATGGGTGTGTGGGCTATGAAATGATGGGTGTGTGCATATAAATATTATTTAGCAAAATATACTCGAAAATGTCGAACTCCAAACCAAACGTGTCGCTTAGTGTTCCTAATGTTTTACCCCTGTTCTGAACACAATGGAACTTGTTTCGAGACCTAATTCGATCATATGTGGAAGATAAATTTTTGGACTTAGTTATTATATTAAATTTTAGATATTAATTTCAACGCGTTTCGATCTCCCACGGTCAAATGATTTATCTGATTGTCATGAAATATGACGGCGAATTATAATTTAGTATTACGGATCTATTGAAACTGGATTCGTCGAAATCCAAGACTGTTCCCCGGAAGGCTAATTTCACGGATTTAAATATTTAATTATCGATATTTATTCGGTATGTCTATATTTGTATATAAATTTACAAATTTATCCTTACCAATATTATTTATTAGTTCAATGGAGTTAAATAAAATAATTGAATCCATTTAGTTAACATTTAATCCATAATTCAAATATTCAAATATGGCCTATATTTGAATTATAAATTATTAAATTCTAAAATTCAATTATTTAAATATTTAAAATTGATTAAAAATTTAAAATTAAATAACCAAAATTTTGGGTCGTTACATTCTCCTACGCCCTCGTCTCTGAAATTCCTAAGGAAGAAAATGTTTTCAAACCCTGAAGTTGAAAACTATTAATTAAAATGAGTTATTAAACTTATTTTAAAAACCCATCAGTTGGAATAGATTCTAAAGTTTCTAAGTCTTTCAAACCCATTTACTTATACCTACTAATTCTCTTACATTCATTCATTCCAAGATATAATCTTTGAAACCAAATTTTAGTGGTAAAAAATTTTCTAACTCTTAAATTTTTCGAAAAATTTCGCCAGCGTCTCCTTTGAACAGCTCGATCGGTACAACTACAAATGGCCTCAATGGGCTCCAAATTAATCAAAGAAAACAAAAGCCAAGTGGCCTTCCATATCTAGGGCATAAAATTATCAACCAATTTACATTTTCTAAATTTATTATGTACCTTTTTGCCTTTGATTTATATTTTGGCAAGAAAATTATTATCTTCTATGCAAATGCAGGTGCACAAGAATCAAATGGCTCTTTTGCATACCTGTACTTGCAAAATCTAAGGGTAAAATCATGTCGAGAAAAGAAATATGGTGTAACTCTATATACAAAAACTATCATGATATAAATATACATGCAACCGACAACTATACCTCGATCATAGATAACACAATACGGAGAATATTCTGTAATAGATGATATGCATCCAATTTTTAAACGAAAAATTTAGATCTAAACACCCCAATTTTTCAATTCAAAAATTTATTTTCAAATTTCTCAGACAAGAAAAATCAATGTTTAGAACCAAAATGACAAGGAGGGGATTCCTCCAAATAAACGATGGTGAAGCTTTAGAATCAAAACAACAAGAGGCATCCAGTGCTATTCCGGTTGCTCCAAAACATTAGAGTGAACAAATATCATTCCTATCTATATATCTTCAAAAAACACCCTTTTCCAAATTCATTGTGATTTAGGTATAAATATCAACGATTCAAAATCCTTTGTCTATATATTTAAAATTTATAGACAATGGTATATGAAATCACACAGCCAATCATTTCAATCCAATCAAATCCAATCAATCAAATTCCAGAAGGGTAAACCTATCACTTAACATTGTTTTAGAATGTCAAATGACTAACAAACAAATCGCTGACTTAGGTTCAAAATTTTCTTAGTTTTCCAAAAATATAGATAATTTTCTAAGCGTACCGTTTTTCATATTAGCCTTTAGTTATTGCTTAGAAGATTACCAAACTCACACGGACAAAATGGAAAGTTATACTCTATATTTTATTAGTTTCTTAATTGTATTAATTTCTAATTCACTTATAATTTCACTTAGTATTTTATTTAATACTAAAATCATTTGAGTTATTTCATAAATTCTCACCCCAGTTTTAAAATACCTTATAAGTTTATTTCTTTATCAAACATTAAATCATAACTTATTCCCTTTATTTACTTATATAATATTCTTTGATGTCTCGAGAGTACATATAAATTTTATTTTTAACTTTTTGAAAGATCTGGATGGAGATCAATCAAATTATGCTTTCTTAAAACCGAGTCAACCTATTATCCCCTCTTTATTTAGAGTGTTAAAATGAATAATATTTATGGGTTGACCCATTCAACAAGTAGTTTACACTACCTAGATGATTTAAACAAATATATGGTTTTAATAAAAATAATGTTTATCAAAACCTTCTTATTTAATTTAACCCAATTTACTTATGTTAAATTATCCCCTGTCTTATCTAAGGAAAAACCCCATTATCAAAACAATCTCTTATTACAAATACTTTTTGTTTGGAAACAATTCCCGTTTAAGGAACTTAAAAGTTAGATACCCGGTTTTAATTTTAAAAATTATCTTTAAAAGCATATTGTATATATTTTGATGTATATCAAATTCAAAAAATTTATTTATTGAAACACATTTTGGGTTTATTTGGATTTGAACTCATTTCGATCGCACAATGATAACGAGAATAATTTACTAAGTATTCCACAAGTTTGCCTAAGCAAACATCTAATCGTCACTTAGAAGATTATTTAGATTATCACAAAACTAATCGAAACGATTTCCTCCTAATTATTCCAAAGAAAATGCATGCGATCCATTCAATATTTTACTTCTCAATATATTTTTTCCTCTAAATACCTTCAAAAGTATACTATTCATTTCTCAAAAATTACTCTATAATTATTTTCTAAAACTCCTGGTTTAGATTAAAAATCCTTTTTTAAATATATATCAGAATAAATTCAGATAAATTTCCTTTATAAAAAAATCACTCCATATCATAATAATCCTTTTCTATTATAATAGAACTATTTCTAATATTTACTCTCTAAATTTCTTATCCCACTATTTAGATTATATTAACAACTTTTTATAAAGTTCAATTCTTAACCCACCATTATTAAAGATGAATTCTTAATTTAATCATATTCCTCGAACACCTTATAATCAAATGGTGAAAATTAATTCACAAATGGTTCATTTTAAATCAAGCGATAAATGCTCCAAAATAAATCTAGCACAATTTAGCAATCAACACATAACAACCTATGCTTTTCATTTGAGTTAAGCATAACCGAACAAAAAATAGTGATGATAAATAAATAACATGTAACGACCCGCAAATTTCGACGATTTAATTTATTTAATAGAATTTTGTAATAAAAATTTAGTAGAAATAATAAAAGGTGATAAATATATATTGAATGCTAATTTAACAATGGCAATTTATGCCTTTGTTTGTAATATGAATAAATTTTTCAATAAAAATTGGTGTAAGTATTGTACCTGAATATAATGGGAAGATAGAGAATATAGGTAAGGCATTTAGTTAGTTAAGTGTAAATTTATGGGTATAATAACAATTCGTATACATTACCTAATTAGTCTGTCAATTAATTTGTTAAAAAAATCAAAACCTTTTAATTTGGTAAATAATTTGATGCGTATTGATAAGCGTTACTTTAACGATTAATTTTAAAGTGATGGGAAGAAAATAAGTAAAGTTATGCAGTAATAAATAAATAAAAATATCGCAATAAATAGGAAACTGACATAACATTTATTTATATGAACGTTACTTATTGATTTGAGAGTAACGGAAGTGTGAACGTAGAATAAAATAAGCGTAGATTTATGTTAGGTAATTATTGAGAATATGGGGAATAAGTTGAAACAATATTAATTAAAAATTTATGCGTAAAACATGTTATGTAAGATATATTGATTCCATTTAATAAATTGAGGATTAATATTATCGAAGAGGATTAAATATGGTCTCAATGTAAATTTAGATAAGTTTTGAAATAAAGACTAATTCCATTCAGAAGATGACAATGGGTGCAATATTTTGATTTGTAAGCAATAGTAATAGGTTACATGTTTAATTGGTTGATAGAATTTGAATTGAAATAAATGTTAATACACTAAATAAAGGTTACATTAATATGATAAGTAATACAATGTCTAGAAGTTTAATATAGAGTGTGTTAAGACGTAGAAATGGAAATTAGGAAGAAGATGGAATTAAATGAAATTTTAGGCGTATTTATGAGAAATTTACGTACAATTAAAGAGGCGAATGAAATAAATACCAACCAATTTTAGTGAATAACGGGATCTAAAGCTAAATAAATAAATTCCTTGGAATTTAAGTTTTAATTTTTGATAAATTGGATTTGTACTTTAATATTGAAAATTTTGGGATTATTCAAAAATAAATTAATGTAGAAAGTTGTTAAAGGATTCTGAATTTACCAAGTGGTCCAAACTGACAAAATTTGCAAATAATTAAAGTTGGACTGTAAATCTGATTCAATTAACCTATTATTAATTTATTTGTTTGGAATATAAAAAGTAATGATAGGGTTAATTGAAATTAAGGGTAGTTTAATTTGTATGTTATTTGGGATTAAGGCGAGATGGGTGGATATTAGGAGTTATATACTTAGATCATTCAATTTATTTGGATAACATTGTAATAAATGTAATTAAATGTACATTTACGTGAAATATAATACCATGCTTAATAGATTGCTAAGTTGTATATATTAAAGGGAATTTTATTAATTGTTTTTAAAAAACCTTAATTAATATGGTTGATAAATTTAATATAAGAAAAACCAATGAAATTCTTGGGAATAATGTAGGTTAATATGAGTTAGTAGTTAGGGTAGCGACTAAAATTGGTAATACATTGCAATTAATGTTAATAGGGTTGACATAAGCTAATAAATTTAAATGTTAATGCAATACCAATTTATGTATTTAAGGTGATTGCGAAATTGGAATTTGATAAATGCAGTAACTAACTCGGGGCAAATAGATTTTATGGAATCAATAAAAGATAGGTAATTTAATGATTGTTTGGTGGTAATTTAAGCATGAATGGGAATAAATCGGGCAATAGTGAGAATTATTAATCATTACCCATCAATTTATTTAGAATCTAAATCAAATGCAACATTCGTTGTTATTTGTAGCTTATAGGTGGAAATGACGTAAACTTTATTCAGAATATGATAATTAGTTAGATTAAAAGAATGGAAGGCAGGATATATGGATTCATTTGGATTTAGAACATGATAATTTGAATTTATTGAATTTATTGGAAACTGTTAGCACCAAAATTGGTCACTAACACCCTTGAGTAGAGTTATGTAGAGAGATTAATGAAGAGAGTAAATTAGGACTGAAAAATAGTGTAATTCAATGAAAAAGAATAACAAAAACGAGAACACCAGATTTATAGTGGTTCAGCGTAACTGCCTACATCCACTTTGAGTTTAATCTTTATTGCTTTCTCAATTACTTGAATACAGATACAATTCGTAAATCAATCACTTGGATACAAGTTTGAATTAAAAAGAGGAGAGTATAAGAAATGGCAGAGTCTCCCCAATGTTCCCAAAAAAAAAGGTCCATTTCACTGTGCCTCTGCCCCTCTATTTATAGACGAAGGTGGGTTGGACTTTCCTGGTGGGCCTGGTAGCTGAATAGCTCGGTCCAAATAGCGTTAACTCTGTGCGCCGAACCAGGGAGACCGAACGGTTTGTTGCCGAGACAAGGCAATTGCGCCGAACCATGCCTCCATGCCGAACGATCCAAGGTTGCCGAACCACGCTGGAATGTCGAACGATCCGGGTTCGCCAAACGATGGCTTTGGCCGAGCGTCTTCGAGAGGCCGAGCGTCTTCCTTTGGCCGAACGGTATTCAATACCGATCGTTCTTCGATGCCGAGTGCACCTTGAAAATGCCGGACGCTATTGCCTGACGCCGAATGCTCATAACATGCCGAATGTCTTTCTGATGCCGAACGTTCTTCTATGCTGAGTGTAGTGAGGCCGAACCTTCTGAGTGCCGTGGGAGGTATTCGTGGCGAACAATATTGGGGGTTGAACCAGTGTCTTGACCGAACGAGGCTTTGGCCGAACGATGTTTGGATGCCGAACAAAGCTTGCCGAACGAGGCTTGTAATGCCGAACAGTCAAGGAATGCCGAGTGAAGCATGAATGCCGAGCGCTCTAGAAGTCAAACGCTCTTAAATACCATTTGACCCATACGTGCCGAACGTATCTTGTATGCCGAACGTTCATGGATGCCGAATATTCTTTTAGGTGCCGTTCGATATTCAATACCGAACGTCCCATTATGCCGAACGTTCTTTAGGTGCCGTTCGATATTCAATACCGAACGTCCATTTATGCCGAACGTTCTTGGTGCCGAGTGCTCCTATATGCCGAGCATTCCATAATTGCCGAACGATATACAATATCGAACGATTCTCAATGCCGAGCGTCCTTCTAACGTCGAATGCTCTTGATTGCCAAAACGTGTCGACTGCATCAAACCCATATATCCTCAGGCCCTTCTTGATCAGAATCTTGTCTAATGCTAATGATAATTTCTTCAACTGTCGTCTTGTACCCGGACCAAGGTGCCGGTTAACACTTGCCCCCCAAAGCGTGTCGTGTGAAGCAACGCGACATGCTTTGAATCAGCGAGTATTTCTTGTCTCTAGAAAGAAATCCATCATGTTTCTTTAATAGTCATTATCTTTCGATTTTATCCTCCCAAGCTGTCATATCCTTTTTTGGCCGTCTTGACGCTTGGTTGATTCCCAATATTATAAATCCAGGGTTGTAGTTCATCAGTGACCAGCCATGTCTGATTCTACAGAGCTAGCAAGCTTCGGCTATCTGATCTAGTCTTTTCTTAATAACCCTTAGTGAGAATTCAATTTCTGTTGATTTCAAGAAGTCGGACTTGTTCGGATGTACACATGCACGTTTGGGTACATGTTCTTTCCATTGGCTCTCGAATGCGTTTTATATGCCCACAAGTCGTCGCCAACTCCGTCCAGTTTAATTGCAATTCAATTGCGATTCCTTGTTTGTATTTTCTGTGAAATAAGGGTTGCAATCAGTCACTTGAGGAGTTTTCCAAACCCCTCTTCAGTAAAAACTCTATGATTTTGTTCACAGCTTTAACCTCTAGGATTGGTAAGAAGAGGACGTCAATGCCTCCAAGTGGGAAACGGCCGTGGACTAGCCATTTGAGTAATTTCCATCAGTGGGGTTCCTGGGTTTTTGCAAACATCTTGCATTTTTCGCATTGTCTAGCATGATCGACCGTATCTAGATTGATAGTTGGGGTTCCTGGGTTTTTGCAAACATCTTGCACTTTTCGCATTGTCTAGCATGATCGACCGTATCTAGATTGATAGTTGGCCAGTAATACCTGTAGCAAAGTATCTTCTTTATCATGGTTTTCCCCCCGATGCTATTACCGCGTTCTTCTTCATAGAATTTGCTCAAGATATCATCATGGGCGATGCGCCGAAGCATGGGGATGGATAAACTCCTTTTGACAAACGACTTATTCTTAGATGATTTGGTATGAAGATTTGAGGAGGATCTGTCGTTTTCCATTCCTCCGTTCAGTAAGAATTCCTCATTGTAGATAGTCTTTGATGGGAGTCAACCATGACACCTTTTCATTTTGTTCGCTGAGGTGTGTAATGATGTAATACGTGAAGTCGGTTAGTGGCCCTTGGACTTGGTCGCGATAAGGAGCAAGACAGTGCCCCCTAGCAAGATCAACTTCCTTAAATTTGTATATTACCAATCAAGAATCACAAAAGATATGTAAAGTTTTCACTTCAAATCCTCTAGCAAGTTTGAGGCTGGCAGCCAAGGCTTCATACTAAGCATCGTTGTTTGTTATAGGTAAATCGAGTTTCAGGACGTAGCAGATTGATCGTTCCTCAGGAGTTATTATCATGACTCCTATGCCATAACACTGATCATTGGATGCTCCATCCGCGTACATTTTCCATCTTATGGTTGGTTCTTTACTACTCTTCGAGTAGTGTTCTGAGGTAGTGAATTTGGGTGTGAGGTCTGCTGATTTCCGTCCTTAGATAGCCCTTCGAGGGAAATAAGTGATATCGAATTAGCTTAGTTTGATATTTTATTTAAGTAGTCTTTCAGACGTCTCAGGCCATTGTATGCCCTGTCGCAACGGCTGGTAAGCATAGATGCTGATGGAGTGAGCCTAAAAGTAAGAGTGGAACTTTCATGATGAAATCAATAGATATTGTGCTAGCTTTTGTAGCTTCGGGTTGATATCCAATGCATGGCTCACGATTGTTAATGAAATCACATATGCATGCCAGAATGGGTCCAAGGGAGTATATCATCATTTATTCAGAAAAATCCAACTAATTCTTCTATCATCACTACACTGAGCTGTGATCCGATATTTAGCACCCGGGATGGGGTCACCATGGCTGGCTGTAATGTCGACCATCAGCTTAGCAGGTGCTGTCCCAGATTCTTTGAGTACAGATGTAACTATTTTGCATAACATTCAATGTGAAATATGGTTGGGACGGCCAATATTGACGGTTACTCTAGTCGAATCCTAGATTCTTGTCATGAGTTATTAAGTCTAATAGTGAAGGACTCTGAATGCTCTAATAGATTATCAGCGAATGGCCAAAGATCAGGCTTAAAAGCGCATTGAAGGAAATGTCGAGTGGGGGTCAGCCTCGAGTAGCGTGCAACTGTATTGCTGGATCTTGCTATGAGTTTGAATTTGCTTGTGTATTCGAGTAACGCACTTTCTATTCAATGCATTCATGATCCTTTACCCGTCCTTCGGGTTGGAGTGAAAGTCAATTGCTCATGAGCTAAGGTGTCAATTCAATGATTCAATCTCTAGGCATCCTTTCGGTCGTCTCCTTGAGCAACTGTAAGCACTATATATAAGTTTTAATACTGAGCTATCGTAGCCAGTTTTAGGATGACCATGCGTCTTCTCCCAGTCTCGGGTTGATAAATGTACTGCATGGACGGTTAAGTCTCGTCCTAGCTATGTTTATGTTTTCACCTAAGTTCCAAAGACATAGAGGTGATCGGTGAATAGTCGGTTCACATTCATCTTGCTCCTCGCTCGTGCCTCCAGGTCTGGGGCATATACCGATAAGTAGGAAGGCCAGCCACGCCCACTTTAGCTTTACTCTCTTTCCCGTTGAATCGTGGGATCATGTCAATCGATGGAAGACTAGGTCTCACCTATCTCGGATTTTATCGTGGTTTTTCATTCCAAGAGGAATACTTCGATGCCACGTCAGTTTTAGGGCGTAATTGGACAGTGGATGGTCATCTACGCCCACTTTGGTTCATGCTCTGTAATCAGTTCTCGGGGTAAAGTTGGCTACAAATGCAGTCGGGTTATGCTCATCCAGTTTCATACTCCTCCTGACGAATCGAATGAGGGTGCTGGAGAATTTTTGACCAAGTATTCACGGTTCACTCTCCTTTCCACACTCTGGAGGTCATAGTTTTCAAGAAACATCCGAGTCACATTCGTATGTGCTTGGTGTGGATCGGTATTGACCCTCGATCTGAGGTATGATATAGTCGATTGCTCGTAGCTTTGGATGCCATTTCAATTGGTTTTGTATTGAGGCTTCCCTGTAGTCGTTGCTTCAAGTTATAAAGAACGCCACGCTAGAGCTATAGTAAGCTGTCGTATTCAGCTTTTTAGTGATTTGTACCCATGTTCCCAGCATTGATTTGGCCAGGCCACTAGTTGGATGGTCGAACTCCATCCTTAGCGGGTTAATAATCCTTCGGTCGATTCCATGCCGAAGTTTGCGTAATAGAGAATGGTCGGAATCCACTCGTCTATTTATCGATGTTTATACACCACTCTGCATTCTGGTGACTTAGTGTTATTCTCCCCCCGGTTGATTCGCGCCCATTTTGTACTCATGCTTCGGTCCATGCTCCGGGGACTTAGAGATTTGTCGAACGGTTTATGCTTTAGTCCACAGTTCGAGACGCAGGGATTTTTGTCAACTCGTTTATACTCCAGTCCGCATTCTGGGATTTTAGAGTAATCTAGTCCGCTTCTGGGATTTGGAGATTCTTCTCAAGTCTTCTATAATCTAGTCCGTGCTCTTGGGACTGAGAGTACCGTAGTCCGCACTCTGGGGATGTAGAGGTTTTTTAAGCCATTTATACTCTAGTCCGCACTCAGGGGACTTAGAGCACTCTAGTCCGCACTCTGGGGATGTAAAGGTTCTTAGGTCGTTTATACTCTAGTCCGCACTCAGGGGACTTAGAGTACTCCCGTCCGCGCTTAGGTGATTGGAGCGCTTGATGAAGACAAGTCCGGAACCTCCTCCTATACCGACGGGGGTTATGAAGTAGAAATTACAGGCGCCTCTAATCACACATCCGAATTGAGCATGAAGGAGCGGCTCGAGAAAGAGAAGGTCAGGGTCAAGGTCGAGCCCCTAGTTGTGGACTTGGACGATCCTTTGAACAAGCCGTTGAAGGTCATCCTTCCTGGCGGGTCCAAGCCTATGGAAGTTCTCCGTACTTCTTTAGTTGCTACCCCTCTATCAAAGAAGAGTACCAAGGGTAAATGCTATGGGGAGGAGCCGTCCGAAAAGGAGTTGAAGAAGTACAAGAAGTGATTACTATCCTCGTTCAACGAGAGTTAGTTTAAGTCATGTAATTATTTTCATCTATTTCCTTAGTCCTTGTAAATAGAATGTCGACTCCGAACTTTGGAGGGGTTGTAATAGGAACTCATTTCTCATTAAAGTTTAGTTCCTTTTTTCGTCTAACAAAAGACTCTTATTGTTCAGTTTTCTTTGTGATTGTGATGTTGATCCAAGCAGTTGTGAGTAACATAGACTTCTCGGTCCATCTTCATATAACTCGGAAACACTTCGGGAGTTGTTGAACTTCCATTCTGTGCTTCGAGCACTTAGAATACATTCAAGCCCGTATGTCAGGGATTTGACAAATTCAAGTCATCTGTGTCATAGTTCATATTCAGGGAACTAGGAGATCCGAATTGCTTATATTCGAGTCCGCACTCTGTGGACTTAGAGTACTCCAGTCCGCACTCTGGGGACTTGGAGGTTCGAGTCATTCATACTCTAGCCCGCGCTCTGGGGACTTAGAGTACTCCAGTCCGCGCTCTAGGGACTTGGAGGTTTAAGTCATTTATACTCTAGTCCGCGCTCTGGGGACTTAGAGTACTCCAGTACGCACTCTGGGGAGTTGGAGGTTTAAGTCATTTATACTCTAGTCCGCACTCTGGGGACTTAGAGTACTCCAGTCCGCGCTCTGGGGACTTGGAGGTTTAAGTCGTTTATACTCTAATCCGCGCTCTGGGGACTTAGAGTACTCCAGTACACGCTCTGGGGACTTGGAGGTTTAAGTCGTTTATACTCTAGTCCGCGCTCTGAGGACTTAGAGTACTCCAGTCCGCGCTCTGGGGACTTGGAGGTTTAAGTCGTTTATACTCTAGTCCGCGCTCTGGGGACTTAGAGTACTCTAGTCCGCGCTCTGCGGACTTGGAGGTTTAAGTCGTTTATACTCTAGTCCGCACTCTGGGGACTTAGAGTACTCCAGTCCACGCTCTGGGGACTTGGAGGTTTAAGTCGTTTATACTCTAGTCCGCGCTCTGGGGACTTAGAGTACTCCAGTCCACACTCTGGGGACTTGGAGGTTTAAGTCATGTATACTCTTGTCCGCGCTCTGGGGACTTAGAGTACTCCAGTCCGCGCTCTGGGGACTTGGAGGTTTAAGTTGATAGTAGTCGTATTTCCACACTTTAATTTGTATTCATCTATCGTATCGAGGCTAATGTTGTCGAATGAACAGTCGAACCACGTTTGCTCATGGAATGGGATCTTGCCCCCAGCTCGAGGGACGAAATTTGAAAAATGGACGATCGATTCTCGTCCGCTTGGTAATTATAGCTCTTCCAATCGAGTCAAGGAAGGAGGCATATGACAGATGGTTGGATCACATCCGTGTTGGGTTAGATAGCAGAATCTCTTACAGTTTGCTCCGTATCTCCTTCTTTTGTGTTGAAGGCAGGATTTGGTGTGTAGATGATCAAATCACGTCCACTCTAGACAGATCTTGGCGTCACTGAGCTTCAGAAGCGGCCTCTGTATTTTGTCAAACTTTGTTCTATGACTTGATTTGAGTGGGCGATCAGGCCATACTAATTCCAAGCCTTGTTCAGGTCTCCGAGTCAAATGTGGAGGTCAATGAATAGATGGTCAGTCATGTCGACTTTATATTTGGGCTCTAATCGTAATGAGCTTTTCAATCTCTAATTCTTGGCCTTAAATTAAAGGCACATGATTGATGATGAGCGATTGAATTATGTTCGTCCAGAAATAACTCCATACGTCCGATCATGGTCTGCATGGATTGGTTGGCGACCAAATCCGAGTACCTGGTCACCTGCATTGTTTTGAAAGTAGTTTTGTTCAAGCTAGTCGTAGTTCATAGAACATTTGAAATAGAAATAGAAATGGAAATAATTTAAAGAAGATTATGATTAATCTCATTGATAAGTGAAGCAGCGTCGTGTGCTCGCTATTCGACTTTGCCCCTGGCTCCTTTCAAAGAGATGTCAGCCGTCAGCAGTCCAATTGATAATCATAGCCCTTTATTAATAGGCATCGGATGTTTGCTGCCCGCCATTCTGCAGGACTTGTACATATTATTAAAGCTTTACTTTCTAGATCAGCTTTTTGATCACACCTCGGAGGTGTTTGTAATCGCCCGTGTTAGGATCAGTGAGCATTTGGGAATATACAACATTCCCCTGATTTTCTTTAGACTTTGGTGTACTCTCTCGAGGTTGGTTTCCAATATCACTCCGAGTCGTGAGTCTTCAAGTAGAGGTTGTCAATTGAATCTTTCAAAGAGCATATGAGCCAAATTTTGAGGTCTTGTTTCGGCTACTAGGATCTACATCCTTAGTCAACGGGCCTTCATTGCTATTTTCCTTAGTCTGTTCTGCTCCTCCACACTTTGATTTAGATTCATTATTGTCATAGAGACGATGCATGGCCGTTGGAGGCTCTCCAGCTAACCGGCTGCTAAAATATATATGGAGGTCGATTATCCTCAAGTGATCAATATGATATCCCTTTGAGAGTATCGTTCGAGTAGCAGTTGTTTGTCCGCTCCCTTGTTGTTGTTCAGAAGCTGTCGCTAGATCCTCTATGCCCCGGTCGATCAGGGGATGCAAGGGAAGCAGATAGAATGATGCTTTATTAAGTTGAGTTTTGAATTCACTATAGGGGTCGTATAAGAGACCGGTGTAACTTAAGTTTGGAACGGTCTGGATGCCGCTCGGCATATACAATACCGTTCGGCATTATAGAGGTGTTCGGCATAGAGGTATGGTCGGCCTGGAAGAGCGTTCGGCCTAGAGGTTTGGATCGGCCTGGAGAAGCGTTCGGCTTAGAGGTATGGTCGGCTTGGACGAGCGTTCGGCCTAGAGGTATGCTAGGCCTAGAGGAGCTTTCGGCCTAGAGGATCAGCCAGGAGCTTTCGGCCTAGAGGATCCGCCAGGAGTGTTCGGCCAAGATGGTTCGGTCAGGAGTGTTAGGCCAAGATGGTTCGGCCAGGAGTGTTCGGCCAAGATGGATCGGCCACGAGTGTTCGGCCAAGATGGATCGGCCAGGAGTGTTCGGCCAAGTGTAACTCGGCTACACCTTTTCTGCAACGATCGGCATAGACTTTTTATGGGGCGATCGGTTGAATTACCTTTAGAGGAGGGTCGGCCTTCATTCAGCTTGAGTGCAAACTTTAACATCCAATCGCCAAATCTTGCGTACATCAGTGAATCCAATCTACGGCTATCAGCTTCCTTTAGATTTCTTTCAAATCTGAGTAGAATAGGAAGTTTTCTATTAGACAACTGGATCTATCTTGCGAATATGGAAATCCAATAGTAGATGATGAGATCCAATCAAGCTGAGAATTCAATTCTCAGTGAAAGCACCAAAATGTTAGCACCAAAATTGGTCACTAACACCCTTGAGTAGAGTTATGTAGAGAGATTAATGAAGAGAGTAAATTAGGACTGAAAAATAGTGTAATTCAATGAAAAAGAATAACAAAAACGAGAACACCAGATTTATAGTGGTTCGGCGTAACTGCCTACATCCACTTTGAGTTTAATCTTTATTGCTTTCTCAATTACTTGAATACAGATACAATCCGTAAATCAATCACTTGGATACAAGTTTGAATTAAAAAGAGGAGAGTATAAGAAATGGCAGAGTCTCCCCAATGTTCCCGGAAAAAAAAGGTCCATTTCACTGTGCCCCTGCCCCTCTATTTATAGACGAAGGTGGGTTGGACTTTCCTGGTGGGCCTGGTAGCTGAATAGCTCGGTCCAAATAGCGTTAACTCTATGCGCCGAACGAGGGAGACCGAACGGTTTATTGCCGAGACAAGGAAATTGCGCCGAACCATGCCTCCATGCCGAACGATCCAAGGTTGCCGAACCACGCTGGAATGTCGAACGATCCGGGTTCGCCAAACGATGGCTTTGGCCGAGCGTCTTCGAGAGGCCGAGCGTCTTCCTTTGGCCGAACGGTATTACCGATCGTTCTTCGATGCCGAGTGCACCTTGAAAATGCCAGACGCTATTGCCTGACGCCGAATGCTCATAACATTCCGAATGTCTTTCTGATGCCGAACGTTCTTTTATGCCGAGTGTAGTGAGGCCGAACCTTCTGAGTGCCGTGGGAGGTATTCGTGGCGAACAGTATTGGGGGTTGAACCAGTGTCTTGACCGAACGAGGCTTTGGCCGAACGATGTTTGGATGCCGAACAAAGCTTGCCGAACGAGGCTTGTAATGCCGAACAGTTAAGGAATGCCGAGTGAAGCATGAATGCCGAGCGCTCTAGAAGTCAAACGCTCTTAAATACCATTTGACCCATACGTGCCGAACGTATCTTGTATGCCGAACGTTCATGGATGCCGAACATTCTTTTAGGTGCCGTTCGATATTCAATACCGAACGTCCCTTTATGCCGAACGTTCTTGGTGCCGAGTGCTCCTATATGCCGAGCATTCCATAATTGCCGAACGATATACAATATCGAACGATTCTCAATGCCGAGCGTCCTTCTAACGTCGAATGCTCTTGATTGCCAAAACGTGTCGACTGCATCAAACCCATATATCCTCAGGCCCTTCTTGATCAGAATCTTGTCTAATGCTAATGATAATTTCTTCAACTATCGTCTTGTAACCGGACCAAGGTGCCGGTTAACAGAAACTGAATAGAACATTTTATGTGATTGAAATTAAAGTTGGAATTCGGAGATGCTTTAGGAATTCCCATCTATGGGATACCAATAGATAGGATAATTAAATGAAAGGTCAACTAAAGGATTTCTGCAAAGTTAATTTATAATGTGTAGATAATAAAATTGAAGTTTTACGCTGAAGTTAATAATGTACTCAGAAATTAAGAAACATCTTAAATTGTCCAAATTTGAATAAACAATGAAGTAATAAATAATAATTATTAATAAAATCCAAAATTTGGTAACCCGTTTTCAAATTAATTAAATTAGTGTTGGTATAGGCTATTTATTTAAGTAACAGTGCGATGCCAAAAAAAATGGATTGGAAGTTATTGCGAAATATAAATAAAATATTTTAGTAGGGAATTCAAATGTATGTATACATAAAAATGTGGATTTTAATAGCATGAAAACTTAGTCAATTTACAATAGTTAAATCTATTGAGAATGAATAAAAATCTAAGATAATTATTACGGTAATTTAGAAATTTAGTTGAAAATGGAAACTTATCTATGAATTTGGAATTTAATGAAATTGTGAATTTATATTGAAACTTATAAATGAAGCATCTAAATTTACATTTGTAAATACGTTTAAAATTCAATGTAAATGTCTGAGGAAGAAATTAATTTATTTACTAATCCGTAACGTATCCAATTAATATAAAATATTCTGGTGGGCCAACAACCGTTTTGCGCGTTTATGATTCGTGTCCACCTATCCTATTTCACTTTGTCTATTTATAGGCTGTGTAAACCCTAGCCTCCATCTATCTTCATTTCTCTCTGTGTGTTCTTTTCTTCAACTTCTTCTCTTCCAAATGCTGCAAAATTTCTAGATCCAATTACAGTCCAAAATAAAAATAAAAATAAAAATAAAAATAAAAAATATTTCAAACTCCTCTAAAATTCCAGAAAAATTATATGTCATAATTCTCGAAGAGCGTAATCTGTTGGTACTGTCCGTTTTTTTTGATTGGTACTGTAGCGTGCTCGAATTTGAGAAGAAGGACATGGCCTGTGACGTGGCATGGTGATGGGGTATATTTGTTTATTTTGTTTTATTTAATTTTTTTTTTCAATCGAAATTTTCGAATAACTTTCTCATACGTAGTCCGATTCACGCGAGTTTTTTTTGTTAGGATCGTAATTAAATTCCAGATCTGTTGACGCTCGTTTGGACCAATTCGGAGACTGTTGAATTTTTGAGTTTAAATTGAATTTAAATTCGATTTAAATTCAAAAGGTGAGTGTTTTAACCCACTCACAATTTCTAAAACTTCTTATGTCTGTTAAATTAAATTTAGATATGAGTAGAAATTTATTTATGACTGTTTGGCATGTTTTATTCATTATCTCTGTTAAATTGCATTTATTTAATTTAACTGTTAATTTATTTTATTTATTGCATATAAATTTTACAGTTAGAATTTATTTATTTGCATATTAACTGTCAGTCATAGTTATGTTAAATTTTTATTTCATATCAACTGACAGTTAAATTTGAATTTATTTTTACATATAAACTACTAGTAACAGTTATTAAATTTATTATTGAATATAAACTGTTAGTTAATACCTGTTATTTATTACCTGTATAATTTATATGCTCTATATCAATGATTGTTTAAATTGGATGATGATTGCAAATAATGGTTGATGATTGATATTTAGATGAATGGATGCTATATTTTATGTTGTATAAACTGCAAGTTATCATGCATTTCATTCATTCGGGATTGCGGTTTGAAATGATATACAACCGCATTTTTATTTTAAATTGCGGATTGAAATGATAACATCCGTATCACTTGACCATAGGGTAGAAAATTTTATACAGGCACCGCGGTATATATATAAAATTATTTTTTGAAATGTTTTTCTATGGTTTTCGCAAAGCTATATATATATATGGTTTATGGGTTTTTGATTTGGTTATTAATAAAGGTTATTTATATATAGTAATTTCCAGTTTTAAGCTTTGTATGAATTGTTTGAAGTATAAAATAAAGTTGATTTTTAAGATCAAATACGATTAAGCATTTATTTAAAATTTAAGTTCTGGAGTTTTATTGACTTAAATGAGAACAAGGTCGGAAGATGAATATTGAGAAAAATTTGGAATTAAATAAAAAGGTTATTAATTTTTAAAGGGTATGATTTTTATAACTTGATTTTTGTGTAGAGTGATTTAAATGAATATATCAAGTTTAATAAATTGAAAGATTATCCAGTTATGTGAAGGTAAAGTTTTTACTTAAATTATATTGAATTCATTAAGTAAACATTTCAAGTCTAAATAAGAAGTAATTGAATTTGATACATATGGATTTGTCAAACGAGTTATTTTTTTGAAATGGTGAAATTTTTAAAGCCTTGAAACATAAGAATTGAAATGGTATTTGGAAGTGTAAATCGATATTTGAAATTGATTTGTGAAATCTAAAGAAGCTATTTTGTTTTATAAAAGTAGTTTAATATTTAACCATTTAAGAGATGGAAATTTGTTTCAAAGCTAAGTTTTTCAAGGTAGTATAATTTGGAAATATTATGTTCAAGAGTTTGATTTCTAAATATTTTACTTTGGAAACCTTATGATTTTGGAAGGAATATATATTGGAAAATAAATGATATCATATTAATTTGGGGTTTTAAAAATATAAATGATATCGTATTTATATGGGTTTAAAATGGATATTTTATTCTAGTTTTAAAGTATAAACTATTTTGAAAAGACCGTGGTGTTATAATAACGATTGGTTGTTGAAGAGACCGGGATCAGAAGTTGTCATACTCTCTGCCAACTCCGAAAACCACTTTAACAACCGTGTACGCAGTGGAGATTCCAGAATGAAGTAGGTTGGTGGCGGCGTTTCCTTTAAAGGTAAATACGAGGACCCAACTCCCGTGAGTTGGCATAAGGTGGCTAAAACAGGAGCGATCGACGGGTTAATGAGGTAGCACCTCTGATCGGACACTTCCCTTCGATATTATACTCAGACTTTGGATTTTCGGTGGCCACCTTCACTTTTGATTTCTTTGATGTGGGGAGTTTGTCCGAGGTGGGCGGCAGCTGCGCGCTGCGCGTTTCCATCGGTCCGGAAGCGTAATTGGTATATCTACCCTGACATTGCCTAGTTGTGTCATGTCACCTACCCTAGCGCGCCTTATACGATTTTGTTTTGTACCATACCTATGGAGTGCCCTCTAACGACGCCCTGTACGGGGGAGATTACGGTACTGTATAGACTATGAGAATATATAAATGTGTTAAGGTGGAAAATGTAAAGCCTTAACGCTATTTAAAAGTAAGTTTATTTTACAATTAGACACTATTATAATAGCGCAATATACTACATAGTAAATAGTTTAACGGATCCTTAGGAGATGTAAATCCCGAGCATCTCTTGAGTTACTGCACTCATATTTATTTCTGTTAATGTAACTCACATAAGATCTTTTAGTTCTGACTCGAGTGTTTTTGTCTTTCCAAATTCGCTCGGGTCAGTCCGAGCATTTCAGGATTGAAGATTTTATTTCCGGAGGAAGAAGACGAAGATTTTCTTATTATTACTATAGATAATATGGTTTCACTACACTCATATTGTTCCGCTGCATTGTTATATGGTATGTGTACTCTGATATGTATTGTATAAATAAATCAAAGGTTTTTGTAAACAGATTTATGAACTGTATATTTGATTATTATATTTTATCCTTCCGCCATGAGATTTTGTTTCTTTCTCTGTTTTCTTATTTATCCCATAAAAATCCGCCCTTACGTATGGTTTGAATTGGCACGTGTGTCTGTTTAAATCGTGCATAAGACGGGATGTTATAGTTGGTATCAGATCTTTGGTTTAGCGATAAATCTTGGCTTTGTGGGGTTTGACTCTTTATTAATAGGGTAGTAATACCCTATGGGAGTCACTGAGTGTATATATGAGAGAGCGTATTTGTTAGTGTTATAAAAAGGTTTTAATATTGTGTTAATTTGTTCCGTTTCGTATTTATAAATTCTGGTTGGTGCATGGGACGCTATGACATCAATAGGGATTTCTAAACACTTAATAGGACAGACCGACATAATATTTGTTTTTAATATAGGTGAATGAAATTTTTTTGCCTATTATATTTTTATATATAAAATAAAAAATTTCAATTGATATATTTGGCTGCGATAGATTGATTGTTAGGCAATAAAGCGTAAATAATAATAGAAATAAGATTGAAAAATAAGATAAATGAAATTTGGAAATTTAGAACTTAAGTCCGGGGTTTTTCTTTTGAATGATTTTCAAATATATTAATAATTTTGTTTATAAGTATTTTCTGATATAAATATTTAACATAATTCGAAAGAATCGTTTTAAAGAAGATTTTTGAGAAAATAAGTTTTGTACTTTCCTCTCTGTCGCTGGAAAATAATTTCGGTGATGGCGGCCGCATCATCGACTTTCATTTTCGAGTTTCAAAGGGGAAAGGCCACTGTAGTAGTTCTACTGCAGATTCATTTTCGAAAAAGATATAAATTTTTAATTGTTTTAAATAAAATTAGAGGTATATAAGTTAAAAGAATATATTTATCTAATATTTCAAAATAATTTGAAATTTAACCCAGTATTTAATTCTTAAATTTCCATTAATTAATTGTTTAAATTATTGTAGTGGAATAAATGGTAAGTGATTAATAAATTAAAACCTCTAATTTAGGTAAGAGATTTAATGCAAAGTTATAAAGGGAAATTTGAAATTTGTAACATATGAGATAAAGAGTAATATTGTTGAACATTAAATTAATTAAAAGATGAGATAAAACTTGTATAAGTTCATTTGCATTTTCTTTAACATATATAACTTACCAAATATAAAAAGTTGAAATGTTTAATAAGAAATGTATTAGAAATTTGTACAAGTAATAGTAGGTAATGAAGCATTCAATGAATTTGCTGTATTCAATAACTTAAGATATAATTGAAATTTTACCAAGTAAATATAAATAAAGGTAAGCATGATAGATAGATGATTATAAAACTTAAGGAATTAAAGTAAATAAATAAGGACATGCTATTATAAATGAATGAATAATTATAACAAAATATAAGGAACCAGCATGACCCGAGTTAATGGAATTGAATAATTGTAAGTAATAAGTAAAAATGAATGAGCAAACCTTTGATAAGTAAATGTGAATGAGAAAAAAAATCACTATATAAACAAAAAGGGAAATCAAACAACTAAAGCATGAAATTTATAATAAGTTAGTTTGGTTGTTGGTTTGAATTGTTATTGTTTGATTTATGGTTGGTTGGGTAAGGAAATTTGAAGTTGTTGGATGAATAAATAATCTATTTTGTTCCATCTAAGACTGTTGAGTAAATGATGCACTTGATAGTTATTTTTCATTCCATACAATTTCAAGTTTGAACCCAAACAACTATTTGATTGTGTGATTGTATGGTTGTTTTGTAATTGTATGTATGCTGTTCGAGGAAATTGATGGTTGTTGTATTAATTTAGATGATTAGTGATTGGAACTACTTAGATATTTAAATTTTGGACTTAGAAATATTTTGAAATGTTCTCCAAACTCCAATAAATTTAAGTATAAAAAGATAATGTTGTAAATTTGTATATTTTAAGAAAAGTAACAGATATTGTAAATTTAATTGTTTATAAGGTAATGTTTTGAATAAGATATGTAGATTCTAAATCCTTCTTTTCCCTTCTTTTTCCTTTTCGGGGACGAAAAGTTTTGAGTGGGAGAGAATGTAACGACCCGTAAATTTCGATGATTTAATTTATTTAATAGAATTTTGTAACAAAAATTTAGTAGAAATAATAAAAGGTGATAAATATATATTGAACGCTAATTTAACAATGGTAATTTAAGCCTTTGTTCGTAATATGAATAAATTTTTCAATAAAAATTGATGTAAGTATTGTACGTGAATATAATGGGAAGATAGAGAATATAGGTAAGGCATTTAATTAGTTAAGTGTAAATTTATGGGTATAACAACAATTCGTATACATTACCTAATTAATCTGTCAATTAATTTGTTAAAAAAATCAAAACCTTTTAATTTGGTAAATAATTTGATGCGTATTGATAAGCTTACTTTAACGATTAATTTTAAAGTGATAGGAAGAAAATAAGTAAAGTTATGCAGTAATAAATAAATAAAAATATCGCAATAAATAGGAAACTGACATAACATTTATTTATATGAACGTTACTTATTGATTTGAGAGTAACGGAAGTGTGAACGTAGAATAAAATAAGCGTAGATTTATGTTAGGTAATTATTGAGAATATGGGGAATAAGTTGAAATAATATTAATTAAAAATTTATGCATAAAACATGTTATGTAAGATATATTGATTCCATTTAATAAATTGAGGATTAATATTATCGAAGAGGATTAAATATGGTCTCAATGTAAATTTAGATAAGTTTTGAAATAAAGACTAATTCCATTCAGAAGATGACAATGGGTGCAATATTTTGATTTGTAAGCAATAGTAATAGGTTACATGTTTAATTGGTTGATAGAATTTGAATTGAAATAAATGTTAATACACTAAATAAAGGTTACATTAATATGATAAGTAATACAATGTCTAGAAGTTTAATATAGAGTGTGTTAAGACGTAGAAATGGAAATTAGGAAGCAGATGGAATTAAATGAAATTTTAGGTGTATTTATGAGAAATTTACGTACAATTAAAGAGGCGAATGAAATAAATACCAACCAATTTTAGTGAATAACTGGATCTAAAGCTAAATAAATAAATTCCTTGGAATTTAAGTTTTAATTTTTGATAAATTGGATTTGTACTTTAATATTGAAAATTTTGGGATCATTCAAAAATAAATTAATGTAGAAAGTTGTTAAAGGATTCTGAATTTACCAAGTGGTCCAAACTGACAAAATTTGCAAATAATTAAAGTTGGATTGTAAATCTGATTCAATTAACCTATTATTAATTTATTTGTTTAGAATATAAAAAGTAATGATAGGGTTAATTGAAATTAAGGGTAGATTAATTTGTATGTTATTTGGGATTAAGGCGAGATGGGTGGATATTAGGAGTTATATACTTAGATCATTCAATTTATTTGGATAACATTGTAATAAATGTAATTAAATGTACATTTACGTGAAATATAATACCATGCTTAATAGATTGCTAAGTTGTATATATTAAAGGGAATTTTATTAATTGTTTTTAAAAAACCTTAATTAATATGGTTGATAAATTTAATATAAGAAAAACCAATGAAATTCTTGGGAATAATGTAGGTTAATATGAGTTAGTAGTTAGGGTAGCGACTAAAATTGGTAATACATTGCAATTAATGTTAATAGGGTTGACATAAGCTAATAAATTTAAATGTTAATCCAATACCAATTTATGTATTTAAGGTGATTGCGAAATTGGAATTTGATAAATGCAGTAACTAACTCGGGGCAAATAGATTTTATGGAATCAATAAAAAATAGGTAAATTTAATGTTTGTTTGGTGGTAATTTAAGCATGAATGGGAATAAATCGGGCAATAGTGAGAATTATTAATTATTACCCATCAATTTATTTAGAATCTAAATCAAATGCAACATTCGTTGTTATTTGTAGCTTATAGGTGGAAATGACGTAAACTTTATTCAGAATATGATAATTAGTTGGATTAAAAGAATGGAAGGCAGGATATATGGATTCATTTGGATTTAGAACATGATAATTTGAATTTATTGAATTTATTGGAAACTGAATAGAACATTTTATGTGATTGAAATTAAAGTTGGAATTCGGAGATGTTTTAGGAATTACCATCTATGGGATACCAATAGATAGGATAATTAAATGAAAGGTCAACTAAAGGATTTCTGCAAAGTTAATTTATAATGTGTAGATAAAATAAAATTGAAGTTTTACGCTGAAGTTAATAATGTACTCAGCAATTAAGAAACATCTTAAATTGTCTAAATTTGAATAAACAATGAAGTAATAAATAATAATTATTAATAAAATCCAAAATTTGGTAACCCGTTTTCAAATTAATAATAATTAGTGTTGGTATAGGCTATTTATTTAAGTAACAGTACGATGCCAAAAAAAATGGATTGGAAGTAATTGCGAAATATAAATAAAATATTTTAGTAGGGAATCCAAATATATATATATATATATATACATAGAAATGTGGATTTTTATAGTATGAAAACTTAGTCAATTTACAATAGTTAAATCTATTGAGAATGAATAAAAATCTAAGATAATTATTACGGTAATTTAGAAATTTAGTTGAAAATGGAAACTTATCTATGAATTTGGAATTTAATGAAATTGTGAATTTATACTGAAACTTATAAATGAAGCATCTAAATTTACATTTATAAATACGTTTAAAATTCAATGTAAATGCCTGAGGAAGAAATTAATTTTTTACTAATCCGTAACGTATCCAATTAATATAAAATATTCTGGTGGGCCAACAACAGTTTTGCGCGTTTATGATTCGTGCCCACCTATCCTATTTCACTTTGTCTATTTATAGGCTGTGTAAACCCTAGCCTCCACCTATCTTCATTTCTCTCTGTGTGTTCTTTTCTTCAACTTCTTCTCTTCCAACGGCTGCAAAATTTCTAGATCCAATTACAGTCCAAAATAAAAATAAAAAAAAAAAAAAAAAAATATTTCAAACTCCTCTAAAAATTCCAGAAAAATTATATGTCATAATTCTCGAAGAGCGTAATCTGTTGGTACTGTCCGTTTTTTGGATTGGTGCTGTAGCGTGCTCGAATTTGAGAAGAAGGACGTGGCCTGTGACGTGACATGGTGATGGGGTATATTTGTTTATTTTGTTTTATTTAAATTTTTTTTTCAATCGAAATATTCGAATAACTTTCTCATACGTAGTCCGATTCACTCAAGATTTTTTTTGTTAGGATCGTAATTAAATTCCAGATCTGTTGACGCTGGTTTGGACCAATTCGGAGACCGTCGAATTTTTGAGTTTAAATTGGATTTAAATTCGATTTAAATTCAAAAGGTGAGTGTTTTAACCCACTCACAATTTCTAAAACTTCTTATGTCTGTCAAATCAAATTTAGATATGAGTAGAAATTTATTTATGACTGTTTGGCGTGTTTTATTCATTATCTCTGTTAAATTGCATTTATTTAATTTAACTGTTAATTTATTTTATTTATTGCATATAAATTTGACAGTTGGAATTTATTTATTTGCATATTAACTGCCAGTCATAGTTATGTTAAATTTTTATTTCATATCAACTGACAGTTAAATTTGAATTTATTTTTACATATAAACTGCTAGTAACAGTTATTAAATTTATTATTGAATATAAACTGTTAGTTAATACCTGTTATTTATTACCTGTATAATTTATATGCTCTATATCAATGATTGTTTAAATTGGATGATGATTGCAAATAATGGTTGATGATTGATATTTGGATGAATGAATGCTATATTTTATATTGTATAAACTGCAAGTTATCATGCATTTCATTCATTCGGGATTGCGGTTTGAAATGATATACAACCGCATTTTTATTTTAAATTGCGGATTGAAATGATAACATCCGTATCACTTGACCATAGGGTAGAAAATTTTGTACAGGCTCCGCGGTATATATATAAAATTATTTTTTGAAATGTTTTTCTATAGTTTTTGCAAAGCTATATATATATGGTTTATGGGTTTTTGATTTGGTTATTAATAAAGGTTATTTATATATAGTAATTTTCGGTTTTAAGCTTTGTATAAATTGTTTTGAAGTATAAAATAAAGTTGATTTTTAAGATCAAATACGATTAAGCATTTATTTAAAATTTAAGTTCTGGAGTTTTATTGACTTAAATGAGAACAAGGTCGGAAGATGAATATTGAGAAAAATTTGGAATTAAATAAAAAGGTTATTAATTTTTAAAGGGTATGATTTTTATAACTTGATTTTTGTGTAGAGTGATTTAAATGAATATATCAAGTTTAATAAATTGAAAGATTATCCAGTTATGTGAAGTTAAAGGTTTTACTTAAATTATATTGAATTCATTAAGTAAACATTTCAAGTCTAAATAAGAAGTAATTGAATTTGATACATATGGATTTGTCAAACGAGTTGTTTTTTTGAAATGGTGAAATTTTTAAAGCCTTGAAACATAAGAATTGAAATGGTATTTGGAAGTGCAAATCGATATTTGAAATTGATTTGTGAAATCTAAAGAAGCTATTTTGTTTTACAAAAGTAGGTTAATATTTAACCATTCAAGAGATGGAAATTTGTTTCAAAGCTATGTTTTTCAAGGTAGTATAATTTGGAAATATTATGTTCAAGAGTTTGATTTCTAAATATTTTACTTTGGAAACCCTATGATTTTGGAAGGAATATATATTGGAAAATAAATGATATCGTATTAATTTGGGGTTTTAAAAATATAAATGATATCATATTTATATGGGTTTAAAATGGATATTTTATTCTGGTTGTAAAGTATAAACTATTTTGAAAAGACCGCGGTGTTATAATAACGATTGGTTGTTGAAGAAATCGGGATCGGAAGTTGTCATACTCTCTGCTAACTCCGAAAACCACTTTAACAACCGTGTACGCGGTGGAGATTCCAGAATGAAGTAGGTTGGTGGCGGCGTTTCCTTTAAAGGTAAATACGAGGACCCAACTCCCGTGAGTTGGCATAAGGTGGCTAAAACAAGAGCGATCGACGGGTTAATGAGGTAGCACCTCTGATCGGACACTTCCCTTCGATACTATACTCAGACTTTGGATTTTCGGTGGCCACCTTCACTTTTGATTTCTTTGATGTGGGGAGTTTGTCCGAGGTGGGCAGCAGCTGCGCGCTGCGCGTTTCCATCGGCCCGGAAGCGTAATTGGTATATCTACCCTGGCATTGCCTAGTTGTGCCGTGTCACCTACCCTAGCGCGCCTTATACGATTTTGTTTTGTACCATACCTATGGAGTGCCCTCTGACGATGCCCAGTACGGGGGAGATTACGGTACTGCATAGACTATGGGAATATATAAATGTGTTAAGGTGGAAAATGTAAAGCCTTAATGCTATTTAAAAGTAAGTTTATTTTACAATTAGACACTATTATAATAGCGCAATATACTACATAGTAAATAGTTTAACGGATCCTTAAGAGATGTAAATCCTGAGCATCTCTTGAGTTACTGCACTCATATTTATTTCTGTTAATGTAACTCACATAAGATCTTTTTGTTCTGACTCGAGTGTTTTTGTCTTTCCAAGTTCGCTCGGGTCAGTCCGAGCGTTTCAGGATTGAAGATTTTATTTCCGGAGGAAGATGACGAAGATTTTATTATTATTACTATAGATAATATGGTTTCACTACACTCATATTGTTCCGCTGCATTGTTATATGGTATATGTACTCTGATATGTATTGTATAAATAAATCAAAGGTTTTTGTAAACAGATTTATGAACTGTATATTTGATTATTATATTTTATCCTTCCACTGTGAAATTCTGTTTCTTTCTCTGTTTTCTTATTTATCCCATAACAATCCGCCCTTACGTATGGTTTGAATTGGCACGTGTGTCTGTTTAAATCGTGCAAAAAGGCGGGATGTTACATAACATCACATTTAAACCAATGCACTGTATAACAATATAGAGTTTTGAAAATTATTCCTTTATATGTTTAAAATATAATCCTAGACCAAAATATTAAATTTGCCAGAAATTTCAATACCATGTCCGTTGGCCTTGGTTGATTGTTTAGAAACCCCTATTGATACCGTGGCGTCCCATGTCTCGACCAGAATTCAAAAAACACAATAGACCAATTAACATAATACGTTTTTATAACATTAACAAATATGCTCTTATACATATAATACTCTCAAACTCATTCTAGGGTGTCGCTTATCCTATCTCTAATGAGCCAACTCGCTTAACCTTGTGCTCTGATACCACTTTGTAACGATATGCCTTTTTTACCATCGAAAGTCGACACCAAACACTACCATTGTGTTCCAATGTCGCACGTCTAATAGACAAAAGGACAGATTGTTAGGGTAAATAAAAAAAGAACGAAGAACGGAGAAAATCAGAATCTCTCAACGGAATTGACAACATATAATATAATAACAACAGTAGAAACTATCACTTCAAACATATAGAGTATATCAAAGTTAAAAACAAACCTTATCAGCAGGACAGTTATAAAATCCTGACCTTACAAATGCCGATAGGTATACTATATAATACAACAAAAAATAAAATCATATGATAGATAAAACTTCAGCTTCCCTCCATGATCTCCGAAACTTCAAGGACAACCTGGGAAAATACTCGGTCTGACGCGAGCATCATAAATAAATAACACCTGGATAAGTCTAGAAATACCAGCATGAGATAACTCAAATAATGGGAAGCATATATAAAAATTCTATGAGAACAAGATGCTAATGCGGAACGGGTTAACATCCATACAAGTAAGTGCAGAAATAAATATCAGGAAACAAATCCAAATATGATTGAGCATAAATAATATTAAACCAAACTTGAAAGAATGGAAATAAGCCGAGTAAAATCCAAAGTAGACAAAATGGATAGAACAAGAAAAAATAGTCCAACTCGATAGAATGGACTAAATAAGGTAATAGTCCAAACTCGAGGGAATGGGCTAAATAAAGTAACAGTCCAAACTTGATAGATTGGGCTAAATAAAGTAGTAGTCCAAACTCGATAGAATGAACTAAATAAACACTTAAATGCCGTGATGAGGAGCTAGCTCTACGCATGGCAATTTAAAGCTAAAACAAATTCAGGGATACGAATCAAATAAGGAAGGGAAATTTTCCAATAAATGACTAGGAAGGTGTACCCCCCTCACCAAAAGCATACCTTAGAAATATACTTGAGAAATATGATGGCTCTCGAAAACCTCTAAGCCAGACCCCGCCAACTATTATCGAGTATCCGAGTATTTCACATCTCAATGTGCAACACCAAATCCAATCTAGAGTGGATGTGAGGATACCCTAATGGGAGCAACGCCACATAGCTTGGCTCCCACATGCTCTTTGAGTTTTATTCATTTTCGACAAAGGATAACAAAGCTCAAATGAGCAACACATCGTATTAGAGTGACTAAATAAATTGGCTGAAGTAACCGATAGCTGAGATACCAACTATCGAGGACATAAAATGATCGTATATGGAAATTAAGTCTTGTATACTTATCACTGCCCATTGAATTTAACCTTGTACTATTTCTGGGTTAACAATAATACCAGACAAGTCAAGTTAGTGTTATACCAAAGTAATGCCACACGATTATTCTTAACTTTCGAAAAAGCGACACATCTACTTCTTCGATGTTTAGTGCTTATTATACAAATAAATCGTTTCCATATAGGTGATTTGCTTTACGGAAATAATTCATTTCCATAAACGAACCAAAATTTTCCATTTACAAACGAATCGAACTTTTTGGCTTGATTTCCGTATTGGTAAAACACTTTTAGAATTAGTTCAAGATTGTTAAAACGTTAAGAGAATAATTTTTCCAAGTGCGCAACCCCGAAGGCCCAAACCAACATCAGACCGAACACCTAGAAGATTATCCAACTTATCATCCCAATAATCGAGTTCCTATTCCTTTTTATACTTTAAAAACAAGATTTATTATCCCGAAAGATAATTAATTACATTTAAATTCCTTAAATAAATAATTCATTATCTATAATAAAATATACAATTATTTCCATATAATTTTATAACATTAGTAAATTAACTTTAAAATCTTTATTAAATCAGTCTATTAACTTTAAGTTTATTAAGGAAATTTTTATTACATTAGTTAACTTACTTTAATCACCTTTATTAAATCAATTAATAAAATAGATTTATTAAATTCTAATATTCATTAATTATATGAATAATTAATCTCAAACATCATTAATTAAAATGAGAAGTAATTCTAAATTTCATTGATTAAAAAATTAATCAAGTTCAAAATAATCATAAATTAATAGGATTAATTAAATCCAAACTTCATTAGTCAAACCGATAAATTAAAACTTCATTTGGTAAAATGATTTATTTAATTATAAACATCATCAATTAAAATGATTTAACCAATCCCAAAATCATTAGTTAAAATAAGTAATCAAGTTTAAAAACAATCATTAATTAGAATGATCAATTCAGATCAAAAATCATTATTTAAAATGATTTATTACTTTTAAATATCATTAATTAAAATGATTATTATTTTCATAATTGAAATAATTAATTAAGTTCAATAAATTAATTAAACTCCATTATCATTAATTAATTAATTAAACTCAAATAATCATTAGTTAAAATGATTAATCAGGTATAAAACATCATTAGCAAAAATGAATAATTCAATCTAAATATAAACCAATTTTAATCATCATTTTTTAAATTGGTTAATTAATCTCAAATTAGTTAATTTAAAAGATTAATTAATTTAATTTATCATTAATCAAAATGATTAATAAATTTTCAATATTCTTTTTTATGGAAACACAAGCTCAAGTTTATAAGATAGGGTTTTGGGGATGAAAATTTAATAAATGGCGGTGTAGCAAAAATCGCTATAACGACATTTAAACTATTAATTGGAATATCAATAATTAATTTCAATAAATCATCAATATTACAATGTAATGATGTAAATAAATAATTTATGGTCAAGAAACCTCCTTTGGGTCTCTCTACAGATTTTCCCTGCAAAATAATGGTTACCAATAATATATTGATAATCATATGGGTTTCTAACAATCAAATTAATATGTCATCCATTTTCCAAACGAAAATTCACCCAAACAAGCAATCAAACAATTTTAACTAATTTCCAAACAATAAATAAATTATTTTAACATCATTAATATGATATAATAAAATCAAATGTGAGTTAAACTCACGTTGAGTTCCATTTTTAGCGAAACGTTCTTTTTTTTGGAACTAGGGAAACCTGTTCAATCACTACGACATGTGAATCCTGAACAGTAAACCTAGGAAATAGATGGCTGGCCCGCCACAACCAGTATTCCAGGCTAGCTAGACCTTTCGGTTGACACTTGGTGCAGGAGGCACGAAAATTAACCTCAAACCTCCCATGTGAAAGGCGTATCTCCTCCCACACAAAGGTGGGACTCGAACCTCGAACCTCGAACCTCACACTTGGGAGGCGTATCACCCCACCACCCGACCAAGGCCCGAGCCCCGCGTAACGTTTTGGTTTGGACTAAAATCGAACGGACGTTCGATTGTAGCCTATATTTTTACTTGGTTGACCAAACCCACTCCATAACGAAGATATTGACATTACGAAGCTAACAGGACTGATGCATTAGATTTAGACCTAGAACGAATATGATATTCATTATACTAGGTTTATGAACTAATTAAATACTTAAATCCTTGATTATATTATTAGCAAAACCTTAATGCCAAACAAATCCAAGTCATAGATTAATGTATCTCATATCTGGGCTGCACATCTCTTATCTCTAAATCGCGATACCATTCCAATGGAGACAACTCACATCTGCCTCCCTTCATTGCTTCGTTGCCGCCGTTGTAGGCCATTTTTGACCACTGCACTCCCATCGTGGGTTGCCCAGACCCAGCCGAACCTAACGCCACCTTCACCATCCATTATCTCCTCATCGATTACCCAAAAACCAATCACAAAAGCCGTCAGGTCGTGGCCAAAATGCAGCCGCCGTGGGCCACTGCAAACCAAACCACCTCTGTCGATCCACTCCTCTGACTATGCCGCTCCTTTTTGCTTTTGGACCCAACGCCTGAAATTGGCGCGATCTGCCGGAGCATCATTGTCGTTGGATGTAGAGAATAGAGGATGGCAGCTGACTTATGTTTTTAGGGTTTTAGGCAAAATGAATGGCCAAGTGATTACTTCTTTTGATTTTTATAACCAAATAAAATAATATATAAAAAACAAAATGATTAAGTTCACCTTTTTCATGACAAAAATTTTCTCGAGCTACCAAAATGTTTATGGGCTGTGAAAGAATGGGTGTGTGGGCTATGAAATGATGGGTGTGTGCATATATATTATTTTAATTTTGAATTATTTAGCAAAATATACTCGAAAATGTTGAGCTCTAAACGAGACGTGCTGCCTGACATTCCTAATATTTTTCCTCTATTTCAGATACAATAAAACTTGTTTCAAGACCTAATTCGATAGTATGCAGAAGATAGGTTTTTGGACCTAGTTATTATATTAAATTTTCGATATCGATTTCAACACGTTTCGATCTCCTATGGCCAAACGATTCATCCAATTGTCACGAAATTTGACAGCGTATTGTAATTCAGTATTACGGATCCCACGAAATTAGTTTCGTCGAAATCCAAGACTGTTCCTCGAAAGGCTAATTTCACAAATTTAAATATTTAGTTATTGATATTTATTCGATCTATTTATATTTGTAAATAAATTTACAAATTAAACTTACCAATATTATTTATTGGTTAAATGGAGTTAAGTAAAATTATTGAATCCATTTAGTTAATATGTAATCCACAATTCAAATATTCAGATATGCCCTATATTTAAATTATAAATTATTAAATTCAAAAATTCAATTATTTAAATATTTAAAATTGATTAAAATTTAAAATTAAATAACCAAAATTTTGGGTTCTTACAGACTCATAGATGCAAAACTCAACGTTTGATAATTTCCAAACTATTTAAATACTAAAACCTGTACAGACTTTGCTAAAATGCAGTGGTGCACAATAGCTCAGTTGCTTATAGATTATCTTGGTTATGTCCTACTTCTAATCATGTTTAAGTTGCACCTTAAGCAATGATATATTGTGCACGTTATGCCTCTTCCTCAACATTTTGTTGCTTAGATGTCTATAGTTGGATTAATGATCAATTGTTTAATAATCTATGCATTCAATTGTGAAGCATGACCTTTGAAGGTACTTGGTTCAATATGATAACATTTATTGATTGACTGTTGTTACCTGGAGAATCGACCAGGCAACTGGAACACTCGGCAGTACAAAGCTGTACTCGGCATAAGTGGATACTCGGCATCCATGGACTTTTGGCATGAAGAGTTGTACTCGGCATAAGTGGATGCTCGGCATAAGGCCATTCAGCTCTTTACACGGCATTGAGGTACGCTCGGCCTTCCAAGGCTGTGCTCGGCATCGAAGGGGGTTCGGCAGACCAAGACTGTGCGCGGCATAGGGTCGTCCGGCTTAATTCGCTCGGCACGATTGCTCCTTAAAGGAAGTTAGCTTGCTCGGCTTAAGGTCGTCCGACATCCAGGCGATGGTTCGGCAGACCAAGACTGTGCGCGGCATAGGGTCGTCCGGCTTAATTCGCTCGGCATGATTGCTCCTTATAGGAAGTTAGCTTGCTCGGCTTAAGGTCGTCCGGCATCCAGGCGATGGTTCGGCATCCAGCATCCCACACGGCAAGCTTTTCATCCGGCATGTTCTTCATCTGGCATTCCATCTGCTCGACATATCCTTTGCTCGGCATCACCTTTGCTCGGCATGTCCTGTGCTCGGCATATCCTTTTCTCGGCATAACCTTTGCTCAGCATGTCCGGTGCTCGGCAAAACCCTTCACACGACAAGCCTTTCACTCGGCACCCACGCTTCACTCAGCATTCTAGCATTGTTCGGCCCGTCTCCTCCATTCAACAGAGAGATCCATCGACTTGGAAAGGAGGGCTCTGCATGCCGACTGTTCGGCCTGTTCCACTCGCCATGCAGGGAGCGTCCTATCTGGACCGAGCTGTCTGGCCGTCTGGCCCACCAGGGAAGTCCAACCCACATTCGTCTATAAATAGAGGGGCAGGGGCACAGAGAAAGGGATCAGATTTCAGAGAACACATGGGAGACTCTGCCTCATCCAAACTTCATCCAAGACTTCTACTTTTATTTCACAATTGTATTCGAATACTTAAAAACGGATTGTATCTGTAATCAAGTTTAAAGTGAAGAAATAAAGGATCAACTTCAAAGTGGACGTAGGCTACAACGCCGAACCACTATAAATTCTGTGTTCTCGTCTCCCGCATTTTAATTTATATTATCTTCTCTATTTTAACTTATCTTCTTCATTAATCTCTCTACACAAACTCTCTAAGGGTGTTAGTGACCAATTTTGGCGCTAACATTTTGGTGCTTTCACTGAGAATTGAATTCTCAGGTTGTGAGGATCTACTTTGTAGCTACTGGATTGCATAAATCCCCCGAAGAAGATCCGTAATTATCCATAAGGCATCTGTTGATTCTACTCAGAGTTACAACCAACGACTCTACCATGTGAAGGCCACGAACAAGATCGACCTCCCAAAATGTAGATGCCCGCGAAACCGCTAGTGTTCAACAACTTGGACCTAACGATCAACAAGCAATTCGAGGCACGGGGCCCTCCAGTCAAAACCAAGCGGAAGCTGTTTCACGAGCGGAATTGAATGACTTGATAAAAGAGCTTACGGAAAGCAGAAGGCAACTCGCTGAGCAAATGCAAGTTAATGCTGACCTCATGGACCAACTTTCTCAACAGCAGCATCAGAATGCTGGAGGTAGCCCTGTCCCCTACTCTGAAGATGATAGCTCAACTTCAGCTGATGAACCTCCCAGGCGTAGACGCCGCAAGGATGAAGATGACCAAGCAGGTGCCACTGATCGCTCTACTAGAAATCAAGCCCGTGGAGCGGAACCCAACCTTCCTCCTGCCATACAAACCCCGGATTTGACGGCTATGGTCAGGCAGTTGATGAGAGAGAATCAAGGTCTGACTAATGAAGATTGGAGAATGTCTAAGAGTCATACTCCCTTCACAGATACCATTCTATAGGCTGAATACCCAAGGAAGTTTAACATTCCCACCATACCCGCCTATGAAGGAAAAACTGACCCTAGACAACATGTAATGAGGTATGGATGCATGATGGATTCAGCAAGGGCCAACGACGCAACTAAGTGTAGGTGCTTTCCAAAAACTCTGTCCGGAATTGCCACCATTTGGTTCACTCGACTTCCTCCACGGTCAATCTCAAACTTCGACGAATTAGCAAGGAAATTCATAGTACAATTCAGGATACACGCCAGTCGACCCAAGGATGTGATGTCCTTATCAAGCGTGACCCAAGCTCCTGGTGAATCACTGAAAGCATACTTGCAGAGATTTCATGTTGCCGCCACTGAAGTGAGCAATCCAAACGACCACGCGATTTTGATGGCAGTAATGCGTGGAGTGGATCCAGACTCTGAATTTGGGGATTGGTTGGCGGGAAAGCCACCAGCTACGTTGGAACGTTTCTATTCGAAAGCCCACCAGTTCATAATGAGGGAAGAAGCTCGGTGGATAAGGAAAGACAAGGCACCAGGGTCCGTTCAGGAGTCTGTAAAGGGTAGCATCGCCATGAAAGCAACCGACGATTACCCCGGAAAGACTCAGGCCAGCGTCAAAAATAAGCCCGGGCAGTCTAAGGGAACTGGAAGTGGAAATCCTGGAAAGAAGAAGGAAACGGGGAGATGGAAGTCAAGGATCCCAACCTACAACGAATACACTCCACTGAATGCATCTCTAGAAAACATCTACTTATCGACCTGCAACACTTTTCAATATAGAAAACCACGCCCTAAAGAATCAACAGAGGAGCAAAAGCGGACTGGAAAGTATTGCCGCTTTCACGAGTCTTATGGGCACAACAACGACGAATGCAGGCATCTCCATGACGCTATTGAGAAATTGATTAGGCAGAATAAGCTGCAGGAATTCGTCAAAGATACGCCAGAAGGAAGACAAGAGACTTCAGACCCCGGACGTGGCCCAGCTCTACACCAACCAGAGCAACCTACTCGAACTGTGGGAAGATTGATTATTAATACAATTGCTGGTGGACCTTATCCCGCGGATAAAAATTGGCAGGAAATGGAGCGATATGCTAATTCCTTGAGACATACAGAGCATGAGTGCTGTTCAAATATGGAGGATGGAACTCCCGCAAAGCAGCAGCGCACGCTGCACGACGATATTGTATTCAGGAATAGAGACGCGGATAAGGTGGAAGCTCCCACCATCGATCCATTGGTCATATCCGCAACCATCGGACCGGCATTCGTAAGGAGAATCCTAATTGATTGCGGAAGTTCCGTTAACATCATCTTCAAGAAAGCGTATGACCAAATGAAGCTGGAGACTAAGGATTTGGAGCCATCTAAAGCCCGAATCCATGGCTTTAACGGCGCAGCCACAGACGCAGTAGGATATGTGGAGTTACCAGTTGAACTGGGACAAGGTGAACGCAGGAGAGTGCGAATCCTACCATTCATAGTGCTGGATGTTGATTCACCATACAACGTGTTTTTGGGACGACCAGCCCTCGCAGATTTCAGGGCAGCCCTGGCCCCGTGGTGTCTCACACTGAAATTCCCGACGGACAAAGGAGTTGGCGTAGTGCATGGCGACCAAGCAACCGGACGTGCATGTTACGTGGCTGAGCTGAGAGAGGCCCAGCGCAGAGAAAAGGGGAAGACTGCGGACAACATCGACCGCATTCCGAATTCTGATGATTGACAATTAGCGCCCGAACCCTGGCTCGGGCGACATTCTCGGATCGTTGGAGACATAGATCCGAGAGATGACAAAGGGAAACCCAGGGAACCAGACGCAGCACCGGCCGAACTAACAATTGATATTCAAGTTACCCACAGTGACCCGACACGAGTTCTTAAAATTGGGTCACAGCTCGATCCCCAAATGGCAGAGAATTTATCTGATTTCCTTCGAGCGAACCTTGATGTCTTTGCCTGGACACACTCTGATATGCGTGGGATTTCCCCTGCAATTCCGAGCCATATGTTGAATATAGACCCGAAACACGTACCTGTGAAGCAAAAAAGGAGAGGCATGGACCCGGAGAGGTCTACAGCTCTCAAAGAGGAGGTGGATAAACTCAAAGCCAATGGGTTTGTCTGCGACGCCCTCTACCCGGAATGGGTGTCCAACCCTGTGTTGGTAAAGAAAGAAAACGGGAAATGGAGAACCTGCGTTGACTATTCTGATTTAAACAAAGCGTGCCCGAAGGATAGCTTCCCGCTACCACGAATTGATCAACTGGTCGATTCAACTGCAGGGCATGAGTTGTCGTCATTTATGGATTCATACTCTGATACAACCAAATTCCGATGCACATCCCAGACCAAGAACACACCAGCTTTGTCACAAATGTTGGGTTATACTGCTATGTAGTGATGCCCTTCGGACTGAAGAACGCCGGAGCAACTTACCAGCGTCTGGTAAATCGAATGTTCAAAGACCAGATTGGGAAAACAATGGAAGTCTATGTGGATGACATGCTTGTGAAGTCACGGCAGTCAAACGACCACATTCGAGACTTGGCAGAAATGTTCGGTGTACTAAGGCACTATGGGATGAAGATCAATCCTTCAAAGTGTTCATTCGGCGTGGCGTCAGGGAAGTTCTTGGGATTCATTGTGAATGCACGAGGAATTGAAGCTAACCCGGAAAAGATCCAGGCCATCCGAGATATACAGGCACCTAGAACCATAAAACAGGTACAGAGCTTGAACGGAAAAGTAGCTGCGCTCAGTCGATTCATATCCAGAGCCACAGATAAGTGTGTTCCTTTCTTCGATGTCATAAAGAAAGGAAAGAGAAACTTCGAATGGACGACTGACTGCGAGGAAGCATTCCGAGCCCTGGTAAGACACTTGGAAAGTCCTCCGGTGTTGTCAAAACCAGTAGACCACGAGACGTTGTACGTATATTTGGCTGTGTCTCAACACGCTATCAGTAGAGCCCTAGTTCGCGAAGAAGACAAGGTTCAAAGGCCGGTGTACTATGTTAGTAAACGACTGACGGGGGCAGAAAAGAATTATCCAAAGATCGAGAAACTTGCCTATTGCCTGGTGATTGCATCACGCAAGCTTCGTCCCTACTTTCAGGCGCACTCAATCAGTGTTTACACTGACCAACCCTTGTGATAGGAACTCCAACGACCGGAAACTTTCGGTAGGATGCTAAAGTGGAACATCGAGTTAAGCCAGTTTGATATCACCTACCTGCCGCGAAGGACCATCCAAGGGCAGGCATTAGCTGACTTCGTTGCTGAGTTCACCATTCCGGATGAACCGAGTGAAAATCACAAAGTAATCCCTCCTGTCCGATGGAAGATGTTCACTGACGGGGCATCTAACGACCATTGGTCGGGAGCTGGGATAGTTCTGGTAACTCCCGAAAACCGATCGATTTGCTACGCTTTGAAGCTCGAATTTATAGCGACAAATAACGAAGCCGAATACGAAGCACTGATTGCTGGCTTAAGACTTGCCAATGAACTAAGGATAAAGTCCATCGAAATCTTCTGCGACTCGCAGCTGGTGGTATATCAGGTACGGGGAGACTACCAAGCGAAAGGACAGAGACTGGCTCCTTACCTTGCTCGGGTCCGGGAGCTACTAGTAAACCTGGAATATTATGACATTTCGCATGTCCCGCGCGAACAAAACAGGGAGGCCGACTCATTGGCTAAATTCGCGAGTACTAGCGATGCACAGCAGATGGGATTGTTCCCTGTCGAGACTCTGCTTACTCCAAGTATAGACATGATGGAGATAGATCTCTTCTTGGAGACCGAACTCGAAAGGGGATCATGGCTGACCCCGATCAAACAATACTTGCTATACGGAGACTTACCTGAGAAAAGAAGCGAAAGACGCCAAGTCCTTCGTAAGGCTTCACGTTATGTAATGCAAGACGGGATAATGTATCAGAGGGGATTCTCGATCCCCTTACTCCGGTGCGTGGCCCATGACGAGGTAAAACGGGTGTTGGAAGAAGTCCATGAGGGAGAATGTGGTGATCATACCGGGGGGCAAACTTTGGCGAGGAAAATCCTCCTGGCCGACTGTAAATCGGGATGCTGCAGACTATGCGAGAAGATGCGACAAATGCCAGATATATGCAAAGATTCCGAGAGCTCCGCCAACGGAACTCACACAAATGGTTAGTCCCTGGCCATTTGCAATGTGGGGAATCGACCTAATTGGATCTCTGCCCATAGCCAAAGGAGGTGCGAAATATGCAATAGTGGCAGTCGATTATTTCACCAAGTGGGCGGAAGCAGAGCCAATGGCCACAATCACCACCAAGAAAGTCATTAATTTCGTTGTACGAAATATCATATGTCGTTTTGGCCTCCCACGGACCATCACAACGGATAACGGAACTCAATTCGAAAGTAAGGAATTCAAAGAGTTCTGTCAGAGGTATGGCATTGAGAAAAGGTTCGCAGCAGTTGCTCACCCGAAGGCGAATGGGCAGGTAGAAGCCGTCAATAAAATCATCAAGTCCATATTGAAGAAGCGTTTGGAAAAGGCTAGAGGCAAGTGGGTGGATGAACTCCCAACAGCGCTTTGGGCCTATAGAACTACCCACAAGACCGCGACTTGCCACACACCATTCGCACTGGCGTACGGCACGGAAGCCGTCATACCCATAGAACTTGAAGTTCCGTCACACCGGGTAATCTATTAGGATCCTGCGTCAAACCAGGATATCCTATTGGAATCATTAGACTTCATTGATGAGAAACGCGAAGAAGCTGATTTGAGAGCAGCCTCATACAGACACCGAGTCGCTAAATATTATAATGGAAAAGTCCAGCCAAGAACCTTTAGTGTGGGAGATCTCGTTTTGAAACGAGTCTTTCCAACCCCTTCGCACATGAATCCCGCATGGGAAGGTCCATACGTCATCGAACGGAGGCTTGGAGAAGGAACTTTCAAGCTAACGACCGTCGATGGTGCGACATTCCCCCGAGCATGGAACAGCGAGCATTTGCGGCGTTATTACACTTAGTCTATTTCCTTTATGCGGTAGTTGCATTTATTTCCAGTATGCTTTCTTCTTGGCATGTAATAAGATAATCTAGCTTGTTTTCATCAATAAAGGCTTGAAGCCATCTTTTCCATGAATGACCAATGTCTCTTCGTACGATATTCCTATGATGCGCAATTAAAAATTATGATATCCTGACTAGCGTACGAATGCTTATAATAAATGACAAAAAATCTCCAAGTCCCCGGAGTGCGGACTGGAGTACTCTAAGTCCCCGGAGTGCGGACTCGAGTATAAACAATTCAAAATCTCCAAGTCCCCGGAGTGCGGACTGGACTACTCTAAGTCCCCGGAGTGCGGACTCGAGTATAAACAATTCAAAATCTCCAAGTCCCCGGAGTGCGGACTGGAGTACTCTAAGTCCCCGGAGTGCGGACTCGAGCATAAACAATTCAAAATCTCCAAGTCCCCGGAGTGCGGACTGGAGTACTCTAAGTCCCCAGAGTGCGGACTCGAGTATAAATGACAAAAATCTCCAAGTCCCCGGAGTGCGGACTGGAGTACTCCAAGTCCCCGGAGTGCGGACTCGAGTATAAACGACAAAAATCTCCAAGTCCCCGGAGTGCGGACTGGAGTACTCCAAGTCCCCGGAGTGCGGACTCGAGTATAAACGACAAAAATCTCCAAGTCCCCGGAGTGCGGACTGGAGTACTCTAAGTCCCCAGAGTGCGGACTCGAGTATAAATGATTAAAAATCTCCAAGTCCCCGGAGTGCGGACTGGAGTACTCTAAGTCCCCGGAGTGCGGACTCGAGTATAAACGATTCAAAATCTCCAAGTCCCCGGAGTGCGGACTGGAGTACTCTAAGTCCCCAGAGTGCGGACTCGAGTATAAACGAAAAAAAATCTCCAAGTCCCCGGAGCGTGGATTGGAATACTCTAAGTCCCCAGAGTGCGGACTCTAGTATAAACGACAAAAAATCTTCAAGTCCCCGGAGCGCGGACTGGAGTACTCTAAGTCCCCAAAGTGCAGACTCGAGTATAAACGATTTGAAACCTCCAAATCCCCAGAGCGCGGACTAGAGTACTCTAAGTCCCCAGAGTGCGGACTCGAATACAAATGACTCGAAATCTCCAAGTCCCCGGAGCATGGACTGGAGTACTCGAAGTCCGGTGTATAGACTTAATTACGAGCAGTTCAGACCTCCGAATTCCTTGAATAGGAACTATGACGCAAATGACTTGGATATGTCAAGTCCCCAACATACGGGCTATGAAATATTCTAAGTGCTGGAAGCACCAAGTGGAGATTGATCAAATCCAGAGAAGCTCCCAAGCCATGTAAAGACGAACCAAGAAGTCTAAGTTACCCATAACAATTCAGATTTCAATCGCAACCATAAAAGAAACTGAATAATAAAAGTCTTTTGAGAAGACAAAAGTGAAGATCAAATTTTATTCACAAAAAGCTTCCCATTACAAAAACGCTCCGAAGTCCGGAGCCAACAACCCATTTACACAGTCTACAAAAATTAGTACATGACTTAAACTAGTTCTCGTTGAACGGGGGCGAGGTCATTTCTTGTGTTTCTTTGACCTCTTCCCGGATGGTTCCTTCCCAGAGCGCTTACTCTTGGAATCCTTCCCTGACGGAGGGGTGACGACCGAAGACGTAGAGGGAACATCCATGGGCTGGGACTTACCAGGAAGAATGACCTTCAATGGCTTGTTCAGAGGATCGTCCAGGTCCACTCCACGCGGCTCGACCTTGACTGAGGTCGTATCTCTTTCCTCTTTCTCGAGCCGTTCCTTCATGCTCAACTCGGATGTGTGCTCAGAGGCGCCTGTGATTTCTATTTCAAAACTCTTCGAGGAAGATTCGGATTTGCCTTCATCAAGCGCCCCGATTACTTGAGCATCTGGACCAGGATCCCCGCCAGCTTGAGCACTCGCCTTTTTCTCCACCTCCTTGGCGGCATCGCTCCTCGGAGTGGGCTCGGGGTCAGAACAGCCTGTGTAGAAATCACGAAAAAAAGAACAAGTGTTAGAACAAACAACTTCTGGGGGAACGAGAAAGATCTTTATGAAGCACAGAGGTTACTCACCAGATGCTGGTGGGTTCTCAGTCATCAGGGGGGTCTCACCCTCCAGGATGGGAGATAAAACATGAATGCCATGCCCGGGGGCTTCCGGGTCATAGCCAACGTGCTGCTCGAAGGGGTCAAGTATTGGCCGACTGGCCGATTGAGTAGGCATGTGAACTGAGGGCACGACGCCGGAAGAGTCGGTAGCCACCTCTTTCCCTTTCCTGGAGGGAGAGCCTTTGCTGTAGAGGGCTTTAGCCGCTGATAAATCTGAAGGCTCCTTCCCCCTCCAGAATTCTTTTATCAATGCTTCTTCGTCAACCTCATCGGCGCCGCTCTCAACCTTCCTGATTTGAATCAGGGTCTCCCATGCCTCGGCCAATGACTCAAGGTAACCGTCACCCAGAAAAGTTAGATCTCGATGCATGAGAACTCGGGCATTGAACTCAGCGATGAGCGGGTCGAATTCGGTCTTTATCTCCTCCCTGCCTTCTTCCCTGGCCGCCTCGAGGCGAGAGTCGATGTCGACAGTTGCTGCCCTTTTACCTTCCTCACGGGCCTCATTCCTCAGTGACTCGATTTTGGAGAGATCGTCTTCAAGTTTCCCCTTTAAGAGCCGGGGTGGCGACGATCTCATCACAATAGTGCCGTGCCTCAACCTGGGCGACCACTTTCTCTTCCTTCTCCTTATTGAGTTGCTCCTCGAGCTCCTTAACTCGCCTATTAAGCACATCTCGCTCCTTCTGAATGGAATCTTTCTCCAAAGCTAATGCCCCACACCGTTGAACCGCTTCATCGAGCTCTTTCTTATGAGTCAATTCAAGCCGAGAGACTGCCTCGGCGGTATCTTTAGCATTCAGACGAGCAGCATCAAGCTCGGACTTGTAAGTAGCCAGCTCTTCGTCCTGGGCCTTAATGATATCCCTGTCATGGATGGCCTCGAGTTTTAGACGATCGATTTCGTGCTGGCGCTCCATAGAGACTTCACAAAGTTTCTCAGCCAGATGGACGAACACGTCATGTTGCACGTAGACGTCATTGGTACAGGCGATAGCATTTTGTTTGACATCTCCGAGAATAGGATGAATCGCCGGGAGGAACTTTAACCCATCAGAACAAATCTTCGAAAACTTAGCCTTAAGTTCGTTCAATCTCTCCGACACTGTGGGGTCTGTTACGGGAGTGGGAGGAGACGGCTTTGAAAGTTCGCCCTTCCTATGAGAATCTCGGGAGTGCCGGGTAGAAGAAGAGTCAGAGTGTTGGTCCCGGGGAGCATCAGAATGCGACCTCTTATGGCCACGTTTGTCTTTGCTTCGCTCCTGATAAGAAGAGGTCTCCTGGCGGTGTTCGGGCTGATAATAAGCTTTCTTCCGGGATGACGAGTCCTGGGCATGATATTCTCGGTCGCTGTCGCTGTCTCTGTCTCGGCGCTTCCCGAGGCCCGAGTCCCGACCAGACTGGCGTAAAGTCGACGAACCGCGAAGGCGGTCGTATCCGTGAGAGCGCCCCATGTCACCTGCAATCAAACAATAGCGAATTAGCGAGAGAGCAGAATGGTGAAAGAAAAGTAGGTGCAAAGTGAAATGCATGTGTCTGTGTGTGTCCTAGTGCTACCCCCCGACGGACCAGTGGCTTTGCTAACGGGAGTCTTTTCCCCTTGGATCGGGGCTGGGACACCTGCGTCGCCCCTAACGGGCGAGCGAAACTTAAACAGCTCCGGGTTGTTAAAATCATAGTTGAGCAAGTCGTCGGGAATGGAGAGGTTCGATAAGCCCTTCAGAGAACTTTCAACGCGCTGTGAAGAAGCCTCTTTCTCTTGCTGAATAGGCGTAACTTTGGAAGTCCCACCAACTTTCTCCTTCCTCGACTTGCACGCCAGCTTCTTTTTCCCCTTCGAAGGGGAAGATGACGTTTCAATATCATGAACTTCGGCTGCAGAGCCTAAATCCTCACCTTGCTTTTCAGGTGGCTCGCCTGGAATTTCCCCTTCTTCCGGAGCTTCAAGAGAAGGGCGAACGGATGATTCAGGCAGTTTTTTCCCTCTGACGTGTACGGGCTGGGGAAGCGAGGCGCCCTCTGGAAGACTAACCCGGCGGCCAGGGGCTAGCAAACCGAACTTTGATAATGACTCATTGGAAATGAGGGCTCGGATATCTCGCTCTTCAGCAGGAAGAGATCTAATGGCGTCGACAGCATCGGAGTACCCTCGGCCCTCGGGACGTGGGATGGAACCTGAAAAGATAGAACAGTGAGTTAGGAGAAGCTCAACCTCAACCGGGAGCGGATATCAACTCAGAAAAAAGACTTACTTCCTTCAGTCCATCGCCTCGCAAAGCCCTGGGGGCAGCGCACGTAAAACCACTCCTGTTTGTACAGGGCGAATTTGCTACTCCACGCGCTAGTGAAAAGTTGGCACTTCCGATGTGGCTAAAGAAAATGTAAGAGGGGCTGTCTCCCCGTTTCTTGGTCATGTATATGTACCTTATATCGTCAGGGGTTGGAGGCCTAAAGAAGACGGCCATGAAAAGCATGTACGTGCCATAAATGAAAGCGTGACCGTTTGGATGAAGCTGAGACAGGGCGACATCTAGGTACCGCAGCACGTCACGGAGGAATAGGTTGAACGGTGGCACGCTACCAACCCAGCACATGAACTTGCTACACGTCGTATATCCCACTGGGGGCAGATGCGGGCGGTCGTGCCCCGATGGAACGAGCACATCAGCAAACGGGATGCCATGAATAGAACATATCCGCTTAAGAGCGGCTTCAGTGACTCTCGAAGCCTGCGAGTCTGCTGGGTCATCCAGTAAAATCGACGATTCCAAAGTATCAGGAGCCCAGTCATGAGTGGGAGAAACTGACAGGTCAGATGTGTTGGGGGCCATTCGCTTAGAAGACGGCCCAGGTTTGTCGGAAAGTGTAGCAGAACTAGATCTTTTGGACATCTTGAATAAATAGCAGACCCAACCAAGCACCTATGTGAACTATACTCGAAAAATGATCGACGTTAGAATTAACAACGCAGATAACCCCCCCGTGTGGTGTGTGAACTAGTGCAATCAATCGTGCATAAGCATTTAATATAACGCCAAGCCTAAAAACATCGCTTCCGAAAACCGTCATCGCTGACCGTCTCCGAAAGCCTTCTGAATAAACAAGACACTGGAAGTAATTAACTGTTTATGCCAAGTAAAGTTCAGTTATGAAGTTGGGCAATGATTGATTATGTTCGGCATGTTATGTATGTTCGACAAATTGAGAGTGTTCGGCATTTTGGTATGGTCGGCATTAGTATATATTCGGCACTAGGGTACACTCGGCGCCTAGCTATGTTCGGCATTTAGGTATGTCCGGCATGTGTATGTGTTCGGCATTAGGGTTTGCTCGGCATCTAACTACGATCGGCAGGACAGTTTGCTCGGTTAGCTGATGGCTCGGCAAGGCTATTGTTCGGCCTACATCCATCGTTCGGCCAAAGCTCAGTTCGCGCTGAGAATGTGACGTTCAGCCAGAGTACAATTCGGCCAAATCAACGCCCGGCCTTGCCGCTGGCTCACACTTCATCTTTCTAACCCCTTTGTTCGACCATCGTTACGCCGTGCCAACTAAGATCATGACCGAGTCCAAACACTCGGCATATCCTCCATACCTTCCTCTCCTCCACCGAACGCCCACTAAAAATCCTACAAGGCATTCGAATTTAGCTCTCTCTCTCCCTACCTCTAGACGCTCGACCTTGGAAACGCTCCAAATCGAACTCGAGTCCTCACCAACATTAAATCTATGCGAATCGATGGGAAATTGCCAGAAAAGGAACTCGGGTGAGAAGACTGTACCTAGTACGTGAATCGAGCATAGGAAAGTTATGAGGAACTCTTGAATTCTGATCGCACGAATGGCTTGAGAGCTCGGAATTGTAGAAGCAAGGAGTGAGAAAAGAGAAGGAAGAAGAAGTGGGCAACTTTTATAAGGAAAAAGAAGAAGACGAAGAGACTCTGACCGGCTCTACCGGATTAAGCGGTTTCATTCGGCTCCCAATCGTCCGGCACAAGAGACGTTCGGCAAAAATCATTCGGCATCCTCATCACTCGGTGGCAACGCAATGGTCCAGTAGTTCAAAGCACACCCTGTTCGAACACACGGTGTACTTTGGGGGGCAAAATGTTACCTGGAGAATCGACCGGGCAACTGGAACACTCAGCAGTACAAAGCTGTACTCGGCATAAGTGGATACTCGGCATCCATGGACTTTCGGCATGAAGAGTTGTACTCGGCATAAGTGGATGCTCGACATAGGCCATTCAGCTCTTTACACGACATTGAGGTAAGCTCGGCCTTCCAAGGCTGTGCTCGGCATCGAAGGGGGTTCGGCAGACCAAGACTGTGCGCGGCATAGGGTCGTCCGGCTTAATTCGCTCGGCACGATTGCTCCCTAAAGGAAGTTAGCTTGCTCGGCTTAAGGTCGTTCGGCATCCAGGCGATGGTTCGGCAGACCAAGACTGTGCGCGGCATAGGGTCATCCGGCTTAATTCGCTCGGCACGATTGCTCCTTAAAGGAAGTTAGCTTGCTCGTCTTAAGGTCGTCCGGCATCCAGGCGATGTTTCGGCATCCAGCATCCCACACGGCAAGCTTTTCATCCGGCATGTTCTTCATCTGGCATTCCATCTACTCGGCATATCCTTTGCCTGGCATCACCTTTGCTCGGCATGTCCTGTGCTCGGCATATCCTTTGCTCGGCATAACCTTTGCTCAGCATGTCCGGTGCTCGGCAAAACCCTTCACACGGCAAGCCTTTCACTCAGCACCCACGCTTCACTCGGCATTCTAGCATTGTTCGGCCCGTCTCCTCCATTCAACAGAGAGATCCATCGACTTGGAAAAGAGGGCTCGGCACGCCGCCTGTTCGGCCTGTTCCACTCGGCATGCAGGGCGCGTCCTATCTGGACCGAGCTGTCTGGCCGTCTGCCCCACCAGGGAAGTCCAACCCACATTCGTCTATAAATAGAGGGGCAGGGGCACAGAGAAAGGGATCAGATTTCAGAGAACACAGGGGAGACTCTGCCTCATCCAAGACTTCTACTTTTATTTCACAATTGTATTCGAATACTTAAAAACGGATTGTATCTGTAATCAAGTTTAAAGTGAAGAAATAAAGGATCAACTTCAAAGTGGACGTAGGCTACAACGCCGAACCACTATAAATTCTGTGTTCTCGTCTCCCGGATTTTAATTTATATTATCTTCTCTATTTTAACCTATCTTCTTCATTAATCTCTCTACACAAACTCTCTAAGGGTGTTAGTGACCAATTTTGGCGCTAACAACTGTGTTACTCTGATCAGAAGTTTATGACTTCGTGCCAAATTCCAATTGCCTAGATACTAACCATACAAATCAAAGAAGAAATCCTCTCTTGAGTAGTGTTTCACTTCATGAGTTTCAATGCATACCTAACTATGATCGTTACGTGAACCAATATCATGTGATTAGGCATAATCAAAGGAAGGTTACTACTATAAGGTTCATAATACAGTCTCAAGTTGAAAGACTACTGCAGATCATCATATGTGATCATCCATTTGTCTTAGGTACAATAAAATATATAAGACTATCCATCAGTTGTTTGTAATTTTCATAGGATATAAGTACGTATCATATAGGTGCCCTCAACAGTCATAGTCAAATCACTTCCATCATATGTATAATTTTATATACACCAGTCTAACCGGTGTTGATATCATTTTCTCGATAGACCGTTGACTAGGGAATTCAACGATAAGTGTTTATATTTATTCATACGATCCACTAATTATGATTATAAACTCTTTCATAATTGTGATCGAATAAACATCTTGTCCTAGAGATTCCTACTTATCTATTATAATATACTCTTAAGGCTATGTATATTTACCTATAACACAAATAAAAATTAAAAGCATGCTTTTATTTTGAACAATGTTTTTAATAAGAGTTAATTTTGTTTAAATTACATAATTATACATAGGGTATACCTTTAACACTATCATATATAGTATTGAGGTGACGACTAACTTCATTTTCTAAAGGTACACTTAAGCAATATTGTTGTACCATTACACCACTTCATCAACACTGTGTTACTACATATTTAGAGCTCATCAACAGTCAAGTCAATAGTCTAATAACATTCATAGTTAGATATGAGATTCTACATTTAAAATCATTGGGTTCAAATTGATAACATTTTTTAATTATTCAAATTACCTTGTCAAGATCTATTCAGTGTCATGTCAATCATTATGTAACGACCCGTAAATTTTAATAAATAAATTGGTTAGTTTAATTTAGTTTTACGATTAACTTTAGGAAGAAGGAGAAAATATGTGAATTAATTTAATAAATTAATAATATTAAATAGTGAATTTGGATTAAATCAATGTCCTATAGTAATTGAAATATTATTTGGGAATGAAAACTTATAAAGGTAAGCATTTAAATTATCCGATGCAATAATTTAGTTACTAAAAGTAATAACATGTAAATTTAGGAAATAAAATTAGTCAAAGCTAAATTTGTATAAGTTAAATGAAATGGGTTAATGTAAATGTTATATTAGGCTATAAATCAAATGGTATAAAATGAGCGTAAAATTTGAATTAATTAATGAAATGAAATAAATTGAATATAACATAAACTTAAGCGTAAATTTTAAGGGTATGTTAACAATTAATATAAATTACCTGATTAATTGGTCAATGAATTTATTGTAAATAAAGTTCATTTCAATGTTAAGTAATTATAATGTTGTTATTGATAATTAACGTTACCTTAATGGTAAATAAATAAAATAACGGGAGTGAGAATCGTAAATTAAAGTAACAATTGATGTAATAAAGATTGGAGCCAAGGTAGATTAATTTATTTGATTTAAAATCTAAATTAACGTTTGAAATTGACCAATTATATAGTGAATGGTAATTGGGGATAATCAATGGTAGTGACAAATTACAACTTTGGATTGGAAATGATTTAAACTTGTGAGAATGTGATTAATGGCTGATGATATCAAATTTTATAGGTTACCTGTTTTGATGGAATTGAAAATTTAATTTTATTAAATGTTACATTTATGAGAAATGTAATACCATGTTTAAGAGTCGTTAAATTCTATATATTAAGGAAATTTTATTTATTTGTTTTAAAACCTTAATTAATATGGGTAATAAATTTAATATAAGAAAAAAAACAATGCAAATATTGAATTAATCAGTGAAGCAATAATAATGAATAGTGATTAATTCAAAATTTGTAACTTGGGAATAATGTAGATTAATATACGTTAGTTATTTAGGGTAGTGAGTAAAATTGGAAATCTATTGGCAATTAATGATAATAGTGTTGATATAAGATAATAAATTTAAATGTCAATGCAATACCAATTAATGGATTGAATGTGATTACGAAATTGGAATTAGATAAATGCAGTAACTAATTCAGGGCAAATAAATTTATGGAACAAATGTAAGATCTTAACTGATGGTAATTAATAATTGAAGATAGGGTAAATTCCATTTATAATATGACTATTGGTAAATGAAAAGATTGTAAATCAAGATTTTATTTATTTATTTGAATATAAAGAATTAAGGTAATTGAGTTTTTGCAATTAAGTAAAATTAAACATTTATTATTACATTAATTGAAAATTTAGTTGAAACTGAAAAATATTTATGTATGTTAATTTCATCCATTTGGCTATAATGGATTGAATAATAAGAATGAAGATTTAATTCAATGAAATTTTTGAAAACTTAATTGATAATTTCTAAATTTAATAAAATTGAAAATTTGACACTGAAATGTGAAGTTAATCAACTTTAAATTGGCTTTTAATTGGTTTAAACCATTTTAAATGATTGAGAAATAGTAAAGGTGATAAAATTTGTCAAATTTAAGATAAATTTTTTTGGATTTTATTAATAAATTTTTAATTTATTTAATAAATATAAAAATAGCCATTTTGGCCACTGACTCAGATTTCGATGAAACCAGTTTCATCGGATCAGTAACAGTGAATTATAATAGTGTTTCAAGTTTCGTAGCGATCGGACATGTCGTTTGATCGTACGGACTCGAAACGCCTTTAAATTTATGCAGTTGAAATCAATTTGAAAAATATTGTTTTTAGCATAACTTCTTTATACGATGCAATTTGAACCTGACACCTTTTCCATTACATTTAAAATATTTTACAACACCTATTTTGATATATGGATTTACCCAATTTCATTCCGGGGTCAGAACGGGCTTTTTGGGCCACTTTGTGGTTAGCGCGTATATTCAATCCGATCCATCCTATTTCAACTTTGCCTATATATATCCAGTTATAAACCCTAGCCTATGCCTATTTTCATTTGTCTGCGCGTACAAATTTCATCAGCTCCTCCTCTTCCTCAATGGATGCAAACCCTACATCCAATTACAAATTCAAAAATCTAATGAAAATTTAAACTCCTCGGAAAAATTCAAAAAAAATATATGTTGAAGCTCTCGAAGTGCGTAATCTTCTGGTGAAATTCGTTTTTCATTTTGGATTGTCGTTTGATCAGTAAAAATCAAAGAAGTTTCGGCCGTTCATCACGTCGAAATCAAAGTTGTCGGATCGTCGAACCCTTTTCGGGTTTTGTAGAGTGGACGATGGGGAGTTCATAGGTGTGCTTCGTTTCGCGAATTGACGGTCGGATTGGAGGCAAAAATTCAACTCTAGGCATGTATTTCTGGCGGCTGCTGTGTTCTTCGGTGAACACGTATGATCGCGTGGTTGCTGGAGGCGCATGGCGTTGGATCGGAGCCTCAGGTGGAGAGGCGCGGTGCTAGGGGCGACGAGCGATGTTATTCCGAGGTGGCACGACTTTGAGTTGATGGCTGCATTTCATGTTTCATGCCGTGCGAACAAAGGAACAAGCTTGCCCGTAGCATGACGTGCTGGAAGAAGTGAGAATAGGTGACGTGGCGGTGAGTGAATTATGTTCTCTTTTCTTTTGTTTTTTTTAATTTATTCAATCGCATTAATCGTCTAACTTGTGTACACGTTATCCGTTTTACGTGCGGTTTCTTTTGCTAGGATCATATTGAAATTCCGGACTTGATGACACTGGTTTGGACGAATTCTGAGACGGTCAAAAATTTGGGTTTAAATTGGATTTAAATTTAATTTAAATTCAAAAGGCGAGTGTTTTAACCCACTCACAACTTCTAAGATTTCTTATGTTTGTTAAATTTTGATTTATGATGTGTTTAGAAATTTATTTATAGCTGTTTGGCATATATTTCATCATTATCTCAGTTAATTTGCATTCATAAAATTTACTTGTTATTTAATTCGTTTTTTGCATATAAACTGCAAGTTAAAATTTTAGTTAAATTTATTATTGCATATAAACTGCTAGTTAAATTTATTTATTATTGCATATGAACCCCAGTTAAACAGTTATTAATTCATTATTGAAAAATTAATTGTCAGTAATTAATTATTATTTATTAATGTGATTGTTTGAATTGGATAATAAATTGATAAATGGTTGATGATTGATATGATGGATGAATGGATGCTGTATTTATATTGAATAAATTGCAAGTTATTATGCATTTTCATTTTATTCGGGATTGCGGTTTGAAATGATATACAACCGCATTTTTATTTTTAAATTGCAGATTGAAATGATAAATATCCGTATCACTTGACCATAGGATAGAAAATTATATACAGGCACCACGATATATATATAAAATTATTTTTGTAATGATTTTCTATGGTTTTGGAAAGAATACGGTTTAATAAATATTAAATTTTGATATATATATATATAGATAGTAAAATTCTTGAATTTAGCTATGTATAAATTTGTTTCGAATTTTAAAATAAGCTAAATAATGAAGTTGATTTCGTTTATATAATATGGTTAAGAATATATTTGAAATTCTATTGCATATAGAGTTTATAATAACTCAAATAAAAGTAAGGTTGAAGATAAATGTGAATATGATTTGAATTAAAGTATTTAAGAATTTTCCGCGAAAAATTTGTTTTGAAATGTAAATAAATTAAGATTTAGAGGGTATGATCTTATAACTTGATTTTTGATTAAAGGATTTAAACGAATATCAAATTTATTTGAAGAATATTATCAAGTTAATTTAATTAAAAGAATATCATGTTATTGAAGTTTAAGGGTTTTACCTGAATAATATTTATTTAGTAAGTAAATATTTCAAATTTAAATAATAGGAATTGGATTTGATATATATTAAATTATCAAAGAATCCATTTTGCAATAGTGCAATATTTAAAGATTGAAATATATGAACTATAAAGTTTTGAAATATAGAATATTTAAGCTTTGAAATATATGGGAATTAAAATGGTTTAATTGGAGGTTCAAATTGATATTGGAAATTTATTGTGAAATTTAAAGAAGCTGTTTATTTTATAAAGTAATATAGTATTTGAACCATTAAGCATTAAAAGTTATGTTTCAAAGATATGGTTTCAAGGTATATATATTTGAAAATATTATGATTTTGGGAAAGGGAAATTTATAAAATAAAAATGATGTCATATTGATATGGGGTTTTAAAAATATAAATGATATCATATTTATATGGATTGAAAGAGATATTATATTCTAGTTCTAAAGTATAAATTATTTTGAAAAGACCGCGGTGTTATAATAACGATTGGTTATTGAAGAGACCGGGATCAGAAGTTGTCATACTCTCTGCCAACTCCGAAAACCACTTTAACAACCATGTACACAGTGGAGATTCCAGAATGAAGTAGGATGGCGGCGGCGTTTCCTTTGAGGTAAATACGTGGACCCAACTCCCATGAGTTGGCATAAGGTGGCTAAAACAGGAGCGATTCTCGGGCCAAGGAGGTTAGCGCCCTTTATGGGATACTCCTCTTCGATATTATACTCTGACTTTAGATTGATTCGGTGGCCACTTTAATTTTTATTTTAGGGGGGAGTTTGTCCGAGGTGGGCGGTAGTAGCTGCTACGCGTTACCACCAGCCCAGATGCATAATTGGTATATCTACCCTGGTATTGCCTAGTTGTGCCGTGCCACCTACTCTATCGCGCCTTGTATGAGTTTCTATTTGTGTCATACCTATGGAGTATCCTCTGGTAGCCTCCCGATCAGAAGGTGTTACGGTACTATATAGACTATTGGCATTTTACGTGTTAAGGTGGAAAATGTAAAGCCTTAACGCTATTTAAAAGTAGGTTTATTTTACAATTAGACACTATTATAATAGCGAAATATACTACATAGTAAATAGTTTAACGGATCCTTAGGAGATGTAAATCCCGAACATCTCTTGAGTTACTGCACTCATATTTATTTCTGTTAATTTAACTTACATAAGATCTTTTAGTTCTGACTCGAATGTTTTGTTTTTTCAATTCGCTCGGGTCAGTCCGAGCATTTCAGGATTTGAAGACTTAGCTCTAGAGGACGAAGACGAAGATTTGTATTATTATTATTTATATTATTGCACTACACTCATACTGTTCCGCTGCATTATTATTGGTATGTGTAACTCTGATATGTATTATATAAATATAATCAAATATTTTAAAACAGCTTTACAAACTGTATATTTGATTAGCATATTTTATCCTTCCGCTGTGAGATTCTGTTTTGTTTTATTTCTTTCTCGTTTTTCTTATTTACCCCATAACAATCTTCCCTTCCGAACGGTTTGAATTGACACGTGTGTCGGTCTAAAGCGTGTGAAAAGGTTGGACGTTACATCTGGTATCAGATCTTTGGTTTAGCGATAAACCTTAGCTTTGTGGGGTTTGACACTTTACTAATAGGGTAGTAATACCCTATGGGAGTCGCTGTGTGTATATATATGAGAGAGCGTACTTGTTAGTGTTATAAAAAGATTTTAATATTGTGTTAATTTGTTACGTTTTGTATTTATAAATTCTGGTTGATGCATGGGACGCTAGACATCAATAGGGATTTCTAAACACTTAATAGGACAGACTGACATAATATTTGTTTTTAATATAGGCGACTGAAATAATTTTGCCTGTTATATTTTCTATATGTATAAAGTAAATTTTATAAAGATTATATTTGGTTGTAATATATTGGTTGTTAGGTAACGGAATTTATAGATAATAGTTGAAATAAGATTTAAAATAAATAAAGAAAATTGGAAATTTAGAACTTAAGTTTCGGGCTTTTGGAAATGCTTTTAATTGATTTTGGAATATAATAATAATACTATTAGAAGTATTTTCTAATATAAATATTTCAATATAATTTGAAAGAATTGTTTTAAAAAGAAATTTTGAAACAAAATAAGTTATGTACTCCGCTCTCTGTCGCTGGAAAATAATTTTGGTGATGAGTGAACACATCATCGACTTTCATTTTCGAGTTTCATAGTGGGAATATCGTGTTCATACTGTCGTATTGAATGATCCCGGCTGATTGCTTTCTGTCCATATAATGCATACGGCTCTAGTTTCCGGTTGGGCCGGTTCGATGGCTCTATATGAATTGGCGGTGTTTGATCCCTCTGACCCTGTTCTTGATCCAATGTGGAGACAGGGCATGTTCGTTATACCCTTCATGACTCGTTTAGGAATAACCAATTCATGGGGTGGTTGGAGTATTTCAGGAGGAACTGTAACGAATTCGGGTATTTGGAGCTATGAAGGCGTGGCCGGAGCACATATTGTGTTTTTTGACCACTGTAGTAGTTTTACTGCAGAGTTGTTTTGATAAACAAACATAAATTTTAAATTGTTTTAAATATAGTTTGATATATAAATTTGTAAGAGTATATTTATCTATTATCTTTATAACGATTTGAAATTAAACCCAGTATTTAAATTCTTAAGTTTCCGTTATTTTACAGTTTCAATTAGTGTGGTAAAATGGAAGTTAATCAATAATTAGAGCCTTTAGTTAAAATAAGTAATTTAATGCTAGGTTATGAATGAAAATAAAGGTATTTTGAAATTGTAACTTATAAAACAAAGATGAAATTATTGAACCATTAATTAATTAAAAGAATTGAGAAAAACTTGTATAACTTTCAATTATATTCTTAAAGGCATATATATAACTTACCAAAAGATATAAAAGTAGAAAATGTTAATAAGAAAATGTAATAGATATTATACAAGTAATTAACTTGAGGTAATGAAAGTAATTAATGGAATTCTTTAATAAATAAGAATTGGTGTTGTAGTGTGACGAACTTAAGTTTAAATTGGAATGTTACTAATTTAATATAATAAGAAGGTAAGTAATATAAATGAATGATTGTAAACCTTAAGTAAATGAATTAATGAAATTCTTTATTTATAAGAATTGATGTTATAAAGTTATAAATTTAAGTGTAATTAAAATGTTACTATAATTAAATATAATAGAAATGTAAGCATTAAATAAATGAATGAAATTGTGAAATGCATAAATGTAATTCAATAAAAAGATACTTACATGACCTGAATAAATGAAAATGAATAATTGTAGGCAATAAATGAAAATGAATAGAATTAATAAGAATAAACTAATCGTTGTTGTTATTTTGGTTTATGGTTGTTTTGTAAGGAAATTTAAAATTGTTTGGATGAATAAATAATCTATTTTGTTTCATCTAAGACGGTTGAGTAAATGATGCACTTGATAGTATTTTTTTTCATTCTACGCAATTTAAAGTTTGAACCCGAACAACAAATTGTTCGTTTGATATGAATGAATGTTTGATTTGTGTAAAATTTTATGTGATGGTTGTATGCCTTGTTGCAAGTAGTTGTTGGATTGCATTGATTTGTTTGTTTATGGTTGAAACAACTTTAATATTTCATTTATATAATTGTTAACTCTTTTGGATTATATAAGTGAAATACAGGTTATGGAAGCAATTGCTACTGCTTTTGGTTTCATAATTTAAGCGTTATTGCCCGACAAATAGGTACGTTTTCGGATTATGGTTTTATAGCGCCAGTATATTGTTTTTCCCATGTTGGGATATTTTATTTTTAAAATCTATGTTATATATTGTATATTTTGATATTATATTTTCTCCCGAGTCACTCCGTACAAGGGAGACTCTACCGAAATTTTTCGTAAATTTTGGACTTAGAAATTTTTTGAAAATGATTTCCAAACTTTATTAATAAAAGATTTAAATAGGTATAAATTGGTATATTTTATTTCAAATTATTTTATTTTGTAAACTTATTTGTTTATAAATTTAATATTTTAAGTAAGATGTATTGATTTCTTAACCCTTCTTTTCCTTTTCGAGGACGAAAAATTTTGAGTGGGGGAGAGTGTAACGACCCGTGAATTTTGATAAATAAATTGGTTAGTTTAATTTAATTTTACGATTAAGTTTAGGAAGAAGGAGAAAATATGTGAATTAATTTAATGAATTAATAATATTAAATAGTGAATTTGGATTAAATCAATGTCCTATAGTAATTGAAATATTGTTTGGGAATGAAAACTTATAAAGGTAAGCATTTAAATTATCCGACGCAATAATTTAGTTATTAAAAGTAACAGCATGTAAATTTAGGAAATAAAGTTAGTCAAAGCTAAATTTGTATAAGTTAAATGAAATGGGTTAATGTAAATGGTATATTAGGCTATAAATCAAATGGTAGAAAACGAGCGTAAAATTTGAATTAATTAATGAAATGAAATAAATTGAATATAACATAAACTTAAGCGTAAATTTTAAGGGTACGTTAACAATTAATATAAATTTCCTAATTAATTGGTCAATGAATGTAAATAAAGTTCATTTAAATGTTAAATAATTATAATGTTGTTATTGATAATTAACGTTACCTTAATGGTAAATAAATAAAATAATGGGAGTGAGAATCGTAAATTAAAGTATCAATTGATGTAATAAAGAATGCAGCCAAGGTAGATTAATTTATTTGATTTAAAATCTAAATTAACATTTGAAATTGACCAAATTATATAGTGAATGGTAATTGGGGATAATCCATGGTAGTGAGAAATTACAACATTGGATTGGAAATGATTTAAACTTGTGAGAATGTGATTGATAGCTGATGATATCAAATTTTATAGGTTACCTGTTTTGATGGAATTGAAAATTTAATTTTATTAAATGTTACATTTATGAGAAATGTAATACCATGTTTAAGAGTCGTTAAATTCTATATATTAAGGAAATTTTATTTATTTGTTTTAAAACCTTAATTAATATGGGTAATAAATTTAATATAAGAAAAAAAACCAATGCAAATATTGAATTAATCAGTGAAGCAATAATAATGAATATTTATTAATTCAAAATTTGTAACTTGGGAATAATGTAGATTAACATACGTTAGTTATTTAGGGTAGTGACTAAAATTGGAAATCCATTGGCAATTAATGATAATAGTGTTGATATAAGCTAATAAATTTAAATGTTAATGCAATACCAATTAATGGATTGAATGTGATTACAAAATTGGAATTAGATAAATGCAGTAACTAATTCAGGGCAAATAAATTTATGGAACAAATGTAAGATCTTAACTGATGGTAATTAATAATTAAAGATAGTGTAAATTCTATTTATAATATGACTATTGGTAAATGAAAAGATTGTAAATCAAGATTTGTTTATTTATTTGAATATAAAGAATTAAGGTAATTGAGTTTTTACAATTAAGTAAAATTAAACATTTATTATTACATTAATTGAAAATTTAGTTGAAATTGAAAAATATTTATGTATGTTAATTTCATCCATTTGGCTATAATGGATTGAATAATAAGAATTAAGATTTAATTCAATGAAATTTTTGAAAACTTAATTGATAATTTCTAAATTTAATAAAATTGAAAATTTGACACTGAAATGTGAAGTTAATCAACTTTAAATTGGCTTTTAATTGGTTTAAACCATTTTAAACGATTGAGAAATAATAAAAGTGGCAAAATTTGTCAAATTTAAGATAAAAAAATTGGATTTTATTAATGAATTTTTAATTTATTTAATTAATATAAAAATAGCCATTTTGGACACTGATTCGGATTTCGACGAAACCAGTTTCATCAGATCCGTAACGGTGAATTATAATAGTGTTTCAAGTTTCGTAGCGATCGGACATGTCGTTTGATCGTACGGACTCGAAACGCCTTTAAATTTATGCAATTGAAATCAATTTGGAAGATATTGTTTTTAGTATAACTTCTTTATACGATGCAATTTGAACCCGAAACCTTTTCCATTGCATTTAATTTTTTTTAAAATACCTATTCTGATATATGGGTTTACTCAATTTCGGTCCGGGGTCAAAACTGGCTTTTTGGGTCACTTTGTCGTTAGCGATCCATCCTATTTCAACTTTGCATATATATATATATATATATATATATATATATATCCAGTTGTAAACCCTAGCCTATGCATATTCTCGTTTGTCTGCGCGTACAAATTTCATCAGCCCCTCCTCTTCCTAAATGGATTCAAACCTTACATCCAATTGCAAATTCAAAAATCTAATGAAAATTCAAACTCCTCAGAAAAATTCAAGAAAATGTATGTTGAAGCTCTCGAAGTGCGTAATCTTCTGGTGATATTCGTTTTTCGTTTTGGATTGTCCTTTGGTCAGTAAAAATCAAATAAATTTCGGCCGTTCATCACGTCGAAATCAAAGTTGTCGGATCGTCGAACCCTTTTTGGGTTTTGTAGAGTGGACGATAGGGAGTTCATCGGTGTGCTTCGTTCCGCGAATCGACGGTCGGATTGGAGGCAAAAATTCAACCTAGGGCATGTATTTCTGGCGGCTGCTGTGTTCTTCACTGAACGTGTATGATCGCGTGGTCGCTGGAGGCGCGTGGCGTTGGGTCGGAGCCTCAAGTGGAGAGGCGCGGTGCTAGGGGCGGCAAGCGATGTTATTCCGAGGTGGCACGACTTTGAGTTGATGGCTGCGTTTCATGTTTCATGCCGTGCGAACAAAGGAACAAGCTTGCCGGTAGCGTGACGTGCTGGAAGAAGGGAGAATAGGTGACGTGGCGGTGAGTGAATTATGTTCTCTTTTCTTTTGTTTTTTTTAATTTATTCAATCGCATTAATCGTCATAACTTGTGTATACGATATCCGTTTTACACACAGTTTCTTTTGTTAGGATCGTATTGAAATTCCGAACTTGATGACGTTGGTTTGGACGAATTCTGAGACGGTCAAAAATTTGGGTTTAAATTGGATTTAAATTCAATTTATATTCAAAAGGTGAGTGTTTTAACCCACTCACAACTTCTAAGATTTCTTATGTTTGTTAAATTGATTTATGATGTGTTTAGAAATTTATTTATAGCTGTTTGGCATATATTTCATCATTATCTCAGTTAATTTGCATTCATAAAATTTACTTGTTATTTAATTCATTTTTTGCATATAAAATGCCAATTAAAATTTTAGTTAAATTTATTATTGCGTATAAATTACTAGTTAAATTTATTTATTATTGCATATAAACTACAGTTAAACAGTTATTTAATTCATTATTGAAAAATTAACTGTCAGTAATTAATTATTAGTTATTGATGTGATTGTTTGAATTGGGTAATAAATTGATAAATGGTTGATGATTGATATGATGGATGAATGGATGCTGTATTTATATTGTATAAACTGCAAGTTATTATCCATTTTCATTTTATTCGGAATTGCGGTTTGAAATGATATACAACCGCATTTTTATTTTTGAATTACGGATTGAAATAATAAATATCTATATCACTTGACTATAAGATAGAAAATTATATACAGGCACCGCGGTATATATATAAAATTATTTTTGAAATGATTTTCTATGGTTTTGGAAAGAATACAGTTTAATAAATATTAAATTTTGATATATATATATATATATATAGAAAAATTCTTGAATTTAGCTATGTATAAATTTGTTTCGAATTTTAAAATAAGCTAAATAATGAAGTTGATTTCGTTTTGGTTAAGAATATATTTGAAATTCTATTGTATATAGAGTTTATAATAACTCAAATAAAAGTAAGGTTGAAGATAAATGTGAATATGATTTGAATTAAAGTATTTAAGAATTTTCCGCGAAAAATTTATTTTGAAATGTAAATAAATTAAGATTTAAAGGTATGATCTTATAAATTGATTTTTGATTAGAGGATTTAAACGAATATCAAATTTATTTAAAGAATATTATCAAGTTAATTTAATTAAAAGAATATCATGTTATTGAAGTTTAAGGGTTTTAACTGAATAATATTTGTTTAGTAAGTAAATATTTCAAATTTAAATAATAGGAATTGGATTTGATATATATTAAATTATCAAAGAATCCATTTTGAAATAGTGGAATATTTAAAGATTGAAATATATGAACTATAAAGTTATGAAATATTGAATATTTAAGCTTTGAAATATATGGGAATTAAAATGGTTTAATTGGAGGTTCAAATTGATATTGGGAATTTATTGTGCAATTTAGCTGTTTATTTTATAAAGTAATATAGTATTTGAACCATTAAGCATTAAAAGTTATGTTTCAAAGCTATGGTTTCAAGGTATATATATTTGAAAATATTATGATTTTTGGAAAGGGAAATTTATAAAATAAAAATGATATCATATTGATTTGGGGTTTTAAAAATATAAATGATATCGTATTTATATGGTTTGAAAGAGATATTATATTCTGGTTTTAAAGTATAAATTATTTTGAAAAGACCGCGGTTGTATAATAACGATTGGTTGTTGAAGAGACCGGGATCAGAAGTTGCCATACTCTCTGCCAACTCCGAAAACCACTTTAACAACCATGTACGCGGTGGAGATTCCAGAATGAAGTAGGATGTCAGCGGCGTGTCCTTTGAGGTAAATACATGGACCCAACTCCCATGAGTTGGCATAAGGTGGCTAAAACAGGAGCGATTCTCGGGCCAAGGAGGTTAGCGCCCTTTATCGGATACTCCTCTTCGATACCATACTCTGATTTTGGATTGATTCAGTGGCCACTTTACTTTTGATTTTAGGGGGGAGTTTTTCCGAGGTGGGCGGTAGTAGTTGCTACGCGTTACCACCAGCCCAGATGCGTAATTGGTATCTACCCTGGCATTGCCTAGTTGTGCCGTGTCACCTACCCTATCGCGCCTTGTATGAGTTTCCATTTGTGTCATACCTATGGAGTATCCTCTGGTAGCCTCCCGATCAGAAGGTGTTACGGTACTGTATAGACTATTGGCATTTTACGTGTTAATGTGGAAAATGTAAAGCCTTAACGCTATTTAAAAGTAAGTTTATTTTACAATTAGACACTATTATAATAGAGAAATATACTACATAGTAAATAGTTTAACGGATCCTTAGGATATGTAAATCCTGAGCATCTCTTGAGTTACTGCACTCATATTTATTTCTGTTAATTTAACTTACATAAGATCTTTTAGTTCTGACTCGAGTGTTTTGTCTTTTCAATTCACTCGGTTCAGTCCGAGCGTTTCAGGATTTGAAGATTTAGCTCTGGAGGATGAAGACGAAGACTTGTATTATTATTATTTATATTATTGCACTACACTCATACCGTTCCGCTGCATTATTATTGGTATGTGTAACTCTGATATGTTATATATAAATATAATCAAATATTTTAAAACAGCTTTACAAACTGTATATTTGATTAGTATATTTTATCCTTCCGTTGTGAGATTCTGTTTTGTTTTATTTCTTTCTCGTTCTTCTTATTTACCCCATAACAATCTGCCCGTCCGAACGGTTTGAATTGGCATGCGTGTCGATCTAAAGCGTGCGAAAAGGTAGGACGTTACACATTATGTATGATGACACCAACCCTCTTGTGTAGTTCTCGCTTCATGTGTTTTAACATACACTAAACTACGATTGCAATATGATCGAGTCCTACAATTGCCCACAATTGAAGCATCGTCTTTACACATAAGTCTAGTATTGCTATAAGTTAAAAGACAACCAAACATCGTTACATAATAATTTCCTTTTAACTTAGATACGATCACTTATAAAGTATACCGGTGAGTCATTTTGTGTTGCTCAACAACATACACACATATGTGACTTATTATCTTACACAACAGTCACGAGCAATTCACTGTCCATTATTGTGAAGAGCATCATGTGCACCAATCTATCTGGTATATGGATACCATTTTCTCGATATACCTTTGGTCAAGAACAATTAAAATTTTGTGTTTAAATGTTAGACCAAAGACTAACGAATACTAACTTTTTATAATTTTGATCAGCACCATATAAACTTCAATAAAATCTATCTACATGACACATAACCCTTTATGTTCATTACGTGAAAATACACCAACATGTTAATAAAATAAATAAACAATTACTATTATTTTGAATGAGATAAATTATGAGCCTTAACTATAATTTTAAATTATAGAATTTACCATGCAACACCTATAACTATATTAGTTATAAACCAAGATTTCAATAAAAAGATACTCTCTAGCACAAAAATCTACAACGAAGGGTACTTCGGAAATAAAATAATTTATTAAAGGGACTATTCATTTCATAACACGTATGTTATAAAACATTTTAGTCAAAAAGTGCCCATGGAGCATCACCAACAAAGGGTATGTAGTATTTTATATCTCTTATGTATAGTGTCTTTTCCATACATTCATACCTTAATAGGGATATCAAGCAATATTTGACGATCCACAAAATCTAAAGTTTAATACATCCATTAACTTATTTGATGCTATGTACATTGAATCAACTAATGCTCCTAAGTAGAAGCTTCTGCCACTTAGAAGCACTAAATTGGATTACAAAACCAATTTGATAATCTATTAGGTTTATTTTGTGAGTATTAATACTTGGAGTGTTTTTTTTAATAATTGGTTATTAATCGGACATAAAATGTGATAAAAATGTTAATAGGTTATTTGTTTATAATAGGTTTTTAAAGCAAACTAATAAGTGTTAAGAATTAATGGTACATTTTAATAAGTGATGCTATAGTGAATTTTTGAAATACGGAATGTTGAGTGACATTTTTTTCGAGCTATAACCTTAAAGATGAATTTTTAATTACGTTAAGTAGTGATGGAGTTTAAATATTTTTATCTTGCTACTTTTATCTTTGTCTCATCATTTTATTTATTTTTGCTTTTTTTTCAAATTTAATTTAGTTATTATATTAATTTTATAACTTATTATTTATTTCTATAAGATGAATACTAAGATTTTGTTTGTTAAATGGATTAAACATATTAAACTTGATCAAAAATGATAATAATTTATCTATTTTTCCATTAAAATAATATATTTTTACTTTTTGTTTATTTCATTTATATTGGGCCAGATTTGTTTGAATAAAGAAAGTCATTATTTATTTAAAATACAGAGGGAATAATGTCATAGTATTTAGCTTATGTAAAGGCAATCCAATCAAGACTTAAAAAATTAAATAAAAGACAAGTATGTTATAAATGATTTAACATTTAACAATCAACATTCATATTAATTAATCAAATTATAAACAAGCATATCCTTCCTAAGTACCACTATTAGAGTATTGGCATACCCTATCCAGATATAAAACCATGTTAATATAATAACAAAAATATAAATAAGTAACTTGGTTTTTACATTTGAAGAGGCGCAGAGGAAAAAAATTATAGCATCCGAGCATGAATCGAGGAATTAGGATAGGAAAATTATGTTCACACTATGTATTACTATACATGCACCAAAAATTTTACCAATATTTATACACCAATTATTAGTTAATATATGCCATCCATATTATAAAACTACACTTATTTGCTCAAAAAATGGACAAACGCCCTTTTAGAAATTGCTTAGAAAACATATATTGGACTTTGTTTTATAGTTGAGCATTAGATATGAATTTATGATGACATTTGAGCAATGAATATATTTCTCATGATACCATATACAATTAACGAAAATAGAAATGCAGAAAATAAAATAAACAAGGTTTTTTAGTCATTCGACTCATGAGATGCGTATATTGAATGTAATATGTTGCTCATTTCCTTATAAATCAAAATTACAATGAAATTACAATAATATACTTGTCAAAAGAAATAAAGCACATGGTCTTTGTTAATTGATTTGGTTAATTTTGCTAGGTAGTTCTTATAAGTAAAAATTACGTCCCCATTATTGTTCATTCTTGGGGTATTTATAGGTATTATATAAGCTGATTTTTTTATATTTATGTAAGATAGCTCCTTTTTATAAACAAATCCTAAATCCATTCGGCACAATTATGGTTTATATGTCATACCTATACTCATCAGGAGGCATAATGGATGAGATATGCAATAAATAGATGAGAGGGCAAAAATATACCCAAGTGTAAGCTTCGCGGCTTGGTTGTATTCTGTCCAGTACCCGTAGACTAAATTTTTAGCCAACTTTGAAAGTAGCGGTGATATTGGCAAAAGATTGGTTACTAATACCTTAGTTAAAAAATGAAAAACGAGGAGACAATAGTAAACTAAAAAGTAAAGAAACAAGAGCTTAGGATAGTTTGACCAAAGATGATCTACGTCCACTATGAGAAATTTCTTATTACCTCACTTCTATTACAACAGCCTAAATTACAAGATAATGACTAGAATACAAAGATGCTTGAAAGCTAGTGTTAATTAATCTTTATAACTATGCATGCCTTGTTCTAGTTATAGTTGTTGAAGCTAATGCTTGGATAGTTGAAATTGCAATGGACAAGCCCATGAAATGTTATAGGCCGTTGATAGAGTTATGAGGTTGATGTGCATGCCCGCTAAGACACCAGACGGCTTGCATGGTGCAGATGAAAATAGCTAGCGGGTCATACTACAGGAATGCTTGAAGCATGGAAGACAGCGTGGGATTAGAGAGTAGCTGCAGTTGTAACACCACGTAAACTGAACCATAAATAAACAAAGTAAATTAAATAAAATATGATAAAGGGTGAATATGGAAATTTTGTAAAAATTGAAATTTGACCATGAAAGTTATTCCATTGTATACATGGCGAAATTTTGATATGTCATAATATATATTATGATAAAAATGGAGCCATAACAAAGAAGTTATGAGCATTTGAAGTTGTCAGATTAAACTAATTTAGTTTGAATTCAAAATCAAATAAGAAATCAATTTAGGATTTAATTTTCAAAAATTAGCTTAGAAGATAAGTAAACGATTAATTAAGTCTTAACATTTGAAAGTTAATTAGGGCATAAAACAATTCAGTAACAAAAAGTAAAATAAATGCTCCTAAATAAGATAGCGGTCAGCCTGAATAGGTCAACTGGTTGACCATATCGGTCGCCTAGACCGATTTGCAATGAAAGTTTCCAGTGGCGGCTAAGGTTATGCTATGTTCTCAATTGTGCACTCCGGATTTTCCTATTTCCTACCTACTTCCATCCTACGTTTTTTGTAACGATCCGTAAATTCTAACAGTTTTTATAACATAATTAGCTGAATTTTTTCTCAAAAATAAACTAATAAATTTAGGAATGTAAATTTGATATTTGGAATACATCTATTTTAACATAGAAACTGGTAAATTTTTATTTGAAAATATGGAAGTAAATTCTATTGTGTAAATTTTCGATTTAAAATCAGTTAACTTAATGATAATAAAATATCTTCGAAATCTGAATATTTTTCTATAATAAAAATGTAAATGATTTTTTGAGTGAGGCGTCATATTTCGTTTCATAATATTTGGACTGCTATAGCTCGGTTTATCTTATTTTCGATAAATTAGCAGCATTTTCGACACCGAATATCGACATTTGTTAGGATGATCGTATCATCCATATCTACGCACCATTTTGTTCGTCTTATCGTGTTGATCTTTGCAATATATTCATTTGTATGTTTCAGAGCCCAATACACGGTAGAGTCTACGAAAACGGTAACTGTATCGGTATCTGTTTCAAAAACATTTGGGTTTCCTTTGTCCTTTCAATTTCCACCTAGTTAGACCATACCACCATCTACTTTTAATTACCTCAGAATTCAACCTGCCGACTATCACTATTCCCTTTACATCATTTATGTTTTGTTGTAACCTTCACTTTGTTTCGTTCATTTCTTTCTCTCTTCTCTCCCTTTCTTTGCTATTTGCTTTCTAATAATAATATATAAAATATAAACTAATATATAAAAGCCTAAATATTATAACCTCTTCATTCTTTTCTCTCTGAAGCCATCCACTCTCTCTTCCTTCCTATGGTTTACCGTTCCATTTCACAAATTTTTTTCTTCTATATATCATAATTTAAAGATTATTGTTGGATCTGCTCATTCACGTGCTTTCCCTACTTTGTCCCGAGGCATCTCTCCACCTATCAAAGGTCGCATTCATTTTTACCGTGTTGGCGTTCGTTCCTCTATCAACAACCACCATCAACATCACCTCCGACCTTCCATTTCTTCCCCTCTGTTGCTCACGCCAGCCCAATTCGACGTGTTTCCCTCTGACTTGCTCAACAGCTAGCCTCGCAGCCATCCCCTTGCCATTTCACCTTCCTCCGCCTTCCCTCTTTCGCCAGCCACCGGCCAGTGACCTCAGACCGTATACCCGAGCATGTCGTTCACTACTCAATCCACACCCGAGTGCAGCAGACTGCCACGACCAACGCCTGCACCTTCTCCCTTTTTTGCATACAAAAATACATTATGCGGTGGAGTGTGTGTATATATAGTCTGTTATATATATATATATATATATTCATGAGGCTGTTTTATATATGTATAAGATGGATTGTTATTGTCTTTATCTGCTTGAGACTAGTTGCAACCGCCCCGGTAAGTTCTTCTAACAAATATATATATATATATAATTTTATTTATGTTTTTATTTTATGTAAAACAATGATTATATATTAGCCATTACATATATACTATGTATATGCTTGAAAGAGCATAGATTTTGAGGATATTGATTTTATATACATTGTTTTAAAATGTAATACACACACACACACACCACACACACACACATATATGTTTACAATAGAAATTTATGGTAATAATGATATGTAAGTACATATGTATGCTTTCCATAGTGTTGCATCATAGTTGTCGTGATGTATATATATTTGCAGTAATATCGATTTTTCTGAAGTAATTATATTATATGGTATATGTTCTAAACCGTTATCCTATATGTTATATACTATGTGTTTGAATGTTTAATTATAATGTATAAACGTATTTGTCTATTTAAACACTGGGTTTTAAGTTTACATACCTACACACACACACACACACACACACACACACACATATATATACACATATACAGTTGTCTATAAGGTATGGCTATGGTTGTCTACAGAAAGTAATAAGTTTTATATTCTATTATATATATATATAGATTTATGTAAGTTATATTATATGCTAGTTTATACATATATGTTGTAATAATATTGATGTTTAAAACATATATGTATATGTTAGCATTAATTTTAAAATATATACGTATATATGTTTTTGATTTTGGAGTATATGCATATAGATTTTTGTATGCATTCCAAATTTAATACTGACTTTTAATTGTAATATATATACGTTTAATTTAAAATATATGTGTTTGAATTAAGTAACGATATTCTAATATAACACATATAGATTTTATTTCTATATATAGATTTTCATTCAATATTGATATTAATAAATATAAAGAAATGGTTTTGACATGTGTTTCAAATTGAATATTGATTTTTAAAGATATATCTTTGCTACTAATAATAAAAATGCATTGTACTAGCTTCAACCGTGTCTTTTTGAAATTCCACTAATGCCCTTGTGTTTACTTTGGTTTACTTACGTACTGATGCCTCCCTATCGCATTCATCATTCATACCTTCCGTTCTCATCCTCCTCCCCAAGACCTAATCGATTTCGTCCCCACCTTAGACCTGCAAAATCCTCGATTCCATTCATAACCCCCATATTCCATCTCTCCAGTAACGTAGCATATGCGATACCTTTCCTCAACATCAATCTCCCTGATATTTGAATCATTAGCTTTGATCCTCGGTTCTTCAATGGCGGAGCATCCAAGGTAGTTGACTGGACTACCCGAAAGAGATAGCTTAGCCTACGGCAGGCAGCTGGATTAGCCGGAAGAAATAACTCACCCTAGGGCAAGCGACGAAAGAGATAACTCACCACTCACTGATCTGACAGCACAAGCGATTTCTCTTTCCTTCTATATTCTTTCTGAGGTATATGTTTGTACAACATCGACTGTAAATTTTAATACTGAAAATCAAAACAATGAAATATTGAAACGACCCGACTTCCTACCTTCAGGAAATCGCATCATTTTGAAGAAAGAAAGGGATAGAAGAAGAAAAGAAAGAGAAAGAAGAACACAACAACATCAGAGAACTCACAGCGGAACGAATAAAATATAATAATTAACATAAAATATTACATAATATCAGATTACATCAGAGTTACATAATTATACAACACATATTAGACAGTTATAAACATCTGTCTAATTCATACAACTCAAGTACAACAGAAGAAACAGATACTAAACACAGCGGAACCAATATATCTACACGTCGAAGCCTCCTGCTCCATTACTCCTCCAGAATTCGTCAAGCTAACCTGAATCACTTGACTACTCATACATAATATGAGTACCCAAGAGTTTAATAAAACAGAAAATAAACACTCGGGTCAGACAGGGGTCTGGTGTGAGTAAACGGGTTAAAATTGCTTAACTTTAGAAAACCTTTGAAAAGAAAGGGTATCACGTAAGACTTCCCACACATAAACATGGAAAAGTTTTTACCTTACGCTAACCAAAACATTTGATAGGAAATCCAGTGATATTATAATAGTGTCTAGGGTTTTCAAAATAAAATACAGAAATAGCTGGAATGCTTACATCTCACGTTCCAACATAGTTGGGCACAATCAAAACCGTACAGGCACTTATTGGATTATGGATTCCATCAATGGCAGGGCTACTGGGGTACCGCCCGTCACAGTACGTGGCCTAGATCACCGTACCGAGGAGCCACCCTAACTCCCCTGCAACACAAGGCCGGACCCATCCCTTACTGGATAGTTCCGAACAAGACAACCCCGGCGGTTGTCCGGATCAACCGCCCCACACAGCCGAATAAAAAGGGACTTCTAGACAGGGGTAAATCTTGCTCTCCAGTGGGAGCTACCCACGAAGCCTTGCTGCACCTCCCCTGTTTTAGCCATTCCCGGTTGATGAGGCTTGAAGCTGCGATTACCTTTATAGAACATATCTAACTTAGAATGCTCATCGTCCGCCTGACGATGTGCTGAAAGCATTCAATCCATACAAGTTCGTTCCGGGTTCGAACGAAACCGAAGGCACTATCTCGTTGCACTCATATTGGAATCACCCTCAGAGTCAACGACCATAGCCCTTGCACTCTGATTCGCCATCTCGAATCTATAAGCACTATTCCGTCAAACTCATTACGGAATCACCCACAGAGTTATACTGACGTATAGCCCTTACACCTCGAGTCTTCACTTGCTCCACTTGGATTAACGACCTAACGTTTAATTGGAATCGATGTGGTTTTCGGATTCCAAATATGGAAACCCGATCCCGGTCTCATCGAAACCAAACGCCATTTTAATGTCCAAGTTGTACTTAAGGGATTTAAACAGTTTTAAAACTTATATACAGGATGATATATAACAGGTAGATGAATAACATTATCACAATAGATAATTCATATCAACATTCATCTCATAAAGCAGCATATCACATATATCATAAACATCCAAATCATCCATTATCAACCAAACACCCAATATCAATCATCAATATCATCCAACATCCAATATCAATCATTCAATATCAACCAATCAATATTAATCAATCACCCATAGCAGAATTGATTAACTCTTAATCAATTTAATTAACCTCTAATTAAATTAATTACTATCCTTTAATCACTTGGATTATACTAACTCCTGCTTCATTGATTTATTACAAATCAAATTCATTATTATTTCTAAATGATCTTCTTAATTAATCTCCCTAGATTAATCATCCTTTAATTACATTCAAGTAATTATCCCTAACCATACTCAGTAATTAGCCTTCAATTGCTATCATTAATCACAATAATTAATGATCTTTCATTAATTAATTAACTATAATTAATTACATTAATCCCTAATTAATTACAATTAATTAATCATATTTAAATTAATTTCTTTTATTAATTACTTTCATTAATTATATTAATTAATAATTCTTATTAATTAATAATCCTTTAATTAAATAATTAACTTGTAATTAATCACCTCATTAATCATAAACAGTAATTAACAATTTGTAATTACTTATCTTAATTAATTACCTTCTTAATTAATTACTTAATTATTAATTATTACTTAATTAAACAATTCTTAATTACATCATTAATTATATTAATTAATGATCTCTAATTAATATTTAAATTAATTACTTATTTAAAAATTAATTCCCTTTAGTAATTAATCCACAATTTAAAAATACAATTATTAATCACCTTGATTAATATTAAATTAAGTAATTAACTAACCTTAATTACTCATTAACAAATTAATTATTCTATAATTAATTAACTTCATTAATTAATTCCCTAATTAATTACAAAAGTTATTATCCAAATTACTTATCCTAAATCTTCTTCACTAATTACATTTAAGTAATTATCATTTATTACTTCCTTAAGTAATATTGCTCCATTAATTACACTAAGTAATTACTCTTATTTAATCATTAAATGACTATCTTAAATTAATTAAACTAAATTAATTAACTTAAATAAATCACATTATTAAAATTAATTACAATAAGTAATTAACTCCTTAATTACTTTTTTTTTTTATTAAGTAATTATACTTAACAACTTACAATTGATTATCCTTAATTAATTAATCTAATTAATTATCCAAAATTAATTACATAAATTAACTACTTAATTATCCTAAGATAATTATCTTATTAATTATCAACATTTTCCTTAATTACTTCCTTGAGAAATTTATCTTAGATTAATTATCATTAATCTTAATTAAAAATCAATTCAAGTCATTATTTAAAACAAATGAATAAGTAAATTCTTGATTATCTTAATTATTTCTAAAATAATTCATTACTTATTAACTTTCAAGTGTATTTAAATCATTACATTTTTAAATTTGATTCAAATTCCATTTTAAACTTTAAGATTTAAAATGTTTAACTATTTTAAACATTTCCAAATCTTTAAATAAATTATAAATCTTACAATACAAATGAAACATTCATTTCTTGAATAAAAGGAAAGTTTTAAACAAATTTCTCATTTTAACTTCAAGTTAAAATAAATCACTTTAATTCAATATTAAAGAAAGCTTTATAAAGATTTTATTTAAATTCAAACTTTATTTGAAATCAAATTTATTTTTAAAATCTACTTCAACTTTTCAATTTGCTCAACATTTAAATTTTTACAAAACTGATTTAAATTTAAGATTTAAATCCAAAGTAATCTTGAAAATCATATTTAACTTGATTTTAAACTTGATTTTAAATCTTGCTTAGAATTTAAATTTCATTTTAAAAACTTTGAACTCAAAAGTTCATCAAGCTTAAACTTTTGAATTTCAACTTCCTATTCAGCTTCATTCTCCTCTTAATACAAACCCTGCACTATAATTTGAATTTCATTCAAATTCAAACTGCAAATAACTCTCAGGTTTTTAAAAACTGAGATTGTTTTTTTAAATTTTTGCTTTAAAAACTGAATTTAAATATTGTTTAAATTTTTAAAACTTCCATCTTTAAAACCTGAGATTAAAAGTTATTAAACTTCAAATTTTGAATCCCTGATTTAGATCTCAGCTTAAAATTCAAATTTCATTTAAATTTCAAAACAGAACTGTCAGATTTTTTTTTTTTAAAATCTGGAATTATCACATACCCGAGACAATCTCACAACTACTTCGAGTTTTATACTTAGTTGCTTCGAGACAAAACTTCATCCACTTCGAGTCAAGCATCAGCTGATTCGAGAGCAAACTCAAATACAGACATCACCAGAATAACAGTGCACCGTGCACATGCACGGTGCCGTTGATCATCACTGGCCAACTCCGGTGGCCTCCACACAACGACCAGAACCTAATCACCATGCCAAGATCCTCAGATCAGACTTCCATTCTCGAAATCGAGTTCGAGACAAAAATCCCAAACCTGGAAATATCCACTGCAAACCCAAGCGAGAACCTGTCAACGTCGATTATACTCAATCCCGACCACCTGAGACACCGCTACTCCGGCCATGGCTGCGTCTACAAACCCTCTACCACTTCCCAAAATCCTAGAACACTCGATGCATCAGAGGATTCACGAAGCTGCCAAGACTTCGACCTCTCCCAGATTAGGGTTAAAACCTGTCAACGTCAATCTCCATCACCTCGCCACTCATAAAATCATTCTAGCATTTTTCCACCACTCACCAGTCAATCTTACATCTCCAGGAAGAATTCCAGCTTCCAATATTCACTAGATCACTAGATACACCCAAAACTCCTCATTTTGTTCAACCCAGCAGTTCTCACATCATAGATTACTAAAAATTGTTATTCTTGTTTTAAAATTAATGATTTTGAACATGCATTCAAGCTATGATCCTGTTTCAATAATTTATGATGGTCTTGATTTCCCATAATTGAACATTGCTTGACCTGTAGTTTACAGAGGCCATAGTTCTTTTTTTTTTTTTTTTTTTATCACAATCATAGTTATAAGCCTAAATCTAGACTAAACATACAAGATCTATCCACACAACAATTTCTAACTGAAATCAAATCAAGTGATAAATGATTTCTATTGAAAATCATAGTTTTCAGACAGAGGCTGATATACAGATACCATATATATATTCATATGCATATTCACCACAATGCAACCATTCCAAACATTCTTATTTATATCAATCCATATGCAACAGGTAACTACACATTTCAACAGCAGTTTGTATATATATATTTTTATTTTTATGGCAGAGCAAAAGTTTAAATTTTTGGCAGTTTTGGTTTTCTAAAAGCATGTGCATTTGAACACTTGTGCATTTGAACTTTTCTTAAGTTTGATCTTTTAAAAGTCTGTTTTTAAAAAGTAGTTTACTCACCAATTATGAAGATGCAGAGAAACATCTCAGATGCACTTGAATCTGCTTGCATTCCCTGGAGCTGCAGATTTCATTTGCTTCTGCCTGGCACTGATGTGCATTTGCTTCCAGTTGAAGATGTTTTCAGTTGTAGTTGATGCATGCAGACCCATACTCATATTTCAGATTTGAAGTTGATCTTGAACTTGATGAATGGATGCATTTGTTTGAAGCTGAACTTTGAATTGTTGAAACTTTGAACATGCATTTTGAAACTGAATGTATGCAGTTGTATCACTTGATGATGCATGCTAATCTTAGCTTCATATGTTCAGATTTGAAGAGGATGAGTGCATGCAGACTTTTGTTTCATTTGCTCAGATTTACATTGATGTTGAAACTGATTTCTTGAATATGCATGCAGATTTAAAGATTGAACTCATGTTGATGTTGAGGCTTTGTTTGAACATACATGCAGATTTTCAGATTTTGATTTTAAGTTTCAGATTTGCCATTAAACATGAAAGAATGAAGAAGGAAAGTTTTTGAGAAAACTGATTTTCTCCTTAAAATTTTTATTGAAAATAAAAATAAGTAATTTGCCACTTGTAGCTTAAAGATGTTGATTATTTTACAAGTGTATTCTTATGTTTTAAAAGCTTAACACATATGCACTATGCATATAAAAATAGTTTCTTTATTTATGCATGTATTTAAATGCATTTAAATCCATTTCTAATTTATATTTAGTATTTTAAATGTATATTTACATATAAACTTCTTTATAAAATTATACATACTAATATCTATTTTAAAATAACATTTTAAAGCTAACTTCAAAAGAGAAATTTTTAAAAGAATAAGAAATGTTGAATTCAATTTATTTCATAGTTTTCAAATCAAATTATCATACTCTAATATAATAAACTTAGTCTTATTTCAAAAGAAAACAAATTTTTAAATAAAATAAAATAAACTCTTATTATAAAATACAATTTAAACTATTACATACTTTATCAACAAAATAAATACTTACTTATATTTCTTATGAAAATATAAGATAGACTTTTAAAATAAATTTTTGAAAAGCTTCAATACCAATTTTAAAATTAAATTTCCCAATTCACAATTTATTCAATACCAATTAAAAATCAATTCTTTATTTACAATGTATACACAAATATACATTATAAATAAAATATTTTTAATAAGTTTAGAAAGAAAATCTTATTATTTAAATATTTTTAACTTTGAAAACAATAAGATTCTCAAATTAAATTATCACTCATAAATTTTGAAAAGATAATATTTGCCTAACTAAATAATTATTAATCTTCAAAAGATAATTTCCATTTGAATAAGATTATTAAATCAATATTTCACATTTTAAAACAATTATTAATGGAAATTATTAAATAATTATTGCCCAAATTTCCGGGTCGTTACAATCCTCCCCCCTTAAAATAATTTCGTCCCCGAAATTTAAAAGCAAAGGTAATTTAATAATCCAATGAAGATTTTTAATTTCAAATAGCAAAGCTTATCTATCAACCAGTTACTAACAACCATAGCAATCAATCATACAAACAAACATAACTAATTATCCTGACATAAATCAGAATAAAACTCTAATACTATCTCGAGTTTCCCAAGTAAAAATCACCGGGAGACTCGCTCTACAAAGCCAAACTAACAAGCTACACCATCAAAATCTAGAGCTCCTCTCTTCTCTAGATCCTGCAATCAGAACAAAACTTCAGACTATACCCAAATCTAGCTCAACTTCCAAAATCCAACTGAACTGCAGATTCAACAACCAATCGATGAATCATACACGTACTCCCTCAGAGATACGTGAAATACAATGAATTCCAGCTATCCAAACTGGCAATTCAATCTTATCCAATTACTGCTCTCTTAACTAGAGAAATCTTAACAACAATGAAGTCTCCAACTTCGAATACCAACTCCTTAACTCATATCTGTATAACTCAACAGATAATTCAAGGCTGCCCATCATCCTTCTGATCAGCTCATCCTATGCTGATGCTTCCAGAAACAACTAGACCAAAACAAACCAGATTCTGGATCTTATTCAACAGAAAAATCTTCCAAGATCCGTCGAAATCCAGAACATAAGCTCAACTCCTCAAGCAAAAGCAACTGAACTTGCTTCCTTCCTTGTACAGCTGCTACCTCGCTTCCGCTGCACAACTCTGATTCTGAAATAGATGAGAATACTGTTAATGAACACAAGTACAAACTCATCCAATATATCTGGGAACTTTGTTCATCAATTTCATAAAAATCTGAGTAACTCATCTGACTCAGCCACACTACCTTACTTCAGAATCAATCTCAAAAACTAGATCTAACCAATCCAATTTCCAAAAATATATTCTTGAGCTGCTACACCAATCTCTACTTCTCTAAGAACCATCCTACAACCTGGCTAACTCCAGTATTGCTTCTGGAACCGAAACAAAAACCATCAACAAACCATACAATGGACCTCCGAGTTGGTAGACAACCCAAAAGAAACTCATACTCCATACTAAACATCAACAACTTGCTCTTCTTAAGGAATAATAAATGAGACCATGTCGAAGTGAAACCACTTATAGACCTTAGTCTCATATTCCAAAACAGCCAACCTTCATGCTAAAGATCCAGACAACTTCTACACAGACGAGTCTTCCCTGCAGCAGGTAAAGACTGCACTTCAACTACTTCCAAACTGCACATCTAACTCGTGACGGTATTAGGTCTACAGTCTCGACAAACACTTCCAACCTCAACACACGGATCTCATCCATTAGTGGTAGTCGTGTTGCACACACACCACTACTCCATCTATCTAACTCTAAAACTTATGTTGGAAAATCCGAACAGATAACCCAACATATCAAGTAGATATAAATATATATATATATAGTTATATATAAAAATTACAAATACGCTCTCTCAAGAAAGACACCACTACAGAGCCTAGGTATTCACTCAACCTAATGCTCTGATACCAAGTGAAACGACCCGACTTCCTACCTTCAGGAAATCGCATCATTTTGAAGAAAGAAAGGGATAGAAGAAGAAAAGAAAGAGAAAGAAGAACACAACAACATCAGAGAACTCACAGCGGAACGAATAAAATATAATAATTAACATAAAATATTACATAATATCAGATTACATCAGAGTTACATAATTATACAACACATATTAGACAGTTATAAACATCTGTCTAATTCATACAACTCAAGTACAACAGAAGAAACAGATACTAAACACAGCGGAACCAATATATCTACACGTCGAAGCCTCCTGCTCCATTACTCCTCCAGAATTCGTCAAGCTAACCTGAATCACTTGACTACTCATACATAATATGAGTACCCAAGAGTTTAATAAAACAGAAAATAAACACTCGGGTCAGACAGGGGTCTGGTGTGAGTAAACGGGTTAAAATTGCTTAACTTTAGAAAACCTTTGAAAAGAAAGGGTATCACGTAAGACTTCCCACACATAAACATGGAAAAGTTTTTACCTTACGCTAACCAAAACATTTGATAGGAAATCCAGTGATATTATAATAGTGTCTAGGGTTTTCAAAATAAAATACAGAAATAGCTGGAATGCTTACATCTCACGTTCCAACATAGTTGGGCACAATCAAAACCGTACAGGCACTTATTGGATTATGGATTCCATCAATGGCAGGGCTACTGGGGTACCGCCCGTCACAGTACGTGGCCTAGATCACCGTACCGAGGAGCCACCCTAACTCCCCTGCAACACAAGGCCGGACCCATCCCTTACTGGATAGTTCCGAACAAGACAACCCCGGCGGTTGTCCGGATCAACCGCCCCACACAGCCGAATAAAAAGGGACTTCTAGACAGGGGTAAATCTTGCTCTCCAGTGGGAGCTACCCACGAAGCCTTGCTGCACCTCCCCTGTTTTAGCCATTCCCGGTTGATGAGGCTTGAAGCTGCGATTACCTTTATAGAACATATCTAACTTAGAATGCTCATCGTCCGCCTGACGATGTGCTGAAAGCATTCAATCCATACAAGTTCGTTCCGGGTTCGAACGAAACCGAAGGCACTATCTCGTTGCACTCATATTGGAATCACCCTCAGAGTCAACGACCATAGCCCTTGCACTCTGATTCGCCATCTCGAATCTATAAGCACTATTCCGTCAAACTCATTACGGAATCACCCACAGAGTTATACTGACGTATAGCCCTTACACCTCGAGTCTTCACTTGCTCCACTTGGATTAACGACCTAACGTTTAATTGGAATCGATGTGGTTTTCGGATTCCAAATATGGAAACCCGATCCCGGTCTCATCGAAACCAAACGCCATTTTAATGTCCAAGTTGTACTTAAGGGATTTAAACAGTTTTAAAACTTATATACAGGATGATATATAACAGGTAGATGAATAACATTATCACAATAGATAATTCATATCAACATTCATCTCATAAAGCAGCATATCACATATATCATAAACATCCAAATCATCCATTATCAACCAAACACCCAATATCAATCATCAATATCATCCAACATCCAATATCAATCATTCAATATCAACCAATCAATATTAATCAATCACCCATAGCAGAATTGATTAACTCTTAATCAATTTAATTAACCTCTAATTAAATTAATTACTATCCTTTAATCACTTGGATTATACTAACTCCTGCTTCATTGATTTATTACAAATCAAATTCATTATTATTTCTAAATGATCTTCTTAATTAATCTCCCTAGATTAATCATCCTTTAATTACATTCAAGTAATTATCCCTAACCATACTCAGTAATTAGCCTTCAATTGCTATCATTAATCACAATAATTAATGATCTTTCATTAATTAATTAACTATAATTAATTACATTAATCCCTAATTAATTACAATTAATTAATCATATTTAAATTAATTTCTTTTATTAATTACTTTCATTAATTATATTAATTAATAATTCTTATTAATTAATAATCCTTTAATTAAATAATTAACTTGTAATTAATCACCTCATTAATCATAAACAGTAATTAACAATTTGTAATTACTTATCTTAATTAATTACCTTCTTAATTAATTACTTAATTATTAATTATTACTTAATTAAACAATTCTTAATTACATCATTAATTATATTAATTAATGATCTCTAATTAATATTTAAATTAATTACTTATTTAAAAATTAATTCCCTTTAGTAATTAATCCACAATTTAAAAATACAATTATTAATCACCTTGATTAATATTAAATTAAGTAATTAACTAACCTTAATTACTCATTAACAAATTAATTATTCTATAATTAATTAACTTCATTAATTAATTCCCTAATTAATTACAAAAGTTATTATCCAAATTACTTATCCTAAATCTTCTTCACTAATTACATTTAAGTAATTATCATTTATTACTTCCTTAAGTAATATTGCTCCATTAATTACACTAAGTAATTACTCTTATTTAATCATTAAATGACTATCTTAAATTAATTAAACTAAATTAATTAACTTAAATAAATCACATTATTAAAATTAATTACAATAAGTAATTAACTCCTTAATTACTTTTTTTTTTTTATTAAGTAATTATACTTAACAACTTACAATTGATTATCCTTAATTAATTAATCTAATTAATTATCCAAAATTAATTACATAAATTAACTACTTAATTATCCTAAGATAATTATCTTATTAATTATCAACATTTTCCTTAATTACTTCCTTGAGAAATTTATCTTAGATTAATTATCATTAATCTTAATTAAAAATCAATTCAAGTCATTATTTAAAACAAATGAATAAGTAAATTCTTGATTATCTTAATTATTTCTAAAATAATTCATTACTTATTAACTTTCAAGTGTATTTAAATCATTACATTTTTAAATTTGATTCAAATTCCATTTTAAACTTTAAGATTTAAAATGTTTAACTATTTTAAACATTTCCAAATCTTTAAATAAATTATAAATCTTACAATACAAATGAAACATTCATTTCTTGAATAAAAGGAAAGTTTTAAACAAATTTCTCATTTTAACTTCAAGTTAAAATAAATCACTTTAATTCAATATTAAAGAAAGCTTTATAAAGATTTTATTTAAATTCAAACTTTATTTGAAATCAAATTTATTTTTAAAATCTACTTCAACTTTTCAATTTGCTCAACATTTAAATTTTTACAAAACTGATTTAAATTTAAGATTTAAATCCAAAGTAATCTTGAAAATCATATTTAACTTGATTTTAAACTTGATTTTAAATCTTGCTTAGAATTTAAATTTCATTTTAAAAACTTTGAACTCAAAAGTTCATCAAGCTTAAACTTTTGAATTTCAACTTCCTATTCAGCTTCATTCTCCTCTTAATACAAACCCTGCACTATAATTTGAATTTCATTCAAATTCAAACTGCAAATAACTCTCAGGTTTTTAAAAACTGAGATTGTTTTTTTAAATTTTTGCTTTAAAAACTGAATTTAAATATTGTTTAAATTTTTAAAACTTCCATCTTTAAAACCTGAGATTAAAAGTTATTAAACTTCAAATTTTGAATCCCTGATTTAGATCTCAGCTTAAAATTCAAATTTCATTTAAATTTCAAAACAGAACTGTCAGATTTTTTTTTTTTAAAATCTGGAATTATCACATACCCGAGACAATCTCACAACTACTTCGAGTTTTATACTCAGTTGCTTCGAGACAAAACTTCATCCACTTCGAGTCAAGCATCAGCTGATTCGAGAGCAAACTCAAATACAGACATCACCAGAATAACAGTGCACCGTGCACATGCACGGTGCCATTGATCATCACTGGCCAAATCCGGTGGCCTCCACACAACGACCAGAACCTAATCACCATGCCAAGATCCTCAGATCAGACTTCCATTCTCGAAATCGAGTTCGAGACAAAAATCCCAAACCTGGAAATATCCACTGCAAACCCAAGCGAGAACCTGTCAACGTCGATTATACTCAATCCCGACCACCTGAGACACCGCTACTCCGGCCATGGCTGCGTCTACAAACCCTCTACCACTTCCCAAAATCCTAGAACACTCGATGCATCAGAGGATTCACGAAGCTGCCAAGACTTCGACCTCTCCCAGATTAGGGTTAAAACCTGTCAACGTCAATCTCCATCACCTCGCCACTCATAAAATCATTCTAGCATTTTTCCACCACTCACCAGTCAATCTTACATCTCCAGGAAGAATTCCAGCTTCCAATATTCACTAGATCACTAGATACACCCAAAACTCCTCATTTTGTTCAACCCAGCAGTTCTCACATCATAGATTACTAAAAATTGTTATTCTTGTTTTAAAATTAATGATTTTGAACATGCATTCAAGCTATGATCCTGTTTCAATAATTTATGATGGTCTTGATTTCCCATAATTGAACATTGCTTGACCTGTAGTTTACAGAGGCCATAGTTCTTTTTTTTTTTTTTTTTTATCACAATCATAGTTATAAGCCTAAATCTAGACTAAACATACAAGATCTATCCACACAACAATTTCTAACTGAAATCAAATCAAGTGATAAATGATTTCTATTGAAAATCATAGTTTTCAGACAGAGGCTGATATACAGATACCATATATATATTCATATGCATATTCACCACAATGCAACCATTCCAAACATTCTTATTTATATCAATCCATATGCAACAGGTAACTACACATTTCAACAGCAGTTTGTATATATATATTTTTATTTTTATGGCAGAGCAAAAGTTTAAATTTTTGGCAGTTTTGGTTTTCTAAAAGCATGTGCATTTGAACACTTGTGCATTTGAACTTTTCTTAAGTTTGATCTTTTAAAAGTCTGTTTTTAAAAAGTAGTTTACTCACCAATTATGAAGATGCAGAGAAACATCTCAGATGCACTTGAATCTGCTTGCATTCCCTGGAGCTGCAGATTTCATTTGCTTCTGCCTGGCACTGATGTGCATTTGCTTCCAGTTGAAGATGTTTTCAGTTGTAGTTGATGCATGCAGACCCATACTCATATTTCAGATTTGAAGTTGATCTTGAACTTGATGAATGGATGCATTTGTTTGAAGCTGAACTTTGAATTGTTGAAACTTTGAACATGCATTTTGAAACTGAATGTATGCAGTTGTATCACTTGATGATGCATGCTAATCTTAGCTTCATATGTTCAGATTTGAAGAGGATGAGTGCATGCAGACTTTTGTTTCATTTGCTCAGATTTACATTGATGTTGAAACTGATTTCTTGAATATGCATGCAGATTTAAAGATTGAACTCATGTTGATGTTGAGGCTTTGTTTGAACATACATGCAGATTTTCAGATTTTGATTTTAAGTTTCAGATTTGCCATTAAACATGAAAGAATGAAGAAGGAAAGTTTTTGAGAAAACTGATTTTCTCCTTAAAATTTTTATTGAAAATAAAAATAAGTAATTTGCCACTTGTAGCTTAAAGATGTTGATTATTTTACAAGTGTATTCTTATGTTTTAAAAGCTTAACACATATGCACTATGCATATAAAAATAGTTTCTTTATTTATGCATGTATTTAAATGCATTTAAATCCATTTCTAATTTATATTTAGTATTTTAAATGTATATTTACATATAAACTTCTTTATAAAATTATACATACTAATATCTATTTTAAAATAACATTTTAAAGCTAACTTCAAAAGAGAAATTTTTAAAAGAATAAGAAATGTTGAATTCAATTTATTTCATAGTTTTCAAATCAAATTATCATACTCTAATATAATAAACTTAGTCTTATTTCAAAAGAAAACAAATTTTTAAATAAAATAAAATAAACTCTTATTATAAAATACAATTTAAACTATTACATACTTTATCAACAAAATAAATACTTACTTATATTTCTTATGAAAATATAAGATAGACTTTTAAAATAAATTTTTGAAAAGCTTCAATACCAATTTTAAAATTAAATTTCCCAATTCACAATTTATTCAATACCAATTAAAAATCAATTCTTTATTTACAATGTATACACAAATATACATTATAAATAAAATATCTTTAATAAGTTTAGAAAGAAAATCTTATTATTTAAATATTTTTAACTTTGAAAACAATAAGATTCTCAAATTAAATTATCACTCATAAATTTTGAAAAGATAATATTTGCCTAACTAAATAATTATTAATCTTCAAAAGATAATTTCCATTTGAATAAGATTATTAAATCAATATTTCACATTTTAAAACAATTATTAATGGAAATTATTAAATAATTATTGCCCAAATTTCCGGGTCGTTACAAATATGATTAGAATTGAAATAATTAATCAAAATTTTGATTTTTGATCTGACGATTATCATGCTTTTCGCTGGTCATGAAATTTCATTTAATGTTATGTCTCTTGTCATTTATTTTCTTCAAGAATTGTCTTATTTCATTTGGTCAATTAAAATCTAACGATCATCATGCTTTATGTAGAACATTCATGATTATGCTTTGGAAATGTTGTGAAAGGGAAAAAATCACACTCTAATAAATATTTACTTGACTTGAAAGCTTGCCAACTTGAACTAATCTCATGAATATTACCAATGATGCATCTATTGTACTAACTATTATCATATTATCTTGATATCATAAGAAAAGAGTTGCAAAAATAATATAGCCGTCACTCAAACTTAGTAGAGAAAATAAACAACGAAATTTAAGGGACAAATTTTTATTATTTTGGTCTTTTGAATTGATTGTATCAAGTACATTTGATTCTTTTCTCATTAAATTAAACTATAGAAAATGAGGTAATAGAATTAGGGCTGTCGATAGATACCCAAAAAATCTAGAATCCATCCGTATCCGTATCCGTATCCGTATCCGAAAAGCGGATAATATCCGATATCCGGAAAAACGGATGCGGATGCGAAGATATCCGCATCGAAAAATTATCCGTCCGGTCTTTGTCAAGATTATAGTATAAATTATGTGTATTTTAGTAAATTAAAGATATTTATTTATTATTTTATTAAGTTAGTAGTTTATGTTGTATGCACTTAATGCTTATTAACTATTCAAAACTATTTATTATCGCCATATTTGCGTATATTTAACACTTTTGTAATCAATTGGATTGAAAAAAATGTATGTTAAACTTAAAATTTATATTTATATTTCTTGATTTGTGAGTCATTAGCGAATAGGATAATTATCCGATATCCATTTATATCCGTGGATGCGGATATGCGATATCCGAAAATCATTTCGGATGCGGATGCAGATATGGCACTATCCGCATCCGAAAGTATCCGTTGACAGGCCTAAATAGAATAAATACAATCTTCTTATTAGAAATCCGTACTTAGAACATGATGACTAATGAAGGATCTAAGAAAAGTAGTTGGTGATACTTATAATAATTTTGAATTTCTTAAAGAACAGTAGAGGTTGCTGTGATATCACAGGTAATTAGTTACTGCCATGCCAACCTATTTCAGTTTGGACATTCAGGCTGATGATTACATGTTAGTTTTAGAAAAATATAAGTTACACAAACTTACTATATTATTTCATAGGTTGCTTGGAGAATTGGGCTATAGAGAAAATATGTTTTAGCGATCAGTAATTTTTTTCTTTATTTTGATACTTCAATTGGCTGCATTGAATTTGTTGGCGACTAATTGATAAATTTGGACCAAAATTGAAATGGGATTTTAAATTACCAATAGGCTAAGCTAAAATATGGTAGATGGTTGAGTTAGTCCTCACATGCTTTATTTTAGACATGTTGAAGAAGATTCTTAAGATTGTATATGAGGAGATAGCCGTTGGAACAGGACTAGAGTGGAGGGAACATGGATATTCTCCTAAGCGAGACATAGTTTGTGAACTTTTTTAGTTATACACAGTTTGTACATTTTTATTGTATGCAAAAAATGAACAAAAGTGTATGATATAGTTTGTACTTTAGTTATGTAATATATAATTTTATGCCATGTTGTAGCAAAATGAACAGTCATTTAAAAATCATTTAACCTAAGATTATATATCATGGTAGCTGAAAGTTTGAAATGGGAAAAGCATGGATACTCTGAAGAAATTGTGCAAGTTGTATAATTTTGTATTAGTGAGGGGTAAAGTTATGAAAGATTTGTAAAATGAATTTACAAAGGTGAACAGGTAAATCCAAAAAAATAGATATAAACAGAACAGAATTTCCATGAATGTGAGCTATTGTAGCGTGTGCAGTAAATAGTTTGTTATGTATCTGTATCAGTTATCCTTCTCATTCTTTTTCTTTTTTGTTTTTAACTTATACTTTTTCTTAATTGTGCAACAACTTTATTACTGTGAGATTATGTTTATATCTAAGTGAAATTTGTATGAGCTTGGGTTAAATCAACCAATAAAGGAATAAGATTTATGTTTTATGGACAGTTGAAGAACTTATCATGGTATGTTATGCTGTTTATTTTGATCATAATTGGTATTGGTATTGGTTTTTTGATTGATCCTTGCACAAATATTGGATTGAAGTTCTTTATTGTTGTCTAAACATACCCTTTTGAATTGCATATCTTCAAGTTAACAGCATAAATTTATTATGTCGATGTATCTTAATACTCGGGTGACATAAACTCATAGGCAAGCGGCTCTAATTTGTAGGAAGGTGGCTTCGATTAAAAGGCGGATGATATCGAGTCATAAAAACTCTAGTCCTAGGCTTTTCTTATGTTGACTTGAGAAAATCAGGTGGACGTGAGATCCAGACAATTGCAACAGTGACATAACCTTCTGCTAATCACTATGAACTTCGACAGCAACTTCGAAAGCATCCACATGAGCATGCATAGATCCATAGTGAGTGTTTATTAAGGAGCGGTGATAGTTTTTTTGAAGAACGGATGTTTAGTTATCTGAGTTGAAGCATTATAAGAGGAATGCAGTATTTGGTTTTAATCTGAAAAAGAGGGAAGTTTGGTCAAATAATTTTGGGAGAAGTCTATTTGTTTTTGAGACAAATAGAAAAAAGGAGGAGCCGTGGTCAGAAGGAGAAGGTCATGAGATAGGGGATAATAAAGGGGAGTTCCATTTTATTTTTGTACATTTTATTCAAACTCTAGATTTTTTTAGATGAGCTACGTGTTGTTGTTCGAAGATTCTGATCTCAAGATATTGAGCTACATGTTTAGGATTAGTATATCTAGATTAGTAGAGAGTATGAGTTTACAAGTAATGTATCCATATTTGGGTTATCAAATTTAGACTTCATTTCTTGGTCATTGGTAGTATCTATTTTGTTTTTCATTGCATAATGATTTCTCAAGTTCTTTCTACTACTTGGTTGGTTGTATTTCGTTTTTTTTCCTTTGTTTTTTAGATAGGAATGTTTAGGGTGTCTACTTGAAGTAACATTTGATTTTTAAAATGGTACTTCAATAACTACTTTATAATATGCGTTGTAGCAACTGAAATTATGCATATGTGTTTATTTCAAAGAGGTTACGTTAATTAGTTGCTAATCCTCTAGAATATTCATTATTCAGGTGAGTTGCCAAACCAGTTATATGTTGAACTTATGCTACAACTAAATTTAGACCGCTAACATATACCTTGAAATATATGTAGTATATAGTGCTCATACTTCAGCTTATTGAAATGAACTTAGAATAAATTTCATGTGTTTTATCCACTTTACTGTATAGTCTTATTATTTGCACAAATATATTTCATTTTCAAAGGTTGATTATCAATAGTAGAAATGATTTTCTTGAATCATGTTGTTGGTGTGATATCACTATTTGGTTAAGATGAATCTTGGGTAATTTTGTCCAAAAAATTATGTCAATGGAGAGGTGGGCATCAATATTTATTGAAGATGAATCTTTGGCAAATTTTTCCCAGAGATTATCTCCATGGAGAGGTGGAAGATTCAACAGTTGACACACCTAATTATTCAAATCATAATTGGTTAACCAACATTTGCAGATAACATGAGTATGATGCAACTGTTTCATCTAATGCTCGTGTTTGGTTTGTGTCTTACTCTTGATTCAAATTTAGGTATGCATCTATATAATATACCTTTTTTGTATTTTGAGGAAAATTGGAACTGTTATATTACTTAAAGTGTTAAAAATTCACATTCGTGCCATTATATCGCAATTGGTTTTAATTCATGAATGTGGAACATATATTATTCTATCATCAACAATAGGCAAAAACGCATATCTACAATCATCATTGTTTGTCTTCATTCCCCATTCGCCATTAATCATTCATCCTTGATTATTTTATTAACTATTGGAAGGCATAAATTATATATTGAATTATTAGTTTTTATGTCGATTCATAATTTATTGTTTACAATTTGATATATAGCCAGATGTCAACGTTTAAACTTAATGTTAGCAACAATGCATTTCTTGATACCAAAATATTATATTTGTTGGTGTAAGAGTTGAGCTGGCTACAGAGCAGGTATTAAACTGTTATCTCCTGACTGTTTACCTTTTATGTGACAACAACCATCTATATTTACTCTATACCTCATACAAATGTGTTGTTGAATTAATCATGACATTATGATTAGAGCAGGCCCATTTGGGCGTGCATATACACTCGTATATATAGTATAAGATTTTTATATGAGAAATTTTAGATTTTTAAGATTTATATATTTTGTATCCATCAGTTTTCGAATTTCATCCTATCTTTGCTTTGTTCGTACACTGCGTATTCATCGTGCTCTGCTTTTGATTCACCACTGTCCAGAATTGATCGCAGCAGTTGATTGCTTTGATTTGTCGCTTATCCATGTGTTTATCTTGTTTCTCTAGCCTCGAAAGGTGAGAAATCACTCACGATTAACATTCTTATAGTTAGTAAATAGGATTTCACTTGAAACGACAATTGAAATATGCTGTTAAATTTGAATTGCTAGTTATTTAATTGTTAAATATGATATGTCATTATCTACAATTGTTCATCTGTGATACATGACACCATATCCTGCTGTGCATATTTTATTTTATTTATCACTGATGATATATGCTTGTTGTTGATATGTTATATTATTATCATATTTGTTCTTACTCTGTAAGTTCCCTGTTAATTTAGAATTCCCTATGGGTTGAAATGATACATACCTTAACGATATTCTAGAATAGGGGAATCGTTATGGGTTGAAATGAGAAACCCAAGCGATTTTCATTGATTTTGAAATTTTAGGATTGTGGGTTGAAATGATATATACCCGTAAATATTTATTTTGCAAGTTGAAATGATAAATATCCGTATCACTTGACCATAGGATAGAAAATTATATACGGACATAGTTGGTCTATATTTTGAAAAATGATTTCCAATGTTTTGAAAGGAAATATATGGTTTTAATAAACATTGATTTTAAAAATATAAGATATATAGGCTATTTTTACATATGTATAAAATCTAGATTTTAAAATAATATCTTTTGGAAATTTTAATTTATAAATTAGTCTCGAAAATATAATTTTTAAGATTTTTCTTATAATTTTATTATTTTAAAAATATATAAAGATAGATTTAATACAAAACACATTTAATAATAAGATTTAATTTTATAAAAGTTTAACTTAATTGGTTTATAATATGTTGAAATATTTATTTAAATTTATATTAATATTTTTAAAATGGATTATATAGCTTTAATAATAGAGGTTGGGAAGATAAATTAACGTTGACTTGGAATTTAAATTGGTTAAAAATTGAATTTAAATAAGAATTGATTTGAACTTATTGATTTTGAGGTTTTGAAAAATATGATTTATAACTTAATTTGATAAAAAGTGATTAAATGAATATTCCCAAATTTAAATAAATTAAGACCGAATATTTTGAAATTTTGATTTTATTTAATTGTTATTAAAATGATTAAGTGAATATTTTCCAATTTGAATAAAATTAAAGTTAAATGTTGAAATATAAATGCAACTTATATTAAAATTGTTTGAATATTTAAACCATGAATCTTATTGGAATTGAAATGACAGTTCAACTCTGGATTGGAAATTGATAAAGATTGGAATGGTTTATTAAGAATTTGAATGGAATATTTAATCTTTTAAATTGAAATTGATGAACTGGGAATGAATTAAATTGAATTTTGGAATATGAGTTGATTTGAATCGATTTGAGAAATTAGAGGAAATTATTCTTATTATATAAAGTATTTTATTATATACAAACTATTTTAAAATATAAAGTATCTTTAATATATAAATTATTTTAATTTATTACTATTTTAATATAGATACTATTTTCAAAATCTAAACTGTTTAAGTTGGAAGTGTTATGATTTCAAAAGTGTTATGATTTCAAAAGTGTTACAATTCTGGAAATGAATATTATTTAAAGTGAATAACGATATCGAATTGATATGGTTTTGAAATGAGTATGATATTTTGCTATGAAGTATGAACTATTTGAAATGAAATGACCATGGTGTGAAATAAGAGGTTGGTTGTTAAAGAGACCGGGATCAGATATTGTCACACTCTCTGCCGATGTCAAAAACCACTTTAACAACTGTGTATGTAGTGGAGATTCCATAGTGAAATAGGATGGTTTGGTGACGATTCTATATGGTATTTACATAGCCCTGACTCCAGCGAGTCAGCTTAATGTGGCTAAAATAGGAACCATGCCGGGCCAAGTGAGGCTATTCCTCCTATCAGACACATTTTTTAGATACCATTCTACTGCTTTTGTGATTTGATTTGGTGCACCTTTGATTTGGGAGTGTGTCACAATGTGGGCGGTAGTAGCTGCTATGCATTACCACCAGCCCGGATCCGCAAACGGTATATCTACCCGACATTGCCTCACGTTCCTTGTCACATGCCCTATCGCCCCTCCTACGATTTTGGTTTGTACCATACGTATGGAGTGCCCTTTGATAGCCCTCCAGTTTACTAAGGAATTACTATACTGTATAGACTATGGGAATATATAAAAATACGTTTAGGAGGATATGGGTAACGCCTTAACGCCATTTTAATAGTTTACTTTATTATAGACTTATTATAATAGCGTATATTATTATATAGTAGATAGTTCCACGCATCCTTAGAGGATGGAAATCTCAAGCATCTTTTAAGTTACTTGTATTTCAGTTGACATTTCACTTGAGTTGAATTTATTAATATAAGAATGTTAATCCTGACTCATGTGTTTTGTATTTTGCTTTATGCTCGGGTCAGACTGAGTGACATAACATTTAAGACTTAACTTTAGAGATTGGAGTTTTGTTTGAAGATCTATCTATCTAGCTCTCAGTTATTTTAGCTACTTCCATTGATTTCTGTTTGGTCTTGTTAGTTACTTTTGTATTTGAGACTACTCTGTATTTGAGATTTCTATTGCATTTTGTTTCAGGCTCTGATGTTTATAGTAGCTTCACGAACTACTATTTATCTTTTCCGCTGCTTATAGTTGTAATACTCTGTGTCGTGATTCTGTGATTGATTTATTTACAGTATATGTTGAGTTTTGCCAGATATAAATTAACAATCTGATACTTTGAGCAATTCATGTCTGGCATGTGTGGATGCAAATGGTTGGAAATAGCAGGTCATTACAGTTGGTATCAGAGCTCTAGTTTAGGCAAAACTTAGCATATGGAGTAAAAATTAATCACCAAGTCACCTTCGTTCAAGCTTGAATTTCTTCCTCTTTGATTCAGATTCCCTTTGAATTTTAGAACTTCCCCTTTGTTCTGAAATCCATTCTTGTCTTATCCTGTCCGTATTCTTTTGATACTGGAGCATCCCATAGCTCTATTTCTGTTAATTTCTGTTATAAATTTGAGCACATCTTCCCACCTCAATTAGCAGCTTCGTCCTTGTGGGTGTGACCAATCTCATTAGCGGTCCCACCAATCCTAGTACGATTTGTAAAGGGGTGAAACTTTTTTAGGTGTCAATTCACTGGAGATTTCTATGTCCTCAGTTTTGATGTTGTTATCTCTTGCAAAACTCGAATCGTTCCTCTAGTATACGACCGAAAAATTCTCTTTTGATCAAATGTCGATTGCCTTAGGATTATGGAGGCAATTTTACCTTTCGTTTGATACTCATCCTAATGACCTCGACTCCACCTTTATAGTCAGAGATTATCCTGATGCTTTTGGTGAAGGCACTTCTCTTCCCTTCGAGCTGGAAATTGAATTTCCGCATCAATCTTATTCCTGGAATCTCGATTGTCCGGTTAAGGTCGCCGTGATAAAAATTAGTTTATCAAATTCTTCTTTTGAAATTTAATTATTTTACCTTCCTTTCGAGTCTTTCTTCGTAGTTATAATTCTCTTTAATGAAAGTTCGTCTAAATTTGAATCTCTATCCGTGTTTTGAAATCTATTCTTGAATCAACCTATGGGGGAGTGTATTTGTAATTGATATAAAAATGTTTTATACTGTGTTGTTTGAGTTGTTAAGTTTGAGTTTTGGGTTACGATCGATTCATCTAGCTAACACCATCGATGGGAATTCCAAAACACTTGAACAGATACAAACTGACATAATATTGTTTTCGAAATTGGTAAATGAAATAATTTTATGTATGATTATATTTTATATAAAAGTATAATTTTCTGAGATTGGATAGTTAAATAAATTGATTGTCAGAAATGATAATATTACATTATCATTTATTATTTTGTTAACATTTCTAAACTATTAACAATTGTTGTATTTATAGGGAGACTTTTTTTTTATCAATATAGGTTATAAATTTGATTTGAAATGAAATGAATTTAAATTAAAGGTTGGAGGGTTAAATTTCTGGTGCTTTTTAAATTTGGGTTTCAAAGTTTTGAAAATATATACTATTTGAAATTATTTTGAATGAAAATTTTTTTCATAGAATTTTAAATCAGTACTCTACTTTTGTCACTGGAAAATAATTTCGGTAATGACTGCGGCATCATCAACATTTATTTTCGAGTCTCAGAGTGCAGTGACCACTTAGTAGCTTTGCTACACTTTTTTTTTGGGAAATGGATTTGATTTTTGAATTTCTTGAGTATGACTTGATGATTTAATATATATGCATATTTATTTCAAAATGTTTAGAAGTGAAACTGAAATTTTAACTCTTTAAATTCTATGTTAAGTAATGGTTTTCAATCATTGAAATTAAGCAATTTTTTTGAAGAATTGAAGTTTTAAAATTTGAATGAAATTGAAACTACTTGAAACAATTAAACTAGGAAATGGGTTAATTTGTACAATACTCAATTGCATCCAGACCATACATAACTTAGCTGAAATATTCAAAAGTTAAAATGTAATGTGAATTTGTAATTGAAGGTTATACAAGAGACAAACTTAAGTAATTCATGTTCAACTAAAATTTTGCCTAATAGAAATGTTGTAAATAGAAAGAAGATTTCAAAGGTGCTCAATTACCCTAAAAACATATATAACTTACTTGGAAAAGTTAAAATGTAAAAAGAATATGTAATTGAATAATATATCATATAAATGTATGAAATAAGATGTCCAGAAATAAAAAAAATTAAGGGAATTTTTTTAACAAAAAAGTGGGTGGTTACAATAAAAATTTATACACTAATTTAGTGAAATAATTTAAAATATATATAACAAAAAAAGAGAATAAATTAAAATAAAATAAATTTTGGTTGAATAACAATCAAATTAAAATGAAGTAAGATTTAAATGGGTTTAAATTAATTGTGGTATTTTATATTTCAAATCTATTTTCCTTTTTGTTACTTCCATTCTCCTATTTGGTTCCTTTTCATGGATGAAAAGTTCTGAGTGGGGAAGAGTGTAACGACCCATAAATTCTAGCGGTTTTTATAACATAATTAACTAAATTTTTGCTTGAAAAAAAAAAATTAGCAATGAAAATTTGATATTTGGAATACGTCTATTTTAACATAGAAACTGGTAAATTTTTATTTGAAAATATGAAAGTAAATTCTGTTGTGTAAATTTTCAATTTAAAATAAGTTAACTTAATGGTAATAAAATATCTTTAAAATATGAATATTTTTGTTTAATAAAATTGTAAATGATTTTTTGAGTGGGATGTCATATTTCGTTTCACCAAATTTGAACTGCTATAACTCCATTTAACTTATTTTCGATACATTAGCAACATTTTCGGCACTAAATATCGACTTTTGTTAGGATGGTCGTATATTCCATATCTGTGTATCACTCTGTTCGTTTCGTCATGCTGATCTTCGTAGTATATTCATTTGTATGTTTCGGAGCTCGGTACACGGTAGAGTCTGTTGAAACAATAACCGTATCGGTGTCTGTTTTAAAAACATTTGGATTTCCTTTGTCATTTCGATTTCCACCTGGTTAAGCCATACCGCCATCTACTTTTAATTACCTAGCATTCAACCTACCTAACTGTTACTTTTCCCTTTATATCATTTTTATTTGCTGTAACCTTCATTTTGTTTCGTTCATTTCTTTCTCTCTGTTCTCCCTTTCTTTGCTATTTGCTTTCCAGTAATAATGTATAAAATATAAACTAATATTTAAAGCCTAAATATTATAACCTGTTTATTCTTTTCTCTACGAAGCCATCCACTCTCTCTTCCTTTCTCTTGTTCGCCATTCCATTTCACAATTTTTTTATATATACTATAATTTAAAGATTATTGTTGGATCTGATCACTCACGTGCTTTCCCCACTTTTTCCCGAGGCGTCTCTCCACCTATCAAAGCTCGCATTCATTTTTACTGTGTTGTCGTTTGTTTCCCTCTCGACAACCACCATCGACATCGCCTCCATCTTTCCACTTCTTCCCTTCTGTTGCTCACGCCAGCCCAGTTCGACATGTTTCCTTCTGACTTGCTCAAAAACTAGCGTTGCAGCCATCCCTCGCCATTTCACCTTCCTCCGCCTTCCCTCTTTCGCCAACCACCGTCCAATGACCTTGGACCATATACCCGAGCACGCCGTTCATTTCTCAACCCTCATCCGAGTGCAGCAGACTGCTACGGCCAACGCCTGCACCTTCTCTCCTTTTGCATATGAAAATATATTATGGGGTGGTATATGTATATAGTCTTATATATATATATTCGTGAGGCTATTTATATATATAAGATGGATTATTATCTGTCTTAATCTGCTCGAGACTAGCTGCAACCACCCCTATAAATTTTCCTAAAAAATATATATTTACATGTATATATTGTTTTACTTATGTTTTGATCTTAAGTAAAATAATGGTTGTATATTAGCCGTTATATACATACTATGTATATGTTTGAAAGAGCATTGATTTTCAGGATATTTATTTTATATATATTGTTTTAAAATGTAACACACACACACGCACACACACACACACACGTATATATGTTTATAATAGAAATTTATGGTAATAATGATATGTAAGTATATACGTATGTTTTCCATACTGTTGCATGATAGTTGCCATGCTGTATATATATTTGCAGTAATATTGATTTTTCAGAAGTAATTATATTATATGGCATATGTTGTAAACAGTTATCCTATATGTTATATACTATGTGTTTGAATGTTTAATTATAATGTATTTACGTATTTGTCCATTTAAATATTGGGTTTTAAGTGTGTGTGTGTACAATTGTCTATAAGGTATGGCTATAGTTGTCTACAAATAGTTATAAGTTTTATATATTCTGCTATATATATATATATAGATTTATGTAAGTTATATTGTATGTATGTTGTAATAATATTGATGTTTAAAACATATATGTATATATTAGCATTGATTTTAAAATATATACATATATATGTTTTTGATTTTGGAGTATATGCATATAAATTTTTATATGCATCCCAAATTAAATACTGACTTTTAATTATAATATATATACGTTTAATTTAAAATATACGTGTTTGAATTAAGTAATTATCTTGTAATATAATACATATAGATTTTGTTTCTGTATATAGATTTGCATTAAATATTGATATTAATAAATATAATGAAATGGTTTTGACATGTGTTTCAAATCGAATATTGATTTTTTAAAGATATATATATATATATATATATATATATATATATATATAATATAAGATTTCAATATGAGAAATTTTAGATTTTTAAGATTTATATATTTTGTATCATCGATTTTCTAATTTCATCCAATCTTTGCTTTGTTCGTAGACTGCGTACTTATCGTGCTTTGCTTTTGGTTTGGCGCTGTCCAAAATTGATCGCAGCAGTTGGTTGCTTTGAGTTTTCGCTTATCCGTATGTTTATCTTGTTTCTCTAGCTTCGAACAGTGAGCAATCACTCATGATTAACATTCTTATAGTTAGTAAATTTGATTTCACATGAAATGACAATTGAAATATGCTGTTAAATTTGAATTGCTAATTATCTAATTGTTAAATATGATATGCCTTTATCTGCAATTGTTCACCTATGATATATGACACCATGTCCTGATGTATATATTTTATTTATTTATCACCGATGATATATAACTGTTGTTGATATATTATATTATTATCGTATTTGTTCTCACTCTACTAGTCCCTGTTAATTTATAATTCCCTATGGGTTGAAATGATACATGCCCGAACGATATTCTAGAATAAAGGAAATTGTTATGAGTTGAAATGATAAACCCAAGCGATTTTCATTGATTTTGAAATTTTGGGATTGCGGGTTGAAATGGTACATAACCGTAAATATTTAATTTATGGATTGAAGTGATACATATTTGTATCACTTGACCATATGATAGAAAATTATATATGAACACCGTTGGTCTATATTTTGATATATGATATTGTGATTTAAATGCAATATATTTGGGCTTAAAATAGTTATGAGGCCCAAATTAGAGCTTGGTTTAGACAGCTACAAGGGCAGACTATATAAGGTAGAAAGGGCATAATTTTGGATTCAAAATGGGAAAGATATGGTAGGAGAAATATGGGATCTTAATCTTCATTTCACTCCCTAGTCTCTCTCTTATACAATCCATCTAACCCTCGTGTTGAAAACACTTCTGCACTCTTTTCTTACTGCACTATCAGCAGGCCACACCCTCCATGGCTCCAAAATTCAAACATCAAAACTTTAAATTAAAAGTCGAGCTGATCATCAATGGTAAATCAATACGTAAGCTAGCAACTTCAGAATTGGAATTGGATTCAAGGAGTCTATTTCTCATTTTAACATGTGAGCTTTAGGTTTTTGTGAAAGGTACTTTTCTAGTCTATCATCATATATAAATTTTTATATGATTATTGTTCTATACATTGCTTAGTTAGAAATATAACTAATTGGTATATCGATGGATTATCACATATTGATGGTTGTATATATAAGTGCACACACACACACACATACACACACACACACAAAGATATATATATATATATATTTTCATGTATTCTTATACATGCTCACAGCCTGGAATAAAAAATTCATTTTTTGAAAATTAAAATAATAGTATTAAATGATTTTAATACTAAACCAAATTTAAAAGGTTCAACATAACATAATGTATGTTTTAAAACTTTACAAAATTTATTTATGTTAGAAAGGATTACAACAATAAAAAGAAGAAGAAAATTTGGATATATATTATTATTTAATTTAAAATTGATTATGTAGTTAAATGTGTGTATATGTGTGTGTTTGTAAATAAATAGCAAGGTTGAACAATATTTTATGCAATATATTTTAATTAATATGTGTTTGAAAATAATTTTTTGTTATTTTAATATCAATTTTTGTGTGGTATTATAATTAGTAAATATTTAATAATAAAAGAAATGTAAATCCAAAAAAAATTACCTAGCCATGAACCGCACAAGAAATATATGTTAATATGTAATTATTATTATAGTTATTATTATTTATACTAGTATATATATATAATTATAAATAATTATGTGTGTGTATATATCATATACAAATTTATTTTAAAAAATCTATTTGGTTTTCATTTCGTATTATATATATTCTAAAAGTAATTTTATAAAATGATTTTTAAAATAATTCTATCATTTAATTATATATATTATAAATGCTTTATGTTTTATTTTACAATTAGTATTTCAAAGTGTGTATATATATATATCTGTATAATAATATTTTACATAATTTTATTTACATGATTATTTGATGTGCATATATATACAAATTTGGATAATACATTTGCGTACATGAGGGATTAACATGTCCGTTTAGTGTAAATCCCAACATTTATACACGAGCATGTCAAACTAGTACACATTATCATGTTACACATGTGCATACATGTTACGACCCTGAATTTCTGACCGAATATACATTTTAAAATCTATCGTTTAATATAAAAATTTTGAAATTTATAAACGATCTCAATTCACGTCCAAAATTTATTTATGACATACGTCTAGTTAGATATGAACATAGAAAAAGTTTCGTCGCAAATTATTACAGTAAACTTCGTTCGCGTTTTACTATATATCAGTCCATATGAAGCTGCGTAAAATTAATCTTCTAAATCCAAATATTTTTACACAGTTATGTTGTAAAAATCATTCTGATCATGATTATGAATTTCATTTCGTCAAAAACTGTCATCACCTGCTCCGTTTAAATTGTTTTGCAAAACGTACAATTTAAGAGGCGTAAACGCGAATTTTATAAAACCATCTTATCGCGATAATCTGTGTACCGTTGGAAGCGCATCGTCGCACTAATCATAACGGTATAATTATTTGCACGAATCGGAGTCCGACATAATCCGTCGTGTTGATTTAACGGTTCCGGACGGACCGGTTAAATAATAGTCAGCCCAAATTATGCCCATATCCATAAAAAAATTGAAAATAGTATCTGAGCTGAAGCATTAAAGAGGGTAGTTGGAAGCTGGGTTAACTTTGGAAAATGTGTGACGTTTCGTTACTTGAAGATTACGTATACAAATTTAAAGGAAATGCCTTTTGCTGTTCATTTCAACATTTCGAAATTACTTCAGGTAAAACTCACTCCTCCTTACCTTTGCTCTTCCTTCTTCCGTTTGTTCCTTTCTTCTGCATTTTTTTTTAAAAAAAGAAAATTTATATATTTGTAAAAGAAGCATGGATGACCGCTATTTCACTTCATCTCCCAAACCCACGTCTCTCTTCACTCCCCATTGCCGAACTCAGCCACCCCTCCCCATTGCATGCGTGAGTTTTATAAAAAAAAAATAAAAAAAAATTGTGCATATGGGAGGAAGGGAAATACATGCATGCTTGAGTATGGGAGGTAGGGGGAAACATGTACAAGCCTGTGCATGTGTAAGTGTAGAGAAGAGGTTGCTGCAAGATTTAGTCTCGGCTTAAAAAAAAATGTATACATGAACGTGGATGAGTGGAGATGGGGAAACAAATGAGGCTCAGTTGTTGTGCCTGCATATTTTAGTTTTGCATGCGGGTGATTGTGTGTTATGATACATGTGTGCATGTGTATTTGGGGACGTGCATATGTGTTGTGCATAGGGGAACATGCGTATGTTTTGTAAAAAAAAAATATTGCGTTATGTCTAATAGCTTGCGGAAGTAGGTGAGGGGAGGTGGAATTGTATTGCTGCATTTTGTGAGGGGAGGTGGAATTGTATTGTCGAAGTAGGTGATGACTAAAAGTTGCGTGTGTTTTGTTTAAAATTGTTGCATTTTGTAAGTCTCGGCCGAAAGGAAAAAAAAAGAATTTTTTTTATTATGTAAAAAAAAGAGGGGGAGGGGCAAGTTCGTGAGTCGTGAAGGCAAGTCTTGGCCTTGTATTGCTGGGAAAAGAGCATGGTGATAAACAATGAATATGTTGCATGCGGTCATGTGCATGTTCGAACAATATATTTGAGGAGCTGGATTCGTGCTATATATATAATTTTTTTTTTTAAATGAACAACACACTATTGCTTTAAATATTTTACGCAAATATCTATTTTGGTTGCCAAATTTGTAACCGACTTTTCTTTGCTTGTTGTGTGCAGAAGCAACCGACTGAGTTCTTTCGCAGCAGCATCGATCTTCAGCTTTTGTTCTTTTTCTCCATCATCGGTAAACGCATTTATATAAATTTATAAATTTTATACAAACGTTCATTGTATTAATATCGTTTTCTTTTGTCGATATTACAGTGTTCGTTGTTCGTGCGTACCAACTTCTATTCGTGCTTATTCTTGCTTTGGGTCCATTTCTTTATCCACGAAAGGTGAATTAATTTTCACGACTATATTTTTATGCTAGTTTGTATTGATGAATGATTGCCATTTGATGTGAATTGGTTGTTAATTGTATTGTTAAGTGATAAATAGTTTGCAAGTGAAATTTGAATAGAATAGTTAACCAATTTAAATCGGATTATATACGTCGAACTTTGATTTGTTAAACTTGACCCCTTCATATGTTGAATACTGATTAGTTAAACTTGACACTTTAATTGTTAATTAAATTGATGTAGAAATTGGTTAATTTCACTTTGTACCATTTAACGTATATCGGATTAATTGTTTAGTGTAAATTCGAAATAGAAATTGAACGACAAGTGAAAAACCGTAATGTAATAATCTTTAATCTACATGAAATGATAGTGTAGATTCTAGAAATAATTATATTAATTTACATAAATAACAAATGTAAATTAATATGATTATTTCGCGATTATTTAATAAAATTTTAAATTGTTGTGAATGGATGCTATTGCTTGTTTATTTACTTTGACACCATCCCAGCTATCACATTGCAAGTTCCCTTTGTATGTTTTGATTGTGAATTGAAATGAATCGGGTTGAAATGATAAATACCCAAACAACTTTGATTTAGGATAGAAAATTATCACATTGCAAGTTCCCTTTGTATGTTTTGATTGTGAATTGAAATGAATCGGGTTGAAATGATAAATACCCAAACAACTTTGATTTAGGATAGAAAATTAAACTAAAACCTATTGGTCAATGTTTTGATTTAAAATAAAATAAAGTTTATTTGACTAATAATATAGTTTTGAAAAAAAATTGGAATTTAAATTCGAATGAATTGCAAATGTGAATATTTAAGTTTGAAACAAATATGAACGTCGTAATTGATAAAGGAATATTGATTAAAATTTAATTATGAAATAATTAAGTTAGAATTAATTGATAATTAAATTTGAAATTATTACTAATTAAGTTTGAAATTTGTAATAATTAAATTGGAATTATTAATAATCAAGTCTTGAAATTTATTAATAATTAAATTTGGAATTATTGATAACGAAGTTTGAAATTGTTAATAATTAAGTTTTAAAATTTTGATAATTAAGTTTTGGAATTGTTAATAATTAAGTTTGAAATGATTAATAATTAAGATTTGGAATTATTGATAATTTGAATAGATTGAATTATTTAATGAATAAATTAAGTTGAATTGGATTTTCTTAATAAGAGAAATTGAATTGGTGAAACTAATTTCTTTGATTGAATTTTTGAAATGTGTAACGAAGATAATAAATGAATGAATTAAATTTCTTTAATAAGAAATAGAGTACGTTTATCGAACAAATGAAAAACTTGAAATTTAAAGAATTGGATTTGACAAATTTAATTTAAATTAAATTTGTGATTTGATAAGGAAGTTGAACTTAAGAAGTAAATTTAATGAATTAGAAATTTAATTGAAATTGTTTAATGATAAATTAATTTAATGAATATCGAATGAAATTGATAATTTGGTTTAAATCGATTTGACGATAAATGATTTTGGAATGAACTTATACATGAAATTAAATGAATGTTGAACTGTTTTAAAATTGAACTTTGAAATTAAATTAAAGAAATTTGAAATGAAATTGCGAATTTATGAATGTAAATTTTGGAACTTGATTTAGAATGACTAGCGAAATGTTGATTTATAATTATAATTGAAATTGAATTGGTTTTGAAATATATTAGACGACCAATCGGTAAATTAATTACGAAGGTTATTAAAGGAACCGGAATCGGTTAGGGGCATACTCACCATCTAAACCGAAAACCACTTTGATAACTATATGAGGAGTGTGATCCAGAATGAAGTGGTTGGATTGACGTACGTTGATGATTGAAGAAAGTGAACGTTAATGGATAGCCTTGACACTTGTGTCAAATTGGAAGTGACTAAAAACAGGAGCCGTGCCGGGCCAAATGGGGTTAGCTACCTCGAGCGAACACACTTCTTCGTAAACTACTCATTTACTTTTGTGATTGATTGGCGCGCACCCTTGAACTTGGAGTGTTGTTTCACAGTGTTGCGATCGTTGCGGCGATGCGTTCTCACCAGTCCGGATCAGGCAAACGGTAGTTTCACTACCTTGGGTATTGCCTCATGTGCTTTGTCATACTTGTATTCCCATATACGCGACCACTACGATTTTGTTTTGTATTATACCTATGGAGTACTCCCTGATATCCCACTAGTTTACGATGGAGTTTACAGTGCTGTATAGTCTATAATGCTATATGAAATGTGTTAAGGGGGACAATGGTAACGCCTTAACACTATTCTGATATTTTACTTTACTGTTGACATTATCTATGTATCATACACTATTATGTATAAATAGTTTAACGGATCCTTAAAGATGTTATTCCATTCATCTTTGAGTTATTGTTATTTGAATTTGAATCATATTATCTGTATAAGAATATATATCCTGATTCGAGTGTTTGTTTGTGCATATGCTCGGATCAGACTGAGGATTGCTGTTGCTGTTCTGTTTGGAGCTGAAGACCGAAGACAGTCATTATCTTATCTTATCAGTATTGCTCTTTCTATTCAGACTATTGGACATCTATGTTGTTCTATTTTATTTTATCTAAGACATTGTTGTATTTATGGGTAGCTTCATGAACTACTCTTATGACTATGTTGTATTTCCGCTGCACTATTCTATCATGTTATATTTCTGTGATTCTGTGATGATTCTCATTTATATACATATACTCCAGTAATGATTCGTGTTTTGTACTATTTAGGTTGACATGTGTGGATTATTGTCAATTTAAATAGTCCAAATATACGGGTTGTTACAGTTGGTATCAGAGCATTGGTTCCCGATAACCTTTGCCTGTGGAGTTTTAAAGCTCATTAGAGATAGGGTAAATATACCCTAGAATGAGGAGAATCATTTCAGAATCCACATCCTTTGATTAGTCTTTCTTATTGAATTCGTTTGAGTAGAATTTCCTTAAGTTCTATAAATTCCTATCTTTGATTCTAAATCACTTTTGGTATTCCAGGATGGCTACCAGAAGAAATGTTAGAGGCAGGGGTAGGGGAAACGCTCCCGAACCGTTTGCCCCAGCTCTCGCAATCAGATTCTCTACTCTTAGCAAGGAGTACACTCAGCTTGGCGGAGTCAAATTTACTGGCTCCGAGAGTATCATCGAAGCACAGCAATGGATGAAGAGTTTGGAGAGGATCTTTACTGGCTTGGAGATCACAGATGCTCAGAAGTGTAAGTTGGCCGCTTGGCAGCTTCAGGATGCTGCACAAGATTGGTGGGAATCCGTCACTTCTCGTACCGATGAGGAAACCATCACTTGGGCCCAGTTTAGGTAGAAATCTATCTAAATTACATCAAAATAATTTCCTTCTATCTCGTTCAAATTTTTGACTCATCTTATATCGTTTGTAAATAGGGACTCCTTTGTGGCTCAGTGGATGCCAGCTGCTGGGAAAGCCCAACTCTATCGTTCTTTTATGGATCTCAAGCAAGGCAATATGACCTTCGCTGAGTATGAACGGAAGTTCAACGAACTATCTAAGTTCGGACCTGGCTTGATTGACACACCTTTGCTTAAGAATGAGAAGTTCATACAAGGCGCACGCCCTGAGTATTACGAGCTTCTCACCGCTCATGTCCATGGAACCTTCACTGAATTGATGGACTTTGCTCTTCGATATGAGGGAAAGCCAAAGGAAACATCAACCTCCAAAGCTCCAGTTGTTCAGACATCAGCTAGTAAGTCGGGGAAGAGAAAGCCAAACTTTTCACAATAGAAGAAGAATTGGCAGCAGAAAACAGGGCTTGGATACTCCCAGAAGAAGCCCATTGACATATCATCTATTACTTGCTTCAACTGCAACCAAAAGGGCCATTATGCTAGTAGCTGCCCATCTCCAAAGAGCGCAGCTGTTCCGCCACCAGCACAGATGACTAGGAGGGATTTTTGTCATATCTGCTTGCAACCTGGACACTTCAAGAAAGACTGCCCAACGCAGAAGAGAGGTAAACCATCTGGAATCTTTGCTCTTTCCACACCTGCCCCGGTAGTTCCTGCCCCGGAAGTTCCGGATAATCAAGGTACTTTGCAAAGTACTTTTATGTTACATACCTTGCCTGTTAGAGTTCTACTTGACACCGGAGCTACACACAGCTTCATATCTATTGATTTATGTGATAAACTTGGCTTAGAATCCACTCTTGCATCTGTTTCCTTATGTGTATCTAACCCTATTGGAGGGCCCGCTAACCTAAAAAGGGTTTGCAAATATGTCACTCTTATGCATGGCATTCACCGTTTCACTTGGGATTTCTATGTTCTTGGATTCGAGGCATTTGATATTCTATTAGGCATTGATTGGCTGTGAAAGTTCGAAGCCGTTATCTCATGTAAAACTCGAACTGTCTCTCTTATTGACGACAAGAGTATGCCTTTAGTTGTTAAAGGCAAATCACCTCAAGAATATGCTGGGAGTTTTATATTCTCTCTTGACTCCCATCCAAATGAACTAAGCTCTACTCTAGTTGTCTAACTCTTTTCTGATGTATTTGGAGCAGTTAATTCTCTACCACCTCCGTGGAAAATCGAATTCCGCATCGACCTTATTCCTGGTGCACGACCAGTAGTTCTTCCTCCAAGGAGAATGGCTCCTAAAGAAAAAGCAGAGTTGAATGTGCAAATTGAAGATTTATTTTCTAAAGGCTTGATTCGGCGCAGTCATTCAGAATGGGGTGCTGCAGTTGTATTTGTCATCAAATCTGATGGCTCACTCAGAATGTGTGTGGACTATAGAGAGCTAAACAAGCTCACACACAAGAATAGATATCCGATGCCTCGCATCAACGATCTCTTCGACCAGGTTCATGGAGCTAAAGTCTTTTCTCAACTTGATTTGGCTACCGGTTTCCACCAACACAGAATCGCTGAGAATAGCATTCCTAAAACAGCATTTCGCACTAAAAATGGTTTCTATGAATGGCTAGTTATGCCGTTCGGTCTCACTAATGCTCCAGCTTATTTTGTTGACTTGATGAACAGAGTTTTTCGGGATGTTCTTAACAAATTCGTTCTTGTTTTCATCAACGATATTCTCGTCTTCTCTAAGGATGAGAAAGAGCATAGATCACATTTGGCTTTTGTTCTCGAAATTCTTCGTAGATACCAGATTAAAGCCAAGTTTTCGAAATGCCATTTTTGGAGAGATGAAGTTCGTTTTCTTGGCCATATTGTTTCGGAGAATGGGATTTCGGTCGATCCAGCTAAGATCGCCGTAGTCAATTTAAGTTCTATTCTTGCTTGTCAAATCTATCTAAACAACTTATCTATATCTAAATTCGAATCCTTGGAATTTGCAGGATTGGGAGACTCCCAAAACTCCTACAGATATCCGCAGTTTCTTAGGCTTGGTTGGCTATTATCGCAGATTTATAGAAAACTTTGCTCGTATTGCTGCCCCACTTACCGCACTGACCAGAAAGATTGTAAAATTTATTTGGAGTGAAAAGTGTAAAGCAGCTTTCAATGAAATGAAGCGAAGATTGACGTCTGCCCCAGTTCTTACAGTTATTGATGATAGCGAAGGATTGACCGTCTATACAGATGCCTGTCGTGATGGTCTTGGAGCAGTCTTAATGAAGAAAGGAAAGGTTATTGCCTATGCGGGTCGACAGTTAAAGACCCATGAAGAAAATTACGCAACTCATGACCTAGAGCTTCTTGCGGTTGTATTTGCTCTTAAACTATGGAGACACTATCTATTGGGAACCAAATTCGAGTTATTCACTGACCACAAGTCATTGAGATATATTTTCTCGCAAAAGGATTTGAATCAGAGACAAGTCCGATGGCTCGAATTTCTAGTTGCATATGATCTTGATATTAATTATACTCCAGAGAAAGCGAATGCCGTAGCCGATGCTTTGAGCAGAAACCAAGCGATGGCATGTTGTAATCTTGTTGAAGGAATGTTATTCCAGCTTTCCGTCTCCCCAGCTCTTATGGATCGTATTATAGCCAAGCAATATGAGGATACTTTGCTTTGTCGTATCAAGGAAATAGTCCTTGGAAGAGTTGGAAATGCTGACAATAAATTGGGCGCACATGTTGATAGTAATGGAGTCTTGAGAATTGATAATCGCATTTGTGTTCCTAATGCTGATGGTCTTAGACAAGAAGTACTGAGAGAAAACCATAACTCTTCACTTTCATTTCATCCCGTGTTACTAAAATGTACCATCATATGAAGAAGTTATATTGGTGGAGTGGGATGAAGCGCAATATCTCTACCTATGTCAGCAGATGCACAACTTGTCAGCAAGTTAAAGCTTATCATAGAAAGACAGCTGGTTTGCTTCAACCATTAGAATTCCAGGATGGAAGTGGAAGCAAATTTCTATGGACTTTATTGATGGGCTGCCAAGGACTAGAAAGGGGAATGAAGGCATTTGGGTGATTGTCGATAGACTGGCGAAGTCCGCTCACTTTATTCCAGTCAAGTTCACTCGTACTGCTTCGAGTTTGGCAGAGATATACATGAGAGAAGTTGTTAAACTTCGTGGTGTACCATCTAGTATCGTATGCGATCGAGATCCTATTTTCACTAGTAAATTCTGGGAAGCATTCCAGGATACTTTGGGCACCAAACTGAATCTGAGCACAGCATATCATCCTCAAACAGATGGCCAAACTGAGAGGGTGAATCAGATTTTAGAAGACCTTCTCCGAGCTTGTATTATTGACTTCGGTGGATCCTGTGAAGACCATCCTCACTTGGTTGAATTCACTTATAATAATAGTTACCAGGTAAAGATATTGAATTTCAAATTTGAATAAGTATATTTGAATTTTAATTAATCATCTGTAATAAACCAGGCAAGCATTGGTATGGCACCGTTCGAAGCCTTATATGGAAGGCCGTGCAAATTGCCAGCTTGTTGGATCGAGTCGGGTGATCAATTAGTGCTTGGTCCAGAAATAATTTTGGAAGCTTCTGAAAAAGTCAAAGAAATCAGGAAGAAGATAAAGACGGCACAGGATAGACAGAAGAGGTACGCTGACAGAAGGAGAAGAGATCTCGAATTCAGCGTAGGAGACAAAGTATTTCTGAAGGTGTCGCCTTTAAAGAATATTGTTAGATTTGGAAGGAAAGGGAAGCTAGCTCCAAGATTTGATGGTCCGTTTGAGATTACGGAAAGAGTCAGAACATTGGCATATAGAGTTACATTACCAGAGAAGTTCGCCGGTGTGCACAATGTGTTTCACGTCTCTCACCTTCGCAAAGTTGTGCACGATCCATCTATGACTATTCTCACTGCTCAGATGGAAGAGATAGTTATCGAGCCTGATTTGACTATTGAGCCACTTCAGATAGTTGATCGTGAGACAATGCAACTTAGAAGGAAGTCGGTTAATCTCGTCAAAGTCCAATGGAGTGCAGATGAGCGAGATTGCATATGGGAAAGTGAGGATAGTATTCGGGATTCAAACCCCGAATTACTAATTTTAGGTATAATTCAAATTGCTTAATCTATCTTGATTTTCTGCTTATTTCATCCCTACTTCACTCGTCTCGTTCCTTTTCGAGGACGAAAAGTTTAGAGTGGGGGAGATTGTAACGACCCTGAATTTCTGACCGAATATACATTTTAAAATCTATCGTTTAATATAAAAATTTTGAAATTTATAAACGATCTCAATTCATGTCCAAAATTTATTTATGACATACGTCTAGTTAGATATGAACATAGAAAAAGTTTCGTCGCAAATTATTACAGTAAACTTCGTTCGCGTTTTATTGTATATCAGTCCATATGAAGCTGCGTAAAATTTATCTTCTAAATCCAAATATTTTCACACAGTTATGTTGTAAAAATCATTCTGATCATGATTATGAATTTCATTTCGTCAAAAACTGTCATCACCTGCTCCGTTTAAATTGTTTTGCAAAATGTACAATTTAAAAGGCGTAAATGCGAATTTTATAAAACCATCGTATTGCGATAATCTGTGTACCGTTGGAAGCGCATCGTCGTACTGATCATAACGGTATAATTATTTGCGCGAATCGGAGTCCGACATAATCCGTCGTGTTGATTTAACGGTTCCGGACGCACCGGTTAAATAATAGTCAGCCCAAATTATGCCCATATCCATTAAAAAAATTGAAAATAATATCTAAGCTGAAGCATTAAAGAGGGTAGTTGGAAGCTGGGTTAACTTTGGAAAATGTGTAACGTTTCTTTACTTGAAGATTACGTGTACAAATTTAAAGGAAACGCCTTTTGCTGTTCATTTCAACATTTCAAAATTACTTCAGGTAAAACTCTCTCCTCCTCACCTTTGTTCTTCCTTCTTCCGTTTGTTTCTTTCTTCTGCATTTTTTTTTTAAAAAAGAAAATTTATATATTTGTAAAAGAAGCATGGATGGCCGATGTTTCACTTCATCTCCCAAACCCACGTCTCTCTTCACTCCCCATTGCCGAACTCAGCCACCCCTCCCCATTGCATGCGTGAGTTTTATAAAAAAAAAAGTTTGTGCATATGGGAGTAAGCGAAATACATGCATGCTTGAGTATGGGAGGTAGGGGAAACATGTACAAGCCTGTGCATGTGTAAGTGTAGAGAAGAAGTTGCTGCAAGATTTAGTCTCGGCTTAACAAAAAAATGTATACATGAACGTGGATGAGTGGAGATGGGGAAACAAATGAGGCTCAGTTGTTGTTCCTGCATATTTTAGTTTTGCATGCGGGTGGTTGTGTGTTATGATACATGTGTGCATGTGTATTTGGGGCCGTGCGTGTGTGTTGTGCATGGGGGGAACATGCGTGTGTTTTGTAAAAAAAAAATGTTGCGTGATGTCTAATAGCTTGCTGAAGTAGGTGAAGGGAGGTGGAATTGTATTGCTGCATTTTGTGAGGGGAGGTGGAATTGTATTGCTGAAGTAGGTGATGACTAAAAGTTGCGTGTGTTTTGTTTAAAATTGCTACAATTTGTTGGTCTCGGCCGAATGAAAAAAAAAGAATTTTTTTTATTATATAAAAAAAAGAGGGGGAGGGGCAAGTGCGTGAGTCGTAAAAGCAAGTCTTGGCCTTGTATTGCTGGAAAAAGTGCATGGTGATAAACATTGAATATGTTGCATGCGGTCATGTGCATGTTTGAACAGTGTATTTGAGGAGCTGGATTCGTGCTATATATATAAAAAAAAATTAAAATGAACAACACTCTGTTGCTTTAGATATTTTACGCAAATATCTATTTTGGTTGCCAAATTTGTAACCGACTTTTCTTTGCTTGTTGTGTGCAGAAGCAACTGACTGAGTTCTTTCGCATCAGCATCGATCTTCAGCTTTCGTTCTTTTTCTCCGTCATCGGTAAACGCATTTATATAAATTTATAAATTTTATACAAACGTTCATTGTATTAATTTCGTTTTCTTTTGTCGATATTACAGTGTTCGTTGTTCGTGCGTACCGACTTCTATTCGTGCTTATTCTTGCTTTGGATCCATTTCTTTATCCACGAAAGGTGAATTAATTTTCATGACTATATTTTTATGCTAGTTCGTATTGATGAATGATTTCCATTTGATGTGAATTGGTTGTTAATTGTATTGTTAAGTGATAATAGTTTGCAAGTGAAATTTGAATAGGATAGTTAACCAATTTAAATCGGATTATATACGTCGAACTTTGATTTGTTAAACTTGATCCCTTCATATATTGAATACTAATTAGTTAAACTTGACACTTTAATTGTTAGTTAAATTAACGTAGAAATTGGTTAATTTCACTTTGTACCATTTAACGTATATCGGATTAATTGTTTAGTGTAAATTCGAAATAGAAATTGAACGATAAGTGAAAAACCGTAATGTAATAATCTTTAATCTACATGAAATGATAGTGTAGATTCTAGAAATAATTATATTAATTTACATAAATAACAAATGTAAATTAATACGATTATTTCGGGATTATTTAATAAATTGTTAAATTGTTGTGAATGGATGTTATTGCTTGTTTATTTACTTTGACACCATCCCAGCTATCACACTGCAAGTTCCCTTTGTATGTTTTGATTGTGAATTGAAATGAATCGGGTTGAAATGATAAATACCCAAATAACTTTGACTTAGGATAGAAAATTAAATTAAAACCGATTGGTCAATGTTTTGATTTAAAATAAAATATAGTTTATTTGACTAATAATAAGGTTTTGAATAAAAATTGGAATTTAAATTCGAATGAATTGGAAATGTGAACATTTAAGTTTGAAACAAATATGAACATCGTAATTGATAAAGGAATATTGATTAAAATTTAATTATGAAATAATTAAATTAGAATGAATTGATAATTAAATTTGAAATTATTAATAATTAAGTTTGAAATTTGTAATAATTAAATTGGAATTATTAATAATCAAGTCTTGAAATTTATTAATAATTAAATTTGGAATTATTGATAACGAAGTTTGAAATTGTTAATAATTAAGTTTTGAAATTTTGATAATTACGTTTTGGAATTGTTAATAATTAAGTTTGAAATGATTAATAATTAAGATTTGGAATTATTGATAATTTGAATAGATTGAATTTTTTAATGAATAAATTAAGTTGAATTGGATTTTCTTAATAAGAGAAATTGAATTGGTGAAACTAATTTCTTTAATTGAATTTTTGAAATGTGTAACAAAGATAATAAATGAATGAATTAAATTTCTTTAATAAGAAATAGAGTGCGTTTATTGAACAAATGAAAAACTTGAAATTTGAAGAATTGGATTTGACAAATTTAATTTAAATTAAATATGTGATTTGATAAGGAAGTTGAACTTAAGAAGTAAATGATGAATTAGAAATTTAATTAAAATTGTTTAATGATAAATTAATTTAATGAATATCGAATGAAATCGATAATTTGGTTTAAATCGATTTGACGATAAATGATTTTGGAATGAACTTATACATGAAATTAAATGAATGTTGAACTGTTTTAAAATTGAACTTTGAAATTAAATTATAGAAATTTGAAATGAAATTGCGAATTTATGAAATGTAAATTTTGGAACTTGATTTAGAATGACTAGCGAAATGTTGATTTATAATTATAATTGAAATTGAATTGGTTTTGAAATATATTAAATGACCAATCCGTAAATTAATTACGAAGGTTATTAAAGGAACCGGAATCGGTTAGGGGAATACTCACCGTCGAAACCGAAAACCACTTTAATAACTATACGCGGAGTGTGATCCAGAATGAAGTGGTTGGATTGACGTACGTTAATGATTGAAGAAAGTGAACGATAATGGATAGCCTTGACACTTGTGTCAAATTGAAAATGACTAAAAACAGGAGCCATGCCGGGCCAAATGGGGTTAGCTACCTCGAGCGAACACACTTCTTCGTAAACTACTCATTTACTTTTGTGATTGATCGGTGCGCACCTTTGAACTTGAAGTGTTGTTTCGCGGTGTTGCGATCGTTGCGGCGATGCGTTCTCACCAGTCCGGATCAGGCAAACGGTAGTTTCACTACCTTGGGTATTGCCTCATGTGCCTTGTCATACTTGTATTCCCATATACGCGACCACTACGATTTTGTTTTGTATTATACCTATGGAGTACTCCCTGATATCCCACTAGTTTACGGTGGAGTTTACAGTGCTGTATAGTCTATAATGCTATATGAAATGTGTTAAGGGGGACAATGCTAACACCTTAACACTATTTTGATATTTTACTTTACTGTTAGACATTATCTATGTATCGTACACTATTATGTATAAATAGTTTAACGGATCCTTAAAGATTTTATTCCATTTATCTTTGAGTTATTGTTATTTGAATTTGAATCATATTATCTGTATAAGAATATATGTCCTAATTCGAGTGTTTGTTTGTGCATATGCTCGGATCAGACTGAGGATTGCTGTTGCTATTCTATTTGGAGCTGAAGACCGAAGACTATCATTATCTTATCTTATCAGTATTGCTCTTTCTATGTAGACTATTGGACATCTATGTTGTTCTACTTTATTCTATCTAAGACATTGTTGTATTTATGGGTAGCTTCATGAACTACTCTTATGACTATGTTATATTTCCGCTGCACTATTCTGTCATGTTATATTTCTGTGATTCTGTGATGATTCTCATTTATATACATATACTCCAGTAATGATTCGTGTTTTGTACTATTTAGGTTGACATGTGTGGATTATTGTCAATTTAAATGGTCCAAATATACGGGTTGTTACAATACACATATATGTGTATATGATAAACAAAAACATAATATAATCTAAATTATAAAAAATAAAATATAATTTATTAATTGAATAAAATATTTATTTTATTTAAAAAGAAGATTTTGAAAATTTATAAGTAAATTTAGATCACAGAGGCACAATAAAGATCCAAATAGGAAAAAAATTGATATTTATCCAATTACCCCACTGCATGTTGGCTTTTCCAACAATGGTATCACAACAAATAAGCAATAAACGTGTGTGCCTCCACACAATATACAATGAATATTAGAATATGGAGTAAGAATTGCAGTGATAATCTATAATGCTGAATATATAAGGTATGTCCAAAATATAACACAAGAATATACATACATGAAACTATATAAAATAAAATGATATTCAACAATACTATATACTAGCCTCCGCTATGACCTGATAATACAAGCTACTCTCATCGCCCCTGTACCTGATAAGTCTCGGCCTAAACCATGTACTACGTAACATACAGTCAGACTATATATAAATATAGAGGTCAACACATATATAGATATAGAATATGCATAGAATAATAGCGATAACATACAAACAATAGTGTAACAAATTTGCAACAATCACGAAACCAAGATAAATATGTCATCACCCATATAAAATTTTATCAGATATTATCCATTCAAAACAATATGAAATGGGTGAATCATCCACAACTAGAGTCATCATCAAAGTCCATAAATCATCAAATATGAGATGTCATCTTGTATAATTAGGCTAGTAAACAACAATGCCCAAGTACAACTCTCAACCTTGATTAATAGAATACCAACATCAATATAAATATAGGTCGCCTATCAAAGTAATCATATATAATATAATATACGAGAAACCACTATACTTTGAACATCTATCCAGATATAATCTCTTCTTCTCGTATATGAATAAACCAGAATAAATCATGATGGTTGAATGACTGTACGAAAGACACGAAGTCCCTAGTATAGTCATATATACATCAATATGTGAGTCACCTATCCCTAGGTCACCTAACACATATCTATACTTGAATAAAGTGTATCAATAGAATATGCCAATCTACCATTTGGTTAGAACCAGAAGGGAGACTGATGGTCATATGACTGCTCCAGGAGCCCAGGGCCAACTAACTGGATCTGGACCTACAGTCTTCAATTACCTCGATGGACATCGTGACTCATATCCACTAGTGGCTCATCAACACATATCCTCGGTTATGACCCTGCTTTGCACATATAGGCAGCTGACCACTGGTGCGGAAAAAGAGGCCATATGGTTATGGGTCACCTAACCCAAATCTCGTGATATAGGGAACCTACCATATGGGTCACCTAAATAAAATCCTGTGATAAGCATCAAATAAAATATCCAATCAAGGTGTCATGGATCTAAGGCACGACCCCACGATCAGGTCGCTAGAATGGATTTTAACCATTTGATCTTCTTCAACACTAATAAAAGGAGCATATCATGATAATGATGCACAATATCAATAAATATAAGGACACATATCCTACTTACACCTACGATAATCACCTCACGTAAGTACAATCTCATAATACTATTCCCATCACATGAATGTTACTTGCTTACAAATAATAACCGAATAAATATCACAACAGCATCATATACCGTTGCTTGATACTCAATCGTTTATTCACTGCTTATAAACTACAATCAATCTTTATAATATTCTATATAACAAGTCAAAAGAATAGCCGAAGAAATATTATCGAATGCCTCATGTTATACGGTATTATAACTCCATTTATTCATATTTTCATTCATGAAGAATTAAATATAACGAAATCAAATAGAATAATGTCATCACAATTTGAAATCACATCAAAAGCAATTATTCAAATCAATATCTAAGGGTGAATTATTCATAACAAAAAAACCAATGTGAAAGAATAAGAAATCATAAAAGCATAGTAAAATGTCATTTAAACAAATATGTAAAACAAACATATTATACTCTTAATTTTTCTTATTGATTATAAAATAACTTTTCAAATAACTTGTAATATTAACTAGAAAACATTTCTTATTTTTCGAAATTATATAAACTTCTTAAATAACTATTTAAAACCAATTATAGCTTAATTTTCAATAAATTAATAATTTTAAATATAACTTTTCCCTAATCAATTTTTATATTCTAGAAAAATAATAATAAAGCATTTATATATTAAATACTTTCACACCATTTATATAACATCGAAAATAAAGATTTAACACTGTAATCTACTTTCGAATCCTTATTTATATAGTTATAAAACATTGAAAATCATTTAACGAATCAATAATTTATAGAATTTACTATATAATTTTTTACAATTAAATTCTATTTTGATATAAATTTCAAAATTTCAAAATAAACTATATTTATTTCATAACATAGAATATAATTCAAAACCTTCTCTTTATCACAAACTTATCATAAATAAAATATTCTTCCCTTATATTAAATCATATTTGAAATTCCCATATTAAATGGAGATTTGTTTTTATTCAAAACATATCTAAAACCATTTAATTATTATTTCATAAAAAGAATTCTATATTTTTTTCCAAGGTTTTGAAACTCTTTCAAAAATAGTTACAAAACCTTCGTAAGAAAACAACTTAAATTAATATTGTTATTTTCTTAATAAATTATATAAAATAGAATTATATTTTATTTTGCCTTTAAAACAACTCCAAACTTATAATATATTATAATATTAGTTTTAAAAGGGTTTTGTAATCGAAAGAAAACTATTAATACATATAATTAAAAAAAGATTTTTAGATGTAAAAATTATTAAATGAGGTAAAACTTTAGTAAATTATTTATAAAATATTTTTATAACATTTTGAAAACACTTAAATAATTTTTCCAAAGCTTTTCAAAAAAAATTTATAACAAGAAAATAGATAAATATTTAAATATATAAATTATGGAGTAAAATTACTTTAAGAATATTTATCAACCAATTGACACTGTGAATTACTGTGTGACCCGAGTCAAGTTCCATCAAACTTTGGTCATCTACAAAATATGCACATCGACATTCAAATATATATATATAATTCAATTCGCAATCAGGCGGTGTTCCACTTGCAAACTAACAATTTCAATATACATAATTGACCAACATCTAACAACAATCAATCCTAACCTAGCAATTCAACTGATCGATATAACCAATATACGAAACAAACACAAATTTTGAAATATTATCTAGATATAGTTGTGAGTTTAAAACTCACCAAATTTCCAAGCAAAGTATTCATCGCGTCCGCCTAACCATCCGCGTCTAAAGTCGTTACCGAAAGCCACTTTAGCTTCTACCATCCTGTTGTCGAACACCTTGCATTGCCACCCCCATGCATGAATATTGATGCATGTTCCATAGCCACCGCTGTCAAGCGTTTCATCACGGCATCATCTTCGACGCCAACATCTGATTCCATCAATCGTCGCTTCTTCACACTACAAGAAGTAAATTATGAGAGTTTTGCTATAAGAAGTGAAGTTTGCATAAAGATTATAAGTGCAGGCCCACCATTTAATCCACATTTTTAGCTTACAAAACAATGAAATTTTGCAAAATGCTTATCATAAAAGTTGTTTCTTATGTTCTTAGATTTCCATAAAGTGCAAGATCGTCAAAATCGGATAAATCGTTCAAAAATTACGATCAAATAAATTCAAGGCCGCACGAAATTTTCAATTTTTAGGCAGTGATATACATTGTTTTAATTCATGTTTTGATCATAATTATGCTCAATACTTTTCATTTCATTGCAAATATAAGTTGTTATTTAATAACATAACTTCCAAATGAATTTAAAATTGTCAAAAATGGATCGTCAATTCAAGATTTATGATAAATACAAGTTATGGTTTTTTAACTCAATATTTCTCCACATTATTCAAAAATTTCCATTCATTTAAACAACGAATTTTTAAATAACTAATTTCAAATTTATTTAATTAAAACCTTAAAAGTTAAAATTTTATTTAGCAATTATCACTAAACCCTCTTTTTTTTTCATTTTTCAAAACGATATCAAACATCTTTACTTACATTACCAAATAATTTACACAAAACTTTTCAAATTCAAACCATTTTTAAAAATAAATCATTATCGCTTCATAATAGCTTTTTCAAAATCCATAAAAATATTTATCTCATAAATATCCTAATAATCTATTACTATCAACATACGATCAAGCAATCAAACATATAAAAACCAACCATATACATCCACAAACAAGCATTCAATTTATTTTATTTACTTAATTTCACATTTTAGTTATATATACATTATTAATTTCTTAAACAATTTATTATTGCCTAATGGTTCAAATTTGGATAAACTGCCGGCTTCTACTAATATATGGCTTTGCCCAGTTTCAAGTGGACTTATAAATATTTAAGTAATTACTCCTATTCAATTCCCATGTTCTAGACTAAGCCAAATGAAATCTAAGATTAATACAAACATACACACATCAAACAAAAAAAACCTTCAGTGGAAAACAATTTATCAACATCCGCTATGCACTCTGATCCCTACTTGATCAGGCTACTTTATTTAAAGCTACACAGAGGTTTATTTATCTTCAGCAATGTCGCACTACTGGTCTGGCTAGCAACTCTTTAGTTCACTACCTCCATTCACAACTTCCATTTCAAACCAAAATAATAAATACATGAGAGGTAGGGATAAAGAATAAATATATAGTAGGAAAAATAATAAGTATGTCCCTAGATGATTATCCCAGTAATCATACTCAAACTATCCCTTTAATATAGGGTGATCAGCCAACACCAAAAGGGACACAGACTTTATGTATTTCTATGGTCAAGACTCATGTCTCTTATGTATGATACACTGTTCTGGATTCGCTTTAATACCAAATGAAACACTCCACATCTATACTTGTAGTATATCCAAGTGTATTACTAGGTAATACTGTCAGATAATATGGGGAATGGGGCTATATGGGCTACATACGTGAATATTCCTTTAGGCTAAAACTAGTATGTATTTAAGCATTGAATATAACTTGTCGTAAAATGGACACAGTATCGTCATAAAGCAATAAAAACATGTGCGTCTATAATAGAACAATACACAATATACAATGAATATCAGAGAACACAGAGCCAGAATTGTAGTGGTAATCTATAATACTGAATATACAAGGTATGTCCAAAATACAACACAAGAATATACATGCATGAAACTATATAAAATCAAAATGATATACAACAATACTATATACTAATCTCCACTAAGTCCTGATAATACAAGCCGGTCTCATCATCCCTGTATCTAAAAAGTTTTGGACTGACCCGAGTATTACGTACATAGCACATGGAGTAGACTATATCTAAATTTAGTCTTCAACACATATATAGATTTAGAATATATATAGAATAACAGTGATGACATACAAATAATAGTGTAACGAAATAACAACAATAATAAAGCCAAGCAAAAAGATGTCATAACATATATAAAATCTCATCAAATATTATCTATTCAAAATAATATCAATTGGGTGAATCATCCATATCCAAAATCATCATTAAAGTCTAGAAATCATCGAATATGAGATGTTATCAAGTATAATTAGGCTAGTAAACAACAATTCCCAGATTTTATCAAGTATAACTCTCAATCTTGAGTAATAGAATACCTACATAAAGAAATCATATACAATAAAATATATGAGAATCCACTATACTCTGGACATCTTTCCAAATATAATCTCATCTCCTCATATATGAATAAATCAGAATAAATTATGACGGGTGAATGACTGTACGACAGACATACTGGTAGAGTCATATATACATCAATATGTGGGTCACCTAACCCTGGGTCGCCTAACCCATATCTATACTTAAGTGAGATGTATTAATAGAATATGCCAATCTACCACTCCATTAGAACCAGAGGGAGACTGATGGCCGTATGCCCGCTCTGGGTGCCCAGGGTCAACTAATCGGATCTACTTCAGCAATCTTCAGTTACCTCGATGGATATAGTGGCTAATATCCATCGATGGCTTGTCAATGTGTAGCCTCGGTCACGACCCTGATTTGCCATATATGTAACAGATTGCTGGCATATACAATAAAAGGGGCTATAGGGCACTTACCCTATGGGTCACCTAACCCTAATCCCATGATATAAGGCACCTTCCCCATAAGCCACCTACTATGATGCACATCAAATAAAGTATCCAACAAAAGTGTCATGGATCTGGGGCGGACCGCACGATCTGACCTCTAGGATGGATTCTAGCCACCTGGTCATTTCCGATGCAAATAAAAGGAGCACATCATGATATTGACACACAATATCAATAATTATAAGGGCACCTACCCTACTCACACCTATGATCATCACCCTATGTTAGTACAATCTCATAGTACTATTTTCGTCATGTGATTGTCATCTACTTACAATTAATAACTGAATAAATATCACAACAGCGTCCCATACCACTTCATGATGCTCAATCGTTTATTCATTGCTTATAAACTACACACAGTCTCTATAATATTCTATGTAATAAGTCTATATAATAACCGGAGAAATATTAGCTAATGCCCCATCCCATACGGTATTATAATCCCATCTATTCAGATTCCCATCACATATAATTAAATATTACAAAATCAAACAAAAAGATGTCATTACCTTTTGAAATCTCATCAAAAGAAATTATTCAAACCAATATCTAACAGCTAATCATCTATAACAACAACAAAAAAATCAATGTGAAAGAAATAATAAATCATAGAAGTATAGTAAAATGTCATTAAACAAATAATTAGAATAAACATGTTATACGATTAGTTATTCTTATTGATTATAAAATAACTTTTAAAATTACTTGTAATATTAAGTAGAAAATATTTCTTATTTTCAAAAATTATATTAACTTCTTAAATAACTGTTTGTGCCAAAATTGGTCACAAACCTCGAATACCGTGAAAGCACCAGTGTATGAATATAAATCAGCAATATTCAAAACACAAATCTCAGATCTCAGCAAATATTCAACAACAGTCCAAAAGTAAAGAACAGAAATACAAGTTTTATAGTGGTTCGGCTATCTCCGGCCTACGTCCACTCCAAAGTTTTTATCCTTTTATTGATTATCCTTGATGATTACAGATGATTACAGCAGTTACAAAGTCCAAAACTTGAAATAAATAGCAATAATGATGTTAAGGAATGATTCTGGCAGCGTCCGGGTGTGCTTTCTCTCTCCAAATCCTCCGACCCCTTTTCTGAATGACCAGGGGCTCTATTTATAAGCGTAGGAGGCTGATATTTCTCCTAAAATCCGGGGAGACCACTTCAGGCACGTGAGGGGGCCCACATGCGCGAAATCTGGAGGTCCGGGCCCACATCAAGATCGATTCGAAGTAAGGTTCGAATCGATCAAGAAATGATCCAATTGATCTGAAATTTGATGAGAACATTCTTCAACATGTATGTAAGCTCCTGTAAAAATTTCATTGCAGTTGGATCAACGGTTTGGAAGATATGATCGTTTCAAGTTCAAGGATACGTGCGTTCTGAATGGTTTGAACCCATGCTTCGAACCCACACTCTTCGAAGCCACCTCCTTCGAGTCCATGACTTTCGAGCCTGTTTCCTTCGAGTCCATATCCTCTGAGTCCATCTTCTTCGAGTCCATCCTCTTCGAATCCATCCCTTTCGAATCCACGTCCTTCGAATCCATGTCCCTCGTATCCATCTCCTTCGAATCCCTCTCCTTCGAATCCATGGAGTTCCCATGGATTCGAACCACCATCGATGCGAACGAACCAGTATACACCTTTATGCCTCTCCATCGAGTCGAAGTCCATCGATTCGAAGAACCATCGATGCGAACTTTACCAAGCCGAAACCATGCCATTCGATACGAAGTGTATCGATTCGAACTGTCCTTGCGCAACGCCTCTTGATCGATGCGAACCTGTTGGGTTCGAATCCATCCTGGTGGGTTCGAATCTGATCGATTCGAACCGAGCACCACTTTGTCCCTTTTGATGGATTCGAACAACATGCATTCCCCACCTTGAATCCATCATATTCCCTCCAAACGAACTCCCATTATCTTGAAATTTGAAACATAGCCTTTCCTGGTCCTTATCATCATCTCCAATCAATTTCGTCCCGATCGGAGTTCAACAAAATTTTGACGATATCGATCGTAGCCTTGATTCCAACCGATCTCCAATCCTGATATTCATAATTCCTTGCCAATTTGTTGATATTCCAGTTTTGACCAAAAAATGGGATAACACTTTGCCTCCCAAAACATGTCTTGTGATAACAAGGCGTGTTTTGAATAGTTCCGAATCCAATATCCAAAGTCCATAGCCATATTGCCAGAGTATATCATCCTTGACTGCTCCGAGTCGATATCCAATTCCAAACCCAATAACCAAAGCTTGAGCCAATTCCCTGTCCATCCAAGCTCGACAACCGAGTCCCAAACCATCCTTATCCAATAGCCAATAACCGAATCCAAGACCTCTCCGGGTCGATATCCAAATCCATAACCTTTCCGGGTTCTTGCCGAGCGCAATCCATACTTAATGTCCTTGGTCCAGTGTCCCTGGACGTTGATCTAACCTCTCCGGGTTCTTGCCAAGCGTAATCCACACTTGATGACCTTGGTCCAGTGTCCCTGGACGTTGTACAATGCCGTGGCTTAAGTCCTAAGCCGAATCCTGGTCTCTCCGGACCCTTGTTGAGCATAGTCCATACTCAACGACCTGAAAATATTAATTTATAATATAGGGCCTAAGTCCTAGGTCGAATCCTGGTCACTCCGGACCCTTTCCGAGCATAGTCCATACTCGACAACCTGAATGAGTCAATTTACCACGTTCGGGCAAAGTGACTCACCCCTTGCCAGCCATAATCCATACCTGACGATCGTTTATAAAAAATCAGATAAAAACCCAATCAAAATCCAATCCAAAATTCAAATCCACGGATTTCAAGGTATCTCTGATACGAGATCCCCCACAAGATCTCGACGAATTCTCTTACGAGGCAGAAAGATTCCTTCGGCAAGAAGATGCGAGTACGGATTTAAAGGTGAAAAAGGTTAGTGCAATCGAGGTTGGAGCAGTATCCAGCGGTGGTTCGGATAAAGACAAAGGAAAAAGGAAATTGGATAATGATTCTGGAAATGCTAGGAAGCGATGGAAGGATCCAAAGTTTTCCACATACACAGGATTGAACGAGACGCTGGAGCGGATATACATGGATACTTGAAGTCGCCTTCCCTACCGGAGGCCAGCCAGGAGAGAGCCTTCTGAACAAGAGAGGGCATCAGGGAGGCATTGTCTCTTCCATGACTTAGACAGACATGACACCAACAGCTGCAGGCACTTGAAGGATATAATCGAGGAGCATGTGAGGAATGGACAGTTACAGCAGTATGTCGGAGCTCGGAATGCAACGGTGGAGCAGGAGCAACCACCGACAACCTCTCGCCGTGATGATGAGAGACCCAGGGATGGTGGTCGATTGATCATCCACTAATCGGGATAATATGGAATAAGTAACGAACTATTAGCAAGCAACCAAGTCATTTACACATGTACGGGGACGGAGATAGCCCCTAGGCATGCTCTGAATGATGATAAAACTGCAACGCTATGGTTTGTGAAATCTATCTTTTTCTTTTTGATTGGACATTACTTTTCTTTTCGGATTTTGGTTTTGGAGCTTGGATTGAGCTCCTGGTTTTGCTTGCTTTTTAGCTTGGATTTTCCTTCGAGTCCATATCCTCTGAGTCCATCTTCTTCAAGTCCATCCCTTTCGAGTCCATCCTCTTCGAATCCATCCCTTTCGAATCCACGTCCTTCGAATCCATGTCCCTCGTATCCATCTCCTTCGAATCCCTCTCCTTCGAATCCATGGAGTTCCCATGGATTCGAACCACCATCGATGCGAACGAACCAGTATACACCTTTATGCCTCTCCATCGAGTCGAAGTCCATCGATTCGAAGAACCATCGATGCGAACTTTACCAAGCCGAAACCATGCCATTCGATACGAAGTGTATCGATTCGAACTGTCCTTGCGTAACGCCTCTTGATCGATGCGAACCTGTTGGGTTCGAATCCATCCTGGTGGGTTCGAATCTGATCGATTCGAACCGAGCACCACTTTGTCTCTTTTGATGGATTCGAACAACATGCATTCCCCACCTTGAATCCATCATATTCCCTCCAAACGAACTCCGATTATCTTGAAATTTGAAACATAGCCTTTCCTAGTCCTTATCATCATCTCCAATCAATTTCGTCCCGATCGGAGTTCAACAAAATTTTGACGATATCGATCGTAGCCTTGATTCCAACCGATCTCCAATCCTGATATTCATAATTCCTTGCCAATTTGTTGATATTCCAGTTTTGAACAAAAAATGGGATAACACTTTGCCCCCCAAAACATGTCTTGTGATAACAAGGCGTGTTTTGAATAGTTCCGAATCCAATATCCAAAGTCCATAGCCATATTGCCAGAGTATATCATCCTTGACTGCTCCGAGTCGATATCCAATTCCAAACCCAATAACCAAAGCTTGAGCCAATTCCCTGTCCATCCGAGCTCGACAACCGAGTCCCAAACCATCCTTATCCAATAGCCAATAACCGAATCCAGGACCTCTCCGGGTCGATATCCAAATCCATAACCTTTCCGGGTTCTTGCCGAGCGCAATCCATACTTAATGTCCTTGGTCCAGTGTCCCTGGACGTTGAGCTAACCTCTCCGGGTTCTTGCCAAGCGTAATCCACACTTGATGACCTTGGTCCAGTGTCCCTGGACGTTGTACAATGCCATGGCTTAAGTCCTAAGCCGAATCCTGGTCTCTCCGGACCCTTGTTGAGCATAGTCCATACTCAACGACCTGAAAATATTAATTTATAATATAGGGCCTAAGTCCTAGGCCGAATCCTGGTCACTCCGGACCCTTGCCGAGCATAGTCCATACTCGACGACCTGAATGAGTCAATTTACCACGTTCGGGCAAAGTGACTCACCCCTTGCCAGGCATAATCCATACCCGACGATCGTTTATAAAAAATCAGATAAAAATAATCGAGGAGCATGTGAGGAATGGACAGTTACAGCAGTATGTTGGAGCTCGGAATGCAACGGTGGAGCAGGAGCAACCACCGACAACCTCTCGCCGTGATGATGAGAGACCCAGGGATGGTGGTCGATTGATCATCCACTAATCGGGATAATATGGAATAAGTAACGAACTATTAGCAAGCAACCAAGTCATTTACACATGTACGGGGACATACATGTTGAAGAATGTTCTCATCAAATTTCAGATCAATTGGATCATTTCTTGATCGATTCGAACCTTACCTCGAATCGATCTTGATGTGGGCCCGGACCTCCAGATTTTGGGCATGTGGGCCCCCTCACGTGCCTGAAGCGGTCTCCCCGGATTTTAGGAGAAATATCAGCCTCCTACGCTTGTAAATAAAGCCCCTGGTCATTCAGAAAAGGGGTCGGAGGATTTGGAGAGAGAAAGCACACCTGGACGCTGCCAGAATCATTCCTTAACATCATTATTGCTATTTATTTCAAGTGCCTGCAGCTGTTGGTGTCATTCAGAGTATATGTCATATTGCCCGGAATCCAAATCCAAAACCCAAATCAAAACCAGAAAGCCAGGGATTCAAACAATAACTAATTAAAAATGATTAAAGCTTACTTTCAATGAATTAATAATTTTAAATAAAAATTTCCTCAATCAATTTTTATATTCTAGATTTAATTGAACTAGTGAAACATTTATATATTAAATACTTTCACACCATTTATATAATACCAAAAATAAAGATTTAACACCATAATTTACTTTCAAATCCTTGTTTATATACTTATAAAACATTCAAAATCATTTAATGCAAATATAATTTATACAATTTACTATATAATTTTCTATAATTAGATTCTATTTTGAAATAAATTATATTTATTTCATATCATAGAATATAATACAAAGCCTTCACTTTATCTCATGATAATTAGAAATAAAACATTCTTCCTTTATGTTATATCATATTTGAAATTTCCATATTATATAAGAAGATTTCTATTTAATTAAAACATATCCAAAATCATTTAATTATTACTTCATAAAAAGAATTCTATTTTTTTCCAAGGTCTGAAAACTCTTTCAAAAATATTTACATAACCTTCATAATAAAATCACTTAAAATAATATTGTTATTTTCATAATATATTTTATAAAATAGATTACATTTTATTTGCCTTTAAAACAACTCCAAATTTATGATATATTATAGTATTGAATTTAAAAGGGTTTTTTAATCGAAAGAAAGCTAATTTATACATACAATTATAAACTATGTAAAAATAATTAAATAAGGCAAAGTTTTAGTAAATTATTTACAAAATACTTTTGAAACATTATGAAATCCCTTAAATAATTCTTTCAAATCTTTTAAAAATTTCTTGTAACAAAAAATAGATAAATATTATATATATATATATATATATATTATGGAGTAAAATTATTTTAAGAACATTAATAAACTAATTAACATTATGAATTTATCGTGTGACTCAAGTCGAGCTCCAACAAACTTCGGTCATCCATACAATACCCACATTGACATTCAAATATATATATATATATATATATAATTTAATTTGAAATCAAATAGAGTTCAATTTGCAAATTGACAATTTCAATTCACACAATCGACGACCATCCAACAATAATTAATCCAAACCCAGCAATTCAACCAATCAATTTAACCAATAGTGAAACAAATCCAAATCTAGTAATATGATCTAGATATAGTTGTGAGGTCGAAAACTCACTGAATTTCCAAGCAAAGGATTTACTACCTCCGCCTAACCATCCACATCAACTGTCGTTGCTAGAAACCACCCTAGCTTCCACCATCCTACAATCGAGAACTTTTTAATGCCAACCTATGCATGAAAATTGATGCGCGTTCCATTGCCACCGCTACCAAGCATTTCATCTTATCATTCTCTTTGCCGCCATCATTCGATTCCACCAATCGTCTCTCCTCCACACTTCGTCATGACCAAGCTTGTAGTGACACTAACGCACGTCGCGACCACCCATCACTACGCCAACTCACGCACACCTCAGTCCTACGTTGTTGCCCCCGGCCTAATAACGATCGCATACTCCTGGTTGGCCTTCCTCCCAATCGCAAGCACCTTCCTTTTTCTATAATGTCACAATTTTTTATTAGAGAAATTTAGGGCATAAAAGTGATAAAGGAGGGGTATTGTAACGGCCTGCAAAATTAGTACCCCTTTGAGCCGACAATATTCTCTACCAGTTCAACTCAAGTGGGCGGAAGTACGAACCATTAGGGTTAAAGAAGAAGGAGGTAGAAGAAGAAATAGAAAACAACATCGGAATCTCACAAACACAGAGGAATAATATATAATAGATTACAATAGATTTTTATACAAAAGAATCTATAACTGAATAATACATTACATCATTAGAGTACATACAATCAACAACCAAAATACTGGACAATTGTCACAACTTGTCCTCACCCAAAAGCAGACTATACAGCTTATACTACGCATCGGAATATTTATCAAGTCGTGTGATACATCATGCCAACCAGCTCGTCTCCTGATGTGACGCTTCACCTCTATACTCAGCTAGCCAAGGACACTACGGAGTAGCATGAAGAATAAGGCTGTTGAGGAGCGACCATCTGTGGAATTGCTTTGCGCGAGTACCGATATGTCCGATAATATAACATGCATTTCATTTCAAGAGGAAATTCGACATACTGATACAAACTCAAAGCTACTACACAGTGGCTTTGTGGTCTTCGAAAGCAAATATAGAAATAAACATAACACAAATCAGTCTCAAATATCCATATCACAAAGGCGGAAATAGATATGAATATAACACATAGAAGTGTACATCAGAGTAGTGGTCAAACAAGATCCACAATATCACAAAAGAATACACGCAAGTGCTACACAAAAGAATATGTATACATCAAAGAGTCTCTGTCTCGGATGTATATTGACAAAAACTACTAAAATAAGTAGTTAGACAAAAGTCAGATGATGGTCCCATATAAGGAGACAAGCAGAAGCACCTGTAACATCTCGGTCTGACCCGAGTATTATTTAATAAGAAAATAACAAATGAATCAGTCTAGCTATAAATATCAGATAAAACGAGATATGATAAGAGATATGATAAAAAGTATGATAAAAATAATGCCATACTGCGACAAGTATACATTAAACAACAACAAAAGTCATACAATATCTTAAGAAATCTCAAAGCGCTACAAAGAATGTCATATTCTTTATTTTATTCACCGAACCACAAATATTGACAAATACATCAATGCCAATCACAAAATTTTTGAAACACAAATTCTAGAAATCATCAATTAGAAATCCAAAAATCACAAAAGGAGGAGGCCTATCACAAAACGGGAGCATGAAAACTCGCCAACACGTGTATCACAAACAGAACGCTATTCCATGGTTGCTAACCATCAATTTCGAGCCGAGGCTCCACAAACGGCCCGAAGACCATGGGTCGCTACCCCACCAATTTTGAACCGAAACTCCACAAAAACGAGGTTTAGTCTCCCTCGCAAACAAAGAGACATCGCACATTGCTAGTCTAAACCACAAAATGATCATCATCGATCATCAAGAAGTGTCGATCACACTAAGCTAGAAAATAAATGAGTTTAGCTTCATATCCTATAACCACTAGCTTAACTTAAATATTTACGAACAAATTGTAGATTTCCACTTGAAAATTGTCACAAGAGTTTCAATCGAACAAGTCCAAAAATTAACCGAGAAGTATACGCAAGCGTTTCATACCACTTGTTTTGCTAAGCTGTTTAATTAGATTTTTTCATACGAATGAGGTAAAGGTTTGTATATACTAATAGGTTGGAGAACGGTTTTATAAACGAGCTTTGTATTAAAAATAGAGTTGAAATCATCCGTAAGAAAGAGTTTGATTATTTACTACTAGTATAGAAACCTTTGTATTTCGAAATGACAAATCACCCAAAATGATTGTAAAAACAATCGTTCACCAAAAATTCACATTCAAAGATGTGAATCTAATCCAAAGAAATTGATACCAAATCCATCGAAATGGATATTTCCAAAAATCCCAAAAAAGAAGTTATCAAAGTCAACAAACGTGATAACAACAAATTGGATCAACACGAATCGATTAAAATTGTAAACCTAAGCAAAATAGGCAAATTTGGTTGAGATAGCAGATTCAGTCGACTGGACCAGGGTGCTCAATCGACTGACACAATTCCTGGAAACTTTCTGTTTTCAGGTTCAGTCGACTGAACCAGGGTGGTCAGTCGACTGAATCATGCCTGGAAACTTTTAGGCTCAGTCGACTGACCCAGAGTGGTCAGTTGACTGATACTAGCCTAGAAAATTTCATGGGTTCGATTCAGTCAACTGACTTCCTGATTCAGTCGACTGAACTGGAATTCCAGTATTTTCAGCCTAGCCCCCAAGTGGGGCAAAAATCCAATAAATTGCGATCGAACGAGCGATGGACGCTAGGGGTTTATGCAAATCGGCAACCCTGTCCTATAGGCTCTTCGATACACCACCAAAAACATGTTCAAACATCAAAGCTAGGATTTTTAAAGATTTGACCTCAAAACACCAAAAATTGGAATATTCATAAAAAAAATTCAATCCAAAGCAAATGTACAAGGAATAGATGTTAGGAATCACTACCTAACAACTATCAAAGATATAGACAAAGATGTGAGTTCAAAAACTCACATTTTACTTAAAAACAAGGAAGGAGAAGCTTGAAAACAAAGGAAGATCAACCACTCTTCAATCTCAACTCTAAAAGCTCCAATCAAATATCATAAGCAAATATTTCCTAAGTTACGTTATAGGAAATTTCTGAAATTGGAGAGAGATTGAGATGGAGAAGAAGAAAAAGATGATGCTTACCTAAGCTTCTCTTTGATTTTGGAGCTAGAACTTGAATTTGCAAAAGAAACTAGGGCTTAGGATTTTGAATTTCCAATCTCTTCCCCCATTTTGGCTAAAGCATGAAGTGTTAGGAAAATAATAGAATGAATGAAGAGGAGAGGGGGTGGAGTAAGGATATAAGATGAGTTGAGTTAGTGGGCTGAAACCCAAACCCAAACCCCTAAGTGAAAACATCAAAATTCTCCCTAACTCCAAACATATCAATGTATATACTCAAAAAGGTCGCAAACACCACTTTGAACTCAATGAAAGTGGCCTCTAGTCCTAATTTGGCTGTTTGCAAAAAGTATCTTTTCGAACTTTAATCTGACTAACGATGCTATATTTAAATAAAATATCTAAATATACAACCATAGAATATGCGGGTTATTACAAACTCCCCTCCATAAAGAAATTGCGTCCTCGCAATATTTAAGAAGAAAATAAAGAGTAACAACCATAAAAGCATATCAACACAAAAGAAATTTGAAGTAAGAAGTTCACCTCTAAGGAGCACGAAAGAGTAAGTCCGGATGTGCTCGCTCGATGAATTCTCTAGATTCCCAAGAGCAATCTTTAGGATTTGAGGACCATTGAACTTTCACAAGAGGGACTTCTTTATTAGGAAGACGTTTAACCTCCATAGCAATGATACGAATAGGATGTTGCTTATAAGTCAAATTAGGTGAAACTTCAACTTCTTCAATAACATCGGGCTCAAGAATAGAATCGGAATCTCGAAGGCATTTCCGTAATTGAGAAACGTGAAACACGTCATGAATAGCAGAAAATTGAGCCAGTAACAAAAGACAATAAACCATGGAACTAATGCGTTGGGTGATGGGGAACAGACCAATATATCGGGGCACTAATTTTCCCGATCGACTGAAACGCACAACACCCTTCATAGGTGAAACACGAATAAACACCAAATCTCCCACAGAAAATTCTAATTTCCTTCTTCGGTTACCGGCATAGGATTTTTGTCTACTTTGAGCTTCTTTCATCCTATGGTGAATAAGGTCAATCTTTTCTGTGGAATCAGAATAAAGTCTGGACCTAAAACCAGCTTCTTGTCAGCCTCAAGCCAACAAGAAGGAGATCGGCATGGCCTTCCATAGAGTGCCTCGAAAGGTGCCATACCAATGCTAGATTGGAAGCTATTATTATAGGAAAATTCAACAAGAGAAATATGATCTTCCAAACTTCCATCAAAATCAAGAACACATGTACGAAGAAGATATTCAAGAGTTTGATTCACATGCTCCATTTGTCCGTCGGACTGAGGGTGATAAGCGGTGCTAAAATTAATCTTCATTCCCAAATCTTTTTGAAGACTCTTACAACATCCACTAGTAAACAATGGATCACAATTGCTAACAATAGAAGTAGGAACTTCATGCAATTTAACAATTTCTCTAACAAAGAGTTTGGCCAAGAGAGGTACGGTCTGATTGGATCGAACGGGTATAAAATGAGCGGAATTAGTAAGTCTATCAACTATCACTCATAAGTTATCATGACCCGAACGAGAACGGGGTAGACCGAAATTTGGTCCCACTTCCAAATTGGAATGTCCAAAGGTTGCAGTAACCCACCGGGCCTTTGATGATTGGGCTTAACAAGTTGGCAAGTCATGCAACGCTTAATAAAGTTAGAAATAGCAAATTTCATTCCATTCGGATATCATCATAGAAACAACCGCTTGTTGCTTACGACTAAGGGCATCGGCAACACGATTTCCCTTTTCGGGAGTATAAAGAATATCAAGATCATAAGATAACTCGAGCCAATGTTATTGATGCAAATTAAGTTCCTTTTAAGAAAATAAATACTTCAAAGATTTATGATCAGTGTAGAGAACAAATTTCTCCCCCAAAAGATAATGATGCCAAATTCTAAGGGCAAAAACAATAGCCACGAGCTCTAAATCATGAGTGGCATATCTAGTCTCGGTAGGCTTTAACTGTCTAGAAGCATAAGCAATAACACGTTCCCTTTGCATAAGAACGGCTCCCAAACCAACATGACTAGCATCGGCATAAACTATAAAGTCTTGTTTCCCTTCGGGAATCACAAGAATAGGAGCATCGGAAAGGAGTTCTTTTAATTTCTGAAAAGAAGCTTCACATTTGTATAACCAAATGTACTTAACTCCCTTCTTTGTCAAACTAGTAAGAGGCACGGAAATTTTAGAAAAGTATTTTATAAAATGACGGTAATAACCAGTCAATCCAAGAAAACCGCGGATTTCCGTCACACTCTCCGGTCTCTTCCAATTCTAAATCACTTCGATCTTTGAAGTATCCATGTAAATTTCAGATTCGGAAATAATATGACCCAGAAATTTCACATGAGATTGCCAAAGTGGCATTTGAAAATTATGCTTTCAATTGATTTCTCCTAAGAGTTTCCAACACAATTCGAAGATGCTTTTCATGCTCTTCCTCGGTTTTAGAATAAACAAGAATATCATCTATAAAGATGAGAACAAATCGATCGAGGAAGTCTTTGAAAACTCGATTCATAAGGTCAACGAAATAAGCTGGAGCATTCATTAAACCAAATGGCATAACAAGCCATTCATAAGATCCATAACGTGTACGGATGATGTCAAAGAAATGCTATCCTCTGCAATACGAAGCTGAAGAAATCCGGTGGCTAGGTCTAATTGTGAAAAGACTCGAGCACCACCAAGTTGATCAAATAAATCATCAATCCGGGGTAAAGGATATTTATTCTTGATAGTAAGATCATTAAGCTTGCGGTAGTCAACACAAAGCCTAAGTGTACCATCGGATTTCTTCACAAGCCGAAGCTCCCCAAGGAGATGAATTAGAACGAATAAATTACTTCTCTTCTAATTCGGATAATTGTTTACGCATCTCCTCATTTTATTTATTGGACATACGATAAGGAGGACGAGTGATAAGTAGAGCTCTAGGGATTAGATCAATTCTAAACTCAATTGCTCGCTTAGGTGGTAATCCTAAAACGGGCTCAAATATATCGAAAAATTCACGAACGTGAATGAGAGAAATGACATCTTCCTCATCATCATTATCATCGTCATGAGGGTTTAGAGAATACAAGGATGCTGCCAATTTAGAATCAGAATCTCTAAGAATAATAGAAATCTGCTTAACAGATTGAGGGTGTCGAAGATGAATAATCCACTCAGGACATGAAATATGGGTTTCATAACGGTTAAGCCAATCCATTCCCAAAATCATTCCGAAGCCTAAGTAACGCATGACATGCAAATCGGCATGGAAAGAATAATCACATAAAATAATCTCAACATCTTTACAAAGTAAACTGAGTGTTGCGGATCCACCAACCGGATTCGCGATTCTCAAAGAAGTCATCAAAGCCATAACACTTAAAGAAAAAGTATCAACAAGTTCTTTTGATATGAAAGAATGGGATGCACCCGTATCAAAAAGAATCGAATAGTCTGGTCACGAAACATAATAATGCCATCAAGGATAGGATGAGAAATACCTTGACCACGAGAAGTGTTACTAGTGGCTTGCATAACATTTAGCTTTCCCTCGTTCTTGCTTTGAAGTTTGGGACATGCAGATATATAATGACCCGAACTTTTGCAGTAGCGACAAGCAAGGGGCTTTGAACACTTATTTGCATAATGGTCCTTATAACCACAATTGTAGCATTGCCCACCACTAGAGGTAGAAGTCTTTACTACCAGAGTTGCTTACTTCACTATCTTGTTGGGATAAGGGCCTTTGAACTTATTAGGCCTCTTCTTGTTGTTGTTGAAGTTTGGTTTGGCACTCCCAACATCAACATCATCTTCTTTATCTGCCTCTTCAAGTTGAAGAGCGATATCAATAAGTTGATCAAAAGAAACTTCTAACTTCAGAAGTAATGGCTTTTTGAGATTCTTATTCAAGCCAGAGATAAACCTATGATTTTTCTTCAGTGGGGTATTTACATACTCGACCCCATATTTATAGAGGGATTCAAAAGATGCGACATAATCTACCATAGAGGATTCACCTTGAACAAAGTCGATAAAACAACGGCCCAAAGTCACTTTTTCAGCTTCTGGTACAAACTTCTATTCAAATCTTTCCCAGAATTGCTCCCAAGTAAGATCTGCTTCAATAATTTCAGAAATCAGAAGCTCATACCAATCTAATTCTCTTTCTTGGAGCATACTAGAAGCCACTTGGACTCGATGAAGATTAATAAGATTCATGCGAGAAAAGATTCGATCGCATGTTCAAAGCCAACGTTGGACTTCGATAATGCTTTCGGAACCCTTGAATTGCTTTCCTCCCAAATGGGTATAATCACTGCACAAGCACGCAAACCCAGATTTAGGATGAGTAGGCTCTGGAATGGGTCCGATAGATTGAGCATTCTTTACAAGATCTAGAAGCTGTTGGGCAGACATAAATACTCCATCCTGAGGAGTAGTACTAGATTGACCGGCGCTGGGATGGCCTGGTCTAACTATTTCTTTTCTTTAAGAAAGAAAGAAAGAAGAAGAAAAAAGTTATTTACAAAATGAATGCCAAACAATCATGATTGATAAAACAAGGCATTATAAAATAAAATAAGATAGAACGGGTCCTATGACTTAGATAAATCCTAAAGCATGATTCCTAAGAAGGACTTAGGACAATGATCCTTGCTAGATTATTCTACATTGTTCCGAAGTTGGGCTCTGATACCAAGCTGTGATGTCCCACCTCTATACTCACGCTAGCCAAGGATACTATGGAGTAATGCCATCAACTAGCACGAAGAATAAGGCTGTTGAGGAGCGACCATCCATGGAATTGCTTTGCGCGAGTACCGATATGTCAGATAATATAACATGCATTTCATTTCAAGAGGAAATCCGACATACTGATACAAACTCAAAGCTACTACACAGTAGCTTTGTGGTCTTTGGAAGCAAATATACAAATAAACATAACACAAATCAGTCTTATCATCGATCATCAAGAAGTGTCGTCAGACTAAGCTAGTAAATAAATGAGTTTAGCTCCATGTCCCATAACCACTAGCTTAACTTAAATATTAACGAACAGATTGTAAATTTCCACTCGAAAATTATCACAAGAGTTTCAATCGAACAAGTCCAAAAATTAACCGACAAAGTAAACGCAAGCGTTTCATACCACTTGTTTTGATAAGCCGTTTAATTAGATTTTCTCATACGAACGAGGTAAAGGTTTGTATATACTAATAGGTTGGAAAACGGTTTTAAAAACGAGCTTTGTATTAAAAATAGAGTTGAAATCGTCCTTATGAAAGAGTTTGATTATTAACTACTAGTATAGAAATCTTTGTATTTCGAAGTGACAAATCATCCAAAATGATTATAAAAACAATCGTTCACCAAAAATTCACATTCGAAGACGTGAATCAAATCCAAAGAAATCGATACCAATTCCATCGAAAAGGATATTCTCAAAAATCCCGAAAAAGAAGTTATCAAAGTCAACAAAGGTGATAACAACAAATTGGATCAACACGAATCGATTAAAATTGAAACCCGAAGAAAAATAGGCAAAATTGGCTGAGACAGCAGATTCAGTCGACTGAAACAGGGTGGTTGATCGACTGACACAATTCTTGGAAACTTTCCGTTTCCAGGTTCAGTCGACTGAACCAGGGTGGTCAGTCGACTGAATCATGCCTGGCTCAGTCGACTGACCCAGAGTGGTCAGTCGACTGATACTGGCACAGGAAATTTCCTGGGTTCGGTTTGGTCGAATGACTTCCTAGATCAGTCGACAAAACTGGAATTTCTAATATTTTCAACCTAGCCTCCAATGGGCCAAAATCCAACAAATCGCGAACGGATGAGCGATGGGTGCTAGGGGTTTATGCCAATCGGCAACCCAGCCCTATAGGCTCTTTGATACACCACCAAAAACATGTTCAAACATCAAAGCTAGGATTTTTAAAGATTTGACCTCAAAACACCAAAAATTGGAATATTCATAAAACCAATTCAATCCAAAGCAAATGGATAAGAAATAGATATTAGGAATCACTACCTAACAACTATCAAAGATATAGACACAGATGTGAGTTCAAAAACTCACCTTTTACTCAAAAACAAGGAAGGAGAAGCTTGAAAACAAAGGAAGATCAACCACTCTTCAATCTCAACTCTAACAGCTTCAATCTAAGATCATAAGCAAATATTTCCTAAGTTAGGTTATAGAAAATTTCTGAAATTGGAGAGAGACTGAGACGGAGAAGAAGAAGAGGGTGCTTACCTAAGCTTCTCTTTGATTTTGGAGCTAATACTTGAATTTGCAAAAGAACTAGGGCTTAGGATTTTGAATTTCCAATCTCTTCCTCCAATTTTGCTAAAGCTTGAAGTCTTAGTAAAATAATAGAATGAATGAAGAGGAGAGGGGGTGGAGTTAGGATATAAGATGAGTTGGGTTAGTAGGCTAAAACCCAAACCCAAAGCCCTAAGTGAAAACATCAAAATTCTCCCCAACTCCAAACATATCAATGTTTATACTCAAAAAGGTCGCAAACAACATTTTGAACTCAATGGAAGTGGCCTCGAGTCCTAATTTGGTTGTTTGAAAAAAGAAGCTTTTCGGACTTTAATCCGACTAACGATGCTATATTTAAATATACAACTGTAAAATATGCGGGTTGTTACACCTGAACTCCATATCTATTACTCCAGAATTTGTACTATATAATACTCGGTCTGACCCAAGCATTATAGTTAAATAACACCCGGGTCAGTCTGGAAAACAAGCGTGAGAAAACACACTCAATTGGATTATTAAAGTTTTTGAAAATCCTTTGAAATCAAAGGTATCTCGTAAGACCACGTCACAAATAAACATGCCGGGTTTTTACCTTACGATAACCAAAACATTTTTATCAAATCCATCTGATATTATAACAGTATCTATAGAAAGTAAAATAGAATCTAGCTGAAATGCTTGCATCTCACTTTTGAGCATAGTTGGGCACAATCAAAACCGCACAGGTGCTTATTGGAGATTGGATTCCATACAATGACAGGGCTGCTAGGGTACCGCCCGTCACAGTATGTGGTCTAGATCACCATACCGAGGATCCACCATGATCCCCTGCAACACAAGACCAGAGCTACCTCTTACCGGATAATCCGAATAAGATCACCCCGCAGTTGGGATCAGAAACCGCCCACACACCCGAATAAATGGACCTCTAGACAGGGATGAACTAACCCTAATTGGTTGCTAGCCACTTAGCCTTGTGTGCACCTCCCCTGTTTTAGCCATCCCCGGTTGATGAGGCTCGAGGCTATGCGTTACCTTTTTAGCCCACATTCACTTAGAATGCTCATCGTCCTTCTAACGATGTTCTGAAAGCATTCATCCATACAAGTCTATTCCAGGTCCTAATGGAACCGAAGGTGCTACTCCTACTACATCCATTTTGGAATCACCCTCAGGATTAGTAGCAATTAGCCCTTGCACTGCACTGCTCCATCTTCGACTCCAAGCTTTTTCTTCCTCATGAAAAAGTTCAAACTGGATTGAAGTGGTTTTCGGGAAATTAATCTTGATCCCGGTCTCTTCGAAACGATCAACGCATTGGCCAATATTGATAGTTGGTTATTTAACTATCGAATAACATCCACAAACAATCATCAGGCCTTAATATTTTTCCAAATTATTTATTTCAAAATATCTTCGCAAGATGTTTTCTACACTTTAATTCCTTTGAAAAATATTTTTCAAATTGCGTTTTGTCTCGTGGAAATAAATTCCCACCCAATTGTTTTATTTCCACTAAAAACCATCAGGTCTTAATACTTTAGATTTTAAAATAATATAAATCACTTTATCCAAAATTATATATACTTTTAAAAAACATTTAAAATAAAAACTACTTAAAACACATTAAAATACTATTTATGAAATTTATACTAATTTCTTATGTAAAACTTAAGCTAAAACTAATTTAAAATAAAAGTTATTCTATAAGATATAAATATTAAATAATTATCTTTTAAAACATAAGACTAGTTAAACCTTTAAAATAATTACTATCATAATTTAATAATATTTACTTTTAAAGATTTTAAAACCATTAAATAATAATTTCTTTCTAAAACATTCTTTTAAAACCATTTTAAAACCTCTAACTTATACTTGGAAATCTTTCTTTGAAAATATAGTTGGCTTCCCAGGGAAATACACTTTCCTTTCCACACCTTTAAAAATAAACCACTGTTTATTTTTATTTTTAAAATTTACCCATTCCTTTATGAATTCCCACCGTGAATTTATACTTCCAAATATCCACTGATGTCTTATTTCACTTAAAAATCCAGTTTATAGATTCCATGGTCTCATTCTCCTTTTAAAACGCAGTTTCAAATGCTAAATCAATTTCCAAATCGATTTCCAAAATTTACTCCATTTAAAAATTACTCCTTTACTTATCCAGATTTATTTCAAAATCTACTAATTCCAAACTCACTTCTTTGTTTATGATTCAAAATCTTATTTTAAACTGAAAATATCCATTTCATTCTTTATTCAAGATTTTCCCTTAATATCGTCCCAATCATTTTAAATATTAAAATTTAAAATAAAATCCTTTAATTCTTAAACAACATCACTTAAGTCTCCAAAAATCCTTTAATTTCATTTGTTTAAAATCTCTATATTTTTCTTTACCATACCCAACATTTATTTAATAGAATTTAAAATCAAACCTTTATTCTTCCCGAATTCATTCTTTAATTTATCTAAAATTATTTTACTTAATATTTCTCTCTTATATCACTTTTCAAAATCAAATCTTTTATATTTTTCATATCTTCAAAATATCCAAATATATTCAGCCAAACCATAGCATTCAATAATTTCTATTACTAATATAATCAATATAATCATCACAGATTATCACATAAATCGCATCGCTGAATATCAAATAAATTCAACGTTTTGAGGAATCCAGTTGGATCCCTCCAACCTGTTTCCCTACATCCATAGATGTTAGCATAATATAAAAGACCAATCCCACTTCGAGGGGGATATCGCGGTATAAAGGGTCAGCCGCTATTATGCGGGGTGCATAAGGTCTCATCTGGTATATAATGCAGGAAATCAATCACTTCAATATATAATATATATACTAATATATACACACTATCACATCTAGACTGATAATAATTATCAATGCAATCAAACAACCAATAATTTAAATTTAGCTATTAAATTTAAATGATTATCCAAATGAGTGAGATTAACTCACTTTTGACCTTAGTTTTTCCATCCACTTCGATCTCGACTTGATTTTACCATGATTTTAGACCTTGTATAAAAATTATACAGTTTATTAATACTCTGAAAAATCAAAAAATCAATTATCATTTATTAATTTAATTTAAGCTAATAATTTCTTTAAAAATATTTTAGTATCTTAGAATAATTAAATAGGTTAATTTAAATAAACTAGTAAATTTAAAATGTATATATTTATTTTTCTTTTGAAACTATATATCCTGTATAGGTTTTAAAAACTGATTTTTTTAATAAAAAAACATGGCTAAGATAGTTAAAGGAAGAAGGAGATGCGTGTATAATCGAAAGGACACGTGCTACAAAATCCTATATGTGTATGCAAGGGCTTGACACAATATTTTAATACAACAATATTATTTATATTGAAATTTTAATTTTAATTTAAATCGTCTCGATTACCGCAACTCATAATCTCGATCTCCTATCAAGGCGTGCCACTAGGCATTCCTAATGTTATACCCTTATTCCGAAAGCAATGGAAAAGGTTTCAAAGCCTAACTCGATCGTATGGAGAAGATAGCATTTGGGACCAGATATTATATTAAAAAATTCAACGCGTTTACTTACCATACGACCACACGACAACTCCAAACACTCCGAAATTTGAAATCGATAATTATACAATATTACGGATCCAATGGAACTAGTTTCGTCAAAATTTGAGACTATGCCTCGGAAGGCTATATAAATATCAATTTAAATGATATATTTTCAAAACTGAACGAAACACTTTTAAACTCGATTTTAAAACTTCTATTATCTTCAGTATTATAAAATTTTCCAAGCCTTTGAAATATTTTTAACCAGCTTAAAAATTAAGATTCAATATTTTACCCAATTTCCATTTATTAAATTTAATAATTTAATTACCCAAATAAACAGTGATATTTGAAACTCAAGTTAAACTAACTTTCAAATATTTAAAATAAATTACATATCTCAATTTCAAATATCTAGAAATTGCAAGTCGTCATAGGTTTGGGTTTGGGCTAGGATAATGGAGCGAGGAGATTTCTAGAAATAAGGAGAAAAATGGTTTTAGGCTTGAATGGGCGTTAGTTTGAATTGGTTAAATATTTATTTCTTCTCTTTTTTTAACAACTCTTTTAACTTGTTTGTAAATAAATTTCAACCCAATATAAATTAATCTACACTTTATCTTATAAATATATTTTGATAACTGCATGGTTTTCTTCAATTCAATATTTTTTTACTCCTATTTTCAAGAATTTTAGTCATACAAAAATTATTAAATATATATATTTTTTATTCATTAATTTTTTATTCAATTTCAATAAATTATTCAAAATGAATTTATTAATTTAATTTATTAAAACCAAACATTTTATCAAATATAAATTAATTAAGTAAAAATTCATTTTTAGAAATGATAATTATAAAAAAACCAAATTCAAACGTTTTATTTTAACTAAATTTATTTATTATTACGACGTAGAAAGCAAGGTTGTTACAAAAGTAGATTCTAAGATTGGGTTTGGGTAATTGAGTATTCTGCCTTATTTGACTATTGACCTTGCTCAAAAGGATGAGGTTAGCCCAAAGGCCCTAATAGAAAAGTCCCAATTTGAATTGGACTTTAGGTTAATTTCAAATAGTGTTGAAAAGTAAAATAAAAGTTTTAAATTTAAAATAAAACACATATTATAAAACTTATAATTTTTTTAAATGTTTGAAAACATTAGAAAATTAATTTTTAAAATATTATTTAATAATAAGATTAATAAAATAAATTAATAAATCATTTACACATATATATACAAATATAATATAAATAATGATATATGTTATGAATTGTTTAAGACAATATGAGTACACGTGTGTGTATAAAAGAATTTTCAAAATTAATTAAATTTAATTAATTAATTAAATTAATTACTTAAATGTTAATTAATGAATTAAAACACAGACACATACATATATAAGATATATGTGTACAACTATAAAGGTTATAGTATATATATTCAACAGAATATGTTATAATTGAATAATATAATAACCAATTAAAGTGTTAATTATTAAATTAATTAAATAAGGTATAATGAATACGATGTTATACATAAAATATTATATAATTTAAATAAAGTATAAAAGTTTTATAATAATAAAAATTACATAATATAAATGTATAAACTAAAGGTGGGATATTAAAGAAACCCTAAATAGACTTAAGAAATAAATAAGTACGTAAAAATATGTATACCGTAATTTTAATGTGTCTGACACTTGAAGCACAAGGGTATTTCATTAAAAATACATTATTCCATATAAGTCGATATCGCTCAATTAAATATATTAGAGATTATGAATCTTTAATACAAGTATTGTCCTTTACTATTTATATATTAACAATTACTTGCATACTCTCTAGTTCTTGACCACTTAAGCTAGGGACGTTATGTGTAGTATTTTTAATATATTGAATAGATGAGGTAAGATCACTATATGTATTTGTTAAGCAAACTCAATGTACATATATTATACTAAGGTCATCCCAAAATGATAGGTACAAGCGAACAATTTCTTTCAATATGTTGAGCAAACTCAATGTCAAAATGAGATTAGGATAAAGAACTATGGGTTAGGAGTTGTCCATCAATTATAGGGTTATAACTTATTGAGCAAACTTAAGGTCAGAATCCCAAGACAGATGAGTCCTAACATCCACTAGTGAAGTTGAATGACTTCTATATTTCATCTTAGGGTTTGGAGAAACATGAAAGACCAGTGGGAGCTTATTAGAAAATGAAATGATAACATTTAACCTTTCTAATATTGTAAGAACATCTACAATATAAAGTTATAATAATATACATTGATAAATTTTTTGCAATTAATATAATTGATAAAATGTTTTTTATTAAAATATAAAAACGAACTGAATTTATGTTGACCAATAGAAATTATAAAATATGCTTATCAATAAATGTTTACATGTTGATCCATGCAAGCACCTAATTATACAACCACTAACACATTCGTAACTTGGTCACTTATGAGTTTACTTGCCCAAGTTGTGTAATGTCTTCATTGAGTTTCGAACTCTAAAAGCAATACAAGAATATAGATATTTAATCCATATATGATCACATATAAATGCTATATGGTGAATAATCATGATTCATATTATACGAAACCTCATTGAAATTATGAGTTCTAGATAATGTATCTTAAGGATAATTAAATACTTAAGGGGGAGTGAATAGTACTTTCTAACTTTTGTAAATGTTTTTAAATTTATTTCAAGTTTAATATTAAATCACATATTTCAACATAGAATTATACTGACAATTCATCACAGATGCAATCATTGATAAAACTAAAAAGCAATAAAGTAAAGCAAAGAGTTAGAGAGATGACACTAGAGAATTTATACTGGTAAGGATTTCTCCTACATCCAGTCCCATAAAATTACTTGTACATTCAAAAGCCAATCTTTAAATGTGTATAAGGCAACCAATTATAATCTCGATTCCGAAGCTATGAGATACACCTTGTTGATTTTCCAAACTTAGGGTACACTCATTTGATTTGGATGAGCTACAAGCACACCCACTTAGATTTCCATGCTACCAAGCACACCCACTTGATTTGAATGGGCTACAAGAACACCCAAACAAATACAAATAGAGTTTGATGGTTTTTTCAAACATAATTTCTTGGATATAATGGATCCTATAGCCACTTCGACAGCACTTTGAGCGAGAGTGGGTCCAGAATAGTAAGAAAGTAGTATTGAATCAATACAGAAAAGTATACATTGATTCCAAGTGATTTTGAGGAGAATTTGTTGTATTTCTAATGGAATTTTCAAGAGTGTAAGAAGAGGGAAGAAAACAAGTTAATAACTGCCAAAAAATTCGTTTCAGCTTCTCATTATATAGTGTATAAGCAGATGTGTCCATTCGCGAGGAATTACGATAAATAAACACTTCTTTTCAAATTTGAAAAACCATTTGGTGCCATGTATGTTGACATAACATTTGGGTATATGTTGATATAAGCTTGTGAATTTTGAAAACTTATTTATATTTAAAAATGCTTAAAAACTCTATACTTGTAAAATAGTTTAATACTTTGTAAAACACTTTAAACATAGTTTATAAATATTTCGATCTTTGAAAAAAATCTATAAAATATTTTTAAATATATTCTAAAAATTTATTTTGTTTTAAAAATACGAAAGATAGAAAAGTAGGAGATAGAGATCAAAGATTACTACCAGAAACTTTAACAATATTATATGACTCTATATACTATATTATTGTCTTGAAATCTTCATATATTGGTCTTTGTCCTCATGAGTTTTCATGTCCATTTCTTGAGTCTTTATATTATACAGTCTTCGATTCAACACTTGTGTAATATCCTATACAATATATTATATAACTTGGCAAAACGTTAGTATCTATACTGTATGTTGTTGTTATTAAGGTTGTTATCATCAAAATCAATAACTAAGGTACTAACAGTTTCCCCCTTTTTGATTATGACAACTATTAAATATTCCTGTGTATAAAATATGATATAATTCTCCCTAAATACATGCATACGTATATTTTATATTTTTATCCCCTTTTGTCATCAACAAAAATGGGTGGAAAAATAAAAAATTCTCCCTAAATCGAAGAAACTATAGAGTCAAAATCGATAACTGTGATATCCCAGAAATTTCAAGCAATTCAAAATGTGATAATACCCATTATTAATTATTTAAAATTGGTAAAATTGTTATTTTCAAATAAAAATAATGGGTTAAATATAGATAAATAAATTTTAAATAGAATTATTATTTTCAATTGAATTTGTGTTTTTTTAAATATATATATTTGTCTGAGTTGATTTTAAATTGGATTTTAATTTGAATTTGAAATTTAATTTAAAAGATAATTATCTTAAAATGTCTAGGATATAAAAAATATATGTAGAAGATTTTTAGTAATATATAATTGTTTTCTTTTAAAGAACTTTATTTATATAAATTAAGAAAGTATTTATTGAATAGTAAAATAAATACAAAAGCTTTTTATTAACATTTAAAAATTAATTAAAAAAATGCATAATGACAAGTGTTAATAAATTAAATCATGTTAGTAACATGTGTAATGTGATTAAATTGTGTAAATGACAAATGTCGGTTTAATTAACAAGTGTCATCTTTTTATTTTTATTTTCTTTGATTTTTAAAAATCATAAATTTAATCTATATATACATCTCTTTTCTCTTCTCGTTCTCCCATTCTCATTTTCAAAAGCAAGAAAACATAAGCCTGTTAACAAATATACAAACACAAGAAAAATTCAAAACTAAAACCTGTGAAAACATTTTCAAAATTTGAAATCTCCAAACAATCAAACTCAAGAAAATCAAGCAAGATCGTCTCTGTTTCAAGCCTTAATCATCTCAGCTTTCAAAGATCAAGTTTTCCCAGTAACAAGCTTTCAAAGATCAACAAAGCATTTCAGTTTTTAAGAAGAACATAGCAATTCAAAGTTTTCAGATTCAAGCATTTTTTTTTTCAAAATTCCAGTTTTCAAATATCTGTTTCAAAGCTCTCTGTCCTTCAAACAGGTGAGTAAACTTTTTATATAAAAAAGTTTTAGTATATAAAATCCGTGCTTGTGAATTTCTGAGATGATTGATGCCTTGCGTGTATATATATTAGTGAAATCTCTGTATGTGACGACCCAGAATTTTAGACAATATTAATTTAATAATCTGTATTAATAATCAAATTGATTTGATAATTTTTCTTTATAATTTTAATTTAAATTGATAAATTTAATCTTTTTAAGGTTAGTAAATATTTAATCTGGCAATATTGATCAATATCTTTTTAACAATTTAAAGTTGATAAGAATCATATTTCAAAGCTAATAAAATTTTATTCTATTTATAACATATATATATATATTTGATATATATTGTGAATAGGAAAATCTTTTTTTTTTAAATAAAAGATTGAATTTTCAAATTGTAACATATATGTATGTATATGTTACAATTTGGAATCGTTTTGAAATTTAATTTAATCTATTGATAATTCATATATGTATGAATGAATTGTAATTTGAAGCTTTGTTTCAAATTCAATATTTTTTCAAAAGATAATTTAAGGTTAATTCATTTGTTTTCAAAATGTAAGATAATTGTTTATTTTAAATATGATAGTTTAAAAAGGATTTAACCAAAGTTTTTTTTTGTTTTCTTCAAAAAATGTTTAAATTTTAAATGGTTATATAAATGTATATATAAAGTTATTGATAAACTTTCTTTTAAAAAAATTATTTCTTAAACAATAAAGATAAATGTTTTTATTGCATGTATAAAGATTTATTTGTATTATAACTAGTTTTATGATATTTTCTTTAAAGATTAACTTATATAAGTATTTATTAATATAGTAAATTAAATAAGTAAGCTTATATTATATTTAAATTAAATGAAAATTAATTAAAAATACTTAAGAAAACATGTGTAAACATATTAGCTCATCTTAATAACACATGTAAGAAAATTAAGTTATATGGATGGCAAATGTAAGTTTTTGGTACAAGTGGTGTAACGACCCAGAATTTTCAGAAATTAAAATTTGAATATTTAATTAATTTTAAAATATTAATAAGTGAATTTATAAGTCAAATAAATTTTTATTTGAATTTTTTTTGGATTTAATTGGATTATTAAATCGATAATTTAATATGTTAAATTATGGAAATAATTAAAAATTGAGTTAAAAATGATTTAAAATAATTTGGAAAATTTTATTTAATCATACTGGAGTTATAGAGATATTTTAGAACTTTTAAAATCGAATTAAGAGTTAATTTGTGAAAATTGAATATTTTAATATTAAATAATCGACTGTAAAATAGCCAATTTTTGAACAGTCTCAGAATTGAACGAAACCAGTTTCATTGGATCCGTAATAGTTAGTTATTACCAGATTTCAATTTTCGTATCAATCGGAGCTATCGTTTGATCGTGGCAGCTCGAAACGCATCGATTTATTTTTAATTTAAATTTGGCGAGTCAAAATAGCCATTTTTCAAAAAGTCTCGGATTTCGACGAAACCAGTTTCATCGGATCCGTAATGTGATATTATTGTAAGGTTTCAAATTTCAAGTCAATTGGATTTACCGTTTGTCCGGTACAAATTAAAACGCCTAGAAATCGACTTAAATCGGTTTAATTCAAATTGAGCGTTTTCAGCCATAACTCGCACATACTTCCGAATTAGCTTCCGAAACCTGTTCCATTGTGTCCGGAACGCGGGATAAACCCTAGGTACGCTGGTTACGGCGCCTAAATCGGAGTTCGGAATTCCCGGGATGAATAGTGTTTACGCTTGCTTTTTCTATAAAAGGAGACACACACCCTTCATTTAATAAAAAAAAAAAAATATAAAACATTAAACCCTAGCCGCCACATATTAAACCAAAGGCCAGAAATGAGTGATCTTCTCCTCTCAATCTCTCTCAATCTACAATGATTTAGCTAAGGTGTTCAACATGAAAGTTGTTGAGAATCTCGAGAGCTTGAAATCCATACGGATATGATCTTGGTTGGAGTCGCGTAGAGGGAGTTAAGGATGGCCGAATGCTTCAGGCCACGCACGCCATACGAGGCTCATGGTGCAGCCGAGCTTCACCTAGGGGGGGGCCGAACATAGCATAGGAGAGGGGCTTCGCGTTGGCGTTGGTGTGATCGAGTTTCGTTGATCGATGAAGGAGAAAAATGAAACCCTAGTTGTTTGAGTGATGGGTTCAAGTTGACGGCAATTACCTGTAGGAGAGATACGTGAGTTGAGGGAGATGAAGGAGAGGCCTTGGATGCAGATCTTACGGCCAGGATTTGCTGTGGTATGAAGATAGTTAAATAAATGTTGTAATTTGTAAGTTAAATCGTGTACAAACTTCAAAAATGCATAACTTTTTCATACGAGGTCGAAAAAATGCAAACCCAGTTGCGTTGGAATCGTATCGACGAGCACTACGCGATGGAGTTGGTTTGGAGTCGTTTGGAGTTAGTGAGAATTTCGGGTAAAATTAAACGCGCGTTTAATTTTATTCGAAATAAAAGCTAAAACGGAATTTAAAACCAAGGTGAGAATTTCTCACTCAATCGAATCAGATTTCGATTTTATTTTAAATAGTTAGATTTAAAATATTTGAATGCATGTTTGAATGATGACTGTAAATTATTGATTGTTAAAATAGACATTATGCGCCGTTAGTAAGCGGATGTTATTTAATAAAAACATATACCGCGAATATTTCATAAACAGTGAAATTGGTATTATATATAATATCAATATATATATATTGGCATATGTATATATTGCAGTTGATTGATTTCCCGTATTTTTTAGCGGATGAGACCCTATTACGCCGTTATTAAGCGGATAATATTTATTAAGAACATGTACCGCGATAATTTCGTACTGGAGCGAAATTGGTATTGTGCTAATGTTTTTGGATGCAGGAAAACAGGTTGGAGGGATCCAACTGGATTCCTCAACAGTTTTTATTTAATTTCAGATATTTTGATATTTGATGGATTTTCATATTGATATATGATATCGTTGTAGTCGTGATTGACTATTTGGTGTGTAGCATCATTGGACCCAGATTTTGGGATTTTAAAATGGTTTTAAAGTGATTTTTGAAAAATATACTATATTTTTGGAATTGATCCATTATAAATAAATAAAGGTTATAATTTTTAAAGTTATAAAAATTATGATTTTGTGAAATATAGTTAAAAGCTGGTTTTTGAGAAATATGAACCAATGATTTTATAAAATAGTTTAAACTGGATTTTTGAGTTTATTATTAAAAGTTTGAATATAAGATTTATAAAATTTGATTATTTTATAAATCAAGAGAACGGTGAAATTTTAAAGGAATTTAAAGACGTTTAAAAGAATAATATAAATTAATTTATATTAAGAGATTTATAAATGGATATTTATAAATTGAATTATGGACATTATAAAACGAGTTTTTATAAGTGTTTGAATGTAGTGAAAATGAATTTCCTAAATGAATGAAATTTATGAAATTATAAACTGTGAAGTTATAAATGAAATTTTATAAGCAATAGGTTTATAAAATTTATAAAGTTATCGAAAGAATGAATTTTGGATAAATAAACAATCTTATAAGTTAAGATTAATAATTTGGGAAGTTAAATGAACGATTTTGTAAAATGATCGTTTTATAAGTAATTAACTTATAATATGAACTTGTAGTTTATAATTGAGTTATAAACTGGAATAGGTTGATAAAGGAATTTATAAAAAGGAAGTTTTTATAAATAAATAGAAACGGAATTTATAAACGTTGTTTTATAAATCCGCAAATGACTTATTTTGATAAGTTAATTGTTATAACTTAGAGATAGAGTTATATTCACATTTTGAACAGTGAATAATCCTTTAAGTTAAAGTGAATAGAAATGATGAAATTTGTTAAGGTAGTATATTCACGTTTTTGAATAGTGAATAATACGTTAAAGAAATTGTTTTAGATATGATGTTTTAAACAGAATTAAAACGATCTAACGATGTTTTAAAATGTGTTGAGATTCGAAACCATAGATTTCAACATTTATTGTTGAAATAGACGTTTTCGAGAAATAAAAGGAAATGGTAGACTATAACACTGTTGTTATAGTAAATGATTTCCGAAAGGAAATGTTTTTGTATAGTATTGGGATTTATATATCTATTTAAAATTCAAATCCCTATACTAGTGATTTTGGGTTGTTGTAAAGATGTTTTACGCAACATTCGTTTTGACCCAAATAAATATGTTTAAGAGAATGATTTTCTTAAAGAATGAAATATATACTTAATTCGATTTAAGTATATTGAATATTTTCCAAGGTTGAAAATAAAAAGATTTGTGAATTACTTATGAATAATAAGTATGGAAATGTTTTCAAATATGAAGTGAATATTTAGAATTTATCTTTTTGAAGATAAATTGGAAATGGATAGTTGAAATCGTATATGCATGAATATTTTGAAATATAAATTCATTATGGAATTTATAAGTGAAAAGGGAATTTGTTTGAAAATAAATGTTGATTTATTTTTGAAGTGTTGAAATTTTATATCTTGTAAAGATATTTTGGAAAATAATAATTTGGAAAATTATTTGGAATCTGGTGATGTGTGCATATCCAGTGATAGTTCAATAACTGACTATCAGTATTTCCCTTTGAATGGGTATTTGATGTGAATTGATTGAATTTGAATGCATACTTATTTTTGAATAAGCGCTCACTATTCGGGTTAACCGGGAAAGGACCATAGGGTCGTATAACCCATTCCGAATATGTGATACGTCGTTGTGAATTGCATTGAAGATCGGTGTTGAAGACCCGGTATTTGCGAAAGCGATAGGATGACCTATCGATTGTCTCTGCACTGAGTTGCAACGGTATAGAGACTCCCTAAGTGATGGGAAATCCGATCAGGATTGTGAATATCCGGATTGCAAGGACTTCTTTGTAAGTGCCTTCGGTTTTGTTCGAGCCCGGAACAGACTTGTATGGATTGTATGCCTGACATTACAAGTTGAGATATAAAGCCGATTTCTTTCAAATATATTTCTGTTGGTGGCGGAGAATTTATTCTTTGCTTAACACCCTTCTTTGAGACGTATGTGCTCAAAGGTTATATAGTTGAAGTTATCAGCAATATATTCCCAGTTTGGTAATGTGACATGCTGAGTGATGCTGAAATGATCATTGTGTTGATTATTTGTGATAGGATCATTTATTTGATCGTCTATCTTAGTGATCATCGTGTTGATCATTTGTTGACCCAAAGCATGGCTTTTGTATAAAGTATGTTTTTGTGGACGTGAATTCGTCGAGCCTCACACACCGTGAATGGTCAAAACAGGAAAGAAGCAGCAGGGTTATAAGGGGTAGCACCCTTTAGGATGTGTCCATTTCCTTCTGGAAAAGGGTGGTATCATGGTATGGAGCCCAGATACTTACTCATGTTGAAAACACTTTGTTATGATTGTGTGAATTGATTAGAGAGCGCTCTCGGAAAAAGGTCCCAAAGGACCGGGGGATGGCATATTCGGTCAGTTGTTGCTCAGTTAGGAGTAACCCGGCCTTGTGTTGGTTGAGATCCGGTTTGGTTCTCGGGGATGTCCATCCAGAGGCATTCTCAGTGGCAATGGGAAGTTCCTTGGCCTGACCATTTGTTGGAAATCCAATTCCCAATACGAAACTTGTACGGTATTAGTTGTAGAACCTGCTATTCACTTATGGTGGTCACCACTGTTTGGATAGTAGCTATAGTAGGCATAGTTCGAAATGTCTATGTCGGCTAAGATTTATATCTTTATTTTCGAAATGATTTGTTATACATTATGCACTAATAATAATATCAAATGTTATTTTAAATGCGTATCAAGCATCTTTGACTATCATAAGGAGAAATCTCCTCCGATTCTGCGTTTGCATGTGTGTGTGTGCGGGAGGCCTTATGGTAGTCTCATTTTTTAAAAGCATTGCGAATTGATTAAAAATATTCCTCTATTTTGATTTTAAAGATAAATAAACTGTTTTGAGTTCTCACACCAGTCACATGACTGACTTGGAGTTTATTGTTTTCCTTCCTAAACTCTGGGTGCCCACCAATTTCCACACGGGCAGTTAAGAGTTAGGTTTATCAGGATATTCTGGATATTCTGGAGTTGCTGGAGGCAAGCTGGATGGCATGGCGTATTACTAGTTTATATAGTATTTCTTTTTCCGCTGCATTGTTTGTTGTTGTATGTTGTTGTACACTCTGATGTGATGATATGATGTAATAAAATGTGATGTAATGTAATAACTGATATAGTTCTTTGTTTAAAGATTATTCATTTATTATTATATGTTGTTCCGCTGCGAATTGTGAGATTCTGATGTTGTTCTGTTATTTCTTTCTGTTCCGTTCTATTTTTAAAATTCTTCTATCTTCTATTTTTCAAATTCTCTGTTTTCTTTTCTTTCTCTGTTTTCTAAAAATTGTCTATCTTCTTTTCCCTCTATTTTTCTTTTTCTTTCTTCTTTTTCTCTCTTCTTTCTTTTCTTTTCTTTTTAAAAACCCCATAACTTCTCGGTTTTTCGGCCTTCGATATTCGGCAGTCGATAAAGTGAGTGTCGATGTTGAATTTTCGAAGAACGAAAATCCCAGACTGTTACAAGTGGCAACATTTCTATTTTAATTTTTAAATAAATGTTTAAGAAGAAAATTAGTTTTTCACAAACATTTTTATTTCTTTGTTTTCACTTCTTAACTCAAATCAGAGAAAAACCTGAAATTGGAAATCTTTCTCAAATCTGAAATTTAAACCAAAAAGAAAAAGCAAATTTAAATTCTGCAAAGCAAAATTTGATTTGCATTTTACAAAGCTGCAACCTTCAACCTGCAATTCAAATGATGTTCAACTGCAAGTAAAGATCTGTTTCAACCTTTAAAACATCATATTGAAGCATGCATTCAATTTCGACAACAAGCACATCAAAACATTTTTCTAGATTAAATGTTCAAGCCTGCTCTGCTATGCTCTGCAAATTAAAAAGTGAGTAAATTTTTTTAAAAAACGGTTTGAAATTGATTTAGATTCTAATGCATGTGTTGAATTATGCTATGTTGATGAATATATGTTTACACGAAATATTGTTATGTATGTAGATTAAAGGTATGGATTGTCTGATGATAAGTGTCTGATTTCATCTCCGTTTATTTACAGAAGTAGTTTTTCTTAAGAAAAATTCAAAATCTTTCAACCTAAACCATATTAGATTTTGACATATGAATGAAAGTTGTTTGTTAATGTTTAATGGTAATTTTAAAAATAGTTTGTGGAATTTTTAGTTTACAAATAATTTTTAAAATAAGAATAACAGTAAAAATATTGATACACATGAAAAATCAACAACCTTAATTTCTGATTTGGATTATATGAATGAATTAGTGGTTAAAAATCATGATTTTAATACATATTTCATGATTGTTAGTTTGATGAATCATGTGAAATTTGGGTTTGTTCGATTTGGGGGTTTTGGTGATTTGTCGTTGATCGGCATAATGATCGGAGCTGTAATTTTGATCGAAGCTTGCTTTTGTGTTGTGGATGATAGGAAAAATGCAATCGAATTATTCCTATGGCCAATTTGTGTGAATTTGATCAAACTAGGTTTTATACTTGTTTGTGGTTCGGCTGGGTTGTCGGAGTTTTTGCGTCATGAAGATTGGACCGTAGTCGTTCGAATTTAGGGATGTTGAAACTCGTGGACGTGGCGTTTCGATGGTAGGGTCGGCGAGGTTCATCGGCATCGATATGGTCGGCGTTGGGGGGGTTTTGTGTCGAGTTGTTGCTGCAGTTTTCGAGCTAAGGGGGTCGATTTCGATTGTTTTGTTTTTTGTTCGATCTGTGTTTTTGAATTCATGCTCGCGTGCGATCGTGGGATGGTCGGTGACGGTCGCGACGACCTACGGTGGCCGGAAGCAGTAGGGCACGTGCACCGTGTCTATTTTGTACAATGGGAATTTTGAAGACAGAGGAAGACGAAAGAGACTCGAAGTAGCTCTCGCGTTTTTCTCAATAACGGCTCGAAGTAGTGGATCTGGGGTGTCTTCGGGGTGGGCACGAATGGTTCCTGTGTTCAAGTCGAGTTTTTTTTAAGGTCGTTGTTTTCTGGTTATACTGTATAATGTTAAGTATTGTAAAAATTAAATTATGAAGTTGCAGATTAAAACTTATTGTAAAAAAATGAAATCAAGCTTGAGTTTTATAAAAGAAAACAAAATTTAAAACTTGTTGTTTTGAAATAAAGTTAATCAAACTTTTAAAAAGAGGGTGTTAATTGAATTTATTTTAAATTTAAATTTGTTTAAGATGGTTTCTTTTGGAAGTAATTTAACTCAATTAAATTTGAATTTTAAATTTAAATGAGGAATGTTTTGAATTTGAATATTTAATCAAAGTTTAAGTAAATTGTTAAGTAATGTTTTAAAAACTAAAGTTTCAAATTTTATTGAAAATAAATAAGTTTAAATTAGATAATTAAAGTGTTTTAAATTTTAAATTTGATTTCTAAATGCCTTATTTTCAAATAAGGTTACTATTATAATTTTGGAAAACCAAATAGAATGATTTGTTTTAATTTATTAAAATTTGATTAATTTCAAATAATTTATTTATGAAGATAAATAAGGTTAAATTATTATTGATATGAACTGAAGAAAACTTAATATGATTTATTAATAAGTAAAGAGTTTAATTAAGATAAATGTTTTTCTTAATTAATTAAAGAGTTTCTTTAAATATAAGAAGTTAATTAATTAATTATTTAAGTAATTTTAAATGATTAGTTAATTGTTTATTTAATTTTAAATGATTAGTTGATTATGAATTAATTAAGTGTAATTACTTAATGAAGTAATTAATGGTGAATTTCTGAATGTAATTAATGGAAATAATTACTTATGGAAGTAATTAGTGGAAAATTACTCATAGGGGTAATTAAATGGAAGTGATTAATGGTTAATCACTAGATGTTATTAATCTAAGGATTGATTAATATAATTGTTTTGAAGTTAATTAATTATGGAGTAATTAATTAATTAAGGATTATTTAATGATGGAATAAATTACTTGTTAAGTAACTAAATAAGAGAGTGATCATCTAATGAAAGTAATTAGAAGATAATTACATATGTAAGTAATTAAGAGTTAATTACTTAATTAATTTAGTTAATTAATTAATTAGAATAATTAATCAAAGATTAATATAATTAATTAAGATGTTAACTATGATAAGTAATTACAAGTTGTTAATTACTGTTTATGATTAATGAGATGATTAATTACAAGTTAATTATTTAATTATTAAAGTAATTATTAATTAATAAGGATCATTAATTAATATAATTAATGAACTAATCAAGGTTGATTAATAAAAGTGATTAATTTAAGTGTGATTAATTAATTGTAATTAATTGAGGTTTAATGAAATTAATCATAGTTAATTAATTAAATGAAGCAAATATAGGGTCATTAATTATTGTAATTAATGATAGTAATTAAAGGTTAATTACTGTATATGGTTAAGGATAATTACTTGAATGTAATTAAAGGATACTTAATCAAGGAAGATTAATTAAGGAAGATCATTAAGAGATGATTAATTTATTTATTTGGAATAAATTAATGAAGAAGGATTTAAGTAATCCAATTGATTTAGAGTTAATCAATTCTGTTTATGGATGATTGATTGATATTTGGTGATTAATATTGGATGATTGATATTGGATGATTGGTTGATACTGGATGATTCGGATATCTATGATATGTGATATGTTTCTTTGTGAGATGAATGGTCATTATGAATTATCTATTGTGATAATGTGATTCATCTATCTGTTTGTATCATCTTGAATATAAATTTAACTGTTTAAACCCTTAAACAACTTGGACATTAAAATGGAGTTTTGATTTCGGTGAGACCGGGATCGGGTTTCCATATTTGGATAATCCGAAAACCACATCGATCCAAATTAAACGTTAGGTCGTGAATCCAAGTGGAGCTTAGTGAAGACTCGAGGTGTAAGAACTATACGCCAGTATAACTCTGGGGATGATTCTGTGATGAGTTTGATGGAGATAGTACATATAGGTTCGAGATGGTGATTTAGAGTGCAAGGGCTATGGTTGTTGACTCTGAGGGTGATTCCAAAATTAGTGCAACGAGATAATACCATCGGTTTCGTTCGAACCCGAAACGAACTTGAATGGATCGAATGCTTCCAGAACATCGTCAGGTGGACGATGAGCATTCTAAGATGGATGTGTTCTATAAAGGTAATCGCAGCCTCAAGCCTCATCAACCGGGAATGGCTAAAACAGGGGAGGTGCAACAAGGCTATGTGGGTAGCACCCATTTCAGGGTGAGGTCGTTCCTGTATAGATATCCCTTTTTATTTCGGCTTTGTGGGTGGTTGGTCACTCCAACCATGGGGTAATCTTACTCGGGACTGTTCTGTAAGGAATGGTCCTGGCTTTATGATGCAGGGGATTGGGCGTAATCCTTGGTACTGTGATCTAGGCCACGTACCGTGACAAACGATACCCCGGTAGCCCTGCCATTGATGGAAACCCATTCTTCCTACGATACCCTACGGTTTTGTTTGTATTTCCCACTTTTGTGGCTAGTAGCTGGAATTTAATCATGTAACAATTTCGGCTATTTCTTATTTACTTGCAAACCCTAGACACTATTATAATATCACTGGATTTCCTATCAAATGTTTTGGTTAGCGTAAGGTAAAAACTTTTCCATATTTATGTGTGGGAAGTCTTACGTGATACCTTTTCTTTTCAAAGGTTTTTTCTATAGTTAAGCAATTTTAACCCATTTACTCACACCAGACCCCTGTCTAAACTGAGTGTTTATTTTCTGTTTTATTAAACTCTTGGGTACTCCTATTATGTATTAGTAGTCGAGGGATTGAGGTTAACTGGACGAATTCTGGAGGAGTTATGGAGCAGGAGGCTCCCATGTGTAGATATATTATGGTTCCGCTGTGTCTGAGATTGTATCTGTATCTGTTGATATCTTGAGTTGTATAGTCAGATGTTTATAACTGTCTAATATGTGTTGTATAAGTTGTGTACTTTGATGTAATATGATACTATGTAATATTTTATGTGATATATTATATTTCATTCGTTCCGCTGTGAGTTATCTGGTGTTGTTGTGTTTCTTATTTTCTTATCTTTTCTTCTTTTATCCCTTTCTTTCTTAAATAGTGATGCGTCTTTCTGGTGTTAGAAAGTCGGGTCGCTACAGGTGGTATCGGAGCATTAGGTTGAGTGAATACCTAGGCTCTGGAGTGGTGTCTTTCTTGAGAGAGCGTACTTGTAATTGTTATTTATATATATATATATCAACCTGATCTGTTGGCTTATCTGTTCGGATTTTCCAACATAAGTTTTAGAGGTAGATGGAGCAGTGGTGTGTGTGTAACACGACTACCACTGATGGTAGAGGTCCATATGTTTGAGGTTGGAAGTATATTTGTCGGGACTGTAGACCTAGCACCGTCTCGAGTGAGATTTGCAGCTTGGAGTAAGGATTTCTCCGATCTCCAAAGGAAATCTCTTTTAAAAGATTCAGAGTTTATCTTTGTAATGTAAGTTTGGATCTGTCAGAAGTGCAGAAGTAAGTAATGATATCTTGATAACCGCGTGATGAGATGCAGTATCCATGGATATTTTTAGAAGATGTTTTCTCTTGAAGCAGTTTTAGAAGTAGTTGAGGGACAGTCTCTACCTGCCGCAGGGAAGATTCGTCTGTGTAGAAGTTGTCTAGATCTTTAACAAGGAGGTTGCCTATTTTGGAATATGAGACTAAGGTCTATGAGTTGCTTCGCTTCGGCATGGTCTCATTTGTCATTCCTTAAGGAGAGCGAGATGTTGATGCTTGGTTTGGAGCCCGAATTTCTTGAGAGGATTTCTGCCATCTCGAGGTCCGTTGTGTGGTTTGTTGATAGTTTTGGTTTTCGAGAAGCCTTTGGATTAGAAGTCTTTGGTTAGCTGTGGTAGCAGTGCAGCTCGAAGTGTTCGGTGTGCTGACGAGAAGGTCTTTTAGCTTTGCAGTATTATCGAGGTAGGGTTTGGAAGCAGCAGTGTGGCTGTTTCTCCGATGGTTCAGGAATCTTTATTGTTCTTTTTCAGTAGTCCGAGCAGTTGGTGAATGTTTTCTTGAAAGGTTAACCTTGTTTGGAGATGCTAAGACTGTTCTAATTGGTAAAGCGAGGACAGTTTCTTTGGAATCCTAACTAGGTAGGATCGCAAAAGTGACTTGCGATTAGTTTGGGAATTTATCTTAGGCAATCTTTTGTTTGAGACTGAGGGTTCTCATGTGGAAGTAGGAGCTATTGAAGTAATCAGAGGTTTGTCTGCATCTGGAGTTGAGTTCCATATTGTTTTGGGTTCCAGAAGCGATTTTGGTAGTTAGCCTGGAAGTAGGATGGTTCTTGGAGAAGGAGAGTTGATGTAGCAGCTCAGAAATTTTTTGGAATTTGGATTGGTCAGATCTAGTTTTTTTTTGAGTTGGATTCTGATGTAAGGTAGTGTGACCGAGTCAGATGGGTCACTAAGATTTTATGGATTTGATGAAAAAAGTTTCTCGGATATATTGGATAAGTTTGTACTCGTGTTCATCAACAATATTCTCATGCATCTATCTCAGAATCAGAGTTGTGCAGCAGAAGCGAGGTAGCAGCTGTACAAGGAAGGAAGCAAGTTCAGGTTGCTATTGCTTGAGAAGTAGAGCTTGTGTTTTGGATTTTGACGGATCTTGAAAGACTTTTCTGTTGAATAGGATTCAGGAACTGGTGTGTTTTGGTCTAGTTGTTTCTGGAAGCATCAGCATAGGTTGAGCAGATCAGGAAGGAGAATGGACAACCCAGGATTGTCTGTTGGGAATTGCTGATATGAGATAAGGAGTTTGGAATTCAAAGTTGGAGACTTCATTGTTGTTAAGATTTCTCTGGTTAAGAGAATAGTAATTGGATGGCTAGTTCTGAGGCATTTGGATTTCTTATCTGTGTTTTGATAGGATAAGTTCTTTTGTCTATAAGATTGAATTTCCCGTTTGGATAGCTGGAATTCATTATATTTCACGTATCTCCGAGGGAGTACGTGTATGATTCATTGTTGGTTGTAGAATCTGTAGTTCATTTGGATTTGGAAGTTGAGCTAGACTTGGGTGTAGTCTGATGTTCTGTTCAGATTGGTGGATCTAGAGATGAGAGGAGCTCTGGATTTTGGTGGTGTAGTTAGTTCAGCTTCTGTAGAGCGAGTCTCCCAGTGATTTATACTTGGGAAACTCTAGATAGTATTAGAGAATTTATTCTGATTTGTGTCAGGATAATTAGTTAGATATGTTTGTTTGATTGATTGCTATGATTGTTAGTAACTAAACGATAGGTATGCTTTGCTGTTTGAAATTAAAATCTTTGTTGGGTTATTAAATTATCTTTGCTTTTAAATTTCGGGGACGAAATTTCTTTCAAGGGGGGAAGAATGTGACGACCCGACATTTTAGGCAATATTAATTTAATAATCTGTATTAATAATTAAATTGATTTGATAATTTTTCTTTATAATTTTAATTTAAATTGATAAATTTAATCTTTTTAAGGTTAATAAATATTTAATCTGGCAATATTGATCAATATTTTTATAAAAATTTAAAGTTGATAAGTATTATATTTCAAAGCTAATAAAATTTTATTCTATTTATAATATATATATATTTGATATATATCGTAAATAGGAAAAACTTTTGTTTTAAATAAAAGATTGAATTTTCAAATTGTAATATATATGTATGTATATGTTATAATTTGGAATCATTTTGAAATTTAATTTAATCTGTTGATAATTCATATATGTATGGATGAATTGTAATTTGAAGCTTTGTTTCAAATTCAATATTTTTTTCAAAAGATATTTAAGATTAATTCAATTATTTTCAAAATGTAAGATAATTGTTTATTTTAAATATGATAGTTTAAAAAGGATTTAATCAAAGTTTTATTTTTGTTTTCTTCAAAAAATGTTTAAATTTTAAATGGTTATATAAATGTATGTATAAAGTTATTAATAAAATTTCTTTTAAAAAAATATTTCTTAAACAATAAAGATAAATGTTTTTATTACATGTATAAAGATTTATTTGTATTATAACTAGTTTTATAATATTTTCTTTAAAGATTTAACTTATATATACATACATAAGTATTTATTAATATAGTAAATTAAATAAGTAAGCTTATATTATATTTAAATTAAATGAAAATTAATTATAAATACTTAAGAAAACATGTGTAAACATATTAGCTCATCTTAATAACACATGTAAGAAAATTAAGTTATATGGATGACAAATGTAAGGTTTTGGAACAAGTGGCAACATTTCTATTTTAATTTTTAAATAAATGTTTAAGAAGAAAATTATTTTTTCACAAACATTTTTATTTCTTTGTTTTTACTTCTTAACTCAAATCAGAGAAAAACCTAAAAGTGGAAATCTTTCTCAAATCTGAAATTTAAACCAAAAAGCAAAAGCAAATTTAAATTCTGCATAGTAAAATTTGATCTGCATTTTACAAAGCTGCAACCTTCAACCAGCAATTCAAATGAAGTTCAACTGCAAGTCAACATCTGTTTCAACCTTTAAAACATCATATTGAAGCATGCATTCAATTTCAACAGCAAGCACATCAAAACATTTTTCAAGATTAAATGTTCAAGCCCGCTCTGCTGTGCTTTGCAAATTAAAAAGTGAGTAATTTTTTTGACAAACAGTTTGAAATTGATTTAGATTCTAATGCATGTGTTGAATTATGCTATGATGATGGATATATGTTTACATGAAATATTGTTATGTATGTAGATTAAAGGTATGGAGTGTCTGATGATAAGTGTCTGATTTCATCTCTGTTTATTTACAGAAGTAGTTTTTCTTAAGAAAAATTAAAAATCTTTCAATCTAAACCATATAGATCTTAACATATGAATGAAAGTTGTTTGTTAATGTTTAACGGTAATTTTAAAAATAGTTTGTGGAATTTTTAGTTTACAAATTTTTAAAATAAGAATAACAGTAAAAATATTGATACGCATGAAAAATCAACAACCTTAATTTTTGATTTGGAATATATGAATGAATTAGTGGTTAAAAATCATGATTTTTAATACATATTTCATGATTTTTAGTTTGATGAATCATGTGAAATTTGGGTTTGTTCGATTTGGGGGTTTTGGTGATTTGCCGTTGATCGACGTGATGATCAGAGCTTTAATTTTGATCGAAGCTTGCTTTTGTGTTGTGGATGATGGGACAAAAGCAATCGAATATTTCCTATGGCCAATTTGTGTGAATTTGATCGAACTAGTGTTTATACTTGTTTGTGGTTCGGCTGGATTGTCGGAGTTTTTGCGTCATGAAGATTGACCGGAGTCGTTCGAATTTGGGGGTGTTGAAGCTCGTGGACGTGGCGTTTCGATGGTAGGGTCAGCGAGGTTCATCGGCGTCGAGATGATCGACGTTGGGGGGGTTTTGTGTCGAGTTGTTGCTGCAGTTTTAGAGCTAAGGGGGTCGATTTCGATTCATTTTTTTTCGTTCGATCTGGCTTTGAATTCATGCTCGCGTGCGCTCGTGGGATGGTTGGCGACGGTCGCGACGAGCTATGGTGGCCGGAGGCAGTGGGGCACGTGCACCGTGTACGTTTTGTACACTGGGAATTTTGAAGACTCCGGAAGACGAAAGAAACTCGAAGTAGCCCTCGCATTTTCCTTAGTAACGACTCGAAGTAGTGGATCTGGGGTGTCTTCAGGGTAGGCACGAGTGGTTCCTGTGTTCAACTCGAGTTTTTTTTAAGGTCGTTGTTTTCTGGTTATACTGTATAATGTTAAGTACTGTAAAAATTAAATGATGAAGTTGCAGATTAAAACTTATTGTAAAAAAATGAAATCAAGCTTGAGTTTTATAAAAGAAAACAAAATTTAAAACTTGTTGTTTTGAAATAAAGTTAATCAAACTTTTAAAAAAAGGGTGTTAATTGAATTTATTTTAAATTTAAATTTGTTTAAGATGGTTTCTTTTGGAAGTAGTTTAACTTAATTAAATTTGAATTTTAAATTTAAATGTGGAATGTATTGAATTTGAATATTTAATCAAAGTTTAAGTAAATTGTTAGGTAATGTTTTAAAAACTAAAGTTTCAAATTTTATTGAAAATAAATAATTTTAAATTAGATAATTAAAGTGTTTTAAATTTTAAATTTGATTTCTAAATGCCTTATTTTCAAATAAGGTTACTATTATAATTTTGGAAAACCAAATAGAATAATTTGTTTTAATTTATTAAAATTTGATTAATTTCAAATAATTTATTTATGAAGATAAATAAGGTTAAATTATTATTAATATGAACTGAAGAAAACTGAATATGATTTATTAATAAGTAAAGAGTTTAATTAAGATAAATGTTTTTCTTAATTAATTAAAGAGTTTCTTTAAATATAAGAAGTTAATTAATTAATTATTTAAGTAATTTTAAATAATTAGTTAATTGTTTATTTAATTTTAAATAATCACTTAATTATGAATTAATTAAGTGTAATTACTTAATGAAGTAATTAATGGTGAATTTCTGAATGTAATTAATGGAAATAATTACTTATGGAAGTAATTAGTGGAAAATTACTCATGGGGGTAATTAAATGGAAGTGATTAATGGTTAATCACTAGATGTTATTAATCTAAGGATTGATTAATATAATTGTTTTGAAGTTAATTAATTATGGAGTAATTAATTAATTAAGGATTATTTAATGATGGAATTAATTACTTGTTAAGTAATTAAATAAGAGAGTGGTCATCTAATGAAATTAATTAGAAGATAATTACATATGTAAGTAATTAAGAGTTAATTACTTAATTAATTTAGTTAATTAACTAATGTGATTAATTAATTAATGAATGTGATTAATTTAAGATTAATTACTAAGTGTAATTAACTAAAATTGTAATTAATTAATAAAGTAATTAATTTAGAATTTGTTAATTGATCAATAATTGCTTAATGAAGTATTTAAAGATTAATTAATTAGAATAATTAATCAAAGATTAATATAATTAATTAAGATGTTAATTAAGATAAGTAATTACATGTTATTAATTACTGTTTATTTTTAATGAGATGATTAATTACAAGTTAATTATTTAATTATTAAAGTAATTATTAATTAATAAGGATCATTAGTTAATACAATTAATGAATTAATCAAGGTTGATTAATAAAAGTGATTAATTTAAGTGTGATTAATTAATTGTAATTAATTGAGGTTTAATGAAATTAATCATAGTTAATTAATTAAAGGAAGCAAATATAGGATCATTAATTATTGTAATTAATGATAGTAATTAAAGGTTAATTACTGTATATGGTTAAGGATAATTACTTGAATGTAATTAAAGGATAATTAATCAAGGAAGATTAATTAAGGAAGATCATTAAGAGATGATTAATTTATTTATTTGGAATAAATTAATGAAGAAGGATTTAAGTAATCCAATTGATTTAGAGTTAATCAATTCTGTTTATGGATGATTGATTGATATTTGGTGATTAATATTGGATGATTGATATTGGGTGATTGGTTGATACTGGATGATTTGGATATCTATGATATGTGATATGCTGCTTTGTGAGATGAATGGTTGTTATGAATTATCTATTGTGATAATATGATTCATCTATCTGTTTATATCATCCTGAATATAAATTTAACTATTTAAACCCTTAAACAACTTGGACATTAAAATGGCATTTGGATTTCGGTGAGACCGGGATTAGGTTTCCATATTTGGATAATCCAAAAACCACATCAATCCAAATTAAACGATAGGTCGTGAATCCAAGTAGAGCTTAGTGAAGACTCGAGGTGTAAGAACTATACGTCAGTATAACTCTGGGGGTGATTCCGTGATGAGTTTGACGGAGATAGTACATATAGGTTCGAGATGGTGATTTAGAGTGCAAGGGCTATGGTCGTTGACTCTGAGGGTGATTCCAAAATGAGTGCAATGAGATAGTGCCTTCGGTTTCGTTCGAACCCGGAACGAACTTGAATGGATCGAATGCTTTCAGAACATCGTCATGTGGACGATACGCATTCTAAGATAGATGTGTTCTATAAAGGTAATCGCAGCCTCAAGCCTCATCAACCGGGAATGGCTAAAACAGTGGAGGTGCAGCAAGGCTAGGTGGGTAGCACCCATTTCAGGGTGAGGTCATTCCTGTCTAGATGTCCCTTTTTATTTCGGTTTTGTGGGTGGTTGGTCGCGCCAACCACGAGGTAATTTTACTCGGGACAGTTCAGTAAGGTATGGTCCTGGCTTTGTGATGCAGGGGATTGGGCGTAATCCTCGGTACTGTGATCTAGGCCATGTACCGTGATGGGCGGTACCCCGGTAGCCCTTCCATTGATGGAAACCCATTCTTACTACGAGACCCTACGGTTTTATATGTATTACCCACTTTTGTGGCTAGTAGCTGGAATTTAATCGTGTAACAATTTCGGCTATTTCTTATTTACTTGAAAACCCTAGACACTATTATAATATCACTGGATTTCCTATCAAGTGTTTTGGTTAGCGTAAGGTAAAAACTTTTCCATGTTTATGTGTGGGAAGTCTTACGTGATACCTTTTCTTTTCAAAGGTTTTTTCTAAAGTTAAGCAATTTTAACTCATTTACTCACACCAGACCCCTGTCTGGCCCGAGTGTTTATTTTCTGTTTTATTAAAATCTTGGGTACTCATATTATGTATGAGTAGTCGAGGGATTCAGGTTAACTTGATGAATTCTGGAGGAGATATGGAGCAGGAGGCTTCCACGTGTAGATATATTATGGTTCCGCTATGTCTGAGATTGTATCTGTATCTTGTACTTTTCTTGAGTTGTATAGTTAGACAGATGTTTATAACTGTCTAATATGTGTTGTATATGTTGTGTACTCTGATGTAATATGATACTATGTAATATTTTATGTGATATATTATATTTCATTCATTCCGCTGTGAGTTATCTGATGTTGTTGTGTTTCTTCTTTTCTTATCTTTTCTTCTTTTATCCCTTTCTTTCTTAAATAGTGATGCATCTTTCTGGTGTTAGAAAGTCGGGTCGCTACACTGTATATATATGTATATGTTTGAACTGTGCATTTTGGGTATGTCTGTTCTTCTCTGTTTTAGAGTTACAAAGTTTAAAAATAAATCAAAAAATCAAAACTCCTTATCTAATCTCTGTTAGGCTTTGGGTTTCGGACAAAATATGTTTGTTTAAACCTAAAATAAGATATAAAAATGTATTTAGAATAATAAGTAGAAATATTTTCTAGGAAACAGAAAAGATAGAGGAAATCTTAAAAGTCATGGCAAATTCAAACAGCTTAATTCTTCGATTCAGGTATATAATTTGAATCACTATCTAAAATCATGATTTTTAAGAGTGAATTCACAACTTATAGTGTGGGATCGAGTATGTATTTCGGTGATGACCAGAATATGATTTTTGAGAAAATTTTGGTGGCCGGAGGTAATCGGGGGTCGGGGTTTCGATGAGGTAGGGAAAGGTTCGGAAAGCTGAAAGCTCGGAAAAAATATCAAGAGGGTGGATAGTTCACCAGGGCGTCGGCTATCAATCGAAATAGGGTTTCAAACTCAAAATAGGTCGAGCTCGGAATAGGGGTTGCTGCGTCGTCTCTAGGGCATCGAGTTGCACCTAACTTGGCGGGGGCAGCTTACAAGGCTTGCGAGTGTGTGGCCAAGGTTACGCGATTTCTGAGGGTCGGCGTAGTGGGTTCGAGGATGTTTCAGGCAATAGGCTTTTTCCTATGGTTGACCCAATTGCTCAATCTTCATTTTGAGTTAGTATCGAAGATTTGGTGGTCGGGATCTGATGTAGAGGCGATCCTCGATGAGTCGAAGGTGTTGTGGATGGTCGGAATGGCCTCGGTCGTTGGTGCATGTACACGGCAGAGTTGGATGTGTCAGTGGTTTGAGTTTTGGAGTTGACTCGAAGGGAACTCGAGGAAAAGGCAAGGAAGCTTGGGTTTATCTTCGGGTTGGTATGAGTGAGTTTCATGCACAAGTTTTAGTTTAAAATTTAATCCAAGTTTTCTTTAAAAAAAGAAGTAAAGGTATGGGAAAAAAATGGGTTTACTCGGGGAAGGGCTCGTGTAGTTTTCGGGTTGGACCCGAAGCAAAATTTAACAATTTTCAAATTTAAAAGAAAGCAAGTTTTTAAATCTAAAATAAATCAAGTTTAAATATATTTATTAGAATCTATTTCTTTTATATATAATAAATGTTTCTTTGACATTTGATTTAAGAAGTTATAAATTTGTTTAACATGAATTTGTTAAGTTAATTTTTAAGTTATTTTAAATCTTAAATTAAATGATTTAATTAAGTAAATTATAAAGATAAATGTTTTAAAAATGCTAATGATAGTTAAGTAATTAATAAAGATAATGTTTATCTTAAAATTAATTAAGGTCTTAATAGTTTGAGATTAATTAAGTTAATAAAGTAATTTAAGTATAATTAATTAATTTAATTAATTAATGATTAAAGTCCAACTGACTAATAATTAAGTCATAAGTAAATTTATTAGAGATTAATTAATTGATAATTAATTATTAATTAATTAATTAAGTAAGATTAATTAATAATAGAGGTTATTAATTAAGTAATTAAAGAGTAATTATGTTGTGATTAAGAATTAATTAATTAAGTAATTAAAGAGTAATTAAGTTGTGATTAAGAATTAATTAATTAAGTAATTAGAGATTAATTAACTTGTGATTAAGAATTAATTTGTAATTAAGGAATAATAATTTATAATTAAGGTTTATTAATTAATAATTAAAGGATAATTAATCTGTAATTAAAGATTGAAAAATTGGTTTATAAGGTACTCAAGGAGTGATTAATTAATTATTGATTGTAATTAATTAATGTTTGATTTAAGCAGGGATGGATGATTAATTCTTAAATAATTAATTTAAGTTGAAGATTAATTAAATTAATTATAATATGGATTAATAATTCTTTCTTATGGATGATTGTTTGGGTAAAATGTCTAGATTGATTAATATCTATTGAATGATAATCTATGATGTGATATGGGATATACATGTGATAAATATATGTTATCTATCTGTGATAAATGCTGTGTGAATTCAAAGTATTGAATTGAATTGTTTAAACCTTAAACAACTTGACCTTTAAAACGGCGTTTGGATTTCAATTAGATCGGGATCCGATATCAAGTTTGTTTATCCATAAACCACATCAATCAAAGTTAAATGATAGGTCATGAAATCTCAAGTGAAGATCGAGATGGAGTTTCAGAGTGCAAGGGTTATTGTCATTAACTCTGAGGGTGATTCCAAAATGAGTGTAACAAGATAATGCCTTCGGTTTTGTTCGAACCCGGAACGAACTTGTATGGATGAATGCTATCAGATCATCGTCAATGGAGGATGATGAGCATTCCAAGATGTGTTCTTAAAAGGTAACCATGGCTTCAAGCCTCATCAATGGGGAATGGCTAAAAAAGGGGAGGTGCACGCAAGGCTAAATGGGTAGCAGCCAAGTAGGATAAGGTTTTCCCCTCTCTATAGGTCCCTTTTATTCGGCTGTGTGGGCGGTCGTTTGGCCACAACCGTGGGGTTGTCTTATTCGGACTATCCAATAAGGGATAGCTTCGGCTTTGTGATGCAAGGGATCAGGATAGATCCTCGGTACGGTGATGTAGGTCACGTACTATGACGGGTGGTATTACAGTAGCTCTACCACTGATGGAAATCCATTATCCCTTCATGCCCTTTACGGTTTTGATTGTATAACCCACTTTGTGGCTAGTATGCTAGAATTTAATCATGTAACAATTTCAGCTATGTGAATATTTATTTGAAAACCCCAGACACTATTATAATATAACCAGATTTCCTATCAAATGTTTTGGTTATCATAAGGGAAAAGCTTGTCCGTGTTTATTTATGGAGAGTCTTACGAGATACCTTTTCTTTCAAGGTTTTTCAAGTTCAATAACTTAACCGTTTACTCACATCAGACCGATGTCTGACCCGGAGTTTATTCTGTTTTTCTTAAACTCTTAGGTACTCAAAATTTTATGAGTAGCCAAGTGATCAGGTTTGGCTCGACAAATTTTGGAGAAGCTTGGAGCAGGATTCCAGACGTATCTATCTATATCTTTCCGCTGTGTTGAAACCTTTTGACTGTTGTATTTTGAATGCAATGGATTAGACAGGTCTTTATAACTGTCTACGGTGAAGATGTTGTGTAATCTGTGAACTCTGATGTAAAGACTATGTAATAGTTATGTGAAGTGTTATATTTTGTTCTGTTTCCGCTGTGAGATTCTGTTGTTGTTGTTTCTTTCTTTCTATCTATTCTTTTTCCACCTATTTCTTTTCTTATTGATGATACATCTTTCTGTGGAATGAAAGGCGGGTCGTCACAACTGGTATCAGAGCATATGTTGAGATAATACCTAGGCTCTAGAGTAGTATCTATCTTGAGAGCGCATATTTGTAATTTTTATATAACTATATACCTATCTAAATTTTTGGGTTACCTGTCCAGGTTGCCAACATGAGTTCAAGTGGAAGGAGAGGCAGTGTTGTAGGAAGCACGTCGACCAATAATGGAAGAGGTCAGACTGCTAACGAGGCTGTTAATCCAACACCGCCTCGATTTAGTTTTGCTGCTTTGTGCAAAGATTTCACCAATCTTGGAGGGAGACCATTTAAAGGATCGGATAGCATTATAGAAGTTCAGGCTTGGTTACGCTCATGCGAGCGCATCTTTAAGAGTTTGGATTTTTGGATGAGCAGAAGAGAGTAATGGCATCATAGCAACTACAGCAAATATCTCAGAGGAAGACATTTCTTGGAGTAGATTTAAGGAATTGTTTGAGGAACAGTTCATGCCAACAGCTGGAAGGACTCGTTTGTACAAAGATTTTCTGGATCTGAAGCATGGGAGCATGTCAGTTTTAGAATATGAGAACAAGTTCAATGAGTTATCTCACTACGGACCTAGTTTAATTGACACATCCCTCTAAAAGAACGAGATGTTTGTGCAAGGAATGAGGCCTGAGTTCCACGAGAAGATGACGGCTCATCTGAAGGGATCTTTTATGGAGTTAATCGACATAGCGTTAAGGTATGGGTAGCTCATGAACAAGAAGCAGTTGGCATCTACAACAACATCAAGTGGGACTTCTTCCAACCCAAATAAGAGGAAATTTAACCCTAATTGAAAGAAGCAAGGCAAAGGGAAGCAGGGAGGAAACCGTGGACCTCAAAAGTGCTATGTGTGTCAGCAAGAGGGTCACTTGGCTAAGCAGTGTCCCAGGGGTAGATCTCAGCAGCAACAGCGTCATAGTGGTCCGGGTTCAGCTTTAGTTCAGAAATCTCTATGTTTCAACTGTCATCAGCCGGGTCATATGGTGAAGGCTTGTCTACTTCTTCAGAAGGCCCAGCAGAATAAAGTGTTTGCTCTTGAAGGTGGTCCATCATCTTCTTCTAAAGGCAAAGGAGTTTTAAAAGGTACTTTGCCTTTGAATGGAAATTTTATTGGCGTTCTATTTGATTCTAGTGCATCTCTTAGTTTTGTTTCTTTGGATTCGGTAGAGAAGTTTCATCTTTCCCTTTGTTTGGTATACCGTCCTATTTTTGTATCTAATCCTATAGGCGGAGTAAGTAAGTTAGATAAGATCTATAGAGACTCAAGGCTTTCTTATCTATCTCATAGTTTTTCTTACGACCCGTTTGTATTGGATTTCAAAGGATTTGATCTTTTTCTGGGTATGGATTGGTTGGATAAGTATAAGGCTGCTTTGATGTGTGAAGAGAGAACAGTGACTTTGGAGACTCAACTGGGAAGGATCGCAAAAGTGACTTGCGATAATTCTGGAGTACATTTAAGTAATCTTCTGCATGGAATCGAGGGATCTCCAGAAGGCTTGAGTCCATCGAAGTGGTCAAAGATTTTTTGGATGTTTTCGAGGAAGTTAAAGGTTTGCCCCCTCATCGGGAGATAGAATTTTGGGTCGAATTGGTTCTGGGAGCAATACTTGTTGTTCAGCCCAGTAGAAGGATGGCGCCGAAGGAAAGAGAAGAGCTGGTGAAGCAGACCCAGGATTTCTTAAAGAAAGGGTGGATCCGGCCTAGTTTTTCCTGTTGGGGTTCTGTCGTTGTCTTTGTGACCAAGTCGTATGGGTCTTTGAGGTTCTGTGTGAATTACTGGAAGTTGAATAAGTTTACTACTAGGAATAAGTATCCACTACCCCATATAGATGATGTTTCTGATCAACTCCATGGAGCTTCTGTTTTCTCCCAGTTAGATTTAGCTTCGGATCCACCAGTTAAGGGTAGCTAAGGACAGTATACCCTTGACTGCATTCAGGGGACCCAATTGTTTTTATGAGTGGTTGGTTATGCCTTTCGGGTTAACCAACGCTCCTGCCTATTTTGTGGATTTGATGAATCGAGTTTTTGGGGATGTGTTGAATAAGTTTGTTCTTGTGTTCATCGATGATATTCTTTTCTACTCAAACTCTGAAGAGGAGCACAAGCGGCATTTGGGGATAGTGTTGGAGACTCTGAGAAGGCATGTTTTGAAGGCTATGTTTTCTAAGTGCCATTTTTGGAAATCGTAAGTCAGATTTTTAACGCATATTGTTTCTGGTGAGGGTATTTCTGTAGATCTAGCCAAGGTAGCTACTATTCAGGAGTGGAAGCGACCGCAAACTTTGACATAAGTCCTTAGTTTTCTAGGATTGGCAGGGTACTACAGGAAATTTATCGGGGATTATTCTATGATTTCTTCGCACTTAACCAAGTTGACTCAGAAAGGAGCAAAGTTTAAGTGGACCCCCAAGTGTGAAGAAGCTTTCTTGGATTTGAAGGCAAGGCTGGCTAGTGCACCTGTTCTAGCTATTCCGGATGGTAAGAGCAAGTTTGAGGTCTACACGGATGCTTGTGGAGTTAGGTTGGGTGTAGTGTTGATGCAGAATGGGAAGGTAATTGCGTATGCGAGTAGGCAGTTGAAGCCTCAAGAAAGGAATTACGCTACGCACGATCTGAGTTGTCGGCCATCATCTTTACATTGAAGATCTGAAGGCACTATCTTTTGGGAGAGAAGTTCGAGCTTTTCACGGATCACAAACCTTTGAAGTATCTTTTCTCCCAGAAAGATCTAAATTTGAAGCAGCAGAGGTGGGTGGAATTTCTAGCATCATATGATCTGGATATCCTCTATACTCCAGAGAAAGCGAATGTTGTGTGCTTTGAGTAGGAATGCAGTTCTGTCATTATTGGAAGTTGTTCCGTCTCTTCTAAAAAGGATCGCGAGCAAGCAAGGATCAGATAGAAGATTGAGAGGAATCATTAGGAGAGTCAAGTATGGTCAGTGTTCCAGTTTTGAGATTGATGACCAAGGAACAATGAGGATCAACGGGAGCATTAGTGTTTCGAATTTCAAGGATTTGATTCAAGAAGTATTATCAGAGAGTCATCGCTTCAGGCTGAGTATCGACCCAGGGATTTCAAAGATGTATAAGGATATGAAGAAAGTCTTTTGTCGGCTGGGCATGAAGAAGGAAATTGCTGCTTTCGTCAATGGATGTGCGATCTACCAGCAAGTGAAAGGAGATCAATAGAAGACCGCAGGTTTTTTGCAGCCTTTGGAAGTTCCTCAGTGGAAGTGGGAGATGATTTCTACAGATTTCATCGACGGTTTGCCAAGGACCAGAAAGGGAAATGAAGGAATGTGGGTAATTGTAGACCGGTTGACCAAAAGCGCCCATTTTATTCCCGTTAAGGCAACCCGTACTGCAGCATCTTTGGCTGAGATTTTCTTAAGAGAGATTGTCAGACTGCATGGTGTTCCAGTCTGTATTGTAAGTGATCGTGATCCTATCTTCACCAGCAAGTTTTGGGAAGCTTTGTAATCAGCTTTGTGCAGGAATTTGAGTTTGAGTACAGCCTATCATCCTCAGACCGACGGACAAACTAAAAGGCTAAACCGAATTCTAGAGGATATGCTTAGGGCTTGTGTTTTGGATTTTGATGGATCTTGGGAGGACCATCAACATTTAGTGGAACTATCGTACAATAACAGTTATCAGGCGAATATCAGGATGGTACCCTATGAAGCTTTGTATGGAAGACCTTGTAGATCCCCATCTTGTTGGGTAGAGTCGGGAGATCGTCTTGTTCTTGGCCCTGAATTAATCCATAAGGCATCTGCGAAGGTGGAGCTTATGAAGAAGAGAATGAGAGCAGTGCAGGATCGCTAGAAGAAATATGCGGACAAGAGACGAAGACAATTGGAATTTGAGATTGGAGATTTGGTCTTTATCAAAGTTTTCCCGATTAAAGGAGCAATCGGATTTGGAAAGACGGGAAAACTTGCCCCAAGTTATATTGATCCGTTCCGAGTGCTCGAGAGGATTGGTTCTGTGGCCTACATGATGGAATTGCTAGTCCGGATGGCTGGAATTCAAAATGTTTTTCACGTATCTCATCCAAGGAAATACGTGCACGATCAATCTCTTGTTGTGGAGCCAGCAGTGCAAGAAGACTTAGAGATTGAACCGGATTTATCTGTTGTGAGGCATCCTGGCCAGATCGTTAGTCAAGACGAGAGGCAACTCAGGAGCATGGTGGTGAAGCAAGTCAAGGTGTAGTGGAGCGAGGATCCTAGAGATTGTACCTGGGAGACTCTGGATAGTTTTAGGAAGGCTTATCCAGATCTCTGTCCGGATAGCTAGTAATATTTGTTTGGATGAAATTATTTGTTTGGTTGTTAGTATATGACTGATATGTATGCTTGGATTATTGAAGTAAAATAAAAACTTTTGGATTATCTTTTGTTTTAAATTTTGGGGACGAAATTCTTTAAGGGGGGAGGAATGTGATATCCCGAAAATTTCAAGTAATTTAAAATGTGATAATCCTCATTATTAATTATTTAAAATTGGTAAAAATGTTATTTTCAAATAATAATAATAATGGGTTAAATATAGATAAATAAATTTTAAGTAGAATTATTATTTTCAAATTGAATTTGTGTTTGTTTAAATATATATATATATATATATATATATATATATTTGTTTAAGTTGATTTTAAATTGGATTTTACATTGAATTTGAATTTGAATTTAAATTTGAATTTGAAATCTAAAAGATAATTATCTTAAAATGTTTAGGATTTAAAAATATATGTATAAGATTTTTAGTAATATATAATTTGTTTTCTTTTAAAGAACTTTATTTATATAAATTAAGAAAGTATTTATTAAGTAGTAAAATAAATACATAAGCTTTTTATTAACATTTAAAAATTAATTAAAAAATGCATAATGACAATTTTTAATAAATTAAATCACGTTAGTAACATGTGTAATGTGATTAAATTGTTTAAATGACAAATGTTAGTTGAATTAACAAGTGTCCTCTTTTTATTTTTATTTTCTTTAATTTTTAAAAATCATAAATTTAATCTATATGTACATCTCTTTTCTCTTCTCATTCTTTTCTCTTCTCATTCTTTTCCCATTCTCATTTTCAAAAGCAAGAAAACATAAGCCTGTTAACAAATATACAAACACAAGAAAAACTCAAACCTTAATCATCTCATCTTTCAAAGATCATGTTTTACCAGTAATAAGCTTTCAAAGATCAACAAAGCATTTCAGTTTTTAAGAAGATCGCAGCAATTCAAAGTTTCCAGATTCAAGCATTTTTTTTTCAAAATTCTAGTTTTCAAGCATCTGTTTCAAAGCTCTCTGTCCTTCAAACAGGTGAGTAAAAATTTTACTTGAATAAGTTTAAGTAAATAGAATCCGTGCTTGTGAATTTCTAAGATGACTGATGCCTTGCATATATATATATATATATATATATATATATATATATATATTAGTGAAATTTTTATATATATGTATGTGTTTGAACTGTGCATGTTTGGGTATGTCTGTTCTTCTCTGTTTTCAAGTTACAGAGTTTGAAAATAAATCAAAAATTCAAAACTCCCTATCTAATCTCTGTTAGGCTTTGGGTTTCAAACAAAATATGTTTTGTTAAACCTAAACTAGGACATAAAAATGTATTTAAGAATAATAAGTAGAAATATTTTCTGGAAAATAAAAAAGATAGAGGAAATCTTAAAGTCATGATAAATTCAAACAGAGGAAATCTTAAAGTCATGATAAAAGCAAAATTTAACGGTTTTCAAATTTAAAAGAAAGTATGTTTTTAAATCTAAAATAAATCTAGTTTAAATATATTTCTTAGAATCTATTTCTTTTATATATAATAAATGTTTCTTTAACATTTGATTTAAGAAGTTATAAATTTGTTTAACTTGAATTTTTTAAGTTAATTTTTAAGTTATTTTACATCTTAAATTAAATTATTTAATTAAGTAAGTAAATTATAAAGATAAACGTTTTAAAAATGCTAACGACAGTTAAGTAATTAATAAAGACAATGTTTATCTTAAAATTAATTAAGGTCTTAATGATTTGAGATTAATTAAGTGAATAAATTAATTTAAGTATAATTACTTAATTTAATTAATTAATGATTAAGGTTTAATTAATTAATAATTAAGGAATAAGTAAATTTATTAGAGATTAATTAACTGATAATTAATTATTAATTAATTAAGTAGTTAAGAATAATTAACTAATAATTACAGGTTATTAATTTAGTAATTAAAGAGTAATTAAGTTGTGATTAAGAATTAATTACATAAGTAATTAAAGAGTGATTAACTTGTGATTAAGAATTAATTAATTAAGTAATTAGAGATTAATTAACTTATGATTAACACTTAATTAATTTGTAATTAAGGAATATTAATTAATAATTAAGGTTTATTAATTAATATTTAAAGGATAATTAATCCGTAATTAAAGATTAATAAATTGGTTTATAAGGTAATAAAGGAGTGATTAATTAATTATTGATTTAAGCAGGGATATATGATTAATTCTTAAGTAATTAATTTAATTTGAAGATTAATTAAATTAATTATAATGTGGATTAATAATTCTTGCTTGTGGATGATTGTTTGAGTAGAATGTTTGGATTGATTGATATCTGTTGAATGATAGTCTGTGATATTATATGATGTGATATTGGATATATCATGATAAATGTGTGTTACCTATCTGTGATAAATGCGGCGTGAATTCAATGTATTGAATTGAATTGTTTAAACCTTAAACAACTTGACCTTTGAACGGTGTTTGGATTTCAATGAGACTAGGATCGGATATCAATTTTGTTTATCTGAAAACCACATCAATCCAAATTAAATGATAGGTCGTGAAATCTCAAGTGAAGATCGAAATGGAGTTTCAGAGTGCAAGGGTTATTGTCGTTAACTTTGAGGATGATTCCAAAATGAGTGTAACGAGATGATGCCTTCGGTTTCTTTCGAACCAGAAACGAACTTGTATGGATGAATGCTATCAAACCATCATCAATGGAGGATGATGAGCATTCCAAGATTTGTTCTTAAAAGGTAATCATAGCCTCAAGCCTCATCAATCGGGAATGGCTAAAACAGGGGATGTGTACGTAAGGCTAAGTGGGTAGCACCCAAGTAGAATAAGATTTTCCCTATCTAGAGGTCCCTTTTACTCGGTTGTGTGAGTGGTTGTTTGGCCACAACCGCAGGGTTGTCTTATTCGGACTATCCGGTAAGGGATAGCTTCGGCTTTTTGATGCAGGGGATCAGGGTTGATCCTCGGTATGGTGATCTAGGCCACATACTGTGAGAGGCGGTACCCAGTAGTCCTACCATTGATGGAAATTCATTATCCCTAAGTGTCCTTTAGGGTTTTGATTGTATAACCCATTACGTGGCTAGTGTGATGGAATTTAATCATGTAACAATTTCAGCTATGTGAATATTTTTTTGAAAACCCTAGACACTATTATAATATAACCAGATTTCCTATCAAATGTTTTGGTTATCATATGGGAAAAACTTGTCTGTGTTTATTTGCGGAGAGTCTTACGAGATACCTTTTCTTTCAAAGGTTTTTCAAGTTAAACAATTTAACTGTTTATTCACATCAGACCCATGTCTGACCCGGAGTTTATTCTATATTTCTTAAACTCTTGGGTACTCAAATTTTTATGAGTAGCAAGTGATCGGGTTTGGCGTGACGAATTTTGGAGAAGCTTGGAGCAGGGGTCCAGACGTATCTATCTATATCTTTCCGCTGTGTTGAAACCTTTTGACCGTTTTATTTTGAATGTAATGGATTAGACAGGTCTTTATAACAGTCTAAGGTGAAGATGTTGTGTAATCTGTGAACTCTGATGTAAGGACTATGTAATAGTTATATGAAATATTATATTTTATTCCATTTCCGCTATGAGATTCTGATGTTGTTGTTTCTTTCTTTCTATCTATTCTTTTTCTACCTATTTCTTTTCTTATTGATGATACATCTTTATATGGAATGAAAGAAGGGTCGTCACAATAACTAATTAAAATAAACAAAGCATACTAAACAGAAGATTTTGATATGATAATAGAGACTTATAAATAAAATAAGATTTTATTTCAAACCATAGATATCAAATTGTCAATTCAACCATAAAAAAACAATCAAACCAAAGAAAACAAGTCCAATCCAAACGTACACACCAAACCAAATCAAATAAAATCCCAAGCGTTTTACACACATACACACATCAAATCCAATCCCAATAACTAGAAGTTTCATGGAACTTCAACCTAATCATTGGATCCAAAGATTGGCTTTTCTCTGATGGCATCACAATCTTTGTTATCTTTGTTAATAGAGCATTCTGGGTTGTTTTGATCGTCTTTGAGTATTGAAGAAATCATCCATCTAATGGCATCAAAGTGCTTCTCTTGTTCTTTGATCATCTGCATTTCACTACACTCTAAATATATTTGAATTATCAAGCTAAAAGTAAGAATATTCTTGAAAGATTGAATTGTTTCTTCAAGATTTTCTCTATAATTTTAATACAGAGGAGATATTTTTAAGTAGAAGTTTGAGAAGTAAAGGGAATGAAAGAATTGAATGATTAATGAATTTTTCTAGAAGAAACAAGCTGTAACATCCTTTTACTTGGAGGCCCAAAACTAACGGCTATGTATGTTGCAGTCATCCATGGTTGTTAATCTTCGGCAACTAAATACGGCACTGTTAGATACATTGATACACAGATCACAAAAATGTAGATAAAATTTAACAAATTAAAAAATCATTTCCACATTCCATTCAAAACATTTCATGTTCATTACGTAATCCCACAAACTTTAACCACATTCAGAAAAATGTAATTATTACACATAGGCCAAGAGTGATATATGATGATGCCGCCATGGTTGATCAGAATATATAGTAAGGCTAATAAGTCTGCCTTTACATCCAAAATACATAGTGGAAAACGATAGCTATAAATAACTAACTGACTCCTGCATGCCTCCGGAAGCCTTATTCGTCTAAGAAGAGAACTAGAAAATCTTAAATCTCAAACTACTCAAAATCAATTAAATACCCAAGATTTTAAGGGGAAAACAAAAACTTCGAGTCAAACATAAAGCCTGTTATGAATAATAATCTAACATCTCAACCATTTAGAAACCTAGAGACTACGCCGCTCAGCGGAACAGGTTTTCCCTTCACTAGTATCCTACAACCTTTATAAAACCATATACTATGCTCTTGCATCCACAATGGTTAAAACATAGCATTTTAAACATTATGATGAAATGCAAACATAGAAACATCTTAGATTTCCCATCGCTGGTTTAATTGACTCCTTTTCATGATTAAAATTTCTTGGTCACTATTAACCTATTAGTTTTAGTGAGATCACTAAGAACCTACAGGCTCCTGCCAGTTAAATCAATTAACTCGTGGGTTCCCCTGAACCTATTGGTGATTTCAATAACTCATCTCTTATTATATTTTTCATGGGTTGACTAGGAACCTATGGATTACTCCAGTAACTCATTTCTTAGCATAGTTTTCATGGGTTGACTAGGAACCTGTTGATGCCTCAATTAACTTCTTTCTTATCCTAGTTTTCATGGGTTAACTAGGAACCTTTTGACTGATGTTAATACCTAATTCGGAAATAATTTTCATAGGTTCACTACAAACCAGTTGGCCCCTGCCAACCATCCTTAATACATATTTTAATGGGTTTACTATGAACCTATTAGTTACCCCCAATAAAGTCCTAATCATAATTTTCATGGGTTTATTATGAACCTATCTCCCAATCAACTTCAAAGTTTAGGCACCCTATAATCTGGTCTCCCTGACTTCCTGGATGCAATTCTACTCATTCAAGAGTTTGATCAGTTTATATTCACTACTGGGTTAACCTAGCTGGTTCTTCTACCCCTTTTATCTCTAATATAAAGTTATAGGTCCTTCATCATGTGAATATATTTATATCCTTCATCATGTGAATATATTTATATTTGAAAAAGCAAACATAATAACAAAACAAAACCACTCTTGTGGGTTTGAGGTCCTTTAAATGTTCCTTCAAATTTACATACTTGAAATCCTTTCCAAACTCCTTTATTTAGCTATTGGTTTTTCCTTTAAAAATGAGTTTGGGTCATAAAACCATTCGACACCTTCGAAACCTTGCTTATGACCTCACAGGATGACCTCCTTGGAAAGCATTAAAATATATCTTCAAAACATTAGGATCCTGCCTCTCGAATACTTTAAAACTTCTATTTCGAAACCATTTGATTATATTAAAACATTAACCTTTAATTTTGGAAGCTAGCTTCGAAACCGAGTGAAAATTCCCCTTTCGAAACCATTGGAGATATACCATCTAAAATCATTAGAGGTTACCCCTATTGAAAGTATCCTTTCAAAATCATTGGGTTTTTAAACATCATTTTTAGGTCAAAGTGTACATAAGAAAAAGTATCTTTTTCGAAACCATTCTTTATTTTATAAAAGTATTAGGGAAACTTGATGGTGTTAAAACCATCCTTTCGAAAGCATTAAAATATCTGGGTAAAACAATTGAAGGTTGGCTTCGAAACCCCTTCCGAAACCATTGCCTTCGAAACCTCTAAACCCCTTTCAAAGGCAATAGGAAGTGGATGATATTTATAAACTAAACAGTACCTTTCGACAGCATTGATGTGTTCAATACCGTCGAAAGATATCTAATCATAGAAGGGTTTCGACTTGGTCGAAACTACCCCTTCCGAAAGCTTCAATTAAAAACTAAGTAACTCCTTTAGAAGCTACTACTTTAAAAAGGCAGCATCTCTCCTTCGAAAGCTTCTTTTGACATACCCTTTCACAACCATTGGTTTGACTAGGTCGAAACCACTTTGTAAATAGGCAAGCACTTTTTCATTTAAAAACAAAAAAAAAGGTATCGACACCTTCGGAAGCTACATTTTGATGCCCTACCTTCCACCTTTATCCAATCCACTACATACCAACTAAGTGATATCAAGTGTATTGGTTTCGTGGTAGAGGATTTCGACTAGGTCGAAGGTGGAAGCTCTAGGTCGAAAGCTCCTTCTAAAGGAGGCGGAACCTACTTTTCTGAGCTAAAGGCTGTTTTTACTAAATAAGTAAACTTTCTGTAACAAACTTGCCCACTTGTAAACACTTGATTGGCTATCATAAACTTTCAATAATTTGGCTATTATTAGCGATCATCTGTAACCACTCCTAACATCCATACTAGCCTATCTGACTAGCAACTAATCTATATAAGTCTAATATAGACACACCATCAAAGCAGATCAGGATAAGCATCACGAATCCTGTCCTCTGTCGCCCAAGTACAATCCTTCTCGTTGTCGATCCACTGAACTTTCACCAACTTGACTGTCTTGGTCCTCAATCTTGCACATACTTGCAAAGAGGAGACACATGGAATACAATATGGATACCTTCCAAGCTGCTCGACAACTCTACTCTGTACGCCAGCTTTCCAATCCTTCCTATAATCTAGAACAGTCCAATATATCTCAGGGCCAACGTTCCTGATTTTCCAAATCATGCTACACCCTTCATTGAGGATATCTTAATGAAATCCTATCTCCCACTGAGAGATCTAGGTCTTTACGCCTCTTATCTGCATAAATCTTCTGTCTGTATTGAGCTTCCTTCATCAATCCTCGAATTAACTCAATCTTTTCTAATGCCTCTCTAATCAAATTCGGACCTATGACCAACCTGTCTCCAGTCTCTAACCAACATGTCAGTGATTTGCATGGCCTTCCATACAAAGCTTCGAAAGGCACCATTCCTATGCTGTTCTAATAACTATTGTTATAGGAAAACTAATTCAAATGTAGGTGATCCTTCCAAGATCCACCAAAGTCCAATGCATAAGCTCTCAGTAAATCCTCAAGTACCTTGTTGACTCTCTTTGTCTGTCCACCCGTCTGTGGGTAATAAATGAGCTTGGTACCTAATACCTCTTGTAGACTCTTTCGAATTTCGCTGGTGAATAATCCATATCTATCGCTGACTATGTTTCTGGGAATCCCATGGAGTCCAACCATGTTTTTCAGGAATAGTTTCGCCAAAAAAGGTGTCGTCCTAGTTGACTGGACTGGAATGAAATGGGCACTCTTGGTCATCCTATCCATTACAACCCATATGTTTTCATTTACCCTATTTAACCTTGGCAACTCGTCTATAAAATCCAGGGATATCGAATCTCATTTCCAAACTGGAATCTCTAAGGGCTGAAGCAATCCACTCGGCTTCTGATGTTCGACCTTCACTTGTTGACAGTTCACATACTGCTTAATCCACAAGTTGACATCCTTCTTCAAGCTTTCCCAATAGAAGCTCCTCTTCATACCTTGATACATCTTGGTCCCTCCCCGATGAATCGTAAACTTGGATCAATGACATTCACCCAAAACTTCTCTCCTTAAGTTCTCTACATTCGAAACACATAATCGTTCCATCTTTCTTAACCATCCTCTCTGGTGAAGACAAAAATCCTTTAGATCATCGCTCTTCAATCCTACCTCAAGGCTTCTAATCCTCTTGGCTAAAATTAGATCCTCTCTCTGTTTAAATGTTATCCATTCGATCCACACTGGACGAACTTCTAAACAAGACATCATGGCAGTACCCTAGCTAGAACTAGCAGCCAATCTTAACTGGACACTGCAACTGGCTAAAGCTTCTGGATCCTTCAATTCTGCCAACATAGCCAGCACCACAGTCTAATGTTTTCTACTAAGAGCATCTGCTACCTTAATTCTTTTCCTAGGAGTATACTTTATACTGAAATCATAAGCAGCCAGAAAATCCAACCACTTATGCTGCCTCATACTCAACTCCATTTGAGAGAATAAACACCTTAAGGACTTATGATCAATAAACAACTCAAACCTCTCCCCTAAGATGTAATGCCTCTAAATCTTCAAGGCAAAGATCACCGCAGCCAACTCTAAGTCATGAGTAGGATATCTTAATTTGTGCAGTCTAAGCTATATGGATGCATGGGCAATAACTTTACCCTTCTGCATCAATACTGCTCCCAATCTAGTTCCACATGAATCTGTGTATACTATTAACCCTTGGTTTCCATATGAAACAACTAATATTGCTGCATTGGTCAATAAATGTTTTAACTTAAGGAACCCTTCCTCACATTTGTCGGGCCAAACGAACGTCACATCTTTCCTAGTCACTCTAGTCAAAGGTGCTGCTATCCGTGAGATATCCATAATGAATCTTTAGTAATAGCCAGCAAGTCCAAGAAAACTCCTAATATCAGTAACCGTCTCTAGTCTCTTTCAATTATTGACAGCTTCGTTCTTAACTAGATCGACTGACAAACCCTCTTTTGAAACCATGTGACCAAGAAACTTAACTTCTTTCTTCCAAAAATGACACTTGAAAAACTTCGCCTTTAGCTGATTCTGCCTCGCGTTTTAAGTACCATTCTAAGATTATCCTCATGCTCTCTTTCATCCATAGAGTATACCGAAATATCATCTATAAACACAAATATGAATCTATCGAAATACTCTCGAAAGAATTGGTTCATCAAATCCACAAAGAAAGCAGGTGCATTCGTCAATCCAAAGACATTACTAACCACTCATACGAACCATATCTAGTTCTAAATATTGTCAAAGAAATGTTGTCCTCTACCACTCTCAATTGATGGAACCCTGTCGTCAAATCCAATTGGGAAAACACCTTGGCTCCACACAACTGATCAAACAGATCATATATCCTCGATAGAGGCTACCCATTCTTAATTGTCCTTTCATTTCACTTACGATAGTCTATGCACATCCTTAATGACCCATCTGGTTTCTTCACGAATACAGCGGCCTCTCCTTAAGGCAAACTGCTTGGTCTAATAACATTTCTTCCCTCAAGATACACTAGCTACACCTTCAATTCTTTCATCTCTTTCGATGTCATCCCGAGGTGGTCTACTGACAGTTTTAGCTCTTGGTGCAAGATCTATTCAAAACTCAACAGTTATTTCGGTGGTAATCCCATAACCGGCTTAAAGACATCGACAAATTCACTTGCTATTCGAACCTGATTAAGCTCTTCTCTTACCTCTTTCGCACTTAACAAAGCACAAACACTCCTGCTGGAATTCTCCACTGAGAAGATGATTCGGTTATGACTATTTAAGTGTCTCAACGATATTTCCCTATCCTGACAAAATATCCTTGCTTCATACTTACCCAACCAATCCATAGCCAAATAATCTCAAAATCTACGAAATCAAAAACATACAGATTGCATGCAAACTTATGACCTAACAAATCAAGTTCTAACTAGTCACACCTCATCCCTTAAGTTGCGTACCCTCATATTGGATTCACAACCCTTAAGAAAGTAACAATGTAAGTGGGTTCTAGGCATAACCTATCAACCAAATACTGTGATATAAATGAGTGCGATGCACCGGTATCAAATAGTACCCTAGCCGGTATACTCTGAATCAAAAGCGTACCTTCCATCATAGTTTTCCCTTTCTCTACTGTAGTAGGCATAGAAGAAGATGGTGGTCCAATAGCAAAAACTTTCCCTCTATACACCCTGACTGGTTTTGGACATTGGTTCATGTAATACCCAACTTGGTCGCAGTTGAAGCATTTCACATTCTTCTTCTCTGCAGGCTTCTTCCCGTTGCCTTTTCTGCATTCGTGAGCATAATGACCTTTCTTATCACACTTGAAGCACACCAAATCAGCCTTTTCTTTCTTAGCAGCATCCCCTTTCTGGGCTCCCTTCTTCTTAAAGAATTTCCTCTTCTTTCTCTGAGGACCTTGAGATTCAACTGGTTTCTCCCTGGCAGAAACATCAAGAATCTCCTCATGGCGAACAACCATCTCCAGCACCACATTACAGAATGTGTCATGGTCATTTTAGCTAGCTCAGACCTTAGTCCTCGAATGAACCTCTCATTCCTTTTGACGTTGGTGTTTACAATGGCATATCCATATCAAGATAGCCCATCAAACTTAGCAGCATACTCGATAACTGACATATCACCCTGGACAAGATCCATGAACTTCCTCATCAATGCCGACTCAGCTACCTCAAATAGCAACCTCTGCTCAAACCTCATTCTGAAATCAGCCCAAGTTAGTTCTTCCTCCGGAACTCTAACTGTCACACTATTCCACTAATGAAGCACTACCCCTTGCAACTGTCTAAAGGCTAGCCTCCTCTTTTCCCCATCATCCAAGCCTAAATCAATAAATATCCCCTCACAGCTCAACAGCCAATTCTCAACCTCAATAGCATCCTCCTTTCCCATAAACGGCTTTCCACCTAGACTGGTGGAATCCTTGCTCAGCCTAGCATAATTATATCCAGCAAAAGCTACAAGATTAGCTCCTCCAACATTACCAGAAGCTCTTTCTTGCAAAATATTAGCTAACAACAGATACACCGTCCTCGCATCTACTAACTGATTTCTAGCACCTACATTGGCTTCATCATTTGGATTAGCATTAGCCTGTGGACCTTGGTTCCTTCTAGTATTAGATCGAGCATTTCCATTGGTTGTGGTGCTTCCTCCACCTAGATTTCCTCTTCTGTTTCCATCTTCCATATCCTCTTTCTCGTAAATCTACATATAGGCCTTAGTAAGATACAAAAGAATGGTGAAAGAGAGAGCGGAACTGTACTTAGATATATACCTATATAACACATACAATTACATTACTATAGCGTTAATCCAAACCCTGATGATATTTCCAATTTATTGGATTATGTTTCAAAAATCTATTAGTTTTTACTTTTCTTTTAAAATTTCGTAAACCTATGCTCTGATACCAACTTGTCACATCCCCCTACTTGAAGGCCCAAAACTAATAGCTACGGATGCTGTTGTCATCCATAGCCATTACTTTCGACAACCAACATGGCGGTATTGGATACATTGATACACAGATCACAAGAATAAGGAAAAAATTTAACAAATTAAAAAAACAATTCCACATTACATTCAAAACATTTCATTTTCATTACATAATTCCACAAACGTTAACCACGTTAAGAAAAATATAATTATTACACATATGCCAAAAGCGACATATGATGATGCCCCCTTGGTTGATCAGAGTATACAGTAAGGCTATTAAGTCTGCCTTTACATCCTATATACATAGAGAAAAAAGATAACTCTATATAACTAACTGCCTCTTGCACGCTTTCGGAAGATTTATTCGCCTAAGAAGATATTCTGAAAAGTTTAGATCTCAAACTACTCAAAATCAATTGAGTACCTGAGAATTTATTAGGAAAATAAAAACTTCAAGTCAGACATAAAGCCTGGTATAAATGATAATCTGACATATAAACCATTTAGATATCTAGTGAGACCACACCGCTTAACAGAATGGGTTTTGTCTTCACTAGTATCCTAAAACCTTTATAAAACCATATATTGCGCTCCTACATCCACAATGGTTAAAAAAAATAGCATTTTAAAACATTATGATGATATGCATACATAGAAACATCTTGGATTTCCCATCCCTGATTTAATTAACTCCCTGTCATGATTATAGTTTCTTGGGTCATTATTAACATATTAGTTTTCATGGGATCACTAAGAACCTATAGGCCCCTGCTAGTTAACTTAATTAACTCATGGGTTCCCCTGAACCTATTGGTGATTTCAATAACTCATTTCCTATCTTAGTTTTCATGGGTTGACTAGGAACCTATGGATTACTCTAATAACTCACTTCTTAGCCTAGTTTTTATGGGTTAACTAGGAACTTACTGATGCCTCCATTAACTTATTTCTCATCATAGTTTTCATGGATTGGCTATGAACCTTTTGATTGATGTCAATACCTAATCCGGATATAGTTTTCATATGTTCACTATAAACCAATTGGCCCCTGCCAACCATCCTTAATACATGGTTTTCATGGGTTTACTATGAACCTGTTGGTTACCCCCAATAACTTCATAATCATAGTTTTCATGGATTTACTACGAACCTATCTCTTGGACGACTTCAAAGTTTAGGCATCCTACATTCTGGTATTCCTGACTTCCTGGATGTAATTCTACTCATTTAGGAGTTTAATCAGTTTATATTCACTACTGGGTTAACCTAGGTGGTTCTTTTATTCCTTTTATCCCCAATATATAGTTATGTGTCCTTTATCATGTGAATATATTTATATCTAAAAAATCAAACATAATACCGAAACAATACTACTCTTGTGGGTTTAAGGTCCTTAAAATACTTCTTCAAGTTTACATACTTGAAATCCTTTCCAAACTCCTTTATTTAGCCATGGGTTTTTCCTTTAAAAATGAGTTTGGATTATAAAACCTTTCGAAACCTTGCTTACGGCCTCATAGGATGACCTCCTTCGAAAACATTAAAATATATCTTGAAAACATTAGGTTTCTGCCTTTTGAATACTTTAAAACTTCACTTTCGAAACCTTTTGATTATATTAAAACATTAACCTTTAACTTTGGAAGCATAGCTTCGAAACCAGGTGAAAATTCCCCTTTCGAAACCATTGGAAGTATACCTTCTGAAACCATTGGACGTTACCCCTCTAAAACCATTAAAAGTATCTCTTTCGAAATCATTTGGTTAAACATCATTTTTGGGTCAAAGTGTACATAAGGCAAAGCATCTCTTTCCAAACCATTCTTTATTTCATAAAAGTATTGTGGAAACTTGATGGTGTCGAAACTATCCTTTCAAAAGCATTAAAACTTCTGGGTAAAATAATTAAAGGTTGACTTCGAAACCCCTTTCGAAACCATTGCCTTCAAATCCCCTAAATTCGAAAGTAGTAGGAAGTGGCTTATATTTATAAAATAAATAGTATCTTTCAACAGCATTGGTGTCTTTAATACCATCGAAAGGCATCTAATCACAGAAGGGTTTCTACTTGGTCAAAGATATCCCTTCTGAAAGCTTCAATTATAAACTAATTAACTCCTTCAGAAGCTACTACATTAAAAAGGCGGCATCACTCCTTCGAAAGCTTCTTTTGAAATAGCCTTTCGCAACCATTGGTTTCGACTAGGTCGAAACCACTATGTAAACAGGCAAGCGCTTTTTCTAAAACAAAACAAAGGTATCGACGTCTTCGGAAGCTACATTTCGACGCCCTACCTTCCACCTTTCTCCAATCCACTCCGTACCAACTAAGTCATACCATGTGTATTGGTTTCATGGTAGAGGGTTTTGACTAGGTCAAAGGCAGAAGCTCTGGGTCGAAATCCTTTCAAAGGATGCGGAACCCACTTTTCTGAGCTAAAAGCTGTTTTTGTTAAATAAAGTAAACTTTTTGTAACAAACTTACCTACTTGTAAACACTTAATTGGCTATCACAAACTTTCAAATAATTTGTCTAATATTTGCCACATTTTTTCAAATCAAAAACCAATTAACAATTAACACATAAGCCCTTCCAAGAAATAAAGAAATTAAATCATTTAGGTCCTCCTTTCAAAATAATTTAATTTGCATATTAAATCACTTAGTAAAAATACCCAAAAATTCTAGAAATTCCCTTTAATCATGTTGATTAACATGTCAAAATTTCAGACTCAAATTCTTAATATAATTTTCGAAATAAATTTATAAACCCAAATAACCATATGTTCTTTGAAAATTCATAACTAATTCTCCATGGCTTGGAAAATTATAAAAATTGAAACCCAACTCCAAAATCATGTTTCTCATAACATATAATTTTTCCATGACATTTAAAAATCATTTAACATCGATTTTACCCTAAACCGTGCATATCTCCCTTGAAACAATCTTGTTTAATCTAAACAAATTATAAATCAAGCATATCATCATCCAATATATCATAAAAACGAATTTATCCCGAAAACATATGGTTATAAAACCAAAAATAGAGATGTAGTGATTATTATTGATCTTAGTTTGGATAAGGAAATTGGATATTGATTGAGATTGATTTATTCTACCTTGATCCTAAGCTTTAGTTTTGATTTCTCTCTTCTTCTTTCTCCTTAATGGCCAGCTCCTATTAGCTTTCTTATGTTTTTAATTTTTCTTGTGTTAAAATGAACATGAAAGGCTAAGAGGATAATAGTATAAGGGTGGAAAACATGGGTGGCAATTTACTCTTATGCCCTTATGTTTAATTAGCTAACACTTAACCATTTTTAGCTCATTCATTTTAAATAAGCATGGCCACTATTATCAATTAACCAACCTCAATCTACTTATCACTCTACATTATTCTATTTAATTTATTCTAATTAAATCTCCTAAATAATGTTATTAAAAATAAGGGGTGTTACACAAGCTTATAGAGGAGTGAAAAGTTATTTAGAATGATTGAATAGGTGGTAGTTCTCTTATTTTAAGATTTAAAAATTTTGACCAACGGTCAACATATATCTACATATGATATGTATAGGTATATCGCCATATATACCTAAAAATGCATTATTAAGTATTTATGTTTTATATTTTGTTTTTACTTAATAGTGTTATATTTTTATACTTTCTAGAGATTAATAGAACTATATATAACAGCAAGAAATAATTTTCATTACTAGAAATAGAAAAGTACATGGATTTTGAAAGAAATACATGAAAATAACATGAATTTAAACCAAAAACACGCAATACAAAGGAATACAAAGCTAGATATCACAAGTAAATAAACTAGATAGGCTTAGAAAGATGTAAACGATGATGGTGAATTTCTACCAAACTTGTGAATGATGTTTCCAAAATATTTGTCCACTTTATTGGAAAGAAAAGTGAACTTTTTACAAAATGAATTCTTAAGCCTCTTTTAGTTTTTAAGAAGCTTCTCTTGGTTCCATAGCATCTCTTTGTTGGAGGGGTGAGATGGCTTGTCGAAACTTTCTGAAGAAGTATCCACTTCTTCCTCCTCCTCTTCTTCCTCTTCTACATCCATTTCATCACCTTCTTCCCCTTCTTCTTGTTGAATTTCTTGTTTTTCTTCATATGCTAATCTTTGTTGTCTTTTGGGAAGCGTCTCGTATGGTTCAAAAAATGGTGGATGTGTATAAGAGAGATGTTGTCCTTATCAAAAACTTTTTGAGGAAGAGTTTGTTCTTTTTTTAAAACAACACCTAAATATATGAAAATTCTAGTTTGATACACACCATGTATATTTTCGTGTCTAGAAATGTACTTTTGAACAAAGTCATATAAAATGTCTTATGCCTAATTGATGTTGTAGTTTCCGTAAATATTGAATAGAGCTTTAAAAACTTTTTGAGTAGGGGTATTGTAACTACCCGTCCTTGGAGTGATACTTTATTGTAAAATGAGATTCATAATTCTCGATTTTGGTCAAATATTCTTGTCTTTAAAATCAAATTCTTCGCCACTTTCGAAAATGTAATGAAAAAATTAATAATTTTGTTCATCAACTTGAAAAGTTGAGAGGTCAATAATATTAAATTTGAAATCAAGTATATGAGTTAAAAGTTCATAATTTAAAACAATTTTAGTGTCATTTACACTACTCCAAAATTGTCCCTCTTCTCCTTGAAATTTTTTTCCATTTAAATCTGCACAAAACATTTTGACCAAATCTGGATAACAAAAAGTCTAAATTTGAGAAGAGTCGATTAAATCATAATTTTCATTTTCAAAACAAAGATCTTGTACACCATAAGAGGGAAAATCTTCGAATTAAGCAAATCTTCTGGGAAAAACTTTTATGGAAGTAGCATACTCCATATAAGTTTCAATCACTTTATTTTCATTGAAGAGAAAGCCTTTGGTTCTCTTAGAGAGCCTTATGGTTTTAGGAATTTGACTTGAAGATGCCGTGTATGAGATTTTGATAATGAAGAGAAGTTTTGAATTTTGAAAAAAAGTGAGTGATTGAATATATAGAGGTAGGGTGAATTAATAGAGAGAATTGACATTTTAGTTTTGATAGAATTCTCTTTCAGTTTTCGAAATGAATGTCAAAAACGAAAAATTCAAATTTTAAATTTGAGAGGAAATATCAAAATTCTGGCATGTATATTGACATGCCATCTAGGTATATATCAATATGTTCTTGTAAATTTTGAAAACTTATTTCTCTTTAAAAATGTTTTGAAAACCTTATATTTTGTAAAATAGTTCGGTACTTCGTAAAACACTTTAAAAATAGTTTACAAATATTTTGATCTTTGAAAAAACTTATAAAATATTTTTAAATGAAATTTTATTTTGTTTTAAAAATATAAAAGATAAAAAAACAGGAGATAGAGATAAAAATTGCCATCAGGGACTTTAACAATATGCTATGACTCTATACACTATATTATAGCCTTTAGATCTTCATATCTTGGTTTTTATACCCATGAGTCTTCATGTCTGTTTTTTGATTCTATATTGTACAATCTCTGATCCAACACTTGTGTAATGTCCAGTACTATATACCATATAACTTGGGAAAATATTAGTATCTATATTGTATATTGTTGTTATCAAGGTTGTTTTCATAAAAATCAATAACTGAGGTATTAACAAAAATTAGCTATTGAAACAAGCAACTAAACTTTAGTGTGAGATCATGTATTCAATATAATTGATTACAATAATGACTTTTTCGTGTCAAATTTAATAATAGACTAAAGTGTAACAACCCGTCCTTCGTAATACCCAAAAATCGACGTCTTACATCATCAAATGACTTTCGAATACCACAAAAGACATATCGTCAGTTAAAATTAGAAAAAACACTAAACCAAGACCTCAATAAGATCTCGCAATGGAATGACAACATGTAATATACCGAATATACATGAACATAATAAAACAACAATATATAAGAGACAACGCTTGCAAAAGCAACTGACAAATAAATATCAGTACAGAAAATCTGAATACATCAACTCCGAAAGCATGTAATTCTAAATAAATATCTGATGCAACCGTCTCATATATAAATAACAGGTCTGTCACCTACAATTAAAATAACAAGTATATATATCTCAAAATATCGATGCGACGCCTTCAAAATGATCCAGCTGTCCACTTTGCAAGTTTATCTCCAAAAGCACCTAACCCGCAAACTACTCAATCGAGTACCTGAGAGTTGTCAAAACATAAGCAGAGATAGAAAAAATGAGGATCAGACATAAAGTCTCATGTGAGGAAAACATCCCAAAATACTGTATATTAAAACTATATACAAATAGACGGAATAAAAAAATCACGGCCGGCCCTCTCCATAAACATGGCCCACGGATAATCTAGAATGCTTATAAACAAATATAATAAACTAATCTCAAAAGTAGGGGATCATACCATGATCTTCTCTTCTCCTATAACTACAAGTTAGCAAAATACCTTCCAATGCACTACAATAGGCCCAAAACTACTAATAATATAGTACAAATATACCGTGACCAAGCCGTGATCCCAAAACAATGACCATAACTGCTAAGATTGATAAGATACTCCCTAACGCGTATGGTCACTACTGCTAAGACTGAATAAGTATGCCATAATGCGTATGTTCACTACCGCTAAGACCAAATATGTATGCCACGATGCGTATGATCACTACTGCTAAGACCAAATAGGTACCCCTTAATGCATATGGTCACTACTGTGAAGACTGAGTAGGGATGCCATAGTGCGTATGGTCACCACTACTAAAACCGAATAGGGAGGCCACAATGCATATGCTCACTACTGCTAAGACCAAGTGTTCGTAAAATTACGAACGTAGGACCCAAAAACATCCAAGTGATCACAATAAGATAAAGCTATTCATAATCTCTCTAAGACCATGTCGAGTGTGTCATGGCCATCAACAACACCCAGGTACACCAAATCAAGGTCGATACCTTTGTACTAAGTCCATACCTTAGGTAAGTCACATAACTCTATACCTTTGGTGTGTCATAACAAGTCAATACCAAACAAATTGTATATTACTCTAAGGTTGAAATCTTAGAGTGCGGATTCATTTTGTATATAACATATGAAATCGCCACGCATGGATCTAGTCGCCATGGCCTAAAAACCATCAGAAACTAAAACAAAACCCTATACTAACCCATATCACATCACAAAGGAACGCATGACCTTAATGTCATAATTGTAATGACCCAGAATTTATGTTAATTAAAATTTAAATATTTAATTAATTTTAAATATTAATAAGTGAAATTTATAAGTCGAATAATTTAATTTTCGAATATTGGATTTAATTGGATAATTAAAACGATTATTTAATATTTGAAATTACAGAAATAATTGAAAATCGAGGTTAATATGATTAAAAATGATTTGTAAAATTTTATTTGATCATGTTGGAGTTATAGTGATGTTATAGAACTTTTAAAATTGAATTTAGAGTTTATTTGTGAAAACTGAACATTTTAATATTTAATCGACTAGTGAAATTAGTCAATTTTCGAACAGTCTCAGAATTGGACGAAACAAGTTCCATTGGATCCGTAATAGTTTGTTATTATCGGTTTTCAATTTTCGTAGCAATCGTAGTTTTCGTTTGATCGTGGCAGCTCGAAACGCACCGAAATTGTTTTAATATTAATTTGGCGAGTTAAAATAGTCATTTTTCAAACTGTCTTGGATTTCGACGAAACTAGTTTCATCGGATCCGTAATGTGATATTATTGTATGGTTTCAAATTTCTTGTCAATCGGATTTATCGTTTGTCCTGGGCAAGCCAAACCGCATAGAAAATCGTTTAACCGATTTAATTTAAAATCGATCATTTATTGCCATAACTCACACATATCGAATTAGCTTCCGAAACCTATTCCATTGTGTCCGGAACGTGGGGTAAACCCTAGAAACGCTAGTCACCGCACATAAATCGGAGTTCGGAAATTCCGGGATGAATAGTGTTCGTTAAATTTTCTATATAAGCCCCTTTTATATTCATTTTTTTGCAAAAAAAAGCAAGCTAGGGTTTCAAAATGCCCAGCCGCCGTCTACAGTTTTTATGGCTGAAATCATCTTGTCTTCCTCCATTAATCTCTCTCAATCCATGCAATATTTCACGAAGCTTCTAACTACAAAGTTGTAGAGCTTCACAAGCTCTACAAATCCATACGGTGATGATGGTCATCGGAGCAACGGGGTGATGGTTTTTTTGTCGAGAAGGTCGGCCGATCGGTCACTTTTTCTCAATGATGGTGCAGCCGAGCTCTGAGAGGTTGCAGGCGTGGGTGGCTCTGGTGATGGCGCTTCGAATGGTGGCGAAATGATGGAGTTTTGGTCAACGTGGAGGGAGCGGTTATTAACCCTAGTTTGCACGGCTTGGGTTTCTTCCTTGCGTGAGTAACCTGGACGCGTGCGTGAGATGGAGGGGAAGAAACAAAGGCACGGTCACGATTTGGTAAATGGATTTGCACAGCCCTGATTGCTTAGGGTTTAAAATATAAAAGAAAATGTTGATTTATTATATTAAAAAGTGTATAATCTTTAAAATGTTATAACTCTTTCATACGAGGTCGAAAACGCACGAAACTTTTTGCGTTGGAATCATTTTGTCGAGCACTACGCTATGGAATTGGATTGGAGTTGTTTGGAGCTAGCGTTTTATTTCGGGTAAAATTAAACGCACGTTTAATTTAATCGAAATAAAACGCTAAAACAGAATTAAAATCAAGGTGAGAACTTCTCACTCAATCGAATCGGTTTCGATTTAAATTTTAAATAGTTAGATTTAAAATTGTTGATTGTATGTTTGAATGATGATTGTTGTCTATTGATTGTTAAAATAGATATTATACGCCGTTAGTAAGCGGATGTTATTTATTAAAAACATATACCGCGAATATTTCACAGTATAGTGAAATTGGTATTATTTATGTACTTGGAGTTGATTTTCCCGCATTATATAGCGGATGAGACCCTATTGTGCCGTCTATTAAGCGGATAATATATTTATAGATCCCATATACTGTGATAATTCCGTAGTGGAACGGAATTGGTATTGTGCTAACATATTTGGATGCAGGGAAACAGGTTGGAGGGATCCAACTGGATTCCTCAACTGTATTGATTTATTTACAGATATTGTGATATTTGTTGATTATCATATCGATATATGATATTTGGATGTCGTGATTGACTATTTGGTGCTGTTGCATCATCGGATCCATTTTTGAAGTTTTAAAATAACGATTTTGATTCTAAAAGAATTTTAAAGTGATTTTTGAAAGTATACGTTTTATTTAATTTTGAATTGTTAAAATAAATAAACATTATAATTTTATGGTTATAAAAGTTATATTTTTGGGAAAATAATACTTAAGTGTAATGTTGGAGTTATATACGTTTTAAATAACGTTTTGTAAATTAATAAAGAGATTGGTTTATTTAAATTGAGATTTTTGAATTATTATAAACGGTTTATATAAAAGATTTATAAAATTTATATTTTATAAGTTAAAGATATTGGAATTATAAAACGAGCTTTTATAAGTGTTAAAATAAACTTGTACTTAGTTTAATAAGTAAATAAGAATTTTAGATTTATAAACAAATGATGATATAAAAGAATGGATTTGTGAATAAATGGATTATAAGTAATTTACTTATAAGTTAGATTCGACATATAAACGAAATATAAATAGAATTGATTATTAAAGGAGATTTATAAATCGAAGCTTATAAATAGAAATGGAATTTAAAGACATTGTTTATAAATTCGAAATCAATGGAATTTGATAAATTGAATGTTGAAATTGGTTAAGGAAGTATATTCACGATTTTGGACAATGAATATATTATTAAATAAAATGGATTTATTTTAGGAAGTGATGTTTTAAATAGAATTAAAACGATTTAAAGACGTTCTAAAATATATTATGAATCGAAACCATAGATTTCAATATTTATTGTTGAAATAGACGTTTCGAGAAATAGAAGGAAATGATATACTATAACACTGTTGTTATAGTAAATGATTTCCGAAAGGAAATATTTTGTATAGTATTGGGATTTATATATCTATTTTAATTTCGAATCCCTATACTAGTGATTTTGGGACGTCGTAACGATGTTTTACGTAACATTCATTTTGGCCCAAATAAATGTGTTTAAGAGAATGATTTCCTTAAAGAATGAAATATATACTTAATTTCGATATTAAGTATATTGAATATTTTCTAAGTATTGAAAATAAATAGATTTGTGAATTACTTATTATTAAAATAAGTTTGGAAATGTTTTTCCAATGTGAAATGAAACGTTTTGAGAATTTATCTTTTTGAAGATAAATTGAAAATGAATAATTAAAATCGTATATTCATAAATATTTTGGAATGTAAATTCACTATGGAATTTATAAATAAAAAGGGGAATTTGTTTAAAAATAAACGTTGATTTATTTTTGAAGTGCGGGAATAAATTTACGGATTTGGAACGTAAATATAAAGTAAATCGGTAAGGATTTATTTAATTGGTTTAAATGAACCATGTTGAAATGAAAGTAACCCCGTATTGGGAAATGATTTGAAATTTGTTTTCAAAAGTGGTAAAGGTGAAAAGTGATTTGAAAATTTGTTTTCAAATGTTAAAGTGTGAAAAATATATATCTTGTAAAGATATTTTGGAAAGTAAATAATTTGGGAAATTATTTGGAATCTGGTGATGTTGAACACGCCTATTGATAGTTAAATAATCCGACTATCAATATTTACCTTTAAATAGGTATTTGTTGTGATTGCTTGAATTTGAATGCCACACTTATTTTTAAAATAAGCGCTCACTATTCGGGTTAGCCGGGAAAGGATCTTGGGGTCATATAACCCATTCCGAATATGTGATACGTCGTAATGGATTGCATTTGATGACCGGCGTTGAAGATCGGATATTTTTGAAAATGGAAGGATTACCGTTGAGTTACTCTACATCGGCTAATCTCCGATATAGAGGTTTTATCACCCTTAGTGACGGGAAGTCCGGACGTGATTAGAAATTATCCGGAATGCAAGGACTTCTTTGTATGTGCCTTCGGTTCTGTTCGAGCCCGAAACAGACTTGTATGGATTGTATGTCTGATATTACAAGTTGAGATATAAAGCTGATTTCTTTCAAATATATTTTTGTTGGTGGCGGAGAATTTATTCTCTTAGCTTGACACCCTTCTCTGAGACGTACGAGCTCAGAGGTTATGTAGTTGAAGGTTATTAGTAATATACTCCCAATTTGGTAGTGTGGCATGCTGAGTGTTGCTGTGAAATGATCATTGTTTGATCATTTGTGATATGATCATTTGTTTGATCATTTATCTTGGTGATCATTACTTTGATCATTTGTTGACCCAAAGCACAACTTTTGTATAAAGCGTGGCTTTGTGGACGAGACTTCGTCGGACCTCACACCCTGGAAATGGTCAAAACAGGAAGGATGCAGCAAGGTTATTAGGGGGTAGCGCCCCTTTAGTGTATGTCATTCCTTCTGGACAGAGGTGGTATCATGGTATGGAGCCCAGATACTTAACCTATGTTGTTACTGTAAATTTATTGCTTTGTGGTTGTTGGAAATCGAGGATCCTCGGATAGATCGGTTACGATCGGGGGATGACATATTCGTGTCAGTAGTTACCCAGTTAGGGGTAACCCGGCCTTGTGTTGGCAGAGATACGGTTTGGTTCTCGGGTCGTCTTTCCAGAGGCGTACCCATGTGGCAATGGGAAGTTCCTTGGTCTGACCATTTGTTGGAAATCGAAAGAAACAATAGATCTTGTACGGTTTTAGTTGTATAACCTGCTATGGAATGTGGCGGTAACCTGCTATTGAACATAGTAGCTATAGTAGGCATAAGTGCGGAATGCCTATGCTGGCTAAGATTTATATTATACTTTCGAAATGATTTTTCTACACTACGCACTAGTAATAATATCAAATGTTTCTTTTTAATGCGTATCAAGCATCTTTGACTATCATAAGGAGAAATCTCCTCCGATTCTGCGTTTGCATTGTGTGCGCGTGCGGGAGGCCTTATGGTAGTCTCATCTTTAAAAGCATTGCGAATTGACTTTAAAATTATCCTCTACTTTGTTTTTTTTAAATAAACTGTTCTAGTTCTCACACCAGTCACATGACTGACTCGGAGTTTATTGTTTTCCTTCCTAAACTCCGGGTGCCCACCAATTTCCACACGGGCAGTTTAGAGTCAGGTTATCAGGATATTCTGGAATTCAGGAGTTGTTGGAGGCAAGATGGATGGCATGGCGTATTACTAGCATATAGTATTTCCTTTCCGCTGTTTGTTGTTGTTGTTGTACACTCTGATGATGTAATGTAATGTAATATGATGTAATGTAATAACTAATATAGTTCTTTATTTAAAGATTATTCATTTATCTATTATATGTTGTTCCGCTGCGATTGTGAGATTCTGATATTGTTCTGTTGTTTCTTTCTGTTCTGTTCTATTTTTCTTCTTCTTCTACCTTTTTCTTCTTCCTTAACCCTAACGGTACGGTTTTTCGGCATTCGATTGCTCGGCAGTTGATACAGTGGACGTATTGATGTCGGTTTTCGAGCGTCGAAAAGTTCGGTCGTTACAATAATACTCTCAGATATACCCTTCCGGTCTACCTCAAAATATATGGTTTTAGAATACGTGCCGAAGTGGGTCCCATATGAGCCCTAATTTCAAAGTACTCTGAAACCTACCAAACTTTCAAGGTTGCAGTTCTTAAAAAAATGGTGAAAAATGGTCCAAACCTCACCTTAATCCGACTTCGTATGCGGTTATCGCGTTTTGAAGTTGCACAAGATATAGCAGGTCAGGCGACTGAAGGGTCATTTAGTTGACTGAATCAGGACCGAGATGGACTTTTTTTCCTCATGACCAGTTGACAAAATGGACCATGTTAGTCGACTAAATCGACAAGTTTCAGACCATAAGCTTGGACAGCGAGTAAATTCCAAGAACGATCGCCAATTCACATATCGTTTGCTCCAATGCTTCGCCCCATGAGTCTCCATGCTACTAGAGCCTGCCTACATCCCATCGGACATCTACCAAGGTTCATTTCTTGACATTTTGGAAGTGGCTTCTTAAGTATACGAAAAACGATTTTAATACAAAAATCCACTCTTTACAGGAGTAGAGTTCTATAACAATTATAGTGACCGGGATTCCTCTAACATGCCAAAACGACATACCTGACCTCCTCGCCTTGTGCGTAGTCTATACATATGTCAATACACTCATTCATGCATGCTTATGCACACACGTTCATGAAAAACACAACAAAACATAAAATATCATTTCAAACTTCACCGGGATGATTGCTAGACCTGGTATACTTAACGTATACGATAGTCGTTATGGCTAAGTGAAACGCCCGCAACGGCCTTGTAATCAATTATAGTTCTCTATAATCAAACAATTACACAACAATTCTAACTGCAATGCTATCTTTTCTTTTAATTATCACTTAGCTCCAAATGCACATATGCGTATATCCACTCGTGCACGTATACACACATGTACATTCAAGTGATTCGACCGTTACTAGATCAATTATTACTTTTACTTACTAATATTTTCAATAAGAGTAAATTATATCTTTATACTATTTTATAAAATCTCAAACCATTTTATAAAATACAATACTAGCTTTTAATTCGATTTAGCTCTTCAAAAACACTTAGTTCGCTTTACTGAAAATCAAGAATTTATCATTTTACTATTTTATAAAATGTTATATCCATTTTATAATATAAAACCTTCAAACCATTTTACAAACACTAATTATGGTTCATTAGTTCTCTAATCTTTTTAATAAGGGGTGTAGAGCTCCTAAACCCCTTTAATTAGTTTACTAACCTTTTATTAACCAATTCAAAACTATTAATTAGTTATTACTAATGACGTGCACATTATTACTCTATATAATTAATCCCAAATAAAACAATAATATCACAAATAATCACCCAATAATCCCAAATAAAAAATAGGGCTTATTAACCATTTTCAAAACATAGCACTAGGGTATTAAACAATTAATTAACTAAGGTTAACATGTTTATAACACGAGTGCAGGTCTAAACCCTAGCATAGAAATCCGTAAATCATTTCATAATACTTCATAATTATAAATGAATGAATTAATGAAGTAAAATTCACAAATTTAATAGAAGAACCATCTCACTCATCTCTTCTTCTCCAAACCAAGCTCCAAATCAAGCTCCAAATCACCAAAAACGCAAAATTGCTCTCTTTAATTTTTAAAATCCAAACCAATACTCCGATTCACACCAATTCCTTCATGGGTTTTTTAGAGAATTAGTAGATAAGATTTACGATGATTTTTATTTGATTTTAGGAAATTTGTTTAGTGGGTTTATGGCTTGTTTAGAAGGCAATTAAGGGGTGATTGGAGAAGACATTAGTGAGAAGGAGGAAGAACTATCGTGAATGAAGAGTGAATAAAAGGAAATAAGAGGAATTATTCATTTGTAGGCAAGTAAATGGGCTTAGACCAAATCCTCTCCATTCGGCACTATTCATCCCCGAAAATTATCACCGCCAAACATAGAGAAGTTTATACTCATTTTACTCATTGAAAAAGCAAACTCAACCATGAGTGTATCGAGTCTTAATTTGCTCGTTTGTAAAAATTGAGTATAAAAGGAATTCCATCGCTTAACGATTAAATATTTAAATTAATCATTTAAATATTCAATTGTTAAAATTATAGGCGTCATATTAAGGCTACAAGATATATTTAAGAATTCTCATTGAAATGTCAGTTTGATCAATTTACATAAAGTGTAATTCATTTGATATCCATAAAAGTTAAGGATAACCAAATGCACTTTTGTAAAGAGTTCATTATGATATTGCAGTAAGGATTTCCTTTCTATACTTTGACCATTTAGAAAGGAAAGTGATTGTGCAAGAGTGGATGTAACCTAAGACATAGTTGGGATAAAAAGAGTGAATGGTCACTTTTGCTTAATGGAAAGACAATGAAAACGAAAATTTTAAAATAATAATTAATACTTCACATTGAAATGAAAAATATAATTTCTATTCCAAAGAGTATTTTCAGATAAAAAAAATTATATGAGATTTGTTTCACTGTGTTTAAGATGTTTTATCTGAAAGTCCTTAGCTGTGAACCAGTTATAGTAAATGAAATAAATAGCCTATATTAAGTGGTTAAATGGAGCTTCACGTTTCATATGTTATTATAATAATGGTGGAAATAGTGGGGGTATTTCATATAACACTTATTAGTCGCATCAAGTTGCAAAAGGTGTTTTCGTAAAATGCCGAATATTAACTATGAAATGATAATTGTGTTTCAGTACCGACTAAAAAATGACATAGTTTTTATTTCAGTATGAATATTATGAATATTCGTATTAAATTAAAACTATGATGTGGTATATGTTATCATAACAAATATGATGCATTGGAAAATACCAAGTATATGAAATTATTTGTAATTATTTTTAAATTAGACTACGCTGCAGTTTTTAGATTTGATTATATGATCATGTACCATGTGATACTAGTTAATTATATCTCAAACAATTAAGGACAAATCACATATTTAGTGGGAGCGTGATAAGAGTGGATGAACTCTTTGGATTGATACATATTGATATATGCAATCGTAAGTCTATTAATACCAAAATGGTTCCATGTACTTCATTATATTCACTAGTGAGTCATCACTGACATAGACATCTGTATTTGATACACATGTTATATGTCTATGATAAGCTTATAGAGTATAAAATGGAAGTGGATAAGACAATGTGCAATAGAAAATAAAATTGATCCAATTTGATCGAATATGTGAGTATAATGAAACGAGTTTTCGACATACCTAAAAATGAATATAGATTCAACCTCAAAAGTCACTCCTCCTTATGATACATAAAGTGTATCGATAAGGAGTAATCGAACTTTGTTGAACAACGTATGATTAACGGTGAGTAAAGTTAAGTTAACTTCTTTCTATAAGACTACATACTTAAGAGTAGTACATGAGGTTAAATTAACTCCATCTAAAGAATAGTTTGCATAATCATACAGGATAAGAGTTTATAAGAAATCCAACATAGCCTTAGTCAAGGAGTTGATAGGTTTTGACGATGTGAAATACTACACATGATAATTACATGCAAGGCATCTTATATAAATCGCCCTAAAATAATTTTAGGAATGACTGTCATTGAATGACCTATTTATGTTTTAAACATTTGTTTTGTAAAACCAAATCAGTATTATATATAAGCCAATTCATAAAATGTTTATGAATACATATTTCATTGCACTGAAAAACAATTGTTGTTTCAAGAGTTATCAACTTCATAGTGAAGGAATTTCTCTTAGAAATTATTGATTATAAAATGGATTTGGATATGATACAAGGATAAAACTGCTCACAAGGGATGAAATGATATTAGCCAAACCAAATGAACACAACACAATACAATGTCTAATAAGTATTATTGCACATTAAAAAGAAACTACGAGTTTTTTTATCAATGCCGAGAATAGATAATCCTTAGTTGTCAATTAAACACATTAAGAGTACTAACTCTGCGATATGGTATGATGCGCAAATTCGAAGTGGATTCAAAATGCATTATCAAAATACGATTTTTTTGTATTTGCACGCAAAGGAATATGATCCATTAACTGCAAATGTGTCTTTAAGAGAAAGACTAATGCGGTTCGAATATAATGAGCAACATTGAAAAGAACAACATCGTAAATTTCAGTTGTTAAAATTAGCGTAATAGATTAGTCATTCAATTTGATCAAGTTAATTCAGATTTACTCAAAAAATTATCACTAGGCGTGACTATGTATTTTGGTATATATTTATTTAAACAGAAAATTCTAAATTATGATTTAGAGTAGATTATTTACATATAACAACCAAAGTGTCTCGAAGTCAGTGAGAGTGATATTGAGTTTATGGGTCTTAGGATATGATCCAAGAATGATACGAAGGTATCATTCTATAAGCATCAGAATTGAGTACTTTGATAGAAATATCAAATAGTTTGATTTTCAATCAAAATAAAAAGGATATGTTCCATAAGAAAGAACAACTAAAAGGTACATAGATATTTCTAAGCTATAAGTGAACAACACATTGCTGATTGTTAATGATGTACTTATATTAAAATCAATAATAGTTTGGTTTTTTAATACTCAATATTGGATTTGTAAATCATATCTTTTATAATAAGTAGAAATGATGTAGGGAATGACACAAATGATATGCAAAGACACCTTATTAAAATGTGTAACATGGAGCACGTATAATGGATTCCTTATGTACTGACAATAGGAATTATCATACATGTTGTATTGTCTACCATATTGTATTTAGTTACTGTATTGATACATAAAGAAAATATCAAACCCAAATTGAGATCATCAAATGGTAGTTTAGAGTGATTTCAAATATTTAAGAAATACTAGAGAATTATTTCCTGAAATGAAAGAGTGTTCGGACTCGAACTTTATAAGTGCTATCGAGCATAGTATGACAAATTTTTTGAGAGAAATGTGTGATCCCCTAAAGTAAATGAAAGAACACATGTGTATGTGCGTATAACACTGAAACAAAGTGCTGCCAACATGCCTAGCAGGAGAGAATCAAAATCAAAAAACAATGTATAGGACTCAGGTACAACTAGAATGAGCTCCAGCAAGGCCACCGCCTATCACACCTCATTATCGAGCTCCGACAAGGCCACAGCCCGTAATGAGGTGTTAGAAGTACCCAAAAACAATGAAGGAACTCAGTGTGGAAGAAATCTGCAGGTAGCTCCAGCTGAGAGAGAAAACACCTTGATGTAAATATGGAAAATCCAGAACGAATGCCTTGCTGCAAAAGGGAATGATCCAGAATAAAGTACGCTACTCTGTCTATATGGAAGTACTAGAAAGTATGCCTCATTGCAAATGCGTATAATCCTGAATGAAGAGCGCCACCCTATAGACGTTGAAGAACTCCTCACAGCGAAAGCGGAAGGTCTAGAATGAACATCTCGTTGAAATCCTATCTGCTGCAATCCTGAGAACCTGCAAATAGTGATCTTGTACCATTTCTGGCCAAATCTGAATCTATAAATGGAACTGAAAAAAATTATAAGAGTAATACATATGTATGTTTATAACTGAAATTTATATACATATACATATACATGTATTAATGAAGTAAAAGTAGCAATACTACATCTAAGTCATAAATCGGAAAATCAACAAAATAAGTAGCAGACATAAAAGGAATCCAAACTCATAATGCATCATCTTAACCAACACTAAAGATATACAAAAGATTAAACAAATAAAATATAAAAAAGTTAAATTCCTATAAATTAGAACAACTAAAGAGATTTCTTATGTTCCTTTAATCAAAAGGACATTATACTAATCAGTAAAAAAACATCATTCAAATTAGTAAAAATATTAATGCTATAATTATTAATGTTAAAAATATTATTATTATGTGTATAAATCTTGATACTATTATTAACCTTATTAAGATATTCTTTGAGATGACTATTTTTAGCTAATCTGTTTTTAGGATTTGAAACCAATTACCACAAAATAATGATATTATAAAAACCAATTTATTAAAATGACTATTAATATTAAAAAGTCACTGGTTTCTCTCAAAACAAATATACCAACAAATTATAATGAATAAAATATCAAGTAAAATTTTGTTTTCCTTTTTAAACTTAAATTTTGAGTTATTCTAATAATACTCACAATCGGTAACTTTAGTTGTATGACTAAATTTAAAGATTTTGAGAGTATTATTCGGAATGTATTAAGTATCCATACAATCATAATATACATGTTTGATATCTTCAAGATATAGATTACAAAAAGAACATTTATTGTCAATTTGCATATTTTTTATTTTTAAAACTCTATAGTATTTAGTTTCCATGCATAATTAACCACATATGAATTAGATTTAGGAGGAGCATTTTTTTCCAAATAAATTTAAAAGAGTTATTAGAAACACCTGAGAAATTAAGAAATTTATAAAAAGAATTAGAAGTAAATTTCTTACTCTTGTCCGATTCCCATCTAATATTATCATTTTCATTATCAATATTATGTAGACTCAATCAATCAAAAAGCAAAGAAAGCTACCTAAGAGTTGCACCTTCTAAAACTCTATTAAAACTAAAATTCCAAGGGGGGTCATTTTCTGGAGAAAATACATATAAAATCAAAGCATTCTTAAAGTTACAAATTTCATAAAGCTCTTTAAATTCTATCCTAAGAGGGATAAAAAAATCCAACAGTCATGCCAAAAAGAAGTATTATTTCCTGAATGAACTATAGTATAAGTACCAAGGTTAAAAATCTCATGACATTTTAAAATTGATATCCAAAAATTAGACAATTTATTTGTACTTGTAGGTGTAATTTGATGTAAATTATAATTGCCATTAAAGTAATGTTTAGTAATAATTTCTTTCCAAATAGGATTATTATTTATATCCTTTTATTTCCATAACCACTTCCCTAGTAAAGATAAAATCATGTCACATAAATTAATAACTCCTAAACCACCTTCCTTTTTTGATTTACAAACTGTTTCCCAATTGAATAAACATTTAAGACTACTATTGGAATCATCACCACTCTATAGGAAGTTCTTCCTTATTTTATTAATTTTATCAATCACCCAATCAGGAAAAAGATGCATAGACATCCAATAGATCGGAAGAGCCGATAAAATAGATTTGATAAGAATTAATATACACATTCTCAATAAAAACCTCCCATTCCAATTAGTAATTCTATTTTTAATCTTATCTATTATAATTAACCACTCATCATGTTTAAGTTTAGTTGGTCTAATCAGAAAACCAAGATAATCAAAAGGGAAAGTCGTAATTTTACAATTAAGCATATTAGCAACTAATCCTTCAACCTTATCAACATCATTTAATAATAAAATGGAACTTTTCTCAAAATTGATTTTAAGCCCTAAAAGAAGTCCAAAGATGTATAATATAAATTTAAGAGTAATGACATGATTAGGCAAATTAGCGGTAAATAGTAAGGTATCATTGGCAAATTGAAGAATGGAGATACCATTGCGAGAGATTTCACTACCTACACTCTCCAAGGATCCATTACCGACCGCTTTTTTATTTATCATAGCAAAAATATCTACGGCTAGGTTAAATAAAAGAGGCGATAAAGGATTACATGCCTTAATCCTCGTTTAGATTGAATTTTACTCCCTAAAATACTGTAAACCATAAAACTAGAATTACTCGTTTTAAGCAAAGTCATGATCTAGCCTATCCACTTGTGACTAAAACCTTTAGCATGTAACATATCAATTAGAAAATCCCAATCCACCGAATCAAAATCTTTCGTAAAGTCCAGTTTTAGAATCGCACAAGTGATATTATTCTTACAATGGTGATTAATGTATTCTTAAACAGCAGCTACACCATCAGTAATATATCTACCCTTAATGAAAGTAGTTTGTGAACAACCAACTAGATCATTCATTCTTTTACTAAGTCTATAGACTAAACTTTTGAAATAATTTTGACAGAATGGTTAACTAAAGAAATAGGTCTAAAATCTTTTAAATTATTAGCTCCGATTTTTTTGTGTAATAGAATTACATTTTCAAAATTAAATCTTCCTAATTGTAATTTTCCATTGTAAAAATGGTTAAACATGCTAACTAAATCGAATTTTAAAACATCCCAAAATATTTTTTAAAAGAAAATAGGGAACCTATCAGGACCCGAGGCTTTATCACTAGGAATATCATTAATAGCATTTAAAATTTCCTCTTCAGAAAAGGATTATCAACTCAGAAAGGTCAATTCTAGATTCAATAGGATAAAGATCATTCCACCTAGCGCTAATTCTATACTTATTTTTATTACCGAAAATATCTCTATAATAATCAGTAAAAGCTTTATTAAGATCTCTTTGATCGACCAATTCTACACTATTCACAGAAATAGAATTAATTGTGTTATTACATTTTCTACCATTAGCCATATTATGAAAAATTTCGTATTATTATCAACTTCGTTAATCCATTGAATTCTGGATCTCTGTTTCTACATAATCTCTTCTTTTCTAAAATTGAATTAAGCTCTTCTTTTAAAGTAGCTAGAACGTTTCGCTCACCTAAATTTAGTTTTCTAGTTTCTTCTATGTTATTTATTTTAAGCATTTCAGAAGAAAAAAAATTCTTTTTTAATTTTAATATTCGGAAAGAATTTTTTCTTTTTTAATTTTAATACTACCAAAAACATTCTTATTCCAATTTTTAAGAAAGTTCCTAAGACCCCTAAGTTTTAAAACAATATTTTTTGTAGAATTATCCGTATTTCTGATATTATAAAAGTTCATAGAAATCCACTTATTTTTAATTAAATCTGAAAAATTGGATTCTAATAACCGCATTTTTTCGAATTTAAATGTTCTATTGACAATCTTATGATGATTTCATATAAGAGTTATGGGGCAATGATCAGAATCAGTGTAAGGCAAACACAAAACTCTACAAATAGGAAATTTATCCTCTATTTCATCACTGATAAAAAATCTATCTTGAAGGGCCACAGAAGGGGACTCTCTACTATTACTCCAAGTGGATTCTCTATTAAAAATAGGAATTTCAATCAAATTAGAATTATTAATAAATTGATCAAAAAGAAGCTTTAATTTGGAAATGTTCCAAATAAAAGATCATGGCTGATTCAATAAAAGGCCGAGTATATTGTCTTCGATAGTGCAACGATATAAACAATGTATAAATATAAATGCATAGATTTATAACCGAGCTAAGGGTGACTTCAAGTATTAAAAATATTATATTATTGATTTATAATAACAATTTAATGATAAGAGCTCACTAGAAGTCGAGAAACATACTCCAACTAGTTTCACATGATAAAGGTAGTTTATCAACATCGGAGAGAGTTGATTGGCTGAGTATATAATTAAAACAACATGGAAAATTCATTCGTGAAAGGTTTAACTCGATTAGTTCTTATCAAAATTGATCAAAGTGATAGGATATAGATCCATAATTCGACCTAAGTATAAGTAGGAGATTGATAGAGTTAGGGATGCTCTAGGGAAAATTTTGTATTTGTCACATATATGTAATTCGATATCCAATCTTGTTCGAAATAAGAGGTGTTTTTTCTATAATATACTTGATATATGTGTTATATTAATTAATTAATTTTATTAAAAATATATTTAATAGAAAATCTATAAATAGTATATCTTGTGATAATATTTACAAAGTGTTGTAACCATAAGTAATTCATCACATTGAAATAAACATACCATTTTGTATATTCCTAATCAAGATGTGTCGAGACTAGAAATTGATACATCCATTGAGATTAGAGTACATAACATTCTCCAAATGTTGGGAAATATATTGCTCACAAATGCTGAGGGAACTAAGGAGTTACATACTAATAATTATTGGATAACTATGGAACGACTCCCTCGATAATTTTCTGCTAGTTAATATAACAAAGGTCAAATAAAAAATATCAATATGACAAAATTACAAAATTCTCTTAATTTGAGAGAACCGTTGATTTTCATTGTGGAAGCTTCCGTTTGATTATTATTAAATTATGGCATAGTATCCATAGAATGACTATAATAGGGTCGAGTGGATGTAGTGAAACACTATTTAATAGAGGATTTGTCTCCTCGGTTATATGAGGTTAATATCATGGTCAATTAAAGTCAACTCAAAGTCAAAGTCTCTGGCCAGAGTCGTTCGGTTAAAAATAATTGTTATTATTGAACCAAGGACTTTGTATTTGGACTATAGAGTTGAATATCGATGATATTGGAATTTTGATCATTATCAAATTCCATAAGACCAAAGTGATATAGTTTTAACGAAAAGAATTGGTGTAAATAATCATCACTACCAGATAACGCTTAATAAAGTAAAACTGAATTTTACCAAAACCAAGTAAGCAATAAATTTGGCCATAATGTCACACCACCTACTAAGTGAAGTGTGAACATTAATATTCCAACAGTTTGATATTAATCACCGATCAAATTTACATGTAAGAGTCACACGATTGAAACATACATTGAATACTCCTATTTACAAACCAATTTAGTTAATTTGTAATTATTATAAATTGATTAAATTAATATTTATGAAATATTAATTAATTTTTTTATTTTATGTGGATTGAACAATATTAAATAGTGTGCATATAATAGTTATACAAATACTAATTGATATGCTATATCGATATGCGCTTAAATTGGATTTTAATACAATAAATATTGTTCGGGCTTTATTTGTAATGACCTACATTTTCAGCTCTCGAATCTCACCACAGGACGATAATATATGATATTAAAACATACAAAGGGTTATTTCAAGTTATAATGAAATTTTAGAGTTACTAATCTAAGTACTAACATCAATGTGGATAGTTATAACTGTCTATCCTTACAATTGCTGATGTATACATACTAGTAGTGTAGCGGAAATAAAATCCAACTATATGTGAATGGAAGCATCCATCTCATCTCCTGAAGCTTTAAAGAATATTAACAAAAACCTGCATTACGTAGAATACTTAAGATATCACCCAAGGAACTAAGGGAAAGATAAAACCACGAGTCAGACATAAGTTTAGTCTAAGAAACTCAATAAACATCTGTATAATGGTATCCTTTGAGACCAGTCGAATCACCAGAATGGTTTTTCAATTAAAAGAACCAAAAAGTTTTAATAATTAAATAAGGCGATATAGTAGATTGCGTCTAAGGTGTAGAATATAAATTAGAAAATAGTTATGTTGCTTACATCTCATAACACAACAATATTATAAATAAAACTAAAACTGCTAAGATATAGATCGAGGCCGACCTCTTGACAAGGGTTAGAAAGTACATTCTGAAACCACGTATATCTCTAGATAAAAATATACCACAAAGGTAGACATAGCTAGTCCACATTCATACATGTGATACCGAATACCATCAACTTCCATTCACCTTAATCGAAAGCATCTCTAGATATTTAGAGCTGATGCTCCCTTTGGGCTGCTAAACCCACTACATATGCTTCCTACTCTATTTTCAGTCATTACCGATGGTGAAGTCACATTCAACATCTCATCACACTAGTCTTCATCACTCAAACAGACCTCAAATCTCCAACATCTCAACACACGAGCCACCATCACTTAAACAGTTCATGAATCTTTGCATGGATTCTAACATAAGTCGTTCGATAAATGCTAACTCTTCCCTTCCTTGGAATCATCCTCAAGACAGATAATACCCATGTTAGCATCGTTTGAAATGTTAACGCTATCCTTTCCTTTGGACTTAACCTTAGGATAGATAGCCCAAGTCTATAACATTTCACTCCATAACCGCTTCTAAACATAGAACTCATATATTGGTTAAGAAGTGGTTAGGGTTTCGAGTAACCTCATATAAGTACACTCTCTTTCTTACCAAACTCTTCAAAACCAATTCGACGAATTATCAGTTAACTTAGCCCTGGTTCATTTAGAAATAAATAGATAGCACATAAGGCAGTGATAATCTCTTATCTGAACGGATTCCCATATCTCTTGTCCTAGAAGAGCAAAACGAGTATATACTCAGGGTATAGCATCACCGAAAGGATAACCCTACCATGAAAATCTTGTGTTTCTTCTTTATATTTCCTAAGTTAATTTTGGTCAAATTCAATAGAAATAAAACGATTGCATATGGAAATCGAGTCTCGTATACTTATCACCATTTTCGACCTTCTCAACTTACGCTATCCATCAGTCAAGAGTGAATCCAAGTAGGTTAGAGCACCGGTTGCATCAAAGCCCTACCTTGACACTTCATTCCAAACTCTCACAAATAAAACAAGTTTACTTTGTTGGCTTATAATGCTAAGTATAAGAGTAAATACTTTCCATAAACAAGTAAACATACAAACATGATTAAGTCAGACAAGCGAATTCTAATCCCCATATTATCAAATAATATTTTTTTTTGTAAATACTTGTTTATATATTTAAAATACCTTTACAAAAGATATATACGTGTACACTAATTCTTACTATTCATTTCTACTCTTTTCATTCTTCAATATATATTTATATACATATCTCAAAGGTATAAGACTATTCACAAATCACTCAATAAGATTTATAAAATATAATCAAAAGGGCTAAAAATAAGTTACTGTAAACCTAAAACACTTTATACATGTCATAATATTTAAAACGTTCTTTTAAAAATCTACTTACATTCAAAAATATAATCAAAAAGGGTTGAAAATAATTGTTGCTTAAATAGTTTTACTTTAAAGCCAAAAAAATTCACACTTATCATTATCTTTAAAAATATGTTTTTTTAAGATCTAAGTATATTTGTTTAACAAGATAATATACATTTAAATAACTTCTCAAAGCTGTTCATTATAACTAAATGTTATAACCAAACTTCCTTTATTCTTTTATAAAATACTTTACTTGCTTTTCCATATATAAATACTTTAAATTACTTATAAATAAGTTTTAAGTATCTATATAAGAACATGCAATAGTAACTAATCCAGAAATTACTAGGAAAACCATTTTAAATAAATGTAGCGAAATAAACCTTTTACTTTAAGAATTCGTAAATATTTATTAAAAATATATTTACTTTAAATCTATTATTAAATATATAGAAAGTTACTAAGAGGGGCCTTGTTTTTTACATAAAAATATCTCATAAAAATAATAAATTCAAATATGATTTGTAAGCACTTTAAATCACAAAACTTGCTTACAACAACATATAATAACTAGTGCTAGAAAAAAGGCTCAGAACAACTACAACAGGTCAAATGTGCAACTATCAAGCGTGATAACAGACCATGGACGAGAATAGATTTAATCATTAGAAAGTTTGGCCATTTTTCAACATGCTAACAATCGTTTTAAGGTCTATTCTTTTTTTTTAAGTATTGCACATACGGTGCTTAATATCCATGAAAATCAATCCTCTAAGGATGTCTTCCAAAATCATATTAAAAATTCTCAAAAACAAGGCATTTAAAAGTGCATCTATAGCGACCTTTTCACCTACTAACTTATGCAAAGTCTGTTACAAGTTCTACACTTTTACAAACCTTTTCTTTGCTATAACATACACTACTATATGTGTAGAGTACGACTAAAGTATATTTTTTCATGATATATTTACATATTACATTTTAAACAATTTAAACATAAGAGATTTCGAAGTGCATTTATAGCGACCTTTCTCGCTTCAAACATTTTCAAACACACTTCGACTTTACACATGTAACGACCCAAAATTTCACTACTTTGATTTGTAAATATCTAATTAATTTTAAATATTCAATGTATAGGTTTTATAACAAAAATAAAAAAAATTAAATAATAAATAATAATTGTGAAATAATTTTTAAATTTTTTTACAAAAATATATAGTTCGATGAAAAACAGAAAATATGATCGGAAACCGTTTTCTGAATTCTCAATTTAAAAAAATTTGTCACATCATAGGCAGACAGGATGTGACATATTGGCAAGCTAGGGGGACAATAGTACATTTAGTTGTCTTCTCATGTTTATTACATGTAAATTTTGAAATTTTTAAGGGGTACAAGGATGTGAGAATAAGGTGAGGTGTAGGCTAATGGGTGGAGGGCATGGGTTGAGGGTATTTATGTACTTTAGCATATTCATTTCAAATATAACCAATTTCCACCCTTTTCCTTTCCATTTTTCTCATTTTGTTATCTTCGTTTATAACTTCCTCCAAGCTTCTTTAAACACTCTAATGCCTTCTATAAGTTTTCAAATGATTTTAAAATCCAAAATTTTAAATTTGTTTTAAATTTTCAAATTTATTTTATACTCCACCATCATCTCAAAACTCCTCCATTTTCTCTGTACTTTACTTGGCCATAACTCCTTGCATTCCACTCCAAATGGAGATTCTATTTTTTCAAAGCATTTGTAATTCCAGTGACTACAACTTTCTATTGTATCACTTATTCTGATTTCGAGCTTAAGTGCTCCAATATCCATATTTTCAAGAGTGTTTTTGAACCATGATTTTAAGTCTAAAAATAACCCTTAATGTTTTGACCATAACTCCCTCAAAAATTATCCAAACTGAGAAATTCATTTTTTTAAATGACAATGGAAAGAACAATCTAAAACATTTCCTTTGACCACTTTGCCAAAATCAGAGACTAAAGGGTCGGAAAACATAGCAAGTTGGCATATTTTCAAGTTGGTTTTGTTGATTTCCAAGCTTTACAAGTCCTAAGTGCTTTTGCAGAAGTTCATTAAATTTTGGTGAGTAAATTCCTTAACCTTTTGGGAAAGAATTTACCTTTATATGTATGGTTGTTATATGTTTGTTTTTATGATGATATTGTTGGATTATCTTGTGGTTGTTATGGTAATATATGTGTGTATGTGATGTGAATCTTAGAATTTGAGATCAAAGTCTAAGTATTATATTTGGTTCGAAAGATGAGTGTTTGTTCTTAGTTCTATCTTATACCTCTTTTCTTTCACCCCTAATAATCAATCTTTTGTTCAATTTAAGTCGACATGTGCGGTTTATTGTCATCTTAGAGAATTGGGTCATTATAATACACAATCAAGCTAAACAGGTAAAAACAAAGTCAAGACCACATTATATGTTTTAAAGGGTAATAGAAGTGAATATATTGCATATAAAGTTGTCATTTTGTTTCCATAGAAAGGGGTTTAAAAGTTATAACTTGCACTAGTGATTTAGTCAAATTTATATTTATACACAACATATACAAACACATTATTAACTTTTTAGTGGTGAGTTTACTCACCTTAAACCCTTGCTAACATCAAGCACAAACCACTAGAACACAAGAGCACTTCCTACCATCACCAACCATGCTAAAGATTCCATCTTTACTATATTAATGCTCTCGGCCACCTCCCCTTTCCACTTTTGCTCACGGCCTCACTTGTCTCCCTTTTTATGCCTCCTTTCTTCAACATTTGGGTTTTTTTCTGGTCTTCTACGGTGTGCTAAGGTTTTTGCAAAAATTTGGTGGAGTTTGGAGTTGATTTACTATTTTTTACAAATTTAAAGTGAAGAGAAAGAGGATGAAAAGCATTCTTGTTTCTATACTTTAGAATTTGCAAACTAATTTATGAAAAAAATAAAGTGCTTAAGTAGAAGCTAACAAGAGGTTACTAACACCTTCCCAACCCTCTATGGAAGGTCATTAAGCACCCTCCCCCTCACATGCCAACTTTACACCCCACTCTCCTTAGGAAAATATCTTCCACAAATATCTAACCCCTATGACATCACCCATGACACCAAGCCTACCCCACTAATCACAATTAGTTAGCCGTAAAATTCAAAATATTTTTTTGTTGCTATTTAATACACATTAATATTCTAAGCAAGCTCAAAAGGTTCGAATAACTTTTATCGAGTAAAAATTTATCGATTAAACGATTTTCTGCCACGTTTTCGATATTTCTTTGAACTATTTATTTTTGTAAATAAATTTCGAAAACAAGTTTATTTTCATTAGTTATTAATTACAAGGGGTTAATCATGGTTATAAAATAATTTATAACATTTAACCAAGATTCAAATACTTAAATTATTCAAAATTTTAAATACAAAGTGTTCAAAATTCCGGATCATTACAGTGTTAAGGCCCAGTTGGACTTGGTATAGGTAGCAATAGGGCAACAATTAAGGGTGACCATACAATGATAGAGAGGGAGGAATTTTGAATTCAAAAGGAGAAAGAAATGATAAGAGAAATAAGGGGATCTTGATCCTCATTTCACTCCCTAGTTTCTCTCTTATATAGTCCATCTAAGCCTCACTCCCTAGTCTCTCTCTTACATGTCCATCTAAGCCTCATTTTGAAAACATTTTTGCACTCTATTATTACTGCACTATTAGGCCGACCAAACACCCTTCATAGCTCTAAAATTCTAACATCAAAACTTCAAATTGAAAGTCAATTCGATCGTCGGTGGTAAGGCAATTCGGGAGCTAACAACTTCAATATTAGAACTGGATTCAAGGAGTCAATTTCTTTATTTCTACATGAGGGCTTTGGTAAAAAGTACTTTTCTAGTCTACTATTATGTATGAATTTTATATGACTATTATTCCACATATTTCTTAGTTAGAAACATAACGAATTGGTATATCGATGGACTATCACATGTTGGTTGTTGTGTATACACACACACACACACACACACATATATAATTTTTATATGTTTGCTTGCTGTTATCCAGCATTTTGACAAGGCCATATTCGAACTGACTAGACAAGCTAGACTTGACTATCATCAAGGCCAGTAGCCTAGAGTGATGATTTTAGGGTCCATAAATCAAGCATGGATGATAATATGAAGCAAAAGCATGAAAGCTTACTACTCCCCGAAGATGGATCAGGTACGATCCAAATTCTACATTATGGATCGTATTGATTCGACAAGTCAATTTTACAGCGATGATCGGTCAATAACTCAAAATCTACACATGTTATCAACATGAAGCTTAGAGTACAAGCTTATTACAACATGTGGAACACCCCCTAGGGATCTCATTCCTATTGAAGGAAGTTGGAGAGATCGACATAACTCCCTTTGGAGGGATCGGCAGAAAACAGAATTCAAACAACACTACTTCATGGAAAATGCGATATCTCACAAACCATACATCGGAATTGCAAGAAACTTGGGAAGCAAGTAGATAACATCATGGCGCACCACTCAGAGGGATTTCAGCCCATTTGGACACATTAATAAGGATCGGCATCGATCATTAGTGTGAGCCCCAATGGGTCTAGAAATTTTTGGGTGGCCTTGTCTTGGTATCCCCAACCTTCTATCAAATTTTCATTATGATCCGTGCATGTCTTCCCCTATAAATACAACAGGCATGGCATCAGAAAATGGATCCTGCTTTCTCTGTCGAGGTTCTGTAATTTTTATGATTCACTTTTGATGGATCCCAACTGATCCAAATATTCTTGTAATCATAATCAAGTGAAAGATCGATAAAAATATAAAGTGAACGTAGGCCAAGGTTGCCGAACTACTATAAAAATCTGTGTATTCATTTATCATACTTCTCTGTTTTAATTTCATTCTTCATTTAATCTCCACTAGACTCCAGTAGGTGTTGATGCACATTTTTGGCGTCAATACTTGCATATGCTCTTGGACTAGAATCAAAAAACTTTTGAAAATTAAAATAATAATAATAAATGACTTTAAATACTAAATCTAATTTAAAAGGTTTAACATAACATAATGTATGTTTTAAAACTTTATAAAATTTATTTATGTTAAAAGTGTTTCGCCAATAAAAAATAAATTATTTTCGGGTATAAATATATATATAGTTATTTGACTTAAAATTGATTACGTAACTATATATATGTTATAAATAAATAAATAAAATTTATAAAATTTTATGCAATATATTTTAATTAATACGTGTTTGAAAATATTTTATTATTATTTGAATATTAATTTTCATGCGGTTTTATATTTTAGTGAATATTTAATAAATGAAAATCCAAAAAAAATTGCCTGACTGAGAGCCATAATACAAATATATGTTAATATATAATTGCTATCATTACTTATATTAATACACACACACACATATAATCAAATAATGATATGTTCACATATGTAATATAAATTTATTTTTAAAAAATTCTATTCATTTTTCATTTCGTATTATATATATATTCTCAAAATTATTTTATAAAATTATTTTTAAAATAATTCAATCAATTAATTAATCATACATATGTATATATAATAAATGTTTAAGTTAATTATTTTACAATTACTATTTCAAAATATATATTATCTATAGAACTATATTTTACATAATTTTATTTCCATAATAATTTGATGCATATTTATGCATACATTTAGACAATACATTTGTATACACAAGGGTCTAACATGTCTGTTGTGCCAACATCTATATAAGGAGCATGTTAAGCCATGTACACATTATCTTATTTCACGTGCGTATGCACACATATATGTATATGATACACATATATATATATAATATAAATTATATAAAATAAAATATTATTTATGAATAAAATAAAATATTGATTTTATTTAAAAAGTAAATTTAGAAAAGTTCTAAATAAATTTAGACTACATAGGCTCGGTAAAGATCCAAATAGGTAATTTTTTTGAAATTTACCCAATTACCACATTGTGTGCTGGCCCAGTTCCAACAGGCGATAATTGTGATGACAGGGTATGATGCTGACGACGAGACTACCATGTCGGATCCTGGCTGGGGCTTAGTAGGTGATCAAGAAGAGTAAGAACCTTACGACTCGACCCTCTTGGAGGATGTCGTGGTCCTTTATCGTGATCTTGTTATCGATTGGTCGTCTGATTATTCTAGTTCATTATAGATGCCTAAGGCAAAGAGGATGGGCGACTAGGAGCAGGAACTGGATACACGAACAAGCAAGGGCTTCTCCTCCCAGAACCCCTTCTCCCGTGGCTCTTCGTTACAAGTAACTCATAATGTGCCCCTTAACACACAAAACCTCGAGGGAGAATAGTCTAACAATAGTACAGGGTCTCCCTGCCCGCCGTTAACTAGGGGAGAAACTGATCTAACGAGCGAAGCTTAATTTTGCATTATTCCTTCTATTTTCCTTCCAGCTCTTGTTTATTTGTGTTTTGTAGTGGTCTGCTTAAACCGGGTGCCTCTCTTTTTGCCTCTTCCAAGGAAGGAACCTAATCGAGAAGTCCTGCCTTATAACCTGCACCAGCACCACATCTAAGCCCCAACAACCGGATCCCAATGCCCTAACGCCAAGGTTGTAAAAGTTGCTAAGCGAACTCTAGACGGTACACATGAATTAGGGATTAATCGTTTAGACAGTGATTAATCAGCACTAGGCGTTTTCGATACTGTTCATAAAAGTTTCTGTACTACTCATATAATTAATGGTTATAATTATGTTTTTCAGATGACGCATGCATGTTAAATTGAAGCTATATGTCATTTAACATACTTTCTTCCGCAATTGTAAATCATATGTATTTTATATTGTATAACCACTTGTAAATTGTATGCAATGTTTAATATTATTTAACCATGGTCGTCGATGCTCTTCGCTGCTCATCATCCTTCGTTCATTAGTGCTATTCAGTCTTTCGTATAGCTAAACGATCGGATTGAGATTAAAAGAGGGGAGAATTAAGGTCCCAATAATTTTGTTCATGCCTTTTGGTTTTTGGTAGTTTGAGTTAAGAGGATCGGTTTGTCCTATACTAAATGGACATGAACTTTTTAATTTTTTTTAGGCTGAGAAAATGCTATTAGAAAAATAAAATCGGATTTGTTAATAAATCAGGTATATTCTCTTTTAATCGGCATTAGGTGGTTTTAAGTGGCGATTAGGTGGGGAGACCACTTTGAATTTCCGATTACATGCTAGGTCAGGTGGTTAGCAATGATTGCCGCTTAGGCACCACCTAGACCGATTTTTACAACACGCATACACCAACCATCTCCCAACTATACATCCCATTTCTTTTCTAAATTTCAATTTTTTTAGGAACAAAGTCATGCATATTTAAATACATTTAGAATGGTAATACTTCGCCCAAATATATATGGTTAATTGTACATGGGAAATTAAATAATATGTAACTTTTAAAAAATAAAAATACATTTATAGATAATAATTTTTTTTCTATAACATGGGAATTGAAAATATTTCACATTTATATTTTGATTCTCATAACAATGGTTTTATTCTTATAAATAATCTTTTTTTATTTTAATATAAGCAATAAAGATATTAATTGTGAATTATATTGGCATAGCCTTTGATTTTATTATACTAGATTTCACAAGTTAGTATTCGATACTTTTTCACTAAAATATACTGGTATATTTAGTTTGAAAGAAATCAAGAGATTTTAATAATATAAATACTCTTATGGAATATTTAATGTATTTAATTGTCTTGTTTTATTTTATATTTCAAATCCTTGTTATAGATTAGTTAACAGTATTTGTTTCAAAGAATATCTTATAAAGGTAAAATCCTGTATTGATTTAGTTAAGTAGAATATATTCTCTAAAAATAAAAATAAAAATAACACTCCAAATATCATTTTGATAGGTATGTGTGCTCTTGAATTTTCTGATGCAATATTTCTAATAGGTAACTTGTTAGACTATAAATTGTTGTTGTTTAGTATTTAATTTTCATTTCATAACTATAGGTTTGTTCTACAATATAATATAAAGTTATTTATTCACTCTTTAGACTCTTACTTGGTTCTCACTTAGTAAGTTTACTTTGTATTATCATGGCATATATATATATATATATATATATATATAATATATATTTATATAAATATATATGTATTGATCTCACCATTTGGTTGGGTTTCTATTTTCAATTTTAGATGTATCGGATGCGTGGATGACTTCAGAAGAATTTACTATCATTTATGGATTGTTGATATTGGTGTATATTTAGAGTTTAGCTTAGTTTTTTGTTTTATTCTACTTTATTATTATTTTATTTACATTAGTCATTAGGACTGTAGGAGCTTTATTTTGTTTTATTATATGGGGGATATTACTACCTGCCAGGCTTGTTGGCAACATTACTATTTAAGTGTAGAATTAAATAAGTGACTGCTCTCTTCCTTGAATAGAGAATCAACCATTTTTCTTAACGAAAAAAAAATATATTTATAATTTTTAAAATAATATATATGTGTGTGTGTGTGTGCGTGCATGCATGTGTAATTTTAAATTTTAGTTTAAACAGTACAATTTAAAAAAAATAGACTTTAAAATATATGTAATTCTAAATTTTAAACTAAAAATTATAATGAAAAAGATCCTTTTTAAACTTTAGTATATATACAACTTTAAATAGAACCTTATCCAATACAAACACAAATAGGTATAATATTATATTATATTCATAAAACTATATGTGTGTGTATTATAAATACATACATATATGTATTAAATTAAATTAATTTTAAATAATATACCCACGTGATTTCAAAAAAAATCTTTAGATAAATCATATAGTAAGAATATATTTTATTTAACTGTAACAACCCGCATATTTTACGATTGAGTATTTAAATATTTTATTTAAATATTTTATCGTTAGTCGGATTTTAGTCCGAAAAGTTACTTTTTGCATACGGTCGAATTAGCACTCGGGACCACTTCCATTGGGTCCAAAACACCGTTTGCGATCTTTTTGAGTATAAACTTTGATATGTTTAGAGTTAGTGGAATTTTGCCACTTTTTCACTTTGGGCTTTGGGTTTGGTTTAGCTCATTAGCCTAAACTATTAACTCTAACTCAACCCCCTCTTCCCTTCATTACTTCACTTTCATTTCCTAACACTCAAGCTTCATTAAAAATGGAGAGAGGAATGGGAAATTAAAACTCCAAGCCCTAGTTCATTTGCAAATCCAACATCTAACTCCAAATCCAAAGAGAAGCCATTGATTCAAGCTTCTTGTGTTGAGATTGAAGTGTGGTTGATTCTTCCTTTTCTTTTAAGCTTCTCCTTCCTTGATTTTGTGAAAAGGTCAGATTTTTATCTCACATCTTTGTCTATAACTATCTTTGATTGTTAGGTATGAATTTTTAACACTTATTCATGTGCATTTGTTTTTGGTTTGGATTGAATTGGTGCAAATCCAACATCTAACACCTTCCGACATAGACAAAAGAGACATTTTGACTTAGTCAAAAGGGTGAAAGCGGGCTATGTAGTCGAAAGGAAGTTCTAGGCCTACGTATGAATTCCTAACTCTTATTCATGTGCATTAATTTTTAGTGTTTTGGATTGAATTGGTGCAAATCCAACATCTAACACCTTCCGACATAGACAAAAGAGAACTTTTGACTTAGTCAAAAGGGTGAAAGCGGGCTATGTAGTTGAAAGGAAGTTCTGGGCCTACGTAAGTGATGGTTCCTCTTGCTTGTCTAAGTCTGATTGGTCAAGAGGCTTCCTTTTGTACTTTCGAATAGTAAACACTATTCTTCTTCCCCAAATAATTTTTGAATTGCACCCTTCCCTCCGAATTGACTAATTTGAAGGCAATATTGCAGTTTAGCCCTTAGGCTTAAATAATTTAATCGCCTTAGTAAATCACCAAGGAAAATCCCCAAAAAATCACCAAAAATTTGATAAATCATATACTTCAACATATTAAAATTTCAAAGCATATGAAGATCAAAACAACTTGGAATTTAACCAAAATCGATCAAAAACATTTTAATTAGCCCATTAACATTTAAAACACCCATGTCTTATTCAAACAAAGGTTTAAATGGTTATATCCTAACCAAAATCACAACATGAATCGAGTATAACCCATAACCGATCCAAACACAGAAAAATGAGATGATAAACATGATTATTCACCTTGATTAGTTGATTTGAGAATGAGATAATTTCCTAGCTTTAATTCATTATCTTTATCTTCAATCTATTGCTCTTCCTGGAGCTTTTAATGGTCGTCCAAAATACAGGTGAGGAGTTATGAATGAGAAAGTAAAAGTTCTTTAGGGTAGAGGAAGAGATTTATACTAAGCAATATAGCCTCATTTCCAACTTTACCCCTTAGGGAAATTCCACTTTCTTAATATAGTTAATTCTTATTTTAGTTCATTCATTAAGACACGGCCATTGGATTTATTAATCTCATCTCCTTTATTATTCACATTATTATTTTAATTTATGCAATTAAATATCCTGAATAATGTTAATTAAAATTCAGGGACATTACAGACTCCCCCCTTAAAGAATTTCATCCCCGAAATTTCAGTAAGGACATAATAACAAGCATATAGCCCATGCAAGCAAAACTACTACTACCTACCAGCCAAATTCTATATGAACCCTTTATAGAACATACCATCTAAAATAGCTTAGAAAAAGCAGCCCTAATCCCGTCTTCTGTCTCCTAATTACAGTCCTTCACGTTGTCGCTTCACTGAACTTTCACCAACCTGACTGCCTTGTTTCTTAAACTCTTCTCATCTTTTGCTACAACACAAACTTTTTTCCTCACAAAAGTCATATCTGGTTCCAGTACTAAGTCCTCTAGTGTCATCGGAGCGATAGTAGTTTATAGATCATGAACACACTTCCTAATATGAGAAACATGAAACACATTGTAGACCTCGCCCAAACTGCTCAATAAATCTACTTGGTACGCGACTCTACCAATCCTCTCTGATATAGGAAATGGTCCAACATATCTCGATGCTAGCTTCCCGGTCTTCCCGAATTGAACCATGCCTTTCATTGACGATATCTTGATGAAAACTCTATCTCCAACTGAGAACTCCAGGTCCTTACGCCTTTTATCTGCGTAACTCTTCTGCCTAGACAGAGCTTCCTTCATTCTTCCCCATATCAACTTGATCTTTTCCATCGCTTCTCTCACCAAATTTAGACCAAGGACCAATCTGTCTTCGGTCTTTAACCAACGTACTGGTGATTTGCATGGCCTTCCATATAAAGCTTCAAAAGGCGCCATTCCTATATTAGTCTGATAACTATTATTATAGGAAAACTCCACTAAGTGCAAGTGATCTTCCCAAGAACCAATAAAATCCAACACACAAACCCTTAACAGATCTTCCAGTACCTTGTTAACTCTTTCTATATACCCATCCATCTAAGGATAATATGAGGTACTCATCTTGAGTTTAGTGCCTAACACATTATGCAGGCTCTTCCAGAACTCGCTAGTAAACAATTCATCTCTATCATTGACGATACTATTAAGAATTCCATGCGGTTTAAAAATTTGCTTCATAAACAACTTAGCCAAAACAGGTGTCGTCCTGGTTGACCTTACCGGAATGAAATGGGCACTCTTGGTCAATCTGTCCACTATGACCCATACACTTTCATTACTTCAATTTGAAATTGGCAACCCATCAATAAAATTCATGGATATCGAGTCCCACTTCCAAACTAGAATATCCAAAGGCTGAAGCAAACTGCTTGGCTTCTGATGTTCGACTTTTACTTGCTAAACACTGTTTTACCCATAAGCCAACATCCCTCTTCATTCCTTCATAGAAGAACTTCTCTCCATATCCTAATACATCTTGGTTCCCCACGGATGAATCGAACTTAGACCGATGGCATTCCCTAAGAACTTCCTTCCTAAGGTCTCCAACATCTGGAATACATAACCGTTCCTTCTTTCTCAACCAATCCCTATGGTGAAGAATAAAATCCTTAAAGTCATCAATCTCGATTCCAATTTCTAACCTTCTAATCCTCTCGACTAATGTTGAATCCTCTTTCTTCCTAAAAGCAATTCGTTCGATCAGAACTGGTCAAACTCCCAAAAAGATCATGGCGTAATTCTTACTAGATTTAGCGGTTGACCTCAATTGCACATTGCAAGCGGCCAGTGCTTCCAAGTCTTTCCATTCCGCTAACATAACTGACACCACATTCTGATGTTTCCTGCTAAGCGCATCTACCACCTTATTTTCTTTTCCCAATGTATACTTGATGCTAAAATCATAAGCTGCAACAAACTCCAGCCATCCCTATAGTCTCGTGTTCAGCTCTTTTTGAGAGAACAAATACCATAGAGACTTGTGATCCGTAAATAGTTCATACCTTACTCCCAAAAGATAATGTCTCACATCTTCAATGCGAAGATTACCGCTGCTAACTCCGAATCATGAGTTGGTTATCTCACTTTATGCGGTCTAAGTTTTCTAGAAGCATGGGCAATAACCTTTCCATTCTACATTAGCACAGCACCTAACTCAGTACCATATGCATCGGTGTAAACTACCAACCCTTGATTTCCATCTGGAACTACTAACACGGGCGCATTTGTTAAAAAATGTTTCAACTTAAGGAATGCCTTCTCACATTTGTCAGACCAACAAACTTCACGTCCTTCCTGGTTGGCATAGTCAAGGATGCGGCTATCTGCGAGAAATCCTTAATGAACCTTCGATAGTAACCTACAAGTCCAAGAAAGCTTCTAATCTCACTTACTGTCTTTGGTCTTTTCTAATTGTTAACAGCTTCGATCTTATCCATATGAAATGCTAAACCTTCCGACCGAGGAACTTCACTTTCCTCTTCCAAAATGACACTTTGAGAACTTCGCTTTCAGCTAATGTCACCTTAGTGTCTCTAACACTATTCTAAGAGGATCCACATGATCCTTCTCATTCTTAGAATATACAAAAATGTCATCAATAAAAAATAAAACGAACCTATCCAAGTATGCTCGAAAAACACGGTTCATTAAATCTATAAAGAAAGCTAGCGCATTACTAAGACCGAATGGCATGACCAACCATTTGTAAGACCAATATCCGGTCCTAAACGCCGTCAAAGAAATATTGTCCTCTACCACTCTTAGCTGATGGAAACCATTCGCCAAATCAACCTGGGAGAACACTCTAGCTCCACTCAACTAATTGAATAAATTGTCGATTCTCAACAAAGGATACTATTCTTGATCATCCTCTCGTTCAGCAAACGATAGTCAATACACATCCTTAATGAGTCATCTGGCTTCTTCACGAATACCGCGCTCGTTCCGCAAGGCGAACTGCTTCGCCGGATGAAATTCTTTCCTTCCAATTCCATAAGTTGCACCTTCAATTCCTTCATTTCGGTTGGTGACATCTTACTAGGTGGTCGACTAATGAGTTCAGCATCCGGTACGAGATCTATCAAAAACTTGATCACTTTTTTCGATGGCAAGCCCGAAACTGGTTCAAACACATCCGCAAACTCTCTTGCAACATACACCTGCTTCAACTGTGCTTCCTCTCCCATGGCACCCAATAACGCGTCAGCATTTCCATTCGAACTCCTTACTAAGTAAATAACTCAGTTACGACCATTAAGGTGCTTTAATGATATTTCCCCCTCTTGACAAAATATCTTAGCGTTGTATCTATCTAACCAATCCATACCTAATATGATCCCGAAACCCACGAAATCAAAAACATATAAACTGCATGCAAACATATGACCTAACAAATCAAGTTCTAACTGGTCATATCTCATTCCCATAGTTCCATGCCCTCCTATAGGATTCGTGTAACAACCGAGGTTTTTGCATCGATTTAATTTTCGTCATTAGACGATTAATGTGGCTTGCTAATTGCTATTTTGAGTTTTAATCGGGTAAATTCTTTTAAAAATTTGTTTAAGAATTTATGGGCTTCATAATTTTGGCCCATGCTTTTTCTTGGTGCCGTGTTAAAGTGGATGTTGTTCCTCCTTTTGATCCATTCTCTTAAAAACCCTAAAGAAAATAAACGAACGAAAATGGGGGCACCTTCCTCATTCGTTCCCCTTTCACTTTTAAAGGCACCATCTTTGTTGTTCGATCAAGAAGAAGATTCTCGTTCCTTTGTTTGTCGATCGATTAGAGTGCTCACGGCGGCTTCTAATTTGTTGAGTTCGCCTCTGCTTCGCTTCAGCTAGGGTTTCTTCGATCGATTGGTTATTCGCGTGTAGATTTGCACCTCGTGTTAAGGTGAGCGATTTTAATTGCCCACATCTATTTCAAATCTAGTTAAATTTCTGATTTGTTTAAATTTTGTTTACTTGGACCTTGTTCGAATTCGTATATTTTTGTGACTTTGGGTTTCACTGTTTGGTTTGGTGAATTTCTGGTGACTTCGGGCTTGACTGTGATTTTGTGAAAATATGAACTTGTTCGATTTTTCTTGGTTATTGATTTTGAATTGTTCCATGACTTGCATTGTTCATGGTTGATTTGGATTTTCTATAGTTTTTCGTGAGATCTTCATTGTACACTGGTGGTCTGATTATTTCTTTTGACCTGCACTTCAAACCTGATCTTGTGAAAGCCTGGAAGTTTTATACTCTGACGTGATTGATGATTCGTGCATAGGCTTATCGTGTCTCTGTTCTTCATGTAACTAATATCACTCCGGTTGTCTGCACTGTCTATTGGTGTGGGCAAGTCTTTCAGTTTGGTTGATGATTAGTTTAGCTTGGTGCAATTGGTCTTGAAGTTGTATTTGATACAATCAAGTCTGGTACCTTTTGTAGCTTTGAGTTGCACTGCATTTATCTTGTCCACCTGAGTTCACATGTATTGAGCCCTTGTGTCGTCTTCATGTACATGTCTAGTCATGCAAACCTTATTAGTACACTGGTTGATTTAAGTGGCATTTACTTTATACTTGTACTACCTAAACAAGTTTGCTTCTTTGATTTGTAGTGTCATGTTGTTTAATTACAGTACATTGTTAGTTGAGCTTTGAGTATGTTCATACCTGAACTGGTCTGGTTGACATTTGCAGTTTGCCCTGTTGTAGTTTTGAGTTTGTACTGAGTATGCACATACATATATTTGGCTGCAGTTCAAACCATTTCAATGTTACCGGCCTTCAATACATATGCATATATATAGAATTCATTGTCGTCCATTTCTATTCACTGGTCTTGCAACATTTACACACTGTTGCATTATAACCAGACTTCCTCTGGTCTTTGTAGTTTAGTTTGAGTAATATTGGTACCACTTTTGACATGTTGAATTGAGAGGTATTATGGCCTTGACTCTCGAGTATGATATTTTCTCTGTCCAGATTTACTATTGCATACATGTCGTATCTTTTACAGTGGGCCACCAGGTCAGTTGCACTATTAATTAGATATGTCTGCAGTCCCAAGTTGCACCTCTGATTCAAATTTGACCATGTGCATTTCGTACTGCACATTTGAGTTTCGTGCACAGGTAGTCTTCGACCTGTTTTGTTGTCACTATGTCGTTGTTGTGCATTGTACATGTCACTGCACTGATTCATTTCACTATTGCATGACTATATGCATTCCTTTGAACTGTGCTAAGTATACTTTCTCGATGGTTTTCCAGTTCTGGTATATGACTGCTCTGTGTATTTTACTGTTGTGTGCTGTGGTGCCATATCTTTGATGCCCTCACCTTCATACTACTGTGCTCGCTGTTGCAGTTCCATCTAATTCATTTGATTTGAGTTGATTCCATTTACTTGTGATTTATTGAGTTTTTGTGTTATTCATCATCGTAGTGGCGTGGCAGTGCACGGTGCGTTACTGCAGCCACACAGTATTTATTTTAACTGATATTTCTTTTGCGTTTGATCTATTGATTTTTTGCGGATTTCATATGCCGTATTGGCGAGGCAGTACACGTTTGCGTGTACTGCAGCCAATTAGAATTGATGTTTTTAAGTGATATTTCAATTGTTTAAATTGATTTAGTTTCATTTGGTCATTTTGTTGTTATCTAATTATCTATTTGATAATTAGATTCTGAGTTTCTTATTACTATTTAATAAGTGGACTTTGTGTTAATTGTCGTTTAGACAATTCTGTTGTTTTCAAAATTATCTTCGCTGTTATTCTTTTTACTTATCTCTGATGATGATTTGAATTTGTTGATTTGTTGTTTAACATTGTTACGTGTTATAATTACCGTCATCCGATTTCCTTGTTAAAGGATTGGGTAGACGAGATTATTTTGACTGTCGTCTAATCGCTATTTAATTAGTATCGCTTCTGTGCATTAATAACTGAGCTTGAATTAGACTGACCCGTATATTATTTTCTTTTGAATGTAATACTCGGGTCAGACCGAGTATTTACAGGTTTTTGATATCTTACTTTGGATTGCGGCTAGTCTTTCCATATTTTTGGAGTAGATGTCGTCATTGTATAGGATGTTGTATATTTATGTATATTATTCACGATAATGTACTTGTATACGTAACTTCCAGAGTAGACAGTTGTAGTTGTATCATATGTATTGTACCACATGTATATCAACTGACATCAGTTATATATATATATGAGACTTTCTGTTATATCTGTGTTCCGCATTTACATTATCCGTGTTATTATTATATATATTGTCCTAAACTATTATGAACCATCGTAGTTCGTTCTATACTAGAATTGGGCATGTCGATGGGAGAAAATAAATATGAGATGAAAAATAAAAATATATACCACTCCTTTCGAGGTAACTAATACTAGTGTAAGGCCTAACTACGGATGGCCGCTCCTATCCAGCCTTATTCTTCATGATAACAGGCGGTATTTTTTTATACTCTTTGTTACTGCGAGCATAGAGGTGGGGCGTCACAGTTGGTATTAGAGCTTGGGGTTTATGGACATAATATAAAACATAACTTGGATGGAACATGTGTTACAACTATTAGGCGATGTTTTATTGTTCTTTGAGTCAAAACTAAAGTTTCGAAAATATGTTGAAATTTTTAAATATCTTTATTTAAAAATAAAAAGTGAAACTGTGTTTTGATGATTGATTGAGTGTGTTCTGTTTATCAGAGTGCGCAGCGGAAACAGTGACTTTCTTCGCTGAATGCGGCTGATAACCTTTTTGATTTGAAAATCAAATTATGAAATTGAAATAAATTTCATTTGTTTCTTACATAACTGTGTTTATTTTGTTTTCTTTATAAAAAAAATTCGAATCTGATTTGAGGATTCGAAGAGATTGCAGTTATGTGAATTTGTTGAGATTTTTGTTGTTTTGAATTATCTTCATTGAAGATATATTCGACTGATTTCTTCGTTCATTTTGTATGTATACGTGCAAATTTAAGTTGCACGTTATTGCATTAATTTTACGTTGAACTGATGTTTGGCTTAAACATATTTTGTTGCCGTTATTCTTATAACGGGATTTTTACACCAATTCTAAATCTTTAAGGCACGGTGTTTTGTTGACATTTTAATGAATGAAAATTCACTGGTATTACATTTTGATGCAATCTATTTTGATGAGATTTTGACGTTTAAAAATCATTGTCGCTTTGACTTCAGTGACCATTAAATTTTAAAGTGGATTTTCAAGTGGTTATCCCGCAATGATGATTTTGAGATCCGTTTCTACGGTGTTTTGAGAAGTGCAATTTCCATATCGAAATTATCACTAATGTTGCTGTTTTTATCACGGATTTGCAAATTGTTCTAAAAGTAAAAATTTTTTTCAAAATTTTTATGGTTTACGCTTTCAAAAGAATGAGAAAGCGATTTAAACGTTTCAGCAAAATCGAGGACTATGACCCCTTTCTTTTACTGATTCGCTTACTTCCGGACTTGTTCGTTTGAGAATGTAAATTATTACTTTTATAAAATAAATGAAATTGTTTTTAGAATTTTTACAGTTTGAGCTTTCAGAAGAATGAGAAAGTGACTTAAACATTTCAGCAAAATCGAGGATTATGACCCCTTTCTTTTACTGATTCGCTTAATTCCGGACTTGTCCGTTTGAGAATGTGAAATGTTATTTTTGGTATACACAATTTTGCACTTTCAAGAAAACGATGAAGAGATTTAAACAATTTAGTAAAACATGTGGTTATGGGACATGTGCGTTTGCTATTTTGGTTAATTCCGGACTCGTTAATTGAAACATTTGCTGTTTGATGATTTTGATGATTTTACACGTTCAAGGAAACGATGAAGAGAATCAAACGATTTAGTAAAACACGTGGTATGGAACATGTGCGTTTGCTATTTCGGTTAATTCTGGACTCGTTAATTGAATATTTGATGATTTTTGTGTGCTTTCGAGCCACTATGTTGGACCTTCGGGTCAATACCAGTACCAGACCTTCGGGTCATTTGTTTGACCTTCGGGTCATTTGTTGGGCGCCAAAATTATGTTGGGTACTTGGTAAGCTTCGGCCATTTGTTGATGCGCGTGCGGCGTAGCTAAAACTCGCCATCTGATGGGATCGATCCAACCTTTTATGTTGATTTTCTAGATTATCTTAATTGATTTCTAGATATTTGTTGTTTCCAATTATCTGCAGGTAATTGGATATTTGTTGATATGAGTTCTGATTATCGTTTTTGATAATCGGGTATTTGTTGATTTTGATTATCGTTTTTGATAATCGAATATTTGTTGTTTCTGATTATCGTTTTTGATAATCGGATATTTGTTGATTTTGATTATCGTTTTTGATAATCGAATATTTGTTGTTTCTGATTATCGTTTTTGATAATCGAATATTTGTTGATTTTGATTATCGTTTTTGATAATCGAATATTTGTTGTTTCTGATTATCGTTTTTGATAATCGGATATTTGTTGATTTTGATTATTGTTTTTGATAATCGGATATTTGTTGTTTTTGATTATCGTTTTTGATAATCGGATATTTGTTGATTTTGATTATCGTTTTTGATAATCGAATATTTGTTGTTTCTGATTATCGTTTTTGATAATCGAATATTTATTGATTTTGATTATCGTTTTTGATAATCGAATATTTGTTGTTTCTGATTATCGTTTTTGATAATCGGATATTTGTTGATTTTGATTATCGTTTTTGATAATCGAATATTTGTTGTTTCTGATTATCGTTTTTGATAATCGAATATTTGTTGTTTCTGATTATCGTTTTTGATAATCGGATATTTGTTGATTTTGATTATCGTTTTTGATAATCGAATATTTGTTATTTCTGATTACCGTTTTTGATAATCGGATATTTATTGATTTTGATTATCGTTTTTGATAATCGAATATTTGTTGTTTCTGATTATCGTTTTTGATAATCGGATATTTGTTGATTTTGATTATCGTTTTTGATAATCGAATATTTGTTGTTTCTGGTTATCGTTTTTGATAATCGGATGTTTGTTGATTTTGATTATCATTTTTGATAATCGAATATTTGTTGTTTCTGATTATCGTTTTTGATAATCAAATATTTGTTGTTTCTGATTATCGTTTTTGATAATCGGGTATTTGTTGATTTTGATTATCGTTTTTGATAATCGAATATTTGTTGTTTCTGATTATCGTTTTTGGTAAGTGGATATTTGTCGATTTGTTGATTTGTTGGTTTGTTAATTTGATGATTTGAGATTTTTGATTATCGCTTGTGATAATTAGATATTTGAGATTTGATTATCGCTTGAGATAATTAAATATTTGTTGATTTGAAATTTGATTATCGATTGTGATAATTAAATATTTTGTTAATTTGAAATTTGATAATCGATTATGATAATTGAATATTTGTTAATTTCAGATTTAATTATCGTCTTGATAATTAGGTAATTGCTAATTTTGCTGATTATAAGATTTTCTAGTCTCTAATTGATTCTAGATTATGTTGATTATATTGAATTGTTGTTTTCTATCTATCTCTGTTGATAGTTAGAGTTTGCTGATTATGAAGTTCGTGTTTTCTATTTATCTGTTGGATAACTAGATATTTGCAGTATTACGATTTGTGAATTTTGTTTTCTAATTATTTTTGTTGATAATTAGATTTTGCTGTTATCTAATTATCGTATCGATAATTAGATATTACTGTTTTGTGATTTCTTTATTCTAATTATCTAATTGATAATTGAATATTGCTGATAATTGCGTTCATTCTGTTCTGCTGTTTTCTGATTATCTAATTGATAGTTAAGTTTTGTTGAGAATTTGTGAATTTCTCTTAGAGAATTAATAGATTTCTTTGGCATTGTATTCCCGACTTTTATTTTTCTACCTTAACCAGTTTATGTTAGAAAAATAATTGTTATTGATGACTTTACTTATGAAAATTGCGGGGACGCAATTTTTATAAGGAGGGGAGTCCGTAACAACCGGGGTTTTTGCATCGATTTAATTTTCGTCATTAGACGATTAATGTGGCTTGCTAATTGCTATTTTGAGTTTTAATCGGGTAAATTGTTTTAAAAATTTGTTTAAGAATTTATGGGCTCCATAATTTTGGCCTATGCTTTTTCTTGGTGCCATGTTAAAGTGGATGTTGTTCCTCCTTTTGATCCATTCTCTTAAAAACCCTAAAGAAAATAAACGAACGAAAATGGAGGCACCTTCCTCGTTCGTTCCCCTTTCACTTTTAAAGGCACCGTCTTTGTTGTTCGATCGAGAAGAAGATTCTCGTTCCTTTGTTTGTTGATCGATTTGAGTGCTCACAGCGGCTTCTAATTTGTTGAGTTCGCCTCTGCTTCGCTTCAGCTAGGTTTCTTCGATCGATTGGTTATTCGCGTGTAGATTTGTGCCTCGTGTTAAGATAAGCGATTTTAATTGCTCACATCTATTTCAAATCTAGTTAGATTTCTGATTTATTCAAATTTTGTTTACTTGGACCTTGTTCGAATTCGTATATTTTTGTGACTTTGGGTTTCACAGTTTGGTTTGGTAAATTTATGGTGACTTCGGGCTTGACTGTGATTTTGTGAAAATATGAACTTGTTCGATTTTTCTTGGTTATTGATTTTGAATTGTTCCATGACTTGCATTGTTCATGGTTGATTTGGATTTTCTGTAGTTTTTCTTGAGATCTTCATTGTACACTGGTGGTCTGATTATTTCTTTTGACCTGCATTTCAAACCTGATCTTGTGAAAGCCTGATAGTTTTGTACTCTGACGTGATTGATGATTCGTGCACAGGCTTATCGTGTCTCTGTTCTTCATGTAACTGATATCACTCGGGTTGTCTGCACTGTCTATTGGTGTGGGCAAGTCTTTCAGTTTGGTTGATGATTAGTTTAGCTTGGTGCAATTGGTCTTGAAGTTGTATTTGATACAATCAAGTCTGGTACCTTTTGTAGCTTTGAGTTGCACTGCATTTATCTTGTCCACCTGAGTTCACATGTATTGAGCCCTTGTGTCGTCTTCATGTACATGTCTAGTCATGCAAACCTTATTAGTACACTGGTTGATTTAAGTGGCATTTACTTTATACTTGTACTACCTAAACAAGTTTGCTTCTTTGATTTGTAGTGTCATGTTGTTTAATTACAGTACATTGTTAGTTGAGCTTTGAGTATGTTCATACCTGAACTGGTCTGGTTGACATTTGCAGTTTGCCCTGTTGTAGTTTTGAGTTTGTACTGAGTATGCACATACATATATTTGGCTGCAGTTCAAACCATTTCAATGTTACCGGCCTTCAATACATATGCATATATATAGAATTCATTGTCGTCCATTTCTATTCACTGGTCTTGCAACATTTACACACTGTTGCATTATAACCAGACTTCCTCTGGTCTTTGTAGTTTAGTTTGAGTAATATTGGTACCACTTTTGACATGTTGAATTGAGAGGTATTATGGCCTTGACTCTCGAGTATGATATTTTCTCTGTCCAGATTTACTATTGCATACATGTCGTATCTTTTACAGTGGGCCACCAGGTCAGTTGCATTATTAATCAGATATGTCTGCAGTCCCAAGTTGCACCTCTGATTCAAATTTGACCATGTGCATTTCGTACTGCACATTTGAGTTTCGTGCACTGGTTGTCTTCGACCTGTTTTGTTGTCATTGTGTCGTTGTTGTGCATTGTACATGTCACTGCACTGATTCGTTTCACTATTGCATGACTATATGCATTCCTTTGAACTGTGCTAAGTATACTTTCTCGATGGTTTTCCAGTTCTGGTATATGATTGCTCTGTGTATTTTACTGTTGTGTACTATGGTGCCATATCTTTGGTGCCCTCACCTTCATACTACTGTGCTCGCTGTTGCAGTTCCATCTGATTCATTTGATTTGAGTTGATTCCATTTACTTTTGATTCATTGAGTTTTTGTGTTATTCATCACCGTAGTGGCGTGGCAGTGCACGGTGCGCGTACTGCAGCCACACAGTATTGATTTTAACTGATATTTCTTTTGCTTTTGATCTATTGATTTTTTGCGGATTTCATATGCCGTATTGGCGAGGCAGTACACGTTTGCGTGTACTGCAGCCAATTAGAATTGATGTTTTTAAGTGATATTTAAATTGTTTAAATTGATTTAGTTTCATTTGATCATTTTGTTGTTATCTAATTATCTATTTGATAATTAGATTCTGAGTTTCTTATTATTATTTAATAAGTGGATTTTGTGTTAATTGACGTTTAGACAATTCTGTTGTTTTCAAAATTATCTTCGCTGTTATTCTTTTTACTTATCTCTGGTGATGATTTGAATTTGTTGATTGTTTGTTTAACATTGTTACGTGTTATAATTACCGTCATCCGATTTTCTTGTTAAAGGATTGGGTAGACGAGATTATTTTGACTGTCGTCTAATCGCTATTTAATTAGTATCGTTTCTGTGCATTAATAACTGAGTTTGAATTAGACTGACCCGTGTATTATTTTCTTTTGAATGTAATACTCGGGTCAGACTGAGTATTTACAGGTTTTTGATATCTTACTTTGGGTTGCGGCTAGTCTTTTCATATTTTTGGAGTAGATGTCGTCGTTGTATAGGATGTTGTATATTCATGTGTATTGTACACGATAATGTACTTGTATATGTAACTTCCAGAGTCGACAGTTGTAGTTGTATCATATGTATTGTACCACACATATATCAACTGACATCAGTTATATATATATGAGACTTTCTGTTATATCTGTGTTCCGCATTTACATTATCTGTGTTATTATTATATATATTGTCCTAAACTATTATGAACCATCGTAGTTAGTTTTATACTAGAATTGAGTATGTCGATGGGAGAAAATAAATATGAGATGAAAAATAAAAATATATACCACTCCTTTCGAGGTAACTAATACTAGTGTAAGACCTAACTACGGATGTCTGCTCCTATCCAGCCTTATTCTTCGTGATAACAGGCGGTATTTTTTTATACTCTTTGTTATTGCGAGTATAGAGGTGGGGCGTTACAATTCGCAACCCTTAAAGGAGTAATAAGGTATAAAGGTTCCAAACATAAGCAATCTACCAAATACTGAGATATAAATGAGTGCGATGGACGGGTCTCAAATAGTATCCTAACCGGAGTACTATGAATCATAAGCATATCTTCCATCATAGCTTTTCCTTTCTCAGCAACCGTTGGTCTAGAGGATGATGGTTCCAATGCAAATACCTTTCCCTTTCCATCTTTAGCAGCCTCGGGACACTTGTCCTTGCAATGCCCCATATGGCCACAATTGTAGCACTTCACCTTCGGCCTCACTGCAACTGCTCTTCTATCACCCGAGAGACACTTATTAACATAGTGTCCCTTCTTTTCTCCCTTGTAATAGACAATATCAGCTTTGCTCTTCTTAGCTATTACCAGCGACTGGATACCTTTCTTCTTGAAGAACTTTCGCTTCTTACCCTGAAAATTCTAAACCTCGGCTGATTTCCCTTTTCCAAAAGCAGCAAGCATCTCTTCATTTCAAATAGCCATCTCAACAACTATAAGACACAAATCCCAGATGTTTGGCATGGTTACTCTGGCGGTCTCAGGATTCAACCCCCTAATAACTTATCATTCTTCCAAATGACTGTGTCCATAGTAGCATATCTGTAATGGGATAACTCTTCAAATTCCATAGCATACTCAATCACCGATTCATCCTCTTGGACTAAATCTGCAAACTTCTTAAGCAATGCTGACTTGGAAACCTATGATATAAATCTTTCTTCAAACCTCCTTCGACATTCAGCACAAGTCAAGTCTTCCTCTGGCTCTCCCACGGTAACTCTGTTCCACCAAAACAATGTTGCTCCCTATAATTGCCTTGAAGCAAGTCTTCTCTTCTTCATATCCTTCAAGCAAATATCTGCTAATATCCTTTTATAATGCAATAGCCAGTTCTCCACTCCTGCTGCATCTTCGGTTCCAAGAAAGGCTTCCCTCCAAGACTAGCGTAATCCCTGCTTAGCTTGGCATAATTATTGCTAAGTAGGGCCACAGGATTAGCTTCTCTTGCATTCCTTACAGCCACTCCCGCAGTTGCTCTAGCTTGCATCATATTCGCGAAGAACTGATACATTATCCCTATATCAACCGGTGGAATCTCAACACCAACATTAGCATTTGCATCTGGGTTTGTATTTGCCCATCGACCCTAGTTGTTCCTTGTATTGGGTCGAACATTTCCACTAGTTGCGGTGCATCTTCCACCTTGATTCACTCTTCTATTTCCTGCCTCCATATCTTACTTTCCTACTACCGGAAATCCAATCTTGGTAAGCTACGGAAGAACGGTCTAAGAGAGTAGAGAACACATACTTAGGAATTTATAGTAAAGTACACATATATTACTATAACGCTTACCCAATCCTAATTATATTTTAGATTCATTAGATTATGCTTTAAAAATCTTTTAAGGTTTAAATTCCTTTTAAGTACATAACCATGCTCTAATACCAACTTGTAACATCCCGCTTCCAGAAGCTCAAAACTAACTACTACGGATGTTGAGTCATACATAGGTGTTATTTCTGAGTGACCGAAATCAAAATCTTGAAACTATTGGCAACACAGAAACACAAGGATATGAAAATTTTCAAACTTCAACAAAACTTAATTTCTCATTTCTTATGAATTTCAATTTAAGATTTAGTTAAATAATCCCAGACGTTAACCACGTTTAGATCACATATACATGTATAAAATATGATAAGAGCGACAAATGAAGATGTCCCCTTATGGTCAGAGTACTAATAAATATGAACTTTACAATTCTTAGTACTTCACAGTGGAAAACAAAAAATAGCTTCTATATAGCAAGCACCGCCTCCTGCACATCTCCGAGAGCTTATTCGTCCAAAACTTGAAAGTCTTCCACTCTTACACTAATCAAATTAATTTTGAGTACCCGAGAGTTTGTGGAGAAACACAAACTTTGAGTCATACAATAGCTAGTGAGACCACGCCGCTTAGCGGAACTGATTTTCCCCTCACTAGTATCCTAAACAAAACATGCAAATCATTTACTATGCCCCTACATCCAAAATTATTAGACTTAACATAATATGAAATAAAGCCATAAATCATATATATTGGATATTTCATCCACCTAGTTAGTAGATATCCCATCTAAAAGCAATATATTAGATTTCCCATCTAAAATCAATTTATTGGAGTTCCTCTCTAAAATCTTAAAGATGACTATTCATCAAAACTTTAATAGGGCTATTCATCCCAAATTCATCAAAACAAACATAGACTATCCAACGTACATTGTTTTATGAAAGTTGGTGTGGGCTATCACTACACACTCCACAGTTTTCCTAGGATGACTATGAACCCTTAGTGCCAAATCTCGAGGCTAACCACCTTTGGAAAAACACTCTACTTTAGAAAATTGATGTGGGCTATCCACTGCATATTCCATGCTTTTCCTAGGTTAACCAAAAACCCAACACTTGGCCAATTAAAATATCATGATCCCTATGATTATTTATTTTCTCTAGGTATACCACCTGTTTAACATATTCTCATTAGTTGCCCCATTAGGTTAAGTTAAATAAAAGCACATTGATATCCCTAATGTATATTTTCGAAAGCATATTTCTATTTGTAACCCCAAACTATGTATAGAAAACATTAAACCCATCCCCGTGTCCCTAAGTTTTTATAGCCCTTACGTATTAAAAAAAGAAGATAAGTATTTTATGCTATAATCCTTCGAAGTATCCCCTTCGAATTAGCAAAACTTTACTAAAGAAATATGGCTAAAAACAACCCTTTAAATCCTTCAAATGAAGTCCCATTCGAAAGAAAATAACCCTCCGAAGTTAGCCTCTTCGGTTGTCTTCCTTTTGAAAGCATCACAAAATCAAACCTTTCGACCTGGTAGAAAGGTCTTACCTTTCGATCTTGCTTGAATGTGACTTTGTCGAAAGCCTGGGATATCCCCCTATAAAACCATTTATAAACTTTTTGAATAAAATGAAACTCAAAAGCTTTCAAAATCATTGAAGGTAACCCCTTTGAAAGCATTAAAACATCCAATGATAGCCCCTTCGAAAGATTTCTGCCTTTTCAAAACATCCCCACTCTTCGATTTAATCGAAAGGGTGAGGGCTCATCTTTCGACTTTGTCGAAAGGTATAAGCTGGGGGCTTAACCTTTCCTTTGAATATCCCATTCGAAGGCATATAAAACATAATGCGGAATGAATTCGAAAGCTTCCCTTCATCTTCTTCCCTTTCGAAGTTTTGAATTTAAAGCATACATCTCCTTCGAAAGAATGGCTTTCGAAGGCACTAAAAACTAACTTTTAAACAGTGGGAAGGTTCGGAAGTAACCCCTTCCTTTTCCTCTCTTACCTTTCGACTTAGTCGAAAGGTTCAAAAACATATTTTTGGAAAACATTTAAAATAATTCCCTTGAAGGTTTAAACTTTCGAAGATCTCCTTCAAAACCCCTTCTTGAGTATAAAGATTTTATCTTTATAAAAATGATGGAGTCGAAGGATCCTCTTTTGAAACTTATTAATTAAAAAGCATTTATATTTCCATTCAAAAGCCAAGGAAGCAACCTCCATCCCTTCGCCTCTCTTCCTTTCGATACCATTCCTACCTTTCGACTTAGGTGTAAGGTAAATGCTTACCTTCTGACTTAGACAAAAGGTACCTTTAAACTTAGTCAAAGGGTGAAAGCGGGCTATGTAGTCATAAGCAAGTTCCGGGCCTACTGAAGTGATGGTTCCTCTTGCTTGTCTAATTCTGAAAGGTCAAGAGGCTACCTCCTATATTTCAAATAGTAAACACTATTCTTCTTCCTTAAATAATTTTTGAATTGCAGCCTTCCCTTCGAATTGACTAGTCTGAAGGCAATTTTGCAGTTTAGCCCTTAGGCTTAATTAATTTAATCACCTTAGTAAATCACTAAGGAAAATCTCTAAAAAATCACCAAAAATCTGATAAATCGTATATTTCAACATATTAAAATTTCAAAACATATGAAAATCAAAACAACTCAAAATTTAACCAAAACCGAATAAAAACGTGTTAATTAGCCCATTAACATTTAAAACACCTATGTCTTATCCAAACAAAGGTTTAAATGGTTATATCCTAACCAAAATCACAAACATGAATCGGATATAACCCATATCTGATCCAAACACAGAAAAATGAGATGATAAACAAGATTATTCACCTTGATTAGTTGATTGGAGAATGATATAATTTCCTAACTTTAATTCTTTAGCTTTATGTTCAATTTATTGCTCTTCCTGGAGCTTTTAATGGCTGGCCGAAATACATGTGAGGAGTTATGATTAGAAAGTAAAAGTTCTTTAAGGTAGAGGAAGAGATTTAAACGAAGAAATGTAGACCCATTTCCAAGTTTTCCCCTCAGGAAAATTCCTCCTTCTTAATTTAATTAGTCCTTATTTAGTTCATTCATGAAGACATGGGCATTGGACTTATTAATCTCATCTCCCTAATTATTCATAATATTCTATTTAATTTATCCACTTAAATATCCTGAATAATAATTCAGGGGCATTACAATTTATTACCTGATTTATATGCTTTCATGATATTGATATTATTGTTTTAACCAGTTTGGTTGCAGGATTAAGATTTGCAAAAGATATGTTTTAAAAGGATATTAGCGAGGGGAAACCTATTCCGCCATACGTGGTCTCACTTATTATCATATAATCGAGATGTATATTATTATTCACACTTGGCTTTATGTCTGACTTGAAGTTTATGTTTTTCCCCTTAAACTCTCGGGTGCTCAAAATTGACTTGAGTGAGCTGAAGGTTGAGGATTTACAGGTTTTTAGTAGTGGACGAATAAAGCATCAAAGGACGAGCAAGAGGCTGAAGTTAGCTATATAGGAGTTGTTTTATTTGTTTTATTTAGCTGTGTTGTATTAACTCAGTGATGACCATTTAGTACTCTGGTCATCTAAGAGGGCATCTTCATATGCAGATCTTGGCGTATTTTATAATAATTATGTTTGATCTGAACCTGAGAAACGATTGGGATTATGTAATGGAATATGAAACATGTTTTGTGAAATGTAATCAGAAAAGTTTTTTTTTTGAAATATGTTATTTTGTATCATATTCATGTGCTTCTTATATCATGGATACCATTAACATTACCGATTTGGTCATCGGAAGTTAATAATATGGATAAATGAAGCATATATAGAGCTTAGCTTTGGGCCTCCAAATAGGGGATGTTACAACTTGGTATCAGAGCATAGGTTTATGAAAAAATTTAAGCTAAAATGATTTTTGAAAACATAATCCAAAGGAATTAGAGATAAGTTCAGGGTATGGGTTAATGCTATAGTAACGTACTTGTGATCGTTATATACAAGTATACGCTATATCTCTAGTTTCATATCTTTCTTAGGCCATTCTTTTGTAAATCATGAGGCTTGAATACAGATATGGATGCAAGAAGTTGAAGAGTTAACCTTGGAGGGGGAAGCACCATAACAAATGGAAATGCCACACTAAATACCAGGGGAAATCCAGGTTAGGCACAAGCTGAAAATAGGGGTGCTGGAGTCCCGCAAGTTGACATGGGAGTTATGTATCAGTTCTATGTCAACATGATGCAGGCGGGTGTTGCTGCTGGAGTAGTTGGAGGAGGAATTCAGGAAGCTTCAGTGGTCAACAAATACGCTATTCTAAATAGGGATTATGCTCGGTTGGGAGAAAAGCCTTTTATTGAAACTGAAGACACAATTGAAGTAGAGAACTGGTTACTACGCTGTGAGAGAATCTTTGCAGATTTGAGGCTTAATGATGAAAAATGGAGAAGGCTTGCTTCGAGACAACTTCAAGGAGCAGCATTATACTGGTGGAATAGTGTGACGATAGGAGTTAATAAGGAGACGATGACATGGGCTGAGTTCAAAAGGAGATTTGAGGAAAGGTTTATTTCAGAGATTGCTAAATTTTCTCTGCTTAGGAAGTTTGCTGAATTGGAGATGGGAGACATGACTGTACTTGAGCATGCAAGGAGGTTTGAGGAGCTAGCAAGACGTGGCTATGATACGGTCAATACAATATTAAGAGAAATGAGAAGTTCATCAGGGGGTTGAAGCCTGAGCTTGCTAGGGCAAAGTTACCGCATATCAGGGGTCCATGTGATATTGTAGTATAGATGGCTGAGATGCTTACTTTTCTGGAGAGAAACAAGGTAAAGGAAGTCCAGGTGGGGCAGAGTCAGAAAAGAAAGTCCTTCCATAAGAAAGGAGCTCAGAAGGTTGGAGCTGCTTAGAAGGGAAAGTTAAAAGTTGTATGCTTTAAGTGTGATAAGAAAGGGCATTTTGCTAATGAATGTTACTCAGGAGTTGGAAAGAAGGTGATCTAGCAGAAGAATATCACATGCTTCAACTGCGATCTTATTGGACATTATAATAACTAGTGCAAGGAGCCTGCTAAGGATGGAAAGGGTAAAGTGTTTGTATTGGAGCCAGCTACCTCGAGGCCAACAGCAGAGGAAAATGGAAAAGCTATGTTGGGAGGTACGCCTCAGATTTATGATATGTCAGTCAGCGTTCTGTTTGATACTAGATAAGCTTAACCTAGAACCCTCATACTTAGTTACTTCCTTAAGGGTTGCAAATCCAATAGGAGGGTATGTGACACTTGGGATGAAGTGTGACCACCCAGAGTTTGATTTGTTAGGTCATACTTTTGGTTGCAGTTTACATTTGTTTAACTTCTTAGCGTTTGGAATTATTTTAGGTATGGATTGGTTAAGTAAGTATGATGCTACAAAAATTTTCCATGATAGGAAAAAATTGCTTAGACACACTGACTGTTGAGTGTTGTGGAGGCAAAATATGAGTTAAATTGAGTTTTTGTGGTTAGAGAATTCGTGGATATTTTTGAATCTGTAGTAGGATTGCCATCGAAATGGGCCATTGAGTTTCAGATAAATTTAGAACCTGGAGCAGAACAAGTAAGTAGACTGCCAACAGGATGACGCCTACCAAGATGATGGAGTTGAAGGTATAGTTGGTAGATTTAGAAGGCAAGAATTTTATTAGACCTAGTAGTTCGCCTTAGGGAGTAGCCGCAGTGTTTTGCCAAGAAGCCGAATGAATCGTTAAGGTTATGTATCGATCATCGAAAGTCGAATGAGAAGACGATAAAGAACCATATTTGTTGCCTAGAATCGACGATTTGTTCGATCAGTTGAGTGGAGCCAAGGTATTTTTCTAGTTAGATTTGGCGACCAGTTTCCATCAGCTTAGAGTAGCAGAGGATAGTATTCCGTTAACGGTGTGTAGAACTAGATACGGTATGTACGAATGGTTAGTCATGCCATTCGGACTAACTAATGTATTAGCATTCTTTGTGGATTTAATGAATCGAATTTTCCAAGAGCACTTGGATAGGTTTGTGTTGGTTTTTATAGATGATATTTTGATGTACTCTAAGAATGAAAGAGAGCGTGAAGTTCATCTTGGAGTGGTGCTTGAGATGCTGAGGTAGCATCAGTTGAAGACAAAGTTTTTAGAGCATCATTTCTGGAAGAAGGAAGTGAAGTTTCTTGGTCATGTAGTCTTAGAGAAAGGGTTATCTATAGATCCGACTAAGATTGAAGCGGTGATAATTGGAAGAGACCCGAGACAGTGATCGAGATAGAGAGTTTTCTAGGATTGAATGGATTATAGGAGGTTCACTAAGGATTTTTCACGAATAGCAACACCGATGACCAAGCTAACGCGAAATGATGTGAAGTTTTGTTTGGACCGATAAGTGTGAGAGGCATTCCAGAAGCTGAAACACTTATTGACTAATGCACTGTGTTGGTTGTTTCAGAAGGGAACCAGAATTTGATAGTATATACAGATGCATGTAGAACTGATTAGGAGCTATGTTAATGCGAAGAGGTAAAGTAACCGCCTATGCTTCTCGACAGTTTAGACCGCATGAGGTTAGGTATCCAATACATGATTTGGAATTAGTTGCAGTGATACTTGCATTTAAGGTGTGGAGACATTACCGTTTGGGAGAGAGGTTTGAGCTATATACGGATCATAAGTCGTTGAAGTATATATTCTCTCAAAAGGAGCTCAATATGAAACATCAGAGATGGTTAGGGTTTATTGCTGCTTATGACATTGGAATTGAGTATACACTATGGAAAGGCAGTAACGACCCGGAATTTTAGGCAATATCAATTTAATAATCTGTATTAATAATTTAATTGATTTGATAATTTTTCCTAATAATTTTAATTTAAATTGGTAAATTTAATCTTTTAAAGGTTAATAAATATTTAATCTGGCATTATTGATCAATATCTTTTTAACAATTTAAAATGGATAGGATTTATTTTTTTCAAATTCAAAGCTAATATAAATTTTATTCTTTTGATAATATATATTTGATATATATTGTGAACAGAGGATATTTTGTTTTAAATTTAAAGTTGAATTTTCAAATTGTAATGTATATATATGTATGTATGTATGTATGTATGTATGTATGTATGTATGTATATGTTATAATTCGAGCTGTTTTGAAATTTAATTTAATCTATTGATAATTTATATATGTATGACTTTAAAGCTTTGTTTTATTAATTTTTCAAAAGTTAATTTAAAGATTAATTCATTTATTTTCAAAATATAAGATGATTATTTATTTTAAATATGATGGTTTGAATAAGGATTTAATAAAAGTTTTTTTTGTTTTCTTTAAATTGCTTAAATTTAAAATGGTTATAAATGTGTATATATATAAATGTTTTAGATTTTAAATACATGTATAAGATGTATATTTATATTATAACTAGTTTTAGAATATTTCCTAAATAAAGTAAATTAAAAATGTAAGTTTATATTTACATTTAAATTAAATAAAAATTTATTAAAAATACAAAGACATGTGTAACCATATTAAATATCTTAATAACACATGTAAGGAAATTAAATACAATAATGACAAATGTAAATTCTTAAACAACATGTGGCAACATTTTATTTAATTTTTAATAAATGTTTTTAAGAAGAAAATTAGTTTTTCACAAACACATTTTCCTTTTCCTTCACTTCTTAACTCAAACCAGAAATATTCTCAAACCTGATAATGAAAACCAAAATCAAATCTGAAGTAACAAAAATCTGCAAAAAAAAATCAAAACCTGAAACATGAGATTCAAAATCAAAGGCAAAGAGCAAATCTGAATTTATTTAAGATCTGCAAACTTCAAGCTGCAATTCAAATCAACCTGTAATTCAAAGGAAGAATGTAGATCATCAGCACTTTTAAATCATCAAGTTGTAAGCATGCATCCAATTTTTTTCAGCAAGCAAGATCAAAGTATTTTTCAGATAAGATGTTCAAGCCTGGAAAAAATTCACAAACCTGCTCTGCAAATTATAATAAAGCGAGTAGATTACTTTTTAAAAACAGTTTTAAATTAATCTGAGATTGAATATGATGCATGCAATGAAATTTGCTTTGATGATGAATATTAGTTTACATGAATGCATGTTTGTTTGAATACCTGTAGATTGGAATGTAAGTTCTGTTGTTCTAAACAGATTTGATTTTCCCTCTTTAAATTCAATATCTCATTCTTTATTATTGTTAATCTATAATTTGCAAACAAGAATGATTGAGATCATGTAACTTCGTTACTAAAATCATTCCAGGTGTTTAAAATGAATATTCATTCCGAAATCTTTAAAATAAAAGTTTAAACCCAATTTTCACAAAAAATCAACTTGCTTGATTTCAAATTTGAATTATAAGGATGGATTCGTGATTGAGAATCACGAATTTTGACATGCAATTTGTAATTTTTAAAATGATATTCAATTGGAAATTTGGTGTTAAAGGATTTCGAAAATTGGGTGAATTGTCGTCGATCTACTCAATAATTTAATTTGGAATCTTGGCCGATGCTAGTTTGTGAGATGTTGATTAAGGAAAAAATGCAAATGAATTTTTTTCAATGTCTTCTTTGATCGAATTTGAGCAGATTAGAGTTTTAGCTTGATGGTGTTTCGGCTTGGCTGTAGTGGCTGTCGCGACTTGGATTTTCGATCGGAATTGTTCGCGTTTGGGGAGGTTGAAGTTCATGGTCGTGGCGTCTCGATGGTGGGGTCGGTGAGTTCTAGTGGCGTCGTGGTGATCGGTCGTGGGTGGATTTGGGCAAGCGAGTTCTGTAGTTTTTCGTGAGAATGGTCGATTTTCGTTTCGAGTTGTTGTTGTTGGATCTGGGTATGTTTTTGGGTTCACGCGTGATCATGGGATGGACGGCGTCGGTCACGACGACCTAGGTTGGCCGGAGGTGCTTGGGTAGGTGCACCGTGCACGTTCGTGTGCACCGAGAGTTTTGATTTGGGGAAGACGAGGTTTCCTCGGCTTTGTGCTCACGTTTGCATCGTGAACGACCCGAAGTTGAAGGGAGCTGGGGATCTTCGGGGCAGTCTCGTGTGTTTTCTGTGTTCGACTCGAGATTTTAGTCGCGCGTTCTTCTGGTTAGTGCTGTGAAGTGATATAAGTTGCTAAGTAACTTGTATTTGAATTAATGAAAGTAAGCATTATATTATAAACAAGTTTTATAAAAGAAACCAAAATACAAAGTTAAACTTGTTGTTTTAAAATAAATGTAAACCAAAACTTTAAAAAGTGAATGTTAATCAAACTTATAAAAGTGTAAATTGAATTTATATTTCAAGTTTAAAGTTTTAATATGATTGTTTTGAAAGTGATTATCTTAATTTAAATTTTGAAATCCAATTTAAAAGAAGTGTTTTTAATTTAAATCAAATTTTAAGTTAAATTTTTAAGTAATGATTTAAAAACTAAGTTTCAATTTATATTTTAAAGTGTTTTAAATTTGAAATTGATTTCTAAATTCCTTATTTTCAAATAAGGTTATTATTATGATTTTGGAATCCAAATAGAATAATTTGTTTTTAAGTTATTAAAATTTGATTAATTTCAAATAATTTATTTATGAAGATAAATAAGGTTAAATTATTTTAATATGAACTTATGGATACTTAATTCAATATGATTTGTAAATAAGTAAAAGTTTAATTAAGAATAATGTTTTCTTAATTATTTAAGGATTTTTTTAAATATACGAAGTTAATTAATTAATTATTTAGTTAATTTTAAATGATTAATTAATTGTTTAGTTAATTTTAAATAATCACTTAATTATGAATTAATTAAGTGTAATTACTTAATGAAGTAATTAATGATTAATTATTGAATGTAATTTAGAATGGAAGTAATTAATGGAAATTACTCATGGGAGTAATTAATGGAAGTGATTAATGGTTAATCACTTGATGTTATTAATTAATGAATTTGATTAAGTTAATTGTTTGAAGTTAATTAATTAATTAAAGAATTAAGAATTCTTTAATGATGGGGTTAATTACTTGTTAAGTAATTGATTAAGAGAGTAATCAAGATTTATTAATGGAAGTAATTAGAAGATAATTACTTATGTAAGTAATTAAGGGTTAATTACTTAATTATTTTTGTAAATTAATTAATGTGATTAATTAATTAATTAATGTGATTAATTTTAAGATTAATTACTAAGGGTAGTTAATTGAAATGTAATTAATTTTTTTTTTGCAAGTTAAGCGGGGTTAAACTGGGCCCCTACCAGGTTTATTAATGAAACGGACATACAGGGAGGAGAACTAAATGAAAAGGAAAAAAAGTGCAAAAACACAACAACAATGGGAAACAAACATAACAGAGAGTAAAAAACCAAAAAAGAAAAAATGTAGGAAAACTACGGAATCCAGGGATCAAACTGATTGACGTGAAATGAGTGCCTACTCTCATGCATCCCCTTAACTATTTCATTCTTCAACAATGCCCACACCATTTCCCTACTACTGCACTTCCCTTCAAATAACCTCTGATTTCTTTCTGACCATATAGCCTTAAGAAGCTTTTTCAGCAAAAAGAAAACGTATAATCTAAAGTCTTCCTTCCATCCAGTCACATGCTCAATCAGCAACCAATGGTTCAAGTTGCTGTAAGCAGGCAACAACCCTTGCACACATCATAGCAGCCTGTTCCATAAGTGAAGCACATATGGACAGTCAAAGAATAAGTGAACGACACTTTCACTTTGTTGATCACACAGCACACAAGTTGGAAGGACTGGCATACATAATCGAACCAGATTATCTTTTGTCATCAGGGCATTGCTTGTAACCTTCCAGAATACAAGATTATCACTAGCAGATGAGACAGGAGACCAAGTGACCTGATTCCACTTGGAATCAGGCATTGCGTCAATACCCCGCAAGTCATTGTACACACCACCAATTGAATGTGCACGATTAGTCCACAGCACAGTGTCATGTTCAGGGTGGTCAAAAGTACATGGTTCATGAAGCTTCCAATAAGCTCTGACAACTTGATTGCTAGAGAAAGGAACAACAAGCTTACCATCAACCACATGATCCATAGCTAGAGCATTAAAACTAATTCCAGATTGCTGCTTCTGCTGAAATGAGAAAAGATGATCAAGCACGACTCCATTACCAATCCAAGGCACTGACCAAAACTTGCATTGACTCGCAGCAGACAGTTTAATACGAACAAGTGGTAAGAAAATGTGTCTGAACTTTAAGATACTCCTCCAAATCCAACTGCATGAATTGCGTATCTCTATACACCAGAAGTTATTAGTCCCAATATTGTACCTGATGGTCCATTTCACCCATAAAGAGTCATGCTTGTTTAACAACGCATTGAAGAATTGACTGAATGCGGCCTTGTTCCAACTCTCAATATTAAGCAACCCCAATCCACCTTTGCACTTCGGCTTCTCGATGGAGGAGAACGAACAAGGCAGTAATTTCCTCGTGTGAATAGTTCCAAACCAAAAAAATCTTAACATCGCACGTCTTATCATTTTCAAAATCCTTGTTGGAAGCATGTACACCCTAGCCCAATAAACCATAACTGAGAAGCTCACTGATTGAATTAGAACCAACCTACCTGCTTGAGTCAAGAAATTGTTAGCCCAACAATCCATGGTACCAGTGATTTTTTCATACAATGGCAAGCAGTTAGCATGAGTGACACGTGAGGAGCACAGAGGTAACCCCAGGTAAGTCATATCAGATGCCATAGACCACATACCAGCTACAGTCGTGAGGTTGGTTTCCTGAAGGCTAGATATCCCTGAGAATAAAATGCTTGACTTGGTGTAGTTAAGCTTAAGACCAGTTAACCGGTAAAAAAGGTGAAGAACACTCTTAATACACTCTATAGATTGCAGGTTAGGCTTAGTGAAGATCATGATGTCATCCGCGAAGAGGAGGGATTTAATTTGAAGTTCCTTACATTTTGGGTGGTAGTGTATTTGTTTATTATGATACAGTGGCCTTAACATACAGGTGAATACCTTCATAACCATGATAAAGAGATAGGAAGAAAGGGGATCCCCCTGCCTTATTCCCTGCCTAGAAACAAAGTTGCTTGTGCTAGAACCATTGATTATCAGAGAGAATGTTGGTGTAGAAATACACTTGTAAACCCAAGCAACAAAGACTTTGGGGAAGCCCATAAGAGACATTATCCTAACTATTGACTTCCATTGAATCGAGTCATAGGCTTTCATAAGATCCAGCTTAAGCATGGCATGCGGCGAATTATTCACGCGATTGTATCCAAGTAGAAGCTCATGAGCTAGCATTATGTTATCTAGTATATTTCTATTCGGCAGGAATTCCACTTGATTGTTGGATATGATTCTTTAAAGAACAGAGACATGCCTAGAAGCAATGATCTTTGCAATGCATTTGTAGACCACATTAAATCAAGAGATTGGCCTGAAGGAGGTGACAAAAGAGGCTTGCTTACACTTGGGGATGAGCACCAAATTAGTTGCATTCGCTGATTTTAGCATTTTAAACTTGTTAAAGAAATTGTGCACTGCTAAGGAGAATTGGCTACCCACTATATCCCAGCTTGATGTATAAAAAACGACATTGAATCCATCGGGACCACCAGAGGAGTTCTTATTCATTGCAAATAGTGCGTTCTTAATTTCAGTATCAGTTACTTTGGCAACCAGACCATTAGCTTCATCCAGAGTTATTTTGGGTAGGGCAATCCAGGACAAAAGATCCAGCTCCGGCTCAAAGTTACTCAAATTGCCAAAGAGACCAGTGTAATATAGGAGAAAGGCCTTTTCAACAGATTCAGGGGTTGTGTTCAGAATACCTGCTTCATCAATGATGGAGGATATGTTGCTAGTTGTGTGCTTGACCTTCAGGGAGGCATGAAAGAATTTCGTGTTCCTATCGCCATCAACGGCCTTCTTGATCCTTAGTTGTTGCTTCCTCATCTCGCTTTCAAAGGCAAGAGCTTGATTGAGTTCATTGTATAGAACAGCTTCCCTTTCTGCCTTGTCAGCATCATCAGGTTGAGCCATCATCTGTTCCGGGGCTTCCTTAAGTTGCTCCTTTAATTTGGTTGATAGTAGGTTGCCGTTGCCAAACTTCGCTTTAGACCAAGCCATTAAGTTCTCCTTAATTGCTTTAATTTTCCTGCAAAAAACATACATTGGATTTCCATAGTAGGTATAAGACAAAACATTTTTAATTATATTATTATACTCAGGATCATTGACCCAAGCATTATAGAATTTAAACCCCCTTTTGCCTCCAATTGGCTTCTTGCCAGTGGTAAGGATAAGAGGACAATGGTCAGATAGGATAGGTTGGGGTAGATGAGTGGAGAGGTTTGGCCATGAAGAAAGAGCTTTGAAATTGGAGAAGGAGTGATCAGTGTTGGAGAATATACGAGTACCACTCCTCGACCTACTGTTCCAGGAGTATAAAGCACCATTTCTACTGATAGGAATAAGATTCGAATCAAATACAGCAGTGTTGAGAGGAAGGATGTCATTTGGCATAAGAGAGAGGCCACCTTGCTTATCAGTTAAGGAGAGACAACAATTAAAGTCACCGAGAACAACCCATGGATGTGATTCTTGCCTTAAAGCTGGAAGAAGCCAAAGAACAGAAAGCCTAGAGGAGGGGGAATTATGAGCATAAATGAAGGTGATGTAGAAAGAAGAGGAAGGATTGTTGTATTTAGCATGATAATGCATTAACTGAGGAGTGGAAAGAATAATCTCTAGGGAAAGTAGGACAGGGTTATGTATCACCAAAATACGGCCATAGTTAGCTTCAGGTAGGTTATGTGACAGAATCCAAGTTTGATTGATGAAATTAGCAGCAGAAATTGTTAGGGAGAGATTCAATTTGGTTTCGAGAATAGCAAAAATAGATAGTTGGTGATCGGAGATTAATTGCTTAACCTGCTCAAGTTTGAGGAAATTATGGGATCCTCTTATGTTCCAAGCTCCAATATTGTGTGACATTATTAAACTAATGAATGATGATCCCCTTCTTTCATGCTCCTAGTAATAGGAGAATTAATTCTGTTAATACTGGGATTTTGTATCCTATTTTTCTTACCCCTTTTGCCTTTGTCAAGAGTTGATGATAGGCTCAGGTTCGAAGTTTGATCAAGTAGGGGTGATTTCCAACCTGGAATTGATCCCTGAAATATATACGGTTGTTTTGAATTTGAAATGGAAGGGGGAGGAGGGGATGGGGTGAAAAGGGAGGCAGCAGGGATTGAAGAAGATTTCATAACCAAATCAAAAATTTGGGTTTGCATAGAGATGCAGAAAGATTCCTCCTGATAGTTTTGTGACGTGATGGCTATGGGATGTTTTGAAGATAAAGAAAAGAGATTTGAGGGAGTGTTTTCAGATTGTTGAGGTATCATGGTATCATTTGTATGCAGTGATGTTACAGGGACATGCACATCGTCACACTCCTCCCCCTGTTTCAGGTTCCCTTGCGTTCCATCATCAGATGCAAGCACCATGACTTGCACATTTCCTTCAGAAGGAAGAGAAGTAATTGAATTGAGTTTGCTGTAGCATTTGCCAAGTTGCTGTTTTGTCGTTGGATCAGTGTTGGGTTTATGTGCACAAATAAGTGTAACAGTGTCATGCACGTGGTGAATACCTCCATGTTGATTTTGATTCAGAGTATTAGCATCAAAACCAAGTATACTACTTACATGCACATTAGTTTGGTCACCACAAGCATTAACTGCAGCACCAACATCTTCCCCATTTTGTAAATTATTCAACTCATCATGAACTGTTGCTGTGCCATGGTCATCACAACCAAGTATACTACTGACATGCACATCAGTTTGGTCTCCACAAGCATTAACTGCAGCACCATCATCTTCCACGTTATGTAAATCATTCAACACATCAAAACTGTTATGTACTATTGTTGTGCCATAGTCATTGACAGTATCACCATAAACCAATAGCATTCCATTTCCATTTGTTCCACTAGAATAACTGACCTCTTTTTGCTCCTGCAAATCAATCAAGTTCTAGTGGTCCAGTGGTTAAGACATAGTGGAGTTGCTACATATGGTTGTAGTGGCACCGGTTCGAATCCCAACGGCCACAATAATGAGACATAGTGCACGGCCACTAATAAAACCGGCTAACCGAAGGCCAGGGCAAACATAGTTTCCTTGGCCCCAAAGTTTTGTCAAGTTCTAGTGGTCCAGTGGTTAAGACATAGTGGAGTTGCTACATATGGTTGTAGTGGCACCGGTTCGAATCCCAGCGGCCACAATAATGAGACCTAGTGCACGACCACTTATAAAACCGGCTAACCGAAGGCCAGGGCAAACATAATTTCCTTGGCCCCAAAGTTTTGTCAAGTTCTAGTGGTCCAGTGGTTAAGACATAGTGGAGTTTCTACATATGGTTGTAGAGGCACCGGTTCGAATCCCAGCGGCCACAATAATGAGACATAATGCACGACCACTTATAAAACCGGCTAACCGAAGGCCAGGGCAAACATAGTTTCCTTGGCCCCAAAGTTTTTGTCAAGTTCTAGTGGTCCAGTGGTTAAGACATAGTGGAGTTGCTACATGTGGTCGTAGTGGCACCGGTTCGAATCCCAGCGGCCACAATAATTAGACATAGTGCACGGCCACTTATAAAACCGGCTTAACCAAAGGCCAGGGCAAACATAGTTTCCTTGGCCCCAAAGTTTTGTTAAGTTCTAGTGGTCCAGTGGTTAAGACATAGTGGAGTTGCTACATGTGGTTGTAGTGGCACCGGTTCGAATCCCAGCGGCAACAATAATGAGACATAGTGCACGGCCACTTATAAAACCGGCTAACCGAAGGCTAGGGCAAACATAGTTTCCTTGGCCCCAAAGTTTAAATTTGCGTTATTTAATTCACCTTTTTTCTCCAATGGCCTCTCCCGCCCATATCTCCCCCCATCCCCTGTCAACTCAAACTGCCATTCCCATACCTACAACTATACTCTCTTCTTCTCCTAGCTCGGCTATCTTGTCCACCTCGCCTCTTTCCTTACCACCGCCGGTCCCTCCCCCTCCCCATGTCCCATCTTCATCCCGTGTCTCCTCTGAGCCCTCTTCTTTGCCTTGGTCCTCTCTTTTTAAAAATCATCCTCACAACGCTGGCCAATATATTCCTGTTGATATCCCTCTTTCTTTCGATGGGCCAGGCTTGGTTCCTCCCGAAGTGGTTATGGATGCTGGGAATAAGGTGTGGGAAGATTGGCTAGTTGGATTCTTCCTTGATAAACCACTCTCTTATATGACAGTTATCACCCTCCTGAAGAAACTTTGGAAACTTAAAGGTGAAATTAAAATCAAGTCTGATGGTATCTTGTTCATGTTCCATCTTTCCTGTGCTGAGGATAGAAGGAAGATTGTGGAATCCGACCCTATATTCCTGAGGAACAAGATATTCATTATTAAAGCATGGGATCCTTTTATTGGTAACAGTTGTAGTACCATAAAATCAGTGCCTGTTTGGATAAGATTATCGAACATTCCACTCTACGCGTGGTCTCACCTTGGTATTAATTGGCTTGCGAGGAGAATTGGTAAGCTCCTCTGTCTTGACTCTTCCACTGTAAGGATGGAGAGAATAGGTTATGCAAAGTGTCTGGTTGATGTCACGCCTAACCAAGACTTGGTTGATGAGTTTCCTGTTAAGTTACTAGATGGATCCATTCAAATGGTAAGGGTCGACTACCTATGGAAGCCTGAAATATGCCACCTATGCAAGGAATTTGGTCACATGATAGATATTTGTTTAAGAACAGGTGGGGAGAAGGAAAAGGATAAGGAAGAGGTGGTGGTAAAAAGAATAATCATGTAGTGGTATTGAATGAGCAGAAGGATGGAAAGCAAGCAAGTAAAAGCATTCAAACGTGGCGGAGAGTTGTTTATAAGAAAGCTAAAGAGGGGATTGGACATAATTTAAAAAATGTAATTAATTAATAAAGTAATTAATTAAGGATTATTTATTAATTTAAATTGATTAATAATTACTTAATGAAGTAATTAAAGATAGTTAGATTAATTAATCCAGGATTAATATAATTAATTATGAATTTAATTAATTAAGATAAGTAAATACAAATTGTTAATTACTGTTTATGATTAATAAGATGGTTAATTACAAGTTAATTATTTAATTAATTTAAAGGAATTATTAATAAATAAGGATCATTAGTTAATGTAATTAATGAATTAATCAAGGTTGATTAATAAAAGTGATTAATTAAAGTGCGATTAATTAATTGTAATTAATTAAGGTTTAATGTAATTAATTATAGTTAATTAATTAATGGAAGCAAGTAAAGGATCATTAATTATTGTAATTAATGATAGTAATTAAAGGATAATTACTGTATATGGTTAAGGATAACTACTTGAATGTAATTAAAGGATAATTAATCAAGGGATGTTAATTAAGGAAGATCATTAAGAGATGATTAATTTATTTGTAATAAATTAATGGAAAAGAATTTAGATAATCCTATTTATTTAGAGTTAATCAATTCTGTTTTTGGATGATTGGTTAATACTGATTGACTGATATTGGGTGATTGGTTGATGTTGGATGATTTGGATATCTCTGTTATGTGATATGCTGCTTTGTGAGATGAATGATTGATACGAATGATCTATTATGATAATGTGAATCATCTATCTGTTTATATCATCCTGAGTATAAGTTAATTGTTTAAACCCTTAAAACAACTTGGACATTAAAATGGCGTTTGGATTCGGTGAGACCGAGATCGGATTTCCGTATCTGGATAATCCAAAAACCACATCGATCCAAATTAAACGTTAGGTCATGAATCCAAATGGAGCTTTGTGAAGACTCGAGGTATAAGAACTATTCGTCAGTATAACTTCGTGGGTGATTCCGTAATGAGTTTGACGGATATGGTGCTTATAGGTTCGAGATGGTGATTTAGAGTTCAAGGGCTATGGTCGTTGACTCTGAGGGTGTTTCCAAAATGAGTGCAGCGAGATAGTGCCTTCGGTTTCATTCGAACCCGGAACGAACTTGTATGGATTGAATACTTTCAGAACATCGTCAGGTGGACGATGAGCATTCTAAGATAGATATGTTCTATAAAGGTAATCGCAGCCTCAAGCCTCATCAAACCAGGAATGGCTAAAACAGGGAAGGTGCAGCAAGGCTAGGTGGGTAGCACCCATTTCAGGGTGAGGTCATTCCTGTCTAGATGTCCCTTTTATTTCGGCATTGTGGGTGGTTGGTCGCGCCAACCACGGGGTGATCTTACTCGGGACTGTTCGGTAAGGAATAGTCCCAGCTTTGTGATGCAGGGGTTGGAAATAATCCTTGGTACATTGATCTAGGCCATGTACTGTGACGGGCGGTACCTCGGTAGCCCTTCCATTGATGGAAACCTACTCTTCCTACGAGACCCCACGGTTTTGTTTGTATTACCCACTTTTGTGGCTAGTAGCTGGAATTTAATAAATGTAACAATTTCGGCTATTTCTTATTTACTTGATAACCCTAAACACTATTATATATCATTGGATTTCCTATCAAATGTTTTGGTTAGCGTAAGATAAAAACTTTTACATGTTTATGTGTGGGAAGTCTTACGTGATACCTTTTCTTTTCAAAGGATTTTCTAAAGTTAAGCAATTTTAACACGTTTACTCACACCAGACCCATGTCTGACCCGAGTGTTTATTTTCTGTTTTATTAAACTCTTGGGTACTCATATTATGCATGAGTAGTCAAGTGATTCAGGTTAGCTTGACGAATTCTGGAGGAGATATGGAGCAGGAGGCTTCCACGTGTAGATATATTATGGTTCCGCTTTGTTTGTGTGTTATCTGTTGATATCTTGAGTTGTATAGTTAGACAGATGTTTATAACTGTGTAATATGTGTTGTATAAATTGTGTACTCTGATTTAATATGATACTATGTAATATTTTATGTGATATATTATATTTCATTCGTTCCGCTGTGAGTTATCAGATGTTGTTGTGTTCTTCTTTTCTTATCTTTTCTTCTACTATCCCTTTCTTTCTTAATTAGTGATGCGACTTTCTGGAGATAGGAAGTCGGGTCGCTACAGGTTGGTATCAGAGCATTAGGTTGAGTGAATACCTAGGCTCTGGAGTGGTGTCTTTCTTGAGAGAGCGTACTTGTAATTTTTATGTATAACTATATACACACACACACACACACACCTGATCCGTTGGTTTATCTGTTCGGGTTTCCAACATAAATTTTAGAGGTAGATGGAGTAGTGGTGTGTGTAACACGACCACCACTGATGGAAGAGATCCATATGTTGAGGTTGGAAGTATTTGTCGAGACTGTAGACCTAATACCATCTCGAGTAAGATTTGCAGCTTGGAGTAAGGATTTCTTTGATATCCGAAGGAAATATTTTTTAAAAGATTCAGAGCTTATCTTTGAAGTGTAAGTTTGGATCCACCGGAAGTGCAGAAGTAAGTGATGATATCTTGATAACTGCATAATGAGATGCGGTACCCATGGATATTTCAGAAGATGTTTTCTCTTGAAGTAGTTGAGGAGAAGTCTTTACCTTCCGCAGGGAAGACTCGTCTGTGTAGAAGTTGTCTGGATCTTTAGCAAGGAGGTTGCTGTTTTGGAATATGAGGCTATGTTCTACGAGTTGCTTTGCTTTGGCATTGTCTCAATTGCCATTCCTTAAGGAGAGAGAGATGTGGATGCTTGGTTTGGAGACTGAATTTCTTGGGAGGATGTCCGCCATCTCGAAGGTCTTTTGTGTGGTTTGTTGATAGTTTTGGTTTTCGAGGAGCCTTTGAATTAGAAGTCTTTGGTTAGCTGTGGTAATAGTGCATCTCAAAGTGTTCGGCATGCTGACAAGAAGGTCTTTTAGCTTTGTAGTATCATCGAGGTAGAGTTTCGAAGTAGCAGTGTGGCTCGTTTCTCCTATAGTTAAGGAATCTTGGTGGTTCTTCTATCAACAGTCCATGCAGTTGGTGATAGTTTTCTTGAAAGGTTAACCTTGTTTGGAAAAGCTTAAAGCTGTTCTTATTGGTAAAGTGAGGACTGTTTCTTTGGAATATGAACTAGGTAGGATCGCAAAAGTGACTTGCGATTAGTTTGGGAATTTTTCTTGGGCAATCTTTTGTTTGAGACTGAGTTTTTCATGTGGAAGTAGGAGCTACTGATGTAATCAGAAGTTTGTCTGCATCTGGAGTTGAGTTCCATATTGTTTTGGTTCCAGAAGCGATTTTGGTGGTTAGCCTGGTAGTAGAGGCTGTGTAGCAACTCAGGAATTTTTTTGGAATATGGATTGGTCAGATCTAGTTTTTGAGTTGGATTCTGCTGTAAAGTTGTGTGACCGAGTCAGATGGGTCACTAAGATATTATGGATTTGATGAACAAAGTTTCCCTGATATAGTGGATAAGTTTGTACTCGTGTTCATCAACAGTATTCTCGTCTATTTCAGAATCAGAGTTGTGCAGCGGAAGCGAGGTAGCAGCTGTGCAAGGAAGGAAGTAAGTTCAGTTTGCTATTGCTTGGGAAGTAGAGCTTGTGTTCTGAATTTCGACGGATTTTGAAAGGCTTTTCTGTTGGATAGGATTCAGGAACTGGTTTGCTTTGGTCTAGTTGTTTCTGGTAGCATCAGCATAGGTTGAGCTGATCAGGAAGAAGATTGGCAGCCCAGGATTGTCTGTTGAGTTATGCTGATATGAGTTAAGGAGTTTGGAATTCGAAGTTGGAGTCTTTTTATTAAGATTTCTCTGGTTAAGAGAACAGTAATTGGGTAAGATTGGATGGCTAGTTCCGAGGCATTTGAAATTTCTTATCTGTGTTTTTGATAGGATAAGATTGAATTGCCAGTTTGGATAACTGGGAATCATTATATTTCACGTATCTCTGAGGGAGTACGTGTATGATTCATCGTTGGTTGTTGAATCTGTAGTTCAGTTGGATTTGGAAGTTGAGCTAGATTTGAGTATAGTCTGATCTTCTGTTCAGATTGATGGATCTAGAGATGAGAGGAGCTCTAGATTTTGGTGGTGTAGTTAGTTTAGCTTCTGTAGAGTAAGTCTCCCAGTGATTTATACTTGGGAAACTCTAGACAGTGTTAGTAAGATTTATTCTGATTTGTGTTAGGATAAATAATTAGGTTTGTTTGTTTGATTGATTGCTATGGTTGTTAGTAACTGGATAATAGGTATGCTTTGCTGTTTGAAAATTGAAATCTTTGCTGGGTTATTAAATTACCTTTGCTTTTAAATTTCGGGGACGAAATTCTTTTAAGGGGGAAGGATTGTAACGACCCGGAATTTTAGGCAATATCAATTTAATAATCTGCATTAATAATTTAATTGATTTGACAATTTTTCTTAATAATTTTAATTTAAATTGGTAAATTTAATCTTTTAAAGGTTAATAAATATTTAATCTGGCATTATTGATCAATGTCTTTTTAACAATTTAAAATGGATAGGATTTATTTTTTTCAAATTCAAAGCTAATATAAATTTTATTCTATTTATAATATATATTTGATATATATTATGAATAGAAGATCTTTTGTTTTAAATTTAAACTTGAATTTTCAAATTGTAACATATATATATATATATATATATATATATGTATATGTTATAATTTGAGTTGTTTTGAAATTTAATTTAATCTATCGATAATTTATAAATGTATGAATTTAGAGCTTTGTTTTAGAATTAATATTTTTCAAAAGTTAATTTAAAGATTAATTCATTTATTTTCAAAATATAAGATGATTATTTATTTTAAATATGATAGTTTAAATAAGGATTTAATAAAAGTTTTATTTTTTTGTTTTCTCTAAATTACTTAAATTTAAAATGGTTATAAATGCATATATACATAAATTTTTTAGATTTTAAATACATGTATAAGATGTATATTTATATTACAACTAGTTTTAGAATATTTCCTAAATGAAGTAAATTAAAAATGTAAGTTTATATTTACATTTAAATTAAATAAAAATTTATTAAAAATACAAAGACGTGTGTAACCATATTAAATATCTTAATAACACATGTAAGGAAATTAAATACAATAATGACAAATGTAAATTCTTAATCAACATGTGGCAACATTTCATTTTAATTTTTAATAAATGTTTTTAAGAAGAAAATTAGTTTTTCACAAACACATTTTCCTTTGCCTTCACTTCTTAACTCAAACCAGAAATATTCTTAAACCTGATAATGAAAACCAAAATCAAATCTAAAGTAACAACAAATCTGCAAAGCAAAATCAAAACCAGAAACATGAGATTCAAAATCAAAGGCAAAGAGCACATCTGAATTTAATTAAGATCTGCAAACTTCAAGCTGCAATTCAAATCAACCTACAATTCAAAGGAAGAATGTAGATCATCAGCACTTTTAAATCATCAAATTGTAAGCATGTATCCAAATTTCTTCAGCAAGCAATATCAAAGTATTTTTCAGATAAGATGTTCAAGCCTGGAAAAAATTCACAAACCTGCTCTGCAAATTATAATAAGGTGAGTAAATTATTTTTTAAAAACACTTTTAAATTAATCTGAGATTGAATGATGATGCATGCAATAAAATTTGCTTTGATGATGAATATTAGTTTACATGAATGCATGTTTGTTTGAATACCTGTAGATTAGAATCTAAGTTCTGTTGTTCTAAACTGATTTGATTTTCCCTCTTTAAATTCAATATCTCATTCTTTATTTATTGTTAATCTGTAGTTTGCAAACAAGAATGATTGAGATCATGTAACTTCATTACTAAAATCATTCCAAGTGTTTAAAATGAATATTCATTTCGAAATCTATTAAATAACAGTGAAAACCCAATTGTCACAAAAAATCAACTTGCTTAATTTCAAATTTGAATTATAAGGATGGATTCGTGATTGAGAATCATGAATTTTGACATGCAATTCGTAATTTTTAAATTGATATTCAATTGGAAATTTGGTGTTGAAGGATTTCGGTAGTTGGGTGAATTGCCGTCGATCTACTCAATAATTGATTTGGAATCTTGCCCGATGTGAGTTTGTGAGATGTTGATTAAGGGAAAAATGCAAATGATTTTTTCAATGTCTGATTTGATCGAATTTGAGCAGATTAGGGTTTTAGCTTGATGGTGTTTCGGCTTGGCTGTAGTGGCTATCGCGACTTGGATTTTCGACCGGAATTGTTCGCGTTTGGGGAGGTTGAAGTTCATGGTCGTGGCGTCTCGATGGTGGGGTCGGCGAGTTCTAGTGGCATCGTGGTGATCGGCCGTGGGTGGATTTGGGCAAGCGAGTTCTGTAGTTTTTCGTGAGAATGGTCGATTTTCGTTTCGAGTTGTTGTTGTTGGATCTGGGTAATGTTTTTGGGTTCGCGCGTGATCATGGGATGGACGGCGTCGGTCGCGATGACCTAGGTTGGCCGGAGGTGCTTGGGTAGGTGCACCGTGCACGTTCGTGTGCACCGAGAGTTTTGATTTGGGGAAGACGAGGTTTCCTCGGGTTTGCGCTCGCGTTTGCATCGTGAACGACTCGAAGTTGAGGGGAGTTGGGGATCTTCGAGGCAGTCTCGAGTGTTTTCTGTGTTCGACTCGAGATTTTAGTCGCACGTTCTTCTGGTTAGTGCTGTGAAGTGATATAAGTTGCTAAGTAACTTGTATTTGAATTAATGAAAGTAAGCATTATATTATAAACATGTTTTATAAAAGAAACCAAAATACAAAGTTAAACTTATTGTTTTAAAATAAATGTAAACCAAAACTTTAAAAAGTGAATGTTAATCAAACTTATAAAAGTGAAAATTGAATTTATATTTCAAGTTTAAAATGTTTTAAGATGATTGTTTTGAAAGTGATTATCTTAATTTAAATTTTGAAATCCAATTTAAAAGAAGTGTTTTTAATTTAAATCAAAGTTTAAGTTAAATTTTTAAATAATGATTTAAAAACTAAGTTTCAATTTATATTTTAAAGCGTTTTAAATTTGAAATTGATTTCTAAATTCCTTATTTTCAAATAAGGTTATTATTATGATTTTGAAATCCAAATAGATTAATTTGTTTTAAGTTATTAAAATTTGATTAATTTCAAATAATTTATTTATGAAGACAAATAAGGTTAAATTATTTTGATATGAACTTATGGATACTTAATTCAATATGATTTGTAAATAAGTAAAAGTTTAATTAAGAATAATGTTTTCTTAATTATTTAAGGATTTTTTTAAACATAAGAAGTTAATTAATTAATTAATTAATTTTAAATGATTAATTAATTGTTTAGTTAATTTTAAATTATCACTTAATTATGAATTAATTAAGTGTAATTACTTAATGAAGTAATTAATGATTAATTATTGAATGTAATTTAGAATGGAAGTAGTTAATTGAAATTTCTCATGGGAGTAATTAATGGAAGTGATTAATGGTTAATCACTTGATGTTACTAATTAAGGAATTTGATTAAGTTAACTGTTTGAAGTTAATTAATTATGGAGTAATTAATTAATTAAAGAATTAAGAATTATTTAGTGATGGGATTAATTACTTGTTAAGTAATTAATTAAGAGAGTAATCAAGATTTATTAATGGAAGTAATTAGAAGATAATTACTTATGTAAGAATTAAGGGTTAATTACTTAATTATTTTAGTTAATTAATTAATGTGATTAATTAATTAATGAATGTGATTAATTTTAAGATTAATTACTAAGGGTAGTTAATTAAAATGCAATTAATTAATAAAGTAATTAATTAATTAAGGATTATTTATTAATTTAAATTGATTAATAATTACTTAATGAAGTAATTAAAGATTAATTAATTAGATTAGTTAATCAAGGATTAATATAATTAATTAAGAAGTTAATTAATTAAGATAAGTAATTACAAATTGTTAATTACTGTTTATGATTAATAAGATGGTTTTTTACAAGTTAATTATTTAATTAATTTAAAGGAATTATTAATAAATAACGATCATTAGTTAATGTAATTAATGAATTAATCAAGGTTGATTAATAAAAGTAATTAATTAAAGTGAGATTAATTAATTATAATTAGTTAAGGTTTAATGTAATTAATTGTAGTTAATTAATTAATGGAAGCAAATGAAGGATCATTAATTATTCTAATTAATGATACTAATTAAAGGTTAATTACAGTATATGGTTAAGGATAACTACTTGAATGTAATTAAAGGATAATTAATCAAGGGAAAATTAAGGAAGATCATTAAGAGATGATTAATTTATTTGTAATAAATTAATGGAGAAGAATTTAGGCAATCCTACTGATTTAGAGTTAATCAATTCTGTTTTTGGATGATTGGTTAATATTGATTGACTGATATTGGGTGATTGGTTGATGTTAGATGATTTGGATATCTCTGTTATATGATATGCTGCTTTGTGAGATGAATGATTGATATGAATTATCTATTATGATAATGTGAATCATCTATCTGTTTATATCATCCTGAATATAAGTTAATTGTTTAAACCCTTAAAACAACTTGGACATTAAAATGGCGTTTGGATTCGGTGAGACAGGGATCGGGTTTCCATATTTGGATAATTCAAAAGCCACATCGATCCAAATTAAACGTTAGGTCGTGAATCCAAGTGGAGCTTTTTGAAGACTCGAGTATAAGAACTATTCGTTAGTATAACTTTGTGGGTGATTCCGTAATGAATTTGATGGAAATAGTACTTATAGGTTCGAGATGGTGATTTAGAGTGCAAGGGCTATGGTCGTTGACTCTGAGGGTGATTCCAAAATGAGTGCAACAAGATAGTGCCTTCGGTTTCATTCAAACCCGGAACGAACTTGTATGGATTGAATGCTTTCAAAACATCGTCAGTTGGACGATGAGCATTCTAAGATGGATATGTTCTATAAAGGTAATCGCAGCCTCAAGCCTCATCAAACCGGGAATGGCTAAAACATGGGAGGTGCAGCATGGCTAGGTGGGTAGCACCCATTTCAGGGTGAGGTCATTCCTGTCTAGATGTCCCTTTTATTTTGGCATTGTGGGTGGTTGGTCGCGCCAACCACCAGGAGATCTTACTCGGGACTTTTCAGTAAGCAATGGTCCCGGCTATGTGATGCAGGGGATTGGGAGTAATCCTCGGTACGTTGATCTAGGCCACATACTGTGACGGGCGGTACCCCGGTAGCCCTTCCATTGATAGAAACTCATTCTTTCTATGAGACCCTACGGTTTTGTTTGTATTACCCACTTTTGTGGCTAGTAGCTGGAATTTAATAAATGTAACAATTTCGGCTATTTCTTATTTACTTGAAAACCCTAGACACTATTATAGTATCACTGGATTTCCTATCAAATGTTTTGGTTAGCATAAGGTAAAATTTTTCCACTTTTATGTGTGGGAAGTCTTACGTGATACCTTTTCTTTTCAAAGGATTTTCTAAAGTTAAACAATTTTGATCCGTTTACTTACACCAGACCCATGTCTGACCCGAGTGTTTATTTTCTGTTTTATTAAACTCTTGGGTACTCATATTATGTATGAGTAGTCGAGTGATTCAGGTTAGCTTGACGAATTCTAGAGGAGATATGGAGCAGGAGGCTTCCACATGTAGATATATTATGGTTCCGCTGTGTTTGTGTTGTATCTGTATCTGTTGATATCTTGAGTTGTATAGTTAGACAGATGTTTATAACTGTCTAATATGTGTTGTATAAGTTGTGTACTCTGATGTAATATGATACTATGTAATATTTTATGTGATATATTATATTTCATTCGTTCCGCTGTGAGTTATCTGATGTTGTTGTGTTCTTCTTTTCTTATCTTTTCTTCTTCTATCCCTTTCTTTCTTAATTAGTGATGCGACTTTCTGGAGATAGGAAGTCGGGTCGCTACAGGTTGGTATCAGAGCATTAGGTTGAGTGAATACTTAGGCTCTGGAGTGGTGTCTTTCTTGAAAGAGTGTACTTGTAATTTTTATGTATAACTATATAAATATATAAATATATATATATATATATATATATATCTACTTGATCCATTGGGTTATCTGTTCGGGTTTCCAACTTAAGTTTTAGAGGTAGATGGAGTAGTGGGGTGTGTGTGTGTAACACGACCACCGCTGATGGAAGAGGTCCATATGTTGAGGTTGGAAGTATTTGTCGAGAGTGTAGACCTAATACCGTCTCGAGTAAGATTTGCAGCTTGGAGTAAGGATTTCTTTGAAATCCGAAGGAAATCTTTTTTAAAAGATTCGGAGCTGTAAGTTTGGATCTGTCGGAAGTGCAGAAGTAAGTGATGATATCTTGATAACTGCGTGATGAGATGCAGTACCCATGGATATTTTAGAAGATGTTTTCTCTTGAAGTAGTTGAGGAGCAGTCTTTACCTGCCGTAGGGAAGACTCGTCTGTGTAGAAGTTGTCTGGATCTTTAGCAAGGAAGTTGGCTGATTTGGAATATGAGGCTAAGGTCTAGGAGTTGCTTCGCTTTGGCATGGTCTCAATTGTCATTCCTTAAGGACAGCGAGATGTGGATGCTTGGTTTGGAGCCCGAATTTCTTGGGAGGATGTCCGCCATCTCGAAGGTCTTTTGTGTGGTTTGTTGATAGTTTTGGTTTTCAAGGAGCCTTTGAATTAGAAGTCTTTGGTTAGCTGTGGTAATAGTGCATCTCGAAGTGTTCGGCGTACTGACAAGAAGGTCTTTTAGCTTTGTAGTATCATCGAGGTAGAGTTTCGAAGCAGCAGTGTGGCTCGTTTCTCCTATAGTTTAGGAATCTTGGTGTTTCTTCTATCAACAGTCCATGCAGTTGGTGATAGTTTTCTTGAAAGGTTAACCTTGTTTGGAGAAGCTTAAAGCTGTTCTAATTGGTAAAGTGAGGACTGTTTCTTTGGAATATGAACTAGGTAGGATCGCAAAAGTGACTTGCAATTAGTTTGGGAATTTTTCTTGGGCAATCTTTTGTTTGAGACTGAGGTTCTCATGTGGAAGTAGGAGCTGCTGATGTAATCAGAAGTTTGTCTGCATCTGGAGTTGAGTTCTATATTGTTTTGGTTCCAGAAGCGATTTTGGTGGTTAGCCTGGTAGTAGAGTTGGTGTAGCAACTTAGGAATTTTTTTGGAATTTGGATTTGTCAGATCTAGTTTTTGAGTTGGATTCTACTGTAAAGTTGTGTGACTGAGTCAGATGTGTCACTAAGATTTTATGGATTTGATGAACAAATTTCCCTGATATGTGGATAAGTTTGTACTCGTGTTCATCAATAGTATTCTCATCTATTTCAGAATCAGAGTTGTGCAGCGAAAGCAAGGTAGCAGCTGTGCAAGGAAGGAAGTAAGTTCAGTTTGCTATTGCTTGGGAAGTAGAGCTTGTGTTTTGGATTTCGATGGATTTCGAAAGGCTTTTCTGTTGGATAGGATTCAGGAACTGGTTTGCTTTGGTCTATCTGTTTCAGGTAGCATCAGCATAGGTTGACCTGATCAGGAAGAAGATTGGCAGCCCAGGATTGTCTGTTGAGTTATGCTGATATGAGATAAGGAGTTTGGAATTCAAATTTGGAGTCTTCATTGTTGTTATGATTTCTCTGGTTTAGAGAACAGTAATTGGGTAAGATTGGATGGTTAGTTTTGAGGTATTTGAGATTTCTTATCTGTGTTTTTGATAGGATAGGATTGAATTGCCAGTTTGGATAACTGGGATTCATTATATTTCACGTATCTCTGAGGGAGTACGTGTATGATTCATCGTTGCTTGTTGAATCTGTAGTTCAGTTGGATTTGGAAGTTGAGCTAGATTTGAGTACAGTCTGATGCTCTGTTCAGATTGATGGATCTAGAGATGAGAGGAGCTCTGGATTTTGGTGGTGTAGTTAGTTTAGCTTCTGTAGAGCGAGTCTCCCAGTGATTTATACTTGGGAAACTCTAGATAGTGTTAGTAAGATTTATTCCGATTTGTGTCAGGATAATTAGTTAGGTTTGTTTGTTTGTCTGATTGCTATGGTTATTAGCAACTGGATAATAGGTATGCTTTTCTATTTGAAAATTGAAATCTTTGCTGGGTTATTAAATTACCTTTGCTTTTAAATTTCGGGGACGAAATTCTTTTAGGGGGGGGGATTGTAACGACCCGAAATTTAGGCAATATCAATTTACTAATCTGTATTAATAATTTAATTGCTTCGATAATTTTTCTTAATAATTTTAATTTAAATTGGTAAATTTAATCTTTTAAAGGTTAGTGAGTATTTAATCTGGCATTATTGATCAATATCTTTTTAACAATTTAAAATGGATAGGATTTATTTTTTTTTCAAATTCAAAGCTAATATAAATTTAATTCTATTTATATATATATTTGATATATATTGTGAATAGAAGATCTTTTGTTTTAAATTTAAAGTTGATTTTCAAATTGTAATATATATGTATGTATATATATATATATATATTATAATTTGAGTTGTTTTGAAATTTAATTTAATCTATTGATAATTTATATATGTATGAATTCAAAGCTTTGTTTTAGAATTAATATTTTTCAAAAGTTAATTTAAAGATTAATTCATTTATTTTCCAAATATAAGATGATTATATATTTTAAATATGATAGTTTAAATAAGGATTTAATAAAAGTTTTATTTTTTTGTTTTCTTTAAATTGCTTAAATTTAAAATGGTTATAAATGTGTGTGTGTATATATGTTTTAGATTTTAAATACATGTATAAGATGTATATTTATATTATAACTAGTTCTAGAATATTTCCTAAATAAAGTAAATTAAAAATGTAAGTTTACATTTACATTTAAATTAAATAAAAATTTATTAAAAATAAAAAGACTTATGTAACCATATTAAATATCTCAATAACATATGTAAGGAAATTAAATACAATAATGACAAATGTAAATTCTTAATCAACATGTGGCAACATTTCATTTTAATTTTTAATAAATATTTTTAAGAAGAAAAATAGTTTTTTACAAACACATTTTCCTTTGCCTTCACTTTTTAACTCAAACCAGAAATATTCTCAAACCTGATAATGAAAACCAAAATCAAATCTAAAGTAACGACAAATCTGCAAAGCAAAATCAAAACCTGAAACATGAGATTCAAAATCAAAGGCAAAGAGCAAATCTGAATTTAATTAAGATCTGCAAACTTCAAGCTGCAATTCAAATCAACCTGCAATTCAATGGAAGAATGTAGATCATCAGCACTTTTAAATCATCAAGTTGTAAGCATGCATCCAATTTTTTTCAGCAGGCAAGATCAAAGTGTTTTTCAGATAAGATGTTTAAGCCTGGAAAAAATTCACAAACCTGCTCTGCAAATTATAATAAGGTGAGTAAATTATTTTTTTAAAAACAGTTTTAAATTAATCTGAGATTGAATGATGATGCATGCAATGAAATTTGCTTTGATGATGACTATTAGTTCACATGAATGCATGTTTGTTTGAATACCTGTAGATTGGAATGTAAGTTCTGTTGTTCTCAACAGATTAGATTTTCCCTCTTTAAATTCAATATCTCATTCTTTATTTATTGTTAATATGTAATTTGCAAACAAGAATCAATGAGATCATGTAACTTCATTACTAAAATCATTCCAGGTGTTTAAAATGAATATTCATTTCGAAATCTTTAAAATAACAATGAAAACCCAATTTTCACAAAAAATCAACTTGCTTAATTTCAAATTTGAATTACAAGGATGGATTCGTAATTGAAAATCACGAATTTTGACATGCAATTCATAATTTTTAAATTGATATTCAATTGGAAATTTGGTGTCGAAGGATTCCGGCAATTGGGTGAATTGCTGTCGATCTACTCAATAATTTGATTTGGAATCTTGGCCGATGCTAGTTTGTGAGATGTTGATTAAGGGAAAAATGCAAATGAATTTTTTTCAATGTCTGATTTGATCGAATTTGAGCAGATTAGGATTTTAGCTTGATGGTGTTTCGGCTTGGCTGTAGTGGCTGTCGAGATTTGGATTTTCGACCGGAATTGTTCGCGTTTGGGAGGTTGAAGTTCATGGTCGTGGCGTCTCGATGGTGGGGTCGGCGAGTTCTAGTGGCATCGTGGTGATCGGCCGTGGGTGGATTTGGGCAAGCGAGTTCTGCAGTTTTTCGTGAGAATGGTCGATTTTCGTTTCGAGTTGTTGTTGTTAGATCTGGGTATGTTTTTGGGTTCGGCGTGATTATGGGATGGACGGCGTCGGTCACGACGACCTAGGTTGGCCGGAGGTGCTTAGGTAGGTGCACCGTGCACGTTCGTGTGCACCGAGAGTTTTGATTTGGGGAAGACAAGGTTTCCTCGGGTTTGCGCTCGCGTTCGCATCGTGAACGACTCGAAGTTGAGGGGAGCTGGGGATCTTCGGGGCAGTCTCGAGTGTTTTTTGTGTTCGACCCAAGATTTTAGTCGCGTGTTCTTCTGGTTAGTGCTGCGAAGTGATACAAGTTGCTAAGTAACTTGTATTTGAATTAATGAAAGTAAGCATTATATTATAAACATGTTTTATAAAAGAAACCAAAATACAAAGTTAAACTTGTTGTTTTAAAATAAATGTAAACCAAAACTTTAAAAAGTGAATGTTAATCAAACTTATAAAAGTGAAAATTGAATTTATATTTCAAGTTTAAAATGTTTTAGGATGATTGTTTTGAAAGTGATTATCTTAATTTAAATTTTGAAATCCGATTTAACATAAGTGTTTTTAATTTAAATCAAAGTTTAAGTTAAATTTTTAAGTAATGATTTAAAAACTAAGTTTCAGTTTATATTTTAAAGTGCTTTAAATTTGAAATTGATTTCTAAATTCCTTATTTTCAAATAAGTTTATTATTCTGATTTTAAAATCCAAATAGAATAATTTGTTTCTAAGTTATTAAAATTTGATTAATTTCAGATAATTTATTTATGAAGATAAATAAGGTTAAATTATTTTGATATGAACTTATGGATACTTCATTCAATATGATTTGTAAATAAGTAAAAGTTTAATTAAGAATAATGTTTTCATAATTATTTAAGGATTTTTTAAATATAAGAAGTTAATTAATTATTTATTTAATTAATTTTAAATGATTAATTAATTGTTTAGTTAATTTTAAATAATCACTTAATTATGAATTAATTAAGTGTAATTACTTAATGAAGTAATTAATGATTAATTATTGAATGTAATTTAGAATGGAAGTAATTAATGGAAATTACTCATGGGAATAATTAACGGAAGTGATTAATGGTTAATCACTTGATGTTATTAATTAAGGAATTTGATTAAGTTAATTGTTTGAAGTTAATTAATTATGGAGTAATTAATTAATTAAAAAATTAAGAATTATTTAATGATGGGGTTAATTACTTTTAAAGTAGTTAACTAAGAGGGTAATCAAGATTTATTAATGGAAGTAATTAGAAGATAATTACTTATGTAAGTAATTAAGGGTTGATTACTTAATTATTTTAGTAAATTAATTAATGTGATTAATTAATTAATGAATGTGATTAATTTTAAGATTAATTACTAAGGGTAGTTAATTAAAATGTAATTAATTAATAACGTAATTAATTAAGGATTATTTATTAATTTAAATTGATTAATAATTACTTAATGAAGTAATTAAAGATTAATTAATTAGATTAATTAATCAAGGATTAATATAATTAATTATGAATTTAATTAATTAAGATACGTAATTGTAAATTGTTAATTATTGTTTATGATTAATAAGATGGTTAATTATAAGTTAATTATTTAATTAATTTAAAGGAATTGTTAATAAATAAGGATCATTAGTTAATGTAATTAATGAATTAATCAAGATTGATTAATAAAAGTAATTAATTAAAGTGAGATTAATTAATTGCAATTAATTAAGGTTTAATGTAATTAATTGTAGTTAATTAATTAATGGAAGCAAATGAAGGATCATTAATTATTGTAATTAATGATAGTAATTAAAGGTTAATTACTGTATATAGTTAAGGATAACTACTTGAATGTAATTAAAGGATAATTAATCAAGGGAGATTAATTAGGGAAGATCATTAAGAGATGATTAATTTATTTGTAATAAATTAATGGAGAGGAATTTAGGTAATCCTATTGATTTAGAGTTAATCAATTCTGTTTTTGGGTGATTGGTTAATATTGATTGCCTAATATTGGGTGATTGGTTGATGTTAGATGATTTGTATGTCTCTGTTATGTGATATGCTACTTTGTGAGATGAATGATTGATATGAATTATCTATTATGATAATGTGAATCATCTATCTATTTATATCATCCTGAATACAAGTTATTTGTTTAAACACTTAAAACAACTTAGACATTAAAATGGCGTTTGGATTCGGTGAGACCGGGATCGGGTTTCCATATTTGGATAATCCGAAAACCACATCGATCCAAATTAAACGTTAGGTCGTGAATCCAAGTGGAGCTTTGTAAAGACTAGAGGTATAAGAACTATTCATCAGTATAACTCTGTGGGTGATTCCGTAATGAGTTTGACAGAAATAGTGCTTATAGGTTCGAGATGGTGATTTAGAGTGCAAGGGCTATGGTCGTTGACTCTGAGGGTGTTTCCAAAATGAGTGCAACGAGATAGTGCCTTCAGTTTCGTTCGAATCCGGAGGGAACTTGTATGGATTGAATGCTTTCAGAACATCGTCAGGTGGACGATGAGCATTCTAAGATAGATATGTTCTATAGAGGTAATCGCAGCCTCAAGCCTCATCAAACCGAGAATGGCTAAAACAGGGGAGGTACAGCAAGACTAAGTGGGTAGCACCCATTTCAGGGTGAGGTCATTCCTGTCTATATGTCCCTTTTATTTCGGCATTGTGGGTGGTTGGTCGCGCCAACCACGGGGTGATCTTACTCGTGACTGTTCAGTAAGGAATGGTCCCGGCTTTGTGATGCAGGGGATTGGAAATAATCCTCGGTACATTGATCTAGACCACGTACTGTGACGGGCGGTACCCCGGTAGCCCTGCCATTGATGGAAACTCATTCTTCCTACGAGACCCTACGGTTTTGTTTGTATCACCCACTTTTGTGGCTAGTAGCTGGAATTTAATAAATGTAACGATTTCGGCTATTTCTTATTTACTTGAAAACCCTAGACACTATTATAATATCATTGGATTTCCTATCAAATGTTTTGGTTAGCGTAAGGTAAAAACTTTTCCATGTTTATGTGTGGGAAGTCTTACGTGATACCTTTTTTTTTCAAAGGATTTTCTAAAGTTAAGCAATTTTAACCCGTTTACTCACACCAGAACCATGTCCGACCCGAGTGTTTATTTTCGGTTTTATTAAACTCTTGGGTACTCATATTATGTATGAGTAGTCGAGTGATTCAGGTTAGCTTGACGAATTCTGGAGGAAATATGGAGCAGGAGGCTTCCACATGTAGATATATTATGGTTCCGCTGTATTTGTGTTGTATCTGTATCTGTTGATATCTTGAGTTGTATAGTTAGACAGATGTTTATAGCTGTCTAATATGTGTTGTATAAGTTGTGTACTCTGATGTAATATGATACTATGTAATATTTTATGTGATATATTATATTTCATTCGTTCCGCTGTGAGTTATCTGATGTTGTTGTGTTCTTCTTTTCCTGTCTTTTCTTCTTCTATCCCTTTCTTTCTTAATTAGTGATGCGACTTTCTAGAGATAGGAAGTCGGGTCGCTACAGGTTGGTATCAGAGCATTAGGTTGAGTGAATACCTAGGCTCTGGAGTGGTGTCTTTCTTGAGAGAGCATACTTGTAATTTTTATGTATAACTATATATATATATATATATATATATACACCTGATCCGTTGGGTTATCTGTTCGGGTTTTCCAACATAAGTTTTAGAGGTAGATGGAGTAGTCGTGTATGTGTGTAACACGACTACCACTGATGGAAGAGGTCCATATGTTGAGGTTGGAAGTATTTGTCGAGACTGTAGACCTAATACCGTCTCGAGCAAGATTTGCAGCTTGGAGTAAGGATTTCTTTGATATCCGAAGGAAATCTTTTTTAAAAGATTCGGAGCTTATCTTTGAAGTGTAAGTTTGGATCTGTCGAAAGTGCAGAAGTAAGTGATGATATCTTGATAACTGCGTGATGAGATGCATTACCCATGGATATTTCAGAAGATGTTTTCTCTTGAAGTAGTTGAGGAGCAATCTTCACCTGCCGCAGGGAAGACTCGTCTATGTAGAAGTTGTCTGGATCTTTAGCAAGGAGGTTGTTGTTTTGGAATATGAGGCTAAGTTCTACGAGTTGCTTCGCTTTGACATGGTCTCAATTGTCATTCCTTAAGGAGGGCGAGATTTGGATGCTTGGTTTGGAGCCCGAATTTCTTGGAAGGATGTCCGCAAGCTCGAAGGTCTTTTGTGTGGTTTGTTTATAGTTTTGGTTTTCGAGGAGCCATTTGATTAGAAGTCTTTGGTTAGCTGTGGTAGTAGTACATCTCGAAGTGTTCGGCATGCTGATAAGAAGGTCTTTTAGCTTTGTAGTACCATCAAGGTAGAGTTTGGAAGCAGCAGTGTGGCTTGTTTCTCTGATAGTTTAGGAATCTTGGTGGTTCTTCTATCAACAGTCCGTGTAACGTACGCGATTTTTCGTTGCCGAAAAACCGAATAGTTATGGGTTTTAAAAAGAATTTAAGAAAGAAAAGAAGAAGAAAGAAGAAGGTAGGAGATTTAGATAGGGAAAAGAAAATAGAAAATTTTAAAATAGAAAGAAAAGAGAAGAGAAAGAAAATAGAGGATAGGACAAAATTTTAAGATAGAATGGAACAGAAAGAAAACAGAACAACATCAGAATCTCACAATTCGCAGCGGAACAACATATAATAAGTAAATGAATAATCTTTAAACAAAGAACTATATCAGTTATTACATCACATTATATTACATTACATTAAATCATAATCAGAGTGTACAACAACAAACAATGCAGCGGAAAAAGAAATACTATATAACTAGTAATACGCCATGCCATCCAGCTTGCCTTCAGCAATTCCAGAATGTCCAGAATATCCTGATAAACCTAACTCTTAACTGCCCGTGTGGAAATTGGTGGGCACCCAGAGTTTAGGAAGGAAAACAATAAACTCCAAGTCAGTCATGTGACTGGTGTGAGAACTCAAAACAGTTTATTTAACTTTAAAATCAAAATAGAGAGATATTTTTAAATTCAATTCGCAATGCTTTTAAAAATGAGACTACCATAAGGCCTCCCGCACACACACACATGCAAACGCAGAATCGGAGGAGATTTCTCCTTATGATAGTCAAAGATGCTTGATACGCATTTAAAATAACATTTGATATTATTACTAGTGCATAGTGTAGAAGAAATTCATTTCTAAAGTAGAATATAAACCTTAGCCAACATACGACCATTATCGTATGCCTACTATAGCTAACTATGTTCAATAGCAGGTTACCGCCACATTCCATAGCAGTTTATACAACTAAAACCGTACAAGTTTCGTATTGTTTCTTTGGATTTCCAACAAATGATCAGGCCAAGGAACTTCCCATTGCCACATGAGAATGCCTCTGGAAAGACATCCCCGAGAACCAAACCGGAACTCTGCCAACACAAGGCCGGGTTACCCCTAACTGGGTAACTACTGACACGAGCACGCCATTCCCCGATCGTAAACGACCTTTCTCACGGGATCCCGAAAACCAACAACCACAAAGTAATAAATTCGTAGTAACCACATAGGTTAAATATCTGGGCTCCATACCATGATACCACCTCTATCCAGAAGGAAATGTACATACCCTAAAGGGTGCTACCCCTCATAACCTTGCTGCTTCTTTCCTGTTTTGACCATTTTCGGGGTGTGAGGTTCGACGAAGTCACGTCCACAAAACATACTTTATACAAAAGCCATGCTTTGGGTCAACAAATGATCAACACAATGATCACCAAGATAGACGATCAAATAAACGATCCTATCACAATAACCAACACAATGATCATTTACAGCAACACTCAGCATATCACATTACCGAATTGGGAATATATCGCTGATAACTTCAACTATATAACCTCTGAGCTCGTACGTCTCAGAGAAGGGTGTTAAGCTAAAAGAATAAATTCTCCGCCACCACAGAAATATATTTGAAAGAAATCGGCTTTACATCTCAACTTGTAATGTCAGACACACAATCCATACAAGTCTGTTCCGGGCTCGAACAGAACCGAAGGCACTTTCAAAGAAGTCCTTGCAATCCGAATAATCTCTAATCACGTTCGGATTTCCCATCACATATGGAGATCTCAATACCAGGGATCAGCCAGTGCAGAGACAATCAACAAGAAATCCTTTCGCTTTCGAAAATATCCGGTCTTCAACACCGATCTTCGAATGCAATTGATAACGACGTATCACATATTCGGAATGGGTTATACGACCCCAAGGTCCTTTCCCGGTTAACCCGAATAGTGAGCGCTTATTTTAAAAAAACAAATGTGGCATTCAATTTCAAACAATTCACAACAAATACCTATTTAAAGGTAAATATTGATAGTCGGTCATTGAACTATCAATAGATATGCCAACATCACCAGATTCCAAATAATTTTCCAAATTATTTATTTCACAAAAATATCTTTACAAGATATAAACATAATTTCCATACTTTAAAAATAAATCAATATTTATTTTTAAATCTAATTTCCCAATTTTATTTATAAATTCTATATTGAATTTACATTCCAAAATATTTATGAATATACGATTTCCATTCGTTTTCAAATATTCATTTTCAATTTATCTTCAAAAAGATAAATTCAAAATATTCACTTAATATTGGAAAAGCATTTCTATACTTATTAAAAATAAGTAATTCATAGATCTTTTTATTTTCTATACTTAGAAAATATTTAATATACTCTAATCGAAATTAAGTATATATTTCATTCTTTTAAGGAAATCATTCACTTAATCATATTTATTTGGGTCAAAACGAATGCCGCGTAAAATATCGTTACGACAACCCAAAATCACTAGTATAGGGATTCGAAATTAAATAGATATATAAATCCCAATACTATGCAAAACATTTCCTTTCGGAAATCATTTAATATAACAACAGTGTTATAATCCATTATTTCCTTTTTATTTCTCGAAAGCATCTATTTCAACAATAAATGTTGAAATCTATGGTTTCGAATCTCAATACAGTTTAAAACATCTTTAGATCGTTTTAATTCTATTTCAAACATCACATCCAAAATAATTTCTTTAACAAAATATTCACTATTCAAAAACGTGAATACACTTGTTGATAAATTTCATCACTTCTATTCATTTTATTTAAAAAAAATTATTCACTGTCTAAAACATGAATATAATTCCATAAATAAATTACAACAATTCCTTATCAAAATAAGTCGTTGCGGATTTATAAAACAATGTTTATAAATTATATTTCTATTTATTTTGTAAAGCTTTCTTTTATAAATTTCCTTTATAAATCTATTCAATTTCATATCTCAATGATATACTAAAATTCATATTACAAGTCAAATACTTATAATTTATTTATTTACAAAATCATTCCTTCAAACTTCCCAAATCTATAAATCTTATAACTTCTAAGATTCATTTATTTATCCACATCTATTTCCTAAATAACTTTATAAATTTTTATTTATAAAATTCTATTTATAACTTCACCGTTATAATTCTATAAATTTCATTCATTAGTGAAATTCATTCACAATTCTTTCTAATACTTATAAAAGCTCATTTTATAATTCCAATATTTTTAATTTATAAATATCAATTTATAAATCTTTTTAATATAAAACAATTTATATTACTATTTTAAAACGTCTTTCAACTCCTTTATAATTTATCATTTTGATTTATAAAATAATCAAATTTGATAAATTCTATAGATTTCATTCCTTTATGAAATCCATTTACAAATCATCCTATCATTTATAAAAGCTCGTTTTATAATTTAAGATATTCTAAATTTATAAATATCAACTTATAAATCTTTTAATATAAATCCATTTATAGTATTACTTTAACATCTTTAAATTCTTTTATAATTTTCATCATTCTGATTTATAGAATAAAAATTTTATAAATCCTATTTAAAACTTCTTATAATAAATTCAGAAATCCCATCTCAAACTATTTTATAAAATCACTAATCCCATATTTTCAAAAATGAACTTTTAACTGTATTTCTCAAAAATCATAATTTTCATAATATTAAAATTATAACTTTTATTTATTTAAGATGAATCAATTCCAAAAATATTTATAAAGCGTATATTTCCAAGAATCACTTTAGAAATCAAAATCGTTATTATTATTTTTTTTTACTTCAAAAATTGGATCCGATGATGCAACACATCAATATTCAATCACAACTTTCAAACATCATATATCATCCATGATAACAATCAAATATCACAATATATGAAATCAAATAAATATTTGTGAGGAATCCAGTTGGATCCCTCCAACCTGTTTCCCTGCATCCACAGACATTAGCACAATACCATTCCGTTTCAAGACGGAATATCGCGGTACATGGGATTTTATAAATATATATCCGCTTACTAACGGCGCATAGGGTCTCATCCGCTAAAAGAAAATGCGGGAAATCAATCAACTGCAATATATACATATGCCAATATATATATATTGCTATATATATAATATAATACCAATTCCACTTCGAGGTGAAATATCGCGGTATATATGTGTAATAAATAACCTCCGCTTACTAACGGCGTATAGGGTCTATTCACATCCAATATATATATATATATATATATATATATATATATATATATATATATAACAATCATCATTCAAGCATTCAATCAACACAGTCAATCAAATTTTTAGATTTAACTATTTAAAATTTAAATAAACAACAGAAATTCCTTTTGAGTGAGAAGTTCTCACCTTTGCTTTTATTAGCAATCCACTCCCGATTCAACTTGTTTTCTTCATTTATACCTTGTACAACAATTTTATACAATTTATTAATACTCGAACAAATCGAATAAATTAAATTTTCATTAGATAATTTCGATTCATTGGTGATTTCTTTTTAATAGTTAAATTAACAGATAGTTTTATTTAAACCAATTCCTTCTTTAAAATTTTATTTAACTAAAATTTAATTTTAAAACTAAATTTTCTTCTCAAATAGATTTAGTTAACTTACCCTTAAATTAAATTTATCCAACTAATTATTTCAATCTCAAGTTAATGATTTTTATTTTAAACTAAAATTAAAAAAAATTCAAACTGATTTTCTTTTGAAATAAACTTATTTAACTAAGGTTTTATTTTGACCCAATTTCTTTTTTAAAAAAAATTTTATTTAACTAAAAATTAAATACAAAATTAATCTTCCTTTAATAGATTATATTTTATTTTCCTTCATTCCAAACTGCTTCCATATTTATATTTTATTTTTCAGTTTGCAACTAAAACCGTACAAATTACTAAACAAACAAATCATCTTTTGTAATTATTAAATATTCTTTCCTTTTATAAACTTACTTAACTAATTTGGAACACATGTATATCTATTTATAATTAGAAATTTCTTATAAAAATAAAACAGGAATTAACTTTACTTGTTTAAATTTTTTTTCTTTTACCTTAAATTCACTTATACATGGATATACACATTAAATTGTTTTAACTTACTGTATTTTTAGAATAACTTACCCTAAATAAAAATTAAAACCCATATTTTATATATTTAAATCTGTAAAAAAAATACAAAACCAAATAATCAGAGAAAAAAAAATCGAAATACCTTCACACGAACGCAGAGCACAGCCGATAGCCCAAGCCCTAGCTCGCGCACGCGACGCCGTGCTCGACACCACACAGCCGCGACCACCCATTGCCTCGAATCGCGCGCCTCCATCGCCCCCATACTCCGCGCGCACACTGCTTCTTCACGCGCGAGCACCACCTCGCTGTCGCCTCGTGCCGCGCACTCCCCCCTTTGACTGCAATCGCCTTCGATGTCGAGGCCGTGTCGCGCCCCCAATCTCCCATCACCATCGCAGTTGCCGCCTCACGCGCCGCTTGCTCCCCCCAATCGATCGCGTGCTCGCGATTCTTGTTTTTAGGGCTTCGGCCATTAACTTTTTTTTTTTTTTCTTCACTCGTCTGCGGCCATGGTTTCAATTTGAACGAGAATTGAGAAAAGAGGGAGAGAGAAACGAACGAAAATTGAAGAGAGGAAGGGGGAGAAGTTCGGCCATTTTAGTTTCTTGTTTCTGTGAATTTGAACTGATGGAAGGAGAAAGGATACGGGGTGATTTTAAAAAGGAGAGGGGGAAACACGAGTACGTGCTTGCACGATTTTTCCCACGATTGCAGGCGTTATTTTTGGCATATTTTTAGGGAAGATAACGTGTACATGTTTGACCAATTTAAATTTTAAATTTAAATTGAGTTCGATTCAATTTCAGTGCGTTTTCTCATCGTATGCTCACATATCAACTCAGAAAAATACGAAATTTGAAATCCGGCAATAATTCAATATTCCGGACCCAATGGAACTGGTTTCGTCGAATTCCAAGACTGTGCCTCGGACGGCTATTTTAAATATCGATTCAAACGATTAAATTTCAAAACTGAACAATTCACTTTCAAATTAAATTCTGAAGCTTCTATAATCTTCAATATTATCAATATGAATTTTACAAGCCTTTGAAATATTTTTAATTGGCTTAGAATTGAAGTTTCAAATTTTTATTCAGCTCTTAATAGATTAAATTCTATAATTTAATCGTCAAATTCAAAGTTATATTGAAAATTCAATTCAAACCATCATTCAAATATTTAAATTTAATCAAATATTCTCGAATTAAATTATTAAAAATTCTGGGTCGTTACAATCTTCCCTCCTTAAAAGAATTTCGTCCCGAAATTACAAGTTAAGAAGAATGCCCTTATCCGTCTACTATTTTTCACAACCCTAATAGTTTTATCAACTTACCAACCTAAATCTTTTTACTAGAGATTCACTATCATTTCAATTAGCTTTCCAACTTCAATTATAAGTTCCAACAATATTGTTTTACAAACCATTCAAGTTTAAATTCAAATTCAAATTTCAAACTTTCAAATTTTTCTCAAAATTTTTCTAACACCCTAAATTTTCGAAAAATTTCGCCAGCGTCTCCTTTGCGCGGCTAGCTCGGTACGACTACAAAATGGCACCACGGCCCCTCAGAATCAAAAAGAAAAGAGAAAAGCCAAGTGGCTAGAGAAGAAAGTCATCAAATTTCATACTGAAATTGAAATACGTACCTTTTTGTCGAGCAATTCAATTTTTATCTTTGAAATCAAAATCCAAATTCCTTTATACACCTGTATAACCTGCTAGTAGCAGTAGCATACAAATCCAAATACAATATTCAAACCAATTTGCCAATTCTATTGCAAAATTTCGATATATGTTTCTTATATAATTTTACTTCACTATTGAAGTTATACATCCATTCTCATTCAAATTTTCATTTCAATTTCAATTAAATTCAATTCACAATTTCAATTCCATTCGAATTCAATTTTCAATTCTAAATATTGAATTCTATCGATTAACTTTTATTTAGTAATTCATTTTAATATTCTATTCATTCCATTTGAAATTATTTCACAAATGAATAAATTATCAAGTTAATTTTCTTGAATCCAATTCATCTTATTTTATTCCATATACTAATGATAATAATTCAATATTATCACTTCTTAACAATCATGCAACCATATACTATAATAATTCATAGAAAATCATTTCTTTTCTATACAAAAATAGTTTTGGGCAAAATTATCTTATTTACCCGATTCAAAAACAATTTTATATTCACTAACAAATACGCGCTCATATCTATTATTACACTCAAACTCATTCTAGAGTACTGCTGACTCTATCTCTAACGAGTAACACCCAACAGAACCATGGTTGTCGCTTAACCATAAGCTCTGATACCAAATGTAACGTACGCGATTTTTCGTTGCCGAAAAACCGAATAGTTATGGGTTTTAAAAAGAATTTAAGAAAGAAAAGAAGAAGAAAGAAGAAGGTAGGAGATTTAGATAGGGAAAAGAAAATAGAAAATTTTAAAATAGAAAGAAAAGAGAAGAGAAAGAAAATAGAGGATAGAACAAAATTTTAAGATAGAACGGAACAGAAAGAAAACAGAACAACATCAGAATCTCACAATTCGCAGCGGAACAACATATAATAAGTAAATGAATAATCTTTAAACAAAGAACTATATCAGTTATTATATCACATTATATTACATTACATCAAATCATAATCAGAGTGTACAACAACAAACAATGCAGCGGAAAAAGAAATACTATATAACTAGTAATACGCCATGCCATCCAGCTTGCCTTCAGCAATTCCAGAATGTCCAGAATATCCTGATAAACCTAACTCTTAACTGCCCGTGTGGAAATTGGTGGGCACCCAGAGTTTAGGAAGGAAAACAATAAACTCCAAGTCAGTCATGTGACTGGTGTGAGAACTCAAAACAGTTTATTTAACTTTAAAATCAAAATAGAGAGATATTTTTAAATTCAATTCGCAATGCTTTTAAAAATGAGACTACCATAAGGCCTCCCGCACACACACACATGCAAACGCAGAATCGGAGGAGATTTCTCCTTATGATAGTCAAAGATGCTTGATACGCATTTAAAATAACATTTGATATTATTACTAGTGCATAGTGTAGAAGAAATTCATTTCGAAAGTAGAATATAAACCTTAGCCAACATACGACCATTATCGTATGCCTACTATAGCTAACTATGTTCAATAGCAGGTTACCGCCACATTCCATAGCAGTTTATACAACTAAAACCGTACAAGTTTCGTATTGTTTCTTTGGATTTCCAACAAATGATCAGGCCAAGGAACTTCCCATTGCCACATGAGAATGCCTCTGGAAAGACATCCCCGAGAACCAAACCGGAACTCTGCCAACACAAGGCCGGGTTACCCCTAACTGGGTAACTACTGACACGAGCACGCCATTCCCCGATCGTAAACGACCTTTCTCACGGGATCCCGAAAACCAACAACCACAAAGTAATAAATTCGTAGTAACCACATAGGTTAAATATCTGGGCTCCATACCATGATACCACCTCTATCCAGAAGGAAATGTACATACCCTAAAGGGTGCTACCCCTCATAACCTTGCTGCTTCTTTCCTGTTTTGACCATTTCCGGGGTGTGAGGTTCGACGAAGTCACGTCCACAAAACATACTTTATACAAAAGCCATGCTTTGGGTCAACAAATGATCAACACAATGATCACCAAGATAGACGATCAAATAAACGATCCTATCACAATAACCAACACAATGATCATTTACAGCAACACTCAGCATATCACATTACCGAATTGGGAATATATCGCTGATAACTTCAACTATATAACCTCTGAGCTCGTACGTCTCAGAGAAGGGTGTTAAGCTAAAAGAATAAATTCTCCGCCACCACAGAAATATATTTGAAAGAAATCGGCTTTACATCTCAACTTGTAATGTCAGACACACAATCCATACAAGTCTGTTCCGGGCTCGAACAGAACCGAAGGCACTTTCAAAGAAGTCCTTGCAATCCGAATAATCTCTAATCACGTTCGGATTTCCCATCACATATGGAGATCTCAATACCAGGGATCAGCCAGTGCAGAGACAATCAACAAGAAATCCTTTCGCTTTCGAAAATATCTGGTCTTCAACACCGATCTTCGAATGCAATTGATAATGACGTATCACATATTCGGAATGGGTTATACGACCCCAAGGTCCTTTCCCGGTTAACCCGAATAGTGAGCGCTTATTTTAAAAAAACAAGTGTGGCATTCAATTTCAAACAATTTACAACAAATACCTATTTAAAGGTAAATATTGATAGTCGGTCATTGAACTATCAATAGATATGCCAACATCACCAGATTCCAAATAATTTTCCAAATTATTTATTTCACAAAAATATCTTTACAAGATATAAACATAATTTCCATACTTTAAAAATAAATCAATATTTATTTTTAAATCTAATTTCCCAATTTCATTTATAAATTCTATATTGAATTTACATTCCAAAATATTTATGAATATACGATTTCCATTCGTTTTCAAATATTCATTTTCAATTTATCTTCAAAAAGATAAACTCAAAATATTCACTTAATATTGGAAAAGCATTTCTATACTTATTAAAAATAAGTAATTCACAGATCTTTTTATTTTCTATACTTAGAAAATATTTAATATACTCTAATCGAAATTTAGTATATATTTCATTCTTTTAAGGAAATCATTCACTTAATCATATTTATTTGGGTCAAAACGAATGTCGCGTAAAACATCATTACGACAACCCAAAATCACTAGTATAGGGATTCGAAATTAAAATAGATATATAAATCCCAATACTATGCAAAACATTTCCTTTCGGAAATCATTTAATATAACAACAGTGTTATAATCCATTATTTCCTTTTTATTTCTCGAAAGCATCTATTTCAACAATAAATGTTGAAATCTATGGTTTCGAATCTCAATACAGTTTAAAACATCTTTAGATCGTTTTAATTCTATTTCAAACATCACATCCAAAATAATTTCTTTAACAAAATATTCACTATTCAAAAACGTGAATACACTTGTTGATAAATTTCATCACTTCTATTCATTTTATTTAAAAAAAAATATTCACTGTCTAAAACATGAATATAATTCCATAAATAAATTACAACAATTCCTTATCAAAATAAGTCGTTGCGGATTTATAAAACAATGTTTATAAATTATATTTCTATTTATTTTATAACAGCTTTCTTTTATAAATTTCCTTTATAAATCTATTCAATTTCATATCTCAATGATATACTAAAATTCATATTACAAGTCAAATACTTATAATTTATTTATTTACAAAATCATTCCTTCAAACTTCCCAAATCTATAAATCTTATAACTTCTAAGATTCATTTATTTATCCACATCTATTTCCTAAATAACTTTATAAATTTTTATTTATAAAATTCTATTTATAACTTCACCGTTATAATTCTATAAATTTCATTCATTAGTGAAATTCATTCACAATTCTTTCTAATACTTATAAAAGCTCATTTTATAATTCCAATATTTTTAATTTATAAATATCAATTTATAAATCTTTTTAATATAAAACAATTTATATTACTATTTTAAAACGTCTTTCAACTCCTTTATAATTTATCATTTTGATTTATAAAATAATCAAATTTGATAAATTCTATAGATTTCATTCCTTTATGAAATCCATTTACAAATCATCCTATCATTTATAAAAGCTCGTTTTATAATTTAAGATATTCTAAATTTATAAATATCAACTTATAAATCTTTTAATATAAATCCATTTATATTATTACTTTAACATCTTTAAATTCTTTTATAATTTTCATCATTCTGATTTATAGAATAAAAATTTTATAAATCCTATTTAAAACTTCTTATAATAAATTCAGAAATCCCATCTCAAACTATTTTATAAAATCACTAATCCCATATTTTCAAAAATGAACTTTTAACTGTATTTCTCAAAAATCATAATTTTCATAATATTAAAATTATAACTTTTATTTATTTAAGATGAATCAATTCCAAAAATATTTATAAAGCGTATATTTCCAAGAATCACTTTAGAAATAAAAATCGTTATTATTATTTTTTTTACTTCAAAAATTGGATCCGATGATGCAACACATCAATATTCAATCACAACTTTCAAACATCATATATCATCCATGATAACAATCAAATATCACAATATATGAAATCAAATAAATATTTGTGAGGAATCCAGTTGGATCCCTCCAACCTGTTTCCCTGCATCCACAGACATTAGCACAATACCATTCCGTTTCAAGACGGAATATCGCGGTACATGGGATTTTATAAATATATATCCGCTTACTAACGGCGCATAGGGTCTCATCCGCTAAAAGAAAATGCGGGAAATCAATCAACTGCAATATATACATATGCCAATATATATATATTGCTATATATATAATATAATACCAATTCCACTTCGAGGTGAAATATCGCGGTATATGTGTGTAATAAATAACCTCCGCTTACTAACGGCGTATAGGGTCTATTCACATCCAATATATATATATATATATATATATATATATATATATATATATATATATATAACAATCATCATTCAAGCATTCAATCAACACAGTCAATCAAATTTTTAGATTTAACTATTTAAAATTTAAATAAACAACAGAAATTCCTTTTGAGTGAGAAGTTCTCACCTTTGCTTTTATTAGCAATCCACTCCCGATTCAACTTGTTTTCTTCATTTATACCTTGTACAACAATTTTATACAATTTATTAATACTCGAACAAATCGAATAAATTAAATTTTCATTAGATAATTTCGATTCATTGGTGATTTCTTTTTAATAGTTAAATTAACTGATAGTTTTATTTAAACCAATTCCTTCTTTAAAATTTTATTTAACTAAAATTTAATTTTAAAACTAAATTTTCTTCTCAAATAGATTTAATTAACTTACCCTTAAATTAAATTTATCCAACTAATTATTTCAATCTCAAGTTAATGATTTTTATTTTAAACTAAAATTAAAAAAATTCAAACTGATTTTCTTTTGAAATAAACTTATTTAACTAAGGTTTTATTTTGACCCAATTTCTTTTTTTTTAAAAATTTTATTTAACTAAAAATTAAATATAAATTAATCTTCCTTTAATAGATTATATTTTATTTTCCTTCATTCCAAACTGCTTCCATATTTATATTTTATTTTTCAGTTTGCAACTAAAACCGTACAAATTACTAAACAAACAAATCATCTTTTGTAATTATTAAATATTCTTTCCTTTTATAAACTTACTTAACTAATTTGGAACACATGTATATCTATTTATAATTAGAAATTTCTTATAAAAATAAAACAGGAATTAACTTAACTTGTTTAAATTTTTTTTCTTTTACCTTAAATTCACTTATACATGGATATACACATTAAATTGTTTTAACTTACTGTATTTTTAGAATAACTTACCTTAAATAAAAATTAAAACCCATGTTTTATATATTTAAATCTGTAAAAAAAATACAAAACCAAATAATCAGAGAAAAAAAAAATCGAAATACCTTCACACGAACGCAGAGCACAGCCGATAGCCCAAGCCCTAGCTCGCGCACGCGATGCCGTGCTCGACACCACACAGCCGCGACCACCCATTGCCTCGAATCGCGCGCCTCCATCGCCCCCATACTCCGCGCGCCCACTGCTTCTTCACGCGCGAGCACCACCTCGCTGTCGCCTCGTGCCGCGCACTCCCCCCTTTGACTGCAATCGCCTTCGATGTCGAGGCCGTGTCGCGCCCCCAATCTCCCATCACCATCGCAGTTGCCGCCTCACGCGCCGCCTGCTCCCCCCAATCGATCGCGTGCTCGCGATTCTTGTTTTTAGGGCTTCGGCCATTAACTTTTTTTTTTTATTTCTTCACTCGTCTGCGGCCATGGTTTCAATTTGAACGAGAATTGAGAAAAGAGGGAGAGGGAAACAAACGAAAATTGAAGAGAGGAAGGGGGAGAAGTTCGGCCATTTTAGTTTCTTGTTTCTGTGAATTTGAACTGATGGAAGGAGAAAGGATACGGGGTGATTTTAAAAAGGAGAGGGGGAAACACGAGTACGTGCTTGCACGATTTTTCCCACGATTGCAGGCGTGATTTTTGGCATATTTTTAGGGAAGATAACGTGTACATGTTTAACCAATTTAAATTTTAAATTTAAATTGAGTTCGATTCAATTTCAGTGCGTTTTCTCATCGTATGCTCACATATCAACTCAGAAAAATACGAAATTTGAAATCCGGCAATAATTCAATATTCCAGACCCAATGGAACTGGTTTCGTCGAATTCCGAGACTGTGCCTCGGACGGTTATTTTAAATATCGATTCAAACGATTAAATTTCAAAACTGAACAATTCACTTTCAAATTAAATTCTGAAGCTTCTATAATCTTCAATATTATCAATATGAATTTTACAAGCCTTTGAAATATTTTTAATTGGCTTAGAATTGAAGTTTCAAATTTTTATTCAGCTCTTAATAGATTAAATTCTATAATTTAATCGTCAAATTCAAAGTTATATTGAAAATTCAATTCAAACCATCATTCAAATATTTAAATTTAATCAAATATTCTCGAATTAAATTATTAAAAATTCTGGGTCGTTACAGTCCGGGTAGTTGGTGATAGTTTTCTTGAAAGGTTAACCTTGTTTAGAGAAGCTTAAAGCTATTCTAATTGGTAAAGTGAGGACAGTTTCTTTAGAATCCGAACTACGTAGGATCGCAAAAGTGACTTGCGGTTAGTTTGGGAATTTTTCTTGGGAAATCTTTTGTTTGAGACTGAGGTTCCCATGTGGAAGTAGGAGCTACTGATGTAATCAGAAGTTTGTCTGCATCTGGTGTTGAGTTCCATATTGTTTTGGTTCCAGAAGTAATTTTGGTGGTTAGCCTGGTAGTAGAGGCTGTGTAGCAACTCGGGAATTTTTTGGGAATATGGATTGGTCAGATCTAGTTTTTGAGTTGGATTCGGCTGCAAAGTTGTGTGACCGAGTCAGATGGGTCACTAAGATTTTATGAATTTGATGAACAAAGTTTCCCTGATATAGTGGATAAGTTTGTACTCGTGTTCATCAACAGTATTCTCATCTATTTCAGAATCAGAGTTGTGCAGCGGAAGCGAGGTAGCAGCTGTGCAAGGAAGGAAGTAAGTTCAGTTTGCTATTACTTGGGAAGTAGAGCTTGTGTTTTGGATTTCGATGGATTTTGAAAGGCTTTTATGTTGGATAAGATTCAGGAACTGGTTTGCTTTGGTATAGTTGTTTCTGGTAGCATCAGCATAGGTTGAGCTGATCAGGAAGAAGATTGGCAGCCCAGGATTGTCTGTTAAGTTATGCTGATATGAGATAAGGAGTTTGGAATTCGAAGTTGGAGTTTTCGTTGTTGTTAAGATTTATTTGGTTAAGAGAAAAGTAATTGGGTAAGATTGGATGGCTAGTTCTGAGGCATTTGAGATTTCTTATCTGTGTTTTTGATAGGATAAGATTGAATTGCCAATTTGGATAACTGGGATTCATTATATTTCATGTATCTCTGAGGGAGTACGTGTATAATTCATCGTTGGTTGTTGAATTTGTATTTCAGTTGGATTTGGAAGTTGAGCTAGATTTGAGTATAGTCTGATGTTCTGTTCAGATTGATGGATCTAGAGATGAGAGGAGCACTATATTTTGGTGGTGTAGTTAGTTTAGCTTCTATAGAGCGAGTCTCCCAGTGATTTATACTTGGGAAACTCTAGACAGTGTTAGTAAGATTTATTCTGATTTGTGTTAGGATAATTAGTTAGGTTTGTTTGTTTGATTTATTGTTGTGGTTGTTAGTAACTGGATAATAGGTATGCTTTGCTGTTTGAAAATTAAAATCTTTGCTGGGTTATTAAATCACCTTTGCTTTTAAATTTCTGGGACGAAATTCTTTTTAGGGGGGAGGATTGTAACGATCCGGAATTTTAGGCAATATCAATTTAATAATTTGTATTAATAATTTAATTAATTTGATAATTTTTCTTAATAATTTTAAGTTAAACTGGTAAATTTAATCTTTTAAAGGTTAATACATATTTAATCTGGCATTATTGATCAATATCTTTTTAACGATTTAAAATGGATAGGATTTATTTTTTTCAAATTCAAAGCAAATATAAATTTTATTCTATTTATAATATATATTTGATATATATTGTGAATAGAAGATCTTTTGTTTTAAATTTAAAGTTGAATTTTCAAATTGTAATATATATATATATATATATATGTATGTATGTATATATGTATATGTTATAATTTGAGTTGTTTTGAAATTTAATTTAATCTATTGATAATTTATATATGTATGAATTTAAAGCTTTGTTTTAGAATTATATTTTTCAAAAGTTAATTTAAAGATTAATTCATTTATTTTCAAAATATAAGATGATTATTTATTTTAAATATGATAGTTTAAATAAGGATTTAATAAAAGTTTTATTTTTTTGTTTTCTTTAAATTGCTTAAATTTAAAATGGTTATAAATGTATATATACATAAATATTTTAGATTTTAAATACATGTATGAGATGTATATTTATATTATAACTAGTTTAAGAATATTTCCTAAATAAAGTAAATTAAAAATGTAAGTTTATATTTACATTTAAATTAAATAAAAATTTATTAAAAATACAAAGACATGTGTAACCATATTAAATATCTTAATAACACATGTAAGGAAATTAAATACAATAATGACAAATGTAAATTCTTAATCAACATGTGGCAACATTTCATTTTAATTTTTAATAAATGTTTTTAAGAAAGAAAATTAATTTTTCACAAACACATTTTCCTTTGCCTTCACTTCTTAACTCAAACCAGAAATATTCTCAAACCTGATAATGAAAACCAAAATCAAATGTGAAGTAACAACAAATCTGTAAAGCAAAATCAAAACCAGAAACATGAGATTCAATATCAAAGGCAAAGAGCAAATCCGAATTTAATTAAGATCTCAAACTTCAAGCTGCAATTCAAATCAACCTGCAATTCAAAGGAAGAATGTAGATCATCAGCACTTTTAAATCATCAAATTGTAAGCATGCATCCAATTTTTTTCAGCAAGCAAGATCAAAGTATTTTTCAGATAAGATGTTTAAGCCTGGATAAAATTCACAAACCTGCTCTGCAAATTATAATAAGGCGAGTAAATTATTTTTTAAAAACAATTTTAAATTAATCTGAGATTGAATGATGATGCATGCAATAAAATTTTCTTTGATGATGAATATTAGTTTACATGAATGCATGTTTATTTGAGTACCTGTAGATTGGAATGTAAGTTCTGTTGTTCTAAACAGATTTGATTTTCCCTCTTTAAATTCAATATCTCATTCTTTATTTATTGTTAATCTGTAATTTGCAAACAAGAATGATTGAGATCATGTAACTTCATTACTAAAATCATTCCAGGTGTTTAAAATGAAGTTTCATTTCGAAATCTTTAAAATAACAGTGAAAACCCAATTTTCACAAAAAATCAACTTGCATAATTTAAAATTTGAATTATAAGGATGGATTCGTGATTGAGAATCATGAATTTTGACATGCAATTCGAAATTTTTAAATTGATATTCAATTGGAAATTTGGTGTTGAAGGATTTCGGCAATTGGGTGAATTGCCGTCAATCTACTCAATAATTTGATTTGGAATCTTGGCCGATGCTAGTTTGTGAGATTTTGATTAAGGGAAAAATACAAATGAATTTTTTTCAATGTCTGATTTGATCGAATTTGAGCAGATTAGGGTTTTAGCTTGATGGTGTTTCGGCTTGGCTGTAGTGGCTGTCGCGACTTGGATTTTCGACCGGAATTGTTCGCGTTTGGGGAGGTTGAAGTTCATGGTCGTGGCGTCTCGATGGTGGGGTCGGCGAGTTCTAGTGGCGTCGTGGTGATTAGCCGTGGGTGGATTTGGGTAAGCGAGTTCTGCAGTTTTTCATGAGAATGGTCGATTTTCGTTTTGAGTTGTTGTTGGATCTGGGTATGTTTTTGGGTTCGCGCGTGATCATGGGATGGACGGCGTCGGTCGCGACGACCTAGGTTGGCCGAAGGTGCTTGGGTAGGTGCACCGTGCACGTTCGTGTGCACCGAGAGTTTTGATTTGGGGAAGACGAGGTTTCCTCGGCTTTGTGCTCGCGTTTGCATCGTGAACGACCCGAAGTTGAAGGGAGCTGGGGATCTTCGGGGCAGTCTCGTGTGTTTTCTGTGTTCGACTCGAGATTTTAGTCGCGCGTTCTTCTGGTTAGTGCTGTGAAGTGATATAAGTTGCTAAGTAACTTGTATTTGAATTAATGAAAGTAAGCATTATATTATAAACAAGTTTTATAAAAGAAACCAAAATACAAAGTTAAACTTGTTGTTTTAAAATAAATGTAAACCAAAACTTTAAAAAGTGAATGTTAATCAAACTTATAAAAGTGTAAATTGAATTTATATTTCAAGTTTAAAGTTTTAATATGATTGTTTTGAAAGTGATTATCTTAATTTAAATTTTGAAATCCAATTTAAAAGAAGTGTTTTTAATTTAAATCAAATTTTAAGTTAAATTTTTAAGTAATGATTTAAAAACTAAATTTCAGTTTATTTTTTAAAGTGCTTTAAATTTGAAATTGATTTCCAAATTCCTTATTTTCAAATAAGGTTATTATTATGATTTTGAAATCCAAATAGAATAATTTGTTTTTAAGTTATTAAAGTTTGATTAATTTCAAATAATTTATTTATGAAGATAAATAAGGTTAAATTATTTTAATATGAACTTATGGATACTTAATTCAATATGATTTGTAAACAAGTAAAAGTTTAATTAAGAATAATGTTTTCTTAATTATTTAAGGATTTTTTTAAATATAAGAAGTTAATTAATTAATTAATTTTAAATGATTAATTAATTATTTAGTTAATTTTAAATAATCACTTAATTATGAATTAATTAAGTGTAATTACTTAATGAAGTAATTAATGATTAATTATTGAATGTAATTTAGAATGGAAGTAATTAATGGAAATTACTCATGGGATTAATTAATGGAAGTGATTAATTGTTAATCACTTGATGTTATTAATTAAGGAATTTGATTAAGTTAATTGTTTGAAGTTAATTAATTATGGAGTAATTAATTAATTAAAGAATTAATATTTATTTAATAATGGGTTAATTAATTGTTAAGTAATTAATTAAGAGAGTAATCAAGATTTATTAATGGAAGTAATTATTAGATAATTACTTATGTAAGTAATTAAGGGTTAATTACTTAATTATTTTAGTTAATTAATTAATGTGATTAATTAATTAATTAATGTGATTAATTTTAAGATTAATTACTAAGGGTAGTTAATTAAAATGTAATTAATTAATTAAGGATTATTTATTAATTTAAATTGATTAATTATTACTTAATGAAGTAATTAAAGATTAATTAATTAGATTAATTAATCAAGGATTAATATAATTAATTATGAATTTGATTAATTAAGATAAGTAATTACAAATTGTTAATTACCGTTTATGGTTAATAAGATGGTTGATTACAAGTTAGTTATTTAATTAATTTAAAGGAATTATTAATAAATAAGGATCATTAGTTAATGTAATTAATGAATTAATCAAGGTTGATTAGTAAAAGTAATTAATTAAAGTGTGATTAATTAATTGTAATTAATTAAGGTTTAATGTAATTAATTATAGTTAATTAATTAATGGAAGCAAATGAAGGATCATTAATTATTGTAATTAATGATACTAATTAAAGGTTAATTACTGTATATGGTTAAGGATAACTACTTGAACGTAATTAAAGGATAATTAATCAAGGGAGATTAATTAAGGAAGATCATTAAGAGATGATTAATTTATTTGTAATAAATTAATGGAGAAGAATTTAGGTAATCCTATTGATTTAGAGTTAATCAATTCTGTTTTTTGGATGATTGGTTAATATTGATTGACTGATATTGGGTGATTGGTTGATGTTGGATGATTTGGATATCTCTGTTATGTGATATGCTGCTTTGTGAGATGAATGATTGATATGAATTATCTATTATGATAATGTGAATCATCTATCTGTTTATATCATCTGAATATAAGTTAATTGTTTAAACCCTTAAAACAACTTAGACATTAAAATGGCGTTTGGATTTGGTGAGACCGGGATCGGGTTTCCATATTTGGATAATCCGAAGACCACATCGATCCAAACTAGACGGTAGGTCGTGAATCCAAGTGGAGCTTTGTGAAGACTCGAGGTATAAGAACTATTCGTCAGTATAACTCTGTGGGTGATTCCGTAATGAGTTTGACGGAAATAGTGCTTATAGGTTCGAGATGGTGATTTAGAGTGCAATGGCTATGGTCGTTGACTCTGAGGGTGTTTCCAAAATGAGTGCAACGAGATAGTGCCTTTGGTTTTGTTCGAACCCGGAACGAACTTGTATGGATTGAATGCTTTCAGAACATCGTCAAGTGGACGATGAGCATTCTAAGATAGATATGTTCTATGAAGGTAATCGCAGCCTTAAGCCTCATCAAACAGGGAATGGATAAACAAGGGAGGTGCAACAAGACTAGGTGGGTAGCACCCATTTCAGGGTGAGGTCATTCCTGTCTAGATGTCCCTTTTATTTCGGCATTGTGGGTGGTTGGTCGCGCCAACCACGGGGTGATCTTACTCGGAACTGTTCGTGTGGTACCGTCTTTGTGATGCAGGGGATTGGAAATAATCCTCAGTACATTGATGTAGGCCACGTACTGTGACGGGCGGTACCCCGGTAGCCCTGCCATTGATGGAAACCCATTCTTCCTACGAAACCCTACGGTTTTGTCTGCATTACCCACTTTTGTGGCTAGTAGCTGGAATTTAAAAAATATAACAATTTCGGCTATTTCTTATTTACTTGAAACCCTAAACACTATTATAATATCACTAGATTTCCTATCAAATGTTTTGGTTCGTGTAACGTAAAAACTTTTCTATGTTTATGTGTGGGAAGTCTTACGTGATACCTTTTCTTTTCAAAAGATTTTCTAAAGTTAAGCAATTTTAACCCTTTTACTCACACCAGACCCCTGTGTGACCCGAGTGTTTATTTTCTGTTTTATTAAACTCTTGGGTACTCATATTATGTATGAGTAGTCGAGTGATTCAGGTTAGCTTGACGAATTCTGGAGGAGATATGGAGCAGAAGACTTCCACGTGTAGATATATTATGGTTACGCTGTGCTTCTGTTGTATCTGTATCTGTTGATATCTTGAGTTGTATAGTTAGACAAATGTTTATAACTGTCTAATATTGTATAAGTTATGTACTCTGATGTAATATGATACTATGTAATATTTTATGTGATATATTATATTTCATTTGTTCCGCTGTGAGTTATCTGATGTTGTTGTGTTCTTCTTTTCTTATCTTTTCTTCTTCTATCCCTTTCTTTCTTAATTAGTGATGCGGCTTTCTGAAGATAGGAAGTCGGGTCGCTACAAAGGCAATAAGGTTGCGGATGTGCTTAGCAGAAAACATCAAAATGCAGCGCTGGTAATGATAACTGAGTGGAAAGACTTAGAAGCGTTGACGACATATAGAGTATAGTGGAGATCTGAAGCTAGATCTAGTAAGAAAACTGCTATGTTGTCATGTGTAGAAGTTCGACCAGTTATGATTGAAAAGATTGCTTCTAAACAGATAGAGGATCTAGTATTAGTTGAATGGATCAAGAAAGTGATGGAACGAGGAGCGATGACTTGAAGGATTTCATTCTTGACCAAAATGGGTGGTTGAGAAAGACAGGAAGATTGTGTGTTCTAAATGTGGAAGACATTAGGAAGGAAGTTTTAGAGGAATTCTTTCATTCGAAGTTCACCATTCATTTGGGAGGAACTAAGATGTATCAGGACATGAAGAGGAGTTTCTTCTAGGAAGGTATGAAAAAGAAGGTAGGCTTATGGGTGAAGCAGTGTTTGAACTGCCAACATATAAAGGCCAAACATCAAAAGCCAAGTGGGTTTTTTCGACCAGTATGGAGCTGAGATTCTCTGGATTTTATAGACGAGTTGCCGAGATCTAATAGAGGAAATGAGAGTATATAGGTTGTGGTGGACAGGTTAAGCAAGAGTGCCTATTTCATTCCAGTTAAGTCAACTAGGACGGCACTTGTTTGGCTAAGTTATTTATGAAGAATGTGGTTAGACTACATGGAATTCCTAGTAGTATAATAAGTGATAGAGATTCTTTGTTCACTAGCAAGTTCTGGAAGAGTCTATAGAAGATTTTAGGAACCAAGCTCAAGATGAGTACCGCTTACCATTCACAGACCGATATGCAAAAGGAAAGAGTTAACAAAGTCTTGAAAGATAAGTTACGAGCTTATGTGTTAGATTTTGGAAGTTTACGGAAAGACCATCTACACATAGTCGAGTTTCATATAACAACAGCTATCGGGCTAGTATAGGGATGGCACCGTTTGAAGCTTTGTATGGAAGGCCGTGCAAATATCCAGTTTGTTGGTTAGAGATAGTGGATAGTTTGGTTCTTGGTCTGGATTTAGTTAGAAAAGCTGCAGAGAAGATTGAGCTAATTCGGGATAGGATGAAGAAAGCTCAGTCTAGGCAGAAGAGTTATGCTGATAGGAGACGGAAAGATTTAGAGTTCTCCATTGGAGATCATGTTTTTATTAAGGTGTCACCATCGAAGAGTGTGATTCGATTTGGAAAATCGGGAAATTGGCACCAAGATTTGTAGGACCATTTCCTATTGTAGAGAGGATCGAGAAACTCACATATAGAGTAGAGTTACCGAATAGTTTGGCAGGAGTCCAAGAAGTTTTTCATGTTTCTCATCTAAGGAAGTATATTAGAGACCAGATACTACTATAACACCATCTGTATTAGAGGACTTAGTAATTGAGCCGAATTTGACTATAGTTAGAAAGCCAATTTTTATTGTTGCGAGAGACGATAAGAGGCTAAGGAATAAGATAGTCATGTTAGTTAAAGTCCAGTGGAGCGACGATGAGATAGACTGTACTTATAAGTCTGAGAGTAGGATTAGAGACGCTTATCCTGATGTGTTTGATGGTATGTTTTACCTCTTTGATTGATTTATTGAGCACCTTATCATAATTTCGAGGACGAAATTCTTTTAAGGGGGGAGTCTGTAATGACCCTAATTTTGAGTAAAATTATTTAGGATATTTAATTGGTTAAACTAAACAAATAATGTAATAATTAGGGGATTCAGATTTGTGTAATTAAGTGGTAACCATGCCACGTATCCAAATGAACTGAGTAAATTGAAATGAAACATAATATTAGGAAATAGACAAGGGCAATATAGGAATTAATATTATTCTTATCCCTAAACCCCTTAAGCCATATTCTATATGTTCATTTCATATTCATAGAAACAAATATAAACTTGAGGCCATCCACCATTAGGGGAAAATAGGAGAAGATAAAACTAGGATCAAGAGGAAAGCTTAAGCAACAAAATCAAAGATCAAATCTCAACACCTTAATCAAGAAACTATGGTGAATAATGACTACATCATATATTTTTCTTGTTTTCGATCTTATGATGAAATCCGAATTATTTTGCAGAGTTATTTGCCATGTTTTTTATTGTAGAAATGGAGATATATGTTTGTTGATGATTTATGATAATTCATAAATATTTTATGATATGTTTTAATTTAAATACCCTATTAAATGATATCCAAGTGCCTTGCGATTTATGATTTTGATCAGAAATGATATTTTAGAGATGGATTTCCATTTTTATACTTTTCTGAATTAATGTTGATTTTATATTAATTTTCTAGTGAGGAAAATGGATATATGGATTTAAAATAATTTACGGCTAAATTATATACGTTTTGGGTCTGAAATTTATATATGTTAGAAAACATATTAAAAATGATTTATAGGAATTTTTGTAGAACTTTCCTAAATGTTTTAATGAATTTATAAAATTATTTAAGGTATGAATTTAAATGTTTTATATATTTGTAAAAGGAGAAGGGGTATTTTGTAAATAAATTAAATTGTTTATTTCTGAAACATCGGCAGCACTTTAGAAAAAAAATTAGCAACCAATAATATTTTAACAAACAAGGCAGATTAGTTGAAAAGATTACTTTAAAAGGCTAAAAATCAGTTTAAACATGCATTTTACATGTTTAGCCACTTTCTCCATACTCCTTCCAACACCTAACTTCCGCCTCCTTCTTAGTCAAGACCAATGTGTCTGGTATCAACTTGGTACACAGTGAATTGGACTAAGACGGAAGGTATGAAGTTGAAGCATTAGGTTTCGAAAGGGTCGAAGCGTGTCTTCGTTTTTAAAAGAGAATGCGCCTGCTTTGCTTTCGACTTAATTAGCTTTCAACTTGGTTAGTTTTTGTCTGGGTTAAATTGTTTTAAAGGAATGGTTGCGCCTTTTTTCTAAGTAATGGCTTTCGACTAGGTCGAAACCCCCCTTGCTACCACCTTTTTCATTTCGATGCAGTGCGTTTGAAAGGTCCCTTTGTTTTAAAATCCAATCCGCCTCTCGATTGCTTTCGATGGGAATGGTTTCGACACCATCACTTCTTTTACTTAGGACATGGCTTTTGTAAGTGTTGCTTTTGACCCTATTCTTTTATGACCCTTTTGAGACTTTTAAAGATAAACCCAAAGGTTTCGAATAACATAGCTTTGAATGGTTTTGAAAGGTTGTTCCATATGTTTTACTTGAACCCAAATGCTATCGAAAGGTTTGATGGATTTGATGATTTCGAAAGATTTTAAAAGAAAGGTTTCGAAGGGGTGGTTCCCTAATGATTTAGAAAGGTTTTAAATGGAAGGTTTTCAAAGGTTTTGAAAGGTATATTTAAAGTGTTTGAAAAAAAAAGGATGTTTAAGGTCTGTAAAGCTTTCAAAAGAGATGGGTTTAATGTTTTCGAAAGGACTATGGGATTGGTTTCGAAAGGTATGTTTTGGCCTTTCGGCGTAAGTTTTTACTTGATCGAAAGGGGTACTTTCAAGGGTTTGAAAGGGATACTTTCTATTATTTTAAATGACATTGTTTAAAGGTTTAAACAAATGTTTAATGGTTTCATCAACATTATTTTTGGGAGAAGCATATATAACATCGCAAAGTGATTTGAGTAGAGCACAGAGTATATTTTCCTTGTTTAAAGAATGATTTAAAGGTTTAAATCAATTTGTAAGAAATGGATTTCGAGGAAAATTTATGGGTAGTTAACCCTAAGTAAAATGACTCGGATATTAGAATAACAGATGGGACTGATATAGCATCGCTCCCTATACATTAGCTATTATCCCCTAGCTAATTTAGTCCAAAATTCTCATGTGTAGGGTTTTGTCACGGGTAAGACTAAAATGATGTTGTACACAGAAAGGAATATATAAAGAGAGGATGGGTTATTGGTAAGCCCGTAAAACCATTAGGATCGGTTGACTCTGGAAAAGTAAGTTAGGGACAGACCGTCCAGAAGAGAAGTACCTAAGAAAAGTTAGATTAGTTGTTTATTTTGTCTGGTAGGCCCAAATTAGCCAAAGGTTAATAGTTAGCCAAACAAAACTATATTGTACGGACAGATAGTCTATTTGTTACCTGATTTATATGCTTTCATGATATTGATATTATTGTTTTAACCGGTTTTGGTTGCAGGATTAAGATTTGTAAAAGATATGTTTTAAAAGGATATTAGTAAGGGGAAACCCATTCCGCTAAGCGGCATGGTCTCACTTAATATCATATAACTGAGATATGTAGTATTATTCACACTAGGCTTTATGTCTGACTTAAAGTTTATGTTTTTCCCCTTAAACTCTGAGGTGCTCAAAATTGATTTGAGAAGGTTGAGGGTTGAAGATTTACATATTTTTAGTAGGTGGATGAATAAAGCTTCAAAAGGCGAGCAGGAAGCTGAAGTTAGCTATTTAGGAGTTGTTTTGTTCCGCTGTGTTGTATTAAGTTAGTTATGACTATTTAATACTCTGGTCATCCAAGGGCCATCCTCATACGTCACTCTTGGCGTATTTTGTAATAATTATATTTGATCTGAACTTGAGAAACGATTGGGATTACGTAATGGAATATGAAATATGTTTTGTGAAATGTAATCAGAAAAGTGGTTTTTGAAATCTTTGATTTTGTGTCATATTCATGTGCTTCTAATATTATGGATACAATTAATATTACCATATTGGTTAATGGAAGTTAATACTATGGATGACTGCAACATCTATAGCGCTTAGCTTCGGGCCTCCAGATTGGGGATGTTGCATATGAATTGTTGTGTGTTTGAGGATTTGGTCCATGTCTTGAAATTTGAGATTTCATGGTGTTAATCGACGGAAATTCAATCGAAATAGAAAACAGTCGAAAAATTTTGAAATAAAAATAACCGCAAGCGCATGGCGTACACTTGTAGTACATGGCGAATACGGGTCGATCCGTAGAGAATTGTAGATTTTAAATTTCTATTCAATCAAATTAACCAAAAAGTTAGAGAGTGATTAGCTAAAAACTGAGAAAAATGACAAAAGGAAAGTGATAAAAATATGATAGTAGAAAAACAATTTAGAGATAAATTCACTCTCTATATCACGTAGTTCAATAAAAATGAAATTGTAATCTATCTTTTTGGTCATTGGTGAATTTAAATGATGTGTCTGTCATAAGTATGGCTTATTTATGATATTAATTAGCTCAACATAAGTCATCAAACTATAACACACCCCTTAAACCACTTACTAACTCTCATGAAACAACAACAAAGTTGAAAATGAAATCTATTTTAAGCATGGCTATTAACTATTGTTTAGAAATATAGACCATCAAATTTTAATTTCACATTCACTTCATTACAATCATCATATGTAGATGAAGAGATAATTATTGTTTGTAATTGTTTAGGCACAGCCTATTTGTTATGAACAACATAGACTATCAAATTCAACATGAAACAATAAATCACATCAACATTCATTTAAGCACAAAAGAGATCAAATATTATCAACACGTTGAAGCTGCGTGATTATAGGCTTCATTGCCCCTAAATTGAAGGGATTGACCTCTCATTTGTGTTATCATATCAATACTTGTAGCTTGCAACATGAAGTAAAACAAGAGAAAAAAGAGAGCAAGATGAAAAAGACAACTAATCTAATTGCATAAACGAAAATCTACACTACTTGCATAAAAGGAAATGAATGTAATTAAAAAGAAACAATAATTAAAATTGCATAAAAAGAAAAGAAAATTACGTAAAATAAAAAGGATAAGTATCCATGCAAAGAGAAAAAGAGTTTTCTTTTATTTATAAGCCAAAACTAAAGAGAAGATAACCTAAAGAAGAGACTAGCGAGAAGAGAGTTACATGAAACTTAAGGGGTATATACACACGTGTTAAACCCTAATTCATATTTTTAGGAAATGCCCAAAATACCCTTGAGAAAGCATGAAGACCAAATAATCATTAACTTCTACTAATCATCATTTAAGTGTACATGAAGCCATTAATTCCATAAGCTTGTGCATTAGCCTTTAATTTGTACATTAAGGTGGTGGGTATGTGGGGTCCTTCATGTTCTTCACTTTGAATTATTTCCATTTTCATTCTTTTGTATTCATTTTTTGCATGCATGTGTCTTCATGAAATCACTCCTATCTGAGATCAAATTTCTACACAAACATATATATATATATATTCAATTATTTTTTTCTCAAAGAAATATATGCACACAAAATGACCATTTTGCCCCTATATGAAGATGAGTATGTGACAATTTGAAAATAATTTGAATTTGGTTTAAACAAGTTAAAATACCCAATATGATCATTTATTCAATTTAAATAGATTAAATATGGTGGTAAAAATATGCACATTTACGTGCACATCAAATACCCCCACACTTATCTTTTTCTTCGTCATCGAATAAAGAAAAACTAAGATAAATCTGTTTTCGTAGGGAGCACGATTGCATTGAGCGCATGCAACAAGCAGTTAAACCACTGGGTATCCCCAGTAGGACGACTGTTGTCTCGTGAGGGTTTTCAACGGATACTACCCACAAAATCCAAATGCAAGATGAAAATATTTACAAAATGCAATATTTATTTACAAAGAGATGAATGAGCATTTTTTGAAATATTTACAAATGAAGGATTTATTTCTAAATCGATAAAAATAAGTTAAATATAGGTTTCGGTCATTATCTTGAAAATTTAAGTCATTTACTCGTCAAAATTTCCAATAAAAATCAAGTTATCACAACTAATAGACTATAGTTTAACTCGTTGTTTCGGTTGGTAACAAAATGTAACTGTGAAATGGATCCTTGGTTGATTATCAAAGTTTATAAAGGTGGTATATTCATTTGCTTTCAATAACAAGTCAAATCAAATAAGTTAAAATAGTGCTTGGATTTTATTTGCTTACTCTCTCTTTTTTTTTGAAAATTTTATTGATATTTACAATATTTATGCATGCCTAACTCAAATAAACTGAGACCAGATATGTTACTCATGCACTGCCTTGCAGACTTATGTGAAGGGAATACAAAGCGTGGCGAGTGAACACACGAGTGTGAACACCTATTCACTGTAGGCATTGTTAAAAAGAATTTATATATATACACCTAGCTCAAACTGAGGCTAGATATACCGATCGTGCACTGCCTTTCGAGCTTACGTGAGAAATGTACAGAGCATGGCGAGCGTACACACAAGTGTATACACCTGTCAACCGTAGGTGTTAATAGAAAATATTTACGTATATGTGAATGTTTTTTTTTTTTAAGAGAAAGAGAGTTTTGCGAAATCATCTTAGCACCATTTAACGTAGAAGACAAAAAAAAATGTTATATCCTTTAGTTTAAGTCAACCACTTTTTTAAATAAAGATTCTCAATTATGATATATTTTATAATTAAAACATATGAATCTTCCTATATATTAGTTAAACTATCTTCATTTGTAATCAAACTTCATTTTTATTTTTGTTAAGACGAATAAATTTTCAAAAATTTCAATTTAATAAAAAAAAATCGTATATTTATCCTATAATATTTCTTTAAAGATAGATCAAAAGAAAAAAAATTAAGGATTTTTCTTTTTTTTAATATTTTTTTTGTTTTAAAAGAAAAAGGCAAAAATAAACCATGAAAAATAAAATAAAAATGAAGATGAGTCTATCCCCAACTCTTGATTTTGACTGTTTCCCCACTGTCAACCCAAGTGGAAGGGGAAAAAATGACCTTTATTTAAATGAAAATTAATGGTATTTACACGAGATCAAAAAGTATATCGTCAAAAAGTAAGTGAAACGGTCTTCCAAAGACCGATTCATTTGTCTCGTCAAGTATGCAAGACACAGCTTAAGCTCGAAAAACCAAACCATAGAAGATTTCAAATTTGAACGTTGATTTGGGAAACGAATGTCGTTTTATTAAAAATCATACGAGTTGTTCTATTTTCGATGATTTTTGGGGTCGATAAAATAATTGGTTGAAATTCAAGTTTATTTTCACCAAATTGAAATTCAAATTTGTTATTGAAAAATTCTTCAAAATTATTGATTTCAAAATCAAAATGGTGATTTAAATCTACCCCTTCGGAATTTAACAACCCGTCTTCGAAAATTCCATAAAATTCATATTCATTAAATTCGTCTTTCTTTATTGGATTATCAATAACTTTATTACATGTCTCAGGTTCAAAATCCAAAGCTGTTGTATTCAAATTTTCGAAATCAGGAAAAGGAAGGTCGAATTTTAAATTTGATTCCACACCCTCAAAGGAATTGAAATCCAACTCAATAATCGTGTTTTCAACAACTTCATTAATATCGTCATTATCAATTTCAAAAGTTGTTATTTGAAAATCATTGATTTGGGTAAAGATGGATTATTGTTTGACTCGTCATACATTGAAATTTGATTTTGTTTCTCACGAAAATTTTCCAAAGTTTTAATCAACAAATTCGTATGATCATTGTAAATTTCATTCGTTTGCTCAACAAAGTCAAATTTGTAATTATTACTTAAAATTTTTCGATTTGGACTTGTTGAGAACAAGAATTATCAATTTCGATAAAAGGTAGATTATTATTTGATTTTTCGCAAGTTGATATTTGATTACAATTTTCACGAAAAGTTTTGTATTTTTCAAGTAATAAATCCCCATTATCTTTTTCCATTTGGTCAACAAAATCAAATTCATGATTACTAATTTGAAAATTTTCATTTTGAATTTGTTGATAACCAAAGATTTCAATCGTATCGTTATTGAAATTATTCCCATTGCCAAAATTATTTGAAAATTGGTTTACATTTTCATCTTGATTTTGAAATTCATTTTGAAGCTCGAAATTGAATTGGCATGGGTTACACTCGAAATCATTTGAATTTTGAAGTGAATTCAAATTTTGATTATTTTGACTTGAACTATTGCACAAATATGAGTTACACAAATTGTTTATACTTTGATTTTGTTGTGTAGAGAGCTCAAGTAAAGATGAAATGCTATTTTCGAGATTTAGGGTTGATCGTCGTTTTGAAAACTTTGTTGTTCAAAATTTGAATTATTTAAACAATAGTTATTGTTAAAAGATTCAAAAGAATTTTGGGTGAAACTATATGGATTATATTGATTTTCACAACTATCATAAAATTCACGTAAGTGGGGAAAATGAGACATTTTTAAGAATGTTTTTGTTTTTTTATAAAGGAAAAATATTTACAGATAGAATTTATTTTTCAAAATGGAAAATTGATTTTTGTTTTGTTTAGGATTTTTCAGGTTTTTTGTAAAGATTTTATTTTGTTTTTGGATTTTTGATTTTCTACAAAAAACTAAGTAATTCTTTTTTTTTTTTGGATTTTGGAATTTTGATTTGAAATTTTCAAAGGAAAAGGAAAAAAACTAAGTTAAGAAATATTTATAATTTTTTATAGTTTTGGATTTTGATTTTTTTTTAAATATGCATGAACTAATGCAACTAAATGAATGCAAGGGTCTAATTACAAGTTATTTATCCTAAGTTAACCCAAAATTGTATAATCACACTTTGTCTTAATTCAACAAAAATATTTCTCAGCCAAGTAACGTGCAGGGGTTATCAGTGCACCACGAATCACCGTAGCAATGCAGTTGAAGGTTTAAAAACCTTCAGAGTAATAACCCCTATAACATTTACGAATCACCGTAATATTTATAACTGATTATTGCTCTGTCGTATCCTAAACACCGAGAAATTAAATTGTTCAAGGAAGACAACTTGTGAATACAATTAAAAGTTATCGATGCCTAATCGCTATTATTAATCAAAATCTAGGATGAAAATGCAAAGTAGAAATTAAACGTGTATTTTCAATGCAACTACGAATGAATTGTTTTTTCAATATATAAATGCAAATGCAAGCAATGAACAATGCAAAACAATTAAAGCGATAGATAAGGGTGCAAAAAATTCTTTATAAGCAAGCAATTTATTTCTTGACAAGCTAAGCAAAGCAAGCACTCCTCCAATCTGCTTTGACAACTTGAAAATAAAAAAAAAATATATACAAATGTTTTTTTTAAAGAAGAAAAACAGACTAAAACAAAAAAAAAACTTAATATAAATCGAAACCCTTTTTTTATGTGAGAGTAACTAAATAACGGAAAATCAAATTAATGGAGATCGAAAAGAAATAAACCAAAACAAATGATTTCAAAACAAAACAACTGAATTCTAAACAAAACAAAGTGTTAACTTATTTTTGTTCTCTCTCTTCTTTTTGTTTTTTTGGTTTTGTTTTGTTTTTTTAAAGAAAAGAAATCAAAGATCTAAAGGGAATTAAAAATAAAAAAGGACAACCCAGCACAAACGAAACTTTCTCGGCCCAAATCAAAACCCAAACCCACGCAAAAATACAATAAAATTCAGATAACCCGATTCACACAAATCTAATTCATGAAAATTTCGTAACCAGAAATTTCTCCAGTTTAATTTCAACTCCCCATACGATTGCGCGACTCGCGATTTGTCTTCGATTTCTGATTTGGGGGTTATTGCAGTGTCGCGGAGATTTTGGGGTTGGTGACCCGAATTGGTGGCCGGAGTTCGACTGTGGAATTGTTGCAGGTGGTAGGTGAAGTTAGCGATGAAGTGGAGGAGGGGATTGACTGTGTTGGTCGCGATTGAATTGCGGTGGTAGTTTGAGGCGAAGATGTGGGTTGAATTCAATTGGTGCTCGGGGTATTTCAGGCGATTGGCTGAGTGATTACGGTGGTTGGATTTTGCAGTCAAGGCTGGGGTAGAGTTGAGGGTGTTTGTACGTTGGTCGCACTCTTGATGAATTGTGCAGTTAATGGTAAGAATGTGAAGATGAAGATGTCACTGTGAGTTTGGAGATGAGATGAGAGTAGTTTGGAGTGCAGTTTTATATAGTGAGCATAGACAGTAGTTTTGTGGTTTGTGGGTTGGTTCTTGAGGCAGCGGTTGTTTTGTTGACAGGTGCAGTTGATGTTGCAAGTGACAGTTTGCAAGTGTAGTGGGTAGGTGAGGCAGTTATGGGAATTTGGCTGTTGAGAAACTGTTTGCAGCAGTGATGGTAATATGTAAATTGAAAGCAACGTAAGATGGCACTGTTGGTTGTTTGTGACTGCTGCCACTATGAACGTGGAAGAGGATGGAGTTGTCGATGGGGTATGTGATGGTTGTTGTAGTACCATTGAGGCTTCTGGTGATTGTTATACGTCTAGTATACCAAAATAGAGAATAATCAATTATAATCTCGTCTTACAAGTTTATCAATCAGATTTCCACTACTCAGGAAGTCTGTATTTGCTAAATTAAACAATATGTCGTAATTAAATTACAACCACAATCTAACAACCATAGTAATAATAACTATAGCGATAGATCAAACGTTATACTATTTAAAAAAATAGTACAACGTAGAAACAAAAATGATATATATATATATATATAAATAAATAAATATATATATCAATTATAAACCTACCGGTTTGAAGAAGGAAATTCCGTCCGAGGTTTGTCATAACAATTTCCTTAAAACTTTATTTAAAGTCTTCCAAGATACAACAGACGGAATCTGCACGAGATTGTAATGAGTACGTCAACTCTATAATATATTGTATATAGCAGTAGAAAAGAAGAAGCATAAGAAATTAGAATTGGAATTGAATTTGAATGTGATCAGGATTCTCTTCTATTTGTAATTTCGTCTGCATCCCTTCAAACAGTTACGTCCGCTTGACGGGTCGCACCCGTTGCCGTTTAAACCGATACTGTTCGTTAACGGGTCACACCCGCCTGCTCCTCGCATCAGTCAGGCCGCGCCTATTTAGTCAGGCTGCGCCTATTCAGTCAGGCCGCACCCGCTTCTGTTCGCCCACGCTTCTTCAGTCAGGTCGCACCCACCCGCGTCTTACGGTTCGCACCCGCTTCAGAAGTCGTACATCCTCAGTCAATCCGCGTCCGCTTCTGAACAGTCGCATCTGTTCGTATAGCCTGCAACTGTTAAAAAACCAGGCCCAGTTTTGCAGTAAAAATATGATAATATTAGACCCAAACCCGAGCTCGGCTCGGTCGGTCGGACGGACGGCGGTGGCAGGGCGTGCGCGCGTGTATGGTGGAGATGCATGATCTCCCTCCTCACAACGAAGCATACATTTGAGTGCCTCTAGGCCCCAACCCCTTCATTGCAAAGCTATTAATATACTAGAATAGCTTTGCAATTCTGGCTGTCTTCATTCATTTAGAAATTCCAACAATCCCCCACATGAATGATAATATACATATCCCCCACACAAAGCGAAATATCACAGAGTATATATGGAATAATGCTTTATCGTGGATAAGTAGATATTTCACTTTGAACTTTCCCTAGTTAAAACTTATCGGATCTAATTGGCTAATCGGTGAATCATTTCATCTTGAACCATCGACCTTTATTGTATATCCAGACAATAAGCTTTACGAAGCATTAATTCCCTTCTCATCCAATCTCTTGATTGTGTTCATTTTGGTCATGAACAATTTTTTGGTTCTGCGAGTGTTTATAGAATATAAGCCTTTAATATTCTCATAGAGCCGACCCAGCTCACACTAACATAAGTGATCGCAACTATTAAAAGCATCCTACGTATACCCCACTTGTTTTTTCCAAGATATGGTCATCATTAAAAAACATAGTTTTAATCTTTAAATTCTTCTATAAGCATGCATTTATATTATGCACCATAGGAATAGAGTTGGACTATGTCCATGCAAATGCATTACGTCTTGAGTTACTTAGAACTGGTTTGCCTATTGATCCTAGTCCATGGAATCTCTAGTCGCTAGGGTAGGTTTCTGTATAAGATAACTCTTGGTGGCTTAGGCTTTTAACCCATTCCACTCGATGCGCATTCAATTTTCTCTCTTGATAAACCTTTAGTAAATGGATCTGCTAGGTTATCATTTATTCTCACATAATCTATGGAAATAGTTCCATTTGAGAGTAACTGCCTCTGTGCTATGGCGTCGACGAATATGTCGTGACTTTCCATTATACACAAAGCTGTGCGCTCTACTTAGCGCAGCTTGGTTATCACAGTGTATGCATATGGCTGGTACAGGTTTAGGCCAAAACGGAATATCTTCTAAAAGGTGACGAAGCCATTCTACTTCTTCGCCTGCTTTATCTAAAGCGATGAACTCCAATTCCATAGTGGATCGAGCTATGCATGTTTGTTTAGTAGATTTCCATGACACTGCTGCCCTTGCTAAGGTAAAGACATAACCACTCGTTGATTTTGATTCCTCTGAATCAGCAATCCAGTTTGCATCACTATATCCTTCTAAGACGGCATGATATTTTCCATAATATAAGGAATAATTTATGATATTTTTTAAATATCCAAGCACTCTCATTAGTGCTTTCCAGTGTTCCTTTCCTGAATTGCTTGTATACCTGCTCAATCGACTTACTGCATAAGCTATATCTGGTCTTGTGCAATTCATGAGACACATGAGACATCCTATTACACGAGAGTATTCCAGTTGCATTTCACTCTCATTAGTGCTTTTATGCAGTACTTCTGATGGATTAAAACGTGTTCTTACTCCTTTAATTAAAAAATTTTGAAATTTTTCAATCACTTTGTCTATATAGTGTGACTGAGATAATTCAATTCCATTATGTGTTCTTATTATTTTGATTCCCAAAGTAACTTCTGTAACTCCTAAGTCTTTCATATTGAAATTGCTAATTAACATCTTCTTTATGATCTCTACTATCTGAGTATTTGGACCAAATATTAACATATCATCTACATATAAACAAATCATCACATATGATTGTCCAATTTGTTTATAATAAACATACTTATTGCATTCATTTATACTAAAACCATTTCTCATCATGACACTATCAAATTTTGCGTGCCATTGTTTTGGAGCTTGTTTTAGTCCGTATGATGATTTTACTAATCTACAGGCTTTGTTTTCATTTCCTTTGGAAACAAAACCTTCAGGTTGCTCCATGTAGATCTCCTCATCGAGATCTCCATTTAAGAATGCTGTCTTTACATCCATTTGATGAATTTCTAGATTATAGATCTATGCAATTGCTATTAGCATTCTTATAGAAGTTATTCGTGTTACCGGCGAATATGTATCAAAGAAGTCTACTCCTTCTTTTTGACAATATTCTTTGGTTACTAATCTAGCTTTATACTTGTCGATAGAGTCATCTGCTTTCATTTTCTTCTTGAAAATCCATTTGCAAGCAATAGGTTATATTCCAGGTGGAATATCAACAATTTCCTAAGTTTTATTACTTAGAATTGAATCAATCTCACTTTGGATTGCTTTCTTTCAATATGAAGATTCAGAATATGATATTGCTTCCTTGTACATTTGAGGTTCGTGTTCTAACACATATGTGAAAAAATACGAACCAAATATCTTGAAAGTCCTAGTCCTTACGCTTCTTCGTAGTTCAATTTCCTCAATCTCTTGATGAGTTTCGTCTTCATGTGAATTGCTTGATTCTTCTCTTGTCCTTTTAGGGACATTATTCCCTTCATTTCTTTTGTGTGGAAACGCGTCTTCAAAGAATAAGGCATCTCTACATTCCATGATTGTATTTACATGAATATCAGCTATATCAGACTTGAATACCAAAAATCTTTAGGCACTACTATTTTGGACTGGCCCTAAGTAGTAACAATTTACTGATTTTGGTCCAAGTTTGACTTTCTTGGGAGGCGGAACTGAAACTTTTGCCAAGCACCCTCACACTTTGAGGTATTTAAAACTTGGTTTGTGTCCTTTCCATAGCTCATATGGAATTTTTCATGTTTTATTGTGAGTGGCTTTGTTTAATATATGATTAGACATATTTAAGGCTTCCTCCCACAAGTTCGTCGGTAAACCAGAGGTTAAAAGCATGGCATTAATCATGTCTTTTAACGTTCTGTTCTTCCTCTCGACTACACCATTTTGTTGTGGTGAATATGGAGCTGTTGCTTGATGAGTTATACCATTTTCGGCACAGAACTGTTCAATTGGTGATTCATATTCTCCACCTCGATCAGATCTCAATATCTTGATCTTTTTATTTAACTGATTTTCTACCTTAGCCTTGTATTTTATAAATGATGTAATTGCTTCATCTTTACTATTCAAAAGATATACGTAGCAATATCGCGTATAGTCGTCAATAAACATGATAAAGTACTTTTTCCCATATCTTGTAGGTAATGATTTAAAATCACATAAATTTGTATGAACCAAACCTAGTGGTTCGGTGCTTCTTCCAATAGATTGAAATGGTTTTTTAACCATTTTTGCTTCTACACATGTCTCACATTTGTAGTTCTTATTTAATTGGAATTTCGGAATTAATCCCAAGTTTGATAATATTTTCATTTTTTGAAAATTTATGTGTCCCAATCTATCATGCCATAGTAAAATTTCGTGCTCAAGCAAGTAAGAAACTTCAATTTTATTAATAGCACAATTAGAATACATAGTTTTATTGCTAATAACGGCTACATTTTCCTTAAATAGGCCATCACATAAGTAACCCCTTTCGATATACTTTCCAGCTTTGGACATAACCATCTTGTCCGACTCGAACACCATTCTGAATCCTTTCTTTGATAGTACTGCACCATAGATGAGATTCTTGTGTATGTCTGGAACGTGGAGCACGTCATTCAACTTGACAGTTTTTTCAAAAGTAAACTTGAGGATTACTGTGCCACTGCCTTCGATCATAGATAATGCGGCATTACCCATATAGAGTTTTCCTTCGTGATTGAATTTCTGGTATGTAGAAAACATGGATTTGTCAGAGCATACATGACGAGTAGCGCCTGTGTCTACCCACTATTGGTTAGGATTCTGAACCATATTGCATTTCGATATAACTGCCGAGAAGTTGGACTTGTCTACTTCCATGTTGTCTACTATATTTGCTTCTTTGTTGCGGTCTTTTTTGAGTCTGCAATCTCTAGCGGCATGTCCAACCTTTCTACAAACCCAACACTCACCATTAAACTTTTTGGTTCGTTTGTTGTCTTTTGGTTTATTGTCCGGAGATTTCCTTTTCTTTTGGAAATTCTTCCTTTTGTTTTTGGTCTTTGAAACTTCATCTACAAATGCCTCCTCGCTTTGTTTTGTAACTCCACGGTTATCTGCCTCAATTTTCAGTTGGACTATGAGATCCTGTAAAGAGATTTCCTTCTTCTTATGCTTTAGATAATTAAGGTAATCTCTCCATGATTGCGGCAATTTTCCCGTGATGGCTTCAACCAAAAATGATTCTCCAATCTTATGACCTTCTGCTTCGAGTTCATGAATAATGATTTGCAGTTCATGCAGTTGAGCAGTCACCAGTTTGGAGTCGACCATCTTGTAGTCCATGAATTTATCTACAATGAATTTCTTAAGACTGATATTCTGCGTTTTATACTTTGTGGCAAGTGCATTCCAGAGTGTCTTTGCTGTCTTTAGAGGCTGATATACTTTGTGTAGTACCATGTCAAGACAATTCAGAATATAGTTTCTGCATAGAAAATCGGAATGCTTCCACATACCAACATCTTATTCCTTGCCTGGTGCAGGAATCGGTTCCTCCTCCTCGAGATACCGTTGCAAACCGAGTGTGGTGAGATAAAATAACATCTGATTCTGCCATGTTAGAAAATCGTCACCATCTCCATTAAAAGGATCGGGCCTGTTGTGTGTAGTATCCTCTGTTGATAATTCAACTGTTGTCATCTCTGTTTTAGCAAAAAACAGGAAAGTCTTAAGATTGTTGATACGCAAAGATTTTGATCAATGACAATGTGCTTTAAAAAACAAGGAAGAAATATATCCAAATGCTAAAAGAAGATAGATGAAGACCAAACAAACTTAAAGTATGTTTTTACATATGTCTTAGTCTAGATGTATTGTTAAAATCTATCCTCAAGAAGCTTGCACGAACACTAGAAATTTTTTATAAACTTCATTTTTCAATTAAGTTTTAACTATGCAAGTTTTATAAGTTCAATCGACTGAACAGGAACAGCCAGTCGACTGAAACTAGAACAAATTTATACACATGCACAGTTTCAGTCGACTGAATTTCCTGCACAGCCGACTGAATTTGGTCCCGAAAATTTTACTTCATATTTTCAGTTGACTGAATTCCCTGCTCAGTCGACTGAATTTGAACCTGCGAATTTTCTCTGAAAAAACACCTTCTTCCTCCTAAGAGTTGCAACCATTCATCAATGGAAATAGAAGCATCTCTTGTTTGCAACCTTTGATAACATATGCATCTCTTCTACAAGTATATATACATGATTCTAACATCATTTAATTCACCGAATTCTCTTGCTTTAATCTAACTATTCTCTTGTTCATATTTTCTAGATATTCTCAAAGCAATCACTAATCTATTGCTTGAATCATTGTTTTTGTTTATAACATTCTTTTGATTCATAGCAATTCACATTTCCTAAATCTTCACAAACACATTGCATATTCTCGAGGATAAGATTATAGGAATATTGTACTACATTAGACTCATTAGTGTTGACAAGAACACAATAAGTCGAATATTGTATTTTAGTAATTGAGTTGAAGTCCTCTTCGGTAGTTGAGGCAAGAAATCCCATTCGGTTGTTCGGGTAAGTTGTAAACCTATTCCTCCGGGTGAAGTGAGGGTGTTAGTTAGTGAAATTCCTAAGTGAAGCTTAGGGACTGGACGTAGGACGAGAGGTCCGAACCAGTATAAAATCCTGATGTCTTCTTGCATTTACCTACTTTATCTACCTAGAATATTTCAATATTCCATATTACATGATCCTACCACATAGCCTCTTTCAATTGGTATTAGAGCGAGGCCATCCTATAACCATAACACCGGTATTAGACATATTGATAATATGGAAAATAACGCAAGTACAAGCACAACGTCTGCCTATAGTTCTACATTTGCGGAATGACAATCTACCCAAAGACCTCCTCTATTCAATGGACTAAACTATAACTATTGGGCTACAAGGATGAGGATTTATATGCAAGCAACAAGTTTCGAAGCCTGGAATGCTACTCAAGCAGAGTTCGTTGTACCCACAACCGATTATCCTACATGGACACAAATTCAAAAGAATGAAGCTAGTGCAAATGCCAAAGCTATGAATATGCTATTTTGCGCCCTGGATAGAAATGAATTCAACCGTGTTAGCATATGTACTACTGCATATCAGATATGGAAAACACTTAAAATCATACATGAAGGCACAAACAAAGATATCCATGCTGAAGAATCAATTCCAAAACTTTAGAATGCGACAGAATGAATCCATCAATGACATGTACTCAAGATTTCAAGACATTCATCATGCTATAATCGGACTAGGAGAAAGATACACGGACTTTGACATTGTGTCTAAAGTTCTAAATTCACTCACTGATGAATGGGAGAGAAAAGTGCTAGCAATCGAGGAAGCAAACGATCTATCTACAATGAAACCAGAAGAATTGATTGGAAATCTTATGTCGTATGAAGTAAATATGCAAGCTAAGAAAGATCAAGCTCAAGAAAGAAAGAATGTTTCTTTTCATGCGGAAAAGGAAGAATCAGAGTCTGAAGATAAGGATCTAGCATTTATAGCCAAAAATTTCAAGAAATTCTTAAAATATAGAAATGGAAACAAAAATGGATTCAAAAAGAATTTCTTGAACAAACCTTCATCCTCAAATATAGAATGCTTGAATTGTCACAAGAAAGGACACATGCAAAAAGATTGTCAAGAACAAATGAAGGAAAATTAGAAAAACCTCAACAACAAAAACAAGAACGATAAATTCAAAAAAAAGGCATTTTCTGTAACATGGGACGATTCAGATTCATCTTCATCCGAAAATGAAAGTGATAGCGACAATGAACAGGCAAATGTATGCTTCATGGCTCAAGAATCTGAGGTAAATAATTTAACTTTCCATGATTTAATTGAAGTAAACACTGAACTTTTAAGCACAATAAAGACTCTTAAAAAGAAACTCAAAGAAATTCGTGAAAATCAAAACAAAGCTGAATTTGAAAGGGATATGTTAAAAGATGAAAAGAAAATCTTAGAAGAAGAATTTGAAAAAGTTCAAGAATCTCATTCAAACTCGGAAACTCAATTATCACTTTTAAGTCAAGAAATTGAAACTCAAAAACCAAAGAATGATATAATTGTTTCTGAAAATCATGAGTTAAAAACTAAGATTAGACAAGTTGAGTTAGAAAATAATAGTCTTCAAGCTAGATTAGATAACATCACTAAAAATGTTTCTAACTTTAACAAAGGAAGAGAAAATTTATCTAAGATTTTAGAAAATTCTCAATCCTCTTCAAGTAAACATGGATTAGGATATAAAAAGGAGTCAAAAATTCCTAAAAAGAATAATACAAAATTTAAAAGGAATATGGATTCAAAACAACAAATATTGCTAAAGAAACCTATTAAAACAAAAGTAGAAAACAAGGTAGTTAAAATTTGGGTACCAAAAACTAACAATGTATTAATAATAAATAAATATATTAAAACATTTATGGATAATGTTCATCATAATGAAAACTATATTTATAAATAGGACACTAAACCAAATTGGGTTTGGTTTCCTAAACTCTAACTTTTTGGGACCATATTAAACGGTGGGTACCAATAATTTCAAATTTATTTTCAGGTCCCACTCAAAAAAGAAGAAATGGATATTAGACAGTGGTTTTTCAAAACACATGACCGGAGACAAAGATATGCTTACAAACATCACATACTTTGATGGTGGCTCGGTTACCTTCGGAGATAATTCAAAAGGGTATATCATTGGAAAAGGAGATGTGAACAATTATGGTGTAACGCCCCACCCCGAGACCCACATTAACAAAGAGCATTACTGGGTAATACTATCTGCTAATGCAGAGAATAGGGCTGGATAGGAGCGACCATCTATAGCCTTGTCTTAAATATCTATTGAATACGTCGACAATGCCATTTTTTCTGATTCAAGTGGATCGGCATATCCAATAAATACTCAATACAAAGCCATAGGTGGCTATAGGATCTATCAGAACAAAATATAATAACTCAAATGTAAAACACATCACAGAACAACAAATAATCCCATAGATACACACATACACAGATACATCACAAAGTATACAAAATGATACATCACTATGTGATATGACGAACACAGTACAAACACGAGTCAAAAGAATATACATATCAGAGTAGCAAATCAAAAAGGACTACACAAAAAGCTATAACAAAAAGAGCTAGCAGAATAGTCCATGCAGAAGCAGAATAGGCTAAGTCCAAAAGTACCTAACCTGAAACACCTCGGTCTGACCCGAGTATAAAATACACGGGTCGGTCTAGCTAAACGAATCAGTAAAATGTGATAGTAGAATAATAGAGCATAAGAGCGTAGTGATATTCTTCTTAAACAAGAAGAAACCATAAGAAAGCTAACTATAGTCATATGGAGGATACAGAACATGTATGGCATATAAGGTTATACTAGGTGATAAAACACTATTGCTTCAACAAGCATAAAACATAAAATCTCATAAATCGCTAAAATGTAACATGCCTCATGTCATCGGCAATCATAAATCAATAAGAATGGTTTAGGGAATAGTAAAACGTAAACTCCTAAAAGAGTAATTCCCAAACCCGCCATATCGGCAACTCCAAGGAAAACATAAGCAAAAGCCATCTCGACATAAGCCATAAGGCAAATGTCGACAAAGAGATAAAAATCTCATACAAAGCCAAAAGGCAAATCTCAAAAATAGCGCCAATAGGCAATCTCAATATATATATATACGCCAAAAGGCAATTCTCAACACGCCAGTGTAGGCAATGAAAATCTCAAAAGAACTCTCAAGAGTCCAAAAATCCCAAAGTAATCGCCACCGAATGGTTCAAAGGACCAATTCCAAAATGACGACATGCAAGGGTAAAAATCATCTCAAAAAGGTTTTGCACGTGCTATTTTTGCCGAGTACTGTTTCACATAATAGGCACCTCGCCCAAAGGCAAACGTCAAAAGACAAATACGCCGCAATGGCAAACGTCCGAAAACAAATACACCGCAATGGAAAACGTCCGAAGACAAATATACCGCAATGGCAAATGACTCGAAGGTCCAGTACTGGCACGCCAACAGGCAAATGTGTCACGAACTCTCGGAAAGGAACCCAAAAAGTGTTAACGTGTGTCCCATACCACCCGTTCGCACTAAACGGTTTACTAACCACTAGTAAATTTCACACTCAAAGCAGTAAAAGGTTCACCTCATATCATCGGTAAACTAGACCCATAGGCCAAAACGATCAAACGGACAAGTTAAGAATTAACTGAAAGGATAAACGCACGTATCCCATACTACGCATTTTATCCAAACGTTTAACTCTCCTTCTCATTCGCTCGACAGTGCAAAAACATGTAACTTTTATAATAAAAAAAATTACCTTGAAAATAAGCTTTTAAAACCGATTTCGAAAACCATTTGAAAACCATATTTGAAAATTTTCCTTATTATAAGGACAAATAGGTTTTATACTCGAAAATACTTTAAAATATTATCTAATAATCATTTTTAAATCCCCTAAGTTTTAAAAATCATTTCAAAAAGAATTGGTGAAAACCGTGCTCGAAAACGACCAAAAACAAGCAAAATTCCACTCAAACGGAAATTCAAATTAAATTCAAATAATTCAAAATTTGAATTCTAAATTCATTAAAACTGGACAAACCTATTGATAGGCATCATAGCCCTCAAAATACTTCAGAAATATCACAAAAACATGACTAAATGTCAAAATTCGGACGGAAAAATGACATAAAAACACTTAGCCAAAATAATACCCAGGTCTAAAATCTCCTCTGAGTTCAACTTTGAGACATAAAACAGGTGGCTGAACGATCTTTGATTCATATGAAACTTAGCGAGCATAAAGTACAAAACTTCAACTTTCAAACAAAAAAAGAATCAATGAATTCTAAAAGAAAGTGAAAAAGTTATGCTGTCACAAACATGGACTCAGACCATGTTTGTAACAGATCAACAAGGATGTGCCCAGGCTTAAAAAATCCACTCTGGGTTCAACTTTCAGGCATGAAACAGAGGATCAAATTATATCGGATTAAGCTCAAAATCGGTATGCATATAGTAGACAGCTTCATATTTTAAATAAAAAAAAATCATGCAATTTGGATAATATTTGAGAAAGTTATAATGTCTTAAAATTGAACCCAGACAGTGTTTTCACTGTAAAAATCTGTGAAAAACATGCTCCGAACCAAAGTTCGGCAGCATATTTCTATAAGCTATATCGGTCAAAATGAACTGAAATTTTGTATGCTTATAGTAGGGAACTTCATCTTTCAAAAAAAAAAAGAATCTCTTAATTTCATTAATAAATAAAAGAGTTATGACATCGCAAACATGGACTCAGGCCATGTTTGCAGCAACTCTGAACACAAATGTACAGGTAAATTTCAAGCTGTACATTGATTTTGCAGCAAGGATTTCAGGTATCAAACGAACACTATTTGCAATTAAATTTGATATGCATATACTAAAACAAACAGGCTATCAACTGAAAAAAAATCGGGCAGCATTTGGTTGCCGAAATTAGGAGAAAATGATGTGCAAAGTAACATACCAACTCAGATTTCACAAAACAAAACATGAACATGAAATCGTTGTATTGAAGCTATTTTTGATTAGATTTTGGCATTTTGAAGCTTTTGCTTCAGCTAGAAATTGTGAGCAGCAACTCACCTTGTTTTGAAGTGCAAAAATCCGATTTTGAGCCAAAAGTAATGAGCTTTGAGCTAATTTGGCCTTGAGAAAGCTTCAACAACCTAACAAAAGAGTTTATACAAACATGCAAGGGCAAAAATTCAATAATTTTAAAACCTAATTCACAAATCTGAGATTTTTGAGGAAATTGCAAGTTTGGAGTTTGATTACCTTTGTATTATCACTCCAGATTGAAAGAGATTGCTTTTTATTGTATTTAATTGAAGAAATTCAGTGGATTTTGAATTTGATGTAGTGGGTTCTATGTTTTGTTTCTGGAGGAAGAAGGAGAGGAGAGTAGCAATGTACGTATAGTTTAATTTTCTTTTCTCACTTCCTTAATCAGGCTAAGGAACACTAATGGGCTAATGGACCCAAAAATAAAAGAAAATAAAAAGGCTAAGGCTAATTGATTCACACTTAACCAATATATGAACTTATGAACATATACACCATACAAAAATGCATTTTCTTCATATTTACAAATAAGAAAAATATGAAAACTTGTATACATACAAAATAAAATATTTTCTATCATATAAAAAGATTAATTTTTATTTTTAAATATTTTTTTATTAAGTTCCTTTATTTAACAAAAATGCACTATTTACTCAAATAAATGAATAAAACCATGTTTTTAACTCTAAAAATTGCACAAAATTTAGTTTATCACTTAGAAAAATATTTCACACCATTTCAAAACATTATTTATAGCCAAAACTTATTTTTAACCTAATTTCCACCTTTTATTTCAATAAACAACCTTTAAAAATCAAATACTTCCTTTAAAAATTATTAAAAGAAGTAATTGGCAATAATTAATAAATTTATTGCAATTTATCTAAATAAAAATTATTTTCCACTCGTTATTAAGCCAAACAAACAAAATAAAGCTTTTAAACTTTATTTTCACATTTTATTTCCCAAAATTTCATTGTTTATTCCAAATAACCAATTTAAAATCTCCAAATCTTATTTTAGTTCACAATATTAAATCATAACTACCGTTATAATTTAATATTTACAGGTAATCTCTAAAATCAGGGTTATTATAGACTCCTCCCCTTAACAAAATTGCGTCCTCGCAATTTCTAGAGAAGAATTTATATTCAACACACATATTTCATCACTCAAAAAAAAAGAAATAAGCTTGAGATAAAAAGATTCTCACCATCGCTATGCGAAGAAAGAAAACCAGGGTAGGATCGCTCGATAAACTCTCTGGTTTCTCAAGTGCAGCCATTGGGATTAGCGGACCATTGAACTTTAACGAGCGGCACATTCTTATTTCGAAGGCGTCTCACCTCCGAAGCAAGTACGCGAATAGGCTGCTGCATAACAGATAGGTCTGGTGAGATCTCAAGCTTTGTAAATCAGGAGAATCGATGACAGAATCCAACTCTCGAAGACACTTCCGAAGCTGAGAGATGTGAAACACGTCATGAATGCCAGATAGATGTGCTGGAAGTGAAACTCTATAAGCCACAGAGCCAATACGTTCAGTAATAGAAAATGGTCCTATAAAGCGAGGAGCCAATTTCCCAGTCGTACTGAAGCGCATAACCCCTTTTAGAGGAGAAACACGAATAAAGACGAGATCACCAACCGAGAACTCGAGAGGCTTCCTACGGTTGTCCGCGTAGGATTTCTGGCGGCTTTGTGCCTCTTTCGTTCTCTGACGAATTAGATCAATCTTCTCAGAAGAATCACGAACAGAATCTGGGCCAAGAATAAGCTTCTCACCAGGTTCCAACCAACAAGAAGGTGATCGACACGGCCTTCCGTATAAGGCTTTGAAAGGAGCCATACCGATACTGGATTGAAAACTATTGTTATAGGAGAATTCCACAAGAGGTAGGTGATCCTCCCAACTACCACCAAAATCTAGGATACAAGCACGAAGAAGATCCTCAAAGATACGATTCACCTGTTCAGTTTGTCCATCAAACCGCGGATGATATGCTGTGCTGAAATTAAGCTTTGTTCCCAAAGCTTGCTGAAGACTCTGCCAGAAATGACTTGTGAATAGAGGATCACGGTCACAAACAATCGAACTAGGAACACCGTGAAGTCTCACGATTTCCTTGACATATAACTTGGCCAAATGAGAAGCACTCCTATTAGACTTAATAGGAATGAAATGAGCTGATTTGGTGAGGCGATCAACAATAACCCAAATGCTAGAATGGCCCGATCTCGAACGAGGTAGGCCATCAATGAAATCCATCGAAATCTGATCTCATTTCCACAATGGAACTCTAGAGGCTGAAGGAGACCAGAAGGGCGCTGACGTTCGGCTTTAATACGTTGACAAGTCATGCAATTACTCATATAACTCGCCACATCGCACTTCATGCCTTCCCAATAATAAAGGCGATGCATATGGCATACATCTTACTACTGCCAGGGTGAATGGTATACTTAGAACGATGACAATCATCGAGAATGTCATGCCTAAGTGCAGAATCAGAAGGCACAACAAGACAATTCTTCTTACAAAGACACCCATGAGAATCAATGCCGAAATCCCTCAACTCCTAATCACGGGACTCAGACTCACAAATCTGAATAAGGTGCACAAGATCGGGATCACGTCGTTGAGCATCGGCAATACGATCCAATAAGCTGGGTCGAGCTTCCAAACTGAATAATAAGACAGGACAATCAAAAGATGGAGCTCGATCATGAATATCACAAAGGGATAAGGTCTCTAGAACATCCCACTCGGCTAGCATCATAGAAACAACAGTCGAATGTTTACGACTAAGCGCATCAACAGTACGATTACCCTTACCAGGGGTATACTGGATATCGAAGTCATAGGAAGCAAGGAACTCGAGCCAACGTTGTTGCCTCATGTTGAGCTCCTTCTGTGAGAATAGATATTTCAAGGACTTGTGATCGATGTATAGAATGAAGTGCTCGCCTAATAAATAATGGCGCCAAATCTTCAAGGCGAAGACAATGGCGGCTAACTCGAGGTCATGAGTGGCATAGCGTACTTCATTCGGTCACAGTTGCCTAGAAGCATAAGCAACTACCCGATCCTTCTGCATAAGCACGGCACCGAGGCCACATCTACTAGCATCGGTGTAGACAATAAGGTCTTAATTCCCTTCAGGAACCACTAGAATAGGAGCATTAGTGAGAAGCTCCTTCAACTGTTGAAAAGAAGCTTCGCACTTGTCGGTCCAAATAAATCGAACGCCTTTCCGAGTAAGGCTGGTGAGAGGAAGCACAATACGAGAGAAATCCTTAATGAACCGGCAGTAATAACCCGCCAATCCAAGGAAACTACGAATCTCATGAACAATCTCAGGCCTCTTCCAATTCTGGATAGATTTGATCTTCGAAGGATCGATCGAAATGCCTTCGGAAGAAATGATGCGGCGAACTTAACCTTATTCTCCCAGAAGTGGCACTTGGAGAATTTAGCTTTAAGCTGATGGTGACGAAGAGTACTCAAGAAAATTCTCAAGTGATTAGCATGCTCGGCTTCAGATTTCGAATAAACAAGGATTTCGTCAATGAACACAAGGACGAACTTATCGAGATATTCGCGGAATACTCGATTCATAAGATCAACAAAGAAAGCAGGAGCGTTCGTCAAACCGAATGGCATAATGAGCCACTCGTAAGATCCATATCGAGTGCGGAAAGCTGTAAGAGGTATGCTATCTTCCGCGACTCGGAGCTGATGAAAACCAGTGGCAAGGTCGAGTTGAGAGAAGACCTTAGCGCCACTCAATTGGTCGAACATATCGTCGATCCTAGGTAAAGGATATCTATTCTTGATGGTCAACTCGTTAAGCTTGCGATAGTCGATGCAAAACCTAAGAGTTCCATCAGATTTCTTCACGAAGACGACCGCGGCAACCCACGGTGAAGAACTAGACTGAATCAACTGCTTGGACTCAAGCTCTAAAAGCTGCTTCTTGAGTTCCTCATTTTCTTTTGTAGACATCCTCGTGGGAGGACGACTAACTGGCTGCGCGCCTGGAATAAGATCAATGTGGAACTCAATCGCCTGCTTGGGTGGCAAACCCGAAACAGGCTCAAATACATCAGAGAATTCACAAACAATAGGAATATGAGATATATCATCATCATCTTGTGAGTCTAGAAATATAAAGCCACTTCGGAATTATCCACATTCCGAAGAACAAGTGGTAGCTGAGTAGACGAATCCGGATGTCGAAGATATAAAATTCGTTGAGCACAATCAATCCTGGCATCATATCGCACTAGCCAGTCCATACCAAAAATCATATCAAATCCCAAATAAGAAATAACATGAAGATTCGCACGAAAAGAAAAGCCACATAAAACAATCTCAACATCATCATAGAGCATGCTAAGTGTTGCGGATCCTCCGATAGGATTCGCAATCCTCAATGAAGTAACCATACAAGAAACATCTAAAGACAAATCATCTACGAGCTTCTTCGATACGAATGAATGCGACACACCCGTATCAAAGAGGACTCGAATAGAACGATCATAAAACAACAATGAACCTTCAAGAATAGAAGGAGAAGTACCTTTGCGCTGAGAAGAACCTCCAGAAGCATCCGCTACATTCAGTTTGCCAGATTTGGCATTATTCGGAGCAATAGGACAAGTGGAAATACAATGGCCCTCTTTCTTGCAATAGCGTCAAAAGAGAGGCTTAGGACACTCCCGAATCATATGGTCAGGCGAACTACAATTGAAACACCCCTTGCGAGAGGGAGGTGCTCCAATAGACTGGGGCTGAGAATGAGGCCGAGATTGAGGCTGAGAAGTAGAACCAACTGGCTTCTTCTTCTTGGATGGAAAGAACTTGGATTTCTGAAAAGGAAACCGCTTCTTGTTAGGGTTCTTGCGAACCTCAACATCATCACCACTATCGATCTCCTTCTCGACGGCTTCAAGATGAAGCGTCGAGTCAACTAGCTCCTCAAAAGAAAGCTTAAGCTGCAACATCAAAGATTTCTTCAAATACTTCTTAAGGCCATAAACGAACTTGAGGTTTTTCTTGTATGGAGTGCTAATATACTCAAGGCCATACTTAGAAAGAGCCTCGAAAGAAGACACATAATCTGAAACAGAAGATTTCCCTTGCTTTAGCTCAAGGAAGCGATGGGCAAGAGATGCTTTCTCAGACTCAGGAACAAATTTAAGCTCGAATCGTTCCTGAAACCGAGTCCATGTAAGAGTAGACTCGTCGAGCTCGGCGGTGAATAGCTCGTACCAATCAAGAGCATGCTCTTGTAACATGCTGGATGCTACAAGAACCCTGTGATAATCCGAAAGATCCATGCGAGAAAATATCCGCTCGCAAGAACGAATCCAAGCCTGAACCTCAAAAACAGACTCGGAGCCTTTGAATGGCTTGCCTTCGAGATATGCAAAATCACTACACATGCGCGCAAAAGGAGACTTGTGCGAGGGAGAAGCTGGAGTAGGAGCTGGAGCCTGGGTGCTCCTAAATAACTCCATAAACTGATCGGCGGACATATATACTCTGTCCGGATGGGAGCCATTGGACTGCCCCGCATCCGAACGTCGTCCTCTGCCTCTTCCAGCCATAACTGAAAGTTAAGATAAAAAAAGGATTATTCACATGGTAGATATCATTAATTCAAATATGGAATACTACGGAATTAAAATGCATTCCTAGGCGTATTCCCAAAATTCTATCTACCCCAAATGACACGAAAAGAACAAAAGCACGATGATTCAGGGATTTGTAACATTTGTATTACACTTTTATGTACCATAATATGTGTTTATGTTCTGTGTTTATCAAATTTTGTTCTGAACTCAGCTCTGATACCAAGCTGTAACGCCCCACCCCGAGACCCATATTAACAAAGAGCATTACTGGGTAATACTATCTGCTAATGCAGAGAATAGGGCTGGATAGGAGCGACCATCTATAGCCTTGTCTTAAATATCTATTGAATACGTCGACAATGCCATTTTTTCTGATTCAAGTGGATCGGCATATCCAATAAATACTTAATACAAAGCCATAGGTGGCTATAGGATCTATCAGAACAAAATATAATAACTCAAATGTAAAACACATCACAGAACAACAAACAATCCCATAGATACACACATACACAGATACATCACAAAGTATACAAAATGATACATCACATATGTGGTATGATGACCATAGTACAAACACGAGTCAAAAGAATATACATATCAGAGTAGCAAATCAAAAAGGACTACACAAAAAGCCATAACAAAAAGAGCTAGCAGAATAGTCCATGCAGAAGCAGAATAGGCTAAGTCCAAAAGTACCTAACCTAAAACACCTCGGTCTGACCCGAGTATAAAATACACGGGTCAGTCTAGCTAAACGAATCAGTAAAAGGTGATAGTAGAATAATGGAGCATAAGAGCGTAGTGATATTCTTCTTAAACAAGAAGAAACCATAAGAAAGCTAACTATAGTCATACGGAGGATACAGAACATGTATGGCATATAAGGTTATACTAGGTAATAAAACATTATTGCTTCAATAAGCACAAAACATAAAATCTCATAAATCGCTAAAACGTAACATGCCCCATGTCATCGGCAATCATAAATCAATATAGTAAAACGTAAACTCCTAAAAGAGTAATCCCCAAACCCGCCATATCGGCAACTCCAAGGAAAACATAAGCAAAAGCCATCTCGACATAAGCCATAAGGCAAATGTCGACAAAGAGATAAAAATCTCATACAAAGTCAAAAGGCAAATCTCAAAAATAGCGCCAATAGGCAATCTCAATATATATATATACGCCAAAAGGCAAATCTCAACACGCCAGCGTAGGCAATGAAAATCTCAAAAGAACTCCCAAGAGTCCAAAAATCCCAAAGTAATCGCTATCGAATGGTTCAAAGGACCGATTCCAAAATGACGACACGCAAGGGTAAAAATCATCTCAAAAAGGTTTTGCATGTGCTATATTTGCCGAGTACTGTTTCACATAATAGGTACCTCACCCAAAGACAAACGTCAAAAGACAAATACGCCGCAATGGCAAATACACCGCAATGGCAAACGTCCGAAGACAAATACGCCGCAATGGCAAATGACCCGAAGATCCAGTACTGGCACGCCAACAGGCAAATGTGTCACAAACTCTCGGAAAGGAACACGAAAAGTGTTAACGTGTGTCCTATACCACCCGTTCGCACTAAACGGTTTACTAACCGCTAGTAAATTTCACACTCAAAGCAGTAAAAGGTTCACCTCATATCATTGGTAAACTAGACCCGTAGGCCAAAACGATCAAACAGACAAGTTAGGAATTAACCGAAAGGATAAACGCACGTATCTCATACTACGCATTTTATCCAAACGTTTAACTCTCCTTCTCATTCGCTCGACAGTGCAACGTGTAATTTTTATAAAAAAAATAAATTTACCTTGAAAATAAGCTTTTAAAACCGATTTCGAAAACCATTTGGAAACCATATTTGAAAATTTTCCTTATTATAAGGAACAAATAGGTTTTATACTCGAAAATACTTTAAAATATTATCTAATAATCATTTTTAAATCCCCTAAGTTTTAAAATCATTTCAAAAAGAATTGGTGAAAACCGTGCTCGAAAACGACCAAAAACAAGCAAATTCCACTCAAACGGAAATTCAAATTAAATTCAAATAATTCAAAATTTGAAATCTAAATTCATTAAAACTGGGCAAACCTATTGATAGGCATCATAGCCCTCAAAATACTTCAGAAATATCACAAAAACATGACTAAATGTCAAAAATCGGACGGAAAAATGACATAAAAACACTTAGCCAAAATAATACCCAGGTCTAAAATCTCCTCTGAGTTCAACTTTGAAACATAAAACAGGTGGCTGAACGATCTTTGATTCATATGAAACTTAGCGAGCATAAATTAAAAAACTTCAACTTTCAAACAAAAAAAGAATCAATGAATTACAAAAGAAAATGAAAAAGTTATGCTGTCACAAACATGGACTCAGACCATGTTTGTAACAGATCAACAAGGATGTGCTCAGGCTTAAAAAATCCACTCTGGGTTCAACTTTCAGGCATGAAACAGAAGACCAAATAATATCGGATTCAGCTCAAAATCGGTATGCATATAGTAGACAGCTTTATATTTTTTTTAAAAAAAAATCATGTAATTTAGATAAAATTTGAGAAAGTTATGTTGTTTTAAAATTGAACCCAGACAGTGTTTTCACTGTAAAAATCTGGGCAAAAACATGCTCCGAACCAAAGTTCGGAAGCATATTTCTATAAGCTATATCAATCAAAATGAACTTAAATTTTTTATGCTTATAGTAGGGAACTTCATCTTTTAAACAAAAAAAGAATCGCTTAATTTCATTAAGAAATGAAAGAGTTATGACATCGCAAACATAAACTCAGGTCATGTTTGCAGCAACTCTGAACACAAATGTACAGGTAAATTTCAAGCTGTACATTGATTTTGCAGCAAGGATTTCAGGTATCAAACGAATACGTTTTGTAATGAAATTTGTTATGCATATACTACAACAAACAGGCTATCAACTAAAAAAATCGGGTAGCATTTCGTTGCCGGAATTAGGAGAAAATGATGTGCAAAGTAACATACCAACTCAGATTTCACAAAACAAAACATGAACATGAAATCATTGTATTGAAACTATTTTTAATTAGATTTTGGCATTTTGAAGCTTTTGCTTCAGCTAGAAATTGTGAGCAGCAACTCACCTTGTTTTGAAGTGCAAAAATCCGATTTTGGACCAAAAGTAATGAGCTTTGAGCTAATTTGGCATTGAGAAAGCTTCAACAACCTAACAAAAGAGTTTATACAAACATGCAAGGGCAAATTCAATAATTTTGAAACCTAATTCACAAATCTGAGATTTTTGATGAAATTGCAAGTTTGGAGTTTGATTACCTTTGTATTATCACTCTAGATTGAAAGAGATTGCTTTTTACTGTATTTAATTGAAGAAATTCAGTGGATTTTGAATTTGATGGAGTGGGTTCAATGTTTTGTTTCTGGAGGAAGAAGGAGAGGAGAGTAGCAATGTACGTACAGTTTAATTTTCTTTTCTCATTTCCTTAGTCAGGCTAAGGAACACTAATGGGCTAATGGACCCAAAAATAAAAGAAAATAAAAAGGCTAAGGCTAATTGATTCACACTTAACTAATATATGAACTTATGAACATATACACCATACAAAAATGCATTTTCTTCATATTTACAAATAAGAAAAATATGAAAACTTGTATACATACAAAATAAAACATTTTCTATCATATAAAAAGATTAATTTTTATTTTTAAATATTTTTTTATTAAGTTCCTTTATTTAACAAAAATGCACTATTTACTCAAATAAATGAATAAAACCATGTTTTTAACTCTTAAAATTCCACAAAATTTATTTTATCACTTAGAAAAATATTTCACACCATTTCAAAACATTATTTATAGCCAAAACTTATTTTTAACCTAATTTCCACCTTTTATTTCAATAAACAACCTTTAAAAATCAAATACTTCCTTTAAAAATTATTAAAAGAAGTAATTGGCAATAATTAATAAAATTATTGCAATTTATCTAAATAAAAATTATTTTCCAATCGTTATTAACCCAAACAAACAAAATAAAGCTTTTAAACTTTATTTTCACATTTTATTTCCCAAAATTTCATTGTTTATTCCAAATAAGCAATTTAAAATCTCCAAATCTTGTTTTAGTTCACAATATTAAATCATAACTACCGTTATAATTTAATATTTACAGGTAATGTTGGGCGAATTCTCACCCAGAAGATCTCGAGACCGAGAAGTCACAGTTTCACCCGGGCTCGCAGCCTCCACCTCGTTCGACAAACACAAGGCTCGAAATAAGCATAGAAGTCCATCTGGCATTCTCAATATACAAGTCCATTCGGCATCTCCAATTCATGCCGAACCAAAGGCCATTCGGTCAGCCCCCCATCCGGTCCTCCTTCCACCGAACCAACTATCCACCGAACCAACTCCCCTACCGGTCCAGTCACTACCGGTCCACCAACCTTCACACCCCTATGCCGGACCAAAGGGCCTACCGGACCATCTCCACAACCGGTCCAAACAAGCACCGAACCACCTCACTGCCGGTCTACATCCACACTCACTGCCACCGGTCCACACATACCACTGGTCCATACCTACCACCGGTCCAAACTCAATGCCGGATGAAGCTCCGCCGAACCAGATGACTACCAGGCCAGATTGCTTCAGCCCGGGCCCACCAGCAGCTATATACATCCAAGACCCCTGCCCCCTACCTCACTCTATAAATAGAGGGGCAGGGGTACAACAATGGCAGACAAGTTTGAGAGCTCAAGCACGGAAGGAACTTTCAAACTACTTTCACATACTTGTACACAAAGCATTGTACTTGTAATCTGAAAGAAAGAAGATAATAACATATAAAGTGGACGTAGGCACGTTCTGGCCGAACCACTATAAATCTGTGTGTCTTTTACATTTCAGCCCCTACTTTTTTCATATTTACATAACTTATCTAAATCATTAAGAATCACATAAAATCAACTAAATCACACGACTTGGAGGTGTTTGCCCATTTTTTGCGCAAACATTTTTGGTGCTTTCACTGAGAACTTCGAACTCGAAGCTTCAGCTTCCCTCATTCAACTTTCTTTCCCAATAGCACCCTTCATTGCCTAGGAAACATGACTTCCAGGCCAAGAAAAGACGCCAACAAGGGAAAGAACGTTGCAACTAGCAGCGCTCCAATTCCAGTGGATCCAGATCAAGAAAACCATCCCACTACAGCAGCAGTGCCACATGTAGATCAGGCAATTCCAACAGTCCCTGCCGCGGAACAACCGGCAGTAATCACTAGAGCAGACCTAGACAGAGTTGTGGTGGAAGTGACTAACCGCTTCGCATCCCAACAAGAAGCTTTGGTGAACCAACTCATGTCACGCTTGAGGGATGTCGAAGAATCCAACCGCAACACTGAATCATGGGATGAATCTCAGTCTGGAGGATCTCGGAGACAGCAAAGGTCTTCCCTCTTCGAGGAAGCCATCAACAGGAACAACAATGATAGGGGCCGCGCCCGGACTCAGCCCGAACTCCGACTCGAGGAAGCGCTTGGAACCGAACCCAGTGGGGGAGGTGCCAGGCGAGGGTCGGATGTAGCTGAGGCAGTCATACCACCTAATCATAGAAACCCCGCTGAACGGAGCCGAGCTAGAACCCAGCCCGAAGTTGACCCCATGGAAATGCTCGAAACAGAACCCCACAGGGGAAGATCAAGGCAGGGGGCAACTGTAGCTGGTCCAAGCATGCATCCGAGCAGCCAGAGGCAACCACTGGATAACGTCAGAAGTGATAGACTATACCATCCCTACAGGTCATCTGGACGAGATCGATCCCGCAGGGAAGAACCAAGTTCATTTCTATCCGCTCCAAATTCTGATGAAAGAATGGCACGATTATTCAGAGAATGCGTCCAACGGGAGCAAAGGGGCCGAGGAATAGGCGCTAGGGTCACCAGCCCCTTCACCCGCAATATCGAAACTGCCATCACCCCCCGGGAATGGAAAATGCCAACCATGGAACCTTACAAGGGAACTTCCGACCCCATCGTACACTTACAAAGATACACCCAGCATATGCTCATGAGCGGAGCAACAGAAGGGGTGCTGTGTAAATGCTTTCCGCTATTCCTAGCAGATCTAGCTACCTACTGGTTCTGCCATCTACCCCAAGGATCTATCAGCTCATGGGAGATGTTGAAAGAAAGGTTCATTAGCCAGTTTCGCATCCATGTAGAACAACCGAAGGATGCTTATTCTCTATCCAATGTCAAACAGAAATCCGGAGAGACACTGCAATAATATCTAACCCGTTTCAACGCCGAAGCGACCGCAGTCCAAGATGCCGATGAGAAGCTCACCCTAATGGCCCTCTGTAGTGGTGTACACCCAGATACCAAGTTCGCTAGAAGACTAACTAAGGAAAAACCAGCTACTTTACCTGATTTCTTCCATGAAGCTGGAAAGTATATGAGACTTGAAGACGCCGCCACTGAGAGGCAGTCAGGGCAACAAGGTAAGACAACTTCGGACAAGGTTCCCGCTGCAGCTAAGGATACTCGAAGAAATGAATTTAGAGACAATGCTGGGGAAGGTTGAAAAACGCCAATATCGACCAGGACCAAGATTTGACTCCTACACTCCTTTGAATGAAATAATCGAAAACATCTTTCTAGCCACTCAGGGCGAACTCGGATACAAGCGCCCCCCGCACAAGAAAGAATCTGATAACGCACTCAAGTCTGGAAAGTTCTGCCGCTTCCATGAATCCCACGGACATGACACCAATGAATGCCACCATCTCCGGGACTTGATCGAAGAACACATCCGAAGAAGAAGGCTGGAACGCTATGTGAAAGGTCAGAACAGGACTCCAACTCCTGCCAATGAGAACCCAAAGCGACCCGTCCCAGAAGTAGGCGGAGGGAATCGCAACACCAGTGGCTCTAGTCAAGAGAAGATAGTGGTCCATACCATCTCGGGAGGACCACACATCGCCGACAGAAGCTGGGCAGAGATGGAAAGATACGGAAAGTCACTTAGAAATGCTGAAGGCTATGTTAACTTCATTATGGAAGAACACCACCCGAAACGGAAAGAGAGTGACGACATCGTATTCAGTAGGCGTGATTTAGAAGGAAGACAGTATCCGCATATGGATCCCATGGTCATCTCTGCCTGGTTCGGTCCAGCTAAAGTTTTCCGAATTCTAATAGAACCAGGAAGCTCCGTAAATATCTTATTCAAGCATGCTTTCGACAAAATGAAGCTGTCAATGAAGGATGTGTCTCCCTGCAACAAACCCCTGCACGGTTTCACTAGAGATGCGAAAATGCCCCTCGGGCAACTTGACCTCTTCGTCGAAATAGGAAGTCATCCCCGCTCCGTTGTGCGAAAACAAACGTTCGTACTAATAGAAAACCACTCGGCCTACAACGCCTTCTTGGGAAGACCAGCCTTGTCTGACTTCCAAATTGTCCTAGCCCCATGGTGCCTAAAGATGAAATTCCCAACAGATAACGGAATAGGAGAAGTTGAAGGAGATCAAGACGCCGCTCGAGATTGCTATGTAACTGAACTTCGCAATAACCGTAGAAAGAATAAAGGGAAAGATGCAGAGACTACTCTCTGCATGAAAAGCTTGGAAGCATAGCAACTAAAGAAAGCCCCTCCTCTTCGGTACACCAGCGATCCTTTCAATGAACTAGACCCCAGGGATAAGGAGGAGGAGGCTACCGCTGAGCCTGCGGAGGCCATGGAATTCGTATCTGTAGACAAACATGATTCAAGTAGACTATTAAAAATAGGATCTCAGCTAAAAACAGAATTGAAGGATCAACTCATTGACTTTCTCCGCCACAACTTAGATGTATTTGCGTGGACACATGCCGATATGACAGGAATCTCCCCAGACATAGCATGCCACATGCTGAACGTCGATCCCACCAAGGTACCGATAAAGCAGAAAAAGGGAAGCATGGGAGCAGAATGATCAGCAGCCCTCGATGAGGAAGTAAAGAACCTACTTGCTAATGACTTCATACGAGAAGCCATCTACCCAGAATGGATCGCTAACCCAGTACTAGTAAAGAAAGCTAATGGGAAGTGGCGAACATGCATTGATTTCTCCAACTTAAATGACGCTTGCCCGAAAGACTGCTTCCCGCTCCCCCGAATCGATCAGCTTGTGGATAGCACTGCCGGGCACGAACTTTTATCTTTTATGGATGCTACTCCGGATACAACCAGATTCCCATGCACGCTCCCGATCAAGACCACACTAGCTTCATCACTGACCGGGGATTATATTGTTACAAAGTCATGCCTTTTGGACTCAAAAATGCCGGAGCTACCTATCAGCGCCTCGTCAACAAGATATTCGCGGAATTAATAGGACGAACTATGGAAGTATATGTGGATGACATGTTGGTAAAGTCCAGAAGAGCCGACGATCATGTAAGCCACCTGAGCGAGATGTTTCAGGTACTTCGCCAATATGGAATGAAGCTGAATCCTCTAAAGTGCTCCTTCGGAGTGTCATCGGGAAAATTCTTAGGATTCATCGTTCATGCCAGAGGAATTGAAGCAAACCCTGAACAAATCCGGGCTCTAAAAGAAATAAGGATACCTTCCACTCGAAAAGAAATGCAGAGCCTAAACGGAAAGGTGGCCGCCCTAAGCAGATTCATTTCCAAAGCAACTGACAAGTGCGTCCCTTTCTTCGAAGCTCTCAAGAAAGACAAAGGAAAGTTCGAGTGGACCGATGAATGCTTAAAAGCCTTCCTTAACCTGATCGAACACCTTCATAAACCACCAGTACTCTCAACTCCAAACGAAGGCGAAGAGCTATACCTATACCTCGCTATATCATCTCATGCTCTAAGCGCTGCCTTTGTAAGAGAAGAAGACCGCACACAACGCCCGGTGTACTTTATAAGTAAGAGATTTACAGGGGCAGAAGCCAGATATCCTAAACTTGAGAAATTGGCATATTGTTTATTGATCGCGTCACGAAAACTGCGACACTACTTCCAATCTCACTCCATCAGAGTTCTAACCGATCAGCCACTAAGACAGGTGCTCCATCGTCCCGACACTTCTGGACGACTCCTCAAATGGTGCATTGAACTAAGTCAGTATGACGTCACCTACCATCCTTGCACCGCTATCAAGGGGCAAGCCATGGCCGATTTCATTGCCGAATTCACTACCAACGAAGGCAAGGATCAGTTTGAAATAGCAAAAAACATCAAGTGGAACCTCTTTGTAGATGGAGCATCAAACGAACAAGGCTCGGGGGCGGGTATTGTGATAATCACCCCCAAGGGAAGAAAGCTGTACTATGCATTAAGGTTGGAATTCGCGGCCACTAACAACGATGCGGAGTATGAGGCAGTAATAGCGGGTTTGGAGCTTGCCTTAGAAATTGGAGTCAATTCTTTATGTCTTCATAAGTGATTCTCAACTTATCGTAAACTAAGTACTAGGAGAATTTCAGACACGAGGAGAACGACTCACAGCATATCTAAAGAAAACCAAACTGCTGCTCGACCAATTGGACCATTACCTAATCAAACACATTCCTCGAGAAGATAACCAAGAGGCCGATGAACTAGCAAAGCAAGCTAGTATGAAGAATAGCACCATTTCCGGAGCACTAGCCATCTCAAGGCAGCTAGCCCCAAGTTTCGAACAAGTGAATCTGATAACTGCAATTGAAGAAGGAACTTGGATGACTCCTATCCGGAAATATTTGCAGGACGACACACTACCAGACAAACGTGATGAAGTCAGGAGAATTTTGAGGAAAGCTCCCCACTACACAATACAAGAAGGCATCCTCTATCGGCGTGGCTTCTCTAGCCCCTTATTCAGATGCGTCACTGGAAGGGAAGCCAAGGAAATCTTATTCAACATCCATCAAGGAAGTTGCGGAGATCACACTGGAGGGCAGACTTTGGCGAAAAAGATACTCCGATATGGATATTACTGGCCCACACTAAACAAAGACGCCTTAGACTTCGTCAAGAGATGCGACAGATGTCAGAAATTTGCCAAGATTCCTCGACTACCCACAAATGAGATTACTCAAATGACCAGCCCTTGGCCTTTTGTTGTATGGGGAATTGATTTAATTGGCGAACTGCCAACGGGCAGGGGCGGAGCCAAATATGCTATAGTGGCAGTTGATTATTTCACCAAATGGGTGGAAGCGGAACCCCTAAATAAAATATCTTCAGCAAAAGTTATCAACTTCTTGATCAAAAATATTCTGTGCAGGTACGGAGTACCACTCAAGATCATATCGGACAACGGACTCCAATTTGACAGCGAAGAATTCGCCGACTGGTGCCAAGAGCATGGAATTCATAAAAGCTTCTCATCAGTAGCTTATCCTCAGGCAAACGGGCAAGTCGAAGCTGTCAACAAAATTCTCAAAACCCTAATCAAGAAGAAACTTGAAAAGTCAAAAGGCGCTTGGGTGGACGAACTTCCTACGGCACTTTGGGCCTACCGCACATCTTTCAGAACATCAACGGGACATACTCCTTTCTCTTTGGCGTACGGATCGGAGGCAATGCTCCCTGTTGAGACTATTGTTCCTTCCCACCGTAGGATCCACTACAATCCAGAAGAAAATGAAGAACTCCTCCTCATGTCTTTGGATCTGATTGAGGAGAGGAGAAACGATGCAGCACTCAAAGCAGCAGCTCACAAACAAAAAGTGGCAGCACTATACAACTCCAAAGTCAAGCATCGCATCTTACAAGAAGGAGATCTTGTCCTCAGGCGAATCTTTCCGCGCCCCGGGGCACTGGACCCCATCTGGGACGGACCATATGTAATTCATAAAGATCTCCACAACGGAGCTTATATTTTGTCAATAGTGGACGGAGAGGTGTTCCAGAGGGCATGGAACATCCGACACCTCCGTCGATACTTTTCTTAACTTGTACTGCCCATATGAAGTGAATTAACAAAGAGAATCAGTGGACGTAGGCATTTTCATGCCGAACCACTTTAAAAAATCTTGTCTCTTTTTAACTTGTTCCTTTATATCTTGGCCGCTTGTTAAGCTTTATCCTTTTCTGTTGAACAAAATCTTATGGCATCTCCACTCAAGACGCACCACGGCCCCATCTGGACAAGGCCTAACAGGTACGCTACGATTCTATGCACTCGCCAATGAGACTCTTTTGCTCCAGCATCCCTCTGCTGCGGGTTAACTCATTGCTCGCGCCTGCCCTCAAAGCCAACTGTAATGAGCCGATTATAAGTCATCATAAAGGCCGACTATAGCCGATGGCAGCTCATTACGGCGTTCGTCTTGCCGGCAACTGTGAACCTACTTTAAGCCCCAACATAAGGTGTGGCCAGCCAGGGGTAGTTCACGGCCAACGGCACCCACGCTAGCTGGCCACGGTAAATCAAATAATACCTACGATTACGAACCATAATGGTTCGGGTAGTTACCGTGCGCGATCTCGGCTCCGATGTGTCTTAAGTGCGGCTGTGGTAAAAAAGAAAACTCCCCGCGGAGGCGTAAGATGGGTGACAAATGTCTCCAAGACCCACAGCTAGGGAAAGTGACTACAAAACCCGTTTGCCACGAACTTAAGCACATCGACGGCCTTTCATGACTGGAAGTTTTACTTTTTCTATATTTCCATTTCATTTAAATACTTTTCTCCTATCCTGTATAACAAACTCTAAAGTATGGGAAACCAGATAGGGAGCATTCACTCATGAGAATCTAAGCCTGCGTACTAGGTGGCAAGGTACTCAGATATATCCATGATCAGTTACACAAGAAGCTCAAAGCTACCGCCTGCAAATAAAACATGAAGGGCGGTACTCTCTTCTCTTGTACATAAATACATAACTATAGCTTATTCATATGTCACACTAACATTGCAAAACATGAAATTATATTTCAAGCAAAGGCTTAACATCAAACACAACTAAAATCACAGGCATATACATAGTTATACTTCTCACGCAGCACATCAAAATGACAACAACATTTAAACATAACAAAATCAGCTTATATTATAAAATCACACCAAGTTATTCTCTGCAAATAATATTATTACAGTCACATCAATGTTTTGGACTAACGTAAACAACGGTAAAAAGAAATAAAAAAGCGGCCGAATCCGGACAAGTAACCAGCTGCGTCCACACTCCATCACCAACTTCCCACGCCTACTTGGCCGCAGGGCCGGAGCCCCCAGCGTGTTGATCGGAAGTTCCACCTGTCCAATTCAGAAGAGGAATCCATTAAACAAACGATAAACGATCAAGTTGTGGAAACCTAGAAAGAAAAGGAAAAGAGAAGAATAACTCACCAGCGTCCGCCGCTTGATCCTCATCCTCCAGTTGCACACCCGCTTCCTCCGCAGCAAGCAACCGCATCCCCTCCTTCACCGCCGCTTGCTCCTCTTTCGAGAACTGAGCAGTGACCACATCCAGACTAAAAGCCACTCCACCTTCCTTACCCGCATTGACCCTGGCCTCCTCTAAAGCCCGAAGATATATCTTGGCCATGACCCGGGGATAGTCATCCATCCAAGACAAGCTGCCCTCCTTCCAAGTGCGGAAGTACATGTCCTGCAGCATCTCATCCATCATCCCCTCATTCTCCTCAAACTCCCTCACCCGGGCCTCGGAAGCCTGCAACTTGGCGACAGCGACATCCCTCTCTGATCGGTATCTCAAGCAGTCAGCCTGGAGAGACCTCCTCATCTCCTCCTTTAGCTTGACTTGAGCCATCTCCGCGGCCTCAAGCCTTCCAGACAACTCCTCTACCTGCTCGAGATCCGCATTCCGAACCTCATCCACTGTCGCAATGGCCATGTCGATCCGCTCCTTACAGGCGGCCTCCATCTTCCGTAATTCTACCCTACTAGCCTTTTCCATGGTCTCTTTCAGCCGCCTGGAGGCTTCCTCGTGTTGAGAAATCTGAACGGCTTGACCGACAAGCTGTTCAGCCTGATCGGCAACCTTCAGCCGCAACCGAATATTAGCACTCCCAATCTCCTCCCCGGCCTTGACCAATTGAGCATGATACTTCATTAACTTCTTGGCCTCTTCAGCCACCCGATCGATATTAGCTTTGGCCTCGTCTCCCATGGTAACTACCCGAGTGGTAAGCAGATCAAGATCTAGGGACTTAGCCTCGTCTAACACTCGTACCATGGGGTTGCGGGGAAGGAGGTGCTCACCCGTGGCCTCATCAAATGAAATATCCCGAGAGCTTGGATCTAAATCAGGATGACCGGCAAAGGGGTCGCGAGGCACGTCAGGACGCCTTATACGGATAACAGTGGGATTCTTAGAAGGAGGTGGAGGGGGGATAAACTCCGTACTCTCCTCCGTGGTATCACGAGGAGGCTGAACAGGAAGTTGCGGACCAGAGGAAGGCTCAAATAAAGAACGACTCCTCTTCTTTTTCTGAATGCTCTCTTCAATGACCCCAAGAAGAGGACGGTATTTGACCACGTCCCCAGTACGACCAGTGGGAGGCTTCGCAGAAGCCCTCATCAACTTGAATTGTTCGAGGCGGTGTCGAACGTCTGACGTTTTAACCACCTGGCCTGCCCCTGGAATAAAGAACAAGTGTTACAAACATACAATGGTCCACAATTCAAGAAACATGTTAAGTAAAAAAAAAAAGTGAGAAGGCACATCTATTATACAAACCCTGCGGAGGAGTGGGATACTGCAATAAGTCCTGAATCTCATTCCAGGACGGAAGTGAACCATAAAATATTTCTAAGTCCTTATCGAAAATGGAATCGACAGAGGACAAAAGTTCACCTTGCACCGCCGAAGTCACCCTGGCTGAGGAACCCCTAGGGGATAGATCGGCACCAGCCCCGACCTTGCTGGTCTCCTTCGCCTTCTCCGCTCCCGATTCCCCCTCCTATTCCCCGAAGGCCTGGCGGAGGGCCTCATCCAGTTCAGAGTCTTGCCCAGAAGTTAAGGCACCAATACCACTACCACCCTGACCATCTCCATCTCCTCCGCCCTCCGACTCTCCTTCCATGTCGCCTCCTTCGCCCTCTTCCACACCTTCCTCCTCCGAGATGATCGGGCAAGCACTAGGAGAGGGGCCCTCAGACTCCTTAAGCTTCTTGCCTCCCGCGACGGGATGTTGTGTAAAGGGTTTCCTCTTGCCACTCTTCACCGTGGCCCCCTTCTTAGCTTTAGCAGCCTTCTCCTCAGCCGTGTCCCTCTGCTTAACCACGGATTGGTGCGGCTGGATCAAATTGTACTCCAGGAGGGTAGCGTTCTTGATCAGGAACGAAGCCGACCTGTCCCGTGCGGGAATGGCCTTTATTCCAGCAGCCATCCGCGCCAAAGAATCATCTTCCACGACTGCAATGCCACCTGTCGCTAGCAATAAATAGAAGCGTGTCAGAAGAAGCACTACAGTCAGAACATGGAAAATATAAATGAAATTCATCTTACAGCCGGAAGTGAAAAGGCGGAAAGAAACAGAATCGTCCTTGATAAAAAACCATTCCTTCTTGAACATGGTAAACTTTGAATATAAGTCCAAGACCGGTTTGAAGGGCACGGCCGCTTCCAGACTAATATACGGAGACCCCTTCTTGTAGCCTCTCAGGTTATACAAATATCGAATTTCCCGGTTAGAAGGAGGGCGCCCGTACCTCCTCTGGAAGATGACGAAAAGGCTTACCAGAATGGCATAAGAGTTAGGCTGAAGCTGGAATGGAGCCGCCTTCAAATATGTGGTAAAGCTAACTATCCAGGCATTGATAGGAGGGATAGCACCACACATGCAATGATATCTGCTATAAGCAAAGTAGCCTTCGGGGGGATTAAACGGCATCACTCCATCTCCCGGCAACAGCATGCGAGCCCTGTCTATCCCGAAGGAACAGGATATAACATCAAGTTGCTCCTCCTTTAGGGAGCTAGGAAAGCAATCGGGAGGGGAGACCAGAAGTTCCTGAGGACCGTACCCGTCCACTAACGACCTCGGAACAGGCCCATGTTGCACCGGCCCTGGTTGGGCTGGGGGCACGGAAGAAGACACTCCTCCATCCTTGGGTTTCCGTCTGTCTGATCGTGTTTCCGCCTTGCGAGACATTTATCTGCATACACAAAGCAAAAAGACAGGTTGTTAGAATAAGAAATACAGAGATGTAAGCGAAAAAGAATGCATAAGTTCGGAATTCCACTAAAATATCAAGTTCATTCGGCAGCCAAGTATTATATCCATTTGGCAGTAAGATGATAATCTCATTCGGCAGTGAAATGATAAGTTCATTCGGCATTGAAAGTGTATGGCCATTCGGCACTAAAATTTGATTCGGTATACATATCATTCGGCCCTAAAGCCTAAGTCTCATTCGGTAAAGCAAAGCCCTTCGTATGTATTCGGCAAATCAGGTACATCCGGTAATAAAGTTCATTCGGCAAAGGAGTGTATACCTGGTTCGGAAATGACTTGATTCGGCAAAGTGTTTGATTCGGTATAGTGTCGGTTCGGCTTTCGTTGATTCGGTAGGAAAAAACCAAGGGGGTGTAGCCCCTATATATAGATGAGCGCAACACTACCGGACCAACCCATTCGGCAGACCGGACCAACTAAGAACCGAACGGAGCTATCTCTACCGAATAAAGCTATCTCTATCAACTAAAAATCGAATGAAACTGTCTCTACCAGCAGAAACCAGAAACAGGGGGCACGCAGAGCCCCCGCACTCAGATAAGTACCGGACTCTAGAACCTACTAATAAAATAGAAATTATGATAACAATGAATAAGTAGTAAATCTTTCACTGGCATGGGTTAATCATTTACACATGTACACGACCACGAACGGTCCACAGGCATGCTCTGAATGACCATTAACCCTATCATCGTGAGAATTTACACTTTGACATCATTTTTTAAGCTCATCGGTTAAATGGATATTTGATTCTGATAATTATGAAATGGCTAAGCTACTTACACATGTACGGGGTCGCGAACGATCCCTAGGCATGCTCTGAGCTGGCGATAAAGCACCTTGACAAACGATCCACGGACCCACTCTGACGTGTACCTGGCATCGATAATGCTAAGCCCCCTCGGGGCACACCTCTCGCCCCGAACGGCGCGATTCACTTCGTCTCAAATGCTTCGATCCTGAACGGTCGTTATCTGAAGTCACACTAAAACTGTAAATTCCTTTGCAGGACATCAACAGGATATGAACATCCAGCCCATGGCATTACAAAACAAGCCTTCCTACCACAGGGAAACAAAGCGCGACACATGCAAGCACGTGCCCCACTTTGGGGGGCAAATGTTGGGCGAATTCTCACCCAGAAGATCTCGAGACCGAGAAGTCATAGTTTCACCCAGGCTCGCAACCTCCACCTCGTTCGACAAACACAAGGCTCGATATAAGCATAGAAGTCCATCTGGCATTCTCAATATACAAGTCCATTCGGCATCTCCAATTCATGCCGAACCAAAGGCCATTCGGTCAGCCCCCAATCCGGTCCTCCTTCCACCGAACCAACTATCCACCGAACCAACTCCCCTACCGGTCCAGTCACTACCGGTCCACCAACCTTCACACCCCTATGCCGGACCAAAGGGCCTACCGGACCATCTCCACAACCGGTCCAAACAAGCACCGAACCACCTCACTGCCGGTCTACATCCACACTCACTGCCACCGGTCCACACATACCACCGGTCCATACCTACCACCGGTCCAAACTCAATGCCGGATGAAGCTCCGCCGAACCAGATGACTACCAGGCCAGATTGCTTCAGCCCGGGCCCACCAGCAGCTATATACATCCAAGACCCCTGCCCCCTACCTCACTCTATAAATAGAGGGGCAGGGGTACAACAATGGCAGACAAGTTTGAGAGCTCAAGCACGGAAGGAACTTTCAAACTACTTTCACATACTTGTACACAAAGCATTGTACTTGTAATCTGAAAGAAAGAAGATAATAACATATAAAGTGGACGTAGGCACGTTCTGGCCGAACCACTATAAATCTGTGTGTCTTTTACATTTCAGCCCCTACTTTTTTCATATTTACATAACTTATCTAAATCATTAAGAATCACATAAAATCAACTAAATCACACGACTTGGAGGTGTTTGCCCATTTTTTGCGCAAACAGGTAATCTCCAAAACCAGGGTTGTTTTGTACGGTACATCAAATTTACCTTTTATAACAAATGTTTCATTAGTTGAAAATTTAAAACATAATCTACTTAGCATAAGTCAATTGTGTGACAAAGGTTTTAAAATAACTTTCTCGAATAATAAATGTAGTATTTTTGATCAAAACCAAAATCTTATTTTTGAAGGAAATAGAGATAGAAATATTTATGTTTTAAATATGAATATTAATCATAATTCAAGTATGTGTTTACTTGCCAAAGATAATGATCCTTGGTTATGGCACAAAAGATTTTGTCATATAAATTTTAAAACTATTAGAAAACTTCCTAAAATTGAATTAGTAAGAGGATTACCCAAAATAAACTTTAAAATAAATAATTTTTGTGATGATTGTCAAAAAGTAAAATTAACGAAATCATCTTTCAAATCTAAGAAAAATATTTCGACATTACAACCATTAGAATTACTACATATGGATTTATTCGGACCAACACAAGTTCAATCCATTAATCATAATCGATACGTATTTGTAGTAGTTGATGATTTTTCAAGATATACATGGACTATTTTTATGAAAAATAAAAGTGACACCTTTGAGCATTTTAAAACATTTGTTAAAAGAATTCAAAACACTAAAGATTTGAAAATTAAAAATATTCGAAGCGATCATGGAGGCGAATTCGAAAATGAAGTTTTTGAAACTTTCTGTAAAAAGAAAGGAATAAATCATAACTTTTCTTTTCCTAGAACTCCTCAATAAAATGGAGTTGTGGAAAGAAATAATAGAACATTACAAGAATGCGCAAGAACATTGTTAAATGGATGTTCTCTACCAAAACATTTTTGGGCAGAAGCCGTTGCTACTGCATGTTATGTATTAAATAGAATATCAATTGGACCATTAACTAAAAATACTTCTTATGAACTATTTAATAATAAAAAGCCAAATATATCTTATTTTAAAATATTTGGATCAAAATGTTTCATTTTAAATACAAAAGATCAACTAGGAAAATTCGATTCAAAAGCTGATGAAGGAATTTTCGTAGGATACTCAGAACGAAGTAAAGCATATCGAGTATTTAATAAACGAACAAACTTAATTGAAGAAACTTTGCATATATCTTTTGATGAAAATTTTAATAAAAATTTAAATATAAAAGATGATGAAGAATTGATAAATATAGAAGAAACAAACCTTGAAAATAATAATGAACTAAGATCTCCTCCTAGAATATTACGAGATCATCCAACTCAAAATATAATAGGAGAAATAAATTCTCAAGTTAGAACAAGAAATCAACTAAATCAAATGGGTCATGTAGCTTTCATTTCATCTATAGAACCTAAAAATCCAAAAGAAGCATCAACAGATGATTATTGGATTATCGCAATGGAAGAAGAATTAAATCAATTTGAACGTAACGATGTTTGGGAATTAGTTCCCCGTCCTAATAATCAATCAGTAATTGGAACAAAATGGATTTACAAAAATAAAGTAGACGAACAAGGTAATATAACAAGGAATAAAGCAAGACTAGTAGCACAAGGGTATAATCAAGAAGAAGGTATTGATTTTGAAGAAACTTTTGCTCCCGTTGCAAGACTGGAAGCAATACGTCTACTATTAGCCTTTGCATGTTTTCACAATTTTAAACTTTATCAAATGGATGTTAAAAGTGCATTTTTAAATGGTTTTATTAAAGAAAATGTATATGTAGAAAAACCTCCTTTATTTATACATGAAAAACATGTATTTAAATTAAAGAAAGCACTATATGGTCTTAAACAAGCACCTCGTGCTTGGTATGAAAGACTTAAAAGTTATTTATTAAACTCGGGATTTAAAATTAGAAAAGTAGATCAAACGCTTTTTATTAAAAATACTACCAAAGATATTTTAATAATTCAAATATACGTAGACGATATTATTTTTGGTTCAACAAATGAAAATTTATGTAAAGAATTTTCAAATATAATGACTAATGAGTTCGAAATGTCTCATATGGGAGAATTATCATATTTTCTCGGACTTCAAATCAAACAATTAACAAATGGAATTTTTATAAAGCAAGAAAAATATTGTGCTAATTTAATTAAACGATTCGGCATGGAAAACACTTCTGCTAAACCTACTCCTATGAGTACCACTACACATCTCGATCGAGATGAAAATGGAAAAAGTGTAGATCAAAAATTGTTTAGAAGTATGATAGGTTCCTTACTTTATGTAACCGCTAGTAGACCTGACATAATGATGAGTGTTTGTTTATGTGTACGTTTTCAATCCGATCCTAAAGATTCACACTTAAGAGCAGTAAAACGAATAATGCGATATCTTAACAAAACTAAAGATATCGGTCTTTTCTATTCAAAGGAGTGTCCATTTGAGTTAGTATCATATAGTGATGCTGATTTTGGTGGATCTCGAACAGAAAGAAAAAGTACAAATGGTACTTGCCATTTCATTGGAAGATCACTTGTATCTTGGTTTAGTAAGAAACAAAATTGTGTCTCACTTTCCACCTGCGAAGCAGAGTATATATCAGCTGCTTTAGCTTGCACTCAAGTATATACATGCAACAAACACTTAAAGATTTTAATACAAATTTAACAAATTCTACAATATACTGTGATAATACAAGTACAATAAACTTATCTTAAAATTTGGTTAATCACTCTCGTACAAAACATAGAGATATTCGTCACCATTTTCTACGTGACAATATCGAAAAAGGAATAATTAATTTAGAACATATTTCTACCGAAAATCAAATTGCCGATATATTTACTAAACCTCTATTAGAAAACTCCTTTATAAAACTTCGACGAGAATTAGGTATAATATCCTTTAAAGATATTAATTAGATATACATTAGAAATATTCCCACATTTTAGTCGACTAAAACAAAATGTTCAGTCGACTGAATAAGAATTTCAAATATTTTCAGTTATGTTATATGCTACATTAATTTATAGACCACACATTTTTAAACTGAATTATTAACTAAGAACCATACATTTTAAGAAAATCCTCTTTACCAGTAAATCTCTATGCGGTTAAAAAATCTTATTAAATTATAACCATTGTTTGTTTAGTAAAATTCTATTATAAATAAATTATTGAAAATATTTTTATTTTCACATCTCGAGTTTACGAATAAAATCTTAACAAAATTCAACATAAAATGTCATCCAACAACTCCTTCTCTCCAATCAATATCACCTCATCAGTTAATAACACTCCAACGTCGCCAAAACTTCCCACACCAACACCAGCACATGAGCCGGTTTACAAATGGGAAAATTATCATACTGATTTCACACCAGAATCTAAAAAGGCGAAACGCAGACTCTTCATTTCACCTGACACAAAAAGAAAGATTGATGAAATTCATCACTTTCAACAACAACAGATAGATCTTCAACGAGAATTATATTTCGAGCAAAAGGTTACGAAAAGACGTTTGAGCTTCCTAGAGCGAATTGGTTTACGCTTCTGTGGATCAAAGAAGAACGAAGTGGCTGAACCCCTACCTCGTTCTGTTAGCTCACTTGATCCATCTTCATCTTATCGTACACCAGTCGATCCTGTGAATCCTTGGATGTCTCCTAAGACTCCTCAATATAGTCCGAATTCATGGGATATAAATTACATAAAGAATGAAGGAAAGAAGACTCCAAGTCCATCCCCAAAGAAATAGTTAAATTTTGAAATATTTGTATGTTGTTACATCAATATTTTTGTAACTATTTCTTTAAATAAATTGTTTAATTTCAAAAATTAACTGAAACAACAAAAATGCATGTTTTAGTCGACTGAACGCCCCTGCTTAGTCGACTGAAAATATGACAGAAAACAATATTTACATAGTTCAGTCGACTGGAATCATCTGTACAGTCGACTAAAAATTCAACAGAAAATTTTTGCAAAAAATTCAGTCGACTAAATGTACCGTTCAGTCGACTGAATCTATTACAGAAAATTTCGTCCTTTGATTCAGTCGACTGAACAGTATATTCAGTCGACTGAACGCCAATTCCAAGGCAAACTTTCCATTTTAACCACCAGATTTTACCCTACCAATTCACTTTTTACCTCCTACAAACTTTCTTCCCCAAATTAATTTCAAAACCCTAGCCCCCAAATTCCTCAAAATCAACTCAATTCTCACCCAAATGGCACCAAAAAGATCAAGAACTTCATCTTCTTCATCCTCCGAGCCAATTGATGCTCAAATAGCACAATGGCTTTACGATGGAACCGCTGTCACTAGATGAAACAAAATGAAGAATTCCCGAATTTTCGAGCATTCTTTCGTTGATTTCCAAAGTTTTCAAACCTACAGCATCCAAGCATTAACCGATCCAGCAGGTTTAACTTCTCTTTTAGATTTGAAAAGAAATAACCATGCCATAAATCATGTAACGGTCAAATTATTTTATGCTAATCTTAATCTTGGACACCAAACTCCAAGAAATCCAAACAATAGTGTTTGGAGTATGGTATGTGGAAAGAAAGTTTGGTTTTCTTTGGATAGAATAGCACACATTTTAGAGTCTCCAAATGTCGGAAGAAAGCTAAAGAAGATAGAATTCAATCCACATATTCGCGACAACATAAACCATCGTTTTATGGATGATAATATCAACTTTAGAGATTTTAAGTCCACCTCTCTTCGACCTATGGCAAGAATCCTCCATAAAGCCCTAATGAGAACAATTACTCCTCGCACGGGCTCGTACGAAATTATCTATCCAAATAACTATCGAGCTCTATATGCTATTTTTGGCAATATACAAGTTAATTGGGTACAGCTTATTCTTGATGAGTTTCTCACTTTCAATAATGGAAAAATGCGCACTATCTACTTTGAAGAGTACATCTTGCGACTTCTCCTCAATGTCGATACGCCATTACCTGAGTCGGAGAATACAATGGTCCATCAAATTAACCACCGGACCATAAGCCTAATGCAACTCACATCTCGACCTCCTCGCATAATATCACTCGCCGAATGGGAAGCAAGGCATCAAGAATAACAACAACAACAACCACCTCCTCAACCTCACCACGAAGAACATCTCGAGCAAGATAATGAAATTCGTCTTGTTGACCCAAGCTTCACTACCAACCAATCCTTGGGGATATTGTCAAGAAATCAACAAATTTTTGACACTCGTCTTAAAAAGGTAGATCATAAGCTTGACAAAATCAAAGGATTCTTCAACAAACTTTGGGATGCAATCTCGTGCTCAAGCACCACTACTGCTTCAACATCTCGCGGCAAACGTCCGGCACCTACGTTTACATGGACGACATCCGAAGAGCATACAAGTAGCAGCGCTAGCGGAGCTAGTTGTGGCCAAGGAGGAAGAGCACATAGACCACCAACAGGAGGACCCGTCATACATGAACCAACAGGAAGAGAAGGTTCATATGACTGGAATAGAGATGAGTAATTTTTTGTTTTTGTTTTGATGTGTATTTTTTTTAACTTTCTAGTGGCTTGTATAAATAGCCATTTTATGCTTGTCTGCCACTACATTTTTATTTTTTCTTAAGTCATGATTATGCAAATATTCTCTACGCTTCGGTGATTGTTTTGATAAATTATTACTGCTATTAGTTCTTCCCTTTTGTCGATGACAAAGGGGGAGAAAATCTATGGTACTAACTTTGTTTTATAGGAAAGATAGTGCATACATTCAGGGGGAGAAAATAAGTAAAACGTCTCTAGAATAAATCAGTATTGTCATCAATCAAAAAGGGGGAGAATGTTGATACGCGAAGATTTTGATCAATGACAAAGTGTTTTAACAAACAAGGAAGAAATATATGCAAATGCTAAAGGAAGATAGATGAAGACCAAACAAACTTAAAGTATGTTTTTACATATGTCTTAGTTTAGATGTATTGTTAAAATATATCCTCAAGAAGCTTGCACGAACACTAGAAAATTTTTATAAACTTCATTTTCCAATTAAGTTTTAACTATGCAAGTTTTATAAGTTTAGTCGACTGAACAAGAACAGCCAGTCGACTGAAACTGGAACAAATTTATACACATGCACAGTTTCAGTCGACTGAATTTCCTGCACAGTCGACTGAATTTGGTCCCGAAAATTTACTTCATATTTTCAGTTGACTGAATTCCCTGCCCAGTCGACTGAATTTGAACCTGCGAATTTTCTCTGAAAAGACACCTTCTTCCTCCCAAGAGTTGCAACCATTGATCAATGGAAATGGAAGCATCTCTTGTTTGCAACCTTTGACAACATATGTGTTAGCTCCAAAATTGGTCACTAACACCCAAATGTGAATGAAAGCACCAATTAACAGTTACTGATAACAGATAGAGTGTATGTAGAGAGTAATAATATGAAGAATAACAAAAATTAAAATGAAAGCGGTAAGGACACGGGATTTATAGTAGTTCGGCTAACTCTGGCCTACGCCCACTCCAATAATTTCTTTTTTATTGCTGTAGCAATCGATTATAGTTACAAAGTGATAGGCTAGCCTTAGCCTTAGGGGATAGAAAGTTAGAGAGCAGGAGAGAGAATCAGGATCCCTTTTCTGAACCCCCGCATGCTGTATTTATAGGCAAATCCTGAGTTGTTGGGCCTTTGCATGATTCAGGCCCACCGAGTTTATGGCCGCTCCACATATGCCGAGTCATGTAATGCCGAGCCATCAATGTCGAATCGTTCTATGCCGAACGAAGCGTCTGGAGGAAGAATGCCGAACGAAGTCTGATAGAATAATGTCGGTCGAGGCACTTGAGTGATGCATGCCGAACGATGATGGGGTGCGGTGTGTCGAGCGCACTTCAATGCCGAGTACAAATGCCGAGTGGAAGATGCCGAGTGAAAGAATGCCGGACGTACTTCAATGTCGAGTACAAATGCCGAGTGGAAGATGCCGAGTGAAAGAATGCCGAACGTACTTCAATGCCGAGTACAGTGAGGCCGAACACTCTGAATGTTGTGGGATGTATTCGTGCCGAACGATACCAAAAGCCGATCCAGTGTCTTGGCCGAACGATGTCTCGGCCGAACGATGTCTTCGCCGAACGATCCAATACGTCGAACGATCCCTGATGCCGAACGTTCCATCCAATGCCGAACGATCCATCCAATGCCGAGCGACCACCAATGCCGAGCCATCCCTTATGCCGAGCATACTCGTATGCCGAACGATCCATCCAATGCCGAGTCATCCCTTATGCCGAGCGACCACCAATGCCGAGCCATCCCTTATGCCGAGCATACTCGTATGCCGAACGAGGCAACTAAGCCGAACATACTTGTAGGCCGAACGGGGCAACTATGCCGAACGTACTCGTAGGCCGAACGAAGTACTTGTGCCATGTATCCCCTTCATTTCTTGACCAAATGACATATACAAGTAAACTTCATCCTTCAAAACCAAATCCATCATACTCCAAACTCGATAGTCGTCAAGTTAGTTAGGTTGAATCCGCCTACTTATGGCTTTGACAAAAGGCGGGTTAACACTTGCCCCCCAAAACATGCCTTGCTATTGGAAGGTGTGTTTTGAATAGCCTCAAATCCAATATCCAAAGCCATATCCTTTTTGTGACCATACTATCAAATCCATGACCTCTCTGGGCTTAAAATTGAATCTATAGACCTCGCCAGGTCGCGTTATCCTGTTCCAGCCTTGACTTTTCCATCACGGGCTTGTACGTTTTCCGGCCTCGAGTCTCTAGTCAAAGACTTTGATATTCACCGGCCTTGACTCCCCGGTCAAGGACTTTTTATATTCTCCGGCCTCGACTCTTCGGTCAAGGACTTTTTATATTCACCGGCCTCGACTCTCCGGTCAAGGACTTTTTTATAATCTCCGGCCTCGACTCTCCGGTCAAGGACTTTTTATATTCACCGGCCTCGACTCTCCGGTCAAGGACCTTTTTATATTCTCCGGCCTCGACTCTCCGGTCAAGGACTTTTTTATATTCACCGGCCTCGACTCTCCGGTCAAGGACTTTTTATATTCACCGGCCTCGACTCTCCGGTCAAGGACTTTTTATATTCTCCGGCCTCGACTCTCCGGTCAAGGACTTTTTGTGTTCTCCGTCCTCGACTCTCCGGTCAAGGATTTTTTATATTCTCCCCGAGTCCATTTCTTCGCTCTCCGGCGAAGGGACTCGTAACTTGTGACCATTGCCCCGTCTCTCCGGTCAGGGCAGTAATTATAAAACCTGAACTGTTTATTACATTGATCCAAAACCAAATATAAAATCAGAAATCCGTATCAAAAATCAAACATCCAAACCAGAATGGAAAACCAAGAAAAAACCAACCAAATCGGGAGTTCAATCCAAACTCCAAAACCATACCAAAGAAAAGTAAATGTCCGAAATACGAAAGAGAGAACCAAAGTTTGCAGAAAACTAGAAAGAAAGCAGAATTTCATAGACTCAAGTAGTATGGTTTTCAGTTATCTCAGAGCACGCCTAGGGACCGTCCTCGATCCCGTACGTGTGTAAGTGACCTAGCCGTATTACTTTGAGTTCTATTACTTATTCAAAACCATGAACCTGTTTAGTTGATAGTAAACCGGCGTTGACCAGACCCAATGCCGCCATTGCTAGAGGTAGGTGGTGGCTGCTCTTGCTCCCCTGCCGTATTTCGATTCCTGACATATTGCTGTAGGTGACCATTCCTTACATGCTCCTCAATGATATCCCTCAAATGCCTACAGTCGTTTGTGTTGTGCCCATCCAGCTCATGGAATAGGCAATGCTTTTCCGATGTCCGTTCGTATTCTGAAGGCTCCCTCTTTGCTGGCCTTCGGTATTGGAGCCGCCCTCGAGTGTCCAAGTAAATCCTTTCTAGAGTCTCAGTTAAATCTGTGTAAGAAGAAAACTTTGACTCCCTCCGAGGTTTCTTCGAAGTGCCACCATTTCCATTCGTTTTCCTTCTTCCTTTATCATCTTTACTTAGATCCTCCCTGGATGGACCTCCACCCCTCACTGCATAAGCTTCTGCCTCTCTCCCTACTCTCTCAGCCTGCGCATCCTCCTGTCTCAAGAACCTCTCCGCCTCATGATAGAACTCCCCGAGATCCCTCGGTGGGTCCCGTTCCAATGATATTTTGAAATCCGAGTTATCCGCGATTCCCGAGACGGCTTCCATCAAAACCATTGACGGATCGGGTCGATCCACCGAGGCTACCGCTGCGTTGAATCTGGTTAAGAAGTCCCTGAGTGATTCCCCTTTCCATTGTTTCATAGATGTCAGAGTCATCACGTTCTTGGGTCTAACTATGTGGACCCGAAACTGCCTCATAAACCTCTCAATTAGCTCCGTCCATGTGCCAATAGAACCATTCTCCAACTGTCTAAACCACATAGCTGCGATATCTGTCAAATACAATGGGAAGCATCGAGCCATGACCTCATCCGATGCCCCCAGTACCTCCATATGCCTTATGTATTTCGTCAGATGAACCGTTGGATCCGCCTTCCCATTATACATTTCCAAATTTGGTAGCTTAAATTCGGGTGGGTCCCTAGCTTGCCTGATAGTAGGAGTAAAGGGACTCCTATTTACATCCTCCAAGTCTCTATTTACCAATCCACCTCTCATAGCCCGTCTAACCATCTCCGCTAATCTGTCGTTGCCCCCAAGATGTAATCCTTGTCCATCGCCCCTGGTCTGCCCCCCGAGTTTATGAGGAAATTCTGGCACATACTCCTCATCTCGCACTCCTGCACTCCTGTTGGTGTCGGGTTGCACAACATCGTCTGGTATCCCTCCATGGGTTGGTCCAACATTTCCTGGTGGTAAGCCCCCAAGTCTAGATCCATCTGGATTGATAGTTGTTTGCTGATTGGGAGTTGCCCCCTGCCGAGCTATTCCCTCTGCTTGCTGGTTGAGTGCTTCTGATCCAGCACCACGGATCTGAGCTCCTGCATTTTCTGTTTGTGCAAATTGTCTGAGAAGAGTCTGCATCATCTCCTCTTGTCTTTTCATCATCGCCTCCATTTCCTCTCTGGTGATGTAAATGGATGCTCCACCCGCTCCATCTCCAGAGGAAGCCTCTTGACTTCCCTCCTGATTGCTCCTTTCCATTACTTGTTTCCTTGTTGATGGTCTAGCCATTGCTCTTTTAAATCCAAGTTTCTAACTCCAAAATTCTTGAGTTCAGTTCTCAGTGAAAGCACCAAAATGTTAGCGCCAAAATTGGTCACTAACACCCAAATGTGAATGAAAGCACCAATTAACAGTTACTGATAACAGATAGAGTGTATGTAGAGAGTAATAATATGAAGAATAACAGAAATTAAAATGAAAGCGGTAAGGACATGGGATTTATAGTTGTTCGGCTAACTCTGGCCTACGTCCACTCCAATAATTTCTTTTTTATTGCTGTAGCAATCGATTATAGTTACAAAGTGATAGGCTAGCCTTAGCCTTAGGGGATAGAAAGTTAGAGAGCAGGAGAGAGAATCAGGATCCCTTTTCTGAACCCCCGCATGCTGTATTTATAGGCAAATCCTGAGTTGTTGGGCCTTTGCGTGATTCAGGCCCACCGAGTTTATGGCCGGTCCACATATGCCGAGCCATGTAATGTCGAGCCATCAATACCGAACAAAGCGTCTGGAGGAAGAATGCCGAACGAAGCCTGATAGAATAATGTCGGTCGAGGCACTTGAGTGATGCATGCCGAACAATGCTGGGGTGCGGTGTGCCGAGCGCACTTCAATGCCGAGTACAAATGCCGAGTGGAAGATGCCGAGTGAAAGAATGCCGGACGTACTTCAATGCCGAGTACAAATGCCGAGTGGAAGATGCCGAGTAAAAGAATGCCGGACGTACTTCAATGCCGAGTACAGTGAGGCCGAACACTCTGAATGTTGTGGGATGTATTCGTGTCGAACGATACCGAAAGCCGATCCAGTGTCTTGACCGAACGATGTCTCGGCCGAACGATGTCTTCGCCGTACGATCCAATACGTCGAACGATCCCTGATGCCGAACGTTCCATCCAATGCCGAACGATCCATCCAATGCCGAGCGACCACCAATGCCGAGCCATCCCTTATGCCGAGCATACTCGTATGCCGAGCGATCCATCCAATGCCGAGTCATCCCTTATGCCAAGCGACCACCGATGCCGAGCCATCCCTTATGCCGAGCATACTCGTATGCCGAGCGAGGCAACTAAGCCGAACATACTTGTAGGCCGAACGGGGCAACTATGCCTAACGTACTCGTAGGCCGAACGAAGTACTTGTGCCATGTATCCCCTTCATTTCTTGACCAAATGACATATACAAGTAAACTTCATCCTTCAAAACCAAATCCATCATACTCCAAACTCGATAGTCGTCAAGTTAGTTAGGTTGAATCCGCCTACTTATGGCTTTGACAAAAGGTGGGTTAACAATATGCATCTCTTCTACAAGTATATATACATGATTCTAACATCATTTAATTCACCGAATTCTCTTGCTTTAATCTAACTATTCTCTTGTTCATATTTTCTAGATATTCTCAAAGCAATCACTAATCTATTGCTTGAATCATTGTTTTTGTTTATAACATTCTTTTGATTCATAGCAATTCATATTTCCTAAATCTTCACAAACACATTGCATATTCTCGAGGATAAGATTATAGGAATATTGTACCACATTAGACTCATTAGTGTTGACAAGAACACAACAAGTCGAATATTGTATTTTAGTAATTGAGTTGAAGTCCTCTTCGGTAGTTGAGACAAGAAATCCCGTTCGGTTGTTCGGGTAAGTTGTAAACCTATTCCTCCGGGTGAAGTGAGGGTGTTAGTTAGTGAAATTTCTAAGTGAAACTTAGGGACTGGACGTAGGACGAGAGGTCCGGACCAGTATAAAATCCTGGTGTCTCCTTGCATTTACCTACTTTATCTACCTAGATTATTTCAATATTCCATATTACACGATCATACCGCATAGCCTCTTTCAAAGATGTTACACGTCTAGTATACCAAAACAGAGAATAATCAATTATAAAATCGTCTCACAAGTTTATCAATCAGATTTCCACTACTCAGGAAGTCTGTATTTTCTAAATTAAGCAATATGTCGTAATTAAATTACAACCACAATCTAACAACTATAGTAATAATAACTATAGTGATAGATCAAACATTATACTATTTAAAGAAATAGTACAATGTAGAAACAAAAATGATGTATATAAATAAATATATAAATCAATTATAAACCTAACCGGTTTGAAGAAGGAAATTCCATCTGAGCCTTGTCGTAACAATTTTCTTAAGACTTTATTTAAAGTCTCCCAAGATACAACAGACGTAATCTGCATGAGATTGTAATGAGTATGTCAACTCTGTGATATATTATATAGAGCAGTAGAAAAGAAGAAGCAGAAGAAATTAGAATTGGAATTGAATTTGATTGTGATCAGGATTCTCTCCTATTTATAATTTCATCCGCATCCCTTCAAATAGTCGCGTCCGCTTGACGGGTCACACCCGTTGCCTTTTGAACCGCTACTGTTCGTTAACGGTTGCACCCGCCTGCTCCTCGCATCTGTTCGGCCGTGCCTCTTCAATCAGGCCGCACCCCGCTTCTTCAGTCAGGTCGCACCCGCTCGCGTCTAACGGTTCGCAGCCGCTTCAGAAGTCGTACCTCCTCAATCAATCTGCGTCTGCTTCTAAACAGTCATGTCTGTTCGTATAGCCTGCAACTGTTAAAAACCTGGTTCAGTTTTGTAGTAAAAATAGGATCATATTAGACCCAAACCAAAACCCGCGTCGGTCGGATGGCAGCGGCGCGCGTGTGGTGGAGATGCATGATCTCCCTCCTCACAACGAAGCATACATTTTGGTGCTCCTAGGCCCCAACCCCTTCATTGCAAAGCTATTAATATACTAGAATAGCTTTGTAATTTTGACAATGTGGGACTATGTGTGTTTTCATTCATTTAGGAATTCCAACAGTGATTAGTGGCTGTTGTGGTAGTTTTGGCAAGTAGTTGGGATGTACAAGGCAGGGTAGGATGTTGCAGTGAGAAAGAATTGATGTGGCATGGTAACTGCAGTGATGTATGGTGAGAGATGGAAGCAGGTGGTTGCGAAGTTTGATGAAGTTTGTCGAGCTGAAAATCCGTTGTGCACTGTCGAACTGGAGAAGTTGTAGAGTTGATAAAGTGTGTACTGATGGTGGAAGTAGGCAAGGTAATTGATGTGTGGCAAGGTTGTATGTGAGTTGATAAAGTGTTGATATGAGTGATTGGCGAGTAATTGCTGTTGCTTGGTGGAATATGAAGGGGTTTGTGGCAGAGGTGTTGCCGAAGATATTAAATGAGTGTTTGGACAATTAAGGTTACAGGGCAGAGGGTATGAAGCTGGTGAATGTGCAAAAGAGGTGAGTGGGAAGTATGGTTTCTAGTTGAAATGTAAGGCGGTATGATGTAGTTTGGAATGGCTAAAGTGAAAGGTGGGGAGTTTTCTGGTAGTAGTAGTAGTTATATTTTTTTTTTAGTGGATGAAGAAAGTCGGTAGTGTTTGTATGTGATGAGGAAAATGTTAAGGTAGGGGTTGATTACTGCAGTAAGCTGTGCAGTTGGACAATGAGGGTTGGAGGAGGGTGTGTGCATTGGAATGCGCACAAATGTGCACATCAGTGAAGAGGAGGTCATGGGATATTTGCACAAGCACAATGCACAGAGGAACAGTGAACAATGTTATAATAGTATTTGTTTTTTTGTAAATGTGTAGAAAGAGGAAAAAAAGAAAATGAAATATGTAAATGCAAATGTGGATTAATAAAATATTTTTTGTTTTGAAATTGTTTTGTTTTTTTTAAATATATACAATGCAAATGCAAAACAAATAGAATGCAACAATCACACAAACAAAAATGAAAACGAGAAACACACAACACACAATTTTTTTTAATGCAAATACACACAATAAAAAAATCAAATGAAAACAATCCGAAAAATAGAAAATCAAAATCAAAACAATTCCCCGGCAACGACGTCGAAAACTTGTTGATCGGCTAGTTTTCTATCGAATAAGAAAACCATCGAAAAATTTCAAAATAAAAATAACCGCAAGCGCACGGCGTACACTTATAGTACGTGGCGAATACGGGTCGATCCGTAGGGAATTTATGATTTTAAATTTCTATTCAATCAAATTAACCAAAAATTTAGAGAGTGATTAGGTAAAAGGTGAGAAAAATGACAAAAGGAAAGTGATAAAAATATGAGAGTTGAAAAACAATTTAGAGATAAATTCACTCTCTCAATCACATAGTTCAACAAAAATGAAATTATGGTCTCCCTTTTTAGTCATTAGTGAATTTAAATAATGTATTTATCATAAGTATGACTTATTTATGATATTAATTAGCTCAATATAAGCCATCAAACTATAACACACCCCTTAAACCACTTACTAACTCTCATAAAACAATAACAAAGTTGAAAATGAAATCTATTTTAAGCATGACATATTAACTATTGTTTAGAAATATAGGCCATCAAATTTTAATTTCACATTCACTTCATTACCATCATCATATGTAGATGAAGAGGTAATTATTGTTTGTGATTGTTTAAGCATGACCTATTTGTTATGAACAGGTAATTATTGTTTGTGATTGTTTAAGCATGGCCTATTTGTTATGAACAACATAGACTATCAAATTCAACATGAAACAATAAATCACATCAACATTCATTTAAGCACAAAAGAGATCAAAAATTATTAAAATATTGAAGCTACGTGAATAGAGGCTTCATTACCCCTAAATTGAAGGGATTAGCCTATCATTTGTGTTATCATATCAACACTTGTAGCTTGCAACATGAAGTAAAACAAGTGAAAAAAGAGAGCAAGATGAAAAGACAACTAATCTAATTCCATAAAGGAAAATCTACACTACTTGCATAAAAGGAAATGAACATGTAATTAAAAAGAAACAATAATTAACATTGCATAAAAAGAAAAGAAAATTACATAAAATAAAAATGTCTAAGTAGCCATGAAAAAAGAAAGAGAGCTTTCTTTTATTTATGAGACAAAACTAAAGAGAATAGGACCCAAAGAAAAAACTAAGAGAGAAGAGAGTTACATTAAACATAAGGGGCATATATACATGTATTAAACCCTAATTCATATTTCTAGTGAATTCTCAAAATACTCTTGAGAAAGTGTGGATGCCAAATAATCATTAACTTCTACTAATCATCATTTAAGTGTACATAAAGCCATTAATTCCATAAGCATGTAGATAATCCTTTAATTTGTACATTACGCTGGTGTGTATGTGGGGTCCTCCATGTTACTCACTTTGAATTATTTCCATCTTCATTCATTTGTATTCATTTTGTGCATGCATGTGCCTTTATGAAACCACTCCTATTTGAGATCATATTCCTACACAAAAATATATATAAAATTTCAATTAATTTTTCTCAAAGAAATATATACACACAAATGACCGTTCTGCCCCTATATGAAGATGAATATGTGATAATTTGAAAATAATTTAAATTTGGTTTAAACAAGTTAAAATACCCAATATGATCATTGTTTCAATTTAAATAGATTAAATATGGTGGTAAAAATATGCACATTTACGTGCACATCACATGGGTTCGGGTTTGTTTTAGAGAACCATGTGATGCACGTAAGGATTAGAGTAACTATAGAGCAATATGACAAGTTGGTGAATGGTATGCCATATCTTAGAAAATGTTAGATAGATGCTAGGCATTATAGGGATTATGTCAATGATTCGAGATGCGATTCAGTTTGTATGATGATTTCATACATTTGGCCGGTGGTTTCGAGATAAGACTACTAGGGGATTGCAAGATACAATTTCATAAGATGTTGAGAATACAGCCGGATAACTTATCTACGACCTTGGAATTTTATATTTATAGACCATTGGTAGAACAAGTTGTGAATATCTCGATTACTCGTGTAAGGCGGCATCGATTCGGGGATACGAGACGTTCTATCTCAATAGCAAAAACATAAACCATGGGCTACTTTATAGTAAAGGCTATTGACCTCGAGTTGCTTGTTCTATGCCCACTTGTTAAACAAACGACAATAGTTAGTCGTGTGTGTATAGACTCGAGTTCGATGTGATTATAGGTGGTGGACGATGCAGTAATGTTTCGTAGTAGTGGTGTTATATTAATGACCATACTTAGCTGGTCTTGGCCTTATCGGAAGACCCGAGGCCTTCTAGCCTAATGTGTGTGGCAATTGAGTCACGTTTGGATGCCATGGTGATTACTAGTATATAGACCGATCACGTATTTAGTAGTATTATAGTAGAAACATGCTAAGTTGTTGAATGCATGTGAAGATGTAGGTTGAGGTATGGTTTTATTACTTCGTATAATACCATCCGGCATTGTACATGATAAATTAACGTATTGGCAATCATATAAATTAGTGATATTTCTTGTTTACCGAACTTTATGTTTGACCCTCCTTTTGCTATCTATTTTTTTAGTAAGCTGACTTAGAGATGGGGATTCTACTAGCTAGAAGCGAGTTATGGAGGCATAACTATTATAACTATGATTATATCTATCCGGTATTCTTGGGATTTATATGCAGATTATTGTGTATCTTGAGACATGTTGTATATGATATTTAATGTACCATTTGCACGATATATTATCATACTAAATCTTATGTCTCCTTTATATGATATGCACTTAGTCTACTACATGTTTATGTTGTTATTATATTTTATTCCGTTCATTGCGAGATTAGTATATGTGTAGATGTGATCAATATACTTTGTCTTGTTCTTTCAAATTCCACCCTTAAAAAACTATCGTCCATGATAGTTATGAAATTTGAGTGTTTGTATGCATGGTTACAGGTATTACTAAAAGGGCAGATCGCTACATTTGATATCAGAGTTTAGCTTTTTCAACCATCATAAATTGAAATGAAACTGAGAGAGCTTGCTTGTATTTTTTTTATACCTATGAATATATCATTTAGGTACCCACACTTTTGGTTCCAATACTCTTGACTATCTTTTGAGAAAGCTGCTAATAATTCTCATCTGCAAATAACTATCATGGGTCGTGACACCAAAGCAACTGCCGTTAGAGGCAATAACAAGAATTCTGGATATCCAGATTCTAATATGGTTCTGAAGAAACTTGCAGGCTACAATGCAGGGTGCCCCACCTCAAGTGGGAGTCCCCTTGTACCGACGGCAGTTGGGTGATGCTTATTCCTCCGCCATCCACACTACTTGTTCTTTACTTCCCGTGGTTTTATATAGATTATCTTTGTATGAGAGACAAACTTTATATGGGAACATAGTCATTCATGGAGACTCAAGCGTGACACTACACCAGTGAGTGTATATCTGATGATGGCTCTTTAGAGTTCGGTAAAAAAAATGACTTGCTTACGGACAACTTCAAGAGGAAGTTTTATGCTAGTGGGGTATCGTGATGGGGGAGGTGGGTGAGCATGGTATGAGTAGTTCTGCATACGTCTCAGGCTCAGTTTATATATTAGACCAAGAGAAAATGCAGTACACATGCATTATCTAGTTTCCAAAACATTAGATAAATTCTCCAAAATGTGTATTTTTCATTTTTTTTAAGGTTACTTTTTTCTCTCGTTTAAAAGTGTTTTATTTATTTATGATTTTAGGTTGAATTTCGTTGGTTGTTAGGGTTCGGAGCAAAATAAGGGCTTGGGATGAATATTGAATACATGAGATCCTTCTGCTACAATAACGTTGAAAAGAGTAAGCAAATACCTTTTCTTGTTGTAAGATAGAGGGTGGTTTTTTTATCTTTAACCTTTTTTCCCCCTCCATCTATACTACCAAAATCAGTTACTCACGTTTTACTGTTAATGTGGCATCGGATGGGGTCAGATGTTGACATCACAACTTTGAGGCCCTAAAATTATAATACAAAAAATGTTGCGCATACAGATGTAAGTAAAAATTCAAAATCAATGCTCCCATGTGAATTCCCTTTTTTTCCCCGTAGCATATTTACATGTCATATCATTGATTTTTACTGTGGTTTGGGTTTGTTAGCGTACAATGCGTCGATAATGCTTGATGAATTGCGGAAACGAAGTATGCTCGTTTTATTTCAATCCATCACAAAAATTGTTATTAAATCCAATTGTGTTGTGGCGCATTTCTTTAATTTGTATTATAAAGGCAATAAAGCTCAACTTTAGAGTATTAGTATAATGGAATTCACATTGGCGATTTCTGATTTTGTGATCTCGCACTAACTATTATGATTGGGTTCATGAATCTTCTTGCCTAAGCAACACTTCTTGATGGTAACATTTAGCTGGGTGATTGAATTGTATATAATTGTTTGTAATTGGGTCAGGAAACATGTTGTCATTTCACTTTGAAATATTCCATGACTAGCTATATATTTATTGATAAAATAGAACACCTTCGACTATTTTTGGTTTTCTAATGTGTGTACAAGCATTTTATCAACCAAGATTGTCCAGTTTCCCTCTTGTCCACAGTCTTCTCAGCCACTAATGTGTAAGAATTTAAGCTACCATTAGGAATACAAAAAGTTATACTACATTTGTTCTTATCATCTTATCACACTATCATAGATGTAACTTTTCAATTTTTTGCTGATTGATGTATCTGAAAATGCATTTGCCTATTCCATTAAGCTTTTACACAATATTCTATACTCAATTTAATATATGTTCCCTCTTTGTGGCCTCTGTTGGCATATTCGACTCAGTCAATAACGGAAGTTATCTTACATTTTGTCTCTAGTCCTTGATTTTTTTTTTTCTTCTTAAAAAATATATTTGATATAGTACCAGTAAGTCAACATATAGGTATCTACCACAATATTCATCAAACACCGACTACGCACGTACGTTCAAGTTCAACGAAATATTTTATGTATTTTCCCACTTTTTTTTTAAAATTATTATCTCATCCACGATAATAATATAAATAATACTGTAAATATGCTTGGGAATTCATATGAATTATAGCTAGGTTTTCTTTCCAATCCTTGGCTTTTCATTACCCTTAATCCAATACCAGCAGATGCTCATATCCACATATATTATTACCAGCATACCGCATCATGTGACCATAATATGTAATATTTTGAGGTCCAGATATACAACTTATATATTGGCATAACAAATATTTGCAGCTTCTCCTGATATACAACTTATGAAGTTCGACCCTCGTCATTCTATGCTGAAGGTATCAGCATATAATGCTGGCAACCCTCGTGACGCTTCTTCTGCATGCAATTTCATCAATATAAATTGAATATTTGAACCAAAGAAATTGCCTTTGTAAGTTGTTAATTATTATTATTATTATTCTTCAGGCAGTAGTATTTAATTTTCTGTTACAAGATACTGAGAACTCAACACTGGCAGTTCTATCTGGGACATATGTTACAACTAAGGAAAGATTTTACATCAAAACATTTTCCATTGATGCGATTTTTATATGCACAAAATTTATACATCCACTTCTATATTTCCGTTCTAACATCCACCATATGTTGGGCACTGTTTTGGAGACAATATTGATCCAAGAGCAGGCGTTGATTTGTGAAATCTTCAGATTCAAATATTTTCATATCAGCTGAAAAGTTCGATGGACAATGGTCAACTAGTTTGATAGCTGGAATGCATGATTGATTACACCATCATACCCTCGGTATGAAATCTTGTCCATAACTTATTTTTAGTGCTCAATTTTCTATTTGTGCACAAATGTCTACACTCAAGATGCATGATCAATTGAAGTGAAAGTGAAAATAGCATTTAAAACATATCAGATGTACAATATCCGAAATGTTAAACAATTGTACATAAGTAGAGAAATCTAAAACACCCGAATCAAGCATGCACAAATTTTTTTCAGTACGCCCCATTTCAGATGATATTCATTAGCAACTAAACTGGACTAAATGAAATTAATTAGTTATATTGTCTTCCAGTAAAATTAATAGCATTAAAACTGTAGCATCTGATGTACACTACCGGAAATGCAATCAACCCCCACTGTTTTCCAATCAACCCCAACTTCATTTAGGGCTATTTATGGACAATCTCAACTAAGTAACAGCACCATATATAACTGCAGTTCTGTAAAGATGATAAAGTGAATCCATGGAAATATGCGATAAATTGTCTCATATTCTAGCATTCTTTGTTTCATATTCTCATATTGGTATTGAAACCATGCCCTTAATGGCCGTTTAGTTGTTTAACATACGTAAGGCAGATGTCTGACAGCTTAAAGAATCGTGGGTTGTGACTGTTAAGGAAAAAATAAAAATAATAAATTACGGAATAATTGAGGCTGTTCTTTGTATTAATAAGTAGAGTCGATTTGCTTATTCATAAGGTAGGCATAAATATCACAATCTGGGTTTAACATTCTGGATAAGTACTAATGCACTGTGGACATATGCAAATACATAGTTTATGCATGTTTATACGAGTGTATATTAGTTATTTTTTGTGTCATTGTCCTTGCTATACCATTAACTAAAGAAATTTTAACCTGTAAACGTGCTAACCTTTTTAGTGCATCTTGCATTAATTCATTTATGTATAGTTAGCAAGTGAGTCAACAAGAATAAAACAAAATGAGGGATTTAGTGTTCCCGTAATACTTGAAGAAGATGACAGAATTATAGAGAAAGGGTAGAATATATAGTCAACTTTAAGCTTGTTAAGTCCATGAATTATATATGGTCAACTTTAAGCTTGTTAAATCCACTAGAACCAAAGATAAGAAGAACATCTTTAAGCAATGAAACATAAATGGATAATTATTCCAAGAAGCTTAAAGATACTTATAGATACAAGTGTTTAAAGCATTGTTATCACTCAAGCAGCATCCGATCCTGACGCACCAAAGAATGTTCTAGCACTTAAAATTTCCAGCTGTTCCAATATGATTTGTATTTCCTTTTAGACGATTAAAAGATTAATCAAATAGGTTTCACTTTATATTGTTGATCATCACAAGATAGACTGCATAGCATATTTTGCACTTTTTAAAGAGGGAGACAAATGGACAAATGGGACAATGAACCCATAATTATAAATATTAAGTGTTAAATCCGAGTTCAAAGAAAAGAACAATTTTTAACTTTCGAGCTCCAATAACGATATTGGACTTTGGAGTTCAATCAAGGAAAGTATTATCGGTTTGCCAACTAAAATTAGGTTCTTGAAAGTTTAAATGTTACCATGCTGCAAATTGCCTTGTGTTTAGTACAAACTTTTTCGATCTATTCTGGTTTCTCTGAGTCGATTCGGAAACATATTTACTTATTTCTTTACCGTTCATTAGTATATTGATATGCATGTTGCGTATATGTTCGTAATTTGTTACATGCTATTTATGTTGAGCTTGTTATTCAATTTTATGTGAATATAAAAATAAACATGCAAAAATGCACTCAAAAATATGTACCTTGATTATTGTATATCAAATACTGTCAGTTATCTAAGGATTCTTTTGGTTCATATTAAAAAAATTAAATAAAAAAATAACAAGTTTTATGGAGAAATATAGTTACTATTTCCATATGCACAAAGAATACAAACAAATGAAACACAGAATACTGTATGAAGTAAAAAAAAATCCACTGGAAGATTAAAATTCTGATTTTTTTGAAATTAGTACGGAAGAAGGGTGTCATAGTCAATTCATCCATACACGGTTGAAACTGAAGGAATGTGATGATTAATTAAAGTAGAGATGTCGATGCTGACCAAAGTACTCGTATACATGAAATCCTACTCATAAAATCCTACTCGCACTTAGACTAAAAATCTTGAACCAAATATAACTACTTTTTATTCACTGTAGAGTGTTGCATCCTGCTTTACTTCCACCAATACCAATTTTTGATACACGACCCTTCACTGCTGTAAGAGGATTCAGTCACTGTCATAAGTTTAATTTCCACCATGAGTTCCCACTAAGTGGCTACCCTTATCAATACTTTGTTTAAGAAGATGATTATGGGTCCCATATTTCATCATATATGCTATTAATCATTAATCAAACTGTCTTCCACCGCTATAATGTTTATTTTGTATGCCATGAGCAGGCTATTTGCATTTATAATCATCAAGCTGTTGTTTTTCATTAGAATGGGGTTCAGCTATAAAGCAATACTCCATGATAATTTAATATATTAAGTTTTATGACACTGTTTGATTTTATTAACCTCCTTCAGAATAGCATTCAGATTTCTTTTTGGTTAAACCGTTGAAGATGAGTTAGAATAAGTTGAAATATGATTCCTTTGTCTACCACTTGTTTTCAACAAATTTTTTCATAAGAGATGAGAGATAAATATATCCTTTGTGCTAAAATATGCTTAGATGTGTGGCACTTAAGCTAAAATGTACAGGTTATCTACATATTTGGACTTTCAAAGTAAACTGGTTTCGTAATTACTAGTGAAAGTAAAGAATAATTGAAAGGAAAATAGATGTAGTGTTAGGTTTGGTTCTCTCTTTTAAAGAACTAACTGAAGTAGAGTATGGTATATGAATCAGCAGTTCACTTTTATATTTCAATCATAACTTGTATTTCATCCAATGAAACTTTGTTCAAATGTTATGTGCAATCTCCTCACTAGAAGGAACCCACATGTGCATACAGAACATTGAAGCTTGTAACTTCTTGCATTCTCCACTAAGAAAAGGCAGATCACATGAATCAACATGTTTGATGTGCAATTCTTGGTGTTTATCAGTGTACAGTGGACATACATGCATGAGAGAGGGTTAGACTAGGAGTAGTTTCGTACTTTCATTGAATAACAGTAGATGTCCAGTACATGCATTCGATTACCTTTTGACACTTTTGGTTGCTTTTACTTTCTTCTTCTGATCAAGATGTCTATATAACACTTTCTTTCATTCTATTCAAGCTTAATTGTACATATAGGTTAGAAATAGTGCATTACACCAATAGAGGAATGATTGAGGTCACTGTAAGACGAATCTATATATGTCTATCTGTCGTGAGTTTGCGTTACATGCATGATGATGCACCTTTTGATACACACACGCACGCACATTTAAAAATGCAAGTTTCGGAAATACCTCTTTCCTATATAAAGCTTTAACAAAGTTGTAAACTTGTTTTAGGGAACCGGATTACAATTGTAATGCCTTGTTGAGTCAAAGAGACCATCACGCAACTACTTATCAATATACTTTCAAAATTAAAGAAGCAGCTTTTAACAAAAAGAAAATACCTAAAAGGGAAACCTTTTTTTTATTTTATGTATTTATTTGGAGTTGTTGATTTTCTAGCTGATGTGAACCTTATGCCTTCAGGGTCGAGATATCTATAACTTTAACTTATTATAATCTAATATTTATATATGATTTGGCGTTCCATCCAGTCTTACAATAAAGGTTGCAAAAAGAAGAGAGAAGGAAGAAAATTCTTTACAACATCATAACGAAATAGTCACTGAGTGAAAATTATGTTTGCAAAAATTGCACAAATATGGAAAACAATAAAGAAGATCTAGATTTACCAATTTGGATATCACTCAATTTAGCAACAATTATTTTATTACTCCAAATAAATAGTAAATAACTATAAATAAGAAAAAGAGACGTACAATATTTATACTGGTTCCACCATCATCAAAATTGTATACGTCTAGTCCAAATACGTCCAGTTCAAAGAGGAGAGATTTTATTACATATGAGAGAGTTAAAAATGATTACAAAATAAGATTTTATATACAAAAGTCCTAAATTAGGCTTGAAAAGAAGTGACACTCTATAAGGGAATCGCTGGCTGAATGTCAGAATGGATTTACAATGAAGTCTACGCTTAATATATAACCAGTGCAAATTCATGAGAATCGTCGATTAAATTACCAAGGTAAGATACGAAGATAACGGAGGCAATTTGCAATGGTAACAAATGGTATAAACATAGCAAGTAATTTACTCATTTCTTTAATTAGCAAAGATGAAAGAAAATAATCCTAAAGCAATGTGATTACTGAGAAAAAAAATATGCATATCCTTTGCATGTATATTATTCCGTAACGTGAGCACACATTTATTTCATTGTCATCTAATGGAAATGTGATTCAATAATTTATGCATTTCCATAATAAATGCATGTCGTTACTTTCCTTTTTACATATTTGTTTCCTTCTATTTGTGATTTTTTGGTGAGAATTAATTTAAATGATAAAAATTTATATATTTTTAGCCTCAAGGACACGATCTCAATATTTTAATCACAAAGACAAACATTCTCCTCAAAATAATCATAAGGGCAAGCATTCTTCCAAAATTATTCATAAGGACAAACATTCTTGCAGAACTGCTATCGATAACTATAAACTGGTACATAAAAACTGCTATTAATAACTATAAACTGATACTTACATAAAGTTGTCATTCAAGCTAAAGTACTAAAGGTCTGTACTTAAGGCTAAAACGCTGAAATTTTTTATCCTTGATAATAATTTTCTGTTTTTTGTATCATCAAAATTTAACAAAATACACTTAATAGTTTATCAGGGAATTGCCAAATATTTAAATTTTACTTTAGTTAGCAGCTAAAAATGAGCCTTTTCACACACACTACCGGTCCAATTTGTAGGTTTCGCAAAATCAACAACTAAGGATAAGGAACTGGCATGATCATCCACTCACTGACCAAGATCACATAGAAATACTTTTCTACAAACACGGTATATACTTGCATAAAACCCCCCATATAACTAAAAACCAAAAACCAACCTCTCATAACATAATTCATCAGAATCTAACAAACAAATCAGCCATCAAACATACAAGGCATAACGCATACTATCACGGACCATGAGATGATCCATTTCAGAACTCCTTGGCCTTTCACCCGACACCCAAACATCTTCCATGCCAGTAGGTGAGCCTACAAGACACGATGCCACTGCTATAGGTGCACGCACGATTGCTAATAAGGTTGTAAACCTGTTAACATTCCTGTTGATTTCTTGATGTTGGTCTAGTACTAGCGACCCGAAAGAGCTCTCATCAGCCACACGTGCACTCTTCTTGTATCGACCAATTCCTAGTCCTCGCTTCATGGCTTCCACTAGTCTCCACATAGTCAATGACACTAGTTGAAGTTGAGAATCAGAATGATTATAATTGGATTTTATTTTTTTGGAAGAGGAAGTATATAAGCAATTGGTTTTGTTATTGAATGGTGTTAGAATTAGTGGTGTGGGACTGTCTTTATAATGAATTTGGTTTTGAATTTGGACTGTGTTCTTCTTTCATTAGCTTTTTGTCTGTGTGGGGTCCTTTTTGAGGATTGAAAATTATGCAATACCCACAATAAGATATCAGGATTAGTGTCACCTCCTTCTTATAGTGCTTTTTTCCTTATTTATTATATTAACGTTAGGCCTGTATTAGGAAAGTTTGTTAAGTTAATTATAGTCTTTCAATTAGTAGATGTACTTTGAATGTCCTATAAGATCATCATTGGTGATTGTGCCTTTTATTATTTGGATCATATAGCATGTTATTAGCAGCAAACAACATTTTACTCAACTGGAAATTGAAAAGTGCTACTCATTCCTTGATTCTAAAAAGCAGAAATAGGAGAAAAAGTAGACTGAAAGTTTATTTTATAGAAAGTTTTATATTACAATAATATATGTAGAAATCAAATGGATATGTTGATAATCTGTTAGGATTTGAAGGTGCACATAGTTGATATGGTAAAAAGGATACATATAATCGAATTTATTCATGTTATCATGTTCTCGTGCATCGAATTTGAAATGGTTGAAATATAAAGCGAAGTTTGTCAAATACATTCCTTGTTTCTATGTTTTCAATTCACATGAAAATTTAAACACCATATTCGCTTACTTGCTGGTATATGCTAACTTATATTAATTAGAGGATCGGCTTCTGGTCAGTAATGGTTTGTAAGTTCATATAAAACTTAATCATGCTATGTACTGTGACTTATTGGCTGCGTCTGGATATGTTAGCATACATGACTACTACAATATTTGTGTTTGTAAAATTAATGAGTAAAAGGGTGGTAGTTATATCAGTGAAGACCTTGAACTCTTGTATAGGAGTGTGATTGCTTCTTTCCAATGATCAAATAATTTAGTATTATCATTTAAATCAATGTAAGTATGGTATACTTCCTGCAATTCTTTCCTTGGGTATGGCCAATAAAATAATTAGTAGTGCTTAATCATCCCGACTCCCATCATTTTCTTTTTAACTGAAACAATTTTGCCTGTTTAAATCTATAAAGGTTATGACAAGAACCTAAAAGGTGTTTGAGGTTTTTTTTTGTTGCGTGTGTGTAGAGGGGTTATTTTTTTGAGGGGATGTGTGTGGGGTTAGAGCTTGCCCTGAACCTTCAGTTGTCCTAGGCAAAACATAGAATGGTAGGGGAACAAAAAATAAAAATTGTAAAAAATCACGCTTGAACTCGGGTTCTTCAACTGGGAAGGATACAACAAACCACTAAACTAATTAATCTCACAACAATTTTTGCCCTTTCACTAATATCAATGGACTATTTGCAAACATGGATATTGCCCTACTCCGCTGTGTTGTCTTAGGCGACCGTCTTGATTGCCTTACCCTAGGGCTGGCCCAATGTGGGGGTGGTGGTGGTGTGGGGTGGAGGAGGAGGGGCCGTCTTGATTGCCTTACCCTAGGGCTGGTCCTATGTGGAGGTGGTGGTGGTGTGGGGTGGAGGGGGGGAGGCCGCGTTGTGGGGTTTGGATTTGTTGGGTTTGGAGGTTGTGGGCTGTGGGGGGTCTATTGGGATCCAACTGATTAATCGTGTCTCATTATTTGAATACTGCTGGCAAACTAATTCACTTTTATTTTTCAACATTTAACATAAAATATTGATCCAGCTTGGATAGCATATAAATCATATTCAAACTCATAGCAATGTTATTTACCAACAAAACTTCGGTTGTCATTAGACATCATGCTGTGCAAAAGTCATATTCCATCTTATAGAATGACACGTGTACCTCCTTTTTTCTCTTGCATTGAAGGATATATATTGTAATTAATTTAGAATATGAAACCCGCAGCTATCATCAGTACAACTTCATTGTAGCATTTTAGAAAGAGGAGAATGTACGTTATTCAAAAAAACCATGATATGGAAGAGACAAATTGAAGGAATTCGTCCTTTTTTAGTACTTCAATTCAACTTGCTAACAACACAAAGCAAATGACGGTATATCTATTAAATAATAGTTAAGCATAAGAATTCAAAACCCTCTCATTAATTCTAAGAGTTATCTGTGTTTTCCTTAATTCTCTCTAAGTGGATATTTTATTTTCAAAATTATATGATTTACTACTTTACAATTATTCTACTAAACTTTTTACACTATTTTACATTTGAATATCTATTATTAAAAGAACCTACAATTATTTACAAATATTTTACAGTTCTTTCTCAAAATTACATTATAGTTAATACATTTAAATTAATTACATAATCTAAACTTAAACTAATTGATAAACTTAATCAACTAATATTTATTAATAAATTCTTAAAGATGAAATTTTCAATGTGTGTATTATAGGCGCATAACAATTGGTAAAAAAAGTTCATTTAGATGCAAATGTAAATAAATTACATAATAAAAATCACACACATTAATAACAATAACAAATTTATTCTATAATTTATTTACTAAATGAATTTATAATACATTATACCGTAAAATTCTATTAACTTCAAATACCTAAAAAAATTAATTTTTTTTACAGTTACTTAGAAACCTTTCTCAATTGTCTTTTAATATTTTACATTTAAGTCTATATATTTAACTAATTGTGCAATTTAAAATTTAAACTATTGAAATAAATATGATTAACTAATATTTATTAATCCATCTAATAAATCCTAGAAATAAGAGGATTTCAATATATATAATATTCATGTATATGAGAAAATAATAAAATTATTTCTTTATTCAGATATATAAAGATATATAAATTATATAACATAAATGTATACATAAATAATAATAACTCTTTTATTATAATTCGTTTGTCTTAAAAAAAATCATACATTACATAACATGATTTCATTTTCAACAACCTTTAAAAGATAAATTTATATTTTACAACATTATAATGTGTACGCACAGATTAAACCGATAAAAATTAGATTATACAAACATTCTCACCTTCAATATGTCATCAAAGCATACCCAACTCATAACTCAACTAAATGCTACATAACATTATTTTGCAACTATTATAGTTGTAAGCATTACCATTTTACAAGAACATGAAATCTATGGTTAATTACAAGGATAAAATTGTTTAAAAATGAATAAAAGTTCACGTTTGATTCAAAAAAAAGTTCACATGTCGATAACATAACCATAAGGTCTATGCTCTTCTTAATTATAAATTTGTAAAAAAAAAAAACTCTTCCCAATTTTAACTTTTCTACATTTGACTCTTTATATTTAATTAGTTATGTCGATCATTAACGCAAATTATTCAAATTCAATTTGTTTAATGTTCATTAATCCATTTTATAAATCCATCAAGAAAGACGATAATTCAGTATATATACAACAATCGTATTAACAAATAGTGAAGTTACGTATTCGCTTATATATATATATATCACATAACATAAATTATTTATATATACGGTATTAATAATTTTAATTACAATTTTTTTGGTTGGGACATTAATTTTTGCAAAGATCTGTAGTTAGCGAATGTTGAACCATCAACTTTATATCTTAATGTCACAAATCACTTTAGTCTATGATATATATATATATATATCATAATAAATTTATCATATATTGCATAATAAAAATATATTTTAGCAATAATTGAAGTATAAATAATATTTTTAATAACATTACTGTGTGGAACGCACGGGTTACACACTAGCATATAGTATTTCAAACGACCACACAAATAGAAATAGACATGATGATACGGCCTCATCAACACACACCTGGAATAGATATGCACACAAGGCAACAGATGTGCATTTCAAGCCTAAAAGCCAAACTAAACGGATACAAAGATTTATGGATTGATGCACAAGTAAAGAAATCATGCAGGAGACAAAAGCTGCAAGGAATCTTCTATTTTTACTATTATACGTTTTATAAATTAGTTGTTATTGGTTAATGAATGAATTCAGGACACCCGTATAACATACTACAATAGCTTGTATGCTTTCCTGGTGTCTAGGCTACGACAAAGAAATAACCATTTATAAATATTACGGTGATTCGTAAATATTATAGTGGTTGTTCCTCTGAAGGTACTCAAACCTTCGGCTGTATTGCTACGGTGATTCGTGGTGCACTGATAAATCCTGCCTGTTACCTGGCTGAGAACTATCTTGTTGATTTAAGATAAAGTGTGATTATATAATTTTGGGTTAACTTAGGATAAATATTTTGTAATTGGACCCTTGCATTCATTTAGTTCATGCATATTTAAAAAAAATTCAAAATCCAAAACTTAAAAAATGGTAAATATTCCTTTTCCTTTGATATTTTTAAATCCTTTTTCTTTGAAATTTCAAACAAAAAAAAAAATTGTAAAACCTTTTCAAAAACAAAGAAAAAATTTGAAAAACCAAAAAACAAAACAAAAATCAATTTTTCATATTGAAAAATAATTCCTCTATGTAAATCTTTCTTCTTCTTTTTTAAAAAAAACAAAATTTCTTGAAAATGTTCGAATTTCCATATTCACTTGAATTTTACAATAGTTGTGAAAATCAATATAATCCATATAATATCACTTCAAATTCTTGTGGATATTTAAACAACAGCTATTGTGTAAATAATTTGAATTTCGAACCACAAAACTTTCAAAATGATGAACAATCCTCGACTCTTGAAAATAACATTTCATCTTTACTTGAAATCTCTACACAACAGATCAAATGATAAATGATTTGTGCGATTCTTATTTGCGTAATAACTCAAGTCAGGGATTTCAAAATTTGAATTCAATTCAAAATTTAAACGATTTCGATTTTAACCCATACCAATTCAATTTCGAACTCCAAAATGAATGTCAAACTCAAGATGAAAATGGAAACAACTTTTTAAACGAATTTGGCAACGAGAATAATCTTGACTATGATGCGATTGAAATTTTTTGTTCCCAACAAATCCAAATTGAAAATTCTCAAGTTAATAACTACAAATTTGATTTGTTGAACAAATGAACGAAATTTACGATGATCACACGGATTCGTTGTTTGAAACATATATGAAACAACATGAAAAACAAAATCAAATTCCAACGTGTGATGAGTCAAATAATAATCCATCTTTTATCCAAATCGACGATTTTCAAATAACAACTTTTGAAATTGAAAATAACAATCTTAATGAAGTTGTTGAAAACACGGTAGTTGAGTTGAATTTAAATTCTTTTGAGAGTGTGGAACCAAACTTAAAATTCGATCTTCCTTTTTTCTCGATTTCAAAAATTTGAATACAAAAACTATGGATTTTGAACTTGAAATACGCAATGAAGTTGTTGATAATCCAACAAAGGAAGACGAATTTACTGAACACGAATTTTTTGGACTTTTGGATGACGAGCTGTTAACTTTCGACGGGGAAGATTTAAATCACCACTCTGATTTTGAAATCATTAATTTTGAAGAATTTTTCAACGATAAATTTGAATTTCAATTTGCTGAAAATAAACTTGAATTTCAATCAATCATTATATCTACCCCAAAAATCATCGAAAATAAATCAGCTCGTATGATTTTCAATAAAACGACATTTATTTTTCCAAATTAACATTCAACTTTGAAATCTTTTACGGTTTGATTTTCTGCGCTTGAGCTGTGTCTCACATACTTGACGAGACAAATGAATCGGTGTTTGAAATACCGTTTCATTTACTTTTTGACGTTATAGTTTCCGATCTCGTGTAAATATCGTTCACCTTCATGTAAATATAGGTCATCTTTTTATTTTTGTTTTATTTTTCACCTTCCACTTGGGTTGACTATGGGGACACAGTCAAAATCAAGTGTGGGGGAGACTCATCTTTATTTTTTATTTTTCAAGGTTTATTTTTTCCTTCTCTTTTAAAAATTAAAAAAAAAATCCCAATTTTTTTTTTCTTTTGATTTATTTTTGAAGAAACACTATAGGATAAATATATGGTTTTGGTTTACTAAATTGAAATTTTTGAAAATTTATTCGTCTTAACAAAAATAAAAATGAAGTTTTATTATAAATAACAACGGTTTAACTAGTATATAGGAAGATTCGTATGCGTTAATTATGAAATACATCCTAATTGAAAATCTTTGTTTTAAAAGTGGTAAATTTAAAGTAAAGGATATAACATTTTCTTGTCTTCTAAGTTAAATGGTGCTAAGATGATATTGCAAAACTCTCTCATTAAAAAAAGTATAAAAAAGAAAAACAAAACATTTGTGTGTGTATATATTCTATTAACACCTATGGTCGACAGGTGTACACACTTGTGTGTACACTCGCCATACTCTATACCTTTCTCACGTAAGCCCAAAAGGCAGTGCATGATCGGTATATCTGGCCTCGGTTTATCTAAGCTAGGTGTATATATAAAAATTATTTTTAATAATGCCTACAATCAATAGGTGTTCACACTCGTGTGTTCACCCGTCATGCTCTGTATTCCCTTCACATAAGTCCACAAGGCAGTGCATGGGTAATATATCTGGCCTCGGTTTATCCGAGTTAGGCATACATCAATATTGTAAATATCAGTAAAATTTTCAAAAAAATAAGAGAGTAAGAAAATGAAATCCAAGCACTATTTTAACTTATTTGATTTTACTTGTTATTGAAAAGAAATAAATATATCACTTTGATAAACTTTGATAATCAACTGAGGATCCATTTTATAATTACACTTTGTTATCAACCGAAATAACAAGTTAAACTATACTCTATTTGTTATGATAACTTAATTTTTTTTGGAAATTTTGAAGAGTAAATGACTTAAATTTTCAAGATAATGACCGAAACATATATTTAACTTATTTATGTCGATTTAAAAGTGAATCCTTCATTATAAATATTTTCAAAAATTCGCATTCATCTCTTCGTAAATAAATCTTGCATTTTGTAAATATTTTCATCCTGCATTTGGATTTTGTGGATAGTATCCTCTGAAAACCCTCACGAGACAGCATCGTCCTACTGGGGACACCCAGAGATTTAACGGCTTGTTGCATACGCTCAATGCAATCGTGCTCCCTACGAAAGTGGATTTATCTTAGTTTTTTATTATTCGAGGACGAATAAAAAGATAAGTGTGGGGGTATTTGATGTGCACATAAATATGCATATTTTTACCACCATATTTAATCTATTTAAATTGAATAAATGATCATATTAAGTATTTTAACTTGTTAAAACCAAAAGGAAAACTATTTTTCATTTTGTCACATATTCTTCTTCATACAGGAGTAAATTGGTCATTTTTTGCATTTATTAAATTGTGAAAATTTACTTGGAATTTCTATGTTGTTTTGTAGGAAATTTAGTGAATTTTACAAGTGGTTTTATGATGAAATATGCATGAATAAAGAAGATACAAAAGAACGAAGATGGAAATAATTCAAAGTGAAGAACATGGAGGACCCCACCCACTTACCTTAATTTTCAATTAGAGGCTAATTCGCATGCTTATGGAGTTTATGGCTTCATGTACACTTAAATGATGATTAGTAGAAGCTAATGATCACTTGGCCTCCACGCTTTCTCAAGGGTATTTTGGGCATTCTCCAAAAATATGAATTAGGGTTTAACACATGTATATATACCCCTTATGTTTCATGTAATCTCTCTTTCTCTTCATTAGTTTAGGCTCAAAGTAAAAGAAAGCTTGTCTTTTCTTATCATGGCTACTTAGCCATTTTTATTTCATGTAATTTCTTTTTATGCAAATTTAAATACATGCTCTTTTTTTTTATTCCCTTTAATGTTGTAGTGTAGATTTCTTTTTTTTCATGCAAGTAGGATAATAGTTCTCTTTTCCATTAGCTTTCATTTTCCATTTCTTTTCCTTTTCCTTTCATGTTACTAGCTACATTTGTTAATCAAATGACAAATATAAGAGGCTAAACCCCTTCAATTTAGGGGTAATGAAGCTCTCTAATTATGTAGCTTTAACTATTTGTTAATTTATGCTCTCCTTTTGTGCTTAATGATGATCAATGAAGTGTTTTATTTGTGTTCTTGCTTCGAATTTGATAGCATATATTGTTGACATCAAATAGGCTATGCTTAAACAATCACTAACACAAATGTCTCTTCATCAAAATATGATTATGACATGAGAAAGTGATTTGAAATTCAAATTTGATGGTCTATATTTCTAATCAATAGTTAATAGACCATACTTAAAATAGATTTCATCTTCATTTTTATTATCAAGTTTCATGAAAGTTGGTGAGTGGTTTAAGGGGTGTGTTATAGTTTGATGGCTTATGTTGGCTAATCAATAGCACAAATATGTCATACTTATGATAAGCACATTAATTAAAGCACTAATGACCATAAAAGAGAGATCATGATTTCATATGTGTTGAACTACATGATATAGAGAGTGGATTTATTCTCTAAATTGTCATTTAACTCTTATATTTGCAGCTCTTTTCTTTTAGTTAGTTCATTTTCTAATTCTCCGGCTTAACTTTCACTCGACTTTGGTGTAATTTGATTGAATAGAAATTTAAAATTAACAATTCCTTGCGGATCGACCCGTACTCGCCACGTACTTCAATAATATGTCGTGCGCTTGCGTTATTTTAATTTTGAAATTTTTTGACGGTTTTCTAATTCGATAGAAAATTCGCCGTCGATCAACACTACCTCGTTCTTCTAAATTTCCCAACATGCCAAATGGTAACATATTTTAACATCCATCATCTGGTGCTTTCACTTTGTTTTTTCTCATATCCATCTCACGATCACTACTCCTTAGCCACAAACCATGACTCGTCAAATAGATGAAGTCATTCAATGGATCCATCAACACCAACATACCATCTATATCACCTAAACTACCTTACACAATAAAGAAATCACATTGCACAACCAGCACATTGCTCTCCAAAACCAAAACGAGGAATTCCACAACCAACACTATGACATCATTGATATCAAAATTTATCTCCAACAGATCACTCAAACTCTAACCGATCTCATCACAAAACTCAACAACCCTACAACTTCTTCCACTCCATAATACGTATTCACTTCCTCAAACATAGCACCTGAGTATATTGTCAACCCCCTACTACCAATCCCAAGCACTACTCTCACAAGACCATCAGAATGCAATCTCTTGATATTTGATGGTTCCAAATCTTTCGATCGAATATTCCAAACTGAGAGATTCTTCACATACCATTCAACCCATGAAGAGAAACACATCGACCTTGCTAGCTTTTACCTGATCAGACAAGCCCTCTTGGTTCCAAATGGATGCATCGGAACTTACAACTCTCATCATGGCAAGCTCTAACTAAGGCAGTCGAGCAATGCTTTATACGATCCTTTTTTAATAACAATAAGCCACACTCTTCAAACTCAAACAAAGCACCACCATTGTGACCACCGATACACTTTTGAAAACTAAGCAACCAAATAACCACCCTATCACCTGAATCCATTCTCTAATGTTTTATCTCGTGCCTCAAAGCTCATATCCCAAATTGACTTCTCATAGTTAAACCTTCCACCATCTCCAAAGCCATTGACAAAGCCAAACTACTTAAACAAAAATACAACAACCGACCCACTTTCACTAGACCCACCTTCTCAAAACTTCATACAAACCATTATAATCAAATTTTTCGCAATCTTCGAACGGACTTAATTACCCAAGGACTTTGAAAGCATCATAAAATGAAAAGGAAAAAATATAAAAAATAGTTCAAAAAAGTTAAAATTTTTGAAAGTCGCATTTTTTGGTCAAGGTTCTCAGGTAAGTACCGAATAGCACTCGGGTCGGACATGAAAATCTTGGGTCGGACTCCAAGCGATCGACAACAAGTAGAACTCAGATCGGGCACACAAAAGTCTCAGATCAGACTCCAAGTTATCGGTACCGAGTAGTAATCGGGAAGGACACACAAAAATCCTAGGTAAGACTCAAATCACTTCAACCTTTAGGGGGCCTCCAAGTAGGTCCCGAAGCAAAAACACAAACCACTCGAGTCGGACACCAAGTCAGGTCAATCTCGACCTAAAGCTCATGATTTTCGCCGAATTGATTTTTAGCGACATGTTCACTCCAACATGATTAAAAACTATCTAGAACGATGATATAAAGTAACTCAAAAAATTGCAAAGAGATTTGAGCAAAGAAAATCGCTCTGTATCGAGCACTTCCTCTCGTTTTTGAGCACTTTTTTCTCTATGTGACCCTTTAAAACTCTTGTAAATGGATCCCTGGTCGAAGTGATTGTCATGAAGTGCTTTTCTCAAGGAATAGAAGAAAATTTTTAAGGATTTTCTGAAGAAAAGCAGACATGTACAAGCGGTATTAGAACCTCTTAGAAACAAACCAATTTTAAGGGTAAAGTGTTCGGAGCACAATGGATCATATATAGGAGGACAATGGAAAAAAGGAAGGAAGGTTTCCCCTTGGAAAAATCAATCGGTAGTAATCAAAACCACTCGGTAACGAGTGATTTTTGTTGGTAATCAGGCCTAGTTACTAACTCTTGTATTTTCGGATTAGGATACGAACTTGATATTTCGTGGGTCTCTAGTTCTGCCAGGCGGTTTTCCTATAAATGTTCATTCTTCTTTTCCTTCATATATTACCTATTATATTTAGATCTACTTGCCTCTAGGGTGTTTGTGTCATTTTTGATACAAACATTTTTGATGCTTTCACTAAGAAAGAACTAGATCTGACAACCTAAAAGTTAGATCTAAAATTTGGAAGAGACTGGAACGACCCAAAATTTTATCGCTTTAATTAGGAATATTTAATTAATTTTAAATATTTAAATAATTAATTTTTGAAGCTTGAATAACTCTCTTTTAATTAATAAGAAATGACGGTAGGCTTGTTTTGAAATTTTATTTAAAAAAATAAGTAGTTCGATGAAAAATTGAAAATATGACCGAGAATCATTTTTCGGGATTTCGACTTTTCATCAACTAAAATTTGTTGGAACATGTTGTGTACACTAATGTACACATATATATAAATAATAAAACAAGTTCACTAATTAAAATGGTTTGATCTAAAAACTAATTAAAATGTACTTAAGTAATTAAGTAAGAAGTGGACTTTTCTTTTTCTTTTAAAAATTAACAAGACACAAAATATAAGAAAAAATACATAAATTTGCGTGCATGGAAATGATGTGCACATGGGTTGATATGTGTTTTCTTTGGAAAGAAGGGAGGGTGTTAATTTAGGAAAGAGAACGGTGTAGCATGAACTAAGGAGGGGCAATCGTGTAATTTTGGTAAGGGGCTAAGTGGCAATTCACTACATTTTGCAAATGGGGCATTTCAGTAGAAGGATAAACTTTGTAGTTCAATTAGTTTTTAGGACACACATCCACAAAAATTAATTTCAAGGCCAAAGTCAGCAGAATAATTACTTTTAAAGACAAAATCAGTAGTCCAATTACTTTCAAGGACATAATTTCATAGGTTTTTAGGTCTTAGAAACTATTTATTTTTCATTTTGTCCTTAAAAGTAATTATTTCAGTTGTGTGTCCTACAAACTAATTGCACTTACTAAAGAGGCCCTTGTGGCTAATTTCCACTTTGCAAATTCTATAGAAGAATATAAATCCTTTACTTTTTCAATTTTATTTCATTCTTTCATTTTCTTTTCCACTTTGCTCTTCTCTTCTTCATCTTCTCCATTTTCAAAATAATGTCAAAGTTGCTTCTTTTCTTCTCTAAATCAATTATGATCCTCTCTACATTAATGGAAACATCTCCACCCTCACAAAATGTAAACTTTAGTGCACAAAATCTAGAAGAGGCCTTTGGCCATGTTATAAGGGAGGAGGAGGTGGTGCGTGAGCATGGGGAGTGTAGAGGAGGTAGCTTTGTATTGTTTTGGTTGTTGGATGGAGTTCTGTCAAATTTAAAGTAAGATTTCTCAATTTAATTTTTGTTTTAAATCGACAAATTGTTGTAATAATTTAGTAGTTGCTTGTTTGAATTTGATTCCTGCTTAAAAGGATGGCATAATAATCCATTTTGTTGCAGGGAACAAAAGAAAAGAGAAAAGAAAGTCGGAGTGTTCCATAGAGAATAGGTTGCTATGGAGGCATTTAAAGAATGAAAATATTGTAGAGGGATCCTAAAGGATTTCTTGCCTTATGGATGTTATTTACATTTATTATTGCTATGTAAATGCTTGTGAATGTTGCTTAGTTGTAGTTAACCTACTTGTTTTTACTACGATGTTAAAATCTCGTGCTCGCTTTCAAGCGATTTACCGCTTTGTTTTCTAAAAGTATTTTGAAATGACTTCTGAACTTGATATTTGTTTTCCAAATCCTTTTTGCAAGGTATTTAAATGATTTAAATTACAGAAAGAAAGAGTTTAAAAGCTATTTGTTTTAAAGAAATAAGTTTTTAAAAGTTACAGTCCATATAACAATAGTCGTTATGGATGTAGTTTTTAAAATCTTTGATTTTTATAAAGCAAAAAGAATTATCTATTTAGATATTTTGAAACGTATTTTCAAATGCTTTTATAAGAATTTAAAGGGAAGTTTGAGGTTTTAAATATAGTTTTAAAAATTTATTTAGTTATTTAAACAAGAGATCTAAATTTTACGCCTTTGTTTTCAAAATTCAAGTTTGTTTAGAAGCGACTATTTTAAAGGGGGATGTTTAAATACAAGTTTCAAACTTGTTTTAAAGAGTATTAAAAGTATTTTAAAAGAGAAAGGAATCATAGATTACAATACTATTGTTGTAATAAATATTTTTGAGTAAAGGAAAGAGATTATGGACTATAACAACTTTGTTATAGTAAATGGTTTCGGAAAAATTGAATGGAAGTTAATTTATAACACTTTATTATTATTAAACAAGTGTTTACTTTTGTAAAAAGGAAGATGTTTTAAAGCGATTTGAAATTCATCAAATAATAAGTTGTTTACTTTCATAAAGTAAGGATGTGCCTTTTAAATCGAACTTTGATTTAAATAAGCAATTTTTGAATTTTTTTTTAATAAAAAGTATATTGGAACTCTTTGATTCTATTTCTAGACATCGAGATATGGAAACTTGTTTCTATTTTGAAGTTAGGAAAATTGTCAAGTCCAGGTTTGAGAGGTAATGATACCCCAACTTGAACGGTTTCATTTTTAACCGATGAAAAGCACTAGTTTGAAATCGAAGACTGAAAATAAGTTTGCGAAGTTGTCTTTCAAATTTTTTTATAAATACTTTGTTTTTGTACAAGGAATTTCTTTGTCAATACAATTAAGTAGCAAAACAAATATGATAAAGTAATGCTAAAGAGTCGACACGGTTATGGAAAGTAAGTCATCTTATATTTAGTATTAAAAGCCGATGAGTAGACTTTCCTTTATCTATGATATCTAGAATCGAAGTGTTTGAAAAAGGTAAGACCGGGAGCAACCAATGCTTTGACTTACCTGAATTCATTTCTCGGCCAGGGATAGAGAAGTCGAAATGTCAGAATCGTGATAAGTATAAAGAGTTAATTTCGATAAATGGATCATGATTAATTAAGTGCATGGAAAGTACTTCATTGTATACTTGACAGCAAATACCAAGGTATGGAAGCTCTTCTCTATCTTGAGAATTAAGAATGTATGTCGTGGCAATGATAGTTTTTTAACTTGTTCGACTTCATTGTTAATCAATGGATAATAATATTTGAAATCAAAAAATGGCGATAAGTATTAGATGTTCGATTTTTCATATGTAAATTATACTTACACCTAGATAGTGGTTTGTTCACTATCGATAACTTGATCTATTTTGACTTAGGAAGTATATGAAAGCTTCGTGATTTCATATGGTTTGAGATTCCCTTGGGAAAACTCATTTAGGTGAAACGTCTCTCTCTTTAAGGGGTATATTAGAGATCCCCTTGGAACTCTTATATAGTCTTCTTATATCTAAAAGAACCAGGATTGAGTAAACTAGAAACCATTAATTGTTGGTTCAAAGAGACCAGGATCAGATAAGCATGGGTTATCTGAAAACAACTTCGAGCCAGCATAAGCATTCGAACTGGAACATCTTGAAGATGATGTAATCAAAGACAAAGATTTTTGAAGTGCAAGGGCTACTTACTACTAATCCAAAGGGTGAAGCCAAAACGGATGTAGCAGAAGTAGTGCCTTTAGTTTGTTCATATCTTGAACAACTAGTATTGAAGAATGCTGGCATTGCATTGTTGCCTGAAATGTAGTGTTAGCATTCCAAGTAGGATTTGCTCAAAGGTAAAACATAGCTTCGAGCCTCACACCCAGTAATGATGAAAACATGGGATATGTAGAAAGGCTATATGGGTCCACTACAAGAAATTTGATTTTTAGTGGCGCACAAAAAATGCAACAAAAAGTTTTGGTGGCGTTTTGATAAACGCCGCTAGAAAACATGCGACTAAAAATCCATGATTTTTTGTTGCATTTATTTTAACGCCACTATAAATGAATTTTTGGTAGCGTTTTTTAAACGTTACTAAAGATCTTTTTTACAGCGTTTAAGAAATCAAACCGAAAAGGTGCCGTTTACTATCTTATTTTTTTGTTTCACTTATCATTATTTTTTGCAGCGTTTTTTGAATGCCACCGTTTGTTTCGATTTTATTGCTTGCTGTTCCACGACTACATCTGATTTCGCCTCCAATTCAATTACTTCAAAACTTATACAATAACGTAATATATAAACACATACACATTAAAAAATGACACATTCAATGAACCACAATAACACAAACAAAAGCAATTACATAATGACCACTATATCATAACATTAGTGTCAAGACAAAAGGTTAACAATACGTTTACACAACCAAACTACCATAAACAGTTTCATAATAGTACATGCAGCTAAAGTAGTGCTGCTACCATACACACTAGTTTCATAACAGTTTTAATCAACCTAACTACATACATGTGCTGTTACCAAACCAAAAACTAGTGTTGCTGCTTGAATTCTTCACAAACGTTTATCTACCTGTAAATAATAATTATCATGTTACTAAATATTTGTCAGGTGAAGGTATCAAAGATCAAAAATGGACAAATATAGAAGTCTTAGACTATAATACTTCAAAAAAATATGCCTCTGCGTATTAACCACTGATGTGAGCACATTGTAATCGTCCAACAACTTTTACATCATATTTGTGAAGTCAGTGCACTAGACTTGCACATTAGCAGATGAACTTATGACAAAGATAAATGTCTTTATCATGTGGCAGATGAACTTATTACTATTTCTCACTTACACGCCAATAGGTTTAGTGAGTCAAATTTGATGTAAAAAAAACAGCTAATCAGGAATAAATGAAAGCAGCTGTCAAAATCTGATGGTTATCAAGACTACATGAACATTAAGTACTAATAATTTTCTTGGACAGTGTAACAACTACCCGAGCCAGACAATTCCTTTACCATTTAACTCTGAGTTATTTCAATAGTCATGGATTGCTTTGTTGTTAAGCAACATCAGCCATTGAATTTAGAGTTGCGAGAGACAAAGTGGAAAAAGAAACATTTAATGCTCAAGGGAACATAAGAACTGAAAATAGAGAAACACATAATACTATTCACGTGTATCAGCACTATAGTATATCACAAGTTTTTGCTAGGAAGGAAAATATGGAGAGATGTTATTAAATAAAAATGTGAAATTACCTTAAGCATATCCAAGGTTCCGAAGCTAATGCAAGCAAACTAAGAAATTATGAAAACTTCGCTGATTGTATGAGTTAACATTATAGCTAAAAACTAAAGATATAAGATAAGTGGATGACTACCCATCTTCCTGTACCCAATATGTTTCGATGGATGTTTCAGCATATTACATGTAAACCAAGCTTTTTGCCTCTTCCGCAACCAAATCAATCTCCTCCTATAATAAAACCATTAAAAACTAACATAAACTGCACCAGATGTCTACTATAAGCTAATAAAGACAATCCTAAATCAATCAACTCTACCCCCATAATCAATTAATTATAACTTGTACTGACTATACATCGTTCTAGAAAAAGTTCGAATATATCTACAAAAATGCAGTACCTGGAAGTGCAACCAAGCCGATAATGATGAGACCATGTTCTTCCAATGATCGATACCAGTCCTACTACTGGTATTGTGGACCACAATCTACATTGGCTACTGCAGCAATGGGTTGAAGACTATCGCCACGATCTGACCCATCTCCATTTCGAGTGCATATCATCTAACCAACTCCAATTGTCGATCTAGTAGTAGCAGGCTTCTCAGATCAACAATTTCTGCTTCCATTGACTGTGGTCCAGTACCCCTACCACTTTGAACTGAACTAAATTTAAGTTCAAAATAAAAAAAAATTATTAGAATTTAAGTTTTCCTTGTAGGTTTAAAATATTACATAAATTTGGTAAGGAACCATTTGCACTTATTCAGAAATAGATGAAATTCAATACATCAATTTGTTATAAAAAAAGGCTATTAGTAACAACCAACGATAATATATGTACACTAATCTTTGACGTAGACTACAAATTCTAATACTTACCGATATTGTTCAAATTTTATGTTAGATTTGGAGCTTAAGGAGAAGCTAAAAATGGAGCAGGTTTGTATGCCCAACACAATCAAAACTACATTCCAGTCGGCAACAAAACTACTAAACTTTAAAACACCGCCTTCATGTTGGACGTTGAAGAATTAAAAGACTATGTCAGTTGAACAGGCTACCCTATAGAACCCGAAACTATATCTGGACATGGCATGGTGATTGGGGGTAATGAGGTAATTTAATTAGCGTATGCTAACCTCTACGCAAATCAACTTAGATATTAGTCTGTTTTTCAGGTTGACTCAAAAAGAAAAGGAAGAAGTAGTCATGGAGACGATTGATCACTGTGGCATTCCACTTCTGTCTATCAAGTTCTACACTCTTTGCATCGTCCAGATTTTTTTATGAGTACATTCTTTATTTTAATTTAACTTTGTTTTCAGCTTTTGTATAACAAAAATAACACTTTGCTGTCAGTATTTTAATTTTCATTTGGTAAGGGCTATACATTTGTATCACTCTATATTTGTATATCTACCATTCTTTAACCACTTTAACCTGTTGAATTTTAATTATGGTTTTTTCAGCTTTTACACTCTTCGTATATATCACTCTCAATTTGGTCATAATGCAATCCTGAAGCAAAACATTTACCTTAATATCCTATAATATATAACTCTGTCATAAGTGTTATACCATAAGAACCCTAATATGCCAACAAATGTGACAAGAGTGTACAAAACACCCACTGTTTCTTTCACATAATGGTTCAACCGAAATGAATTTCAGCACATGCTAACAAATAAATTGCCTACTAAGGTAGCTGCCTATTCTGTTAGTTCCCACCTCAATAGTGCTTTCATTCTAAACAAAGGAATATCCAACAAAAAATTTAAACGAACATACTACAAAAATCCTATCTTTGAAATCCACAGTGAATTTGTTACAACATAATTAATGTCTTACTAGTTGCATTTTAAAAAACATTTTGCAATTGATAACGTGAAATAAACTTTACTCTCAAAAAGCTTTGGAAATTATATAACGGTTAGAGGAACCATTCCTACCCAGACATAACATCAACAGCGTCTACACATCAATCTCAATGACATATGGAAGAGAGTTAAACAAACAGCTATAACATAATCTGCATTTGCCTTTACACATAGCGTGTGGACGACACACTAGTTATATATAATAGAAGAAAATACCAAAATCACACATATATCCCCTGAACTAAAGGTTTAGACGCTTGAAATCAATTTGATAACTTCAACTATCATATTACACGCACTAAAGTTTTCTTTTTCTTTCTCAAAATATGTTGCACATTATATATAATGCGCAACATCATGATCACCCCTGATCATCACCAATATATTACTTCAAACCCATTTAGAAAACACGCTTTCATTTTCAAAATTCAAATAGAAATAGTACTCGTAATCCAAAATTCAAATGCAAACCGTGAATCACAACTTAACCAGACTAAAATTATTCCATGCTAAACCAACCATCATATTTCAACAAGAAATCTTTGGTTTCATCTTTTAAAATGACATATCTGTCCATGTACATATGCTGGCTAGAGATACAGATGATGAAAAGAAGACTATTAACTTAAAATATAGTTGCTTGCTATGGTAATATGTATGCTATGTGATTTCCAGATTTGGCTGAACCACTATACTTTATATTCTTTGTTGTTATAAGTTGAAACTTGGCATAATTATCACCTCTAAAACTGTACACAATAAAGCAAAAATCTAGAAAGACTGTAAATATGAAAACACTTCATTATTCGAACAAAGAAAATTTTCTCTACTCACTAAGCAAAAAAAGTGTGATGTATGACTCTATTTACACTAAACATGATGAAATAACGAACTCATACAAACTACAAATAGATGGGTAATATACAGTTTAAGGAGAGAACATTAACCATTCTCAGGTCTTGCCCCTGACTGACCTGTTACCAATTTCAGCTGCTTCCAAATGCTGAATAATGCTTCAATTATAGACCTGCAATACTTACAGACAAACAATTTTAAAAGTTTATGGATTATAATTTAAAATCTTTCATTTTAAAGAAAAATATATTAGAATGGTGAGAATTTCTGAATTCGTATGCAAATTTAGCATATAAGAAAAAAAAAATATGATTAGTTTAACTCATTTTCACAAAGCTACCAAATCTAAAGCCAAAACATTACACAAAACCATCATATATTAAAATAAGCCTCAATAGTAAAGAGACATATATAGTTACAGTTACATGTAACTAGTTTCAGTCTCAAACAATTTAGTGTTTCCCTAACCATTACAATATATACTAATAAATTCACATTATAAATTATAAAATATGTCATCAAAGTAAATCATTATGCAACTTGAAACAATTTTTATGCAATTTGATAAGTCTTGATATTCAGACAAAGTTTGTTTGCGTCAAAATTGGTCACAAACACCCAATACCGTGAAAGCACCCGCTTATCAACACAGATCAGTTATAATCAACACAGAACTCAGATTTAAGCAATAAATCACAATAATTCACAGACAACAATCACAAACACAGGATTTATAGTGGTTCGGCGTTCGTGCCTACGTCCACTTTGAAGGTTTTCTCTTTATTGCTTCTCTTGATGATCTTAATCGATTACAATGGATTATAGCTTTGAAATCTGAACTCAACAACAATAGTGATGAATATGATTGAATTCAGCAGAGTCTGGGCTTGCTCGAAAAATGTTTGCGCCAAAATTGGTCACAAACACCCAATACCGTGAAAGCACCCGCTTATCAACACAGATCAGTTATAATCAACACAGAACTCAGATTTAAGCAATAAATCACAATAATTCACACACAACAATCACAAACACAGGATTTATAGTGGTTCGGCATTCGTGCCTACGTCCACTTTGAAGGTTTTCTCTTTATTGCTTCTCTTGATGATCTTAATCGATTACAATGGATTATAGCTTTGAAATCTGAACTCAACAACAATAGTGATGAATAGGATTGAATTCAGCAGAGTCTGGGCTTGCTCTCTCTCTTCTGAATCTTCCCCCCCCTTTTCTGAATGACCAGGGGCTCTATTTATAGGTGTGGAAGGTCAAAATCCCGCCTAAAACCTGGAGAGGCTACTTGGCACGTGACTGGGGGCCCACAGGCCCGCGTTCTTGGAATGCGTGCCCAGTTTGGGATCGATTCGAAGTGAACTTCGAATCGATCAAAAAAATTGCCCAATTGCGATGAAACTTGGCGTGGACGTTCTTCATCATGTAGACAAACTTCTGTGAAAATTTCATGGGATTTGGATCAGTAGATTGGGAGTTATGATCGGTTTGAAATTGGGCGTTCGTCGTGCTGTTTGCTTCGACTCCACTTGTTGACTCGTTCGAATCCATATGGTTCGAATCCATATGGTTCGAATCCATACGGTTCGAATCCATGCGGTTCGAATCCATGGGTTCGAATCCATATGGTTCGACTCCATATGGTTCGAATACATGCTTTTGTACGCGAAGGCAGTGACGTGGTGTGCTGTGTGGATGGATTCGAAGCCGATGGAGTCGAAGGTGATGGAGTCGAAGGTGATGGATGGAGTCGAAGGTGATGGATGGAGTCGAAGGTGATAGATGGAGTCGAAGGTGATAGATGGATTCGAAGGTGATAGATGGATTCGAAGGAAGATGTTGGCTGACGGGTTCGAAAGTCTCTTCTTCTTATGGGTTCGAAAATGATGGGTTCGAATACGATGGGTTCGAACATGATGGGTTCGAGTATGATGGGTTCGAACATGATGGGTTCGAACCGAGCAATGTGCACCCTCTTAACTTGAATCCATCATAACTTGAGCATACGACCTCGGATTGACTTGAAATTTGAAACGCTGGCTTCTATGGTCTTTCTTGTCGTGTCCTATCAATTGTGGCCCGTTCCGGACTCGGACAAAATTCATCGATATCCATAGTAAAGTGAAGTACAACCGATCTCTGAGGTGAACTGTCTTCTATTTTTAACAAATCCTTTGGTATCACGGCTTTGCCAAAAAGCGAGATAACATTTTGCCCCCCAAAACATGCCTTGCGGTAGGAAGGTGTGTTTTGCAATGCCTTGATTTGGATGTTCGTATCCTATTATCAACCTGAAAAGAACTTGATAGTTTTATATGTCCTCAAATGACGATCGTTCGTGATCGAATTATTCGGGATGAAGCGCGGCCGTTCATGATCAAGCGCCTAACTTCAAATGACGATCGTTCGTGATCGAGTCATTCGAGGGAAAGTGCGACCCTGCGCGGTCAAGCGCGTAAATCCATGCGTCGATCGTTCGGGATCGAGTCATCTGTGGTGAAATGTGACCGTTCAAGGTCAAGCGCCTAATTTCGAATGACGACCGTTCGCGATCGAGTCATTCGAGGTAAGGTGCGACAATGCCCGGTCAGATGCTTAAATCCATGTGTCGATCGTTTGGGATCGAGTAATCTGTGGTGAAATGCGACCGTTCAAAGTCAAGCGCTCAACTTCAAATGACGACCGTTCGGGATCGAGTCATTCGAGGTAAAGTGCGACAGTGCGCGGTCAAGTGGTGGTCCTCAAATGACGACCGTTCGCGATCGAGCCATTTGAGGTAAGGTGTAATAGTCAGCGATCAGGTGGCGGACCTCAAATGACGACCGTTCGCGATCGAGTCATTTGAGGTAAAGTGAGTTGTGCCGTTCGAGGCGAGTTGTGACCGTTCGCGATCATGTGCCGTTCGAGGCGAGTTTGTGACTGTTCGAAGTCGGGTGCCGTTCGAGGCGATTTGTGACCGTTCGCGGTCGGGTGCCGTTCGAGGCGAGAAAGCGTGCCCGGGAGGGCTTGATGTTTTGGATGCCAGGGTCACGTTCGGGTGAGTTACTGGATTGTTTGTGTGCCTATTGAAGGCGAATCAGTGTGCCCGGGGGGGCTTGATACTGTTGATACCAGGTTCACGTTCGTGTGGGTCCCTGGATCATTTGTTTAGGTATATCACTATCTCAGAGCATGCCTAAGGACCGTTCGCGACCCCGTACATGTGCTAGTAGCCTAGCCATTTCAGAGTTATCAGAATCAAATATCCATTCAACGGATGAGTTTTTAAAAACAGAAATGTCCAAACAAACCAAGTTCAAATGTCCAAATCAACATGAAATAAAAACAAAGCAAAGATGTCAAAGTGTAAGTTCCCACTACGAAACATTCAATGATCACTCAAAGCATGCCTGGAGAACGTTCGCGATCTCGTACATGTGTAAATGATTCGATTGCGTTAGTGGGCGCTTGCGACTTGTTCATCGTTATTTTAACTAATTGATAACCAAACGACGTCCTGGTTCAAGGTTGCCCCTGGTTGATGTAGACGGTGGCCGCTCTGGCTCCTCCGCTGAAGCTCGCCTCCTCACATACTGAAGGAGCATGCCGTTCCTGATGTGTCCTTCCACCTCGTCCTTCAGATGCCTACAATCATTAGTGTTATGACCGTTTAATTCATGAAATACGCAAAACTTATCTGATTTTCTTTCGCTTGAGGTTGGATCCCTCCACATTGGTCTGCGATACGGAATCTGCTCCTTGGTATCCTGATAAATGCGTTCCAAACTCTCAGTCAGTTCGGTGTAAGTAGTGAATCGCGGCTCTCTCCGCTGCCGTTTTGACCTGTCATCATAATCCTCAGTCCTTCGTTTTCCTTTATCCTTGTCTGAGTCCTTTTCGATAGGCTTTTTGTCTTTAAGCATATAAACTTCTATTCCCTCTCCTTCTTCTCTTTCTGTATTCGCATCCTCTAAACGTAAAAACTTTTCTGCCTCGTTGTAGAATTCCTCTAGATCCACGGGTGGATCTTTAGTCAATGAATTCTTGAATTCTGTGCCGTCAGCTACTCCGGACACAGCTGCCATTACCACCATGGACGGATCCGCTCGGTCCACTGACGCCGCTGCTGCATTGAATCGTGCTAGATAACTCCTCAAGGTCTCTCCGGCTTTTTGCTTTAGGGTTGCCAAAGTCATCACATTCTTGGGTCTCGTAATGTGAACCCTGAATTGCCTCATAAATCTCTCAATTAAACCATTCCACGTTCCGATGGATCCATTCTCTAATTGCCTAAACCACAATGCTGCAATATCCGTCAAGTATAATGGAAAGCACCGGGCCATAACCTCCTCTGATGCCCCCAGCACTTCCATATGCCTCATATACTTTGTTAGATGAACCGTGGGGTCCGTTCTCCCGTCATACGCGTCCAACGATGGTAACTTGAAATCCGGTGGGTTTCTAGCTTGTCTAATCGCCGAAGTGAAAGGACTCCTATTAACATCCTCCAAATCCTTGTTTACCAAACCGCCCCTCATAGCTCTTCTAACCATCTCCGCCAATCTGTCGTTGTCACCGAGATGCAATCTTCGTTCATTACTTTCAACCTGCCCCCCGAGTTCACGAGAGAATTCTGGAATCTGGCCCCTTGACTGAGCGTTCATTCCTCTGTTGCCTCCAGGTTGCGTGGGTACTCCTCTCTCTCCCTCCGGGATTGGATCTTCGTGCTCCAAGTGTGCGCCTCCTGATCCAGGTGCTATTCCGGATGGTCCTGCTCCGTTCTGAACTCCATCAGTTTCTCTATTCTGTGTTCCAAGTTGTCCAATTCGTTGGAATAAGCTCTGAATCAACTCCTCCTGTCTCTTCATCATTGTCTCCATTTCGTCCCTAGTGATGTAGATTGATGCTTGATTCCCTCCTGAGGAGGCCTCTTGACTTCCTTGTGGTTCACTTCTCTCAGGCCTTAGCCTTCTACTCGATTGTCTTGTCATAATTTCTAGATCTGAACTCCTGGATTTTCAAATTCAACTTCTTCCTGAATCAGTTTCTCAGTGAAAGCACCAAAAATGTTTGCGCCAAAATTGGTCACAAACACCCAATACCGTGAAAGCACCCGCTTATCAACACAGATCAGTTATAATCAACACAGAACTCAGATTTAAGCAATAAATCACAATAATTCACAGACAACAATCACAAACACAGGATTTATAGTGGTTCGGCGTTCGTGCCTACGTCCACTTTGAAGGTTTTCTCTTTATTGCTTCTCTTGATGATCTTAATCGATTACAATGGATTATAGTTTTGAAATCTGAACTCAACAACAATAGTGATGAATAGGATTGAATTCAGCAGAGTCTGGGCTTGCTCTCTCTCTTCTGAATCTCCCCCCTTTTTTGAATGACCAGGGGCTCTATTTATAGGTGTGGAAGGTCAAAATCCCGCCTAAAACCTGGAGAGGCTACTTGGCACGTGACTGGGGGCCCACAGGCCCGCGTTCTTGGAATGCGTGCCCAGTTTGGGATCGATTCGAAGTGAACTTCGAATCGATCAAAAAAATTGCCCAATTGCGATGAAACTTGGCGTGGACGTTCTTCATCATGTAGACAAACTTCTGTGAAAATTTCATGGGATTTGGATCAGTAGATTGGGAGTTATGATCGGTTCGAAATTGGGCGTTCGTCATGCTGTTTGCTTCGACTCCACTTGTTGACTCATTCGAATCCATATGGTTCGAATCCATATGGTTCGAATCCATACGGTTCGAATCCATGCGGTTCGAATCCATGGGTTCGAATCCATATGGTTCGACTCCATATGGTTCGAATACATGCTTTTGTATGCGAAGGCAGTGACGTGGTGTGCTGTGTGGATGGATTCGAAGCCGATGGAGTCGAAGGTGATGGAGTCGAAGGTGATGGATGGAGTCGAAGGTGATGGATGGAGTCGAAGGTGATAAATGGATTCGAAGGTGATAGATGGATTCGAAGGTGATAGATGGATTCGAAGGAAGATGTTGGCTGACGGGTTCGAAAGTCTCTTCTTCTTATGGGTTCGAAAATGATGGGTTCGAATACGATGGGTTCGAACATGATGGGTTCGAGTATGATGGGTTCGAACATGATGGGTTCGAACCGAGCAATGTGCACCCTCTTAACTTGAATCCATCATAACTTGAGCATACGACCTCGGATTGACTTGAAATTTGAAACGCTGGCTTCTATGGTCTTTCTTGTCGTGTCCTATCAATTGTGGCCCGTTCCGGACTCGGACAAAATTCATCGATATCCATAGTAAAGTGAAGTACGACCGATCTCTGAGGTGAACTGTCTTCTATTTTTGACCAATCCTTTGGTATCACGGCTTTGCCAAAAAGCGGGATAACAAAGTTGAAACTACATGCTTGTATGTACCAAATGCATCAATCTAGTAACATACAACTAAATAAATAGAAATTCTAGATTAGGCATGCCTAGTAATTCTTCATTAACCGTCATAGATCTTGGGTACAGAAATGGTTTTTATCAACGTCTACGCAATACAACCACAAATCAGCCTCAAATTGATGAGAAAGCATAAATAGATCTCAAAAATCGTAAAGTATGACAATAAATATCCACAATCCATGAATTTTCTACATGTGAAACATGTAATAGAGTCGATTGCACAATTCAAATCCAACAACCCATGAAATAAGCTGCTTTTGTGTATATAGAGGAAAAATTACTTACTATATAGTTTCTTATTGGATCCAACCCGAACACCACCATCCAAACATTCGCTACAAACCTACAACCCATCATCTCCTCTCCCTGCCACAACCGACCTCATTCCACTTGAATATCCATCCAACACGCAAAGCCAACTGTACCCCTCCCCAAACCCTCACTTTCTCCACATCCTTACCATCTGATCCATCCTTCCACTGACCACCAAGGGATCCTGATCGCACGAATGCTCATTATTGCTTTCCCACGGCCTCTCAAAACCTAAGGACATCCCCATGTAGTTGGCACTATCTTCCCCCTCCCAAACCAAAATAGACCTATCATTTGATCCCGAATAAGGATGTTTTCAAAATCAAACGGATGCGGGCATCGAAATTGAGAGTTCGTGTAGAGGCAAACCTATTTTGATAGAGTGTGAAAAAGAAACCGATTTCTAGAACTGTGTGAAAATGGAAGAAGAAATATGGTTTAAGGGTTCAATTTGTGGAATTTGGGAATGTTTAGTTCCATTTACTTTAGAAAGATTTCCAATAGGGTTTTCTAATGGCAGGAGAAATTTTTTACTGAATTTTTTAAGCGGCAACGATGGAGAAGAAGATATGATCGACCATAAAAATATCACCCAGATTGGTACCAAATTGTTGAGGCGGGATACTGAAATATATTTAGTTACGTTTATAATATAGGATGAAATATTTTTAGTTGCCCTTGCAATTAAACGCCACTAGTTTCTGCAAGAAAAACCTGATTTTCTTGTAGTGGTCACACCCATTAGAGTATGGCCATCACCCTTCTAGATAACTATTTATGGATTTGGTATGTGCATGAGAGCTCTCGAGGTAAAGGTTGCAAAGCAAGCAGGGTGATGACATGTTCGGTACAATTTAGGAAGAGGTAGATCATTTTTGTGTTGGCAAGGAGTAAATGTGAGGCCCTCGGTTCATTTTCTAGAGGTGTACTGTGGTTGGGGTACCCTGGTGCCTTGTCATTGTATGGAATCCAATTTCCAATATGTACCTTTACGACCTTAGCTGTATACTATGTATGTCGTTGAATGAAATTAATGTAACCATTATGCCTATGAATCAGTATTTATTTTAAACTTTAGAAATTATTATAATATCACTAGACTTTCTATTTGAAATGGTTTGGTTATCGTAGGGTAAAAACTCATCCGTGTTTATATTTGGCGTGATCTTATGGGATACCTTTATTTTTGAAAAGGTTTTATAAATATCATAGTCAATATGATTTGAGTTTCTCACGCTGGTTTACCAGACTGATCCGGTGGTATTTCCATGTTATACTTGAGTCATACCTGAGTATTATTTTTAGAGTTAGTTTTGGACGTTTTAGAGCTTCAGGAGATAAGCTGGATGCCTTTAAGACGTATTTCCGTGCTTTTATTTCCGCTGTATTTCTTATATGTATTTATCTTTACTTGTAAAGACAGACTATTATACTTGTCCAGATTTGATGATAAGTTAGATAACTCTTATCGTTGTAAAGGTTTCTTTTGTAAAGATCATTTGGATATTATATATTACTCATCACGATGTGAGATTCTGTTCTGTCTTTTTTTTCTTTCACCCCAACAATCTAAATTTACAGCACTTGAATGTTCGGCAGGTGAATACCATGAATATATTAGTGTCAACTTTTGAGGGTTGAAAAGGTGGGTCGTCACAGAGGCGAAGATGCGTAACATAAGATTTATGATTGGAAAGAGTCAACCAGAGCATGTAGTCAGCCAGGAGGTGTCATTAAGTTCTAATCAATCCATCTATGAGAGCAGAGAGGAGATGAAGAGAATGATGATACAAGATGGAATAACTTGTCACGACCCGAAATCCAGCGTTCAAAAATCGACATCAAATACCTCACTTGTATTCGACTGTCGGAGATTCAAACGTTGAACTCCAGTTGGGTGGAGCTTATAACAACATTAAATGAATATAAAACAGCGGAAACAAAAGATGATTTCATTTATATACATCACAAATACAACATGGATATAACATTTGATTACAACAGTCGAACACTATCATCAGAGTGATATTCACATGATACAATAATAGAATGATAACACCACAGTGGAACAATAACAACAGGGTCTTCAAAAAGATCCAACATACTTTAACTTCGATAAGGTCTTCCAAAACTCCAAACACTATTAGATCCAAAAGGCTTCAAAAGATCTTCAAACCAAAAGCTTCCAAAATCCGATAGCTTCCAAAAGACATCTAAATCCTAGTTAGCTCCAAAATACGGATAATTTATCTCTAGGCTGCCCATGTGGAAAATTATGGGCATCCAGAGTTTAGGAAGGGAACAATAAACTTCGGGTCAATCATGGGACTGGTATGAGTGAACAAAAACAGTTGTTTGTACAAAAACAATTTATAAAAGAAATCCGTTCATTCTTTTGAAAAATGAAACTACCATAAGGCCTCCCCCCACACACACAATGCAATCGCACAATTGGAGGAGATTTCTCCTTATGATAGTCAAACATGCTTGATACGAGAAAATTCTTTTGATATTATTATTAGCGCATAGTGTGAAAACATTTCGAAAGTATAATATTAATCTTTGCCAGCATAGGTACCATTATACTATGCCTACTATAGCTACCATTTAAGAATGGCAGGTTATACAATTGAAATCGTAAAGTGCTCGTATTGGATGATTGGATTTCCAACAAATGGCCAAGGCTAAAGAACTTCCTTTACCGAATGGGTACGCCTCTGGAGGGACGTCCCGAGAACCTAACCGGATTTCTGCCAACACAAGGCCGGGTTACCTCTATAACTAGGTAACTACTACATGAGTATGCCATTCCCCAGTCGTAACTGACCTTTATCGAGGGCCCTCAACACCAACAACCACAAAGCAAATTATCTGGGCTCCATACCAGAATACACTTTTTATCCAGAAGGAAATGCACATACCTTAAAGGGCGCGACCCTCATAAAATTGCCGCATCTATTCCTGTTTCGACCATTTTCGGGTTGTGAGGTTCGACGAAGTCTCGTCCCGCAAAGCTACGTTTTACACAAAAGCCATGCTTTGATCAACAAACGATCAGCACTCAGCATGCCACATTACCAAATTGGGAGTATATCACTAATAACCATCAACTACATAACCTTTGAGCTCATACGTCTCAGAGAATGTGTTAAGCTAAGAGAATAAATTCTCCGCCACTAACAGAATTGTATTTGATAGAGATCAGCTTTATATCTCAAAGTGTAATGTCAGACATACAACCATACAAGTCCGTTCTGGGTTCGAATGGAACCGAAGGCATTTCGTCCAATAAAGGAAGAAGCCCTTGCAATCCGGGAATCCACAATCCCGATCGGACTCCCCATCACAATATGGAAATCTCTGTACCGGAGCAACTCAGTGTAGAGACACTCGACAGGTAATCCTTTCATTCTCGAAAATACCCGGTCTTCACCACCATCTTCAAATGCACTCCAATTCGTTGTATCATTATTCGGAATGGGTTTTATGACATAAAGTCCTCTCCCGGCTAATCCGAATAATGAGCATTTATTTTAAAACACATGGATATATCAATCACAAAGATTCATCATTAAGATTCGATGTGGGTTTTGGATAACAATTGGAATCCGACTCCCTGTCGCATCGAAATTCAAATGCCATTTAAAGGCCAACAGTTTTCACATTCACACAGAAATATATCACAGATATCAGAGATCAATTCACATCACAAAGAATCACAATCACATATCAGAGGTATCAACCAATTCAGGGCATTCAATAATAACTAATCATCTACAAGTAAGACGAATTAATCGTGTGATTATAATTAATTAATCACATAATTATTTTCATTAATTATCTTTAATTAATGATTGTTATTCTTAATTATAAATTAATTAGTCCTTAATTGTTAATCAATTAATCTTAGTTACTAAATAATTAACCTTAACTAGTAATTAATTAGCCTTTAATTATTAATTAATTAATTAATTATTCTTTAATTATTTTTAAGTAATTATCTTTTAATTACTGTTATTAAATAAATAAATCTTTAATTACTTAAACTATAATTAATTGATTGAAAGATAAATCATTTATTTTAATTAAACACTTAATTATTATTAAAATATTTAATTAACAACCTTGTAGTTAATAAACATTAACCCATAAATTAACTTATGGGATTTGAGATTAATTAATAAATTCAAAAACATTTTATCTTAATCAACTCTTTAATCACATTATTTATTTAAATTAAATTAAGAATTAATTAATAAATAATGTCACAAAAATAAATTAATTAAACTTAATTACTTTAAAATAATTTAATTTTAAACTTTAAACTAATCCCATATTTAAAACAAAACAATTATTCAAAAGAATGAATTAACATGTTTAAATTTGAATTTGTTTTAAAACTTTGAAAACTGTTTTATAACAAACCCGAGTCCTCCCCGAGTGCTTCCTGAGACAAATGCACGTTTACTTCGACTCTTCCCCGAGTGCTTCCCCAGATTTTCTTTTTAAAACTTAGATTTTTTGTTTAAGTTTTTAATACCCAGAACACGTTCAAAAATACCCGATTCAAGACTCGAGCCATCCATCCATTTCCCCGATTTCTGCTTTGAGTTAAAACCCAACTTCCTCAACTCCTATCTACTGACACAAACCAAAGACTGTGCACGTGCACAAGAGCTCCAACGAGATCCAGTCAGTCCTTCCGCCTTCGACATGTCGAGACCATCTACTCGATCCTTCAAACCACCCAGCAACACAAATCGACGACGAACTCACGATTAAGCTGCACGACCCAGACTGGAACAAAAATGATCGCCAAAGAATTGGCTCGCTCTGACTCCACAGGCCACCAGAAGCGTCGAGACTCCGGCCAGAGCTTCACCTACCCCTGTCCTTTCGATTGCCACCTGTGCGATCGACTCCAATGCGACGACGAGACGACAGCAACACGAATTCCAACCATAACTAAAAATGGGGTAAATCCCTAGATCGACCTCGTTCGCTATCCACGATGATCAGGAATTTCATCGAATATTTTTCCCAAGTTCGTCTATCACCTGGTTATCCTCCGCCATAACCCCGAGCCATATCTCTTCTCCGATCGCCGTAGTTTTCCAGAAATTCATTACACGTTCAACTCGTAAATGCTCGTAATTTCTTAACTTGAAAATCATGAATTTCTTACTAAAAATCATGTTTATGAAAACGAACAGGATCGTGCAGTCACAACTCAAGTTTTAATCAATTAATTTTGAACAAAATTTGATTTGGCTGTGTTTTTATATTTCCCAGTAAACCCTTTTATTTTAAATACTTAAAAATATTTCTAGAATTAAGATATTGCCAATCCTAACATGTTTTCTTTAGACATCAAGGTCAACAGAGGTTCAAAGGATGAGATTTGATTTTTCAAACAGGTTTTGAAACCTGTTGTACTAGAATAGAGACATATGTCTGTTCTCATACATGCACAGTCACATTCATATACTTATATACATAGACTTGTACACATGAAAATAATTTTCAATTTCACTTCAGGCACGATTACAAACAATAGATAAAAATCCATATTTCCAAAATGTTTACTCACCTTGTTTGAATTAGAGGAGACCTGGAATTGATTTTGTTTCTGAATTTTGAAAATCTAAGTTGTACTTTTGATTTGGGCTTGATTTTGTTGCGTTAGATTGCTTGATTGCTGAGTTGAAATTTGTTTTACAGGCTTGAGCTTTGAATTTTGCTTAATCACTTAATGGCTTTGATGTTTGAGGTGATTTTTAGGCTCCAGGTTTTTAAATTGTTAAAGATGTTTGAATTCTTTTGCTTTGTTTTTGATTTTCTCTGATTTGTTTTCTATTTACTGGTTTCTGATTTTAGAGTTTGTACAAGCTTTGATTTCTTACTTTTGCTGGTTTGAAGTTTGATCAGATTAAAGAAAATGAGCAAGAAGGAGATGCTGTGTTTATAAAATCCTGTTTCTTATTTTTATTTAATTTTCTCAAAAATAAAAACAAACATAACACTTGTCAAATTATATTAACAAAACTATTAAACTTGTATATTTTCTTGTTTCATGGATTACACTTGTTAATACTATGTGTTAAAAATTTAACACCTGTCTTGATGCATTTTTATATAATTTTGAAATCATATTTCCTATTTTATAAATACATTTTCCTATTTATTATTATATACAATTTTAAAAGAAAATGTTTTAAAACTAATTATACATTAAATAAATCACATATATATTATTTTTAAATCCAAATTATTTTTACTAAGATATTTATTTTAAATTTTAAATTCAAATTTAAATTATAGTCTATTCATATATATAAATCAATACTAATCTAATTTGTTTTGAAAATTTTCAATTTAATTCCAAAATTTTATACCAATTGCTAATTTTAAATCTGATAAAAATTGGGATGTTATAGATTTCCCCCTTAAAAAAATTTCGTCCTCGAAATTTGAAAGAGAGAGAGAGAGACAAACAAAGAATATAAGAACACAGAAAAAATAGAGAAATGGCTTATCAAATTAAGCCGAAATATCCACTCTGCAGTTGAGATAGGACTGACCTTTAGGAAAACGGAATCTCCAACCTGGAATTCTAAATCTCTTCTCCTATGGTCAACATAGCTTTTCTGATGACTTTGAGCAGCTTTCAACTTCTTTTGAATAAAATCAATTTTTTCAATAGCTTCCTTTATCATATCTGGTCTAAGAATGAGTCTATCACCTGACTCAATCCAACATGCAGGTGATCGACACGGACGCCCTTATAAAGCCTCGAAAGGAGCCATTTCGATACTGGCCTGATAGTTATTATTATATGAAAATTCAACCAGATGCAAATGGTCCTCCCATGAACCGCCAAAGTCAAGGATACAAGCACGGAAAAGGTATTATAATATTCGCTTTATCCTTTCCGTCTGTCCATCAGGCTGCGGGTGGTAAGCAGTACTGAAGTTCAGCTTGGTTCCTAATGCGGCTTGAAATGCCTACCAAAATCTGCTAGTGAAGCTCGGGCCACGATCACCCACTATACTACTTGGTATTCCATAAAGACGAACATTCTCTTTCACACACAACTTTGCCAAACTTGACGCTGTTCGGGTAGATTTTACTGGGATGAAGTGCGCAGTCTTGGTTAGATGATCCACGATAACCCAAATCGCCTCATTACCTTTTTGAATTCTTGGCAAATCGTCTATGAAATCCATAGACACTTGATCCCATTTCCACTTAGGCACCTCCAATGGTTGGAGTAAACCCGCCATCTTCATCTGATCACTTTTGATTTGCTGACAAGTTGCACAACGACTGACATAAATAGATACGTCCCTCTTCATTGTTTTCCACCAGAAAGTCCTTTTGATATCTCAATACATCTTATTAACTCCTGGATCGATACTAAGCTTGGACTTGTGACACTCATCCAAAACTTCCCGTTTTAAATCCGGGATATTTAGGACACAGATTCTTCCTTTCAACCTTATAATTCCATTATCATCGATTCCAAAGCTGGAATCTTCACCTTGACATATTCTTTTATAAATTTCTCGAAGAAATTGGTCTCCTTTTATAAATCACCTTGACATATTTTTTAAATAGATGATGCAATATTACTATCAGACCGCTCGATGTTAGAAGTATGAAGATGATCTTTGTTAGGATTAGATATCTTAATATTTGCTAGATATTCTGACTTAAGCTTGATAATGATGACTGAAACCGATTAGAAAACACCAATGGAGATTAATGACCCCAAGAAATCGATTAGAATTTTATAAAACATTTGAATGTGATGGTCGATACTGCTTTAACATGGTGGTCATGTCTGGAGAGACGGGGCGATAACCAAGAAGGACAAGTCCTTTTTCTAGAAAGAGAGTGCATTGGACTTGTATGAATAGCTAACCCCCTTACCGGAGAGTGAGTGGATGGGCAAGCTAGGAAAGTAAGTCCCCTTACTGAGCAGTTGGGCTTGCTTAGATGTTGGGTCCCCTCGTTGGAGAGCAAACAGATTGATTCAACAAGAATATGAAGAGATCGAACCGTATATTGAATGTTAAATGATCCGGAGAGATCGAACCCTAGATTGGATGTATGTAACAACCCACCTCGAAATGAGTCTAATTTTCGACCCAAAAAAGGCCCATCGAACATTAGACACATTCCAAAGCTAGCTGTTGGTTGGTAAAATTAAAGAATACGCAGAACTATCTACTAACGCTATCAGAATCTCACAGCTGAAAAGATAAAATATAATATCATAAACAATACCCATTTATAAAAGTTCAAATTCCAAAACAAACCATAACATCCCAATATCCATAGTACAATATCTCAAAATACAGTAACGTCATGTCTGAAATAAGTACATCAAATATAAACAATAAGTAGGTAGATAACTACCGCAAGACTCCGTCTCTGCCTTCATCTCCTAGATCTGCATCGTTTTTTCTATCCTGTATTGTAATGAGAAGTGAGTCAAAACAACAATGTCCGGTGAATAAAATCTCAAGCTTTGGGAGGTATAATTTAGATAAGAATATGTTTTACACATCTTAACTATATTTCTTATAAATACCTTCGACTGTAAGCCCAAAAGCTCACCTAATTCAATCCCATAACTTATACTTTTCTAACCCAACTCCATAACTTATTTTCAACTGTAGGACCAGACATTCCTAGTCTCATGCATCTACCGTCAATCATGTCCTAACAATGTGACACTGCTGGTACTTATTATAGGTGATATCTCACATCAGCCCCAGAATCACATTACTGGTAGCCAGATTAGCTGGGCAGACTTCTGTGTGCTTTTGACTTGCCTCGCATCCATATAACTTAGTTATAATTTACACTTCCCTAATCATACTACCACATACATCATCGCATTCTACTAAGGCTATAAAAAAGATTCTTTATTCAACCACTGATCATAATCATCTTTAACTTTCATCCTATGGGGTTTTAATACTAATTACTAACCTATTTACTACGTAATTAATACGTTATCTATATGCACGCAGACACACACAAGTGTGTGTGTACACGTACTAAAACATTCTTAAGCGTGCGAAGACTGCTCCCTACCCTAATCGTTTAAATATTAAAACTTCCAATTCATACAAGTCTAACTTCATAATACAAATTAGCTAATATCCTTAGCCCAACGATAGACTTGTATAAGAAGATTCAATTAATTATCAAACTTATTTTATATTAAAATAGTTGAATTAACATATTTAGAATTTACAATTCAAATCTGTTTACACTCTGTTCAACTTCTGCATATAAAATGAAAAGGGATTCATATTTAAACGATCGAAGTAGGCAATGCAAACTACGAATAGGAGAATCCGTACTTTATACACCTTTTCCTAATTTATTTCCTTTTTTAAAACCTTAATCTCATCGAAAAAGAAAAACAAAAAATGGAATAGAATGTAAAGCATCAAAATTGCAACGACTACACAAATTCTACTATTATAATGTAGACCAATTAAGATTCCAAAACATAAGAATTGATATTTCGTTTTAAAGGGATTTCGAGGGTTTTATTTTGTTGTTTTAGCGGACAAAGGCAAATATCAAATCCAACCCATACTATACAATTACTAAAATGAGAAAAATTAAGATTTACACTCACAGATAATTCCTTACTTTCTCCTTTGGATTTGAATACACCTGCTTCTTTTTCCTCTTTTCGGACCTCTTCCTTTTGAAATATACAATAATTACGTTGTATATTAATTAGATTCATAATTTTAAGGATTGGAGGAGAAAAGAATTAGAAACTGAATATTAATAATTAAAATCGCTTACCTGAAGACCTTAAGAAATTTCTAAATCGTATGGAATAAAGAGACCGATAGAGCTCCGCCCATATTCCTAAATAATTTGTGAAAAAAAGTGAGGGGCGATGCTCTTAGTTATGTTGGTTAGAAGTCACCAGAACCATCAGATTTAAGTTGAATAAAAATAAAAATATTCGGGTCGTTCCTCGTCTAAATAAATCTAACAGCCACAACACCCACCGGTCGATCGCTCCTACCTAGGCTGTCAATCGGTCCAAGGAAGGCAGTCAGCCGGTAGCTTGTATTTGGCAACGTATTAATTATTTTGTTTACCATTTATGTAATCCCTTAATTAATTTTAACGTTAACATTTTATCTAACCCTGTTTCCAATCAATGTTAACTTTTAAATTTCAAATGCTTAACATTAATTAGAAATTTGAATTTGAATTCCATTTGAATCATTTTCAATTCAAAAACTTCAAATGTCAATAACTTTTACATTTGAGCTCTGATTTCAAAACTTTATACATGAAAATTGATCAAAAAATTACCATGAATGTAGTGATGTAACTTCCAAGGCCAAATTCCGAATCTACAAAATTTCTATTTTTAATTTATTATTAATTGGTTATTTTCATATTAATTTTTACGAGGTGTTACACTCTCCCCCTTAAAAGGATTTTGTCCTCGAAATCCCTAAGGGTCAAACAGTGTAACATGTAGTAAGAATTCATGTTATACAACCAAGTTATCTAAACAACTATCTACCCAACCAAAAAGTGCGATGTGATTATGTATGAAAACATACTATAGGCGAGCTGAATCCTTGCATGAATGTAAGGTCATGTCATAAAAGCATGTATGCAAATATCTTAAGTATGCATAACTTTTTTATATGAATGCAAAGATGATAGAAAAAAGTATGGCACCTCCCTACCATCCAATCCGGTAACCGTGAAGCAACTAAAAATCTAATTTTAGAAGAAAATGCTTACTAGGGATAAGCTCGGGATGAGAAGTCCTCGCCTTCTCCTTAATTTCCCATGTGCTTTCCACCGGATTATCTCCCTACTGTACTCGAACCAACCTATTTTCTTTGTTACGGACCTTCCTAGTTCCATGCTTCACTATGTGTGTGGTGGCACAGGATGTTATCAGCTTTGTCTCAGTGTCTACTAACTGATCATGCTCTATCACAGTAGCTGTGCTATGAAAGCATTTCCTTAAGTGAAAAATGTGAAATACAACATGGCCTCCTACCAACTTATCTGGTAGCTCTACTCGATATGCAAGTCTCCCTATTCATTCCAAAATCGGAAAGGTCCAACAAATCTTGGTGCCAATTTTTCCGACATACCAAATCTCATAATCTTTCCAAGAGGGGAAACTTTAACGAATACCAATCTCCTACCTCAAACTCTAATTCTTTCTTTCGCTTGTCTACATGGGACTTTTAGCGATTCTGTACGAGCTTCATTTGCAGCTTAATCAACCCTATCTTTTCTAAGGTTTCTCGAATCAAGTTTTGTTCAGGTAGAATTTTGTTGGAGGTTTCCCAACAACAATTTGGCAATTTGCATGACCTCTCATATAATGTTTCAAAGGATGTCATGACAATCGTCACTTGGTGTCAATCCGCCTTTTCAAACATCGAAAGTCAACACCAAATATATCCATGGTATTTCAACGTCGAACATCTGATCATCGAAAAGACAGATTGTTAGGGTAAAATAAAAAGAATAAATAGGAAAAATAGAATCTCACAACGAAAATGACAATATATAATATAATAAAGATAGTATAAACTGTCCCTCTAAGATACAAACTACATGAAAGTCAAAAACAAACCATATCAACTGGATAGTCATAAATTTCCGATCTTACAAATGCTGATAAGTAAATATAATAATACACTAGAAAATAAAAATATTACGGTAGATGAATGTCCAGCGCTACTCCATGAGCTCCATGTCCTACCAATGATAACCTGCAAAAATACTGGGTCTGACTTTAGCATTATAATAAAATAACACCTCGATCAGTCTAGAAAACCTGCATAAGAAAACTTAAGTAATATGAGGAATATATAATAATTCTATAAGACCACGCCGCTAAATGCGGAATGGGGTTTTACCTTACAAGAACAACATCCATCCATGTAACAACCCAAAATTTTGAAAATATTTTTAAATTTAATTCATTTGAAAACCTTGATGTTTAATTATTTAAATTTTGAAATTTTGAAACTTTCCAATATAATTTTGGAGTTTGTTTATAAATTATTTTCCCAAATACAATAAAATAAATAATTTCTGAAATTTTATATCTTGGTCAAACTTTGACTTTTGTTTGAAAATTTTAAATTTTAAAATTTAAAATTCTATTCTTTTTATTTGAAGCTGGATATAATTATGAGATCCGTTCTGCTTTTCGTTTCGTTAAATTCTGATTTATACTTTGAAATTGGATAAAATACAGGGTTTTACACGGAATTAATTTTTGTATTTTTTTTATTTTTCCTATGCCCATCTCTTTATTTTATTTTTCTGTTTTGTTTGTATAGACTTTATTTTATTTATTGGATTTTCATTCTGTATATCTTTTATCAAATGGCTGGAGAAAATCAAGGAGACGTAGGTTACATTGCGTTAAATTCTTGCCTTTTTATTTGCCTACCCTCTTTATTATTTTTAGCCATTCATGCCCCCAAACCCTAGCTGCCTCCTACTTGTGAAATTCACATACAAAAACATCTCAAACATCTCAGTTTCTCATTTGCATTCTCCTGAGAAAAATTACAGTAAGTTTCCATGGCCTCTCTTCCTCTTTCCCTTTCCTTTTTCTTTTATTTTCCTTTGTTTTTCGTCATCATATGCTCGACCTCCACCTATATTTCTGACCACATCCTCTTCCCACCACCACCATGGCTGGCCACCACTCATCACCATTCCATGCCCTTGGCCGTGACCCTAGATCTTGATCCACCACCAAAACTTGACCAAAACCATCATAAGCTTTCCATTTTTCACCACCTCTTCCATTTGCCTCGGCCACACCCTAGAACTCCACTTTGTTTTGACATGCCATGACCTAAACCTTGCCTAGCCATGCTATGATGTGCACTGGACCCAAACATGACCATGGTCGAGCCATCTAGACTCATGGACGAGCCTAGTTGAACCAAAACCCCTCCTTTTGATTGCCTTTTTGCATTCCATGGTTGTAACTCCACCACTTCTCCACTTTCCTAGCCTTAGCTATGCCTATGGACCTCATAACCTATCCTAATTGCCTCTAACACATTATGGCTGAGCCATGTAGAGGTGTGGCCGAGCCTATAGGTGATGTGGCCAAGCCCACTTGTTGATTGAATCCATATTTGTTTCAAATTTATTCATATTTTTCATTTTTGAATTCATATCTTGTTTGTGTTAAATCATATGCTTATATTAGTTTTATTTATTTGATTATAAGATTTGAATTTGGGTGTTACTTCTTCCCGAATCTAGTGTGTGCTTGTCATGCCTTTCGGTGTAGGTGTATGCCTTTGCTTCGTAATCTCTAGCTTCAAAAATGTGAGTTATTCACTCTAGACATTCCGTACTTATATAATTGTGAAACGATGACAAGTGAATATGTAATAATTGATATAATATGTTCATACATGCCCGTGATCTTTTTATATGATGAAAAACCTGATTTTATACCTGTTACATCATCTGTTATAATATTATATGCTATACTATTATTTTATTTTCTGTATCTCACACTGCAAGTTCCCTTATCACTATGGGTTGAAATGATCATACCCGAACGGACTTTAGAATAAGGAAAAATCACTATGGGCTGAAATGATAGGCTCGAATGATTTTTATTGCATTTGATTTATTTGGGATTTTTGGTTTGAAATGACAGAACCCGGATTTTTCTTTACGGATTGAAATGATATATTATCCGTATCACTTGACCTAGGTTAGAAAATATTATATAAACCCGTGGTTAATTATATATATTTTTTGAAATTTTTAAGTATTTTTAAATGTAAAAATATGACTTTTAACTTAAATTGGATTTAAATAATTTAAATGAATTTATCATGATTTTTCTATAAGTTAGAATGCATAAAGAATTAAATGGAAAGGTGTATTTTAAAAATATGACTTAACTTGGAAATTGGAAATTGGTTTTAAATGGAAATTTTTAAGTTAAGTAAATGAATGGAAATTTAATTTTTATTTATGAAATGGGTATTTTAAAATAAAGTATTAAGTTAATTGTAAAAAAAAGGTGACAAAATAGTTGACTTTTGACTTAATAAGTGAACTATTGTTTAAATTGGATGTTTATTTATTAAAGGTTTATTTTATTGATCATAAGTTAAATGATACCCAAAGAAATATTTTTTGAAGCGAAAATATGATTTTTATAAGTTAAAATGGCTAATATTGAAGTTTTAATGTTTTTGAAATTTTATATTAAATCTGGAATTAGAAGTGGTAGCACTTTAGAAATGCTGTGGTTTTAAGACAACATTTGTTAAGTGCTGTCATTTCTGGAAATAAACCAAGTTCTGAAATAATAAAGAGCCACTGTAGCACTTTGTAAGTGCTATTGTTGCTGAAACTAAACTATATTTTGAAATAACTAAAGAGCTACTGCAGCACTTTGTAAGTACTGTCGTTGCCGAAAGTAATCTGTTTTGAATAACTAAATAGCTGCTGTAGCACTTGGTAAGTGCTGTTGTTGCTGAAATTAAACTGAACCGTTTTAAATTACTAATACCTACTGTAGCACTTTGTAAGTGCTGCTGTTTTTGAAATTGGGTTGTTTTAAATTAATAATACCTACCGTAGCACTTTATAAGTGCTGCTGTTTTTGAATTTGATAATGTTTTTGAAATATTACTATATCTACTATAACATTTTATAAGTGCTGTTATAGCTGAAATTTACAATATTTTGGAAATTTTATAATTGAATTAATGAACTTGGAAATGTTACAACTTCGAAATGAATATTATTTGATATTGAATTTAAATGGTTTAAATGAATATGTTTTGGAGTGAAATGTGAACCATTTTTGAAATCAATAACCACGGGTTATAATAACGTTAGGTTGTTAAAGAGACCGGGATCGGATATGGACATATTCTCCGTCGATATTGAAAACCGCTTTGACAATCGTGTACGCGGTGGATATTCCAGAATGAAGTAGGATGGTGGTGACGTTTTATTGAGGTATATACGTAGACCCGACTCCCGTGAGTTGGCATAAGGTGGCTAAAATAGGAGCGATTCTCGGGCCAATGAGGTAGCTCCTTTGATCGGACACACTTCTTTGTATGCCATTCTATTACTTTGTGATTGAAATGGTGTGCACCTTTGATTTTAGGAGTGTGGCTCGAGGTGGGCGGTAGCTGCGCGCTACTCCTTACCACCTTCCTGGATGCGTAATTGGTATATCTACCCTGGCATTGCCCTGTTGTGCCGTGTCACCTACCTTAGTGCGCCTTGTACGAGTTTGGTTTTCTCCCGTAGCCTGTGGAGTATTTAGAGTAGCCTCCCGATCTGGAGGTACGCTGATACTGGATAGACTACTGGGACTATTACATGTTAAGTTGGAAAATGTAAAGCCTTAACGCTATTTAAAAGTAAGTTTATTTTACTGTAGACATTATTATAATAGCGTATATCACTACATAGTAAATAGTTTAACGGATCCTTAGAGGATGGACGGTCCCAAGCATCCTTTAAGTTACTTGTACATTTATATTACAGTTCACTTGAGTTGGTTTATATTGTATAAGTATGTGTGTCCTGACTCGAGTGTTTGTGTTTATTTCTTACGCTCGGGTTAGCCTCAGTAACACAGCTTAGATATATCTTCTGGAAGCCAGTGGTTTCTGGAGTTTATCTGCTTATCTAGTTTATCTATTTCAGTTCAGTCATTCTATTTCAGCTTATGTATTAGAAACTTATGTATTTGAGATTTCTACTGTATTTGTTTCAGAACTGTATTTGTCTTTCCGACTATGTATTTTGTACTTGTTTGAGACTGAGTTTGTAGTGGCTTCATGAGCCGCTATGGTTAATTTTATTTCCGCTGTGAGTTATTTTGAATTTATTTGTATCAGTGATTCTGTGATTGGTTTTATTTGCTCCAAATTTATTACAATCTATTGTTTTGAGCTATTCAAATTTGACATATTTTGTTTTATTGTCGAATTTGAATGGTGCAAAATAGCGGGTCGTTACAATATATGAGGAAATGGAAAACAGTCTGAACAATAATCCAAAAAAGAAAAGATGAACAAAGACAGGATCAAAATCCAAACTTAAAGAATGGATACAAATAATTTAACATCGAGAAGAGTTCTAGATGCTTCTCGATGCGATTAAGAAAACGATTCAAAGATTTGAACCAAATAAGGAAGGGAAAATTTCCCACAATGACTAGAAGGGTGCGCCCTATTACCAAAAATACACCTCTAGAAATATAATTGAGAACTTCGATGGCTCTCGTACACATCCAAGTCAGACCCCATCAAATTTATCGAGAATTCGAGTATTTCACATCTCTGAACGCATACCACCTAATCCAAACTAGAGTAGATGTGAAGATACCCTAATGGGAGTAATCCGACATAGCTTGACTTCGACCCGCTCTTTGGTTTTAGTCATTTCCAACAAAGGATACCAATGCTCAAATGAGCAACAATTCATCTTAGATTGACGAAACAAAAAAGAAGAAAAGATTGATTCCAAGGTTCGAATAAAAACAAGGAAAATGAATTTATCCAACATTACTAGGACGGTGCGCCACCTACACCAAAAGTATATCTCTAGATAAAATATACTTGAGAGCCCATGCCAAACACGCATCACTCTTGAGAACTTCCAAATCGGACCCCTCCTCACAAGAGCATTCAAATATACTCACATCACTGCATGCATGCTATAGACAACTTTCTAGATAAATGTGAATATATACTAATGGGTGCAACCCACATAACTTGGCTCCCACTCGCTATTTGATTTTAGTTATCCGCGATATTGGATGCCAATGCTCAAAATGAGCGACCAATCGTCTTAGATTAACGAAGCACATGGAATGATATCAAAACTGATAATTAAAAAAAACTATCAAAAGTAAATGAATGATTGTGTATGAGAATTAGATCACATACACCAATAAACGAATCAAGATTTATTTGACTCTTACTTGTGCTTGATTTTCACATCACAAATATATATAAAACACTTTAAAAAACTCTTTAAAACATTATTTTAAAGGCGCAAATTATATTTCTAAGTGTATTTAAGCGTTACACCTAGCATTATTTTTAAAGATTCCTTTTTAATGATTTTCATATTTATAAACTATCATTTATAAATTTAAAAACCACATTAATTAAGAAAATTAATCAAGTTGTAATATTTTTATGTATTTAAACATCTTTAATTATCTCAAAAATAATAAATCAAATTTATTGTCATTTATAAATTTAAACAACATTAATTACCTTGAAAGATAATAAATCAAAATTATAATCATTTATAAATTTAAAACAATGCTAATTATCCCAGAAGATAATAAATCATATTCCAAATCTTTTATAAATTTAAACTACATTAATTCTCCCAAAGGAAAATTAATCAAATTTATAACATTTTATAAATTTGAACCATTTTAGTTAATCCAAAAGATAATTAATCGAATTTATAACCTTTTTTATAAATTTTAATCACCTCTATTTTCAAAATTCAAAAAATATTTGAAAATATAGTTTGACAATTTTTAAGGTGAAAAAATGCGATCAAAAAATTATTTAGTAAAAATAGCAGCACAAGATCAACACACAAGAGTTTAAGGAGATGTTATTTTCATAAATGATGGTATATCAAAAATTGCTATAACGACGCTAACACAATTCAAACGGTATGTCATAAATATTTCAACTAAATATCAATATAAGCAATAAAAGAATATAAATAAGATGCAGATAATAGTAAATAAATAATGGCAAGAAACCCTTTTGGGTCTCTCGATAAAAGTCCCATGTAACTCGCACATATGTATATGTATTTTTAAGATACCATAATGGGACTAACCCCACATAGGCTGGCTTCCACTCACTCTTTTGTTTTAGTCATTTCTAATAAAGAACACCAACGCTCAAACGAGCAACAAATCATCTTGGATTGACGAAACACAAAAGAAGAAAAGATTGTTCCCATGGTTCGAATAAAAACAACGAAAATGAATTTATCCAACATGACTTGGAGGGTGCGCCCCCTGCACCAAAAGTATACCTTTAAATAAAATATACTTGAGAGCCCGTGCCAAACACGCATCACTCTCAGGAACATCCATGCTGGACCCCGCCTTACACGAGCATTTGATTATACTCTCATCAACGTATGCATTCTACTGATAATTTTCTAGATAATTGTGAATATACCCTAATGGGTGCAACCTACATGGCTTAACTCCACTCGCTCTATACTTTTAGTTATCCACGGTGTTGGATGCCAATGCTCAAAATGAGCGATAAATCATCTTAGATGATGAAGCACAAGGAATGATATCAAAATCGATAGTTAAGAAAACAATCATCGAAAGCAAACGAATGATTGTGCATAAGAATTAGATCACATACACATGTCCTAAAAAACGAATTAAGATTTAAAACATTTGGCTCTTACTTGTGCTTCATTTTCACATCAAATATTTGTAAAACACTTTAAAAAACACTCTTTGAACACATTCTTTTAAATGGTCAAATTATATATCAAAGTGTATTAAAAGTTACACCTAGCTTTGTTTTTAAACATTCCTTTTTAAAGATTTCAACATTTATAAACTTTCATTTATAAATTTAAAAACCACATTAATTAAGAGAATAAATCAAGTTATAATATTTTTATGTATTTAAACATCATTATTTATCTTAAAAATAATAAATCAAATTTACTATCAACTATAAATTTAAAACTACATTATTTATCTTGAAAGACAATATATCAAATTATAATTGTTTGTAAATTAAAAAACGTTAATTATCCTGGAAGAAAATAAATCATATTCCTAATCTTTTATGAATTTAAAACTACAATAGTTTTCCCAAAGGAAAATAAATCAAATTTATAACACTTTTATAAATCCGAACCATTTTAATTAACCCAAAATATAATTAATAAAATTTATGCCTCTTTTATAAATTTTAAACAATACTTATCTTGTATTTTAAAAATTCGTAAGATATTCGAAAATATAGTTTAACAATTTAAAAGTGCAAAAATGCGACCAAACATTTATTTAGTTAAAATACAAGCACAAGATCAACACACACAAGGGTTACAAGAGATGATGTTTTCATAAGTGACGGTATTACGAAAATGGCTATAATGACACTTACATAATTCAAATAATATGTCACAAATATTTCAACTAAACATCAGTATAAGCACTAAAAGAATGTAAATAAGATGCAGATAACAATAAATAAATAATGGCGAGAAATCCCTTTGGGTCTCTCTATAAAAGTCTCATGTAAATCACATACGTGTATGTGTATTTTTCGAAGTGTTCCGTAGCCACCTATTCTGTATGAAAACACTCCGACTTCTCCTTCTTGTCCCCTACAACAAAATGGTTATTTACGTCATCCGCTATCCAGCGGGAATTCAAATCCAAATCCAAATGAAAATAATAATAATCTGTTTACTCTGTAAGCACAGAACGATGATTTATTCTGCTCAATAGATGTCCAAATAATCAATTGAATTTTATTATAACAGAATGTGGTTTTATTCAACTAGATCGATGTTCCAAACAAAGTATAATTAATTTAACTACATTAAGTGTAATTAAATTTAAGGACTATACTTCTATCACTAATGTATACTTCGTTAAAGTTATCAACTATCATCCAAGCATTCAACAATAATTTATAACAGAAAAGGAATCATTTATTTTATTTAAAGGTGAGTAAACTCATAGAAATTCCAGTCGACACTTTCTCATTTCGGTTTTGGTGACGTTCGATTTTAGCCGAAAATTCCACTTGCTCCAAATTCGACGAAACTATTTCCAACGCGTAGCTAATGTTCCTACGACTCTAATGTAACCAACCGTGTCCAAATCCAACCTCGTAAGAGCACATATCAATTTTATAAGCTTTTGCGTTAATTAATTTAATAAATTCACTAATCACCTATCAACAAGTTAATTGCCTCCTAAATTATCTTTTCTCAAACCAATTCTTCCATGTGCACGTGCATGGATATCCTCGAACCCAAAGTGGCAACCCTTCTCTCCTCCTTTTCCTCCCCATCTCTCCACGAAATCAAAACCACCACCGCCGACGAGCTTCTCTACGCGAGCTCCACCTTCCCGTCGCACTTGCTTCCACTCGGTCTAACTAAACGAAATGCAATCTAACACCTTCGATTCCCCGCTTAAAATGTTGCGGCTGCCAATAAGGAGCCATACTTCAACAAAATGCTCCCATGGAACCGCCTTCCCAGAGAAACCCATCGTTTCTATAGCCTCTGCCCGATTCCACAATTAGTGACCACCATTAGAAACCCTAGGTCAGCCCTAAAACTGTCGAGCACCCTTATACGCGACCCCAGGCTACGATATGGGTATGGATTCGAAGATCTTCCCCATTCGAATCTAAAGGATAGACTTTATAATTTTTTGTGGATTGTAGTTAGTGATATTAATTTTTGAAGCAAATGCATTTATCTTGTTTACTATAATATGAAAGAGGAAGAATGAGTAATGTTGCACAATGGATTTTTTTTTGAAAATGGAGTAAAAATTGTGTTAACTTCTTTGATTTTATAAACAAGATCCATTTAGTTTACTTCATTTACAAGTTAGTCTACCTCCACAAGCCAACCAAGATTCCCATGCTACGCTTCTCATCAAAATCCAATCATGGTTTGAAATTTTGAATTTTGCTTTTTTTTAAAGTGTTTCAAAAAGTAATAGCATTTTGTGGTACTCCGCTAACCAATAGTCCACCATGTACGAACCGCGAACGAATGAAATAAAAATACGATCGTGCACCTTAATATGATACGGTTACAAATTAACAATAAAACACATAGATTATTCAATTATATGGAATTTCAAAAATCCCATCGTTTTCCATAAAATACGTCAAATGAAAATTTGAATATTTTTCTAATTAAAAATTATGGAAAAATCCAATAAATTCATTTAAAAATACGCCGCTAAAAATCAAGTCGTTTTTTCTATTATTTATTCAAACCATTTATTATTGTAAATAAATTTACAAAATGGATTCACCATTATTATTTATTAATTAAAGTTGTTAAATAAGGCTACTAAATCCGTTTAATTAATATTTAATTCACAATCTAAATACTTAAATAATCACTATATTTGAATATAAGTTGTTTATACTCTTAAACACCGATTATTTAAATATAGAAAATTATTCAAATATTCCAAATCAAAATGGTAAAATTACGGGATGTTACACTTAGTGACTATTATTGTACATGAATTCTACTAAAGGTAAGTGTTACTCCCTATGTCCTCCAAAGTCCATGATACAAGCTCTTAACAAGAGTTCCAAAATCCTATTTACCCTTTCAGTCTAACTGTCGATCTGTGGGTGTTAAGCAGTGCCAAAATTTAACGAGGCTTCTAAAGTTGATTGCAAACTTCTCCAAAATTCGCTAGTGAATAAAGGATCCAGATCACTAACATTCTTACTAGGATTCCATGAAGTCGAGCCACCTCCTTAATATAAATTTGCACTAAAGATGTTGCGGTCCTATTACTTCTACCAGGAATAAAATAAGCGCTTTTAGCGAGTCTTTCTATTATAACCTAAATAGCTTCATTGCCCTTTTGACTCCTAGGCAACCCATCTATAAAGTCCATTGATATATGCTCGCATTTTCAAATCGGCACCTCCAATGACAATAACAATCCTCCGGGCTTTCCTTGTCCATCTTTTATCATTTGACATGTCAAAAACCTAGAGACAAATTCGGCTATCCTCTTCTTCATCCCCAACCAATAGAAAAATCGCTTCATATCCCTATACGTCATACCTCCTCCAGTGCAGATGGCCATCCTAGAATGGTGACATTCTGTTAGCACTTATTCTAAAACATCCTTAACCATAGGGTTACAAGGGCGTCCATCTCTCTTCAAGCATCCTCTTTTGTCAACTGCATATCTACTGACATGGGGGAAATGCTCTCCTCTATGCAGCTTGCCTAAAATGTCTACTATTGATGCATCCTTTTTCCTTTATAGCTCAATGCGGTCCATTAATGATGGCCTAACCTCCACCGCTGCCAAATAGCCTAGAGTGGGTTCTATTAGCGGTTGGAAATTGAAATTAGATAGGAACTCCAACTGCCTCCACTCATATGTACCACTTAAGGTAGCATGCCTCCAGCTAAGGGCGTCTGTGACAACATTTCCTTTTTTGGGTTATACTGTATCCTAATGTCATATGATGCTATAAACTTCATCCACCTTTGCTACCTAATATTTAACTCTTTTTAGAGAAATATATTCGAGTGATTTGCGGTCAACGAACAACTCAAAACATTCTCCTAAAAAATGGTGTCTCCATATTATTAAGGCAAAAACTATAGCCGCTAACTCTAAGTTAATAGTTGGATATCTCCTCTCATGGTCCTTTAATTGTCTATTAGCATAGGCTATCATCCTCCCGTCTTGCATATGAACAACTCCTAATCTCCTACCACTTGCATTGGTGTAAACGATGAAAGGCTTCGTCACATTGGGAATAGTTAATAGTTGGGCGCTCATCAATAGCTCCTTCAACTTTTCAAATGCTTCCGTGCACTTCTCATCCCATGCAAAAACTAGATTCTTCTTGGTTAAGAGAGTTAGTGGGACTGCTATCTTCGCAAAGTCCCTGATGAACTTTCTATATTAACCCGCCAACCTAAGAAAACTTATAACCTTCGTAGAATTCTTTGGAATCTTCCAATCATGAGTAGCTTCCACTTCACAGGGTCTATAGACAATCCCTTCTTGGAAACAATATATCCAAGAAGTCCTTAGTACCTCCCTGAAGTGATTTGTATGCTTATCTTCATTCTTGAAGAATACTAAGATATCATTCACAAACACTATGATGAATATATTCAGCTGTTCGCTAAAAACTTTACTCATCAAATCTATAATGAGGGGGCATTTGTCAATTCAAAAAGCATTATTTCCCTTTCATATAGTCCATCCAAAGTGCAAAATGTTGTCTTCTACTTACTATCCTCAACTGTCCTTAATTGATGAAATCCAGTGGCTAAGTTCAATTGGGAAAATATTTTGACTCCTACAAGCTAATCGAACAAATCATCTATTCGAGGTAAGGGATATCTATGCTTCTTAGTTAACTTGTTGAGTTTCTATAGTCGACTTATAGCCTTAATGATCCATCTACCTTAGTGGAAAAGGCAACAGGTGCCCCCCATTTAGAAGTACTTCGATGGATGAATCCTTTCTGCAATAGCTCTGAAATTTTCTTATCCAACTCTTACGTTTCTTTAAAGGCTAATGGTAGAGTGACGGGTCTAGCGTGCTTCTCTAAATCGATCATAAACTCATTCTCCTTTGGGGGTAGGAGACCCGATACTTCAAAAATGTCAGGAAATTTTTGAACTATAGGTACAAAAGAGAGCTTATCTTGTGACAAGCTCAGCGAGTATAAATAGCTTAACTTGATTGAGTTTTGGGGTGTACAACGAATATCTATATACCACCCCTTACAACTCCTTAACCTTACAATTCTACTATCACAATCTGAACAAATCCATACTCCTTAAGATTACTTCATCCCTAGGATAAGTCCACACCCCATAAGATTAAGAACATACGCGTTACATATAAAATTGATGTTACATATGTCCACAACCAGGTCTTTACATATTAAGGAAATACACGTTGAACTCCCAATAGGATTTGATACTATTGGGTCAATAACAATGAGGGTTTTTAGACTTAAATATTTAACTATATTTATAGCTATGAATGAATGTGATGCTCTCGAGTCAAATAGGGTATGAATAGAATGTCAAGAAATAATAGTTGTACCTTCCATTGCAGCCTTTCCTTAGTCTCTAGGGGGAGGTTTACTCGAGATAGGAATAGCCTTAATAGCATAGACATACTCATTCTGCCCATCCTTCATAAGCTTCGGACATTGGTTCTTGAACTGCCTCTCCTCGTTGCAGTGATAACACTTCCCCTTGAACTCTTCTCTCATCAGACACACTTTACAATCCCTAGCGATATGTCCTTTCTTTTGGCATCTTTGACCAGTTATACCTTCCTTCTTGAACTTCCCTTTGGCCCTCTTATTCGTCCAAAACCCTCCCTTCTTAGCTCTACCTTGGTTTTGCGTCGGTCCTACTTTTTCCTTCTCTTTCTCCTTCTCCTCCGAGCCAACCATTTAAAGCAAAGACATCTCAATTAACATCTCACAAATAGCGCCATTGGGTACTTGGGGTTGAAAGCAATTCTCGAAGTTGCGAATTTAAGGCTCTCGCAAGCTTCATTGCCTTCTTCATGGGGTATCGATTAAACTCATTCCAAACTTAGCTAGTTCTGTGAACCTACTGATATATTCTTTTAAAGTGTAGTCTCTATGTCTAAGTTGTATAAACCTTTCCAATTGTAAATTTACCTCCACCATAGATATAAATCGCGACTCAAATCAGTTTCTAAAATCAGCCCGAGTGATAACTTTCTCAGCATTCTCCTTAGCCACAATAGTCTACCAATCTATGGCCTCTCCTTTAAGATGCCATGCCGCCATTCTCTTCTTAATCTAATCTTCCCATCCATGCTCCTAAAAGGTACGCTCATAATTGTTAATCCAAGTCTTTACCTCCACAAAACCTTCAACTCTCGTATACACATTTTCACCTATATTCTTGAATTCCTTGTTTATCTTGGGAAAGTCAATATAGCAGGGTGTTGCTTCAACATGCGGGATAGTAGGTGCTGTTGGTGTAGCTTGTTGAGGAATGGTAATTTTCCCTACATGCATTAGATATTTCTTGAACCATTCAAGCATCCCTTAGATTGGGGGTATCTCTTGGGTAGAGGGGTTGCCAGTCTTAGAGGAACAATTTTCAGCCATTATCAACTATCCGTAGGTTTAAATTTTTAGCTACAATTTCCTAAAATAGTATTATATGTTAAAAAAGATTTTCCTACTATGTTTGCATATGTAAAAATAGTAGACACACACATATATACATATATTGTAGGGTATTTAAAAAATATTTTCAAAAATAACAAGTATGCAGTCATACATATACCTATATTCATTGATTGGGAAACTTAAGATCTGATACCAAATGTAACTACCCATCTCGAAATGGGCCTAATGTTCGACCCAAAAAAGGCCCATCGAACATTAGACCTATTCCAAAGCCGACCATTGGTTGGTAAAATTAAAAAATGCACAGAATTATCTATTAATGCTATCAAAATATCAAAATGAAAAGGATAACATATAATATCAAAAATAGTACACATTTTATAAAAATTCAAATTCCAAAACAAAAAATAACATACCAATATCCATAGTACTATATCTCAAGATATAATAACATTATGTCTGAAATTTGTACATTAAAATATAAAACATAAGTAGGTAGATAACTGTAGCAAGAATCCGTCTCTGCCTTCATCTCCTTGATGCGCGTCTTCTTTTTTAACTTGTATTGTAATGGGGAGGGAGTCAGAACAACAATAACTGATGAATAAAATCTCAAGTCTTTCCATAATAGTATATGGACGGTATAATATAAATAAGAACATGTCTTATGCATCTTAATTATATTTCTTATAAATACCTCCGACTATAAGCCCAAAGGTTCTCCCAGTCTAATCCTATAACTTACACTTTTTTAACCCAACTCTATAACATACTTTCAACTTTAGGCCCAAGGTCATTCTCATTCCCATGCATTTATCATCAGTCATGTCCTAACAATGTGAGAGAAATTACCCATGCCACTTAATACTTTGTTAATGGGAATCAGGCAGACTTTGATCATTTGATACCTATATCTTAGGTAGGTCCCCTTCAATTTAAATCTAATCCAAGACATACCCTATTTGCGCCAAAATTGGTCACAAAACCAAATACCGTGAAAGCACCAGTGTATGAACACAAACCAATGATATTCAAGCACAAATGTCAGATCTCAGCAAATATCAAACAACAATTCAGAAATAATGAACAAAGACACAAGATTTATAGTGGTTCGCTATCTCCGGCCTACGTCCACTCCAAAGTTTTACCCTTTTTATTGATAATCCTTGCTGGTTACAGATGATTACAGCAGTAATAATGAAGAATTTTGAGTACAATAGTTGTATTGAAGTATAGAAATGAATCCGGTAGAGTCTGGACGTCCAATAGCCAAGAGATCTTTTTTCTGTAGGCTTCAGGGTGCTATTTATAGGCGTAGGAGGCTAATATTGCGCTCAAACTTCGGGAGACTCCTTCTGGCACGTGAGTGGGCCCACGCGACCGACCCCACCAAGTTTCGACTCGATCTGTGATCGATACAAAGTGATTTCGTATCCATCAAAAAATGATCCAATCGAGCAGAAACTTGGCACGAACATTCCTTACCTTGCATGCAAGCTGCTGTGAAAATTTTGTTGCATTTGGAACAGTGGATCTTGAGTTATGATCGATTCAAAATTGGGTTTTCCATTGGCTGTCGTCTTCGAACCCGCCAGTTTGAATCCATTAACTTCGACTCCATCTGAAGCACGCGCGCGCAATGACGTGGCGCTATCCTCCCGGGTCGATTCGAATTATGCTGTTCCTAAGTTCTGCGTCTCTACAGCTCTCATCTGCTCAAAGAAAGTCTGCATCATTTCCTGTTGACTTTTCAACAATCTCCCCTGCAATGAATTTGCCATAGCTTTAATCTCATCCCGAGTTATGTAGGTCGAAGCCTGTCCTTCCCCAGCTTCGGAGAATGCTTGTTGACTTCCTTCCTGTTGGCTTCTCTCAGCCCTTTGCCTTCTACTATTTTGCCTAGTCATTGTCTTCAAGTCCAAACTTTTCAAATCCTTCAATTCTGAACTTTGAATCCGATGTAGCGGGTGCTAGTCCTTCTCAGCGAAAGCACCAAAGTGTTTGCGCCAAAATTGGTCACAAACGCCAAATACTGTGAAAGCACCAGTGTATGAACATAAACCAATGATATTCAAGCACAAATGTCAGATCTCAGAAAATATCAAACAGCAATTCAGAAATAATGAACAAAGACACAAGATTTATAGTGGTTCGGCTATCTCTGGCCTACGTCCACTCCAAAGTTTTATCCTTTTTATTGATAATCCTTGCTGGTTATAGATGATTACAGCAGTAATAATGAAGAATTTCAAGTACAATAGTTGTATTGAAGTATAGAAATGAATCCGGCAGAGTCTGGACGTCCAATAGCCAAGAGATCCTTTTTCTGTAGGCTTCAGGGTGCTATTTATAGGCGTAGGAGGCTGATATTGTGCTCAAACTTTAGGAGACTCCTTCTGGCACATGAGTGGGCCCACGCGACTGACCCCACCAAGTTTCCTCTAGATCTGTGATCGATACAAAGTGATTTCATATCCATCAAAAAATGATCCAATCGAACTGAAACTTTGCAGGAACATTCCTTACCTTGCATGCAAGCTGCTGTGAAAATTTCGTTGCATTTGGATCAGTGGATCTTGAGTTATGATCGATTCGAAATTGGGTTTTCCATTGGTTGTCATCTTCGAACCCACCAGTTTGAATCCATTACCTTCGACTCCATCTGAAGCACGCGCGCGCAATGACGTGGCGCTATCCTCCCGTGTCGATTCGAATTATGCGGCGTGTTGACTCCACTTGATGCGCCGAGTTTAACGCTTCCTTCCTAGAGACGTGCACGTATCCACGCTTCATGCTTGCACGTGCCCATCACTCCTTCATGTACTCAACCGTTCGATCTCGTATCGATCGCAAGGGGAGTGTTTCGTATCGATCCGGTCGATACGAAAATGTTGAATGCTATCGATACGAATGGAAGGCAAACAGATGGGTACGAAACCATGCACGATGATGGATACGAACGAAGCCTTACCCGATGGATACGATCGCGATTTTACCTGATGGATACGAAAATGTCAAAGCCCATCTACTATTGGTACGAGAGTATCGATTCGAAGTACGCCACCTCTTCCCATCCTGACCGATACGAAACCATCGAGCCGTGCCCAGGCCTATCGATACGAACAATATCGATTCGAAGTCCTTTATCCTGCTCATCCTTAGGATCGATACGAACACTATCGAGTCGTATCCAACACCTGACCGATGCGAACTTCACTGAGCCGAATCCATACCAATCGATACGAAGTGTATCGATTCGAACCATCATCTGATTGGTGCGAAGCCGATCGATACGAACTCCTAAGTGCCTGACCGATACGAACTGTATCGATTCGAACCATCCTTGCGTGCCGATGGGTTCGAACAGTATGTTCTTCCTACCTTGCATCGATCATATCTCCTTCATACGAACTCCGATTAAACTGAAATTTGAAATATAGCCTTTCATAATCCTTATCATCATCTCCAATCAATTTTTTCCCGATCGGAGCTCAACCAAATTTTGACGTCATCGATTGTAGCCTTGCTTTTAATCGATCTCCAATCCCGATGTCCATCATTCCTTGCCAATTTGTTGATATTCCAGTTTTGACCAAAAAGTGGGATAGCACTTTGCCCCCCAAAACATGCCTTTTGATAAGAAGGCGTGTTTTGAATAGTTCCGATTCCAATATCCAAAGCCCATAGCCATATCGCCATAGTATGTCATCCTTGACTGCCCCAAGTTGATGCCCAATTCCAAATCTAACAACCAAAGCCTTAGCCAATCCCTTATCTATCCAAACTCGACAACCGAGTCCTAATCCATCCTTATCCAATAGCCAATAACCGAATCCAGGACCTCTCCGAGTCGATATCCGAATCCATAACCTCTCCGGGCTCTTGCCAAGCGTAATCCACACTTGATGACCTTGGTTCAGCGTCCCTGGTCGTTGAGCTAACCTCTCCGGGTTCTTGCCAAGCGCAATCCACACCTGGCGACCGTGGTCCAATGTACCTCGACGTTGTACAAAGCCATGGCTTAAGTCCTAAGCCAAATTCTGGTCTCCCCGGATCCTTGTTGAGCATAGTCCATACTCAACGACCTGAAACAATAATCGATAATATGGGGCCTAAGTCCTAGGCCAAATCCTGGTCACTTCGGACCCTTGCCGAGCATAGTCCATACTCAGCGACTTGAAAATAACAATTGATAATACAGGGCCTAAGTCCTAGGCCGAATCCTGGTCACTCCGGACCCTTGCCGAGCATAGTCCATACTCGACGACCTGAATGAGTCAATTTACCACGTTCGGGCAAAGTGACTCACCCCTTGCCAGGCATAATCCATACCCGACGACCGCTTATCAAAAACCAGATAAAAATCCAATCAAAATCCAATCCAAAATCCAAATCCCAAAATCCAAATCAAAACTAGAGAATCAGAAATCCAAACCAGCATCCAAAACCGAAAACAATCATCCAAAGGAAAATCCAAATCAAAAAGCAAGCAAAACCAGGAGTTCAATCCAAACTCCAAAACCAAATCCAAAAATAAAAGCAGTGTCTAATCAAAAAGCAAAAGATAAATTTCACGAACCACAGCATCGCAGTTTATCATCATTCAGAGCATGCCTAGGGGATATCTCCATCCCCATACATGTGTAAATGACTCGGTTGCTTGCCAGCAGTCCTCTACTTATTTCATATTATCCCGATTAATGGATGATCAATCGATCATCATTCCTGGGCCTTCCACGATCGTGGCTTGAGGTAGGTGGCGGTTGCTTCTGCTCCGCCGTTGCATTTCGAGTTCCGATATATTGTGGTAATAGTCCCTTCCTGACACGCTCCTCGATTATATCCTTTAAATGCCTGCAGCTGTTGGTGCCATGTCCATCCAAATCATGTAAGAGACAGTGCCTTCCTGATGTCCTCTCCCGTTTTGATGGTTCTCTCCTAGCCGGCCTTCGGTAGGGAAGATGATTCCGAGTATCTAGGTATATCCGCTCCAGTGTCTCGTTCAATCCTGTGTATGTGGAAAACTTTGGATCCTTCCATCGCTTCCTAGCATTTCCAGAATCATCGTCCAACTTCCTTTTTCCTCTGTCTTTATCTGAACCTTTGCTGGATGGTCCTGCACCCTCAGTTGCATTAACCTTTTTCAACTTTAAATCTGTACTCGCATCTTCTTGCCGAAGGAACCTCTCTGCCTCGTGAAAGAATTCGTCGAGATCCTATAGGGCATCTCGTATCAGAGATACCTTGAAATCCGAGTCCTCACTGACTTCTGATACTGCTGCCATTAAAACCATCGATGGATCAGGCCGATTCACCGAAGCAACTGCCGCACTGAATCAAGTTAGAAAAGCTCTAAGGATTCATCCATCCTTTGCTTTACCGATGTAAATGTCATCACATTCTTCGGCCTCTTGACGTGAACCCGAAACTGTCCCAAAAACCTTTCCACCAATTCCCCCAAGTCCTGATAGATCCTTCTCCCAGCTGCCTAAACCACATTGCCGCTAAGTCCGTCAAGTACAAAGGAAAGCATCGTGCCATTACTTCCTCCGATGCCCCCAGCACCTCCATGTGTCTGATGTACCTCATCAAGTGATCAATTGGGTCGGCCTTGCCATCATATACCTCCACGCTAGGTAGCTTGAACTAAGGTGGATTCTGAGCCATCCTTATTTCCCGAGCGAACGGACTCCTGTTCACTCCTTCCAAGTCTCTATTGGTCAAACCACCTCGCACAATTCTTCTAATGATCTCCACTAATCCAGTATTGTCTGTTAGGGGTTGCCCCCAATGCCCCTGAGGGAACTCCGGCACATACTCTTCATGTGGCTCACTAGCAGCAATGTTAGCCCTGGCCTGTTGAACTCCTTCGAAAGGCCCTCATGTGTTAGATCCTATGGGCCTGTCCCCAAGCCCTTGTTGATTGCCTTCTGGCTCTATATCATGTCCTTCATTGGGTTCCACAACCCTAGTCCCTTGTCCTGCATCCACAGCCGCTGTAGCTGTTCCTAAGTTCTGCGTCTCTACAGCTCTCATCTGCTCAAAGAAAGTTTGCATCATTTCCTGTTGACTTTTCAACAATCTCCCCTGCAATGAATTTGCCATAGCTTTAATCTCATCCCGTGTTATGTAGGTCGAAGCCTGTCCTTCCCCAGCTCCGGAGAATGCTTGTTGACTTCCTTCCTGTTGGCTTCTCTCAGCCCTTTGCCTTCTACTATTTTGCCTAGTCATTGTCTTCAAGCCCAAACTTTTCAAACCCTTCAATTCTGAACTTTGAATCCGATGTAGCGTGTACTAGTCCTTCTCAGCGAAAGCACCAAAGTGTTTGCGCCAAAATTGGTCACAAACCCCAAATACCGTGAAAGCACCAGTGTATGAACACAAACTAATGATATTCAAGCAAAAATGTCAGATCTCAGAAAATATCAAACAGCAATTTAGAAATAATGAACAAAGACACAAGATTTATAGTGGTTCGGCTATCTCCGGCCTACGTCCACTCCAAAGTTTTATCCTTTTTATTGATAATCCTTGCTGGTTATAGATGATTACAGCAGTAATAATGAAGAATTTCAAGTATTATAGTTGTATTGAAGTATAGAAATGAATCCGGCAGAGTCTGGACGTCCAATAGCCAAGAGATCCTTTTTCTGTAGGCTTCAGGGTGCTATTTATAGGCGTAGAAGGCTGATATTGCGCTCAAACTTCGGGAGACTCCTTCTGGTACATGAGTGGGCCCACGCGACTGACCCCACCAAGTTTCGACTCGATCTGTGATCGATACGAAGTGATTTCATATCCATCAAAAAATGATCCAATCGAGCTGAAACTTTGCAGGAACATTCCTTAACTTGCATGCAAGCTGCTGTGAAAATTTCGTTGCATTTGGATCAGTGGATCTTGAGTTATGATCGATTCGAAATTGGGTTTTCCATTGGCTATCGTCTTCGAACCCACCAGTTCGAATCCATTACCTTCGACTCCATCTGAAGCACGCGCTCGCAATGACGTGGCGCTAACCTTTCGGGTCGATTCGAATTATGCGGTGTGTTGACTCCACTTGGTGCGCCGAGTTGAACGCTTCCTTCCTAGAGACGTGCACGTATCCACTCTTCATGCTTGCACGTGCCCATCACTCCTTCATGTACTCAACCGTTCGCTCTCGTATCGATTGCTAGGGGAGTGTTTCGTATCGATCCGATCGATACGAAAATGTTGAATGCTATCGATACGAATGGAAGGCAAACAGATGGGTACGAAACCATGCACGATGATGGATACGAACGAAGCCTTACCTGATGGATACGATCGCGATTTTACCTGATGGATACGAAAATGTCATAGCCCATCTGCTATCGATACGAGAGTATCGATTCGAAGTACGCCACCTCTTCCCATCCTGGCCGATACGAAACCATCGAGCCGTGCCCATGCCTATTGATACGAAGAGTATCGATTCGAAGTCCTTTATCCTGCTCGTCCTTAGGATCGATACGAACACTATCGAGCCGTATCCAACACCTGACCGATGCGAACTTCACTGAGCCGAATCCATACCAATCGATACGAAGTGTATCGATTCGAACCATCATCTGATTGGTGCGAAGCCAATTGATACGAACTCCTAAGTGCCTGATCGATACGAACTGTATCGATTCGAACCATCCTTGCGTGCCGATGGGTTCGAACAGTATGTTCTTCCTACCTTGCATTGATCATATCTCCTTCATACGAACTCCGATTGACCTGAAATTTGAAACATAGCCTTTCCTAATCCTTATCATCATCTCCAATCAATTTTGTCCCATTCGGAGCTCAACCAAATTTTGACGTCATCGATTATAGCCTTGCTTTCAACGATCTCCAATCCCGATGTCCATCATTCCTTGCCAATTTGTTGATATTCCAGTTTTGACCAAAAAGTGGGATAGCACTTTGCCCCCCAAAACATGCCTTTTGATAAGAAGGCATGTTTTGAATAGTTCGATTCCAATATCCAAAGCCCATAGCCATATCGCCAGAGTATGTCATCCTTGACTGCCCCGAGTTGATGCCCAATTCCAAATCTAATAACCAAAGCCTTAGCCAATCCCTTATCCATCCGAACTCGACAACCGAGTCCTAATCCATCCTTATCCAATAGCCAATAACCGAATCCAGGACCTCTCCGAGTCGATATCCGAATCCATAACCTCTCCGGGCTCTTGCCAAGCGTAATCCACACTTGATGACCTTGGTCCAGTGTCCCTGGTCATTGAGCTAACCTCTCCGGGTTCTTTCCAAGCGCAATCCACACCTGACGACCGTGGTCCAGTGTCCCTCGACGTTGTACAAAGCCATGGCTTAAGTCCTAAGCTGAATTCTGGTCTCTCCGGATCCTTCTTGAGCATAGTCCATACTCAACGACCTGAAACAATAATCGATAATATGGGCCTAAGTCCTAGGCCAAATCCTGGTCACTCCGGACCCTTGCCGAGCATAGTCCATACTCAGTGACTTGAAAATAACAATTGATAATACAGGGCCTAAGTCCTAGGCCGAATCTTGGTCACTCCGGACCCTTGCCGAGCATAGTCCATACTCGACGACCTGAATGAGTCAATTTACCACGTTCAGGCAAAGTGACTCACCCCTTGCCAGGAATAATCCATACCCGACGACCGCTTATCAAAAATCAGATAAAAATCCAATAAAAGTCCAAATCAAAACCAGAGACTGAGAAATCCAAACCAGCATCCAAAACCGAAAACAATAATCCAAAGGAAAATCCAAATCAAAAGGCGAGCAAAACCAGGAGTTCAATCCAAATTCCAAAACCAAATCCAAAAAGAAAAGCAGTGTCTAATCAAAAAGCAAAAGATAAATTTCACGAACCATTGCATCGCAGTTTATCATCATTCAGAGCATGCCTAGGGGCTATCTCCATCCCCATACATGTGTAAATGACTCGGTTGCTTGCCAGCAGTCCGCTACTTATTTCATATTATCCCGATTAATGGATGATCAATCGATCATCATTCCTGGGCCTTCAACGATCGTGGCTTGAGGTAGGTGGCGGTTGCTCCTGCTCCGTCGTTGCATTCCGAGTTCCGATATACTGTGGTAATAGTCCCTTCCTGACATGCTCCTCAATTATATCCTTTAAATGTCTGCAGCTGTTGGTGTCGTGTCCATCCAAATCATGGAAGAGACAGTGCCTTCCTGTTGTCCTCTCCCGTTCTGATGGTTCTCTCCTAGCCGGCCTTCGGTAGGGAAGGCGATTCCGAGTATCCAGGTATATCCGCTCCAGCATCTCGTTCAATCCTGTGTATGTGGAAAACTTTGGATCCTTCCATCGCTTCCTAGCATTTCCAGAATCATCGTCCAACTTCCTTTTTCCTCTGTCTTTATCCGAACCTTTGCTGGATGGTCCTACACCCTCAGTTGCATTAACCTTTTTCAACTTTAAATCCGTACTCGCATCTTCTTGCCAAAGGAACCTCTCTGCCTCGTGAAAGAATTAGTCGAGATCCTGTAGGGGAACTCGTATCAGAGATACCTTGAAATCCGAGTCCTCCCTGACTCCTGATACCGCTGCCATTAAAACCATCGATGGATCAGGCCGATCCACCGAAGCAACTGCCGCACTGAATTGAGTTAGAAAAGCTCTAAGCGATTCATCCATCCTTTGCTTTACCGATGTCAATGTCATAACATTCTTTGGCCTCTTGACGTGAACCCGAAACTGTCCCAAAAACCTTTCCACCAATTCCCCCCAAGTCCTGATAGATCCTTCTCCCAGCTGCCTAAACCACATTGCCGCTAAGTCCGTCAAGTACAAAGGAAAGCATCGTGCCATTACTTCCTCCGATGCCCCCAGCACCTCCATGTGTCTGATGTACCCCATCAAGTGATCAGTTGGGTCTGCCTTGCCATCATATACCTCCACGCTAGGTTGCTTGAACTTAGGTGGATTCTGCCATCCTTATTTCTCGAGCGAACGGACTCCTATTCACTCCTTCCAAGTCTTTGTTGGTCAAACCACCTCGCACAGTTCTTCTAATGATCTCCACTAATCCAGTATTGTCTGTTAGGGGTTGCCCCCCATGCCCCCGAGGGAACTCCGACACATACTCTTCATGTGGCTCACTAGCAGCAATGTTAGCCCTGGCCTGTTGAACTCCTTCCAAAGGCCCTCCTGTGTTAGATCTTGTGGGCCTGCCCCCAAGCCCTTGTTGATTGCCTTCTGGCTCTATATCCTGTCCTCCATTGGGTTCCACAACCCTAGCCCCTTGTCCTACATCCACAGCCGCTGTAGCTGTTCCTAAGTTCTGCGTCCCTACAGCTCTCATCTGCTCAAAGAAAGTCTGCATCATTTCCTGTTGACTTTTCAACAATCTCTCCTGCAATGAATTTGCCATAGCTTTAATCTCATCCCGGGTTATGTAAGTCGAAGCCTGTCCTTCCCCAGCTCCGGAGGATGCTTGTTGACTTCCTTCCTGTTGGCTTCTCTCAGCCCTTTGCCTTCTACTATTTTGCCTAGTCATTGTCTTCAAGCCCAAACTTTTCAAACTCTTCAATTCTGAACATTGAATCCGATGTAGCGGGTGCTAGTCCTTCTCAGTGAAAGCACCAAAGTGTTTGCACCAAAATTGGTTAAAAACCCCAAATACCATGAAAGCACCAGTGTATGAACACAAACCAATGATATTCAAGCACAAATGTCAGATCTCAGCAAATATCAAATAGCAATTCAGAAATAATGAACAAAGACACAAGATTTATAGTGGTTCGGCTATCTCCGGCCTAAGTCCACTCCAAAGTTTTATCCTTTTTATTGATAATCCTTGCTGGTTACAGATGATTACAGTAGTAATAATGAAGAATTTCAAGTACAATAGTTGCATTGAAGTATAGAAATGAATCCGCCAGAGTCTGGACGTCCAATGGCCAAGAGATCCTTTTTCTGTAGGCTTCAGGGTGCTATTTATAGGCGTAGGAGGCTGATATTGCGCTCAAACTTTGGGAGACTCCTTCTGGCACGTGAGTGGGCCCATGCGACCGACCCCACCAAGTTTCGACTCGATCTGTGATCGATAGGAAGTGATTTCGTATCCATCAAAAAATGATCCAATCGAGCTGAAACTTTGCAGGAACATTCCTTACCTTTCATGCAAGCTGCTGTGAAAATTTCGTTGCATTTGGATCAGTGGATCTTGAGTTATGATCGATTCGAAATTGGGTTTTCCATTGGCTGTCGTCTTCGAACCCGCCAGTTCGAATCCATTACCTTCGACTCCATCTGAAGCACGCACGCGCAATGACGTGGCGCTATCCTCCTGGGTCGATTCGAATTATGCGCCGTGTTGACTCCACTTGGTGCGCCGAGTTGAACGCTTCCTTCCTAGTGACGCGCACGTATCCATGCTTAATGCTTGCACGTGCCTATCACTCCTTCATGTACTCAACCGTTCGCTCTCGTATCGATCGCAAGGGGAATATTTCGTATCGATCCGATCGATACGAAAATGTTGAATGCTATCAAAACGAATGGAAGGCAAACAGATGGGTACGAAACCATGCACGATGATGGATACGAATGAAGCCTTACCTGATGGATACGAGCGCGATTTTACCTAATGGATACGAAAATGTCAAAGCCCATATGCTATCGATACCAGAGTATCGATTCGAAGTACGCCACCTCTTCCCATCCTGACCGATATGAAACTATCGAGCCGTGCCCAGGCCTATTGATACGAACAGTATCGATTCGAAGTCCTTTATCCTATTCGTCCTTAGGATCGATACGAACACTATCGAGCCGAATCCAACACCAGATCGATGCGAACTTCACTGAGCCGAATCCATACCAATCAATACGAAGTGTATCGATTCGGACCATCATCTGATTGGTGCGAAGCCGATCGATATGTACTCCTAGGTGCCTGATCGATACGAACTGTATCGATTCGAACCATCCTTGCGTGCCGATGGGTTCGAACTTCCTACCTTGCATCGTTCATATCTCCTTCATACGAACTCCGATTAACCTGAAATTTGAAACATAGCCTTTCCTAATCCTTATCATCATCTCCAATCAATTTCGTCCCGATCGGAGCTCAACCAAATTTTGACATCATCGATTGTAGCCTTGCTTTCAATCGATCTCCAATCCCGATGTCTAACATTCCTTGCCAATTTGTTGATATTCCAGTTTTGACCAAAAAGTGGGATAGCACTTTGCCCCCCAAAACATGCCTTTTGATAAGAAAACGTGTTTTGAATAGTTCCGATTCCAATATCCAAAGCCCATAGCCATATCGCCAGAGTATGTCATCCTTGACTGCCCCGAGTTGATGCCCAATTCCAAATCTAATAACCAAATCCTTAGCCAATCCCTTATCCATCCGAACTTGACAACCGAGTCCTAATCCATCCTTATCCAATAGCCAATAACCGAATCCAGGACCTCTCCGGGTCGATATCCGAATCCATAACCTCTCTGGGCTCTTGCCAAGCGTAATCCACACTTGACGACCTTGGTCCAGTGTCCCTGGTCGTTGAGCTAACCTCTTCGGGTTCTTGGCAAGCGCTATCCACACCTGACAACCGTGGTCCAGTGTCCCTGGACGTTGTACAAAGCCATGGCTTAAGTCCTAAGTCGAATTCTGGTCTCTCTGGACCCTTGTTGAGCATAGTCCATACTCAACGACCTGAAACAATAATCGATAATATAGGGCCTAAGTCCTAGGCCGAATCCTGGTCACTCCGGACCCTTGCTGAGCATAGTCCATACTCAGCGACCTGAAAATAACAATTGATAATACAGGGCCTATGTCCTAGGCCGAATCCTGGTCACTCCGGACCCTTGACGAGCATAGTCCATACTCGACGACCTGAATGAGTCAATTTACCACGTTCGGGCAAAGTGACTCACCCCTTGCCAGGCATAATCCATACCCGACGACCGCTTATCAAAAACCAGATAAAAATCCAATCAAAATCCAATTCAAAATCCAAATCCCAAAATCCAAATCAAAACCAGAGAATCAGAAATCCAAACCAGCATCCAAAACCGAAAACAATCATCCAAAGGAAAATCCAAATCAAAAAGCAAGCAAAACCAGGAGTTCAAACCAAACTCCAAAACCACATCCAAAAAGAAAAGCAGTGTCCAATCAAAAAGCAAAAGATAAATTTCATGAACCACAGCATCGCAGTTTATCATCATTCAGAGCATGCCTAGGGGCTATCTCCGTCCCCATACATGTGTAAATGACTCGGTTGCTTGCCAGCAGTCCGCTACTTATTTCATATTATCTCGATTAATGGATGATCAATCGATCAACATTCCTGGGCCTTCCACGATCATGGCTTGAGGTAGGCGGCGGTTTCTCCTTTCATATTATCCCGATTAATGGATGATCAATCGATCATCATTCCTGGGCCTTCCACGATCATGGCTTGAGGTAGGCGGCGGTTGCTACTGCTCCGCCGTTGCATTCCGAGTTCCGATATACTGTGGTAATAGTCCCTTCCTGACAAGCTCCTCGATTATATCCTTTAAATGCCTGCAGCTGTTGGTGTCGTGTCCATCCAAATCATGGAAGAGACAGTGCCTTCCTGATGTCCTCTCCCGTTCTGATGGTTCTCTCCTAGCTGGCCTTCGGTAGGGAAGGCGATTTCGAGTATCCAGGTATATCCGCTCCAGCGCCTCGCTCAATCCTGTGTATGTGGAAAACTTTGGATCCTTCCATCCCTTCCTAGCATTTCCAGAATCATCGTCCAACTTCCTTTTTCCTCTGTCTTTATCCGAACCTTTGTTGGATGGTCCTACACCCTCAGTTGCATTAACCTTTTTCAACTTTAAATCCGTACTCGCATCTTCTTGCCGAAGGAACCCCTCTGCCTCGTGAAAGAATTCGTCGAGATCCTGTAGGGGATCTCATATCAGAGATACCTTGAAATCCGAGTCCTCCCTGACTCCTGATACTGCTGCCATTAAAACCATCGATGGATCAGGCCGATCCACCGAAGCAACTTCCGCACTGAATCGAGTTAGAAAAGCTCTAAGCGATTCATCCATCCTTTGCTTTACCGATGTCAGTGTCATCACATTCTTCGGCCTCTTGACGTGAACCCGAAACTGTCCCAAAAACCTTTCCACCAATTCCCCCCAAGTCCTGATAGATCCTTCTCCCAGCTGCCTAAACCACATTGCCGCTACGTCCGTCAAGTACAAAGGAAAGTATCGTGCCATTACTTCCTTCGATGCCCCCAGCACCTCCATGTGTCTGATGTACCTCATCAAGTGATCAGTTGGGTCTGCCTTGCCATCATATACCTCCACGCTAGGTAGCTTGAACTTAGGTGGATTTTGAGCCATCCTTATTTCCCGAGCGAACGGACTCCTGTTCACTTCTTCCAAGTCTCTGTTGGTCAAACCACCTCGCACAGTTCTTCTAATGATCTCCACTAGTCCAGTATTGTCTGTTAGGGGTTGCCCCGTGCCCCCGAGGGAACTCCGACACATACTCTTCATGTGTCTCACTAGCAGTAATGTTAGCCCTGGCCTGTTAAACTCCTTCCAAAGGTCCTCATGTGTTAGATCCTGTGGGCCCGCCCCCAAGCCCTTGTTGATTGCCTTCTGGCTGTATATCCGGTCCTCCGTTAGGTTCCACAACCCTAGTCCCTTGGCCTGCATCCATAGTCGCTGTAGCCGTTCCTAAGTTCTACGTCCCTACAACTCTCATCTGCTCAAAGAAAGTCTGCATCATTTCCTGTTGACTTTTCAACAATCTCTCCTGCAATGAATTTGCCATAGCTTCCATCTCATCGCGGGTTATGTAGATCGAAGCCTGTCCTTCCCCAGCTCCAGAGGATGCTTGTGGACTTCCTTCCTGTTGGCTTCTCTCAGCCCTTTGCCTTCTACTATTTTGCCTTGTCTTCAAGCCCAAACTTTTCAAACTCTTCAATTCTGAACTTTGAATCCGATGTAGCGGGTGCTAGTCCTTCTCAGTGAAAGCACCAAAGTGTTTGCGCCAAAATCGGTCACAAACCCAAAATACCGTGAAAGCACCAGTGTATGAACACAAACCAATGATATTCAAGCACAAATGTCAGATCTCAGCAAATATCAAACAACAATTTAGAAATAATGAACAAAGACACAAGATTTATAGTGGTTCGGCTATCTCCGGCCTATGTCCACTCCAAAGTTTTATCCTTTTTATTGATAATCCTTGCTGGTTACAGATGATTACAACAGTAATAATGAATAATTTCGAGTACAATAGTTGTATTGAAGTATAGAAATGAATCCGGCAGAGTCTGGACGTCGAATTGCCAAGAGATCCTTTTTCTGTAGGCTTCAGGGTGCTATTTATAGGCGTACGAGGCTGATATTACGCTCAAACTTCGAGAGACTCCTTCTGGCACGTGAGTGGGCCCACGCGACCGACCCCACCAAGTTTCGACTCGATCTGTGATCGATACGAAGTGATTTCGTGTCCACCAAAAAATGATCCAATCGAGCTGAAACTTGGCAGGAACATTCCTTACCTGGATGCAAGCTGCTATGAAAATTTCGTTACATTTGGATCAGTGGATCTTGAGTTATGATCGATTCGAAATTGGGTTTTCCGTTGGCTGTCGTCTTCGAACCCGCCAGTTTGATTCCATTACCTTCGACTCCATCTGAAGCACGCGCACAATGACGTGGCGCTATCCTCCCGGGTCGATTCGAATTATGCGGCGTGTTGACTGCACTTGGTGCGTCGAGTTGAACGCTTCCTTCCTAGAGACGCGCACGTATCCACGCTTCATGCTTGCACGTGCCCATCACTCCTTCATGTACTTAACCGTTCGCTCTCGTATCGATCGCAAGGGGAGTATTTCGTATCGATCCGATCGATAAGAAAATGTTGAATGCTATCGATACGAATGGAAGGCAAACAGATGGTTACGAAAACATGCACGATGATGGATACAAACGAAGCCTTACCTGATGGATACGAGCGAGATTTTACCTGATGGATATGAAAATGTCAAACCCCATCTGCTATCGATACGAGAGTATCGATTCGAAATACGCCACCTCTTCCCATCCTGACCGATACGAAACCATCGAGCCGTGCCCAGGCCTATCGATACGAACAGTATCGATTCGAAGTCCTTTATCCTGCTCGTCCTTAGGATCGATACGAACACTATCGAGCCGAATCCAGCACCTGACCGATGCGAACTTCACTGAGCCGAATCCATACCAATCGATACGAAGTGTATCAATTCGAACCATCATCTGATTGGTGCGAAGCCGATCGATACGAACTCCTAAGTGCCTGATCGATACGAACTGTATCGATTCGAACCATCCTTGCGTGTTGATGGGTTCGAACAGTATGTTCTTCCTACCTTGCATCGATCATATCTCCTTCATAAGAACTCCGATTAACTTGAAATTTGAAACATAGCCTTTCCTAATCCTTATTATCATCTCCAATAAATTTCGTCCTGATCGGAGCTCAACCAAATTTTGACATCATCGATTGTAGCCTTGCTTTCAATCGATCTCCAATCCCGATGTCCATCGTTCCTTGACAATTTGTTGATATTCCAGTTTTGACCAAAAAGTGGGATAGCATACCCCTCTCTTGTACTATCTAGCTTACATCACATGAAATCTTATCAGGCCACTTAATACTTCTTTTTGGAAGAGGCGAACTCTATAATAGCCACTTAATGCCTCAGACCTGGAGCGAACTCTTTTTGAGATTTCCATCTATCGTGCCTAAACGCTATCGCTGACCATTTAATGCTTTCTAATTAAGAAGGAGGCGGACCATACAACAGCCACTTACTACCCCTGATCCCCAAAGTAGGTCCTACGTATTATGACCCGTAACTCAAACTGAGAGATCTCACATTAGATCGACTATTCGTAGGCACTGATAGCCAGATTATCTGGAAAGACTTGCTCTACTTAATTGAGACTATCCTCATGTCCTTCATGGGTACTTATTATAAACGATGTCACATATTAGCTCCAAAGTCACACTACTGTTAGCCAAATTAGCTAGGCAGAATTCTGTATGCTTTAACTGACCTTGCATCCCTATAACTTAGTCATAGCTTACACTCCCCTAATCATACTACCACATAGCCTACCGCATTTTACTAAGGCTATAAAGGAAGATCCATTGTTCCACCACTAATCATAACCATCCTTAACTTTCATCCTATAGGTTTTAATGCAAATTATGAACCTATTTACTGCGCAATTAATACATTATTAATTATATGTTATTTATATACTAATTGTTTGCACCAACAGTTGGCACAAACACTCAATAGATTATATGTAGCGAAATAAAATAAGAAATCAAAATTAAAAAAGAGAAAACTAGTAAAAAAACAATGAATAGATATTTTTTAGAGAAATAAATGAAGAATAATAAATGAAAACAGAGGAAACAAATAATTAAATGACATAAAATAAAAGAAATAACATGAACATAACACTTCACAGTGGCTCAACGTTGAAAGCCTACATCCACTTTGAAGAAATAACTTTATTAATCTCTTGAACTGCTGAATACAGAGGAATGGATCATAGTAGAAACCTTAGTTACAAAAAAAATGCAAAGCAACAAACAGTGCAAAAGATCCCAAAAATGAACAATCAAAGGGGAAGACAGTGAAATATCTTCCTGAAATTTTGGAAGAGGGTCTCCAGATCCAGAACAAGTCATGGTATCGATCGTGGGTCTCACATCTTTCATAATGATGATTGTTACCGATCGTTCTATTTGCTTTTATTGGCATGCGATTGATACGATGGGCTCCACACTTCAATATATTGATGTTCCCAAAGTGTTGTATGTATTCGACATGTAGATTTTGAGATTGATCGTATTTCCACTGAGTTGAACTGTAATATCAATACAGTACGATCCATAATTGATGAATATGGATCGTACCCAGTCCACTTTCAGTAAATGGTATAGTTTTATACCTTTACCATTTTATTGAGTCTGCCTTCTGCTTTCACTTCGCCACTGCTTCATATTATCATTTATGCCTGATCTCTAGGTTTTGTGATCGTTAATCTGACTTTTCGGTCCCAATGACAGTCAATTCTAACTTATCTAATTAGTTTGAATATAGTCACGCCAAAAGGCTGGATAACACTTGCCCCTTAATGTACATCTTGTTTCAACATGACGTGCTTTGAGTCGATGCAAGTTAGAGTCATCGAAAAGGAATCCATCCAGTTTTCTATATAGTAGTAATCCCATCGATGAATTGCTTTCCTTGAAAAGTCACATCTCTTTTTGATTGACATGACAATTGATTGATTTCCAGTAGTATAAATCCCAGGTGACGTCTTGATGGTAATCATTTAAGTCTTCGTTTCAGTGAATTTGTAGGCATTGGCTGATTGATCCAAATTTTCCTTTGACTAATACAAGTGAGAACTTATTTTTTGTCGATTTCAAGAAATCAATTTTTTTGGAACGTACACTTTCACGTATACGTATTCTTTCCTTGACTCCCAATCACAATTGCACGTTCACAGGTTGTTGTCAACTTTCTGCATTTAGATTGATCGACATGAACCCATCAAGTAAATGGATCGTACTTGACCCATTTTTAGTATGGATCTGGTCAAGTTCATTTGAGATTGCTTCATGCTCGATCGTTCTCCCCTCTCTTCTCTTCCCTTCATTTTTTAAACCAAGAAATAAGATGATGGATCATTCCAAAGCCATTAGTTTAGGATTGTACATGATCCAAGTATACGTTGAACGAACCAATTGCACTACGTATTAGAGAAAAGGATTGGCATACATCCATCAGAGAATGATTACGCCGGATCATTTCTTAATTTGGCCATTTGATTGAACTGTAGGTCAAGAAGAATGGATCAGCGTAAGGACCATCGTAAAATGATCGCACCCAATCGTTTATCGGTCGGTCTTCCCTTAAACTACAAACTTTAGTGGTTCGTTTCGCATCCTTCGTATACTTAGATATTTAGATCATTTTCTTTACTTCATTTTCTGTCATTGCTCTGAACCAAAAAAGAAAACCCCATCCTTATCTACTCCTTCACCATCGATCCATCGAGCTTCTCGATCCAAGTCCATACTTATCTTATAACCATCTCCATAGATCGGTCTGACTCCTTGCTTCATTAGGCATCATCGTTGCCATTCCCTACTGATCTTGTTTCATACTCAAATCTAAATCGCCTTCGCTTTTCCACTTTTTATACATAGGTAAGTTTGATTTGTTTCTTACTTTTTTTAAGTCGGTGATGAGATGATGGGATCTTGTTCTAGTTTACATAATTTATGTCATGATAGTTTGATCGGTCATAATAGTGAGGGAAATGGTGATGATCCGGTCAAGTCGTTTATGTTGGTGTTGAGATTGGGTGGAATGGGCTTGTCCAAGGTCGAAGGTGGAAGATCATTTTCAACCGATTGTTCTTAGAGTTCCAAAATGTGGGCAGTCATCTATCATTTCTAATGAGGCTGATGTGGTGAAGTTGTTAGCATAGGGGAATGAAATAGAGTTCGACCGATCGTCGTAGTGGATTGGTATTTAAAAAATGTAGAGAGTTTAGACCGATAATTTTTTTGGAAAAGTTCTTAGCCAATCGTTTTTTTGGATCGGTGCTTGGAATCTTGAATTGAAGTGAAGCATGGAACTAGAGTCGAGGGTTGGATCAATCATAATGGTCAATTGGAGAACGATCGGTTGAAGAATGATCGTTTGTGAAATGATCTTGAAAAAATGATCGTTATACGCATTGGGATCGATCGGTTGTAGCATTATTTTGGATCGGTTTTTGGTTTAAATTTGATGAACAAAATTAAAATCTTCAAATCTTAATTATAACTTTGCAACGAGCTTCAGCCTTGAACGCTCGAATGGCCATACATGACTTACATATAAAATGGCCTGCATATTAGATGTATATGACAATCGAATTGTGGAACGAACTTGACTAATTTCCTGCATAGTTATGTTTGTTACCAATGCCTTGGACAAATTTTTGTAGCTCTTCCACTTCTAAACACATAATTCAATCTTCGATAAGATAGACTGAACCCTTAGCTATTGACATAAAGAATCGGTTGAGATGGTCAGCAATGATGGTCACAGTATTTAACTCCAAACTATTTTTTACTGCGTTGCACGATACTGCAGCACTCTGCGCTAGCATGCACTTTGCACGGTGGTATCCAGTTATTTTTTATAATGATGATTATCTACTGTGTTTAGTCGTCATGGTTTCTAGATGCTTGGGGCGATTAACTACCATGTCTTCTGGACAGGCTTCATAGCGTAACAATACTATTACCAAATTGAGTTCCACAACTACTGCTGATAGACTCTCCCATAGGCATCAAGCTGAACAACCACAAGTCCTTGTCCATTGCTTAACCTTTTCTCTATCGTTCCTGTCCATCCAACATAAGTGATAAACCCTGCTCTTGACACTCTAGAAGACGCTATATTTTTGGAAAATCCGGAGGATTCTGTAGCTTGAAAATTAATAAAGCCTCTTTTAGTTGAATTTATGCCAGACATAAGATTCTGTTTGATGACTTGCGAGTCTCGACTCAGGCTGCTATAGCTCGTATGGCCCCAAGGGGTTCATAACATGCAATAAGTTCATGTGTTTTGCAGGATGCATCCCACCCTTCAATTCATTTATCCGAGAGATGCTACATCATATGAGGTTAGCACCGGCACAACTGCATCCAAACGACTATGCCTTGCTTAATTGTACCTATATGGCATTCAAGGAGTTTTTATTTTGTCCTTCAACTCCTGAAGACATTCGATTTCTTTTCACCTTCAAGCAATAGAAGGGAAGCCTTCCATTCACATTCCTTGTGTCGCCCATGAAGTACTAGATCTTGACTAGAACTTGGAACAAATTGAGTGCTTTCAAAAGCGAGTGGTTCTATATTTCTTGCCCGCCTGGGTTCACCAAATGGTGGTTAGAAGGATGTAAGTATTACTCCTTGCTTAATTTCTTGAGTGCTAGTAAACATGTAACGACTCGCCTTTTGACCATTGAAAGTTGACCTGAAACAATACCACAGTGTTCCAATGTCGCGCATCCAATCAAAAAAATGGCAGATTGTTAGGGTAAATAAAAAGAAAAGAACAGAACAGAGTATAGAGAAAAACAGAATCTCACAGCGGAACCAACAACATATAATATAACAGGGATGGTAGAAACTGTCACTCTAAACATACAGAGTATATCAGAGTTAAAAACAAACCTTATCATTGGGACAGTTACAAAATCCCGACCTTACAAATGCTGGTAGGTGTACTATATAATACATCGGAAAATAAAATACTACGATAGGTGAATCTTCAGCTCCCCTCCATGATCTCCAAAACTTCAAAGACAACCTGGGAAAATACCCTGTTTGACCCGAGCATTATAAATAAATAACGCCTGGATCAGTCTGGAAATACCAACTTGAGATAATTGAATAATGGGGAACATATATAGTTCTATGAGAGCACACCGCTAACGCGGAATGAGTTTTTACCTCACAAGAATAACATCCATATAGGCAAGAGTAGAAATAAGTATTAGGAGATAAATCCAAATAAGAATGAGCATAATTAATATTAAAACACTTTAAAGAATGGAGATAAACCAAGTAAAATCCAAACTAGAAGAATGGATAGAACAAGGAAAATAGTCCAACTTGATAGAATGAACTAAATAAGTTAATAATCCAAACTTGATAGAATGGACTAAAAATGGTAATAATCAAACTTGGTAGAATGGACTAAATCAAATCTTAAATGTCGTAGTGAAGAGTTGGCTCTATTCATAGAAATTTAAAGCTAAAATAGATCCAAGGTTTTCGAATCAATTAAGGAAAGGAAGTTTTCCAACAAATGACAAGGAAGGTGCAGCCCCCCTGAAGTATACCTTTAAAAATATACTTCTGAGAAGTTCATTTACTTTGTGACACTTCTCGGAAACCTCCAAGCTGGACCCCGCTAGACCTTACTGATAATCTGAATATTTCCATACCTAAGTGCATGACCGAATCCAAAATAGATGAGACATGAAAAATACCCTTTTGATTGGATTAACCCCACATAGCTTGGCCTCCACTTGTGCTTTTGGTTTATTCATTTTCGACAAAGGATAACAAAGCTCGATTGATCAACAAATATTTTTTAAGGTGACGGTACACAACGAAGAAAGCTAAATCTGGTAATTAATAAATCAACTATCAGGGATACTTAAAATGATCATATATGAAAATTAAATTTCATATATTTACCACTACTCATTGGTTCTAGACAAGTCATATCTCTCGGTTAAAAATGAAGCTGGGCAAGTTGAGGTAGTATTACCTCCAAACATCACCTTGACGACATTTTTAACCTTTGAGATAGAAATGAGTCCAAGCCTCAACGTTTAGTGTTAAATGCAAGACTAGATCCTTTTCATATAAGTGATATCGATTTCGAAACTATTGTTCCATAACCAAAATCAAACTTTAACTTTTAGAAGAACTGAACTTGAGATTGATTTCCATATTTCCACATTGGTAAAACACCTTTAGAATTAGTTCTTGATTGTTGAAATGTTAAGAGGATCATCTTTCCAAGTGCATGACCCCGAAGGCCTAAACCAACATCAGACCAAACACCCGGAAGATTATCCAATTTAACATCCCAATTATCGAGTTCCAATTCCTTTTTATAACTTTAAAACAATATTAATTATCCCGAAAGATAATTAATCACATTTAAAATTTCATTTAAATAAACAAATCCATTATATTTAATAAAATAGATAATTATTTACAAACACTTTTATAACATTGGTAAATTAACTTTAACATCTTTATTAAATCAATTTAATGACTTTAAATCAATTGATTATAGCAATTTTATTATATTAGACAATTTACTTAAATCAGTTTTATTAAATCGATTAATTAACTTTAAACATCACTTGTTACAAAGATTAATTAAATACAATAATCATTTGTTAAAACGAATAAGTCATCTCAAACAACATTTATTAAAATGATAAGTAATTCTAAATTCCATTAATTAAACAATTAATTAAGTTCAAAAGAATTATCATAAATTAATTGGATTATTAAATTCAAACTTCATTTGTCAAAACGATTAATTTGAAAAATCATTTGTTAATGATTTATTTAATTACAAAAACATTATTAATTAAAATGAATGAACTAAATTCCAAATATAGTTTAAACAGTTAATTAAATTTTAAAACAATCATTAATTAAAATGATTAATTAAATTCAAATATCATTATTTAAAATGATTTATTACTTTTAAATATCATTAACTAAAATGATTATTAATTTCATTTACCATTAATTGAAATAATTAATTAAGTTCATTAAATTAATTAAACTTCATTATCGTTAACTAAAATAATTAATTAAACTCAAATATCATTAGTTAAAATGATTAATTAAGTATAAAACATTATTAGCAAAAATGATTAATTAAATCTAAAGATAAACCAATTTTAATCATCATTTATTAAATAGGTTAATTAATCTCAAAATCATTAGTTAAAATGATTAATTAATCTAAATTATCATTAATCAAACGATTAATGAATTTTCAGTATTCTGTTTTAGCAGAAACACAAGCTCAATTTCATATGATATAGTTTTAGGGATGAAATTGAATAAATGACGATATGGCGAAGACAACTAACAAGTTAAATGGAATCAGGATTTAATTCAATTAAAAACGGCATAAAGATGTATATAGATAAATTATTGGTGCGAAACTCCCTTTGGATCTCTCTACATATTTTCCCTGCAAAAAAATGATTAAGGATAATATATAGATAATCATATGGGTTTATAACGATCAAATTAATATGTCATCCATTTTTCAAACTGAAATTCAACCAAACAATCAATCAAACAATTTAATTAACTTCCAAATAATCAATAAACATTTATAACATTATTGATATGATATAATAAAATAATGTGAGTTAAACTTATCTTAATTTTTGATTTCACCGAAATGTCATGATTTTGGACTAAAACCAAACAGTCCTTCGATTTTAACCTAAATTTCCACTTGCTCCAAATCCAACCAAACCAACTCTAATGCATAGGTAATGTCCATACGAGTGCAATGAAACAAATGACATCCCAATCCGACCTTGTACGAAATAGATATTTAGTTTACAAGTTATTAATTAAATTAAATTAAATTAATTAAATTAATTACTTAATAAATCTTAATCACCCTTATATAATATATCTCCTATAGTCCAGGTCCAGGCACGAATGAACCAAAACCCAACATCGCGACTTCGTCCATTACCAACGTCGCCGCTGCCGCAGATGTTTCGCCGCCGCATCACTTCCAAACTCCGCGGCTCCATCCTGGAATTTGGACCTCCCCTTTCCTTTAACTAACAGGTTCTTGAACTCAATCACTCAGGTTGTAGATAAGCTTATTGGACTAGATGAGCATCCAACTCCGATCAAAGAAAGTCCGACAATTGCTAGAACTGAGTCGTATAGCTTCTCATTTATTATGGCTTGGACCTTTTATGGTAGACATCGATGCTAAGAAGCCGCATTAATCAAATTTACTTTTTCACGTTGTATCTCAAAGTACCCGTTTATTTGATCAAAAATTCTAGTCTTTTGTGATCTAAGAAACTAAAAAAGGAAATAAAAACCCCGCTTTCTACAACTCGCCAAGAAAGAATTTTTCAGTGCTACCTGCCTACTCAAGCATTCCTTTAGCAAGGCTACACACTTTGAGAGAGAAATTTGCTCTATGAATAGTTTGGATATTCATTAGGAAAAGTTCTGGATCTTTCTTGTAGGCTCGTCGGGTTGGCAACCCAGATTAACTAAACACTCGCGTCCCTCAGGAATTTTTATTAGTTAGGTGCATCCTTGTTCTCCTTAGCAGCTAGGAAGGCACACTACTTCAGAAAGAAGGTACGTACGTCGACTCTCTTGTTCGAGTATATCACAACCCCGATTTTCGTCCATAGTGTATGATTCCCAATTGCTAACCTTCCACTTCCACTTCTTCCTCGGCTGGGTTTTTTAAGGGCTTAGACTTTAGATAGCGAACCCTTTGAATTTATCAAGTTTCCAGGTCCTTCCCTCATAGGTTCTGGAAGAACCTTAGATTCTATCAGATCTTCGATTCCGCTAATCAACGATTTTTCCAAATGACCGATAACAACAATAGCATTACTCATACTTCGCCACCTGAAATAAGAAAACTGCTTCACTACCTTGGCACGCACTCCCCGCCCTCGCCGCTGCCCCCACGCCTTGGAAATCGCACACAACTCGACTCAAAACCCACAAAAGCCGCTGCGAACATGACCAATTCTTGGTCATTACAACATGAAATTCAAGGATCCTGCCATTGAATAGCTATGTTATGCTGATCACTACTATTCTCCAGTTGGGACCTTCGCCTGAAATGCCTTCGAGTGGCGCCGATTGTTAATGGCCATTAGATTAGGTGTTGGTTTTGATTTAAATTTTTTAGAAAAGAAACAATACTTTGAATCAAGAAACGTGGTATACATATATAGGGAGAGGGTATGACCTGGTATGGTGATCATATAGTAAGGAAATGGGCCAAGTATTAGGGTATGGGCTAAAGTATGGCCATATTTTTATATTATTTTAAATTTAAATTATCAAGCTATAAACGTTCGAAAATCTCGAACTCCAAATGAGGCATGTCGCCTAGCGCTCTATATGCTATACCCATATTCTAAACATAATGGAACTTGTTTCATGACCTAATTCAATCGTACGCAGAAGAGAGGTTTTTCGACTCAGTTATTATATTAAATTTTCGATATTAAATTCTACGCGTTTGATTTCACATGATCATGTGCCCAACCGCAATGAAATTCGACAATGTATAATAATGGTGTGGCACCGATCTAGAAATCGGTTGATCGGGTCGTAGGGCTCTGGAGGGTTTTTGATGAAATTTCAGCCCGAGCCATGCATGTCTTCGCCTATAAATACAACAAACTTGGCTCATTACAAGGGATCTTCCGCTTCTTCCAATTGGATCTTCTTTAGACTCTCCTTCATCACTTCTTATCTCTTCCTCCATTAATTTTCTAAGGTAAAAACAACTATACTTGTAATCTTATAATATAAATAAAAGATTATTAGAGTGGACGTAGGATGTAGTTTGTCGAACTACTATAAAACTTGCATGTTCGTTTACTTTTTTGCAATCTATTCTGTGATATGTGAATCTATACTTCTCTGTTTGGATCTAAATATTGGATATTGGTGCTTTCACTTATAATAGGATTTTTGTACCCATTTTTGGAATGAACATTTTGATGATATCATTGAGAAAGCTAGCCCCGGGGGATTTGGAGTTCAGATTTGGAATCAACTAAAGAACTTGGAATTAGAGCAATGGTGAAGTCATCAACAAGGAAAACAAATAGCAGATGGCAGCTAACATGAAAGGAGTTAGGAGTCTTCTCCAGGAGCTAATCAAACCTCCGTCTTCATTACCAGAAACAAGATGGAAATGATGATGGATGCTATGCAATAAAGATGCAAAAGAGACACGAAGAGATGACGCAGAATCTACTTCGACATATTGGACAAACTGGAGCGCAAAACCGAGGGACTAGAGTAGCTCAAGTTGTTGGAAATATGAATCATGGAGTTGGTGCAGCAGAAGCTGAGAAAAAACAGAATCAGGACCGAGGAAACGAAGGTAGCAGATAACACGATGGAGTAGTACAATCGTGGACAGTCCTCGGCTGATACATAACGATCGGTACTGATCGTTCCAGAATGATCGGCATCAATCGATCGGGACTTAGGGCATTCCCTAGGCCATGCTGGATTGGTCCTGGGCCGGGGTGACGAACGGTGCTGCACAGTTTTGTATTGATCGGACTACGGATGTGCATCACGAAGAGTATGTTCTAGAATTCCTTCATTCACTTGGGGGGAGGGGCAGTTTGCAAATGATAACAAGAGCTTACCGATAGATAAAAATGAAAGGATGGCTGAGATGATACGATGGACATTGAGAGTCGAAATTCCCAATAGGAGCGTGGAAGATGTCAATCAAAGTCCGTTCACTCCGAATACTAGGAATGCAAGGAATCCACCGGAATTCAAACTATCAACACTAGAAATATACAATGGAAAGTCAGACCCAACTATGCATATAATGTGGTATATCCAGCATATGGAGGTGTTGATGGCACTGGAAGAAGTCATGGCAAGGTGTTTCCCACTATATTTAACGAATTTAGCTGCGCTCTAATTTAGCAGCTTGAAAATGGATCAATTAGAAGTGGAGAGAATTGATAGATAGGTTCATGAGACAATTCAGCGTTCATATCTCGATAACCTAAATGCGATGACTCTGGTGACACTAAAACAAAGGGTCAGAGAGTCCCTGATGAGTTTCTAACACGATTTAATGCCACGACAGCATCAGTAGATCGGCCAGATCCATATATGGTTTTGATGGCAGCAATATCTGCAATAGCTGACAATACAGAATTCAAAATTTTATTGGCATGGGATCCACCGATAGGTCTTGGGGAATTTTACTGTTTAGGATGAAGGACCATCTAAAGAAGGATCCATGACATATAAAGGAAAGCAAAAGGCTAATAATAGCTCTGACGGATTAAAGAAACCAAGGAGGTAATTGAGATTTACCTCTTACACGGGATTGAATGAAACATTGAAACAGATATATCTGGATACAAGAGGCATATCCCATATCGAAGGCCAATGAGGAGAGAGCCAACAGAGAACGAGAGGAAATTAGGAAAATATTGCGTATTCTAAGAGTTGAACGGGCATTATACAAATGATTGCAGGCACTTAAAGGATGTGATAAAGGAGCAAGTTAGGAATGGAAGACTGTCGTAGTACGTGACGGCACAAACAACGACAGTGGAATAAGAGCAACAACCGTCCGCATCAAATGGAAATGGGAATGCCCCGGATCGGGATCATAGCTCATCATTAACTGATCGTGATGGCAAGGGCCGAGTTTAGGATTTGGACTACAGTCATAATAATTATTTTGCAATTTTTTTTCTCATAATAAAACGACTAAGTCACTTACACATGTAGGGTCACGAACGGTCCATAGGCATGCTCTGAGATGACAATGAACCATCATGCCTAGAGTGGCGTGCATCGCATTGTTTAATTTTTTATTTTTCCATTTAGAATTTGTACTTGATTTTATTATTGAGTTATTTGATTGAAAAACTCACTCGAACATGAAATCTAACATTAATAATTATGAACCTTGTTTGGAAAGATGAGATAGAAATTTAAAAAAGTCCCCTCATAGGAAAGCGAGCGGATTGGGCTCGGCTAACACCTCGAAGGGCACACGATGTCAAATGATCACATTTCTCCTCGAACGGCACTCGATCTCGAACGATCACACTTCGCCCTGAACGGCACTCGATCTTGAATGATCATATTTCACCCTGAATGGCACTCGATCTCGAATGATCATATTTTGCCTCAAATGGCATCAAAGCTTGAATGATGATCATTTTCCCCAAACGACACTCGATCGCATATGATCATCCTCCATCTTGAAGGACAATCAGTCACGAATGACCATCATCTGCCACGAATGGTTATCTGTCATGAACGACCACCACTCGCCTTGAACGACAACATGAACCTCGAAAAAATGCCAGCATCGGACAGCTACCGATCTGACTAATGGTCTCAAATGACCACGGCTAATGATCTGGAGAGGCCAAGAAATTGGATTGGTAATAGACTAGATTTTGGACTGGATAATGAAGCTATCGACCGATTATGGAATTCAGATTTAGGATTTACAGCAATTCAAAACACGCCTTCCTATCGCAAGATATGATTTAGGGGATAAAAATTATACCGCCTTATGGGCAGGCCGGGATACCATGGATTCAGCTAAAATAGATGGATCGAAAATCGGTTATAGTTGAAACTATGGACGATAGTTGAATGGATTCGTATGGACAACACTTGAAAAATGGCTAAGTATGGAATTGGCATTTCACCTAAGCAATGAATCGGATTGGAACCCCAATTTCTGACCTAATCAAGGTGTGATTAGCATGGAGTGACAAGGAATGCCACATAAGGCTACAGTCCAAATTTCAAGTCGATTGGAGTTCGTATGCTCAAGTTATGGACAAAAGAAGATGGATCAGTATTGATCGGATCAGTGGTAATTTTCTTGGAGTCGGTGGGAAAATTTGCTAGTTGCTTGGAGTCGAAGCATGGTTCACTTGGAGTCGTAAAAATTTGAAGTGCTAGATCGTGCTTGGTGTTGAATACATGTTTGCTTGGAGTCTTCTTGGAGAAAAATGATCGGCATCGATCGTTTTTCATGCTTAGAGTAAGAATCACTTTAGCTTGGAGAAAATTTCGATTTTACTCAAGTCTATCTCTGGGCCAAATCTTGTATTTGCTTCAAGTTAGAAAGGTGATTACTTGGGTCTCGCTTCGAGTCAACCCTAAAGTGGGTTTTCGACGATCGTTTGGGCGATTTTCGATGATGATCGACCTATAACTCAAAATCTATAAAGGCAATTGACATGGAATTTGGAGGACAACTAAACTACATCATAAGGGACCCACATCATCCTTCGATGGGCCCCATGATGAAGTTAGATCGAATGGTTATGATCCATATAGATCGATCCATAAAAAAATTCAAATCAATGATGATCGATCAATATCTCACAGACGCAAAGTCGAAATGACACGAACTTTGGGAATAGTAAAATATTATGTAAAGGAACTAACTATATCGATCAAACATCATTTAGAGAAACATGAATGATTGGTCTACATCATTCTTGAATGATCGTATCATTTCATCCAGAACGATCTCAACTACACCGAAAATGCGATGTCTCACAAAGGTAAGTTGAAATGGCATGAAATTTGAGAGCAAGTAGCTGACATCATGGTTGACCCACAAGAACGATCGTATCCCAAAAGGATCAAATGTGGAACAACCTTCCATATTTCCGTTTTACAACTGAACTCCATGGAAAACGCGATATCTCATAATTAGTAAGTTGGAATTGCATGAAATTTGGAGACCAAGTAGCTAACATGATTGAGGACCCATAAAAATGATCACACCACAAAAGAAGCAAATATAGAATGATACACCCCCAAAGGAGCAAATATGGAATGATCTTCCATATTTTAACTTTTCAACTCGATTCCATGGAAAATGAAATATCTCATAAATGGTAAGTCAGAAGTGCATGGAGGACCACAAAAATGGTCGTACCCCTATTGGAGCTAATATGAATGATCGTGACCATTCATGCCAATAGTGTGCGATCCATTTGAAAATTGGTGGATTGGGTCGTACGACTTTGGAGGTTCTTATAACAACATTTCAGGTCGATCCATGCACATCTTCACCTATAAATATAGCGGACTTATCTCATTACAAAAGAATCATCTGCTTCTTCCAATTGGATCTTCTTTTGGCTCTCCTTCATTACTTCTTATCTCTTCCTCCATTAATTTTTTAAGGAAAAAGCAACTATACTTATAATCTTACAATATAAATAAAAGATTATTGGAGTGGACGTAGGTCAAAGTTTGTTGAACCACTATAAAATTTACGTGTTCATTTACTTTTCTACAATCAATTCTATGGTCTATGAATCTATATTTCGCTGTATGGGTTTATATTTCTCTGTTTTAGTTTATAGTAAATAATATTTTTAAATGACAGTTGTTTTTATCCTCTTTAATATGGTTTGGGAAAATATGGTTTTATACTAATATGGTTTTAAAAATTTGAGAATATACTTATACCGTTGAGATAAGTATTGTGACGGCCCAGAACCTTTAAATAACTAAAATTGGAATATTTAATTGATTTTAAATATTTAAAAGTTAATTTTTAACTTGAATTTCAGACATCACAAATTATGGGTAATTAAATTATTGAATTTAATTACTAGAAATTGGGTAAAATGTTAAATCAGGAGTTTTAAGCTCATTGAAAATAATTTGAAGGGCTGTAAAATTTACATTAATAATACTTAAGGTGATAAAACTTTTAAAATTGAATTTAAAAGTGGTTTGTTCAGTTTTGGAAATATATAATTTAAATTGACATTTAAAAATAGCTTTCCGAGGCACAGTCTAGGAATTCGATGAACCAGTCTCCGTAATAATGTTTTATTATCGGATTTCAATTTTTGAAGTGTTCAGAGTTGTCGTGTGATCGTAGATATATATACGCATTGAAATCTATATCGAAAATTTAATATAATAATTGGGTCCAAAAAGCTATCTTCTCCATACGATCGAATTAGGACTCAAAACCTTTTCCATTGCATTCGAAATAGTGGTATAACACTATAAATGACTGGCGGCACGCCCTAATAGAATGTTAAGATTTTAAGCTACGTATTCAAGTCGATTTAAATTTAAATTTAAATATAACTTATCCTATTTTTGGCTGGTCAAATAAATTTCACGTCAATACTTTTTCACCTCTTTTCAAAATCAATGTAGCATATTCCCAGCATGCAAAAATCAAATCGTGTTCCCCATTTATTTGTAATCCCTCCCTTCATTTCAAAGAACAGCAGCTTTTAAAAAATTCTCGTTCGAACGTATATAAAGAAAGAAAGAAAAGAAACAGAGGTTAGAACGAAATCAAAATACGAAATCGAAGAGAGAAAAAAATGGAATCTGCAGAAAAAAATGGCGACAGCACGAAATCAAAATCGTGTGTATAAAAAAAATGTAAGCAAGGAAGGGGATGAACGTGATCGAGTGCTCGTCGTGGGAGGCGACGCGTCATGGGTAGTTCGACTGTAGTCTGATGAGGTCGCGAATTCATGATTTTGGGCATCACGACCGGCTCTGGCGTGGCACTTGCTTTGAGAAGAGCTTGGGGTCGGGATTGTTTGCGATGAAGGGTTTTTTTCCGCAGCTGAGTGTGGTAGGGTGGTTCGGCCTCAGGAGCAAGTTGCAGCGGCGCGCGAGCTGGAGACAATCGAGAAGGGGTAGAGAAGGTCGCGATGGTCTGGAACAGCCGTGTGCTCGATGTCTGTAGGGGTGGCAAGGAGGTGGTTGCGTCAGTAAGGTATAGGCTGCTTTATTTCTAAAATTTAATTAAATAAATATATGTGCAGATTGAAAAATATATGTAAAGTTTAAAATAGAAGAAAAAAAGGTGATAAGCTACTGTAATAATTCTTATGTGAACAGAAAAGGGAACGGTAGGGATTTTAAAATTAGGTCTTTATTTTGCAAATATATATATATAAGGAAGGAATTTTTAACAGTAAAGAAGTTATTACTTTTGATTACTTGCAGAAAAGAATATAAGTATAAATATATTCATATAAAAATCTACGTGCATTTTTTCATTTACTATTTAATTTTTTAAAATACGTACTTGGGGTGGCTAACTTGTTTTATTAACTTATTTAATTAATTGTTATCAAAATTGTTTAAAAGGAAAATTAGTTTAAATTACATTATCAAATTGTTAGGTTAGTTCAAATATAATAAACCATACAATGTTTGTTAGAAGGTCCAAAATCGTCAAGAAAATAGTCGAGATGGGAATGGATTGCAAACAAAAGTTAAAGGTGAGTAAATCTCACTCAAATTGGATTTCTGATTAACTTAATTAGTTAAAATTAAATTATCGGATTGATTGCTTAAATGATGATTTACTATCAGTCTGGAGGTAATATTACATATATATATATATATGTATGTATGTACATATATATTGGAGCCATTGATATTCCCGCATTATATAGGGGATGACCCTTTTACCGCGATATCCCACCTCGAAGCGGGATTGGTATTTTTATATTGTGCTAGCATATATGGATGTAAGAAAACAGGTTGGAGGGATCCAACTAGATTCCTCGAAGTATTGAAATGTATTTCATAGTCTGTGATTGTGATTTATTTGATAATCGGTGACAGATGATAATGAAAATTAAAGTTATTGAATGCTATGGATTGGCTGAATATGTTTTGGATATTTTGAGATATTAAAAGTAAAGGTATTGGATTTTGGAAAGAAAGAAAATGGAAAGAAAATGAAAAGAAAATGGTTTTCAAAATAATTAGTTATGGTTATTTAAATTAAGTAATTTAAAAATCTTAAGTTAACTCAAACCTTAGGATTGGGAACGCTAGAGTAAACAAAAAGATTTAACTTAAACTAATTAAGTTAAGGTAATTATATATAAGTTAATTATTTATTAATTACAAAGGTTTATTAAGGAAATAGTGGTAATTAGTTAATTGTTAATGATAAATAAAATGATCTAAACCTTTAATTTATTAAAAAGTCATAAGTTAATTATGCTTGTTAACTATTAGTCAATCCCAGATATTTAATAATAAATGGTTTGTAATTAGTTAATAATAATTAAACGTGATTTGAAAATAATTAATCAATTCTGTTTTAAATAAATTAATTGATTTATGTGACTAGTAATCTAGTCTATGAATAGTGCCACGACCCATTTTTCCGTACCGATTTAACCAACATTAAAACACTCTTGTCAGCTGAACCATTTGGAAAGACGGATAATGAACGAAAGAAGGCAGAAATAGAAAGAAGGAAGAAGAAAAGAGAACAAATCAGAATCTCACAGCGGATCGACTAAATTATAATATAAACAAACTTTACATGAAACCAAAACTATTACTTTATATAACATATACAGGTTTTACATCAGAGTTACAACCATACAACTTGGACAGTTATATCAATCCTGTCCTTACAATCATAACCACACGACCAAAAGACTACATATAAACATTTACGAAAATACGTTACTAATCCAGCTCCTTCCCTGAACAGCTTCCACTCTTCCAGTGAAACCTGGAATACATATGCTCGGTCTGACCCGAGCATATAGGAAAACACCAAGCCCGGGTCAGTTTAGTAAACCAGCGTGAGAAACACACTTAACTTGATTATTGAAGTTAGAAAATCCTTGGAAACAAAAGCATCTCGTAAGACCACGCCATAAATAAACATGTCGAGTTTTTACCTTACGATAGCTAAAACATTTTTATTAAAATTCTCTGATATTATAATAGGGTCTATTTACAAATACTTATTAAAATAGCCGAAATTGTTACATGATTAAATTCCAGCTACTAGCCACAGAGTGGGTAATACAAACAAAACTCGTAAAAGGCGCGTAGGGAAAATGGATTTCCAACTAATGACTAGACACTGGGGTACCACCTGTCACGGTACATGGCCTAGATCACTGTACCGAGGATCACTCTCGACCCCCGCAACACAAGATCGGGACTACCCCTTACTGGATAATCCCGAGTAAGATCACCCCACGGTTGGGATCAGCAACCACACCACTAAGCCGAAATAAAAGGGACATCTAGACAGGGATGACCTCACCCTGCAATGAGTGCTACCCACCTAGCCTTACTGCATAACCCCTGATTTTCAGTCATTCCCGGTTGATGAGGCTTGAGGCTAAGCGTTACCTTTTTAGCACATATTCTTTAGAATGCTCATCGTCCACCTGACGATGTTCTGAAAGCATTCGTCCATACAAGTCCGTCCCGGGTTCGAACGGAACCGAAAGCACTACTCCTACTACATCCATTTTGGAAACATCCTCAGGATTAGTAGCGACTAGCCCTTGCACTTCATTGCTCCATCTTTGACTCCGAACTCGTCTTCCTCACGAAAACGTATAAACCAGATCGAAGTGGTTTTCGAGAAATAAATCTCGATCCCGGTCTCTTCGAAACGATTAGCGTATTGTCCAATATTGATAGTCGGTTATTTAACCATCAAATAATCAACCAATACAACCAAGTTATTTCCCATTGCAACCATTAAGCCTTGTTCACATTTCAAAATTCTAACGGATTTAAAATTTACTAAGAAAGCTTAATTCATTCGATATATATATATAACCGTTTCTTTCTAAATCATACTTATGAAGTTTCCAAATCTCAAGTTTAATAAAATATTCTTTGTAAGATTATTTTATAAGATTATTTTAAAATATTAATTAAACAACATTTATATAAAATAGATGTATATTGAAGAAAATAAACTTGAATTTTATTTTAATAAAAATTATCATTTAAGGAACCAATTCAAAATAATTTAATACTTGACATAATTCAAGTAATACATACTTATAGAAATTATACCTTTTAAAATGATTTTCACAATAATATGTAAACTACGTTTGATTTTTCAAAATATTATTATTCTTTTAATATATTCTAAAAAAAATATTTATCTTTTAACAAAACTAGGTTCAAAATCAATTAAAACAGAATAAGGCTTATCAGTCTCAACGGTACTTATCAATTCACCATTCACATTTCACAATTTCAAATATTCAATCAATCAGCTTCCATAGATTGATATTATATTATATTCTCAATAAAATTGACTGGAAAATAACAGATGTATGCAATAAATGACAGATCGCAGATTTTCATAACTATAAACAACTTTACAAATAAAATCAGTTAGGTGACTTATATTATCAACATTAATTAACTGTTTAGCGAAATGGTGTCTGTTTCCGCTATCCATATGTCAACCAGCATAGTAATCTGCAATCTACATAGCTCTTCAGTTTGGAAAACGACTCAACAGTCAAGTTGTATGAATCAAAAATGGCATTTATCCATTGAATGGTAATTAAATTCAAACTGATCAAATCTTATACAATTTCACTTCTTAAATTTCATAATGGATCGAACGATGGCATATCATCCATCGTTACGAGCCATCTTCTTAATAACTTCTCATCCTATAGGAAATTAAATAATTATTATATAGTCGCTTAATAATAAACATTTATTTCCCTTAATTATTCACTCATATTTACTCTCTTATAAATAAACTAGAGGGCCACTAAATAAATTATTTATTTTAAAAGCTCGTCTAGTTTATAATAAAGTAATTTATTTAAATAGCTTAAATAAAAAGTCAAAATCGATCAAGCTTGTTTCCCTGATTTCTTTGTTTCTTTTTTTTTAACATAAGTAACATTTTAAAAATAGAAAGATTAGATCCACCACCTATGCTCTGGTCACTTCCTGACTTCCTGATTTCATGCTTGGACAATAATTTATTATGATTTTATATTAACTTATTATCACAAGTATTATTCAATTCCAGTTTATAGCAACCTATACCTTACGGCTGGGACCAAAACAAAGCAACTAACCCTCTTACTTAATATCACCATAAACGACCTAGTCTAGACCCATTACTAAACCACAGAACCCAAACCATCTTCTTCTTCTGCATTCTTACCTCCAGATTGCATACTCCTATCAACACCTCAATCCCATTGCCTCACCGGAAACATCAACTTCGATCGACTCGGCGTCGCATTCGAACTCATCTATTCACGCAACTCCACAAGAATTGAAAACAAATCCAGATCTCTCTCTCGCCTCGAACGACCAAAGTTTTCCCCCGTGCACGACGTGCACATGTACGAACCACGCCAACCACATTTGCTTGCCGCGACACCTTAGACCCATTTTTCCGTACCGATTTAACCGACATTAAACCACTCTTGTTAGCTGAACCGTTCGGAAAGACGGATAACGAAAGAAAGAAAGAAGGTAGAAATAGAAAGAAGGAAGAAGAAAAGAGAACAAATCAGAATCTCACAGCGGATCGACTAAATTATAGTATAAACAAACTTTACATGAAACCAAAACTGTTTCTTTATATAACATATACAGGTTTTACATCAGAGTTACAACCATACAACTTGGATAGTTATATCAATCCTATCCTTACAATCATAACCACACGACAAAAAGACTACATATAAACATTTACGAGAATACGTTACTGATCCAGCTCCTTCCCTGAACAGCTTCCACTCTTCCAGTGAAACCTGGAATACATATGCTCGGTCTGACCCGAGCATATAGGAAAACACCAAGCCCGGGTCAGTCTGGTAAACTAGCGTGAGAAACACACTCAACTTGATTATTAAAGTTAGAAAATCCTTGGAAACAAAAGCATCTCGTAGGACCACGCCACAAATAAACATGTCGGATTTTTACCTTACGATAGCTAAAACATTTTTATTAAAATTCTCTGATATTATAATTGTGATATCCTAGAATTTTTGACAATATAATTTAATAATCTTTATATAAAATTAAGTTGATTTGATGATAATTGATTAATACTATATGATTTGGTTTAATAATCAGATTAAATAAATATTTAATCAGTGATTTTACCTTTTAGAAAGTTAAATAAATGTTTTAAATTATAATGTATGTATATATATTTGTGTGTGTGTGTATATATATATATTATAGATAATCTTTGTTTTAGAATTTAATAAATAAATAAAGTTTTGTTTTTAAATTCTAATAATATATTTAGTAATTGGGAAATTATGTTTTAAATTAATTTTAAATTTTTCAATGTTATTTAAATTAATAATTATGTGGTTTGTAAATACTCAAAATAAATGTTAAATTTGTTTAAAATTTATCTTAGCTTAATTTTTGTTTTAATTTAAATAAAAAGTTTGTTTTATTTCTTCTTATTATTATTTGATAAATATGATTTGGAAATATTATATATAAAATTACAAAATAGCATATGGTTTTAATTCATTTAATAACAATAAGAGTGATTCATAATCTCTTTATAAACCATTTAAAATTTGTTAAATCGATTATTTTCAAGCCATATTAATAAATGTATCATTTTTCCATAAATATAAAAAGAATTAAAATAAGAAAATAGAATCTTCATTTTAAATTGAATAAATTGATTTTAATTTGGGATTTAAAAAATTAATTTGAATTGGAATTGTTTTTGAAATTCAAATTAATAGATTCTTTAAAATATTTGTATAATTTTTAATTTTTAATTTGTTTTATTTACATCTTCTTTAAATAAGAAATTCATATTTATTCATATAAGTGTAAAATAAATTAAGAAAAAAATTCTTCATTAACATTTATTAATATAACTAAATTAATTAAGAGACAAGTGTAACCTATTAAGTAATCTAAGCTACATGTGTTTATTTAAAAATAAAGCAACATGACAAGTGTCATTTGTATTTTAATATTTTTCTTTATTTTACGTAAAATTTATTTCATCCTTTTTAATCATTTTTATTTCCCTTCATTCTCTTTTAAAAATCAAAAGCTAGTTGAAAACAAAGAAGAAAAATCTGAAATCCCTCAAATATAATGATCTGTAACACTCCTCAAATTTTGATTTGCAAACCAAAACTTATAACAAGAATTTCAAACATGCAATTTCAAATTTCTGCGAAGATCAAGTCTGCATTTTTTCTAAGGCCTGCATACAATTGTGTTTCCACTGGAAATTGTCAACAAGCAACCTGAAAATTTGAGCAAATCAAGTCCGCGTTTCTTTTTTTTCAACCTGAAGACCAACTACATTTGCATCTCTGGAAATCATCAACTTAGTAAATAAAAAGGACCTACATGCATGAAGTTTATAATCTGAGCAGTAACACTGCAACATTAAATCAAAGACAGGATTCAAAGTTTTCAAAAAAAAATATGGGGGTTGCCTCTGTTAAAATTAGGCGAGTAACGTTTTAAAAATTAATTAAGTTAACTTTGGTTGACTAATTTATCTCTAGAAAAATTTGATTGTTTATAAACATTAGATGAATGTGTGAATGTTTACTGTAATACTGCAAATCACTCTATTTCCAGGATTCAAGTTTTTATTTTTAAATTCCTGATCACTTGATTCTAATTATTGTTAGTAATTAAGTTACAAACAAATTTGTTTATGTGGTCATAAGTTTAAGTTTAATTTTGAAAATTTAATTAAGTTATAACAGATACGACTTTATCTGGAAAACCAAAAAGAACCAGGAAAAATAAATTTGTTTAAAACTTAAATTCTTTGATTCATTAAATTTAAGATTATGATCTGAAAACCCATATAAAAACATGATTTTTAAATCAGAAAACACAATATTTAGTATGGGATTTGGGAAGTGGTTCTGAGACGAACTAAAAAATTGATTTTGGGAAATTCTGATTGATTTTGAGATTTTGATGGCTTGAAATTTCTTTTGTATGTAGTACAGTAATCAGATATTTTAGGAAAATTATCAAATTGGGGAATAAATCTTTGAATTAGCAGAGGTGTGGGGAAATTGTTCTGTAACCCTAGTATTTGAATCTGTTAGAAATAGGATCGTTCTCTCTCAATGTTTGATCGAGTGTGAAGCCACTTTGGGGAAGTGTTGCTGAGACCATGACAAGGTGGTGGCTGGAGTTTTGACTCAAACGATGGTCGGAGGATGGAGATCTTGCCGTTGACAGGATTGAATTGTGAAAGACCACTGTGTTTTCCAGGTTTTAGAAGTGGGGTTGGCTTTTGATTTTGGGTAAATGGATGTTTTCTGATGATTAGGTGTTCAAGTTGGATTCAAGAGTGGTTGGTGGATGAGGATGATCATCACTGATGATCGAAAATTGTCCATGGGCTTTGTGCATGTGTACAATGGCCATCAGAGGGTTGTTTGTTTCTTAAATGTGGTGAAGATATGGTGCTCGGGGGATGCTCGGGTCATATTAGTTTTTTCTCGAAGTTGAGGTAAGGGTGACTCGAAGTAAAAGAGTTTGAGCTCGGGTAGTTTATTTAGTTGCAGGTTTTGTTTTCAGGAACCCTGACTGTTTCAGGTTTTTAAAATTTAAACTTAATTTAAATAAAAGAAAACAAAGAAAGTTTGAATTAGGTTTAAGCATGTTTAAATTATGAATTCAAATGTATTTGAATTCCAGATTTCAAATAAATTTGTAAAAAAAATGAATGAATGTTTAATAATAACAAAAACTGTACAGTATTTTACAAGTGTTTTTGAAATCTGAAAAAAATGAGATTTTAAAATAAGATTTTAAAATTTAAGTTAAAATCTGGAGTGAATTCCTGAATTCAAATTGGAATTTGAATCTGAAGTTTTCAAAAGAAAATAAGTTATAAATTCTGATGTTATAATTAAGTTAGAATATTATAATATTTTATAACATGTGTTTCTATAAATCTGAAATGAAATTTAAAAAGGATTTTAAATTTAAATTTTTGAATCTAAATCTAAGACATGATTTGAATTCTAGTTTGTAATATAAATAAGATTTTGAATTTAAATGTTTCAAAATCACATGAAATATTTAAGGTGTATTTTAAATTTATTTAAATTGAATATGGGTTAAAACTATTCTTCTAAAATTACTTTAGAAGATAAGTGATTCTTTAAAATGAAAACTAAAGAGTTTTTAAATACTTAAACCTTGTTTAAGTTAAAAATGGATTTCATTTTAAATTTTAATATTAAAATGGAATTTAGAGAATATTGAAAAGCACATTATTTTTAAATTACTTTGATAATGATAATTAAATCATTAATTAGATTAATGATTTTCATTAAGTTGATTTGAACTTAATAATTTATTAATTCATCAAGGTAATTAAGTTTATAATTAATTAGTTTAATTAATAAATAATTTGGTTAATTAATTAAATAATTAGGGGTTTTATTTAATTAATTAAAGGATTAAGTAAGTTAATTAAAATTGATTGAATAGTAATTAAAAAATCAATTGATTAAATAAGGCTTGATTTAATTTAATTAATGATTTGAATTTATTAATCAAGTAATTAATAGTTAATAAAGTTTTTGATTGTCACTTGATTAATTAAATAAGTTAGAGATTAATTAATGAGTTTTATAGACAATTAAATTTTTAATTAATATTGAATAATTCAATTAATTACTTTAGAAAAGTAATTAAAGTTTTGTTATTGGTTAATGAAGGTCATTAACTTAGTATTATTTTATAATTATTTAATGTAATTAATTTTAATGATTAATTTTATTAACTAATTTAAAGATAAACATTTGAGAATTGTTTAAGTGTAATTACTTAATGAAAGTAACTAAGAAAATTAATTACTAATTGTAATTAATTAATTTTATTTTGATTAATTAAGTTTAATTAATTTAAAATAATCACTGGTTGATTTGAGAAGTAATTACCAATGTAATTAAAATAAATAATTACTTAGTGAAGTAATTAAAAAGATAAATTACTTGATGTAATTTAATATAAGGATGCTTGGGTAATGGAGGAGTTTTGGAATTAATTACTTTGTGTAATTAATATGTAACTTAGTGTAATTAATTTGGGTTTTGATAATTGAGTTATTTGGAGATAATAAAAGATGTAATTAATTTAATAATGATTAATTACTTAATGTGATTAATCAAGAGTGATTAATCAATAGGGATGATTAATTAATTAATTTAAATAGGGTAATTATAAATAAAATAATTTGGGATCATTAATTTATATAATTAATGATGCAATTAAGGATTGATTAATAAGAACAATTAATCAATGAAGGAATTAATTAATGTAATTATTTAAGGATTAATGTAATTAATTATAATTAATTAATTAATGAAGTAATTACAGGTTAATTACTGAAATTGGTTTAGAATAATCAATTTGTGAAATTAATTAAAGGCTAATTACTTGAATGTAATTAAAGGATGATTAATCAAGGATGATTAATTAGGGTAATTTGTTGAGGGTAATTAATTAATTGATTTGTAATTAATTAAGGGATATGTAAGCAAGATTTATATGGATGAGTAATTAATTTAATTTATTTTAAATTAATTAAGGAAGAAGTAATTAATTTAATTCATTTTAAATTAATTATAACATGGTGATTAATAAGTCATTGCTTATGAATGTTGTTTAATACTGATTACCCTGAATGGTTGGAATCTCAGATATGAGATAAGTAACGTTGTATGATTTGGATGCTATGGTTTCATTTGAGTTGATGATATGAATTATCTGTTTGGAATGATAATATGGATTATCTGTTGTGATGATAATGATGATTACCTATTGTGATGTTGTGTATTATCTATCTGCGTGTATATAGATAATATTGAATTGAATTGTTTTGAACTTTTAAACAACTTGGACCTAAAAGACACGTTTTGGATTTCGATGAGTCCGGATCGGGTTTTCATATTTTGATATCCGAAAACCATATCGATCCAAATTAACGATAGGTCGTGAATCTCAAGTGAAAATGAAGATTTAGAGTGCAAGGGTTATCGTCGTTAACTTTGAGGGTGATTCCAAGATGAGTGTAACGAGATAATGCCTTCGGTTTCATTCGAACCCGGAACGAACTTGTATGGATTGAATGCTTTCAGAACATCGTCAGGTGGACGATGAGCATTCTAAGAGATGTGTTCTCTAAAGGTAATCGTAGCCTCAAGCCTCATCAACCGGGAATGGCTAAAACAGGGAAGGTGCAGCAAGGCTTCGTGGGTAGCCCCCACTTGAGAGTGAGATTTACCCCTGTCTAGAAATCCCTTTATATTCGGCTTTGTGGGCAGTTGGTTGCAAACAACTGCGGGGTTGTTTTGTTCGGAACTATTCAGTAAGGAATGGTTCCGGCCTTGTGTTGCAGGGGAGTTAGGGTGGCTCCTCGGTACGGTGATCTAGGCCACGTACTGTGATGGGCGGTACCCCAGTAGCCCTGCCATTGTATGGAATCCAAAATCCAATAAGTACCCACGATTTTGATTGTATTACCCACTTTTGTGGCTAGTAGCTGGAATTTAATAGATGTAACAATTTTGGCTATTTCTTATTTGCTTGAAAACCCTAGACACTATTATAATATCATCGGATTTCCTATCATATGTTTTGTTTAGCGTAAGGTAAAAACTTTTCCATGTTTGTGTGTGGGAAGTCTTACGAGATACCTTTCTTTTCAAAAGATTTTTAAAGTTAAGCAACCTTAACCTGTTACTCACACCAGACCCATGTCTGACCCGGAGTTTATCTTTTGTTTTCTTAAACTCTTGGGTACTCAAATTTTTACGAGTAGCCAAGGGAATCAGGTTGGCTTTGACGAATATTGGAGGAGCAATGGAGCAGGAGGCTTCTGCGTTAGAGATATAGTTTCCGTTGTGTGTTTTCTGTGTTGTGTTTGTATTAAGTTTTAAATACTAGACAGGTGTTTATAACTGTCTAGTATATGTGATGTGTATGCCGTGTATCTCTGATTGATATTGTATATTACGTAAATACTAATGTCATTAATATAATTTATTTGTTCCACTGTTGAGATTCTAGTGTTGATTCTTCTTTCTCTTCTCTTTCTATCCCTTTCTTTCTTCAATATGATGCGATTTTCTGTGGTGAGAAAGTTGGGTCGTCACAATAATAGGGTCTATTTACAAATACTTATTAAAATAGCCGAAATTTTTACATGATTAAATTCCAGCTACTAGCCACAGAGTGGGTAATAAAAACAAAACTCGTAAAAGGCGCGTAGGGAAAATGGATTTCCAACTAATGACTAGGCACTGGGGTACCACCTGTCACGGTACGTGGCCTAGATCACTGTACCGAGGATCACTCCCGACCCCCACAACACAAGATCGAGACTACCCCTTACTGGATAATCCCGAGTAAGATCACCCCACGGTTGGGATCAGCAACCGCACCACTAAGCCGAAATAAAAGGGACATCTAAACAGGGATGACCACACCCTGCAATGAGTGCTACCCACCTAGCCTTGCTGCACAACCCCTGATTTTCAGTCATTCCCGGTTGATGAGGCTTGAGGCTAAACGTTACCTTTTAGCACATATTCCTTAGAATGCTCATCGTCCACCTGACGATGTTCTGAAAGCATTCGTCTATACAAGTCCGTCCCGGGTTCGAATGGAACCGAAGGCACTACTCCTACTATATCCATTTTGGAAACATCCTCAGGATTAGTAGCGACTAGCCCTTGCACTTCATTACTTCATCTTTGACTCCGAACTCGTCTTCCTCACGAAAACGTATAAACCGGATCGAAGTGGTTTTCGAGAAATAAATCTCGATCCCGGTCTCTTCAAAACGATTAGCGTATTATCCAATATTGATAGTCGGTTATTTAACCATCAAATAATCAACCAATACAACCAAGTTATTTCCCATTGCAACCATTAAGCCTTGTTCACATTTCAAAATTCTAACGGATTTAAAATTTACTAAGAAAGCTCAATTCATTCGATATCTATGTATATATATATATATAAAACCATTTCTTTCTAAATCATACTTATGAAGTTTCCAACTCTCAAGTTTAATAAAATATTCTTTATAAGATTATTTTAAAATATTAATTAAACAACATTTATATAAAATAGATGTATATTGAAGAAAATAAATTTGAATATTATTTTAATAAAAATTATCATTTAAGGAACCAATTCAAAATAATTTAATACTTGATATAATTTAAATAATACATACTTATAGAAATTATACCTTTTAAAATGATTTTCACAGTAATATGTAAACTACGTTTGAGTTTTCAAAATATTATTGTTCTTTTAATATATTCTAAAAAAAATATTTATCTTTTAACAAAACTATGTTCAAAATCAATTAAAACAGAATATGGCTTATCAGTCTCAACGGTACTTATCAATTCACCATTCACATTTCACATTTTCAAATATTCAATCAATCAGCTTCCATAGATCGATATTATATTATATTCTCAATAAAATTGACTGGCAAATAACAGATGTATGCAATAAATGACAAATCGGAGATTTCCATAGCAATAAACAACTTTACAAATAAAATCAGTTAGGCGACTTATATTATCCACATTAATTAACTGTTTAGCAGAATGGTGTCTGTTTCCGCTATCCAAATGTCAACCAGCATAGTAATTTGCAATCTACACGGTTCTTCAGTTTGGAAAACGACTCAACAGTCAAGTTGTACGAATCAAAAATGGCATTTATCCATTGAATGGTAATCAAATTCAAACTGATCAAATCTTATACAATTTCACTTCTTTATTTCATAATGGATCGAACGACGGCATATCATCCCTCCTTACAAGCCATCTTCTTAATAACTTTTCATCCTATAGGAAATTAAATAATTATTATATAGTCGCTTAAGAATAAACATTTATTTCCCTCAATTATTCACTCATATTTACTCTTTTATAAATAAACTCGAGGGACACTAAATAAATTATTTATTTTAAAAGCTCGTCTAGTTTATAATAACGTAATCTATTTAAATAGCTTAAATAAAAAATCAAAATAGATCAAGCTTGTTTCCCAGATTTCTTTGTTTCTTTTTTTTAACATAAGTAAAATTTTAAAAATAGAAAGATTAGATCCACCACCTATGCTCTGGTCACTTCCTGACTTCCTGATTTCATGCTTGGACAATAATTTGTTAGATTTTAATTAACTTATTATCACAAGTATTATTTAATTCCAGTTTATAGCAACCTATACCTTACGGCTGGAACCAAAACAAAGCAACTAACCCTCTTACTTAATATCACCATAAACGGCCCAGTCCAGACCCATCACTAAACCACAGAACCCAAGCCATCTTCTTCTTCTACATTGTTACCTCCAGATTACATACTCCCATCAACACCTCAATCCCATTGCCTCGCCGAAAACTTCAACTTCGATCGACACGGCGTCGCATTCAAACTCATCTATTCACGCAACTCGACACGAATTGAAAACAAATCCAGATCTCTCTCGCCTCGAACGACCAGAGTTTTCCCCCATGCACGGCGTGCACATGTGCGAACCATGCCAACCACATTTGCTTGTCGCGACACCTTAGACTAATTACACTTCCCTCCTAGAACCCATCCACCGCCTCGCCGAAGTCCTCTGACCCTTTGATCAAAAACTAGACCATCGGCACCACTTCCTGTAACCAGAAAACTAACCTATTCCCACACATCGACCCACCGCGACTACCATCGGCCACTACTGGGTACGCCACTTATCACGATCGAAAGCCACTCCAACCAACTTACTTCCTTCCCAAAATCAAAGCACTCGGTAGCCCCCACAATCCAAAAGTCAACTCCGTTTCCACCCTTCCAAAAACTTCACTAAAACCCGAAATTCGATTCGCACCACCGAGCCCAACCCAAAATCGAAAAACGTCCATGGTAGAAGCCTCCAGCATGATCGCCTACTCCTATCAGAACCAACCACATCACCCCTCCTCGTCTAAATTGTCGGAAAAATATTTTTGATTGAAAACTGTTCACCTTTCGATTTCTCAACATAATCATCACTAAAAATTATGAATTAACCACTAAAATTCATATTTTCATATAAGAATCGAGATTACATACTTAAATCCTAAAACTAAAAACATTAAATTTCGACTATAATTGAGTTTCCACTGTAAAACAGTACTCTCTCGAGTTACACAAACCATTTCTACACAAATTTATTTTTCCCACAAACTATACTTGAAAATGAACAAATTCCTAGTTTATATCAACATGAAAAATAGCTTAGGTGAAAAGATTAAGATTTTTGAAGGCAGATTGAACTCTATATTTACAGTACAGAGTAAGTTTAAACTTCCAGATTTTTAAAACTTAGTTTCTCATCTTCCACAACGATTCCAGAAGCTTCAAAACTTAAAGTTGAGATCTTGACTAAAAGTTGGAAATGAATTTTTGAACAACTTCTTTAAAAATCCCTGTGTTTTGAATTCGAATAGCAAATACTCCAACTGTTTTCTTCTTGATAACAGAACACTGTTTTCTTCTTCGTAATCTTTAATTGCTTAAGACATTAACAAGCTTCAGTTTTCTCGAATTATAGGCTTAAAATCTCCCATAACTTGAACCTGAAATGGTTCAGTTATATAGATGCAGCTGCAATCGAGAACAGGGAATAGAGTAGACAAAATGTTTGCTGGAGTTGCCATTATGTTGGTCTGCCAGTTTGATTTTTTACTTTTTTTGAAAAGATTGTGAAAGAAATTATGGATTTTGTTAGATATCCCTTCCCTTCATCAGACAAATTACTGCCGTGATATTTGTTTGTTTCTTTTCTTCTTTTACTTACAGTAATAGGTTAGCTAACCTCTTAGTTATTTCTTTTTACTTATAGTAATAGGTTTACAAAGGCATTTGTACTTAGATTTGAACCAAGACAAGATATGTATGTTCACATCTATTTATTTATAACATTCCGTCAATTTTAAATATTTTAAATTTTCTTTTTCAACTTATCATTACACATTTACACTTGTCTAATTCAATATATCATTATTTTAGAATCTTAATACTTCTATTTAGTTAATATATATATATATATATATATATATATATATATACCAGAATCAAAAATTTTACTTTTACTTCATTATGAATTTTATCCAAATTTTATATACATCTCAATTTAATTTAATGTCATAATTCATATTCTCGTTATGCGTAAATTTATTATTTCTGATATATATATATGACTATTTGATTTTAATAAGTTTATATCCTTTAATATAGTTTATCTTATAGAATAAAATATACACATTTAATTTCTAAACAAAATGCATATATGTTTCCAAAACAATCTGCACATATATAAAAAAAAATTTCAAAACAAAATATGTATATATATAAGAAATTCCATTTAAACCAATCTATAATTTAATATAGACTTGAAAATTCAAATTTTGTTGATTTAGGAAAATTTCATAAGATTATTAATCATTAATTTATGGAAATATTGTATATAAAAATACAATACTATTGAATATTATAAATTATTATTCACAACTTGGGATGTCCAAAATCCCGGGTCGTTACAAATAGTTTTAATTGAATAACCTGAAACGAACAGCTAAATGTAAAAAGTGAGGCATTTTTTTTGAATAGGTATTGTGATGAGATTTTTATGTGAAGGTTGACATCTTGAAATTGAATGGTTTTGGTAAAACAACTTGGCTTAAAAGATTGGCGTTTGGATTCAAAGAGACCGGGATTGGATATCAGCAATATCCGGAACCACTTCAAGTTAATAACAACTTCATTCTTGACGAGTTTGATTTGTAGAATCAAATAGGCTGGAATTAAATAAATTAAATAAGTTTGACTATTTTGAATAAGTAATGCACTTAGATATTATTTTAAATAATGGATTGGGCAACAAGTGTTGGTTATAACAAGATAACAACTCGAATTGTTGGACGAGTTACCTTTAATTTCAAAGACGTTTTTGCAACTTTAGTATTTCAAATTAAAGAGGTTTTCTCATGCTGGTTTCCAGCCTGACTCGGGTGTTACTTTATTGTAAAGCTCAGGTCAGATCGAGTATTACAGATTTTCAGGTTAAGACGTTTGGAGCTTAGGAGGCGAACTGGATAGGAGAGACGTATTGATTCCCGATGTGTATTAGAGACTGTATAGATAGTATTCAGGGACAAGTTGTTACAACTGCCCAGATTCAATGTACTCTGATATATTGTAGGTATATTGACAGTTATAGCTTTTCATTGTATAAAATGCTGATATTTTATATTATATATTGTTCCGCTTCGTTTGTGAGATTCTGATGTTGTTTTCTTTTCCTTCTTCTACCTCTTCTTCTTTTTCCCTTATGTTCTGGTATTTTCGGCATCCGATTGCTCGACACTATATACAGTGAACATATTAGTGTCAACTTTCGAAGGTCGAAAAACCAGGTCGTGACATGTATATGGATACAATTTCTTAAGAATGTGATGTTTTGTGAATACTTATGCCATTGAAATAAGTATATGAATATTTTTCCAAGCCTGGAAAGAGTATAAATGAATATAGTGAATGAGAAATATGCATATGTATATCTTTTGTAAAAGGTATTATAATACAAATATTTACAAAGTAATTTCTAGTTAATGAAAGGATTAGTTAAAGGAGGCTTAGTTGTTACTTAAGTTTAATTGTGCTTGGTTTCTATGTGAAATTAAATCTCTAGATTTGATTGTTCTTTATTTGATAGCTAAATAACCGACTATGATATCTTGGTCACTTTTTAAAATTATCGATTGTTGGCTTAGAGAGACCGGGATCGCATAAGCATGAGTCATCTAAAAACCACTTCGAAACCGACATAAGTATTTGAATTATATACATCCTAAAGATAATGGGTTCAAAGACCGAGCCATTGAAGTGCTAGGGCTACTTGCTACTAATCCCGAGGCTGATTCGAAAATGGATGTAGTAGAGAAAGTGCCGTCGGTTTGTTCACTTCTAAAACAATTTTTATGGATGAATTATGGCATTGCATTGTTGCTTGGAGAGTTATATTAGCATTCCAAGAAGGATTTGCTAAAAGGTAAAACATAACCTCAAACCTCTCATCTGGGAATGACTAAAATAGGGAAAATGCAGTAGGGCTATGTGTGTTGCTACCATAGGGTATGGTCATCACTTGTATCTAGATTGATATTTATGGATACTATATGCTTGTGGCCATGGAAATGAGTTGTCAAGTTGGCAGTTGAGGCGATGATCATATTCGGTACTATCCAAGAAGGGGTAGGCCGGTTTTGTGTTGGTAGGGGTACAATGTTTGCACCCTCGGTACATTTTATCTAGAGGGTACTGTAGATAAGGTAGTCCCTTACCTTGTCATCGATGGAATTCATTTTCCAATATGTGCTTTACGGACTTAATTTTATATCAAATATGCTGGAACGTATATGCAAGCATCAGCTATGTTATATATTGATTTTAGACTCGATATATTATTGTAATATCACTGCATTTTTTATTTGAAATGTTGTGGTTATAGTAAGGCAAAACCTATCCATGTTTATCTGTAGTACGGTCTTACGTGATACATTTATTTTTGAAAGGTTTTATAACATAAAAGTAGTCCATATGATTTAAGTTTCTCACATCGATTTACTAAACTGATCCGAGTGTTATTTTCTTATAATAGTCGGGTCAGTTCCAAGTATTTTTTTCTAGAGTTAGCTTTGGATGATTTGGAGCTTCAAGGGATGAGCTAGATACCTCCAAGACGTATTCCCATACTTTTATTTTTTCACTGCATTTTTTTTTGTATTTATCATTATTAGGATAGGTTGTTATAACTATCCAGGCTGATATATATTATTATCTGATTATTGTATGAATATTTTAGCTTTCTTTTTAAAGATCATTTGGATATTATATATTATTAACTATGATTTGAGATTATGTTCTGCATTTTCTTTTCTTTCATCGCAACAATCTGCCTTTCGTGTACTTGAACGTTCGATACATAAATAACATGGATGTATGTCGATTTTTGAGGATCGAAAGGGCCGGATGTTACAATAATATCGTAGCTAAGGTAAAGCGAGAATCTTGGCATTGGTAGGGTAAACTCATTAGAGATAAGGTTAGTAATGTCTTAAATGAGCTTGAGTGTATTATATATGGGAGCGCATATTGGTTGGTAATATAAAAATGTTTTATATTATGTTGGTTGGTCCGTTGAGTAGATTATGGATTCTGGTCGATATGCTTGATCAACATTATCTATAGGAATTTCAACACACTTGAATAAGGCCAGCCGGCACAGTATTGTTTGGAAAGTTAGTGAATGAAATAATTTTACTTAGAATTATGTTTTATATGTAAAGGAATAATTTTCAAAAATAGATATAGTATTTTTTTTGTGTTTTATTGTTAAGAGGTAATGATATTTAGTTATTATCATTTATTGTTAGTCATGCTTATCCAGTTTAAGACTATTGACTTTTGCTTGTTGATTAATTACTTATACTTAGCCAGTTTGTGAGCATTTATTGTTCTGCTTTGATTAAATACGAACACCATGTGAATTAAGTTTCACAATTTGACAATAAGGTGTTAGGTTATAGTGATTGTTATTTGTTTTGATACAAGAAAGAATGGTTTTGTATAATGATGATTTTATAAATTTGGTTTATAAAAATGTGTCTTATGAATGAAAAGGATTTTAAAGAATTTAAATCCCAATGTCTTTGAAAAATGGAAAGTATTTATAAGTATAAATATTTAAAAGTGAATTTTAAAGTAGATACAATTCCTTTGGATAGTTCGAGGAATGATCTAGATTAGTTTTACGTTAATCTAAATGATTTTCTAAGTGGCGATCGGATGTATAGTTAGGCGAGTATTGTAGAGCACTTATAATTATTATCTTTATCATTGTACGATCGAAAATAGTTCGAATCTGAATGAACCCAAGGCAAGTTGGTAATAGATATTTTGTTAAAACTATCTATAGAGGAATATATATAGAATTATTTCAAAATGGGATATGAAAGAGGAGAAGTTTTTTTGTGTAACAAGTTTGAGTAGCTCGAAAATGAATAAAAATGGGCAAAATTTGTGTTCAGATGGTAAGCACTTCTCTCAAATTTTCCCCTTCTTGGTAAGGTAAGTATGATACTCTTTGGTAGAATCTCGTTTATGAGTGTCATTTTTGTGTTACTCGATCAATATATATATTTTTTATGGATTAAAATATATGGTATCATTTCAAAAAGCTTTTAAAATAAAAACTGGGTATTTAATTCTTAAATTTTCTTAATTAATACGGATTCAAAATAAAAAGGTATTTTGATAGACGAGTGTGTTGATGAATGAATTTTTTAATGATCTAAATTTAATAGGAATGTTTTAATAAGTTTTTTTATACTAAAACCATGTCTTTTGTTTTGACATTTATGTTGTATAAACTATTTAATGTTATTGGACCAACTAATAAACGTCTTTACCTTGAAGATGTCTAAGGAAAAGTAAACTCTAGGGCTGAGTTTGGATACCAGCATCCTACACTTCTTAGCTACTTACCAGACCAGATGTGTAAAGAGGTTGAAGAGGTCAACTCATTTTTAAGACCCGAATTTATTTTCGCCCTGCGTCTTAATTCAAAAAGAATAAATTAAATCAGATAGTGGTATATACTCTCAGGATGTATGTAACATCCCCTACCATAAGGCCTAAAGCTAAGCGCTACAGATGCTGTAGTTATCTATAGTATTAATTTCCGGCAACTAAATACGGTTATGTTAATGATACCAATAATATCATAAATACTTGAATATGAAACAAATCACAGATTTTCAAAACAGAATATTCCATTACATTTCAAAGCACATGTTCCATATTCATAATACATAATCCCAAATGTTTCCCGAGCAATGATAAAATATACTTATTATAAAATACACCAAGAGTGACATATGAAGGTGCCCCCTTGGATAATCAGAGTCATATAGTCATAATTGACTTAGTACATACACAATGGAAATAAACACAAAACAAAGAACTGCAACTCCTAAATAGCTATCTGTTTGCCTCCTGCTCGCCTTTGGTAGCTTTATTCATCATCTTACTAAAACCTGAAAGAACCTCAACCTTCAGCCTACTCAAACCAATTTTAGGCCCTTGAGAGTTTAAGGGGAAAACATCAACTTCGAGTCAGACATAAAGCCTGGTGTGAATAATATTATCCCGGTTATTAATGTTAAGTGAGATCATGCCACTTAGCAGAATGTCTGCTTACTAACATCTTACTAAAACATATCTTTTGCAAAACTTTATCAACCAAAACTGGTTAAGATTGTGAAGCATTATTATGTAAACATACATATCAGGTAATAAATGGACTACCTGTGCAAACACTATAGTTTTTTTTGGCTTATTATTAACCTTTAGCTGACTCGGGCCTACCAGACAAAATTACAAAATTTATCTAACATCTGTTAGGCACACGTCTTCTGGATGGTTTGTCCTTAACTATATGTTAACTACTTCTCTTCTGGACGGTTCCGTAACTTAACATCTCCCAGGGTCACCTGATCCTAATGGTTTAGCGGGCTCACCAATAACCTATCTGTATACAAACATACATTCCCTTCTATGCATAATCATAATTTTAGCCTTACCTATGACAAAGCCCTACACACTGTAAGTTTGGACTAAAGTAGCTGGAGCCAATAGCAAATATATAGGGCGCAACCCTATACCAGTCCCATCTGGTATTCTGATATCATAGTCATTTTACTTGGGGATAACTTCCCCTAAATTTTCCTTGAAAAGCTCTTTCAAATTGATTTAAACCTTTAAATCATACTTACATTAGGAAAACAAATATTCTCTATGTTTTACTCAAAATCACCTTGCAATGTTATATATATATATATGTATATATATATATATATATATATTACTAAAACCTTTGTTGATGAAAACATTTACCCTTTTCAAAACCATTGAACCTTGTATTTCAAAAACATTGGTAAATATTTTCCTATCTTTTCTCCGAAAACTTCAAAATAATAAAGATCCCTCTTTAAAACCTTTAAACATTGCCTTTTCAAAATTATTGAAATAACCCTTCCTTTCTTTTCATTGAAAGATTTGAAAATAAAGGGAAAACCTTCCCTTTCGACCCCTTCGAAACCTTGGGGAACCACCCCTTCAAAACCATTCATCAAAACTCTTTTAAAAGCATTAAAATACTAAACCTTTCAAAAGTCTTTGGGTTCAATTTAAAACTATGGAAACTTTTAGAAACCATTCAAAGTTTACTTCTTCGAAATCGTTAAAAACCATCTCGGACGAAACCTTTTAAATTATGCCTTCAAGTAGGGCAAAATGATAAGAAGCCCATTGAAGTCGAAAGCACTCCTTTTGAAACAATTAAAACTATTTCTTTGGAAACCATTTGGGTTATACTCCAATTATAGCAAAAGGGTCTTTAAAACATTTAAGTCAAAAGCTTCTGTTTTGAAACCATTTCCTAAGTAAAGAAGTGATGGTGTCGTAATCATTCCTCCGTAAGCATTAGAGAAGTGGCTGATTTTTAAAAACTAAGTATGCCTTACGAAACCATTGACTTCGAAAGGTAGAATGGCGACAGCTAGGGATTTCAGCTTATTTGAAAGCAAACATTTAAAACTAAAGTGCAACCCATTCAAAACTATTCCTTTTAAATCCATTGACTCAGTCGAAAGCTAACTGAGTCGAAAGCCATTTCAGTAGAAAGCGTGCATGCACATTTTAATTTAAAAACAAAGTGATGCTTTGACCCCTTTGGAACCTATGGTTTCAATCTCGTACCTTTCGCATTCCATCCAGTTCGCTACATACCAATTTCTTGATACAACGCGCATTGGTTTCGATGGAGTTGAGGACGGAGGGGCTTGGTTGAAAACCAACCAAGGCGGAAGCAGGTGCCGAAAGTAATAAAATAGTTAAAAAGCCTAAAATAAACAGTCCTTTTCACCTAACATGCTTTACCTGTAAAATTTTGATTGGTTGCCTCTTTTCTTTACCACTAAAAAGTGCTGCACATTTCAGAGTCAATTAATTAATTTAAATCATTTGCAAAACACCCATTCTCGTCAATTACATATATAAAATATTTAAATCTCATACCTTATATAATTTTATATATTCATCAAAACACTTAGGAAAATTCTATAAAATTTCAGAAAATCCTTCTTATTATGTTTTCTAACATGTATAAATTGTGGACCCAAATAATTATATATTTTTCCATAAATAATTTATAATCCAATAAAACATTTTCTTCACTAGAAAATTAATATAAAATCCACCGTAATTCAGAAAATTATGAAATCGAAACCCATCTCTAAAATATCAATTTCGATCTACATTAGAATTTGCAAGGCATTTGGATGTCATTTAATAAGGTTTTCATATCAAACATATCATAAAAATTAATATGAACATGTATAAGTCATCAACAAGTATATAAAAATGTTTACTCATCCAAAACATGGCATTATCATGCAAAATCATTTCGGTTAACCTTAAAACCGAAAAAATAAGGAAAGTGGTATGTAGTTATTATTCACCTTAGCTTTGTGATTAAAGATGTGAGATTTGATGTTGAATAAGTTGATTTACTCCTTCCTTTTGAGATTGAAAATGGCGGCCGGCCTTAAAATATTTTGCTTGAGAATGAAATGAACATATGTTTAATTCTCTAAGGGTTTAGGGTATAAGTTCTATCATTTTCCTATTTTGCGCTCCCTTATTTCCTAACACTTACTTCCATTTATTTCTTTAGTTCATTCTACATGTAGGCACGGCTACCCTTGGTTAAACCAAATCTCAATCTATTAATCATCTTACATTATTTTATTTTATTTAGCTACTTAAATATCCTAAATAATGTTACTAAAAATATGGGGTGTTACAATCTCACTTCATTAAGGAATTCCGTCCAAGAAATTACGATAAGGAACACATTAAACAATCAAAGGTAAAACATACCATCAAAAAAAATCTGGATAAGCATCTCTAATCATACTCTCAGTCTCCCAAGTATAGTATCTAGCATCATCACTCCATTAGACTTTCACTACTCAGGCTGTCTTGTTCCTCACCTTCTTCTCATCTCTTGTGACAATCTGGATAGGCTTCCTAACTATAGTCATATATGGTTCCACTGCCAAGTCCTATAACACAGTCGATGCTATAGTAATGTCTGGGTCTGTAGCGCATTTCCTTAGATGAGATACATGAAAAACATCATGGAATCCTGTTAAACTACTCAGTAACTCTACTTTATACACGAGTTTCCCGATCCTTTTTAAAATAGAGAATGGTTCAAAGAAACTTGGTGCTTCCTTCATCCTGAACATGACAACACCTTTCATCGGTGATACTTTGACGAAAACATAATCTCCGACTAAGAAATCTAAATCTTTTCGTCTTTTATTTGCATAGCTTTTCTACCTGACTTAGCTTCCTTCATTCTTGCCCTTATCAGCTTAATCTTTTCTGCTGCATCTTTTACCAAATTAGAAACAAGAATCAATCTATCCCCGGTCTTTAACCAACATGCGACGGATTTACATGGTCTTCTATGCAAAGCCTCAAACGGTGTCATTCCTATACTAGTCTGATAACTATTGTTATATGAAAACTCGACTAGGTGTAGGTGGTCTTCCCATGATCCCCACGTAACAAGTCCTCCAAGATCTTGTTAACTCTTTCCGTCTGCCCATCAGTCTGTGGATAGTAAGCGGTACTCATCTTGAGCTTGGTTCCTAAGCTCTCCTAAAACTTTTCTCAAACTCGCTAATAAACAAAGAATCTCCATCACTAACAAAACTACTAGGAATTCTGTGAAGTCTAACCACGTTCTTCATAAATAACTTAGCCAATATAGGTGTCGTCCAGTTTGCCTTGACCGGAATGAAACAGACGCTCTTGGTCAATCTATCTACTATGACTGGTATACTTTCATTCCCTCTATTAGATCTCGGCAATCCATCAATAAAATCTATAGAGATGGAATCTCATTTCCATACTGTAATGTCCAATGGGTAAAGAAAGCCACTCGGCTTTTGATGTTCATCTTTTACCTGTTAACAGTTCAAACACTGTTTCACCCATAAGCCAACATCCTTTTTCATGCCTTTCCAGAAGAAACTTCCCTTAATATCTTGATACATCTTCGTTCCTCCTGGATGGATAGTGAACTTCGAACGATGGCATTCCTTCAAAATCTCTTTCCTTATGTCTCCCACATTCGGAACACAAAATACGCCCTTCTTTGTCAACCATCTGTTTTGGTCAAGACGGAAATCCTTTAAGTTATCGCTCTACATTCCTTCCCTTAACTTTTTGATCCGTCCAGCTAAAACTGGATCCTCCTCCTGTTTAGAAGCTATCTTTTCAATCATTACCAGTCGGACTTCTAAACAAGACAACCTAGGAGACTCCTCACCAGACTCAGCTTTGGATCTCCATAGTATTCTACAAGTTAACAATGATTCTAAATCTTTCCATTCTGCTATCATAGATAATACTGCATTCTGATGCTTCCTACTAAGCGCATCTGCAACCTTATTTCCTTTTCTAGGTGCGTACTCTATTCCAAAATCATAAGCGGCTAGAATCTCCAGCCATATTTGTTATCTCATGTTCAGCTCCTTCTATGAGAACAAGTACTTCAATGACTTATGATCTGTATAAAGCTCAAAACTCTCTCCCAAAAGGTAACGCCTCCCACCTTAGGCGCAAATATAACTGTAGCTAACTCCAAATCATACGTTGGATACCTAACCTCGTATGGTCTAAGTTGTCTAGAAGCGTAGGTAATCACTTTACCCCTCTACGTTAGTATAGCTCCCAATCATGTTCCAAATGCATCACTATAAACAACTAAATCTTGAATCCCCTCTGAAACCACTAACTCAGGTGCATAGGCCAATAAGTGCTTCAAGCTCTGAAACGCTTCCTCACACTTATCGGTCCATATAAACTTTACATCCTTTCGTGTTAGCTTATTCATCGGCGCTGCAATCCGTGAGAAATTCTTTATAAACTTCTGATAATATCCCGCTAATCCAATGAAACTTCTTATCTCAGTTACTGTTTCTGGTCTTTTCCAATTATTAATGGCTTTGGTCTTTTCTGGATCAACTGACAATCCTTTCTCTGAAACCACGTGACCAAGAAACTTCACTTCTTTCTTCCAAAAATGGCACTTCGAAAATTGCCTTTAGCTGATGCTGCGTCAGCGTTTCCAACACAACTCTAAGATGAACTTCATGATTCTTCTCATCCTTAGAGTATATCATAATATCATCTATAAAAACCAACACGAATCTATCCAAGTGCTCTCGGAAAATTTAGTTCATCAAATCTACAACGAATGTCGGCGATTAGTGAGTCCGAACAGCATAACTAACCTTTCGTATGACCCATATCTCGTCTTGAACGCTGTTAAAGGAATATTATCTTCCGCTACTCTAAGATGATGAAATCCTATTTCCAAATATAACTGAGAGAATAACTTGGCCTCGCTCAACCAATCAAACAAATCGACAATCCTTGGTAGTGTATATCGGTTCTTTATCGTCTTCTCATTCAACTTATGATAATCGATACATAGCCTTAACAATCCATCCGGCTTCTTAGCAAATACAACAGCTGCTCCCCAAGGCGAACTACTTGGTCTAATAAAACTCTTTCCTTCCAAATCTACCAACTGAGCTTTCAACTCTCTCATCTCCGTTGGTGCATCCTGCTTGGAGGCCTACTCACTATTTCTGCACCAGGCACTAAATTAATCTAAAACTCAATGGCTCATTTCGACGGCAATCCAACTACAGGCTCAAACACATCCACGAATTCTCTAACTATAAAAATGTGATTCAACTCATCTTCCAATTCCATAACACCCAACAAAGCATTAACAACACAATTGTGGTTTTCTACGGTATAAACTATCAGTATATTACAATCCGGGTGCCTAAGTAATATTTTCCTATCTATACAAAATATCCTAACATCATAATTACTTAACCAATCCATATCCAATATAATTCCAAACCCAAAAAAAAAATCAAATACATGCAAACTGCAAACAAAGGTGTAACCTAGCAGGTCAAACTCTAAGTGCTCACATTTCATCCCAAGCATCGCATACCATCCTATCGGATTTGCAAATCTTAAGGAAGTAACTAAATATGTGGGTTCTAGGTTAAGTTTATCTACCAAACATCTAGATATAAAAGAATAAGATGCACCGGTATCAAATAAAACGCTAACAGATATATCATGGATCTGGAGCATACCTCCTAATACAGCATTTCCCTTCTCCTGCGATGTCGGCTTTGATGTAGCAAGCTCTAATGCAAACACCTGGCCTTTTCCCCTTTTGTTGGCTCTTTGCACTAGTTCTTGTAGCGCCTAATTTGATCACAGTTAAAACATCTAATCCCTTTCTTCTAAGCAGACTTCTTTCCTTTGCCTGTCTGGCACTCACGAGCATAATGGCCTTTCTTATCACACCTATAGCAGACCAAGTCAGACTTTCCTTTCTTTGTCGCACCTCCTTTCCGAACATTCTTTTTGTGGAAAAACTCTCTTTTGGCCCTGTCCGACTGGACCTCCTTCTCCTTCTTCTTCTCCAAACAAGCTAACATCTCCTCATGTCTCAATGCCATTTCCACCACCACATCATACAGATCTCTGATGTGCGGTAAAGTGGCCCTAGCTAACTCCGGCTACAAACCTCTAATGAATTTTTCATTTCTTTTCAACACCGTGTCAACAGTGGCATACCTATATTAGGTTAACTCTTCGAATCTACTAACATATTCTTGACATTTCTCCTTATTCTAACTCAGCAAACTTCCTGACTAAGAGTGACTTGCCATTACTGACATGAACCTTTCTTGGAACCTCCTCTTGAACTCCGCCCATGTTATAGCCTCTTCATTAATGGCAACAGTTACAGTATTCTACCAAAACAAAGTAGCTCCATGAAGCTCTCCTGAAGCAAGTCTTTCTTTCTGCTCGTCATTGAGCCTAAGTGAGCAAAAAATCCTCTCGCGGTGTAACAGCCAGTTTTCTACTTCAACAGCATCATCCGTTTTGATAAACGGTTTTCCTCCAAGCCCGTTATACTTTTTGCTCAAGTTAGCATACTGATTGAGCATCGAAGCTTTCTAAACTCCTCCTCCAGCAGCATTACCTCCAACAAATCCAACTGCGATACCATCTTACATCACGCTTATGAAAAACTATTACATGGCTCCCATGTCCACTTGGGGAACCCTTGCACCAACGCTCTAAGCCTGAGCCTGAACTCTTCTTGCATTTGGTCAGGCATTTTCATTGGTAGCGATGTTGTTTCCTCCTAGATTGACTCTGCCTCTTCTTCCGTCCATATCTGCATTCAAGCGTCATGAGATGCAGAAGAACAGCCGAACAAAGATAGGAGTTTAGAGATAGAGCGCATACTTATACATAGGAAATACAAGTACGTTACTATAGAGTTATCCAATACCACGATCTTATCTCTAATTCTTACGGATTATGTTTTCAAAAATCATTTTTAGTTAAATTTATTCGTAAACCTATGCTCTGATACCAAATTGTAACATCCCCTATCTAGAGGCCCAAAGCTAAGTGCTAAAGATCCTACAATCATCTATAGTATTAACTTCCGATGACTAAACACGGCTATATTGATGGTATCAATAATATCAGAAGCATTTGAATATGAAAAAAATCATAGATTTCCAAAATATAATGTTCCATTATATTTCAAAGCACGTTTCCATATTCATAATACATAATCCCAAACGTTTCCTAGGAAATGATAAAATATACTTATTATAAAATACGCCAAGAGTGACATATGAAGATGCCCCCTTAGATGATCAGAGTCATATAGTCATAATTGACTTAATATATACATAGCAGAAATAAACACAAAAAAGAACTGCAACTCCTAAATAGCTATCCGTTAGCCTCCTGCTCGCCTTCGATAGCTCTATTCGTCATCTTACTGAAACCTAAAAGAACCTCAACCCTCAGCCTACTCAAACCAATTTTGAGCACCCGAGAGTTTAAAGGGAAAACATAAATTTCGAGTCAGACATAAAGCCTGGTGTAAATAATATTATACATCTCGGTTATTAATGTTAAGTGAGACCATGCCACTTTGCAGAATGGTTTTCCCCTCATTAACATCCTTTTAAACCATATCTTTTGCAAACCTTTATCCTACAACCAAAACCGATTAAGACTGTGAAACATTATTATGTAAACATACATATCAGGTAAAAAATGGACTATATGTTCGAACATATGGTTTTGTTTGGCTTACTATTTAACCTTGGCAGATTCGGGTCTACAAGAAAAAATAACAAAATTTATCTAACATATGTTAGACAAACCCCTTCTCGACGGTCCTCCTTAACTATTTGTTAAATACTTCTTTTTTGGACGGTCTGTCCCTAACCTAACATCTCTCAGGGTCACCTGATCCTAATGGATTTGCTGGCACACCAATAACCTATATGTATACAAACATATATTCCCTTCTGTGTGTAATCATAATTTTAATCTTACATATGACAAAGCCCTATGCACTGAAATATTGGACTAAATTAGCTGGGGCTAATAGCTAATGTATAGGGCGCGACCCTATGCTAGCCCCATTTGATATTCTGATATCTGGGTCATTTTATTAGATATAACTTCCCTTAAATTTTCCTTGAAACTCTTTCAATTGATTTAAACCTTTAAATAATACTTACGCAAGGAAAATACATATTCTCTATGCTTTACTCGAAATCATCTTGCCATGTTATATATATATATATATATATATATATATATATATATATATCACTCAACCCCTTGTTGATGAAAACAATTACCCCTTTCGAAACCATTAAACCTTGTCTTTCGAAAACATTGGAAAATCCTTCCTATCTTTTCTCTGAAAGCTTCAAAATAAACATCCCTCTTTAAAACCTTTAAACATTGCCTTTCAATATCATTGGAATAAACCTTCCTTTCTTTTCATCGATAGCTTCAAAAACAAAGGGAAAACCTTCCCTTTCGACCACTTCGAAACCCAAAGGAACCACGCCTTCGAAACATTCATTAAAACTCTTTTGAATGCGTTAAAATAATAAACCATTCAAAAGTCTTTGTGTTAAATTTAAAACATATGGAAACTTTTAGAAACCATTCAAAGTTTACTTCTTCAAAACCTTTAAAAACCATCTCAGTCGAAACCTTTTGAATTATGCCTTCAAGTAGAGCAAAAGGATAAGAAACCCATTAGAGTCGAAAGCACTCCTTTCGAAGCCATTAAAACTATTTATTTTGAAACCATTTGGGTTATACTTCAATTATATAAAAAGGGTCTTTAAAACATTTAAGTCGAAAGCTTCAATTTCGAAACCATTTCCTAGGTAAAGAAGTAATCGTGTCGAAACCATCCCTTCGACAACACTGGAGAAGTGGTTGATTTTTAGAAATTAAGTATGCCCTCCAAAACCAATGACTTCGAAAGGTAGAATGGTGGCAGCTAGGGGTTTCAAACTTAGTCGAAATCGAACATTTAAAACTAAACTACAACCCATTCGAAACCATTCCCTTTAAATTCACTGACCCAATCAAAAGCTAACTGAGTCGAAAGCCATTCAGTTGAAAGCGAGCAGGCGCATTTTAATTTAAAAACAAAGTGACGCTTCAGCACCTTTGGAACCTATGGTTTCGACCTCATACCTTTCCTCTTCTGTCCAATTCGCTATGTACCAATTTCTTGATACCAAGCACATTGGTTCCGATGGAGTTGAGAGTGGAGGGACTTGGTCGAAAACCAACCAAGGCGGAAGCAGGTGCCGAAAGCAATAAAATAGTTAAAAAGCCTGAAACAAACAATTATTTTTACCTAACTTGCTTTACGTGTAAAATATTGATTAGTAACCTCTTTCTTCTACCACTAAAAAGTGTTGCACATTTCAGAGCCAATTAATTAATTTAAATCATTTGCAAAACTTCTCTTCTCCTTAATTAAATATATAAAACATTTAAGTCTCATACCTTAAATAATTTTATATGTTCATCAAACATTTAGGAAAATTCTATAAAAAATCCAAAAAATCATTTCCATTATGTTTTCTAACATATATAAATTTCGGACCCAAATAATTATTTATTTTGCCGTAAATAATTTATAACCCAATAAATCATTTTCTTCACCAGAAAATTAATATAATATCCCCATAATACAAAAAATTATGAAAATTGAAATCTATCTCCAAAATATCATTTCTGATCTATGCTAAAATTTGCAAGGCATTTCCATGTCATTTAGTAGGGTTTTCATATCAAACATATCATAAAAACTAATATGAACATGTATAAATCATCAACAAGTATACATAAACATTTAATCATCCAAAACATGTCATTATCATGGAAAAAAAATTCGATTGACCTTAAAACCGAAATCTATAAGGAAAATTGGTTGTAGTTATCATTCACTTTAGCTTTGTGATTAAAGATGTGAGATATGATGTTGAATATGTTGATTTTACTCCTTTCACTTAAAAATCCTCGCTTTATCTTCTCTTGAGATTGAAACGGTGGTTGTACTTGAAATATTTTAGTTAAGAATGAAATGAACATGTGTTTAATTCTCTAAGGGTTTAGGGTATATGTTCTATGATTTTCCTATTTTGCACTCCCTTATTTCCTAACACGTACTTCCATCTTATTTCTTTAGTTCATTCTACATTTAGGCACGGCTACCCTTGGTTAAACCAAATACCAATCTATTAAACATTTTGCATTATTTTATTTTATTTAGCTAATTAAATATCCTAAATAATGTTACTAAAAATATAGGGTGTTATAATGTAGTAGGGTATTATACAAGTTTAAAAAACTTTAGTTGTATTTTTATGAAATGTTTTCGTAGATAATTTTATGAAATAAAAGGAATTGATGTAGGATAAATAATAAGTTAAGTTATCCTAAGGGAATAAAACTGTAAGTTAGACTTGGATCATTTTATTCGCATAACAGTTCTTGATCCTAAGTTTGGGAACATGATTTATGGATGTTATACACCGGTCCGAACTAGACATTTTCACTCGATTCTTAAATGCGAGTACTTAATAGATTCTTGGGATGATGTGAGTGTTCTATATCATAATTTAGGACTTTGTAAGGAAAACATGAGTATCAGATCAGGGAACCAAATCAGGGTTCTACAATGGAAATGTTAGGTTACATTTACTAGTTTGGATGAGAGATTTATGTATCCAAGCAAGTTATCGGGTCGGATATTACGTACGGATGATTCATGCACATCATACACACTTATGTATATTTTCCTTTATTTTTTTATGGTTTGTGAAGAGTTGCATAGAAGATTCTTCAATTTGTCATGAGGTAGTGAATAATAGATTGAATTAATAAACTACGGCTGTTGGGCATCAGGTATGCTCAGTAGATTGTTTATCATCCTTGTTAGATGAGAAGGTTGTAAACCTCAACAAAACTTTAAGTCTATTTTTAGTTATTTTAGATTTTGGGAAATGTTAAGAATAAATACGCCTGATTTTTGGGTTGTTGGGTTGCGATGGAATTTCGAAGTTGAAATTCTTTTAAGGGGGGAATGTAACGACCCATAGTTTTGTCATTTTGAATGTAAATATTTAATATATTTTTAAATAATCAAATAAAGGATTTTATAACTCAAATAGACCTCTTTTATGTAATAATTAATGATAATAAAGTGTTTTGGAATTTTTTTATAAAAATAAGTAGTTCGGATAAAGATTGAAAATGTGACCGAAAATTGTTTTTTAGTTTTTTGACTTTTCACCGATCAAAAGTTGTTGGAACATGTTGTGCACACTAATGTGAACATGTACACATTTATAGTAATAACAAAACACTTTTACTATAATTGGATTTGGCTAAAGTATATTCCAAAAGATATTTAAGTATTAAGTAAAGAAGAAGATTTTCCTTTACACCTAAAAAGAGAAAAGTACTAAAGAAGTACCATAAGGTAAGGTAGTAATGCTAAGTGTCCAAGAAGGATTAGAGGGAAGTGTCTTTTATTAGCTAATAATGGGTAGTAGCTTTTTAAACTAAAGGGTGTAACTTATTTTTAAGGAGGGATAGATATGATATTTTTATCTTTTTCTAATTTATAAAACAACCTCTTTACTGCACTTTTTCATTTTTTCCCATTTCCAAACTTTACTTCTTTTCCTTTCCACTCTCTTTACTACTCTTCAACCTTAGTTTCATAAAAATAAATCACTACAAATCACCTCTTTTCTACTCTAAACAGTTAAATAAATCACTAAAAATGTAAACAACCATCTCTAAATCTCAAATCCTCCATAGTCGAACCCGAAATTTTCCTTTTGGCTATGTGCATGAACTTTATGGAGGCTAAGAAGGCATTGACGTGCCCATTTAAGGTTATATTATCTTAGGACATGAGTTAGAGGAAAGGAAGGGGAGGTTGAGCCTTCGACGCGATCTAGAGGAGGGGGTAGGAGATCTTGGAGCTTGCTTTTGTTGTTGAATGATAGTAGAAAGGAAGTGGTAGCAAGTGGCGAGCTTTTAATTGAGATATGAAGTGAGATATCTCACTTTGAACTAGTTTTAAAAATAATATAACATGTTTTAAAAACATATAAGCGTATATATGTGACTTTTTTGTGTATTGGTTAGTTTGGATTCGATTTCCACTTGAAAGTGGACGGTATAAATAACCATTGCTTTGTAGGGGACAAAGACAAGGAAATGGAAGTTGAAGTGTTTCGTAGTGAACGGGTCACACTTCGAAAAATTGGACTTTGGTAGAGGGATATTATAGGATTCCTAGCCTTGTTAATAGTTATTTTCATATATTATTTTTAAGATAAATGATAGTGAGATGACCTGGAAAGTTGAATTCTTTTGAGAATAGAAACAAATGGTAGCTTGTTTAAGTACCACAGTGGTCGCAAAACCTCTTCCGAGTTTGAAAAAGATATGAATTTTAAAATGACTTCAACTTTATAATATTTCGAAGTAAAATGTTTTTTATACCAAAGTGGTGTACAATATAGAAATGAACGGAGTTTAAAAGCTATTTGATTTACAAAACAAAGTTTAAAAAGTAATGGTCCATATAACGATAGTCGATATGGATGCACTTTAGAAATCCAAGATTTAGTAAACTAAAATGAGTTTAGATATTTTGTAAATTCTTTTCAAATGTATTTTACAAGGGTTATATAACTATTTAAAAAATTGAGGTTTTAAAATCATTTTTAAAAGAGTATTTGATAATTTTATAGTAAAGATTTGTCGTATTATATATATATAACTTATTTATTTTAGAAAGGTGTTTTCAAAAAATATTAAGGAATTGTTTTAAAGTACTGTTTTCTATATAAATGATTAAAGAGATTTGAGATATCAAAGGATTTATTTTAAGATGTTTAAACAAGTGACTTATTAAAAAATCCCTTTACTTTTCTTAGTCAAATTCTTTTTAAAGGTGATGGTTTTAAGTCATGATTTGGATGGAGTTTTAAACTTTGTTTAAAAGTGTTTAAAAAGAAGTTTGAAATTTATACATTTGATTTATAGGATCATTTGACATAATAAAATAAGTGGTACTTTTACGAAGAAAAGGATCTTATCTTTTCAAATAAAATGTCGTTTTTTAAAACAAGGATTTTCAAGTGAGATTTGATATGGAATTTTCAAGTGTATTTTAAGGGTTTTAAGTGGAATTTTAAAGAGACTATAATATTTTAATTATAGTAAAAGATTTTTGGAAAATGAAAAAGAAGTCTGAGTTATAACACTTTTTTTTTAAATCAGGAGTATACGGGATTTATGAAATCATATACTTGACATTAAACTTCAAGGTAGGGAGACTTCTACCTATCCTGAAAGATAAGAATGTCGTCAAGTCAAGGTTTTGAGAGTTAATAATATCCAACTTGAATGGCTTCATTGTTATTCAAAGAATAGTTTAAGTTTGAAATTGAAGATTGATGTTCGGTATATAAAGTATTATTTCTATATACGAATTAGGTTACTTATGGAAAGTAAGTAGTCCAATACTTGGCACTGCAGGCCGATGAGTAGACTGATCCTTTATCTGTGAGATCTAGCATCAAAGTTCCAAAGGCAAAGCTTTGATATGCAACCTGTGCTTTGACTTACTTTGCTTTGATTTTAGGTGAGGGGTAGAGTAAGTGAAAATATCAAAAATGTGACAAGTGTGGCAGATTTGATTTCCATAAATGATCTTTATAATTATGTACGGAAAGTATTCTTTTTTACTTAAACACCTAATTCTAAGGTATGAAACTCGTCTCTACCCTAAATTTTAAGACCGTATGTCGAGACAAGGATAGTTTTATAACTTGTTCGATTTCATTGTCAATTGAGAGATAGTACTGCTTGAAATTAGAAAATTGTAGTAAGTATATTTGGTCTAATTTCCATACGATCCATTTACTTACACCAGAAAGAAAAGTGGTTTGGGTTTATAGTAAACAATATTTTTAAATGATAGTTGTTTTTGACCTTCTTATATGGTTTGGAAAATTATGAAATATCCTTAAGATTTGAGAATATACTTATACCGTTGATATAAGTATATTGATACAATTTCTTAAGAATGTGGTGTTCTGTGAATATACTTATGTCATTGAAATAAATATATGATTATTTTTTTCAAGCCTTGAAAGTGTATAAACGAATAGTGAATGAGAAATATACATATGTACATCTTTTGTAAAAGGTATTAAAATAGTATTTATAAAGTGATTTTAGTTAATGAAAGGATTTATTAAAGGATGCGTAGTGGTTGCTTATGTGCTTAATCATGCTTGGTTTCCATGTGAAATTAAATATCTAGATTTGATTGTTTTTTATTTGATAGTTAAATAATCGACTACGAAATCTTGCTCAGATTTTAAAATTATTGATTGTAGGTTCAGGGAGACTAGGATTGCATAAGCGTGAGTTATCCAAAAACACTTTGAACCGATATAAACATTCAAATTGAAGACATCTTGAAGATGACAGATTCGAAGAGTTTATTAAAGTGCAAGTGGTACTTGCTACTAATCCCGAGGTTGATTTGAAATGGATATAGTAGAAGTAGTGCCTTCGGTTTGTTCAGTTCTAGAATAACTTATTTGGATGAATGCTGGCATTGACTTGTTGCCTGGAGGGCAGCGTTAGCATTCTAAGAGGGATTTGTTAAAAGGTGAAATGTAGCCTCAAACCTCACATTCGTAAATGACTAAAACAGGGAAGATGTGACAGGGCTATGTGGTTCGCTACCATTAAGGTATGGTCATCATTTGTGTCTAGATCGATATATATGGATTAAGTATGCTTGTGGCCATGAAAATAGTTTGTCAAGCTGGCAGCGTAGGGTAATGATTATATTTGGTACTATCCAGGAAGGGGTAGGCTGGTTTTGTATTGATAGGGGTACAATGTTTGCATCCTTGGTGCATTTATTTAGAGGTGTGCTATATGAAAGGTAGTCCATTACCTTGTCATTAAAGGAATCCATTTTTCAATATGTCCCTTATGGACTTAGCTGTGTACCAAATATGCCGAAACGTGTGATGCAAGCATTTCAGCTATGTTATTTATTTATTTTAAACTACAGACATTATTATAATATCATTGGATTTTCTATTTGAAATGGTTTGATTATCGTAAGGTAAAACCCATTCATTTTTATGCGTGGTGTGATCTTACGTGATACCTTTATTTTTGAAAGGATTATAACATAAAAGTAATCCATAAGATTTGAGTTTCTCATACTGGCCTATCACACTGATCCGGGTGATATTTTCTTATAACACTCGAGGAAGATCCAAGTATTTTTTCCAAAGTTAGCTTTGGATGTTTTGGAGCTACTGGAGACGAGCTGGATACCTCCAAGATGTATTCCGGTACTTTATTTTTTTTCCATTGCATTACTTATATGTATTTATCACCATTTGTATCGACAGGTTGATATAACCGTCCAAGCTTATAATAGGTTAGACTTTATTTGTTGTACGAATACTAAAGCTTTCTTTTGTAAAGATCATTTGGATATTATATATTACTCATTACGATGTGAGCTTCTATTATATCTTATCTTTTCATTCACCTCAACAATCTGTCTTTCCGGTACTTGAATATTTGGCCTGTGAATACCGTAGATGTATTAGTGTCGACTTTTGAGTGTTGAAAAAGATGGATGTTACAGTCGTAGTATTTTCTGAACCACTATAAAAAAATGTTTGTTCTTCTTTTCCTTTATATATTACTTCCTATATTTAAATCTACTTGCTTTTGGGGATGTTTGTGCCATTTTTGGTTCAAACACAAATCACCTCCTAAAACCAACAACAGCGACTTTCCCCTCACAATCATTTCAACATTCACCACCTATACACTCACTACCATTCTCTCAAACATTATCATTTTCCACTACTCCTCAAACCACTACACCAAATATCCTAAGCAAGAAGCTCGCACTAGCAGAAAGGTATCAATGATGACGACAAGTCTTGTGTTACAATTGGGATGAAAAATATCAATACCTACACAAATGTCAACCAACTTGATGATATTTCCTGATATAAAGAATGTACCATCTTTGGTTAAACCAAAAGATCAACTTAACCGTAAACCAAAATGAATTGCCACCTTACCACATAAATAAATCTCTTTCCAGGTGTTAATCGGCGCCAACCACCCACAAGCAACTCGATTGTTAAAAATGATCCACAACAAACCAATTTCCATCTTAGTCGATAGGGGAAGTACTTACAAGTACTTACACTTGAAAGTAGTTTGGTTCCTTGGCCTCAACTTTGACCAGCATAATTCATTTGTAGTGATGGTTGACAACAATGAGAAAATCCATAGCCAAGGGTCATGTAGAGGGGTCATAGTTTAGATCAAATAGCGTAACTTCATAGTTGACTTCAATCTACTAGAGATAGAAAGGGCTAATGCAATGTTAGGTAAACAAATGGTTAAAAACTCTTGGACACATTAATACTGTTTTTAGGAAAAAAAACTATGGCTTTTAATTTTAATGACCAACTGATTTAATTGGTAGGCTTACATTCACCTCTTGGCCTAAAAGAAGTATCAATCCACTAACTCTATAGAATTAGCTCCACACACTTTATTTCTCGCTACAAGCACTTACAATTTATTCCCAACCCACTAACGTCACCCTCCGGCTCCACAAATGAATTGCATCCACAATTTCAAAATCTACTCTCCAAATGTAAATCTTTTTTGAACAATCTATCTGGCTTCTTATACATTGTGACTTGAACCACCACATTAACCTAAATCCTAATGCCAAACCTATTAGTATTAAATCATACCATTATTTGTATTTTCAAAAAAACAAGTTCAAGGGATGCTCAAATCCAAAATAATTCAACCCTCAAAACAAGCGCCTTTTTCCCCCGGTTCTTTTGGTCAAAAAAGGATGTACCACGGCGGTTTTGTGTTGATTATAAAGCCTTAAACGCAATAATCATTAAAGATCGATTTTCTGTACCAACGATTGGTGGAATCTTGAACGGGTTATATGGTGCCACATATTTTTCTAAACTCGATCTTTCGGAGTGGATATTTCCAAATCTCTATAAACAGACAAGATGTTTCAAAAACCTCCTTTCGAACATACAAAGCACTATAAGCTTTTAGTCATGTCATTCATATGTTCCATCAACTTTTCAAGCCACAATAAATAATATATTTATGCTACATCTCCAAAAACTCATCTTTGTTTTTTGACAACATACTAATTTATATTAATTCTTGATCTTCTCATATCTCATACATAGAGATCACATTAAACACTTTGGAACACCACCATTTTTGTTACAAACTTATCAAAACGTTTCTTTGGACTTATGGAAACTTACTTATACGGATCATGTCATTTTGGCATAAGGGGATTTTTTGGATCCTTCGAAAATTGATGTTGTGCTTCAATAGCCTACTCCAACATCTTTATCCACATTATAAGGCTTCTATGGTCTTATCAGTTATTATCGTCGTTTATTATAAATCGTGCCATGTTATCTAGCTCACTTTCCGATCTGTTAAAACAAGAAACATTTAATTAGACTTAGCAGGTCCAACTAGCTTTTAGAAACCTTAAGCAGGTTGTCAGAACCACACTGTTCTTTACCTACCCGACTTCTTGATTCCCTTCATTCTTCATACAATCGCATTAAGTACAAGAATCAAGCATATACTTTCTTAGCATGATGACCAATCACCTTCAAAATTCCACCATAACTCCAAGGAGCATCAATCTAATCCAAGAAGATGTAATGGCATCACAGTTATAGTTAAACGATGGAGACATTATCTCCTTGGTTTGCTATTCACCATTATCATCGATCATCAAAGCCTCCAACAACTTTTGACATAAACAATTCAGACTCCAAAATAGCAGAAGTGGTTAACAAATTTGTTGGGCTTTGATTTCTCTATCACATATAAGCTAAGTAGTTAATATCGATATTGGGTATGTATCGATCAAGTACTGAAATGAGATATTTTAAAATATCGTGATAATATCGGTAAAAAATAGGACATGTATAGGACATGTTATAAACTATATTGATCATGTTACCATATTATATTGATGTAAAGTATTCAAATACTTGGATAAATAATTCCAAATTACTATCAAAGACTGATTGCATGTAGTTTGTAGATTATTATAAGTTTATTGGAATATTCCGTTTAATACAAATCATGATATATGTTGATTAAAATGGAGAAATTCATATAATGCATAATATACTCCTTATTAATTTCTTTACTTTTATACTATCTTTGTTATTTCTTTAGTCATCTAATAATCGATATTATTTTAACACATTTTCCATGTTTGCAGCTTCATTATTTTCATTTTCACTTAATTTATGGAATAAGCAATATTGATTTGGTACCAATTACTGTTTTAGCTCGTCCTTTACCAATAAGTAAAATATATAACTTTAGTTCTCTTTAACTTTTAATTCTGCGTGCATGATAATAAATAATAAAATAATTTTCGCAAGCTAATTTACTAATTACTAATGGTGAACAAAAAAAATAAAAAGAGAAGTAGCTCTATTACGATCTTGTCTTTAGCAGTAAAGTCTTTAAGAAAAATAAAACATATAAAATAATGGAACAAGTACGGTTTTTTTTATTGGAAGACTAATGAAGAAGCCTAAAACCATATGGTTAGAACTAAAAAATTAGTGCATTCGAATTTTTAATATGTTCTACAAATTTTCATTTACCATATACAAAAAAATTTAAGAATATGAACATATTTATTTATAAAGATATCTTCTCCAGTACATAAAATAATGAACGATGTTTGTAAAAATATCGGGTATTTCACACTAAATGTTAGAGCGATATATCGACAAATATCGGATGATATATCGGTAATGATATCTTAAGTGATATTTTCAAAAAAATCGGCTTAGGAGCGATATGAGATATATTGGTGATATATCAAGGATATTATCCAATATTAACTGCATAGCATACAAGCCCGAATTGGAAAATACATTGTTGCCGATGGGTTTTCAAGATGGACCGAGGAAGCAACTATGAGTGCAATTTCATGTCCTAACCTCCAGCGGATAATTGACATCCAGGAAGTAGTGGACTTAGACATCAAAACACAATAGCTGCTGCAACAACTCAATTCTAACCCAACTCTTTACCACAAATTCAATTACGATATGGTTTAATGTCCAGAGGTTCACGAATCTATGTCCCAAATATTGCGACATCTAGACATCGGATCATTCAAGCCATTCATGGCTTAAAAAGGGGAGGTCAATTAGGAATTAGAAGTACAATAGTAAGAATTACAAGCAACTTTTTTAGCATATACTATCAGCAACGACTAAAGAATATGTAAACCAATGCTCTCCTTTTTTACAATCTAAACCTGAACCAACACTCTTTAAAGGACTGCTGCAATCGTTACTTATTCCGTTGTAAATTAAGGAAGATATATCAATGGATTTTATAACACAATTTCCTCCTTTCTATTTAAAATTTGTATTTAGGTTATGATTGATTAACTTTCAAAGTATGTTCACTTTTGTGCTTTGCCGACATCATTTACCGCTACAGATCTGGTTACATGTTTTAGTTGAGAATATGTTACTTTACATGGGCTCCCTCGCTCTATTTTGTCCAATAGAGATCGTGTTTTTGTAAGTCAATTTTGGAAGGAATTATTTCGTCTTCATAGCATGGAGTTTCATAGGAATAGCGACTACGATCCACAAACCGATGGCCAATATATCTAAGAGCAATAACCGACGATCTTTCGAAGAAATGGACTAGGTGATTACCATGAGCCAAATGGTAGCACAACACTTGTAAATACTCTTCGACCAGCGTGACACCATTATAAGCGATGTCTAGTAGTGCCTCACCAATACTTCCTAATTACATTCTTGGTGACTGCCATTACAAAAGGTTCAAGATTAGACCATCCCAAGAGACCATCTACTCAAACATGATTAAAAGCAACTTACAAAGAGCTTAAGTCCATATAAAAAATAAATCCAACCAATATTGATGTGACAAGGAGTTCTCAGTGGGTTTATGGGAATTTGCTAAGCCACAACCATACTGCCAACACTCTCTCTGCCCCGTTCTACACAAGCCATTAAAAATTATTTTAGGCCATTTCAAATTAGTCAAAGAATCGGATCCATGGCATAAAAGCTACCCTTTACACACAATCCTCTAATTCTCCCCGTACTCTGTATATCGCTTTTAAAACTATGTCTATACCCCCTCTATCACTCCAATACTGAGAGAGTTAGGTGTATGCCTAGAGGAAATTCTATAGTTTATTGTAAATTATTAACTCTGTAATAAAATCTCAATCGAAATAAAATGTGTTTATTTTCTATTATATACTTGTTATACTATTATATGTTAACTGAGTAATTAATTTAAATGTATTAAATAGAAAATCCTAAGATGTTATATTATGTGATAATACTTATAAGAAGTTGTAATCATGAGAAAATTATCACAGTATAAAATAATATGTTATTTTATATATTCTTTAGTCGAGATGTTTCGAGAAAGGATATCGATACATCTGTTAAGACTAGAGTATGCAACGCCCTCCAAATATTTGACAGTGTATTATTCATGGCTACTGGAGGCACCAAGGAGTTACTTGTAGTTATTGGATACGTATGGAATGACTCGTCAGCGAGTTTCTATTGATTGATAACAACTAGATAAAGCAAGAAATATCAATGTGACAAAGTTACACAGTTCCCTCGACTTGGGTATACTGTGGAACTTCAATATGAATGCTCCACGTTGATAATTCCTAAATCATGTTATGATGATCCATCGAACGACTATAGTTGCATCTGAGCTGAAACATTAGAGCGACCATAGTTGCATCTGAGCTTTTACAATATAGAATTCGTCTCCATGGTTATATGAGGTTGGTATCACGATTAACTGTAATCAACTCAAAGTCAAAATATTTGGTGAGAGTACAACGGTCAATAATAAATATTATTATTAAATCAAGGACTTTGTTTTTGGTCAAATCAAGTTGAATGTGGATAATATAATAACTTTGTCCAATTCCAAATCCTTTATATACCCTAAAATGATATTATTTTAACGAAGAGAACATGTATAAATTATTGTCACTATTGGTACCGCATAAGATAATATAAAATATGATTTTACTGAAAAGATCCATAAGTGATGAATTCAGTCAAATTTTCACACCACTAGTTAAGGTGATGTATGAATATTAATATTTGAATTGTTTAATAGTTATCATTATTCACATCTCTAATCACAATCGCATTTGTGAATTCAATGAAAAACCACATGATTTAATTAGTGTATAAATTATTATAAATTAATTAATACTAAAAAATGGGTTATTAATTTATTTGATGTTTTGTTGTAGTCAGTAATTATTTGGATGTACATATAAAAATAATATATGCGTGTATTGATATACGATAGGGCTTTGAATACAATTAATCACCTAACAAGCCTTTTAGAAAATTAATCCATGCAAGGATAAAACATGACCGGCCACACATAGGAGAAATAAGGGCTTGACATAACTGATAATTGATTGCAAATTAAATGAGGAAGTTTCAAAAAAAAAAAAGATGAAAAATTCATATTTGGCCCTCAAACATTTATATTATTGAAAACGACCAATTTAGAAAACGAAGTTAACATACAAAATACAAAACAACTTTTTTTATTTTCTGTGTTTTAGAAAATAATACAAGCACGTGAAACAATCCATTCTTCCACCATCCCTCTATCCCCTTCATCTTTCCATCCGTCTTTCTTTCATCCCCTCCGGCATCCTTCAATTCTTCTCATATTTGACATACATATTGAAAATCGGAAACAGAAAACTGGTTTTTAAACCAGATGCTACCTTATTCTCTCATTCATTTTCATTTCAATTTTTCTTTTCTCTTTCTTCCCTCATTCATGGCTTCCTCATTCTCATTCATAACAAGAGTTTTCATCTAAATAACATCAATTTAATTAGATTAACATGGTTCATTCTATTCTACTAACATTAGGTTGTGATTAAAGCAATCCAAGAGATGATTCACAGATCAAGATGTTACAATAGGCAGGATCTATTCAAGTTTAATTCTATTTCATATCATTCACTTGCAATGTTTAACCTTGAAAAGTTCATATATGTAACGACCCACAAATTTATCACTTAGATAAATTATATTTGTTTTGAAAATATTCAAATATGGGTTTAAAGTAAGAAATAATCATGTTTTACGTGGTAAATAATAATAGTTATTTTGTTTGGGAAAAATATTTATGAACAAATTACCTAGGTAAAATATTGAAAATTTATAAATATCGTCATAGGTAAAATATCGATAAAACAGCCGGAAATCATTTTATCAATAAAACTGCTTTTAAACAATAAGGATCGTGTATGGCTCTGGATTCATACACTAATATATATATTTAAATAAGATTATGAAATAAATAATTATCTTATTTTCTGAAAATAAAAAAGTAATTATGACATCGATAGTTGACATCATCGGTTTTATATATTTCTTTTGAAATTCAAGTGAAGTTTAAATATCAAATAAATGCGTTTTTATTAACAAATAAACATATTTTAATTATTTAATAATGATGCTGAAATAGCCTTTAAAATTTGTTTACCAAAATGAACAGTTCGTAGAAAAATAGAAAATGTGACCGAATAACGTTTTCCGAAATTTCGACTTTTCGACACCGAAAAGTTTTTCCACTTTTGTGCACTGTATGTACACATATAAGAGCACTTAATTATAGATTATCTTATGTTAATTATATTTAGCAAGTGATGTAACAAGTCTTGGTTTTAAAAGTAATAACTTATATATATATATATATATATATATATATATATAAGTATATATCATTATCTTTTGTCATATCTTTATCTTATATTAATTATATTTAGCAAGTGATGTAACAAGTCTTGGTTTTAAAAGTAATAACTTATATATATATATAAGTATATATCATTATCTTTTGTCATATCTTAGCATTATCATCATTATCCATCATGACCTAGAGGATGTGACTAGAGAGGGGCGGATGTGACAGATGAGGGAGAGGAAGGTGGTGCTACGACTTGTAAAAATAATGAAATGTTATGATATTTTAAAACTAAGGTTAAAATGGTAATTTTCTTACTTTCTTTCATCTATAAATACACATCCCCTTCACCATTTTTTCATTTACTTCTCCATTTCCGTTTCTCTAAAGTTTCTTCATGTTTCATGGCTTCTTATGTTAGTTTAAGTTTTTTTTTAAAATCAAAAGATTTAAATTGTTTTAAAGATAAAAACTTGTTTTTAAACTCTTTCTTCTCCATTTTCCCCTACTTTATTCGGCCATAAATTCTTCTATTATACACCAAATCAAGATTTTCTTTTTTTCAAATCATATAAATTTCACAACTTTCTTTTACACCTTTTTCTAGTTTCAAGCTTAGGTTTATCAAAATCTCATTTCTTTGCAGTGTATTTTTAAACTCAAAAGTTCAGGTCCGAAAATAGCTCTCCTCCTTTTAACCATATCTACCTCAAACAAACCTGATTTGAGTGATTTTTTTTAAATCGTAGAGAAAATAATTTTTTAAAACTTTTCTTTTGATCACTTTTCCAAAATATGAGTGTAATATGTCCAAAAATCAAGTGGAATATGACATATTTTTAGAGTGATTTTTGGTGCATCTAAGGCGTGTTATTGTGATGAGTAAAACTACTTTTTTTGGAAAAGTTTTTGACTTTACTATGATGTGTTATTGTGATGGTAATATGATGAGAAAATTGAATGGTTATTATGTCGGTCAGTGGTGATTTGATGGACGTTATGATTGGTATTGAATTTAAGATTTGAATGTGATGTTGTCTGGTTAGTAAGCATATAACTTATGTTTATATGTGTATTTCATTGTGATGTTAATAGTATGGTAGTATGGATATATGGTTGTGATTTAAGAATTAAAGTAAGTTGAGTTGAAACAAAGTCAACAATTTTATGTGCTACGGTGGACGTGAGATTCGATATGAAATCAAAACTACGATTTCTAGTTTCAAAGTTTGGAAATGGTTTTAAGTTTTATCTTGATTTAAGGTTTCAAAAACTTTCTAAATATTAGTTCAAAACACGTAGGAGCAAGAAATTAAGTGAAGTACTTCACTTAAAATAAGATAGTGCGAACTGCACTCATAGCAATAATCGCTATGGATGTAGTTCGACAAAAAATCACGATTTCCATCTTTAGGTGATTCATTTAGGAATTGTTTTATGTAACAAGCCTGTTGTTAATTACTTTATTAATTACGATTAATTATTGGTAATTAATATTATTTTTTAATTTTTAATTTTATTGTGAAATTAAATTTAGTTTTGAGTAACTAATTTGAATTATCAAAGGAAATGGGTTATCATTTCTTAAGATAAATTTCAATATATTTTGAAATATAAGTTAAATCAATTATTGGAATTTGCAAACATAGTGTAAATAAGAAACATAAGTTTAATATTGGTTAAATTTGATTTATTTTGAACATCAAATAAATTAAGATATATTTCTTTAAGCATAGATTTTTGTTTAAAAGAGATAATATCAGTAATTTGTGAATGTGAAAAATTTACATTTGGATTCTTCTTTTCGTTTTCTTTAGTATTAATATAGGGTTTAAAAAGGGTTAAATATACAACTTATGTTTTGTTATTTAAATTTAATTAATTAAAGTAAGAAATAAATAAAGCTAAGTATTTGAATTAATTCATTTGTTGGGCCTTAAGTAATAATAAGCCCATCAGTATACCATAACTCCAAAACCTAGCCCATAACCTATTCTACACAAACTTCATGTAAACAAACTCAATCACATTCCCTCTTCTAAACCTAAAAGAAAATGGTGAAATGAAGAAATCAACAAAAACCCTAGTTATATTCTTAGAAATTCAAATCAATTGCCATAAATCAAAAGGAGGCTAGGTATGAACTCCTTCTCATCTATTCTACCTTATCATATAATCAATTTGGTGTTTTGATTAGCAAATAATTTCTGAAATTTTTGATTAGGATAAGGCTATTTGATTTAGGTAAATTAAAGAAGAAAGATTAGAGTAAGAGTCATAGAAGATGATTGCCAGTATTCAATCTAATCAAATTCATATCTTTCTTCATATGAATCAAAGTGAGTTAACCCACACACATCTATCATTAAATTTTAGGTTTGCATATAATTGTTGTATAATGAAAGATTGTGAATCTGGATGATTTTTTGGTATTTGTTTGCTGAAAATTGTTTGTGAAAATTGCTGTTGTAAAACAGTGATATTTTAGTGCAAAATTACCTAAAATAACTTAATCTTTTTGCAGTTGAAAGAACAGTCAGTTAGGTACAAATTCTCTTTTAATTAGTTTATGAAATTTTTCGGTTTAGGGGGTCGAAATTGAGTTTGAAATTGATGTACATAGCTCTGCTTTATGCAATTTTCTTAGTTGAAATATGATATTAAAATCGCCCTAACCTTTGAATTGTAGGTCGAAATTGAGCGAGGTTTTTTTTCAGTTGAAAGGTATATTTATGAAGAATAACTTTTACGTTTATCATTTTCTGTAAATCAACATTTTTCTAACCATAATATGTGTTTGAAGAGCAAGTAACATCTTTGTCTTGTGTATTTAATTTTAACTTTGAAACACAGAATTGTTCTGGCCATATCTTTTTCGTCATTGATCGAAATTTGATAACTTCTAATGTTCTGAAAAGCTTATACATTTAGCTACAATTTTCATGTTTTATGTTTTGATAAATTTTGAGGTTAACTAGTCAAAATCACATTTTTATCGCTGCCCTGAGAATAAACGACAGCGACGATGAATTTAAATTCTAAGAATAATTTCGGTCATAACTTTTGAAGCGTAAATCCAAATTGGATGATTTTCTCTTATTTAAAAGCTGAAATTTTTATCTACAACTTTCATCATTTCAGTTTGTAAAATTATGAGATTTAAGTGGTCAAAACTATAGATCTTTAAACCATAAAATTTGAGTTAAATGAAATAAATAGATAAGCTTCGTATATAAGTAATTTTATGAAAGAGAATTACTTATATTTATAAATCTTAGAGTTATTTCTAAATTAAATTAATAAATATTAAAAATGATTTTTAGCAAGTTACTTTATATATTAAGTATGTTTAGTAAAAAAATTCAGGATTTGGAAATATGACTTTGGAAATACAAATCTAATCTATTTTTGCATAATTGTGATTATGAATTTGGAATGTAAGCATTATGGTTTTATTACATAGAAATTTGGAAATGTAGTTTTGAAATGTATAAACTTAGTTTATTTCTAGATAGACTTGTTATATTTTAATAGGATTTAGATGAGTAATTAAATATGGTTTTAAAATATAGTTTTGTGAATAACACAACTATATGGATATTCGAGACAACCTTGTGTATATAAGTGAAATCTTGGATAACTTTGGGTTTAAGGTATTTTATCAAATAAGTGAAAATCTATTTTAATCTAAATAATATATAAAGTCATGGAAATTTATAATAAGTGTTTTTAAACAATAAAGTCATAGAGAAAAAATATTTTGAGACCTTAATTCTATAATTTGAGGAGTACTAATAATCTACTTAGGGTCATCGATTAGTTTAAATGCTTTCGAATAACAGTTCTTAAATATGGTAAACTCATTGAATAGAATTTTTGAGTGAAACTTACCAACCCATTAGCAAATATTCAAATTTTACCGAGTAGTATGGGATGCCTTGATTAAATTCGTGTGGACTGTTAGGAAGTATTTTACACTTTAGGGTTGCATTCTCTTCTTGTGTGTGACAAGTTGTAGCTAGATCCTTAAGAGAATTCAGTTTAGGTTTTCCAGTGGTATTCATAATAAGTGATATTTACTAGCTTTTAGTAAATACTTGGATTTCACCATATGGTATGGGACGTAATTAATTAAGTTCTAGTGATTACCGAAGGTGATAGTATTTGGCACTTTAAAGTTTACTCTCTTTTGGTGTGTGACAAGTGGCTTCTAGATCCTTAAGAAGTTTATTCCTCGATTTTTTTTCAAACATAATAATATAATAATATTAAATAAATGTAGATTTATGGAGTCATGATTTCTATGATCACCTTGATCGGTATGGACTATCCTTGAGAACATTTTATGATTCTGTGTTCCCGGTCTGAGTACGATCCTTAGTATTGGATTAGATAGAGTGATGCCAATTTGTTTGTTTGTTTGCCATGAGTTTTGAGTACAATCATTGCGGTTGTTTTGGATGATCATTATGATCAGTTTGGATTAAGATCTCTTGGATTCTGGATATTTGGATTTTGTGACTACTCTATGTCCATGAAATAAATATAGATTCTTGTGTCTTGTGTTAGTGAAATAAATATATATTCTTGTGTCATGTGTTCATGAAGTAAATATACGTTCTTGTGTCTTGTGATGGATGTTAAGTTAATTCTGTTATTGTATGTTTGGGGACTAGTTCATGTTTTTGACTTAAACTTATAACCCTGTTCTAAGTTAATCATTGATATATGCGTGCTTGGAGATATTGTGTTTTGTTCTGTGAATTCAATGTTTAGTGACTTAAATGTATAACCATGTCACACACCAAAAGAGAGTAAACTTTAAAGTGCTACTTGTCACACACCAAAAGAGTATAACAGGGTTACCAAAAAAATCAAGGAATAAACTCATTATTTTGTTAAATTAACTTAGAGTTCATTAAGTTAATCTTTTGGTGTGAATTAATTAATATCTATGTTCTAAGTTAGTCTTGTGGCTTTTAGTAACCTTGTGATGAACTCTAAGTTAAATTAATTCACATGACTCATTATTTTGTAGACATCTATATTTACTTATATGTTGTTTATTCTTTGTTATATTCTATTCTCACTCTATTGGATATTTAGAGATAGTCTAACCCGGGTGTTATTTTGCTCGGGTCAGGCCGAGACTTTTTAGGTTATATGACACGTTGACCTTTGGATGTTTGGGCTAGCAAGGAGATAAACACTTTTGACTTTTTAATTTATCTCATTTAGGAAATTTGTGAATATGTTTACAAGATGTACAATTGAGATTAGAGAATTATAAAATTTATATAACAATCGAGTTTAGTATTTCATTTTGTAAACTAAATAATTTGTATATGTATAAGTTGAGATTTATTCCGCTGTGATCTATGACTGTTATTTATATGATATATTGTTCTGATTCTAAGAAATCGGTATGTCTATTACTTTGTATCACTACTGTACACATCAAATTCAGTTTAGATATTAAGTGAAAAAGGTATAAGTGATGTATCAATGTTAGTAGAAATATATATATTCACATTCGATCACCTCTAACAAGCCTTATTCTCCAGATTAGCAGATGACATTACTTATAATGTTCTTTGCTAAACCGGGCATCGCGGTAAGGTCGTACATTTTGCAAAAACTTTCCAAACTTGATTAGTAACATAAAAAGAGATTAAATTTAGATTATTTAAAAATTTATTTATTTAGTAAAATAATTAAAGTAATTAGCACTTAATTAGCAATTAAGTAAGTGATTAGAGGTTAAGAAACACCTAAGGAAGGTTAATGACTAATTATTGATTAATAAGGTTTTAATTAGTGATTAATGAAGATCAGAAGTAACTAAACGGTTAATTATTATTTAATTAAGTTAAGTAGTTAATTAGTTATTATTTAATTAAGTGATTATTAAATTAATTTTTAATTAATTAGGGTTTAGATAATAATGAATTGTTTAAACCTTAACTAAGATACATTAGAAAGTTAATTAGGACTTAACTAAGTTCATTAAGTTAACTAAAGTTTAATTATGACTTAATCTTGATTTAATTATGATTAATTAAGATATAATCAGGTTAAGCCAACTAAATATACTTTAATCTTTTCAAAGGTTGTTTCAAACCCCATCAACTATATTTTAAATCAATTTTCTTTTTAAGATTATTTGATTTAAATCAAAGGATCTCTCATCCGGACCATTAAGTAGCCAAATGAATTAAAGTAGTGATTATAAATCGTTGACATGCTTTATGGAAAGTAAGTGTCTTGTGTTTAGCACAAATGCTGAATATTAGTAATGTGATAAACACAAGGAAGTTAATTTCAATAAGCGGGTCATGGTAACTTAAGCATATGGAATGTACTTCTATATGTAAAAAAATTACACCCGATAATGAATGTATCTATTTTGTAACTTGGACATTTACCTATGATTGATTGTATGTTATTTGTGAATCCCTTACATATCTAATGTTAGGTGACACCCATGATATAACTTGGATAAGTAAATCCAAATTTGTTGATCCATTGTAGTCATTAGGCCTCCATTTGGTTTTGGAAAGTTAATATTTCATTTTCTTTTAAAACGGTCTTCAAGGTTATTCTATTTTGAACAAGATATTTGAAGAATGATTTGACAATTGTTTTGAATATTATATAAAGAAGTTTATGAATAATTTTGGAGTATTCATAAAAGAAATTTTAGAAATGGTTTTGAATGTTTGTATAATGGATTTTATGAATGAGTTTGGATGTCTATAAAGGAAAGTTTTTTGCAAGATTTTAAAGTTTACAAAGAAATTATATAACCAGGTTGGAATAATTATAAAGAGTTTTATAAATGAGTATGGATGTCGATAAATGTTTTGTAAGTAGGTTTGGGTTAAAGCAAAAAGGATTTCATGGATAACGAAATTTATAAAAGAATTTATTGAAAATAATTACAACGGGAAATTAAGTTTTGGGTTTCTCCAAGCTGACATTTTAAGTGGTATGGAATATCCGTTCCACACTTTACACCGAAGGAATAGTGCTTAGGGTTATCATTTTCTTCAATTTAAATACTATAGTTAAATCCTTTTTAGAGGTTTGGTAATGGGAAATCTTACAAATGTTTTGTGAATATATTTATGTCAGAAGAATAAGTATATATATGTTTTTGAAAGAGATCTATTAAACAAAGATATGTTTTGAGGCTTAGTGGTTGTTGTGGATAAATAAATCTCAAATGGAATTGATTGTTATTTATTTATTTGATATTTAAATAACTGGCTATCAAGTTTGACTTAATTTGACTTAGGAAGTATGAATGTAAATTTGAGTTTTCGACAAGGATTCGAATACTTACTTCCAAAAGAACCGGGAATGAGTCAATCAAAAATTATCGATTGTCGATAAGGAGAGACCGGGATCAGATCTATATCCGAAAACCACACTGAACCAATATGTGAGTTCGAGTGGAAGGCATCTTGAAGGTGATAGAAGATCGATCTCTTTGAAGTGCAAGGGCTACTACTAATCCTGAGGGAGATTCCAAAATATATGTAGTAGAGTTAGTGCCTTCGGTTTCATTCAGACCCAGAATGAACTTGTATTGATGAATGCTGGCATCGCACTGATGCCTAGAGAACAGTGTTAGCATTCTAAGATGGATTGCTATTCAGAAAGGTAAAACGTAGCCTCAAGCCTCGTCAACCGAGAATGACTAAAGCTGGGAAAATGCAGTAGGGCTATGTGGGTCGCACCCATTAGGGTATGTCATCACCCTTCTAGATATATTACATAATCATCAATGAATTTGTGTATATGGTAACACTTAGTACTCCGGTTGCAAAGCAACCGGAGTGATGATATATTCGGTACTATCCAACTAGGGTTAGGCCGGTCCTGTGTTGGCAGGGGTCTTAGGTACGACCTCGGTACATTTTGCTAGAGGTGTACTGTGGCAGGTAGTACCCCAGTAGCCCATTCATTAGTTGGAATCTATTTTCCAATATGATCCATACGTTTTCGATTGTAGAGCCTAGTTTATTGGAATGTGAGATGCAAGCATTTCAGCTATTTTATCTATTTACTGTAACGACCAGCTATTTTAATCCATTCGCATCTGCATATATCATACTTGAATTGCTCAAAACAACATATTGTTAATTTATATTTGGCAAAACTTAGCATATACAATAAATAAATCAATCATAGAATCACAGACACAGAGTAATATAACGATAAGCAGCACAATAGATTAATATTAGTTCATGAAGCTACTTTATAAACATCAAAGTTTGAAATAAAATACAATAGAAATCTTGAATACATAGAAGTCTCAATACATAGCCAAATAACAAAATTCGAATATAAACAACTAAAGACAACTGAAGAACTGAAAGCTGGATAGATAGATCTTCAAACAAAGCCCCAATCTCCAAAGGTGAGTCTCAAATGCTATGACACTCAGTCTGACCCGAGCATAAAGCAAACAATAAAACACTCGAGTCGGGATTGACATTCTTATATCAGTAAATTTAACTCAAGTGAAATGTCAACTGAAATATAAGTAACTTAAAGGATGTTTGGGGTACTCATCCTCTAAGGATCCGTGGAACTATCTACTTTGTAGTAATATACACTATTATAATAATGTCTATAGTAAAGTAAAGTATTAAAATAGCATTAAGGCGTTACCCATATCCCCCTTAACAGATTTATATATATTCCCTTAGTCTATATAGTACCGTAATTCCTTCATAAACTAGAGGGCTATCAGAGGGCACTCTATAGGTATGGTACAAAACAAACTCATAAAAGGCACGATAGGGCATGCGACACGGCACTCGAGGCAATGCCAGGGTAGATATACCATTTGCACTTGTGGACTAGTGCAACACATAGTAGCTACTACCGCCCACCTCATGACACACTACCAAATCAAAGGTGCACCCAATCAAATCACAAAAGCAATAGAATGGTATCAAAAAATGTGCCCGATCGGAGGTGCGACCTCACTTGGCTCGGTATAGCTCATGTTTTAGCCACATCAAGTTGACTTGTGGGAGTCAGGGCTACCTTAATACCTCATACAGAATAATCACCACCCATCCTACTTCATTCTGGGATCTCTACTACGTATACAGTTGTTAAAGTGGTTTTCGGTATTGGCAAAGAGTATGACAATATTCGATCCGGTCTCTTTAACAACCAAACTATTATTTAATCCCGTGGTCATTTCATTTCAAATAGTTCGTACCTTTTATCAAAATATCATATTCATTTCAAAACCATATCAATTTGATATCATTGTTTACTTTAAATAATATTCATTTCCAGAATCGTAACACTTCAAATATTATAGCACTTTCGAAATCATAACACTTTTGAGATCATAAAACTTTTGAAATCATAACACTTTCAACTTAAACAGATTAGATATTGAAAATAGTATATATATATATATATATATATATATATATATATATATATTAAAATTGTTATAAATTAGAATAGTTTATATATTAAAGTAATTTATATAGTAAAATAGTTTCCTCCAATTTCACAAATCGATTCAAATCAACTTAAATTCCAAAAATTCTATTTAAATCAATTTCAGTTTAACCATTTAAATTTAAAGGTCAAAAATTCAATTTAAATTCTAAATAAACCATTTCAATTTATCTCGATTTCAAATCCCAATTTGAACTATCACTTCAATTCCAATAAGATTCAAAATTTAAATATTCAAACATTTTCAATATAAGATTCATTTATATTTCAATATTTCACTTTAATTTTATTCAAATTTGAAAATATTCACTTAATCACTTTTTATCGAATCATGTTATAAATCATATTTTTCAAAATCTCAAAATCAATAAGTCAAATCAATTCTTATTTAAATTCAATTATTAACCAATTTAAATTCCAAGTCAACATTATTCTATCTTCCCAACCTTAATTATTAAAGTTATAAAATCTATTTTTAAATACTAATTTAAATTTAAATAAATGTTTAAACATATTATATATTAATTAAATTAAATCTTATTATTGAATTTATTTATATTAAATCTAATTTTATGTATTTTTTAAAATAATAAAATTTATAAGTAAAATCAAAAGTTTATATTTTCCAAAACTAACTTATAAATTAAAATTTCCAAAACATATTATGTAACAGCCCGCAAACCCGTACCCCTTGAGTCGACAATATTCTCCATCAATCAACTCAAGATGAACAGAAATACGAACCATTTGGGTTAAAGAAAAAGAGGTAGAAGAAGAAAATAGATAACAACATCAGAATCTAACCATCGTAGCTGAATAAAATATAATAGATAATAATGATCTTTACACAAAAACAAATATATCTGTTTTACATTACATCATCAGAGTATACACAATACACAGTAATCATAACCTGTCCGCACAATCTGAATACACAGCGGAATATTTAACGCAAATACGGAAGTATGTATCGCTATCCAGCTCGTCTCCTGAGCTCCACGGCATCATTTCTTGCATCCTATAGTACTCGGTCTGACCCGAGCATTACAGTTAAATAATACCCGAGTCAGTCTGGAATACTAGCGTGAGAAAATCACACTCAATTGGATTATTAAAGTTTCAAAATCCTTTGAAAACAAAAGCATCTCGTAAGACCATGCCACAAATAAACATGTCGGGTTTTTACCTTACGATAGCCAAAACATTTCTTATAAAATCCTCTGATATTATAATAGGGTCTATTTACAGATACTAATTTAAATAGCTGAAATTGTTACGTTAATTAAATTCCAGCCACTAGCCACAGTAGTGGGTAATACAAACAAAACCGTAAAAAGCGCGTAGGGAGAATGGATTTCCAACTAATGATTAGGCACTGGGGTACCACCTGTCACGGTATGTGGCCTAGATCACCGTATCGAGAATTACTCCCAATCCTCTGCAACACAAGACCGGGACTACCCCTTACTGGATAATCTTGAGTAAGATCACCCCACGGTTGGGATCAACAACCACACCACTAAGCCGAATAAAAAGGGACATCTAGACAGAGATGACCTCACCCTAATGGGCGCTACCCACCTAGCCTTGCTGCATAACCCCTGATTTTCAGTCATTCCTAGTTGATGAGGCTTGAGGCTAAGCATTACCTTTTATAACGTTTCACTTAGAATGCTCACCATCCACCTGACGATGTTCTGAAAGCATTCATCCATACAAGTCCGTCCCGTGTTCGAACGGAACCGATGGCACTACTCTTACTACATCCATTTTGGAATCATCCTCAGGATTAGTAGCGACTAGCCCTTGCACTTCATTGCTCCATCTTCGAATCCAAACTCGTCTTCCTCACGAAAACGTACAAACCGGATCGAAGTGGTTTTTGACAAATTAATCCCGGTCTCTTCAAAACGATCAGCGCATTGGCCAATATTGATAGTCGGTTATTTAACTATCAATTAACATTCACAAACAACCATCAAACATAAGTAATTTCACCAAATTATTTATTAACCTCAAAATATCTTCGCAAGATATATTTCCGCTTCCAAACCTTTTTGAAAACAGTCTTCAAACCACATTTTCTCATGGAATAAATTCCCAACTATTTATGCCACTGAAAACACCAAGTACAAAGCTTTAGATTTTAAAATAATTTAAAACACTTATTGTAAAATATACTTTAAAACCTTTAAATTAAAAATTACTTTAATACTTATTCAAAATATATACTTTAAGAATATTTAAAATAAAAATACTTTGTACAATATAAAACTGAATTTCTAACTTTCAAAACATAAAACTAAGCCACCTTTAAATAATTACTGCAATAATAGGTTAAAAGAAAATACTTACTTTAGAATTTAAACATTTAGAAATAATAAGTTTTATAAACATACTTTTTAAACAACTTAAAACTTTTAACAAAATTTGCTTCAAAAACGTACTTGGCTATCCAGGGAAATACACTTCTCTTTCATATCGTTTTGAAAATAAATCACTACTTATTTTTAAACAAATTTACCCATTCCTTTAATAAATTCCCACTATGAATTTATTCTTTCAAATATCCACTAATATATTCCTTCACCTTTATAAACCCAATTTATACATTTCTTAGTCTCACTTCCCTTTTAAAATTCCAATTCCAACGCTTAAATCAATTTTCAAATTGACTTCCAAGTTACTCCATTTTGAAATGAATTCCTATACTTAGTCAATTTATTTCAAATCCATTAACTTTAGATTTTATTTCTTAATTATGATTTAAAATATTTTAACTGAAAATACCAATTTCAGATTTCCCCAAATTCCTTCTTTATCCTTTCAAATAAATTTAAACCTTGAATTTCAAAATAAATTCTTTATTTCTTGAAACAATATCACTTGAGTTTTTAAAAAATAAAATCACTTATTCCCATTTATTAAAAATCTCATTTCCCGCACTTGGAATTTTATTTATTAGAATTCAGAAATCACTTTTTATTCTTTTCCAATTCATTTTTAATTTATTTAAATCTCCATGATTATTTTACAAAAATTTACTTTTTTTATTTTTATTTTCTTTCAGAAATCCCACTTCTGTAGATTTTGATAACTCGGTTATTTTAAATCAACCATAGTATCCAACATTTCCAATTATCAATATAATTCATCACAGGATAGAAAATAATTATGTCACAAAATATTTTAACAAATCTAAATATTTTAAGGAATCCAGTTGGATCCCTCCAATCCGTTTCCCTGCATCCACAGATGTTAGCACAATAAAATACCAATTCCACTTCAAGGTGGAATATCGCGGTATATGGGTTTTAAATAAAATATCATCCGCTATTATGCGGTGCATAGGGTCTCATCCGCTATATAATGCGGGAAATCAATCACCCAATATATACTATATACTACTATATATAATATAGTACATCATATCCATTCAATCATTTAACCAATTATTTAAATTTAACCATTTAAATTAAAAAACAACCAGATGAGTGAGATTAAATCACCTTTGATTTTTGTAATTGCAATCCATTCCATCTCGACTTGTTTCCCCATGAATTTAGACCATGTATATACATTGGATTCATTTTGTTCGACACAACCCCGCTCTCCAAATCGATCCCTCCTTGAACTCGCGACTGAAACAATCATCGACCCTTGCCGTTTGAACTTCATGAGGAAATGACTTCATGCTCGAATCGAATTCGAGATTTGTTTGACCCTTTTTTTAAACGAAATCGACTTCATTATGGATGAAGAGGAGAAAGAATTTGAATTCAAACGATTAGTTTTCGGTGCCGAGAGGCACGACCATATCCCCTGCCGATTGATTCGACTGCTAATATTAGGGAGGAAGTCACCATTTTTTTGGCGTGGATTCAATTTGATTACAAAGCTCGGCTTTATCTTCTTGAAAAAAGAACAAGGGCGTGATTTGAATGGATATAAGATGGCATATTTCAGAAGGTAAGCTACAGTATTTTGTGTATATTATTTATATAAAAAATAAAAATTTTAATTCGCATTTAAATCATTTCGATTCTCGCAGCTCACAATCTTGATCTCCAATCGAAGCATTGTGACGACCCGGAATTTTTAGACAAATGAAGTCGGGATATTTAATTGATTTTAAATATTCAATAGTGCAATTTTAAATTGAATTACGAATACCATAATTTATTTGATAATTAAATTATGAAATAAATAATTTGAAATTGAGTAAAATGTTGAATATAGAATTTTAAGCCTGTTAAAATATAATTTGAAGGCTTATAAAATTTATATTTGTAATACTCAGGATAATAAAAATTTTGAAATTGAATTTAACACTGATTTGTTCAGTTTTAAAAATATATCGTTTAAATTGAATTTAAAAATATTCGTCCGAGGCTCAGTCTCGGAATTCGACGAAACCAGTTCTATTGGATCTGTAATATTATATTATTATCGGGTTTCAAATTTCGTAGTGATTAGAGTTGTTGAGTGAGCGTACGATATATAAACGCATTGAAAATTTTACTGAGACGATTTGAATCTAAATAATATACCATTCAAATCACAGCCGAAATAATTTCACATCAGAATTTTTTAAGCTTTCATTTCGTGGTCACTATAGCAAACTGGTTCGAGCAAGTTACCATCACATCTTGTCCCCTTCCGTTTGCTTTTATCACGCGAGCAGCTTCTTTTTCGCTCAGGAAAAATAAAAGAAAATTCTTGGCCATGCTCTAAAACCAAATTCCATTTCTCTTTCCATTTCCCTTTCAAACCCGAGTACCCTCCCTCATCCTCTCAGTAAATTCACAAACCAAAGCTTCCTCTTTCGTTCAGTTTGGAAAAAAATTCGAAGCAATCCTTCAAACTCGAGCTGACCAGAAATCAAATTTATAAAACCCTAATCGAATCGCAATCGCAAGTTAGACTCGAGGCATCGTCGAGCACGACTTCGGTAGGGGCGGAGTCAGGTAGATCGCGATGAGCTAGAGCTCCTTTCCGGAATACGTCTCGAGTTGATGTTTGGGGTTGGGTTCGTGGCAGGGCTGTTTGGGTCAACGAAAAGGAATGTCGCGACTGTCTAAACGCGTACGCGGGTGGGTTTGGCCGAAGGTCGATCGTAGGTTGGTAGGGACATCGAACTCGAGCTGGGTACAGGTCGTGGTGGTTGTCTGAGTTGTTCCAGTAGGTATTTTGCTTTTATCATTTAATTTACTTTAATTTAATTCAAATATATATATGAGATTTTAAATTGCAGTGAGGTATGTACAGATTTTTTTACAATTTATATACGTATAGAAAGGAAATAACGATATAACAGTAAGTATAGGTGCAGATTTTTTTTTATATACAGAAAACAGATTTATTTATATATATATATATATATATATATATATTAGTACACACATATCTTAATTTTTAAATGTGTACAGGCAAACAGAAATTAGTTTATGTTAGATAGAGCTTGGAAAAACAAATATAGATATTTTTAAAATATTGAAGAATTTATATAACATAAAGTAGATTTGGAATTTAGTTCGTATGAGTATATAAATGGTCTCAGAAGGAACAAACATACAACTACACATTTTTAATTTGCTAGTTATTCTAAATAATATACTTAGGAGACTAATTTTGTTTAAATTAACTTATTTTAATTATTTAGTTACTAAAAGATATTTGAAAGGGATTTTATTTTATGTAATATATATTTATATGGTTTTGGAAAATATATGAGAACTTTAAAAAGATTGAGGAGTTTATTTAAAATTAGTTTTGTTGAAATCTACAAAGTATTGTATAAGTACATATACATAGTTAAAAAGGTAAATAATTCTGCTTATATACATTTTTAATTTACTAGTTTATATGAAACAATGGATTTGGCGATTAAATTGTTAAATTAACCTATTTGATTTATTATGGTTACCAAAAGATTTTTAAAGGGGGGGGGGGAATTAGTAGTTTAAAATAAATTATTAGTAAATCAAGTTGGTTAAATGGTAATTAATTGTGTAGTTTATTCAAATGTTAATAAATTGTAATCGTTTATTCAAGGTCAAAATCGGAAAACCCAGGACAATAATGAAGTGGATTGCAAATTAAAAGTCAAAGGTGAGTTAATCTCACTCATCTGGTTTAATTTAAATTTAAATGGTTAATTTTAAATAATTGGTTGATTGATTGGATTGAATGGATGTGTTATATTATATATAGTAGTATATAGTATATTGGAGTGATTGATTCCTGCATTATATAGCGGATGAGACCCTATGCGCCGCATAGTAGTGCATGATATTATATTAATCCCATATACCGCGATATTCCACCTTGAAGTGGAATCGGTATCTGTATATTGTGCCAATGTCTGTGGATGTAGGGAATCAGGTTGGAGGGATCCAACTAAATTCCTCAAAATATTTAAATTGTTTGAATATTCTATGAAATGATATATTGATATCCAGTAATGAATTATATTGATAACTGGAGTATCGAATGTTATGGTTTGATTCAATATACTTGTGTAAACTGAATTTCCAGGAAAAAAACATAAATTGGTTTTTGTTGAAAGAAAATAAAGTTGAAGATTTGTAAGTTAATAACTATAGAAAATTTGAATAAATTAGAGAATTAATTGGGAAAAATAAAAGTAATTCTTTTTAAAATCCAAATAAATAAATCCTGAGTATAAAAGGGGAAATTTGAATATCATGAGGGATAATAAATTTTAAAGCTTAAATGATATTATTAAAAGAATAGAGAATAAATAATTTATTTTTAAATCCAAGGTTTAAAGTTAATTAAAAGATACAGAAGAGATATGAAAATCTAAATTGGCATTTTCAGTTAAAAAGGTTTAAATCATAAATAAGAAATAGAAATCTTAAAGATTTTGGAATAAATAAAGAAAGTGAAGAAATTTATTTCAAAGTGAAGTAAATTGGAAATTAATTGTGAATTTACTTAAGTGTCTGGAATTTGAAATTTAAGAAAAGTAAAATTTGAAATTTATAAACTGGGATATGTGAAGTGGATTTGGAAATATAAATTCAAGGTGTGAATTTATTAAAGAACTGGTAAATTTGTTTAAAAATAAATGGAGATTTATTTTAAAGGATGTGAAAGATAAGAGTATTTCCCGAAATAGCCAAGTACGGTTTTCAAAGCAATTTTTAATATAAGCAAAGGTTTTTAATGTTGTTTTAAAAAAGCAGGTTTTGGAAAATTTATTATTTCTAAATGATAATTTCTAAAGCAGTGATTTTCAAATCTATTTTTTTGTAAAAATTATATAAAAGTGATTTTGTATTATATTTTAAAAGATGAAGATATTAGTTTATATTTTATAAAGTGGTTTTATTTTAAATATTCTTAAAGTATATATATTTATAAGTATTAAAGAAGTTTTAATTATAATGTTATAAAGTATATTTTATAATAAAGTGCTTTTAAATTATTTAAAATCTAAAGTGTTTGTACTTGGTGTTTCAGAGGAATAAATAATTGGGAAATGTATTCCGTGAGAGGAAACTGGTTTGAAATTGTTTTCAAAAAGGGAGTTGAAATTGGAAAATATATCTTGTAAAGATATTTTTGAGGTAAATAAATAATTTGGGAAATTATTTATTGTTTGATGGTTGTTTGTGAATATTAATTGATAGTTAAATAACCGACTATCAATATTGGACAAAAATGCGTTGATCGTTTCGAAGAGACCGGGATCGAGATTTATTTCTCGAATTATTTCTCGAAACCACTTCAATCCAGTTTGTACGTTTCATGGAAACGAGTTTTGGATTCGAAGATGGAGCAGTAAAGTGCAAGGGCTAGTCGCTACTAATCCTGAGGATATTTCCAAAATGGATGTAGTAGGAATAGTGCCTTAGGTTCCGTTCGAACCCGGGACGGACTTGTATAGATGAATGCTTTCGGAACATCGTCAGGTGGACGATGGGCATTCGAAGGGATATGTTCTAAAAAGTTAACGCTTAGCCTCAAGCCTCATCAAATGGGAATGAATGAAAATCAAGGGTTATGCAGCAAGGCTAGGTGGGTAGCACCCAAGCAGGGTGAGGTCATCCCTATCTAGATGTCCCTTTTCATTTCGGCTTAGTGGGCGGTTGCTGATCCCAACCGCGGAGTGATCTCACTCGGGATTATCCAGTAAGGGGTAGTCCTGGTCTTGTGTTGCAGGGGAGCCGACGTACTCCTCGGTACTGTGATCTAAGCCACGTACTATGACAGGTGGTACCCCAGTGCCTAGTCATTAGTTGAAAATCCATTCTCCCTACGAGCCTTGTACGAGTTTTGTTTGTATTACCCACTCTGTGGCTAGTAGCTAGAATTTAATAATGTAACAATTTCGGCTATTTTATAAATATTTGTAAATAGACCCTATTATAATATCAGAGGATTTTTATAAAAATTGTTTTAGCTATCGTAAGGTAAAAACCCGACATGTTTATTTATGGCGTGGTCTTACGAGATGCTTTTGTTTTCAAAGGAGTTTTGAAACCTTAATAATCAACTGAGTGTGATTTCTCACGCTGGTATATCCAGACTGACTCGGGTGTTATTTAACTGTAATGCTCGGGTCAGACCGAGTATTATAGGATACATGATATGATGTTGTGGAGCTCAAGAGACGAGCTGGATGGAGATACGTACTTCCGTACTTGTTTATGTATATTTCGCTGTGTTGATTTACTGTGTAATCTGTTGTATTGAGGACAGATGTGATTACTGTCCAGTTGTGTGTTATGTGTACTCTGATGAATGTAATGTGTAAACAGATATATTTTTCTGTTGAGTAAAGATCTATAATTTATATATTATAGTTTATTCCGTTGCGATGGTTAGATTCTGATGTTGTTGTTTTCTATTTTCTTCTTCTACCTCTTCTTCTTTAACCCAAATGGTTCGTATTTCTGTACAACTTGAGTTGATTTAGGTAGAATAGTGTTGACTCAAGGGGTACGGATTTGCAGGTCGTTTCAAGCATGCCGCTAGGCGTCTATGATGTTAAACCCCTGTTCCGAACGCAATGGAAAAGGTTTCGAGCCCTAATTCGATCGTACGGAGAAGATAGCTTTTTGGATCAGTTATTATATAAAATTTTCGATATAAATTTCAACGCGTTTATATATCGTACGGTCACACAACTACTCCAAACGCTACGAAATTTGAAATCCGATAATAATACAATATTATGGATCCAATGGAACTGGTTTCATCGAATTCCGAGATTGTGCCTCGGAAGGCTATTTTTAAATATCAATTTAAACGATATATTATCAAAACTTAACAAAACACTTCCAAATTCAATTTCAACACTTTTACTGTCTTCGGTATTATCAATATAAACTTTAGAAGCCTTCAAATTATTTTTAACAGACATAAAACTGAAGATTAAATAATTTACCCAATTTCAGTTTATTAAATCCAATAACTTAATTGCTAAATAATAATAATATTTGAATTCAAGTTGAAAATTAACTTTTAAATATTTAAAATCAATTCAATATTCAATTTCAAACATCCAAAAATTCCGAGTCGTCACATTCCTCCCCCCTTAAAAGAATTTCGTCCCCGAAATTGCTAGTTAAGAAGAATGATCCAATACCCATTACTATTTTCCAAAACCAAACAGTTTGTCAACTAGCCATAACATATCTTTTATTAAAGACCCACTATTACTTTAACTAATTTGCTAAAACCTTCCATAGTTTCCAACAACATTATTTACTCCACTTATTCAAATTTAAATTTAAATCCAAATTTAAATTATCAGAACTTTCTCAAAAAATTTCTAACTCTCTAAATTTTCGAAAAAATTCGCCAGCGTCTCCTTTGCGCGGCTAGCTCTGTACAACTACAAAATGCCTTTACGGGCCCCCAGATTTCAAAAGAAAACAAAAGCCAAGTGGCTAGACTAAAAAATCATCAAATTTCATACAGAAATTTAAATACATACCGTTGCCGGGCAAATTTCAATTTATCCTCTGAAATCAAAAATCCCAAATTCACTTTCCTAATCCTTTAGTTCTAACTAAACAATTAGTTTCAATTTCCATTTCCAAAATCCCTTATTTCAATTCCAATTTGAAATCGTTTTGTCGCTAACAAAAATTCTTCCAAAAATTTCTGACTCCCAAAATTTTCGAAAATTTTTGGCAGAGTTTCCTTTGTACGGAGGAGCTTTTGCAATTTGAAAAATATATATACATCGACACACACGGTCGGAAAAACAATAACAATTCATATTTCCTATTTTTATTGCGTAGGCGTACCTTATTTAGCATTTTTAAGCAAGCGGCTTATTATATTAGCAATTAACGCATCCAAATCCAGCCACACGTCTTCCTTGTTCCTGTACTTACTCAATTTAAATATGTAAGTGCCAAAATCATGTAACTTAACAACATTTTACATATTTAACTAGTAAACATACGAGTTTCTATAAGCAATGCAGGTTAAACAATATTTATAAGCAACTTATAGGGTTCCGACTTTAATTTTAATTGCTTACAACCAATTCATATACAACTTCATTCAATTTAATTGGTTTACAACACAATTTCTTACATTCAATTTATTTTTAATCCAAACGAACGCAATTCACTTCAGTTGACTCCAAAATCAATTTTTATTAAAGTCGCTTCGCATATTAACTTATTTACAAGCCATACACCTGCATTTCATTCCATTTCCGCAATTGTTTTATTCAAAGACATTTTATTAAGCTTGGCACATTCAATACTTATAAGTTAATAACCATTTCCCAAATTAAGTTAACCTAGACTTTATTTAATGGACTTTCACTTTTACTCGAAGCCGAGCTTCTAATTATTTTTAACTTAAGTTAATTTACTTCAATTTATTCCAACTTCAAACTTAAGTTTACTTCTAGTTAATTTGATTTTCATCAAATTCAATTACCTCATTCTCTTTATCCATTTTAATTTTAATCCCATTCTTAGTTTATTAAAATAATATCCAAGTACATACTTAACTCGTTTATACTTGAATTGGATTTTATTTGTAAGTCAAATCATTTCTATTATAATCCAATTCCATTCCATTTGACAACATTTCCACTTACACTTACTTTACTAACAATTCAAGCAAAATTTTATAACTCAAACTTCCTTTCAAAACTCCATTTTTTTTATTACAATCCAATTTCATAATTCAACTTCTATTTAACCAAATTAAATCTCATTAACATATTCAATTTTCTAATTAATTCCAAATTAGTTTACTCCCACTTCCAATTCAATATTTGGTTTTTATCTTCAAAAACCACTTCATTATTTTACTTGAGTTTAATTCTATTTTTGTAATTCAAGTTTGGATTTCTATTTTATTTCCAAAATACAAAACAATTTTATTTTGGCTTCCTATTTTACTTCACCATTTTTTTCTTATAAGTCTCACACTTATATTTTTCATACTTCTACCCATTTTAAGCTTGACTATATTCATATTTCATTTTTTTTATCGAGATTATACACTTATTTAGCCAAGCATGTATTTTTATTTCATAAACTCCAATTCAATTTACTTCCATTTATTTAAGTAAGAATTTTATTTCATTCAATATTATCTATAACTCAACTGAATTTATTTCAATTCAATTTTATTTAACTTAGCTTCAGTTAAATCTAGCTACATACCATTCTTTTGATTTTTATTAAGCAAGGACTTAATTCCATTTAATATCATCCCACACAATTCACCTTTATTTCATTTCAATTCCTTTCAACTTACTTCAAATCCAATTCATTATTATTAACTTTACTTTAGTTAATTTAATTCTAAATAATTTTATTTCTCAATCCAAATTTAATTTTTATTTTCCTATTCCGGTCACATTCAAGATTTACTAATTATTTCTTCTAATCATCCATTAAATTTCCCGCAATTTAATTTCTCCAAATTAAATTTATTTAACCTTTTCACTTTAATTTTAATTCCAACATTCAAAGCTCATATTTTTCTTCCTTATTTAAAAATCATCTCAACTTTACAAGTTTATACTTACCTCATCGGGATTTTCAATTCAAATAAGGATTCAGGATTTCAAACACCCGGCTTTTGGTTCAAATCATTTTACAACCACCATTATCCTAAAATCGCATTTCTCAAATTTTTAAACCAATCCTGGTTTTTATTCCCAACAAATTCCCTTTGAAATTTCAAAAAAAAAACTAGTTCTTCTGAACAAATCAATTTGGCAGCAATCCGTCACATGGAAACTCGAAAATGAACATCGATGATGCTGCAGTCATCACCGAAATTATTTTCCAGTGACTGAAGTGAGTTCAATGCTACATCCCTTTCCAAAATTTATTTGAAACAATTTCCTTTCAAAAATACTTCTAAAATAATAATGCTATTATTTGTCTTCAAAACACTTCAAAAACACTTCCAAAATCTCTAGGATTTTAAATTTACAAATTTGATTTAAATCAAATTTTAATTATAATTCATTTGTAAAATTTATGCTCATACCAATTTCCATTTGATTATCCGAGTCATTCCAATTTTTATAATCTTATTTGTTTAAAATATTATCATCCAAACATCGAAGTTATATAACAATTTAAGGAAATATTTCTTTTATATCAAAATATATTTTGGGTAAAATTATTTCATTCATCCACATTTAAAATAATACTGTGTCAATTTATCATGTCAGGTGTTTATAAACTCTTCTCGAATAGTGGCCAACTTACCCGGTCATAATTCATATTCCACTTAACCAATAAGTCAACACAATATTAAAACAATTTATATTCTCTAACAAATACGCGCTCCTATCTATTAATGCACTCAAACTCATTCTAGAGTACCACTGACTCTATCTCTAATGAGTTATTCCCACCAGAGCCAAGGTTATCGCTTAACCTTCAGCTCTGATACCAAATGTAACAGCCCGCAAACCCGTACCCCTTGAGTCGACACTATTCTCCATCAATCAACTCAACATGAACGGAAATACGAACCATTTGGGTTAAAGAAGAAGAGGTAGAAGAAGAAAATAGAAAACAACATCAGAATCTAACCATCGCAGTGGAATAAAATATAATAGATAATAATGATCTTTACACAAAAACAAATATATCTGTTTTACATTACATCATTAGAGTATACACAATACACAGTAATCATAACATGTCCTCACATTATGAATACACGGCGGAATAGTTAACACAAATACGGAAGTATGTATCGCCATCCAGCTCGTCTCTTGAGCTCCACAGCATCCTTTCCTGTATCTTATAATACTCGGTCTGACCTGAGAATTATAGTTAAATAACACCCGAGTCAGTCTGGAATACAAGCGTGAGAAAACCACACTCAATTGGATTATTAAAGTTTCAAAATCCACTGAAAACATAAGCATCTCGTAAGACCACGCCACAAATAAACATGTCGGGTTTTTACCTTACGAAGGCTAAAACATTTCTTAAAAAATCCTCTAATACTATAATAGGGTCTATTTACAAATACTTATTAAAATAGCTAAAATTGTTACATTGATTAAATTCCAGCTACTAGCCACGGTCGTAGGTAATACAAACAAAACTGTAAGAAGGCGCGTAGTGAGAATGGATTTCCAACTAATGACTAGGCACTGGGTACCACCTGTCACAGTACATGGCCTAGATCACCGTACCGAGGATTACTCCCAATCCCCTGCAACACAGGACCGGGACTACCCCTTACTGGATAATCCTGAGTAAGATCACCCCACGGTTGGGATCAGCAACCGCACCACTACGCCGAATAAAAAGGGACATCTAGACAGGGATGACCTCACCCTAATGGGCGCTACCCACCTAGCCTTGCTGCATAACCCCTGAATTTCATTCATTCCTAGTTGATGAGGCTTGAGGCTAAGCGTTAACTTTTAGAACGTTTCACTTAGAATGCTCACCGTCCACTTGACAATGTTCTGAAAGCATTCATCCATACAAGTCCTTCCCGGGTTAGAACAGAACCCAAGGCACTACTCCTACTACATCCGTTTTGGAATCATCCTCAGGATTAGTAGCGACTAGCCTTTGCACTTCATTACTCCATCTTCAAATCCAAACTCGTCTTCCTCACGAAAACGTACAAACCGAATCAAAGTGATTTTCGAGAAATTAATCCTTATCCCGGTCTCTTCGAAACGATCAGCGCATTGGCCAATATTGATAGTCGGTTATTTAACTATCAATCAACATTCACAAACAACCATCAACCATAAATAATTTCACCAAATTATATATTAACCTCAAAATATCTTCGCAAGATATATTTCCGCTTCCAAACCTTTTTGAAAACAGTCTTCAAACCATATTTTCTTATGGAATGAATTCCCAACTATTTATTTCCACTGAAAACACCAAGTACAAAGCTTTGGATTTTAAAATAATTTAAAAAACTTATTATAAGATATCTTTAAAACCTTTAAATTAAAAATTACTTTAATACTTATTCAAAATAAATACTTTAAGAATATTTAAAATAAAACTACTTTGTACAATATGAAACTGAATTTCTAACTTTTAAAACATAATACCAAGCCACCTTTAAATAATAACTGCTATAATAGGTTAAAAGAAAATACTTACTTTAGAATTTAAACATTTAGAAATAATAAGTTTTCTAAACATACTTTTTAAACAACTTAAAACTTTTAACAAAATTTGCTTCAAAAACGTACTTGGTTATCCAGGGAAATACACTTCTCTTTCATATTTTTTAAAATAAATCATTATTTATTTTTAAACAAATTTACCCATTCCTTTAATAAATTCACACCGTGGATTTATTCTTCCAAATATCCACTAATATATTCCTTCACCTTTATAAACCCAGTTTATACATTTCTTAGTCTCACTTCCCTTTTAAAATTCCAATTCCAACGCTTAAATCAATTTTCAAATTGAATTCCAAATTACTCCATTTTGAAATGAATTCCTTTACTTACTCAATTTATTTCAAATCCATTAACTTCAGATTTTATTTCTTAATTATGATTTAAAATCTTCTAACTGAAAATACCAATTTCAGATTTCCCCAAATTCCTTCTTTATCCTTTTAAATAAATTTAAACCTTGAATTCCAAAGTAAATTCTTTATTTCTTGAGATAATATCACTTGAGTTTTTGAATAATAAAATCACTTACTCCCATTTATTCAAAATCTCATTTCCCACACTTGGAATTTTATTTATTAGAATTCAGAAATCACTTTTTATTCTTTTCCCATTCATTTTTAATTTATTTAAATCTCCATGATTATTTTACAAAAATTTACTTTTTTTATTTTTATTTTCTTTTAGAAATCCCATTTCTATACATTTTGATAACTCGGTTCTCCAAATATTTTAAATCAACTATAGTATCCAACATTTCCAATATCAATAAAATTCATCACAGGATAGCAAATAATTATGTCACGGAATATTTTAACAAATCTAGATATTTTGAGGAATCCAGTTGGATCCCTCCAACCTGTTTCTCTGCATCCACGGATGTTAGCACAATAAAATACCAATTCCATTTCAAGGTGGAATATAACGGTATATGGGTTTTAAATATAATATCATCCGCTATTATGCGGCGCATAGGGTCTCATCCGCTATATAATGCGGGAAATCAATCACCCAACATATTCTATATACTACTATATATAATATAGCACATCATATCAATTCAATCATTCAACCCATTATTTAAATTTAACCATTTAAATAGCAACCAGATGAGTGAGATTAACTCACATTTGACTTTTGTAATTGCAATCCATTCCATCTCGACTTGTTTCCCCATGAATTTAGACCTTGTATATATATTGGATTCATTTTGTTAATATCCGAATAAATCGAAGAAATAAATTTCCTTTTGCTAAATTTAATTTCATTAATAAATAATTTTATTTAAACTAATTTTTGTTTCATAAATTAGTTTTAAAGACTAAAATAAATTAAATATGTTAATAGAACCAATTAATCACCTTAATAATTTATTTTTAAAAGAGACTAGCAAATTAAAATTTGAGTATGTCTACTTATTTTTATTTTTATTTTTATTTTTTTTGCAAAACACATATACTTATAAAATGATCTGCATTACCATTTAAATTTTCTATGTCTTATCTATATATTTTCTGCTTTTACTATATATATATATATATATATATATATTCAAACTAAAATATGAATGTGTATATATATAATTACCAGACTAAAAGTAGAATTAGGTTTACTGCAAATAAATTGTTTCTGATTCCAGCTTCGTGTAAATATACATATAAATTGAAAACTGCATTCATATATATATATATATCATTATATAATTATATTTGTCTGTATTGGCTAATTTATTAGAGTAAATTACCTCCAACCTGATCAAATCGAGCAATGAAGATGCTGCCTTCCTGAAGCCCTTGCCATAGCCGAGAGCTGCCACTTCCAGCTTGCTCGTGAACGAGCTCCACTTCCCAAACCTAATTACCGAAGCCTTACTGCCTCGCGAATTCCCACCATCAAGGCCACCAAGCTCCCTCTCCATGACGACTTCCTCATGCAACACGTCGCTGCCGCCGCCGCCCCCGATTTTGACACAACCCCGCTCTCCAAATCGATCCCTCCTCGAACTCGCGACTGAAACAATCATCGACCCTTGCCGTTTGAACTTCATGAGGAAACGAATTCTTGCTCGAATCGAATTCGAGATTTGTTTGATCCTTTTTTTAAAATGAAACCGACTTCATTATGGATGAATAGGAGAAAGAATTTGAACTGAAACGATTAGATTTCGGTGCTGAGAGGCACGACTATATCCTCCGCCGATCGATTCGACTGCTAATATTAGGGAGGAAGTCGCCATTTTTTTGGGTGTGGATTCAATTTGCTCGGCTTTATTTTCTTGAAAAAAGAAAAAGGGCACGATTTGAATGGATATAGGATGGCGTATTTCAGAATGTAAGCTACAGTATCTTGCGCATATTATTTATATAAAAACGAAAATTTTAAATTCACATTTAAATCGTTTTGATTCTCGCAGCTCACAATCTTGATCTCCAATCGAAGCATGTAGCTAGGCATTTATGATGTTAAACCCCTATTTCGAACGCAATGGAAAAGGTTTCGATCCCTAATTCGATCTTACGGAGAAGATAGCTTTTTGAATCAGTTATTATATAAAATTTTCGATATAAATTTTAGCGTGTTTATATATCGTACGCTCACACAACAACTCCAAACGCTACGAAATTTGAAATCCGATAATAATACAATATTACGGATCCAATGAACTGGTTTCATCGAATTCCGAGACTGTGCCTCGGAATGCTATTTTTAAATATCAATTTAAACGATATATTATCAAAACTTAACAAAACACTTCCAAATTCAATTTCAACACTTTTACTATCTTCGGTATTATCAATATAAACTTTACAAGCCTTCAATGTATTTTTAACAGGCTTGAAACTGAAGATTCAATAATTTACCGAATTTCAGTTTATTAAATCCAATAACTTAATTGCTAAATAATAATAATATTTAAATTCAAGTTAAAAATTAACTTTTAAATATTTAAAATCAATTAAATATTCCAATTTCATACATCAAAAAATTCCGGGTCGTCGCATATTATTTTAAAAATCTAAATTTTATACATGTATAAAAATAGTATTATATTTAAAAAAATCCATATTCAATAAAACCAATATATTTCCTTTCAAACTTTGTAAATCATTTTTTCCAAATATAGAACAATGGTGTCCATATATAATATTCTATCCAATAGTCAAGTGATACAGATATTTATCATTTCAATTCGCAATTTAAATATCTATGGGTATATATCATTTCAACCCGCAATCCCAAATTTTAAATTCAATGAAAATCGCTTGGGTTTATCATTTCAACCCATAACAATTCTCCCCTAATCTATAGTATCGTTTGGGTATGTATCATTTCAACCCATAGGGAATTTTAAACTAACAGGGAACTTGCAGTGTGAGAAAAATAAAATAATATAACATAACATATCAATGATGAGCACATATCACAGTTAACAATTTAAATATACAATTAACAGGTCATGGTGTCATATGTCATAGATGAACAATTGCAGAAAATGGCATATCATATATAGCAATTATATAATTAACAGTTCAAATTTAATATCATATTTCAATTTTCATTTCGATGTGAATTAAATCTATTAAATATAAGAATGTTAAACGTGAGTGATTGCTCACCTTCCGAGGCTAGAGAAATTCGATAACGAACCGAGCTACTAATCCAGCAACGAATTCCAAAGTAAAGTACGATGATCACGAAGTTTGGAATTGATGGGAAACAAATCAAAATTAGCTTAATATAAACTGAGAAAAATACATGTTATATATATAAATTTTCTCTTAATTAATTTAAAAACATATATTTAAAATTAAAACTCTATATATATTTTCAAATCACAATTTTAATTTAAACACATAAAAATATCACTATTTAATTTTGAAAACCAAACTCATGTTACAGATGTAAACTAATATATATATTAACATATATATATATATATATATTGTAAAAAAACAATATCTATTTAAAAATCAATATAACTTACTTTATTATTATTATTACTATAAACCCATATATATGTAAACCCAGTATTTATTAAAATGCACATGAAAATCAAAATGCCCATATATCATCTATATATATACTACATTAAATATATGTTATATGTATGCTATATGAACTAAATACTTAAATAAATATATTTTGTGTATAAAAATATAATTATTGTACTGATACTACATGAAATATGTATATTTATTTCAACATCATCATTTCTTAAATACCTTAAATATGTACGATTTAAAATCAAGTATATATAAATTATCCAAACACACACATGACTTTATTACAAAACTTATAATATATAAACTTTTCTTTTATAATATAATACATAAAAAAATTTGGAATTCAACTATCAAATATAACCATCCAAATGAGCTCGTCTTCCATGCTGCCATTGACAACCAAAATAGCGATGAATTTGCATGCTGACGTCGGTGAGAGGGAGGGTACGGCTGTTCGGTGGTTAATAGGATGGAGGCGAATGGCGGGTGAGTTGGTGGAAGGGCGATCTGGTGAGGCTCGGTAGAAGGCTGCCGCAAGGTAGAGAGGGGTCGGAGAGAGGTAGTGGCTGTGTCATGGCATGAGGAGGTCTGGGGTTTGAGCTTGGCGGAAGGCTGGGAAAATAGATGGCAGAGAAAGCAGGTTGTGGAGTGGAGGCTTATGTGATGGGTAATGAGGATCTTCGTTCGGCTGCTGCGATAGGGATAGGTGAAGGCGGAGGACGGGCGAGGCCAAGGGCAGTTAGTGGCCAGACTTGGTTCGGTTGTAAGCTTCGACGATGGGGAAAAGCTTGCTGCGTGATTGCTTGCATGGTGGGCAGGGGAAGTGGGGTGGTGGTAGGTCGAAGTGGAGGTGGGTTGGATCGGCAGGGTTGAGTAGGTGGGTGATGTGTGGCCATGTAGACTGTTGCGTGATGGAGAGATGGTATGGGAAGAAGGACAGGAGGTGGCAGGTGTGAAGCAACAGGGATGAGGAGAGCTGGGTATTTGGGTTTGAGGGGAAAGATGAGTACTAGTAGGTAATGGATATAGGAATGCAAAATGTTCAAATAAATAAAACTTGTCATGAGGAGAGGAGCAGTTTCCATGTAATAAAGAACGAGCTGATCGAATTATATAAAGCAAATAAAAATATTCATGAATTCCTAGTTTTATATATTATTACTATTATCATCATTATTTTATAAGAATGGCAGAACGAATATAATAGCTATTTTGAAATGGACAGAGAGAAATGAAAGGACAACCGGCATAAATTATAACCATAGGAATGATAAAAGCCAAAATGTTGAATTTAAGAAATATTAATTGCTAGTGGCTATTAGCTTTCTCACAGAGGGCAATGAAAGGACATAGGAAAACAAAAAGGGTTCAAAACGGTTACTGGTACGGCTAATCGTTCCGCGGTTTCACCACGTACCGGATGTCGAAATACATAAGTGAATATACTACGTAGATCAGCACAACGATACGAACAGAACGGTATACAGATCTCAAAGATATGATCATTCTATAAAAAAATATACATTTCTCTGCTAAAATGCTGCAAATTCGTCGAAAATAAGATAAACGGGGCTAGTGAAGTCGAAATTTGACAAAACGAATTATGACGTCTTACTCAGGAAAATGATTTAAAAATTTATTATATAAAAATATTCAGGTTTCAAAAATATTTTATTTACATCAATTTTAACTGATTTAAATTAAAATATAAATCACACAACAAAACTAACTTCCATATTTCCTGATGAAAATATGACATTTGCTATGTTTAAATAGACGCATCACAAATATCGAATTTTCATTATTAAATTAAATTATTTAATTTCGAGCAAATTTCAGTTAATTACATTATAAAAACCATTAAAAATTACGGGTCGTTACATTTATTTTAAACCTGGACACCGTGATAATATCTGTGATGACCCAGATTTTTTGCTTTAAAAAATTGACATCCATACTTCACTCGTATTCGAATGCCGTAGATTCAAACGTTCGAATCCGATTCGTTGGAGCTTATAACACATTAAGCACAACAACACAGCAGAAGAAAAACAATATTTATTTGATATACAACATCGATACAAAACATTGATACAAATGATATCAATATTCATTAGAGATACATAACAGCAGAAATATAATAGCACTAGAAGAAGAGATAACATCTTCAATGCTAATCTTCAAAAGAGAAGGAAAGAGAGAATCCAATACTATGACACCAATTACTCTAAAACTCTAAAGACTTTCATCTCCAAATCCAAAGCTCCAAAGACTCCAATCCAAAAGCTCCATATCGAAAGCTCGAACCACCATCAAGTTGAACTAAGTAAGGTTAGTCTAAGTGAACAAATGCTATAGCCAAATCCAAAGACTTCCAAGATATTGAATCTACACCTATTATCTGACTATTTGAAAAATCTAACTCTAGACTACCCGTGTGGAAAATTATGGGCAACCAAAGTTTAGAAAGGGAACAATAAACTCCAGGTCAGTCATGGGACTGGTATGAGCAAACAAAAACAGTTTATCTTTAACAAAAGAAAAACAAAAGAATTTAAAAGAAATCCGCAATGCTTTTTTGGAAAATGAAACTACCACAAGGCCCCCCGCCGCACACACAATGCAAACGCAGAATTTGAGTAGATTTCTTCTTATGATAGTCAAACATGCTTGGTACGTAAAATTCTTTTGATATTATTATTATTGCATAGTGCAGAAAACATTTCGAAAATATAATATTAATCTTAGCCAGCATACAACCATTATTGTATGCCTACTATAGCTACCATCTAAACAGTGGGTCACCACCATAAGTAAGTGGCAGGCTCTACAACTAAAACCGTACAAGGCGCGTATTGGTGATTGGATTTCAAACAAATGGTCAGGCAAAGGAACTTCCTGGGCCACATGGGTACGCCTTTAGAGGGATGCCTCGAGAACCTAACCGGATCTCTGCCAACACAAGACCGGATTACCTCTGTAACTACTACACGAGTATGCCATTCCTCGATCGTTAGCGACCTTTATCTGAGGATCCTCAACCACAAAGCAACAACCACAAAGTAATAAATTTACAGTAACAACATAGGTTAAATATCTGGGCTACATACCATGATACGACCCTTTTCCAGAAGGAAATGAACAAATCCTTAAGGGCGTGACCCTCATAACCTTGCCGCATCTTTCATGTTTCAACCAATTCCGGGTTGTGAGGTCCGACAAGGTTACGTCCACAAAGCTACGCTTTACACAAAAGTCATGCTTCGATCAACAAATGATTAGCAACACTTTGTATGCCACATTACCAAATTGGGAATGCACCACTAGTAACCATCAACTAATAACTTCTGAGCTCGTACGTCTCAGAGAAGGGTGTTAAGCTAAGAGAATAAATTCTCCGCCACCAAACAAAAATGTATCTGATAGAAACCAGCTTTACATCTCAAAGTGTAACGTCAGACACACATCCATACAAGTCTGTTCCAGGTTCGAAAAGAACCGAAGGCACTTCAAAAGAATCCCTTGCAATCCGGGTATTCACAATCCCGATCGGACTCCCCATCACATATGAAGATCTCTATGCCGGCGCGACTCAGTGCAGAGACATTCGACGGGTAATCCTTTCATTTTCAAAAATACCCGGTCTTCACCACCGGCCTTCAAATGCTATCCATTTCGTCATATCACTATTCGAAATGGGTTATATGACACAAGGTCCTGTCCCGACTAAACCAAATAATGAGTGCAATATTTAAAAACATAATGATATTAGGATCTCAGTTAAGTCACAACTTAAAGCCTAAAACCTTTCTTCAAATGGTTTAAACAAATTACCATTTTCAAATATTTAAAGAAAAGATTCATATCATAAAGTTCACCAATCTTTCACAAAGATTAATTCATAACTTTCAAAACTATTTATAATTCAAATCTTTTATACAAAAGTTACACCTTTAAGATCCTCTTCAATTTCAAAACAAAGTTCAAAAATCTTTCATAAAGATTAATTCATAGCCTTTCAAAATAATTTCCCTTTCAAATTGGATCAACTCATCCAATCTTCAAAACAAAGATTCAATTCATAGCTTTCAAAACCATTTCCAAAGACCCATTCATAACATGGAAAACCCTTTCAACAAAACTGGAAATTCTTTCATTAATAGGAAAGCATTTTTCATTTGAAAACAAAGAGTTTTTGTTTCAAAAAAATCTGAACAATTATACACAAGTTATAGCCTTTAAAGTATAAACTTGGGTTAAATATAAATTCCCAAATAACACCTTTAAATTACTTTAAGGATGGTTTTAAAATCCATATATATATATATATATATATATTGTTTGCACCAAAATTGGTCACAAACCCAAGTATCGTGAAAGCACCAGTGTATGAATATAAAACAGCAATATTCAAACACAAATCACAAATCTAAGCAAGCAACACGCAATAATACAGAAATTATGAACAAGAACACACGATTTATAGTGGTTCGGCTATCTCCGGCCTACGTCCACTTCAAGGGTTTTGTCACTTTATTGCTCGATATTCGGGGAATACAACTTTTTATGTCAAAATACAGCAGATAGTAAGTCCAAATTCGAAATCTATGGCAGTGATGATGATATGGAGTGATTCTGGCAGCGTCCGGGCGTACTTTTTCTCTAAAAATTCTCTGATCCCCTTCCTGAATGACTAGGGGCTCTATTTATAGGCGTAGGATGCTGATATTTCACTGAAAATTTGGGAGACCACTTCTGGCACGTGAGGGGGCCCACATGCCCGGCCTCGGGAAATTTTGGGCCCACTTTGGGATCGATTCGAACTCCATTCGAATCGATCAGAAAATCATCCAATCAAGGTGAAATTTGGTGTGGACATTCTGCAACATGTACGCAAGCTTCTGTGAAAATTTCATGGCATTTGGATTGGTGGATTTTGAGTTATGATCGATTCGAACTTGGGTTTTCTGTTGGCTGTCTCCTTCGAATCCATCTGTTCGAATCCATCACTTTCGACTCAATGGAGGCACGTGCACACCGATGACGTGGCGCTACTTTCAAGGCTCGATCCATTCTTCTTGCCGCTTTGACTGCTTCTTTCCTGGAGACGTGGGCTCGCATCCATGTTTTATGCTTCGTCCTTATCCATAACTTCGCAACGGCATGCTCGTATCCATCAATTCGTGTCTCTCTTCGCATCGATTCGTGTCTCTCTTCGCATCGATTCTAGGAGTACGCTTTGCATCGATCATTCACGAATTGATCGATACGAAACAACCATGAGGGGTTATCGATACGAAGCGGTCGTGATGAAATGGATACGAAGCTTGCCCTGTGATGGATACGAACGAGACCTTACCTGATGGATAGGAAGCAGGGTAACCTGATGGATACGAAGTGCTTTGACCAGATGGATTCAAAGAGAGGTTCCCACGATGGATACGAAACGGTGACCATTGCCTTAGTTGATGGATACGAAGTTACCGAGTCGAACTAGAACCTGACCGATGCGAACTTTTCTGAGCCGAACCCATGCCGATCGATACGAACGGTATCGATACAAAATCCTTATTTTCTGATCGATACAAAGTGTATCGATTCGAACCACCATCTTCCTGATCGATGCGAACCAATTCCTGTGCACCGATGGATACGAAAAGCTTGCTCTTCCTACCTTGCATCGATCATATCTCCTTCATACGAACTTCGATTAACCTGAAATTTGAAACATATCCACTCCTAGTCCTCATCATCATCTCCAATCGATTCCGTCCCGATTGGAGCTCAACCAAATTTTGACAACATCGATTGCAGCCTTGATTCCAATTGATCTCCAATCCCAATATCCATCATTCCTTGCCAATTTGTCGATATTCCAGCCTTGACCAAAAGGTGGGATAACATATATATATATATATATTATAGCTTGTATAAAACTTTCAAACCATAGTTTCCAAAATAATTTCAAAACTTAACAAGATATAGAATATTCAAACTAAATTCTAGTTTCAAAACTTCCTTTCAAAAAGCTTTCCATATTCAACTCAATTACATTTCCAAAACCATTTGGACTCAAAATTCAACTTTTAAACAAATAATATTTTAATTCAAAACATCTGCGACTTAACCGATTTTCCGTGAAATCCATATTTGTGTGTGTATAGTGTAGTCCAGGGGTTTTACACAATAGTGCAACTTCATCAATCATCACAGATTCAAGCACAGCAATATCGATAAGTGGTATAATCATATAATGCTTATCTTTATTCATAGATTCACAGATAAATATGTAAATGCATTACAGATAAATAAATAAATTACACACAGCTCAACAATTCATGTTACGGAATATCACAGATCATAAGTAACATCAATTCAAACATTCAATACAATCCATACATCTATAAGCAATCCAAGCATTCAATAATCATTTATGAACAGGATTAATCAATTGTTCAATCCTTAATTAATTTAATTTAATTTTCAATTAGATTAATTACCTATGAATTAGTTACCCAATCCCGATTAATCATTTACAAATCATTTGATATTGATTGATGAGATTAATTAATCTTAATTATCTTTCTTAATTAATTATCCATCTTAATTAATTACCTTTAATTAATTAATTATTCCTTAATTAATCACATTAATAAATTAATTTTAAGTTAATTACAAAATTAATTAACCCTTACTTAATTACCTTAAGTAATTATCTTTCAATCATAAGTTAATTAACCATTAATCATTAATTAATTCACCTTTAATTAATCTAATTAGTTAATCACATAAATTAATTATCCTTTAATTAATTACTTTAATTAATTACTTTAATTAATTAACCTTTAATTACTTTTATTAAGATATCATTCTTAATTACCTCCATTAATTTACCATAAGTAAATCACCTTTAGTAATTTATCTTATTAATTAATCATCTTAGGGTAATTAAGTAATTACACTTTATTAATAAGACCTTAAATATTTACCACATTAATTAACTTACAGATCTTAAAGTGGGATTAAAGTTTAGAAAACACTTCATTTTACTTAATTTCGATAATTAAGTTTATTTAAAATAAAACATAAAATGAAGTTTTATATGTATTAACACTTAAGCTAAATTAAATTAAAATATTTTTTATTTTAAGACCGTTAATTTATTTCAACTTAAAAAAAACCTTTATTAGAAAGAAGTGATTAAGGAACTAATTAAAACTTGACTAAATTTTAATTTGTAAAACTTGTTATATTTTTTCCTTCTTCCAAAACCATTATCATAAAAACCCGAGCTAAATTTCATTTTTCCCGAGCATACACCCGATAAACTTCTTTTTATATTTTACTTCGAGAAAATCCCGAACGATCTTAAGCTCGTCCCCGAGTGAATTTCCATCTTCGACAGTACAACATTTCCTGACATAAAAGATCTGTTCGTGCACGTGCACAATCGGTCGACCATGCTCTGGCCATCGCCGGAACTTCCAACAAGTCGACAACTACACCGACAACTAGCTCAACCTTTCCTAACCTTCAATCTCGCCATAAATAAAAATCGAGCTACTCAACTTAAACTGGAACCAAAAACCAATCACCTAAAAATGACTCGTCCCGATCATCTCGACCATCGGACGCCATTTCTCCAAGTCCACGGCTTTACCACATCCTCCAGCATCGATCCCCTCCGGACCGAACGACTCCGATCAACTCACGTCGTTACACGATAACGACGAACACATCGACCCAACTGGGTTCTTAAACCCTACTTTGCCTTCACCAGGCTACTCCGTCCATTAGAATATTTTTCTATTATTTTTCCTGAGTAACCTATCCTTCCATCTACCTTTGGTATCAATCGCGTCACCCAGTTCGTTTTTAATCGTTGGAATTTGACGAAAAGGAAATTCCATTCAACTCAATAATTCATTAGATTTTCCAACTTAAAAATTGAGATTTCAACATTAAAAATCATTAAAGATTTAATTTTTTGATTTGAATTTGTTTTTACTAATTTTCTTTATTTCCAGTAAACCCCTTAATAATATAATTTGAAACTAATTTTAAAACTTAAATCCTGATCTTACAAAAATAACTTATTTAGACATCAAAGCCTATAGAAGATTATAGGATGAGATTATGATTTTATAAATAGGTTTAAAACCTGTAAATGTTGAATAGAGGCTTATCTGCATATTTTCCAGACATGTACACAAAGTATACATACATGCAGGCACATTTACCATTACACAAAAAAAAATTCACAACATAAATCCACAAACTTATCCAATGCATCAAAAAACAGATTAAGTTTGATCGTGGGTAGTGTTTACTCACCTGGAAGTTAATTATGCAGAGAAAAAGATTTGAGCCTGGAAATGAAATCTGGAAACTGAATTTAATATTTGATCTAGATTTTTGATGTTGTAGCCTGATGTGCTTTAATCTGAACTAGATTTTGATCCTTAACTTGATGTATTTTTGAGTTGAACCTTTGCTCTGAGTTTGAACTGAAGCCATATATTAGTTTTGCTTTCTGGCTTCCAGGTTGAAGTTGTAAAAGACTGAGTTGCATTTGTTGCTTGATCTGATTTGCCTTAGGTAAAATCAATGTTGAGTTGCTTGAAGCTTACATGCTTGATTTAAACTAAACTTTGATTGTTGCATTTGTTTGAAGCTTTTATCTTCGCTTTGCTTTAGATATTTATTTTTAGGTTTTAAAATGTTGAACCGTTTTGTTTTTTTTTCTGATTTTCTTTTCTTTTTGTTTCTATTCTGTTTTGCTTTTTCAGATTTTTGAAAATGAATGCAAGATATTTTAGAAACCTGGTTTTTCTACTCTTAAAACTTGTTATTATAATTTAAATTAAAAAAAAATTATTTTGCAACTTGTCTACTTGTTTACACTTGTTAACTTTGTATCTCATTATTTAACAAATGTCATTTGTGACAATTTTATGTTTAAATCCTCCTTTTAAATAATTGTATAAATCTTGTTTCAAACCCTTTTAGCTTATGTTTTACATGTTTATATGATTTACGTTTTCTTTGTTTACATGTATAAATGTTATGTACTTATACACACACACACACAAACCATTTTATAATTTTATATATCCTATATAAAAAATTACACTTATCTCATGCCTAACTCATTAATCTCAAAAGATAAAAATATATTAATTTTAAATCATAACTTCCAATATATATATATATATATATGTTCATATACACATGTTAAAATTAAAAAAAATATTATTACCTTTTAAATATAGAGTTTTCCAATCCAACTTAATTTATAAGATATTTATTTTAAATTACAAATAAAAATTTCTATTCAAAATTTATTGAATTTCCAAATCAATTTTTGTTTACAAACACATATTTATTTATTCTGGAAAATTTTATATTACTTTACCAATAAATTCACAACTTAATTCCAAAAATTAAATTAATCACTATATTTTATTTTATTTCATTCACAACCTATTTATTTTCCAAATATTTATTTTCAACATATATGTATTTGAATTCAAATTCCAATTCCAAATTATAAAATATTTAGATTTCCAAATCAAATCCTTTAAAATCTTATATATATATATATATATATATATATATATATATATTCCTACATTTTCAAATTAATTCACAATTAATCCTAAAAATTAATATAAATTACTAAATTAAATTTAGCTAAAAACCGGGAACGTTATAGATTCCTCCCTTAAGAAAATTTCGTCCTCGAAATTTGCTAGACATGGAGACAACAAAGAATGGATGAACACATCAAGAAATAGCTTTCCAGATCAACTGGATATTTATTCTGCATTTGGCCTACCAAATCAGAATATCATCAATAATTATGAGAATGAACTCATTCAAATCTACGCAGGATACTCGGGTCATCGGATCTACGAAATAAGCAGGGGCATCGGTTAGTTCGAAGGGATAACTAACCACTCGTATAATATATCAGGACCCAATAGAACAAACAAAGGATACTCAATCCAGGTTGAAATATCTCAAAGAATACACCAACTTGTCCCTCTTCGGACTTTGATTCTCACAAGAAATCACAAAAAAAATTCAAACATTGGTTTTGACCAAAATCATTTTATTGATACCATCCAATTTAACTTTATATTTGTTAATAAATTTATTTCAAATAGAATTTTAAATTAATTACGATTAAAAACGAAAAGCTGATAAAAAATTGGTAAAGAGAACACAAATTAGGAACTTATCTACACGATTTGTAGGGACACCATCACACCAAAGCTTCTTCCTCGAGCTGTCACGAAGCAATCAAAGAATTGAAATTGAATCAAAGGAGATTGAGAAGAGTAGTTTCCTTGTTGTTGCAGGGTATCGACCATTTGTAGTGGTACTCCCATGTCCCCTACCTCGTCCTCTTCTTGCACTCATATTTACTATCAGTGAATAGTAAGAGAATTTAATGAGGCATACGTAGGGATAGACTCATTCTAGGGTATTTGTAACCCTATCTCTAACGAGTTACCTAATGTGTTATACTCCTGAGCTGAAGTTCTTACTCAACCTCTAGCTCTGATACCAAATGTGACGACCCAGATTTTAGCGTTCGAAATCGACATCCATACTTCAATCGTATTCGAATACCACAGATTCAAACGTTCGAATCCGATTCGCCGTAGCATATAACACATTAAGTACATCAACACGGCGGAAGAAAACAATATTTATTTGATATACAACATCGATACAACACATTGATACAAATGATATCAATATTCATCAGAGATACGTAATAGCGGAAATATAATAGCACTGGAAGAAGAGATAACATCTTCAATGCTAATCTTTAAAAGAGGAGGAAAGAAAGAATCCAATACTACGACACCAATTACTCCAAAACTCTAAAGACTTTCATCTCCAAATCCAAAGCTCGAAAGACTCCAATACAGAAGCTCCATATCGAAAGCTCAAACCACCATCAAGTTGAACTAAGCAAGGTCAGTCCAAGTGAACAAATGCTATCACCAAATCCAAAGACTTCCAAGATATCGAATCTACACCTATTATCTGACTATCTGCAAAATCTAACTATAGATTGCCCGTGTGGAAAATTGTAGGCACCTAGAGTTTAGAAAGGGAACAATAAGCTCCAGGTTAGTAATGGGACTGGTATAAGCAAACAAAAACAGTTTATCTTTAACAAATCAAAACAAAAGAATTTAAAAGAAACCCGCAATGCTTTTTGAAAAATGAAACTACCATATGGCCTTCCGCCGCACACACAATGCAAACGCAGAATTAGATGAGATTTCTCCTTATGATAGTCAAACATGCTTGATACGTAAAATTATTTTGGTATTATTATTAGTGCATAGTGCAGAAAACATTTCGAAAATATAATATTAATCTTAGCCAGCATACAACCATTATTGTATGCCTACTATAGCTACCATCTAAACAGTGGGTTACAACCATAAGTAAATGGTGGGTTCTATAACTAAAACTGTACAAGGCACGTATTGATGATTGGATATCCATCAAATGGTCAGGCAAAGGAACTTCCTGAGCCATATGCGTACGCCTCTGGAGGGACGCCCCGAGAACCTAACCGGATCTCTACCAACACAAGGCCGGGTTACCCCTGTAACTAGGTAACTACCACACGAGTATGCCATTCCCTGGTCGTTAGCGACCTTTATCCAAGGATCCTCAACCATAAAGAAACAACCACAAAGTAATAAATTTGCAGTAACCACATAGGTTAAATATCTAGGCTCCATACCATGATATCACCCTTTTCCAGAAGGAAATGGACATACCCTAAAGGGCGCGGCCCTCATAACATTGCCGCATCTTTCCTATTTTGACCATTTTCGAGTTGTGAGGTCTGACGAGGTCATGCCCACAAAGCTATGCTTTACATAAAAGCCATATTTCGATCAACAAATGATCAGCAGCACTTCGTATGCCACATTACCAAATTGGGAATATATCATTAGTAACCATCAACTACATAACCTCTAAGCTCGTACGTCTCAGAGAAAGGTGTTAAGCTAAGAGAATAAATTCTCCACTACCAAACAGAAATGTATTTGATAGAAACCATTTTTACATCTCAAAGTGTAACGTCAGACACACATCTATACAAGTCTGTTCAAGGTTCAAACAGAACCGAAGGCACTTCAAAAGAAGCCCTTGTATCTGGGTATTCACAATCCCGATCGGATTCCTCATCACATATGGAGATCTCTATACCGGCACGACTCAGTGCAGAGACATTCGACTGGTAATCCTTTCATTTTCAAAAATACCCGGTCTTCACCACTGATCTTCAAATGCAATCCATTTTGTCGTATCACTATTCGGAATGGGTTATATGACACAAGGTCCTCTCTCGGCTGAGCCGAATAATGAGCGCAATATTTAAAAACATATGGATATTAGGATCTCAGTTAAGTCACAACTTAAATCCCAAAACCTTTCTTCAAATGGTTTAAACAAATTACCATTTTCAAATCTTTAAACAAAAAGATTCACTTCACAAAGTTCACCAATCTTTCACAAAGATTAATTCATAGCTTTCAAAACTACTTACAATTCAAATCTTTTATACAAAAGATACACCATTAAGATCCTCTTCAATTTCAAAACAAAATACGACAATCTTTCACTAATATTCATTCATAGCCTTTCAAAATAATTTCCCTTTCAAATTGAATCGACTCATCCAATCTTCAAAACAAAGACTCAATTCACAGCTTTCAAAACAATTTCCAAAGATTCAATCATAACTTGGAAAACCCTTTAACCAAAACTGGAAATTCTTTCATTAATAGGAAAGCAATTACCATTTGAAAACAAAGAGTTTTTGTTTCGGAAAAATCCGAACAATTATACATAAGTTAATAGCCTTTAAAGTATAAACTTGGGTTAAATATAAATTCCCAAAATAACACCTTTAAATTACTTTAAGGATGGTTTTAAAATCCTTATGTATATATTATATAACTTGTATAAAACTTTCAAACCATAGTTTCCAAAATAATTTCAAAACTTAACAAGATATAGAATATTCAACTAAATTTTTATTTCAAAACTTCCTTTCAAAAAGCTTTCCATATTCCACCCAATTACATTTCCAAAACCATTTGGATTCAAAATTCAACTTTTAAACAAATAATATTTTAATTCAAAACATCTGTGACTTAACCAATTTCCCATGAAATCCATATTTGTATGTGTAGTGTAGTCCAGGGGTTTTACACAATAGCGCAACATCATCAATCATCACAGATTCAAGCACAACAATATTGATAAGCGGTATAATTCTATAACACTTATCTTCATTCATGGATTCACAGATAAATATGTAAATACATTACAGATAAATAAATAAATTACACATAGCTAAACAATTCATATTACAGAATATCACAGATCATAAATAAAATCAATTCAAACATTCAATACAACTCATATATCCATAAGCAATCCAAGCATTCAATAATCATTTATGAACAGGATTAATTAATTGTTCAATCCTTAATTAATTAAATTTAATTTCCAATTAAATTACTTGCTTATGAATTAATTACCCAATCCTGATTAATTAATTACAAATCATTTGATATTAATTAATAAGATTAATTAATCTTAATTATGTTTCTTAATTAATTATCCATCTTAATTAATTACCTTTAATTAATTAATTATTCCTTAATTAATCACATTAATAAATTTAGAGTAAGTTAATTAAAAAATTAATTAACCCTTAATTAATTACCTTAAGTAATTATCTTTCAATTATAAGTTAATTAACCATTAATCATTAATTAATTCACCTTTAATTAATCTAATTAGTTAATCACATAAATTAATTATCCTTTAATTAATTACTTTAATTAATAAACCTTTAATTACATTTATTAAGATATCATTCTTAATTACCTCCATTAATTTACCTTAGGTAAATCACCTTTAGTAATTTATCTTATTAATTAATCATCTTAGGGAATTAAGTAATTACACTTTATTAAAAAGACCTTAAATATTCACCACATTAATTAAATTATAGATCTTAAAGTGGGATTAAAGTTTAGAAAACAATTCATTTTACTTAATTTCAATAATTAAGTTTATTTAAAATAATATATAAAATGAATTTATATGTATTAACACTTAAGCTTAATTAAATTAAAATATTTTTTATTTTAAGACCCTTAACTTATTTCAACTTAAAACAAACCTTTATTTAGAAAGAAGTGATTAAGGAGCTAATTAAAACTTGAATAAATTTTAATTTGTAAAACTTGTTATATTTTTTCCTTCTTCCAGAACCACTATCATAATAACCCGAGCTAAATTTCATTTTTCCCGAGCATACACCCGAGAAACTTGTTTTCATATTTTACTTTGAGAAAATCCCGAAAGATCTCGAGCTCGTCCCCGAGTGAATTTCCTTCTTCGATAATACAATGTTTCCAGACACAAAAGACCTACTCGTGCACGTGCACAATCGGCTGACGATGCTCTGGCCATCGTCGGAACTTCTGACAAGTCAACAACTACACCGACGACTAGCTCGACCTTCCCTAACCTTCAATCTCGTCGTAAATAAAAATCGAGCTACTCAATTTAAACTGGAACCAAACCAATCACCTAAAAATGCCTCGCCTCGATCATCTCGACCATCTGACGCCACGTCTCCACGTCCACAGCTTCACCACATCCTCCAGCATCAATCCCCTCCGGACCGAACGACGCCGATCAACCCTTGTTGTTACACGATGACGATGAGCATATCGACCCAACTGTGTTCTTAAACCCTACTTTGCCTTCCCCGGGCTACTCCGGCCATCGGAATATTTTTCTATTATTTTTCCCGAATAACCTATCCTTCAATCTACCTTTGGTATCAATCGCGTCACCCAGTTCGTCTTTGGTCGCCGAAATTTGACGAAAAGGTCAATTCCGTTCAACTCAATAATTCACAAGATTTTCCAACTTAAAATTCGAGATTTCAACATTAAAAATCATTATTCTTCAACAAAAATTTGTTTATACGATCAAAATTTGAATTTTTAAAGATTTTTTTTTTATTTGAATTTGTTTTTACTGATTTTCTTTATTTCCAGTAAACCCCTTAATAATATAATTTGAAACTAATTTTAAAACTTAAATCCTGATCTTACAAAAATAATTCATTTAGACATTTAAGCCTATTGATGATTATAGGATGAGAATATGATTTTTTAAACAGGTTTAAACCTGTAAATTTTGAAAAGAGGCTTATCTGCATATTTTCTAGACATGTACACAAAGTATACATACATGCAGGCACATTTACCATTACACAAACAAATTTTCACAACATAAATCCATACACTTATCCAATGCATCAAACAAACAAATTAAGTTTGATAGTGGGTAGTGTTTACTCACCTAGAAGTTAATTAAGCAGAGAAAAAGGTTTGAGCCTGGAAATGAAATCTGGAAACTAAATTTAACATTTGATCTGGATTTTTGATATTGAAGCCTGATGTGCTTTAATCTGAACTAGATCTTGATCCTTAACTTAATGTATTTTTGAGTTGAATCTTTGCTCTGAGTTTGAACTGAAGCCATATATTAGATTTGCTTTATGGCTTCCAGGTTGAAGTTGTAAAAGATTGAGTTGCATTTGTTGCTTGATCTGATTTTCCTCAGGTTAAATCATTGTTGAGTTGCTTGAAGCTTTACATGCTTGATTTAAACTGAACTTTGATTGTTGCATTTGTTTGAAGCTTTTATCTTTGCTTTGCTTCAGATTTTTATTTTCAGGTTTGAAAATGTTGAACTGTTTTGATATTTTCATTTTCTTTTCTTTTTGTTTCTAGTCTGTTTTGCTTTTTCAGATTTTTGAAAATGAATGTAAGAGATTTTAGAAACCTAGTTTTTCTACTCTTAAAACTTTTTATTGTAATTTAAATTAAAATAATTTTTTTAATTTATTTTGCCACTTGTCTACTTGTTTACACTTGTTAACTTTGTATCTCCTTATTTAACAAATGTCATTTGTGACAATTTTATGTTTAAATCCCCCTTTCAAATAATTTTATAAATCTTGTTTTAAAACCTTTTAGCTTATGTTTTACATGTTTATATGATTTACATTTGTCTTTGTTCACATGTATAAATGTTATGTACTTATATATATACAAACCATTTTATAATTTTAAATATCCTATATATACAAATTACACTTATCTCATGCCTAACTCATTAATCTCAAAAGATAAAATATATTAATTTTAAATCATAAATTCCAGTATATATATATATATATATTTCATATACACATATTAAAATTAGAAAACAAATATTATTACCTTTTAAATATAGAGTTTTCTAATCTAACTTAATTTATAAGATATTTATTTTTAAATTCCAAATAAAAAAATTTATTCATAATTTATTGAATTTCCAAATCAATTTTTATTTACAAACACATATTTTTTTATTTATTATGGAAATTTTTATATTACTTTACCAATAAATTCACAATTTAATTCCAAAAATTAAATTAATCACTATATTATATTTATTTCATTCACAGCCTATTTATTTTCCAAATATTTATTTTCAACATATATGTATTTGAATTTCAATTTCAAATTCCAAATTATAAAATGTTTAGATTTCCAAATCAAATCCTTTAAAATCTTATATATATTTTTATTCCTACATTTTCAAATTAATTCACAATTAATCCCAAAAATTAATATAAATTACTGAATTAAATTTGGCTAAAAACCGGGAATGTTACAATATCACTGGATTTTGATATAAAATGTTTTTGTTATCGTAAGGTAAAAATCCATCCATTTTTTTGTGCAGTGTGGTTTTACGAGATACCCTTTGTTTGAAAGGTTTTCAAATATAGAAATTAGTTCGGTTGTTACTTGTCATCGAGTTTTACTCACGCTGGTTTACTAGAATGACCCGGGCGTTATTCTATGAAATGCTCGGGTCAAACCGAGCAAGTTTTCCCAGGCTTAGCTGGATACTTAGAATTGGAGAGGAGCTGGATGGTCAAGACGTATTCACGTATATTTTTCTTCCACTGTATTATAGAGTCTGTATGTTTTTCAAAGTAAGGACAATTTTCTATAACTGTCCAAATTTAGGATAAGTCTAGTGTACTTTGATGTCGTATATATGAATAAAGATGTTTCCTTTTTGTAAAGACCACTATTGTATTATATATTATTCGCGACATTGTGAGATTCTATGCTGTTTAGTTTTCTTCTATCTTCTACCTTCTTCTTTCACCCTAGCAAATGGGTATTTCCGGCACTTGAATGTTCGACATGTGATATAGTGGATGTATTAGTGTCGATTTTTTAGGGTCGAAAATTCAATTCGTTACAATATATATGTAAATATTTTATTGCCACTTATTGTATTTGAGTCAAAATTGTTTGTGCTTATCACTTGTACAATATGAAATCAATTTCGCACACATATTTGAGAAAAATTGATGATTAATGTATATTTGATGTTGGTTGAAGTGAAACAATATATACACGTGTATGTGTGTATGTGTGTGCATATTTTCATAAATTTGATTTTTTTTAATTAATGAATTTGATGTTTAGAACTTTATATAAACATCTTTATGTTATTTCAAATAGTAAGACACATAAACTAAAATATTTGGTTATGTCAATTCTGATTTCAAGTTGAAATATACCACTATTTAATTTTTCAACCAAATACGTTTAATACTTGAATTTACTAATTGATTTCGAATCATAATATATTTATGCATATATGTATATATTTAATATTTATACAAACCTACTTTTGTAGTTATATGACTATATATATATATATGTCTAAACTATATATATACGGTATTATTAGTATGTGTATACAAAACATATACATATATTACAGTTTATCTAAACATATGTATATATTTAGGCATTTATATTCCAATATACATACGAATTATCTTATCAATATGTATGTATAACACACATACACAAACACACATATAATATACATACATGCGTGTGTGCACACACGCGCACACATGTACATATACATATATACAATACACACATACATTGGATATAAATATCAATACATGTATACATAGTTATAAATATGTTCATTTTATTACTACATTGTCATGCCATATATATGTTTCATTTTGCAATATTCACTCTATGTAATAATATGACATTTCACACACCAAAAGTTGAAAAATAAAGCTCCTAGTTAATAGTATATCACATTTTGGTTTTTTATTTATACTAGTAAGTAGGAATATGACTTTTCACATAATTAATCAATCTAAAATAAAACTCTCAGTTAATTACACTCCTGTCACATTTATAATCTAGTGATTCACATTTCATAAATAACAATTAGACCTTTCACATGCCTAAATGTTATTTATGATATATTCAAAAAATCACCAAAATAAACTTGATTACTACGATTGATCAAATAAATATAAAATATTTTAAGCGAGATATGATTATCTTACAACAGTGTGAGTTTATGATCTATTATTAATTAATGCACTTCATATGCCCATTAAGATCCAAATAGGGATTTTTTTTTAAAATTTACTCATTTTAACCGCTGCGCAACAGACTCAGCTCCTTCAAACATCACAACCTTGAAATATTAACAATGCCACCAATAATGTCCTTGAAGACAAGGTTGGACTCTAAGGGAAGGGTGATGATGCAGCCTCATCGGTGCACACACCCAAAACACGTATGCACAAGGCAACATATATGCATTTCAGGCTGAAAATGCAAACGAAATGGCCACACGAATTTATTGATTGATTCACAAGTATAGAAATCATGCAGGAGACAAAAGCTGCAAGAATTTTATTTTTACTATTATATGTTTTATAAATTAGCTTTTATTAGGTAATGAATGAATTAAGGGCGGTTAGATAACAAATTACAACAACTTGTATTCTTTAATGCGATAAGAATATATAGTGAAGGAGCTGGTAGGTAGTCACTATCATTCTTTCTAATAGTCACTATCATTCTTTCTAATCTTCTTTCTCTTCTACGTTTCTTCTTTGTTGCTCCTTATTCCATACCTCTTTCTTCTAAATTTCTCTACAAACCAAATAGCAACATAGTTTAGTATCCATTACATGACCTTCCATTTAAACACCTTTTCTTCAGATGAACATGACTCTTAAGCACTTTCTCTTAATGGAAATGACTTCTTACTTAAAATAATTCTTTTCTAATGGACATGAATTTTCATAAAACTAGTTTCTAGTAGAAGTGACTCTTTATTTCAACCTGACACTTTACAGTAAACCATCAAATACAACAATCTTTTCAATTAAATTGGGTTTAATTTTCAACATCCTCCGTTAAACCCAATCTTGTTACTCTAAAGGAAAGCTATAATCTTTGAAAAACATCAAATTTAAAGGCTTCGTGAAAATATCTACAATTTAGTATTATGACTTTGCATTTTCAAGCTTCTGCTCTTTCTTGGATATACACACTCGAATGAAATGTATTTTAGTATCAACATTTGCTCCTATCATGAAACACTGGATTTTTACCAAAGTTATATCAAACTTATTGCCAACATAAATCTTTTTTGGATCTGCTTGCAGTAAATTAAGCTCCTTCAACAAGCTTGTTAACCAAATGGGATGACAAACACAAGAAGTGCTCGTAATGTATTCTGCTTCACATGTCGAGAGAGTCATAATTGGTTTCTTCTTGAAGTTCAAAATAAATGTTGGATTTTCCATAATGAAAACAAATCCTGTGTACTTTTTCGATCATCCATATCTCTAGCCCAACCACTATCCTAGTAATCGACAAGCTCGTAGCCTTGACAATGGGCATACCAAATTTCATAATTAACTGTACCTTTGATGTACTAAAATATTCTTTTGGCAGCTTGCAAATGTGATGAAGCATGAACTTTCATGAAACATTTAATAAGTCCCGCACTAAATAAAATATCTAGTCATGTACATGTTAAATACCTCATTCTTCCAACATGGCTCTCAAAGAGTGGAATTTATTTTCTCACCATGTTGATGACAAGATAATTTGACTCCACATTCCATTGGAGTGCCAACTAGTTTGGTGTTCTCCATTTCACATTTCTTGAGAACTTGTTTTGCATATCCTACTTACAAAATAAATATAATATTATTTCTTTGTTTCACTTCTATGCTAAGATAGTATAACTTAACCTGATATCCATCATCTAAAATTCCTTTGCTATATCTTATTTAGGATCGTCAAACATTTGTGGATTACTTCCTATAAAAATCATGCCATCCATATATAAGAAAATGAGTAGCATATTGTTAATCCAAAAAGAAGTTCAACACCCAAATATCAGATCGGCACCAGTTCATATGAAAGTAAAAGAAAAATTAGAAAATAGACACAAAAAAAAATTATAATGGTTCAGCATAATCTTCAGTCTACGTCCACTTCAATCTATTTTATTAGTTGTCTCTCACTAGATTACAATTAGTTATCTCAGATCTAACCATAATCTAGTGGATCTCAAATTTACAATGGAGTTAAGAATGTTATTTTTAGAAGAATAAAAGTGAAGAAAGTGTAATGGAAGCTCCAAGTTTAAGAGCGTTGAAGGAGATCGAGCAAAAAGAAGCCCATTTTCTGGTATCGGGTAGGTTGATATTTATAAAGGAATTGGGCAGCGTAGAGTTAGAGGCCCGATAGCAATGAAGTCTAGGAGATAGCGTGAAGCCATGCTAGAATCCAAGCCGACTCGAGTCAAATCCTAAACTTAGTGCTGAGTTAAGTTCCTTACCTCGGGGTCGAGTTTTGGTGCTTGTCCCAATCAAGGTGAAATTTTCCTAAGTCGTTTTTAAGCGCTCTTGCCAAATTTCAAGTCATTCCAATTCCTTTTCAATCTTCTACGTCCAATTGAAGATGTTTTAGTAATAACTCGGTACCAACTCAAATCCTTAACTCGTAAAATCCTTAACTCAGGTTTGACCTAAGGCTTAACTTGGGGTTGAACTAAGGCCTTGACTCGAGATTGAGTTAAGGACTTAGCCAATTTTCTAACCAAATTTCTTGAGCTCAATTCTCTAGTCTTTTTAAGTGTGCCTCCAAGTTTCCAATTCGTTTCGTTCTCGTTTGAATCTTCTAGGTCTAGTTGAAATCTGCTTTGGCTTAAAAGTGGGTTAACATTCGTCCCTAAAGTACGCCTTTCTAATGTAAGTTGTGCATCGCTCAAGAGCAATTTCTAGCAATCCATAATCAAATTTCAATAGTTGTGCTCTCTAGCTATTCTAGTCTAACTCTCTGGCTCGTCTAATCAAAATCAAGTTGTCTATGCAAATCAAACTTTCTGGCTATCTGAATCCCGATCCATCATTTGGAAGTACCATCTCTCAAATCCAGGTCATCCTGTATTTTGCCCAAGGCTTATCTTCCTTTCTTCGGTTGTAAGGCATCCAAATCTCAATTTGCATTCACCCGGAGGCATGGTCTCACTGGACCATTCATCTTCCAATCTAGGAATTGATCTTTCCGGACTATTCTTTATCCACTTTGGAGTTCAATCTCTTTGGTGGTCAGTTGCTGAGTCCAATCTGCTTGCTCTCTGGCAAGAAGACCTAACACAGAGTAGGCTCATCCACTCACTCGTCGATAAGGGGACCTACCCTTGACCTCTCTAGCTCCTTGCTTTGTACAATCGACTTACTCTTCGGCAAGGAGACTTAACGACAAGCAAGCCTATCCACCCACTCTCTGACGAGCTGGCTTGCTTCTTGCGCTTCGGCCTTGTCTCTCCAGACGTTCTCTTAAAGCGATCGAATCCATACAAACCTATTTCCTCACTCTCCGACGAGGGAACTTGCACCCTGCACTCCGGCCCCGTCTCTCCGGACGAGACTTAAAAGCGATCAATATCATACAAGCTCACCCACTCGCTCTCTAGCGTGTGGACTTGCACCCTGCACACCGGCTCCGTCTCTTCGGACGGGACTTAAAAGCGATTGATATCGTACAAGACAATTCGCTCACTCTCCGACGAGGGAAGTTACACCCTGCACCCCGGCCATGTCTCTTCGAACGGGACTTAAATGCGATCAATATAAGTCATCATATTCAATGTGGATTTTTCAAAAGTCAAATATTCAAATCAAAGCAAATCAAAGAAAACAAGCAGAAATTAAAGCATTCATCTTGGACATCCGACTCAAAGCATGCCTAGAGACCAATCTAGGTCTCGTACACGTGTAAGCGGTCTGAATTTATTATCATCTTAAGTAATCAACCCAGATATCTAAATTAGAATGTGATTAGGGGCCATTCTTGGTTTTGTGCGCTTCTAAGTGGTTTGGGGTTATTACTGTCCGAAATAGTCACCTTAGGCATCCAACTTAGAGCGTGCCTAGGGACCGTTCGGTTCCCCATACACATGTAAGTGGTCTGATGTTATATTGCATCATTTATTCAAAGTTAGGGTAAAGTAATTGGATTTGACCCTAATTCATCCCGAACATGGGGTTGTCATCCAATAGAAGTCTATGGTCCATAATTTTTTTACCCCTTGTTCCAACGATGGGCTTCTGGTTCTATCTGCTGCTGCCATGTATTTGTATTTACATTTGCCACTTTGGCTCCAAGTTCATCTGTTCTAGGCATTAAAGCTCATCCTTGATCCAAATTGATCATGCCCCCGACTCGCGAAGGCATTGTTTCAGTTTTCTTTGCTCTATCTTCAGATGCTCATGCATTGGTTTCTGGCCTTGGGTTCTTAATTCCAACATCTCTGGCTATTCCTTGTTGTCCCATCCTTTGGAAGAATCCTTCAAGCACCTCAGGTTGCCTAGTTATCACTCTATCGTGCATCTCCTTTATCATTCTTTCCATCTCTTATATGGTCACATAGATAGACAGATCAGAGTTCGAAGACACCTCTTGGCTGCCCCTAGGCTCTGGTTGACTTGTTAGGGTTTTAGATCTAGTATTAGTTCTCTTTGTCTTCTCCAAATTTCAGATTCAAGCTTTAATGTTTTAGAACTAGCTTTGCCTCTCAGTGAAAGCACCAAAACGTTAACCAAAAAAGTGGATCAAAATCCAGATATCAAATGAAAGCACTGGTTTAGATGAACGTAAAATAAAACTAGAAAATAGAAAAGAACACATAAAAATTTGCATGCACTGTAATCTATTTTATTAATTGTTCTCTCACTAGATTACAACTAGTTATCTCAGATCTGACCATAACCTAGTGGATTTGAGATTTGCAATGGAGTTAAGAATGTTATTTTAAGGAGAATAGAAGTGAAGAAAGTGTAATAGAAGCTCCAAGTCTAAGAGTGTTGAAGGAGATCCAGTAGAAAGAAGCCTCTTTTCTGGTAGCAGGTGGGTTGGTATTTATAAAGGAATTGGATAGCATAGTGCCAAAGCCCAATAACAATGAAGTCGAGGAGATAGACCCAAGTCGACCCGAGTCAAATCCTAAACTCGGTGCTGAGTTAAGTTCCTTAACTTGGGGCCGAGTTAGGTGCTTGGCTCAATCATGGTGAAATTTTCTCAAGTCCTTCTTTTCCCTTTTCTAAGTGCTCTTGCCAAATTTCAAGTCATTTCGATTATATTTCAATCTTCTACGTCCATTGAAGATGCGTTAGTGATAACTCGGTACTAACTCAAATGCTTAACTTGGTACCAATTCAAATCATTAACTGGTGATTGACCTAAGGCCTTAACTCGGGGTTGACCTAAGGCCTTGACTTGGAGTTACGTTAAGGACTTGGCTGGTTTTCCAACCAAATTTCTTGCGCTCAATTCTCTAGTCCGTTTACATGTCCTCTAAGTTTCCAATTTGTTTCATCCTCATTTGAATCTTCCTAGTCCAGTTGAAATCTGCTTTGCCTTAAAAGTGGGTTAACGCATATCACCATCTTTATTCAATTTTTCACAGAGAGCGTGTTCATATGAACACTTGGAAAAATCATTTCTTTGAAAATACTTATCAAATCTATCATTTCAACCGCTTGGGGCTTGCTTAAAACCATTTGCATGTTCATGCCCTTTTACCATGTATCTCGATGCTTAATTAATATAAACTTCTTCCTTTAGAAAATCATTGCATATTTCAGATCCATTTGATAAATCTTCCAATGATTTTGAGCAGTAAAAGAAATAATACATCTTATCGATTCAAGTCGAGCAACATGTAAAATGCTTCTTCATAATCAATCTCGCTTTTATTTTTCTATCTCTCTTTTATTTTATACACCCACTTCACACCAACCGTGTTCTTGCCTTTAGGTAGTGGTACTGACTCCTAAGTGTTATTCTTCTTGATCACATTGATTTCTTCATCCATAGTAGTTCTCTATATTTCATCACAAGAAGCGTCATAGTATTTCATAGGATTGGTTTCCATAAGTAAGCAATGATAAATAAAGTCATCCAAATTTAGCATCTCTTCAGTCGTGTCATATAAATCACGAATACTTTTGAATCTTCAAGGTCCCTTACTAGAACTTGAATCATCAACATGCGCATTTTATTGTTGAGGTATTGATGGTGGAGTAGTAGGTTGTGTCATATATTCTTGTTCATTGTCAAAGATTGCATTATAATGATGGTTTTCCTTTTTATCATTCATTTTCCAAACTCCTCCATCAAATTCAACATCGCTTCTTATAACATTTTTTTCATTATTTGAATTGTACAACCTATAACCTTTAAAGCTTTAATCATAGTCGATAAAGACATCCCTTGCACTTTATTCATCATGTTTTGTTCTTTTATCATTCCAAATATGCACAAAGGTTATACTTTCAAAAATCGCCAAGTACAAAAACACTTGATTTGTAACCGCTCCAAGCTTATTAAGTTGTTTTTCCTTAAACACTCTTAGTGTAATGCTGATTCATTAAGTAGACTGCACATGAAACAAATTTATCCCAATACTCTCTCGGTATGCTTTTACTTTTTAACATGCTCCTTGCCATGATAGGAATAGTTTGGTTCTCATTTTAAGCTACTTTATTTTGTTGATGTGAATATGGAATTGTCATAGGATGATGAATGTCATTTTTTCATAAAAATCTTTGAACTGATTTAACGTAAACTCGCTAACGCTATCAGATCTAAAAGCTTTAATTTGGTAACCATTTTGCTTCTCTACCAATGTTTTGAACTTTTTTATAGTTACAAACACCTCTGGCTTCACTACTACAAAATTTACCCAAGTTTTTTGAGTACGATTATCAATGAAAATCACAAAACAATTTCTTTTTCTAAGCGATGATGGTTAGATTAGTTCACATACATCCAAATGGATCAACTCAAATGGATATCGAGCTCTCATCAAAAACACTTCTAGAAAATTCTTTCGAGCTTGCTTTCCTAGAAGATATCATTTATAAAGTTTATTTGAATGGTCAATGGAAGATAATCCTTTTACCATTCTTTTCTTGTTCATCAATTTAAGACCCTCAAATTCTAGTGTCAAAGCTTCCCATGCCACAACCAAGATGAACCTTTAAAACAAAGCTCCAAGTACATTGGAATGTCACATTGGATATTCATTAAAAACGTTATGTTCTTCATCATAGGTACCTTGGCAGACGATCGTCCATTTTTTTCTTTCATGGTCAAACTTTTGTATTTCAAGTGCATCTGATAATTTTCTGCAGAAGTTGTTCCAAACTCAAGATGTTACTTTCCATGTCCGATACATGAAAGAAATTAGAAATAAATTCATGGCTTCCATCTTTCAATCGAACTAAATTCATACCTTTCCCTTTCACTTCAACTTTTTTGAAGAGTCACCAAATGTAATATCACCACCAGTTGATTCATCAAGTTCCACAAATAGCTTTCTCTTTCCACAAATATGACCGTTTACGCCAGAGTCAAGATATCCTTGATTATTCTCCTCCTCTTGATTACTTATCCATGTGAGAAGTAAAGTAGCATCTTCATTTTCTTTAGTGTTGTAAATCTCTATCAAATAACTTTTCTCCTCCACATTATGATGTTCCTATGAAAAATGACCAAATTTGTGATAATCATAATATAAAATATTTAATTTATTATATCTTGATTAGCTTGGTCGATGCCCTTCTTTTCTACCTTTTCCACAACCTTTCGTTGATTGATGTTTTGACTTGTTTCATTATTATTCGGTGAGTGTCTAGTATTATTCAATGAGTATCTATCACATTGTCCTACTCTTCCCTGATCATGACCTCGACTTTGGCTTTGAACATGACCTCCTCCACTTCCTCAGACTCTTTTTAATATGTCATGATTTGTCTCTTTCTCTTTCAAAGATAATTTTGCTTTGAAAACATATTTTATCGATTCTTAGATTGGTTTCTCCAATCTTTCCTCATGAGTTTGTAGTGATTGACAAGTTCATCTATGGTGTGGCATCTAAATTCCTGGACTCTTTATTGTCAACAATGACATAATTGAATTTTAGATCCAAAGAACTCAAAAGAAATTCAACAATTCGATTATCTTTTATATCCAATCTACATCCCTTCATTTGATTACTAATAGCCAAACTCTTAAAATATAAATAAGAAATAGAGTTGAAATCCTTCTAGATATAGGGTCAAACTTGCCCCTTAATTTTTGAACACACACTTCTTTACTTTGTCAACTCCTTTAAAATGTGATTTAAGAATTTCTCATGCTTACGTGGAGGTGGTTGCATGACCAACATTCTCGAGCATCTTACGGTCCAAATTTTGATGGATGAGTGTGAGCACTTTTTTTTCTTTCTTTTTAGCGACTGTATCATTGCCTTCAACGCTTTTCTCTATAAGTTCACATACTTCATAGGCTCTAAGCAAAGCACTTATCCTTATGCACTAAGTATCATAATTATCCTTGGTGAGTGATGGAACTTGAAATGGTGTTTTATTCGACATATTTTTTCAAGACTGGATCTCAAACATAGATGGCTATGATGTCACTTTATTAGAAAGAGGAGAATGTATATTTTTTTAAACATGACATAGGAAAGAAAAGTGGAGGAATTTATCTTTTCATACTTCAACTCAACTTTCTTACAACAATAAAGCAAATGACCACATATTTATAGCACTTCAAACACCAATACAAACATACATGACCTTCTATTTAGAAACACTTTCTATTAATGGAAATGACTCAAACACTTTTATTAAAGGAAATGACTTCTCATTTAAACATAATTCTTTCTAATGGACATGCCTTTGCATTAAATTAGCCAGTTTCTAATAGAATTGAATCTCCGACTTCTCATTTAAACATAATTCTTTCTAATGGACATGCCTTTGCATTAAATTAGCTAGTTTCTAATAGAATTGAATCTTCATTTTGGACATGACTATTCATGGTAAAACCATTAAACCAAAAAAAATTCAATAAAATTTGGTTTAATTTTCAATCGTTCAGTGTAGCATACAACATAATGTTACATCATATTGTAGTATCACTCGTCTACAGATGCATGAAACATATATCTGATATGCCTGTCTTCTTTTAACCTTAAGGGTTTAAGATGTCGGTCTAGTACTTGCTCAAAAGGTCCTTTTAGGTAATTAAGTTACTTCAATGAAGTGGTGTATTTAATATTCATAACTCCACTATATCTTTTATCATCACTACAACAAAATACACTTTTTACAACGGACAATACCCGTTGTAATAGGGGCTTCACAACGGACCAACACTCGTCTTATTATGCAATGTTGTAATAGAAATAAAAGATTTTACAACGGTTAAAACTATTGTAAAAGCCCGTTATAGTAAACATTTTACGACGATCCAGAGCCATTGTAATAGAGCCTTTTACAACGGGCATGGACCGTTGCAATATGCCATAACCACAATAGGTATTGACTGTTGTAACAGATGTCTTCTACAATTGTTTTTGGCCGTTGCTAAAAAATGCAAAATTAAAAAATAGAGCATTAGTGCAGCACGTATTTAGGCCTTACTCACAATAGCTAAAAAACCAAAACAAATTATACATTCACGTCACTTGTAAAGTCTTTATATAATTATAAATTACTATCAAACAAGCCCAAACTAATATTAAAAGACCTACTACACAGTAAAAAATGATAATTACAATTGTCTCGGTTCTTTCGCTTCCTTTATAAAAGGAGCCTTCATTTTATTTTAGGTTGCTGTCTGCATTGCCAAAAAAGAGGTACTGGTTCTTTTTCTTCAACACCAAATCCTCCCAATCCTAATTATGTTAACAAAAAAATGTTGTTTACATTTGTACAATCAACTGATGTGCTAACTTGTATTATTAAAATGTAAGCTGCCTGTACTTGCTCGAGTAAATACTCGATGTAATTGAGGGTTTCTCGAAGAACCGATGTAGCATCTGTCTGATATTTGAAAGAAATAGACATCAGATTATACAACACATCTAGTTTTACGTAATGTATTATATCGATATGGTATGAATTGAAGGAATACCTTCCCTAAGGGCAAAACAAGTTGTTGAAGTGCACTATTTTTTTACAGTCCTGGCTTCGGGTGCTTGTATCAGTATTGAATACATCAATTTCACAACTGCTAAATGTACATTATTTGCTATGCATTTTTTTTTAAAAAAATTATCTTTGATACCACATATAAGTTTTTTTTAATACCCTGATGGAGGAAGTGCTCGAGTTACCAATCTTAAGACTTCTTGCTTAATCTTGTTTCCAAACTATTCCCTAGTCTTTTCTTCTTTCCATTGCTGCCTCTTCCACTTTCCATTGTCTAAAACAAAAAAAATTAAACCATAAATAAGTAAACATGAAAAATAAAATTTGTCTAAGTCTTCAACTTTAAAATAAACTTAAACCATAAAATCTGTATAGTGCACAATGCTGGACCCAAGTAGCACAAACCATCACAAACATACTATAAATACGTACATAGTGCAAATTATACAGAGCACAATGTCTTATTTTGTATATACCATAAAATATAGTACATAAATCATCATTCTTAACATCCAAGTATATAAGCTTATTTGTAACGTTAATCCTGTAAGCAAAAAAAGCAGGCAAGACAAATCAAGTTATAGGCGTGAATGAAAAGATGAAGGACCAAGGGGTTTATAATTTGATATACGTACTTGTTGCATTGAATTCTAGGATGCCACCAGAAGGGAGAACAAAGTTATTGCAACAACTGCAAGGAACATTCTAAAATCTGTTGCTTCATCTCGGTCTAGGATTCTAGTTCATCACAACCACCGCATCCACACCAACCTAAACCACATCACCTGCCTGAAACGTCACCTCATCAAAATAATCAAATACTTCTCCTCACTGCGTCACCCGCAGCCCCCTCCAACCAACCAAAATACCAGCCTACAAAAAACCAAGCCATCACTAACTATGAACTACTACAATTCCATATCCAACCATCATCCACCACCTGAAATCCCCTCCCAAACACAACCGTGACCTGAAAATAAACAACTGCCATCATCACACATTCCAACCATCGTCACAATACACGTGCCTACCAAACAAAGTGCAATAGCTTCCGCACCTCTTACAACAGCACCTTCTACTTCCATAAATCTGTACATAGGCAACCAAAACATCACCATCACTATTCCATCTCCAAACCACACCCAAATCCTCAAATCGCCACTTCCACGGCCGAGCAATTCTTCAACCACACTCCTGTCTCCAACCAACAGTCTCTGTTCCTCCTCGCCACCCCATTGAACCCCAATGAACCTTCTCTCAAAATCCAACCACAAATCAAATACCAATCACACAGGTATCTTCGGATTCGAATCTAATCGGAATCGCCAATCGCATCACAAAATCACCGAATCGAGTGTCGTCATTAAATTTTAACAGAGAATCGTATTTTAATTTGGGTCATATTTTTTTAGGTTAGGTTTTGTTTTAACAGTGAAGTAGTATGTTGTCAAATTTGAAATTTTATAAAATGATAAATTTTCGTCTTTTGAATTTATTAGAATTTCAAATTTTTGTTTTTTCAATTTTATGAATTTTTTTAAATTTGTTATAGAAATTTTCATGTTTTCAATTTTTTTTGAAATATTAAATTTTAATAATAAATATTCAATAGTAATTATTACTTCTTATTATTAATTATTTAATAGTAATTATTAAACTTTATTTTTCAAGTTTTGAATATATTTTTAATTTTATTTTTTAAATTTATGAATAATAATTAAACACTTATTATTAATACAATAAATAATATTTAACATTTTCTTTAGCATATATTTAATATTCTAATTCATTTAAACTTCAAATTAAAATACAAACGAGATATACCATTTTAATTTTATTTTTTTACGTTGAAATACAATGGTAACAGAAGAACAGTTGGCATTAGCCTTGCTATTTAATTTTGTTCCTCCTATTGTGGATCTTTTATTTTCCTTGTACCAATTTTTTTCTTCTTCGTTTTTATTGGAAAACGAAATTTATATTAGACTTTTAGTGATTATATTGTTAGGATTTTGCTAGTAAATTCTTGGGCAACACAACACTAGAACAACAGTAAATAGCGACGTAGCCTTCCAACACCCACCGACGGCTGTTTCTGACGGCTAGCAACTGCCGTCGATCTCTGTGGTGTTTTCGTAAGTAAAATATATTACCGTCGCAAGCCGTCGAAAACTGATACAAACTTGCCGTCGGCGGCTATCGCCAGTCGTCGAAAATTATCGTGTATACAAGCTCCAGGCCGAGAGCAGCTTCATTATTTCTCGATCCCTCAAATCAACAAAAAACCTAACTCCACCATCTCCTCCCCGTCGTCAGCCAGCCGCCGTGCCTCCTCGAGCATCTCCAACTTCATCATTCTCCACTCTCGACAAGCCTAGGCCCTTCATTAATATCCAGTCGGGTTTTTTTGCTAAACTCTAATTAGTTTTGATTCGTTAAATTAGAGTTAATTTGTTATTATAGTTGTATAATACCCCATTGATCGTTTGGTATGTCCTATTAAATGCTAATTTGGTTGTTATTATAATTTTTTATCATTGAAATATTGAGAGAAAAAAAAAATTAGTGTAAATGTACGTTAATTGGTGTATATGCGTTGACTAATTAGTGTATACACGCATTAGAGCTAATTTGGATTAATCAGAGTCAATGCTCAGGATTTAGTGTATGCGTTTTAAAGATGACGAAAACGACGATTTAGTGTATGCGTTTCTTAAAATGTAAATAAATTGTTGTAAAAATTGTTCTATAATATGATTTACTTTTATAAATCCATTGGGGAGTTTTTGACTGCATCTGGCAAGTATTGTGTATGATCGTTATATGGATATTCGTTTTTATCACAGAACGGGCATTCATTCATCCGGTACAATATTTGACGGATTTGTCCCTGTATTAGATAAGTTACAAACACAATAAATTAATTGTATTTTGCAAATCGTTGCATTTTAAACGGTTCACAAAATTTCGACAACACTTTCTTTTTATTCCCGCTGTACATGCATATTTGTACAATACAGGGAACAAAGGGGAATGCTGCTGAAATTTTGTTGAATCATTTAAAATGAAATGATTTGCAAAATATAATAACTACTGTATTTGTAATGGGAAGTAGAATGACCAACCATCAAAGAGTAAAACGATAATCTAAAAATTGTCGATTATGTTCATATAACAATTTGTGCAAACTCATTTGAAAATAAAATTATATAGAATAAAATTATATATTGTGAAAATTTAAATGCAAGATTTAATTGAAAAATAAAATGTCAATACATAAATGATCAATATGTTTTTATGTTTTAAAAGTAGGACAATAGTCAATTATTTTATCGATCGGAGCAGGATGTACCAACAAAGAAGAGAAATTAGAGGCTCAATAAGTGAACATTTTCAAAATGGTGTACACGTCTTTATTGATTTCGTTTTAAGTAATAATGGGAACGACGAAGAAATTCGTTGTCCATGTAGTAGGTACAAATTATTGAAGCATATACCGGATATGGTAATACTTCAATTGCGCCAATATGGTTTCGTACCGAATTATTTGGTATGGTATCATCATGGAGAATTTATAGCACCTAATCCTGTATATTCGAATGAGGAGGTGGATACTGAAATTGTTTCGATGAATCTCATAGAAGATATGGTTGAAGATGTAATACATTCAATGTTCTCTACTGCAGATGTTGATGGTAACGATGTCGAAAAAGAACCTAGTATTGGAGAATTTTTTTTTTATGATTTATTGGTTGCTGCTAAGAAACCCCTTTAAGATGGTTGTACAAGCGGTACTCAACTACCAGTAACTATAGAATACATTGCGATGAAATCAAAATACAACTTAACAAAAACTGGGTTTACAGCTATAGTACAATCTGCAAAACGGCATATGCCACCCGATAATTTAACGTGCGAAATTCATTATGATGTGAAAAAACTTGTGTGTGCTTTTGACTTGTCGTATCAAAAAATAGGTAATTGTTTAAATGGTTGCATGTTTTTTTGAAAAGAAGATATAAATTTTAGGAATTGTAAAATATGTAATCAGGAAAGATACAAACCAAGAAAAAAGAAGGAAAATGATGTTACGTATAAGCATATGCATCATTTACCCATCACTCTTAGGCTTCAAAGGTTATATGCATCTTCTGTAACCGCGCATCATATAAGATGGCACCGTGTGAGAATACAGAAAAAATGTACGTTAACACTCCCAGCTGATGGAGAAGCATGGAAGCATTTTGATAAGACATACCCCGCTTTAGCAGCGTAGAGCCATAATGTTATACTTGCATTATGCATGGATGGATTTTCACCGTTCTCTCAATTTGGTTCAAAATATTCATCTTGGCCTATAATCGTTATACACCTCAAAATTTACCTCCGTGGATGTGTATGAACACTTCGTATATGTTTCTTACTATTGTCATCTCTGGCCCTAATGATTCGATAAAAGGAATCGACGTATATTTACAACCGTTGATTGAAAAGTTGAAAACACTATGGTATGAAGGTGTTGAATCATATGACATTTCAAAAAATTGTATGTTCGCTTCTCTGCTATGAACTATAAGTGATTTTCATGTGTATGCAATACTTTCAAGTTGAAGTGCGGCTGGTCGTCTAGCTTGTCCTTATTGTATAAAAAGTTATGACTGTCATGCGATGATGGAACATTTGTTACCCGACGCTTTTAAAGAATTGTTGCCCATAAAAGTTTGGATGGTTGTAACATAACTTAGTTTGTTTTATAAGAAGCTTTGTTAAACTGCGTTAAAAGTTGATGTCTACGTAAACTTGAGGAAGAAATTCCTATACTGCTCTGCAAACTGGAGAAAATATTTCCTCCTTATTTCTTTAATGTAATGGAGCATTTACCTGTTCATATTTCGTTTGAAGTACGTCTTCGAGGTCCTGTGCGATATGGATGGATCTACCCGTTTGAAAGTTATTAATATAGAATATGTTAAATTTTAGTTTAACTACATGTAATAAAATTTAATTTAATTATAATTATTCTTAACAGGTACTTAAATCGTCTAAAGAAAAAAGTGAGACAAAAAACACAAGTTGAAGTTTCGATATGCAAATCATATATTAAAGAAGAAGCTTCGTTTTTTCTCTCATTATTTCAATGACCATGTGAACTTATCTTTTGAAAGTGCGACGCGAAATGATGAGGGCATTGAATAAGATTCTTCTGAGTCGGTGCTTTTATTTTTAGGCAGAAGGGATGCCCTGCTGGAAAACGCATTGAAGTATGGTTAGACGACAGAGATTACTATGTAGTTTACACATGTGTTCTTCTTAACTGTGCAGAAATTGCGCCATTTGTTAGGTATTATTACATAACACATCTAAAATTATTTACTTGAATAATACATGTGTGTATTAATTATAATGCAATATATTATCTATATATATATAGTATTTACGAATCACAGCATCCAAGCGGGGATATCAGCAAAAAAATTGCTACTTGGTTTTCGAACCACATATGTGATCTGGTAAATTGTGTGGTCGACGAAGGGTTGAAACATCTTGCGATGGGACCAAAAAGAAAAGTCAAGGCATATCCAATATTATTTGTTAATAGATACAAATTCAATACCAAAGAATATGGGGTTGAAAAATTAACTAAAAATACCGGTGTATATGTTAAAGGTAGTGATGATCCAATGATCACATAAATGATTTTTACGGCATGTTAACTCAGGTTTTGCAATTAACATATTTCACCGGACTTGCGGAAGAAGTTTATTTGTTTAGATGCTACTGGTTCAGTAATGTTCTAGGTTCTAGAATCAACGTGCACCAAAAATATGATATTGTTGAAATAAAACATACATCACATTATCATAAGTACAATCCGTTTATACTAGCAAAAATATCCCTACAAGTTTATTATGCTTCTTTTCCATCTCTAAATGGAGATAAAGCAAATTGATCGGCGATTTTTAAAACGAAAGCAAGATTTACGTTTGATGGAAAGAATATTCTAAAGGAACAAGCGTACCAGGTAGATGTCGAAGAAAATGAAAAAATTGCAATAATAGATGATCAAACCGATTTGGGACCTCTAAACGATGAATCAAAATATATTAGTATACGTATTTGAAATCATAGAGGAAAACAATATAGAGTACGAACTGAGTCTGAATAAGGAAACAACGATGACTGATTTAATAATATGCATGTTGAAAAAAGATAATTTATGACAGTATTAATATTACACTTTTTTTGCATGTTATATGCAATTATTGATGTTAAATCTTGATATGTTTACTCATAAATTGAATGATATGTTCTACCATAATAAAATAATATATATATGACAGATATTACAGATGTCTTTCTTTAGGCAGTGGAGTTCTTTGCAGTCTGGTTCCCCCTGTTCATCTCAGAGAAGAATCAGTCACAGTGGAGGTGATGGCAAGGACCCTTCACGGGAAGCGCCGCGTACGGTGGTTAGATTACTACCGAAAGAAGATGACTCGTAATATTAAATCTACTTTAGCATTATAAATTTTTGTATGATATATTAGTCATGATTTGTCTGTATCATATTTCATGTAGAGGTTTTGAGCTTGAGCCTTCAAACATTGTTCTCAGCATATCTAAGCAGGCATATATGAGCCGCATGACTGCATGCTGGTCGAAATGGAGTAAAATCCCAGACCGTGTACGGGAGAGCACCTGGCATGACTTCCTGATAAGTGTAAAATTATATATCATTATATATAATCACTTTACAATTTACTGACTTGGTATAAATGTATACCTTATATTATTTTTTTCAACATATATACATGGGATGGTAGACCTATAAGAGAAGGACATTTCAATTTACCAGCACCACTGGAACTCTAAAGTGGCAAAGAATTAGCGGGATACGATGTCTACCATCAGAAAAAGTGGGAAGAAGCCATGCTGGATTGGATGGGCGTCAACGTATGGAATGTGTAACGATCCCAGAATTTCTGTCATTCCAAATTCAAATATTTAATTGATTTTAAATATCAACAAGTAAAATTTGTAAGTCGAATGAATTATATTTCGAATATTTAGATTTAATTGGATAATTAAATCGATAATTTAATATTTGAAATTGCGTAAATAATTGGGAATTGGGTTAATGTGAATAAAAATGATTTATAAAGTTATATTAAATCATATTGGAGTTAGAACAATGTTTGTGAACTTTTAAAATTGAATTAGAAGTTAAATTGCAGAAATTGAATATTTTAATATTTAATCGACTAGTGAAAATAGTCATTTTTCAAACAGTCTCGGATTTCGACGAAACTAGTTTCATCAGATTCGTAATATTATATTATTGTAAAGTTTCAAATTTCGTGTCAATCGGATTTACGGTTTGTCCGGGACAAGCCAAAACGCATAGAAATTAGTTTAATCGATTTAATTTAAATTTGATCGTTTATTTCCGTAACTCGCACAGACGATCGAATTGGCTCTCAATGCCTATTCTATTATGTCCGGAATGCGGGTTAAACCCTAGAAACGCCAGTCACCGCACGAGATTTGGAGTTCGGAAAATTTTGGATGAATTGTGTTTTGGGTAATTTTCTATAAAAGAACATAAAGTTTGCTATTTTCACAAACTAAAACCTAGCTAGGGTTTCAACCAGGAGCCGCCGCTTCTAATAATTCCAATGACCGACGTTTTTCCATTTTCTTTCTTTGATTTCTTCCAATCTACAAACTTTCACGACTCGGCTACAACTACAAAATTGAAGAACGCAGAGAGATTGTCGAGATCAACGGCTGTGATCGAAATCTATGCAACCAATCATCGGCAATTGGCTCGTGAATGTCGCACGTTCGTTCTCATTTTGCGTGCTAGTGGGGTGACCGAGCTTCGTGCTCTTCTGGGCGTTGGTCGAGTCGGCTATGAGCAACAAGATGGTGGTATCTGATCATCTCCTCGATGATCATTAGTGGTCGCGAAATTTGATGAAGCATGGCGGCTAATGGGTCTCACGCGCGTGAATGAACTGTAGGAAGAAGAAGAAGCAAAAACGCATGCGCGGCCTGGATTCGATCAATTATAGCGAACGGCCTGAATTTTCTAGGTTAAAAATTTAATAAATTTGTAAATATGTCTATATTATAATTCGTGTAAACTTTAAAAATCAATTTCTCTTTCATACGAGGTCGGAAACGCACGAAACGAATTGCGTTGCAATCGTACGGACGAGCACTACGCTATGGAGCTGGTTTGGAGTCGTTTGGAGCTAGTGAAAATTTCGGATAAAATTAAATGCACGTTTAATTTTATTCGAAACAAAACGCTACAACTGTTATTAGAAACTCAAGGTGAGAACTTCTCACTCAATGGAATTGTTTCGATTTAAATTTTAAATACTTAAATTTAAAATTGCTTGATTGTGTGGTTGGATGATAGTTATTATCTATTTCTTTGAAATAGACCCTATACGCCGTATATTAAACGGATGTTATTTATTAAACACATATACCGCGATAATTCCAACTTGATTGGAATTGGTATTATATATGTATTTGGAGTTGATTTCCCGCATTATATAGCAGATGAGACTTTATTGCGCCGCATAATAGCGGATAATATTTTATAAATCCCATATACAGCGATATTTCACCTCGAAGTGGAATTGGTATTGTGCTAACATCTTTGGATGCAGGAAAACAGGTTGTAGGGATCCAACTGGATTCCTCAAACATTTGAATTTATTTCATATGTTGTGTGTTGGTTGATTTATAATCCGTGTGATTATCTTTGTGATTGAGATTCTTAAAGGCTATAGGTTAGCCGAATATATTTCTGGTATCATTGGATACCGAAAATAGATAAAAATTGGATTTTTGAAATTTCAAGTTGAAAATTTATAGAAAAAAAATTATTTTTGAGAATTGATAAGTTAAAAAGGAGTTTTAAAAAGACAAAGTTATTTTTGAAACCATATTGAATAAAATTCCAAATTATGGAATAAAGGGCTAAGTAAATGGATTTCGATTTATGTTATTATAAGTTGAAGAAATGTATTTTAAAAAGAAATGATTTTGTAAATTCATTGGAAATATATTAAGCAGAAATTAATTGGTTTTGATAATTAATTAAGAATAATTAATCAAGTATTAACTATTAATAAGAGTTAATTAATGATCAATGAAAGGATAATTTATTAAATGTTTTTATAATAAATTGGCTATTAATTACCATAACTAGCCAATTTTATTCATAGAAATTTATTTGATTTAAATTAATCAGATGATTAAATTTATCGTACTTATGGATGTTTGAATTATATTGGATGTTGAATTGTTTGATATCTTTGATATGTGATGCTTTGTGATATATCATGATTTGTGTTGTGATCTGCAATTTGTTTATCTATGATATATGTATATATATATATATATATATATATGTGTGTGTGTGATCTGCGAATGAAAGGTAAGCGTTATAGTATATATCGCTTATCAAATATATTGTTATATTTTGATCTGTGATGGTTGAATGTTGTTGCACTATTGTGTTAAACCCTTGGACTACACAATACGCACGCAAAATATGGATTTCACGTGAAAATCAGTTAAGTCGCAGATTTTTTACAATTATAAAGATTGAATTTTTGAATCCAAATTAGTTTTGGAATTAAAATTGAAAGTTTTTGAAAATGAATTTCAAAAATAAGAGTTATTTTAAATAACTTAATAAAAATTGGAATTTAAATCATTTGATTCAAATTTTGAATTCTATGTTTGAAATTGAATTCAATGATTTGGGAACTATGGTCTAAAAGATTGTACAAGTTATAAAAAGGTGTTTATATGGGTCTTTAACCATTTAAAATATAGTTTTGGAAATTTTAAATTTAAATCCAAGTTTATACTTGAGTGGCTTTAACTCATGAATTTTTTAATCAGTTCCCAAAACGAAAACTATCTGTTTTCAAATAATAATAGCTTTCACATAAGAGAAGAAATTCCCATTTGTGTTAAAAGAATGTAAATTTGGAATTAAATCGTTTTGAAGGCTATTAATTAATCTTTGCGAAATGTTGTTGAACTTGACTTGAAATAAAGGAGTATTTCAAATGGTGTATCTTTTATATTATAAAAGACTTGAATTGTGAATAGTTTTGAAAGCTATAAGTTAAATCTTGATTTAAGATTTAGTGAGTTAATCCAATTGAAATGGAAATTTATCTGGGAATCTGGGAATAAATATTTGTGAAACTAGGTAAACTTTGTGAAGTAAATCTTTTTGTTTAAAGGTTTAAAATGGTAATTTGTTTAAATCATTTGAAAGAAAGGGTTTGGGTAATAAATTGTGACTTAATTGAAATCCCAATATCTATGTGTTTTAAAAATATTGCGTTCACTATTCGGATTAGCCGGGAGAGGACCTTTGGGTCATATAACCCATTCCGAATAAGTGATACGACGTAATGGATAGCATTGAAGACCGGTGGTGAAGACCGGGTATTTGTGAAAACGATAGGATGACCTATCGATTGTCTCTGCACCGTTAGCTACGGTATAGAGATTTTCTTTGTGATGGGAAGTTCGATCGGGATTGTGAATACCCGGATTGTTGGAAGTGCCTTCGGTTCTGTTCGAACTCAGAACAGACTTGTATGGTTACGTGTCTGACATTACATTTTGAGATATAAAGCAGATTTCTTTAAAATACATCTCTGTTGGTGGTGGAGAATTTATTCTCTTAGCTTAACACCCTTCTCTGAAACGTACGAGCTCAGAGGTTTTGTAGTTGAAGGTTATCAGCGATATACTCCCAATTTGGTAATGTGGCATGCTGAGTGTTGCTATGTGATGATTATTTATTGATCATTTGTTGATCAAAGCGTGGCTTTGTGAAAAAGCGTAGCTTTGTGGACGAGACTTCGTCAGCCTCGCACCCCGGAAATGGTCAAAATAGGAATATGCGGCAAGGTTATGAGGGTCGCGCCCTTTAGGGTATGTCATTTCCTTATGGAAAAGGGTGGTGTCAGGTATGGAGCCCTGATGCTTAACCTATGTGGTTGCTCCAATCTCATTTTCTGTGTGGTTGTTGCTTTGTGATCGAGGGCCCTCGGATAAAGGTCCCAAAGGACGGGGGGTGGCATATTCTGTAGTAGTTACCTAGTTATAAAGGTAACCCGGCCTTGTGTTGGCAGAGAGCTGGTTAAGTTCTCGGGAAGTTCCGCCAGAGGCGTACCTATGTGGCAGTAGGAAGTTCCTTAGCCTGACCATTTGTTGGAAATCCAAAGAAACATTACGAAACCCTGTACGGTTTTAGTTGTATAACCTGCCATTTACTTATGGTGGTCACCACTGTTTAGATGGTAGCTATAGTAGGCATAGTTCGAAATGTCTATGTTGGCTAAGATTAATATTCTATTTTAGAAATGTTTTTCCACACTTTGCACTTATAGTAATAATATCAAAGAAAATTTGCGTATCAAGCATGTTTGACTATCATAAGGAGAAATCTCCTCTAATTCTGTGTTTGCATTGTGTGTATGTGGGGAGGCCTTATGGTAGTTTCATTTTCCAAAAGCATTGCGGATATTTTTTACTTCCCTTGTTGTTGTTGTTTTAAAAGATAAATAACTATTTTGAGTTCTCACACCAGTCACATGACTGACCTGGAGTTTATTGTTCTCTTCCTAAACTCTGGGTGCCTATAATTTTCCACACGGATAGCCTAGAGTCAGGTTGTTAGGTCATTCTGGATTCAGGAGTGCTATGGAGCTCAGTTGGCGAGCTGGATGACGAGACGTAATACTTGTATATGATATTATATTTTCCACTGTAGAATTCAATTGTAAGGACATGTTTTTACAACTGTCCATTATTTTGTTGTGTTGTATATTGTTGTTGTACACTCTGATAATAATGTAATGTATTGACTGATATAGTTCTTTGTTTTAAAGACTATTCATTTATCTATTATATGTTGTTCCGCTGCGACTGTGAGATTATGTTATTGTTTCTGTTCTGTTTTCTTACTTCTTCTATCTTTTTCTTCTACCTCTTCTTCTTTAGCCATAACAGTTCAATTTTCCGGCATTCGATTATGCGGCATTTGATACAGTGGACGTAAAAATGCCGACCTTCGGATCCCGATAAAATCGATATGTTACAGTTTGGTATCAGAGCATATGTTTAAGTGACAACCTTGGCTCTGTTGGGGATTACTCATTAGAGATAGAGTCACCAGTGCTCTAGAATGAGTTGAGTGTAATAATAGATATGAGAGCATATTTGTTAGTGAATATGAAATTGTTTTGTATTGTGTTGACTTAGCAGTTGATTGTTTGTAGATTCTGGTCGGTGCAGTCTAGCTAACTGCATCGACAGGGGTTTCTAAACTCTTAAACGAGATAAACCGACATAGTATGGTTTTAAATTGGGTAAATGAAATAATTTTACCTCAATTATATTTTATATATAAAGGAACAATTTTTCAGAATTATCAAAGTGTATGTAAAATTGAATTGTTTGATTGTTGAAAATGTAAGAAAATATTTAAGTGAATCAAAGTTTTTCGAATAATCTGAATAGAAACAACAATTGTGAAAGAATAAATTATATAAAAGCAAATGAATTATAAGTATAGAATTATAATTGAAATGATTTACAATTGTGGAATAATATTGTATAAGTAAAGGGAAATGGTGAAATTATATAAGCAAGATTTATAAATGTGATTTATAAATAAAAGAAAATTTTGAAAGAATTTAAAGCATTGGATTCACTACTGTTGCTGGGGAATAATAAGGGTGATGACTGCAGCATCATCAGTATCATTTTCGAGTTTCTGTGTGATGGATTTGCTACCATAGTAAATTGAATTGAATTTTGTTGTGATAAACAAATTTGAAATTAAAATCCAAGTTGAAATTGATGAATATAAGTAATCAAGTTTTGAACTTATAATATGAGATAATAAAGATTTAACTTTAGTAAAAGTGAAATAAATTTGAATTAGTATGATAAAATATATGATGTGAAATTTTGACTAAAGGAAGTTAAATAAATTAAATCAGATTTGGAAGTTGAATAATAAGTTGTATAACTTATTAAATGTGGAGATGTAAGTAAAATCAATCATTAAAATGGTTAAACAACTTTGTTAAGCAAAACGAGGTATGAATCTGAATAAGTGATGAAATTGACTTTGGTAAAAGTTAAATAGAATTTACTTTAGAGTTGGAATTTGAATTGGATTTTAACTGGATTAGATATGTTGTTGAAATGGAAATTTAAGTTAAGTTAAACAAATGATGTTTGAAAAGGAATATAACTTAAGTGATGCTGAATGAAGTTGATTTTGGTATCGAAGTAAATAATGAAGTGAATTAAATGGATATGAATTTGAGTTATATAAAAGAGATTCAGCTTTATTTGTAAAATAAATTAGTAATTGAACTAATGAATTGAATATTAATAAATCGAATGTAATGAATTGATATAGAATAATGGATATAAGTGTAAATTCATTTAAGGCTAATTGAATGTTAAACCAAATTGAAGGTAAACAAAGTGAATACACTACAATAAAACAGCCATTTTACAACGGGCAATGTCCGTTGTAATATGGATTTCTCAACGGGCATGAGCCCGTTGTATTAGGCCTCGTTGTAATAGGTCGACCATATTTTACGACGCGCAATGCCCGTTGTAATACACCTTTTTACAACGGGCAATGCCCGTTGTAATACATGATATTGCAACGGTTTTTGACCGTTGCAAAATAAATGCAAATTTAAAAAAAAAAATTACAGTAGCATCCATCCATACCAATAATGAATAATTTAACGAGTAATAAATATTATCATAAAACAACCAAAATCACATACGAAAAGTCTAAAAGCTAGAGTCATAAAATTCCAACACATTCCAAAAAGTTAGATAAGTTTACATTGACATAATTCTAATATACACACGACGACTAGTTTCATAACAACCGTTGAGAATTTCAGTTGTCAACCTACACTGAGCTTTGACAATATCATGTGTAACATGAGTTAAACATAATTCTTCTTAATTCTTACCATTTTTGGATCATAGACAACATATTCATTGTACTCAAGTGGGCTATCCTTGTATCCAGAATCCACGATGCTCCCACATGGCACTTTCACGTCATTCTTCCATGAGAAATGCTCAACCAACTACTTACCTCTGCCACACTCTGTTGCATAAACAAACCATCAGCCTGCAACCTCTTCAAACCAACTTCAACTGTGCACACATAGCACTTCTGTGCACATCACAAATCACACAACAGTGCCATTCACAAAGTCCACCCTCACTAGTACTACACTACCCCTCTACTCCCAGTCAATACTTACTTCTGCCACAGCCTGATCTCCCTTCTCCATCATTCAACAATCACCTTAGTTCATACAACATTGCCTTGCTTTTCTACCACTTCTCCTTTCTACAAATCCCACCCTTCAGACCTCAGTGCACTACTATGCACTGCCACTACCAACTTCCTCCATAAAAACTCAAAACCATCTCAACACATACAAGCTACAACCTTGCTGTCACAAGCCTGACTCCATTTCCACCAATCAACTGGCCATCTTCTACAACAACCACCACATTGATATTTCATACAACTGCTGCTAACATCTACCTGTAGACAAATCACTTCATACATTCCACCAACTCCCTCCAACCCTCTCTCCTCTGACCATACTACATCACATACCATTCACTGCCTACACTCCACAACAAACCCCACTGCCACTCATCACACTTACAACAACAATTCACATACATCCTCAAACCAGAGACATACATGCACTGACATAACCATCCACACTGTTGCATTTCAACCCACCACAAACAAAACAGCCTCTGGTTCACTATTCGATAACCGATCAACTTCATCACCTTCCCCGACATTCACAAACAACATAACCACTGCCACTCCTACAACATACTACACTGTCATTCCAACAACATATATCATTTAACAAAGATCAGGAAACAGAATTTTGATCTTTTAAGATGGTCTTCCTCCACAGTTGAATGTTAAGCAAGATAGAGATGAAGCTTAAATAAGAATTTTTAGAAAGTAGTGCTTGTGCTGTCTTCTACCTCTTACTCTAAAAAATTTAAATATTAGAACTCATTAGAATTTTATTTGGTTAATTAATCGCCAAAATGAAGTCTCTGTTTGCAAGTCCTATAACTTAAATATTGTAAAGGCATTAATCACCAGAGTATTGAAACTTTAACATTTATACAATTAATTTAATAGTTAAATGGTATAAATATAGCATTGATTTAGCATTTCTTTATTCAGTTAGTTAGCATGTACATCTATTTAGTAGCCAGCTGATACACCCATAACAACTACCGTGTACATCTATTTAGTTTAAATAATATCTTAGTCTTAACTATATTAAACTTTGAACTACAACTAACAATAAAAGCTTCTAAGTCTCCTAATATAATTTTCTCAGAAAAATAACGTATAATTTCTGATAGAGATTCTCAATGTAACACCACTTAGATTTATCCTATACGTATCTATAATTTCCCAGTCGTTGCAAACAAGTGCATGATTCTGTATATTTTAGTTAAAACAAAACTCTTGACACATGTCTAATGAGACTGGCCTAGCCAAATCTTTCATAATATATTTCATTACTGTTAAGGAAATATCAATTACATCTGCTCATTCTCCTAGTTAATCAACATCTTAATTTCACTAATGTTAATCCGCAGTTCTAGTTTATTCATAGTTGGAGTACTTTTATCCCAACTTATCAAATGTGCTTGTTATAATGAGCTGAACGATCTAAAATGTATATAAAAACATCTTGAGTTCACCTTTATCTAGGTCCAAAAATTCGCTGCATGTCCCATTACCAGTCTCAGTTTCATTCTTGAGTTCACAAAAGAAAATAACTACCAGAGACTAAAATGTATATAAAAACAGTAATTTCCAACTTAATATAATATGCTAGTGCAAAAAACAAACCAGTTGAGATTTTAGCAGTTGTATTTGCTCATTGAGATCTCTGATATGATGATTAACTGCCCGCAACATTCCAAAATTACCAATTTATCAAAAGGAAAAAAGATAAACCAAAGAATGTTCCAATATCGTTATTATGCTATATATTTTTACCTCGCGTCGCTGTAGCTCTATAGCACGTGCTAAAGCCTGTCTCTTCGTCAATAGATTCTTTGGTTTGATAGTAAAGGGCCGTGCATAATTTTTCCACGGTAGACAATTATAGCGTAGCCTTTCGTGGTTTTATCAAGAGATATTAGTACTCCTCCACTCTCAGCCTCAAGATTTATTGCAATGTGCTTGACTTGTGCAAAGCTTTTTCCCTTCACAAGAATCTTAACTAATTCTTTATGCTTCCAGTTTAAGTGCACGTTTTCAACATTACCACCAAAAACTCCTCTTCGACCTAAACAAGACAATTTTTGTATAATTTTGCTTTCAAATTGGTTAACAAAATTTCCTTGCTTTGTTTGTCATCATTTTGAGTTTTATTTTTTCGAACACCACAAAATTTGACTAGGTTAAACATTTTTTGAACAAAGCTCACTTCTCAAATGGGTCAAAAACAAAGTTTGAAAGAGTAGTTGTTTTAGTCCTTAAAACACAGAAAACCATTTTAAAAAATAGGAACACATTTGCTTTAAAGTAGAAGTCAATACGTTATTATATATTAGAAACAATTGTTTCAAGTCCCCAATAAAATGTGTTTTTTTAGCTTTCATTTGAAAACAATTCTCCAAACTAGCTAAACAAAACGTGTTTTTCAGATATACAAATACATTCAAAAAGAAAACTGAAATCGTTCCAAAAAGTCAAATTTTAAGCTCAAAGGGGAAGTTTTCTGGAATCCTAAAAATACCACTGGTAAAACCGAAAATAATTTCAAGAAAGTCTAAATTTAAACTCAAATCAGAAGCAAATGCTACGTTAACAGCTCAAAATTTTAAGCATTACCTAACATTAGATAAGCTCTCATTTTGAGACCCATATTTCTAAATAAAGCACGTTCCTCATCGGTAACTGTTTCTAGATCATTTGGAAGCTCTGCAGGTTCTATATGGTTTTGTACTTTCGCTAAAGCCCTCTCTGCTTTTCTTGCTTTTCCTTTCGCCTGGGTGCAGATAAAATGAGACACGGTCAAACGAGAGTAGTTAAACTAAAACACGATGGATAAATTACTCAACTATATGAACTAACAATTGATATTTTCCTTTCAAGGAATGTAACGAGAGAAGCTTGCTTGGATAAAGAAAAATCTTTTTTCATCTTCTCTCTTTCTACAGAACTTGGTTGTTGTCCAAATTGTGTATTCGCTTCTAGAGTTTCTGCAAGAGTACCAGCAAGCAACGACCGTTTGACCACTTTAGAATTAAACGCAAGGGTATCAGATGCTTTAAGTCGAGCCATTTCTTCGTCATCTTGGTGAACAACTTCCTCAATAAAGCATCCGAGACTGCACACACACTCAATGAGGCGACAGAAACAAGGCGAGCAACGTCTCTGATGAAAAATGTTGTGCGGTGTACAAGTGCACATACTAATATAGCACACACGGATCGTGTAATATGGAATATAATATAAATGCGGAAATAGATGATAATAGCAAAGCAAATAAAAATAGAATAATCACACCAGAGATTTTTATACTGGTTCGGAGCACCGTCCTACGTCCAGTCCCAGACTTCTATCTGAATTTTCACTATTAACTACCTCGCTTCACCCGGAGGAACAGGTTTACAACACCCGAGCAAATGAACGAGATTTCACACCTCTAATACACTGAGGACTTCAACACTTGCCTCTTACAACACCGAGGACTTCAACACTTGCCTCTTACAACGCCGAGGACTTCAACAACTATGAATATAATTGTTTGTTGACGGTATGTGTTCTTGCTAACACAGTTTTGTCACTTGTAGTACAAATTTCCTATAATCTTATCCTCAAAATATGTGAATGATGTTTTGTGAAGATTAAGGGAAGTATATTACTTATTGAATCAAAAGATATGAAATAATTTCAATGATTCAATAAGCAATTAAAATAATTGAGAGCTTTTAGAATGCAAGAGTATTTAGAAAGTAAGATCAGAAATTAGAGTAGAAAAACATATGTTTCATGTGTTTTTAATCAATGATTTTTTATGAGTTTATATACAGAAAAAATGGTTGTAACTCTTTGTGAACAGTAGCCATTAATAGATATGATCATTGATGAAAGGTAAGAGATGCAACCATTGGAGAAAGAAGTGTCTTTTGGAAAAGGTTGCTCTCTATTTAAAAACGGTCGACAGGTCAAAAAATGGCCAGTAGACAGGATTTCAAATATATAGTCGTTATGTGCATGTGTGCACGTTCATTGTGCATTTTACACAGAAACGGTCGACCGCCTGTATTAATACCGGTCGACCGGTTACTGTCAAGTTGCACAATGAATGTGCAATGCTTATTCAAATATATATATATATATATATATATATATATATATATATATATATATCGATTATATTGAGGTGCATGATTATTTGAGGATAGATTTTAACAAGATTATCACTATTACAATATCAAATAATCAACCTATAATCTAGAGTATCATATGTAGCTCTTTTGTGCCTCTTTATAGCCATGATGTCTTTGTTTTGTCGATCGCCTTTATTTCTTTGTCAGAAATCAAAAACTTCATAGAATCTGTGTCTCAACATTCTCCCCCTTTTTGATTGATGACAACATATATCTGAAGTTCTGAATCTCCCCCTGAATATGTGATCTCTCCCTGAGATTTTGTTTGTATTCTTTATATATATATATATATATATATATATATATATATATATTCCTGCAAGTAAATGTTAGCACTTTCTCCCCCTTTGTCATCGACAAAAAGGAATAATAATAGATAATGGAATAATATAGGAGTATATCAACCAGAATATCCATGCATAGCAAAATATAACATATGCAAACATACCAGAGTTTCATACACACCATAATATCATACGAATAAAAGTAACAAATCAAACATACCAGAGTATCCAAACATACCAGAGTATCATACACACCATAATATCATACGAATAAAAGTAACGACACTATTTAGTACAAGTGTCGAATGATGTTTTAAATTACCGAACCAAAATATAGAGATAGAAAACAGAATCTAGGATGAGTCAGATGCTATCTCCTCTTGATCATCTTCTTCCTCATCATCATCACCATCATCATCTTCCTCATCATCGTCCTCTCTAGATGATTCTCCACGACCATGTCCACTAGTACCAGCAGACTCCTCAGTTGATGACCAGTTGAAAGCAGGAGGAGCAGGACGTTTGCTTGGGTCTTGAGCGGAGATGGATGTGCTACATGAAATAGCATCCCATAAAATACCAAAGAATGACTTGACTTTGTTGAAGCGTTTATCAATTTTCGTGTCCATGCGCTTGAGTCTTGATTCAAGCAAGAATTGATTACATGCAATAATTTCAAGTGATTCTTTTGTGGTGGATTTTGATTTCAACATTTTAACTTCTTCGGAACGAGGTCGAGAGGAAGTAGCTGTTTGTTTTGATGGACCTCTTTGTTGCCATTGTTCAAACGGCATAATCTGAAGGTAAGGAGGGAGCTTCATGCGTTTGATGGTTACGGAATCAATACATTTTGGTTTCGAGGTGGCAGAGTCTGGAGGTCTTACGCCACAAGCTAGCAAAATACGCATGATATATTCATTGTAGAAAAAGTGAGGTCGCGTAGAGTTGTTCACCTTGAGAATCTCGTCAAAAAGCATATGAACCCAATTGATTTGGATATCCCCATAAATAGCATAAAGGGACTTGAAGTTTTCTTTGTATACAGCGTCATAGTTTCCTAGTCTAGGAAACAAAGAAAACATCAAGACGCGATGTAGTAGCCTGGCGGTGGGTCGAAGTCCAATTGATTTTGTGCCGTCACTGTTGTCCTCCATGAATTGATGGCTGATGTTATTGCGAGTGAAGACTTCACAGAAATGTGGTGAAAACTCATCGCCTTGATTTGGAATACCCAGTATAGAAGCTATCCTATCAAGAGTAATAAAAATTTGTTTGCCACATACGACAGACCAAATGACTCTGTTCGGATTATCAGGTTTATACTCGTCCAGGTTCATGTTGGCATAGAATAATTTTATCATCAAGTGATTTATTTCCACATTGTTTTCTGAAAAATCGATCAATGGAGTAAGATTGGAGTTATTTGCTAACCTACGGATTCCATAGGATGTGAAATCATCAAACTTGATGAAAGAACCCGGATGAAATTTGTAGTTAGTCATTTGATTCCATCTTGTGATAGCTACCGGATTTTCGAGCCACTTCTTAGCGAAGATATTGAGTGATGAAGTTCCGGAGGATGATCCTTTCTTGGGTTTCTTTTGCGGAGGAGCCATTGTTAGAAAATTTGGAGATTTGGAAATTGAAATTGAGGGAATAGGGTTTTTGAAATTTGGGGATAAATAACCGGTTGAGACAAGTGAGGAGGAGAGTGGAAAAAAAATAACGCAACCAGTATATAAAAACTGAATATACGTATACCGGTCGACCGCTATAATATGGCCGGTCGACCGTTTTCATCCAGAGGCTAAACGGCCGACCGGTCATATTATAGGTGGTCGACCGGTTTTGTTGCCTGATGAAAAACAGTATGTTTTGCAGTTTTTTGAGAATATGTCGAGCTATATAATTCATATTTCACTCTTATTATAAGATACAAACGTTATTAGAAGAGTGATAGAGAGAAAAGAAAAAAAAACGATACAACAAGTATATATATATATAAATCTAATGAGGAGTGGAAGAATCGTCATTAGAATTTTCTTTATTATCTTTAATACGATGTGACCATGGACTCCAGTTTTTCTGAGCACCTTCATTCCTGTTATAATTCCGATCTCAAGAGTTAGGACTCCTAGATGTTTACGGCCTAGACGGCATCGGTTCATGCACATCATGCTTGTTTGAACCACAAAAGAATGATGCCATTTTTTCTAAAACAGATAAACGAGCCGATGTTCGTTGTTGCTCATGATAAAGCTGGCTTTGTCCATAATGGAGCTGTCTTTGAAGATCTATTTGATGTTTCTGATAGTGGTGAATCTCGTCGATCTGTGCTTTGGTACGAGGAGAACAAAATAGCGCCTTCTTTACTCGTTTTAAGGTTGGTGTATTACCAGGAGTACGATTGTATAGTTGATGATACTTCGGTTTCTGTTTTGGTGTTTCAGGAGAATAATACTCCTCCGGCTCGGAACTTGTAACGGAAATGTGTGATTTTTGAGCACACTTATCACAAATGTGAGCCATAGAAGATTATGTATAGAGACTTATGCCCAGATAAGAAAATATGAATAAAAAGAGAAGCTTTGATAAGCTTATAAAGAAATTCCTTATACATAAGCCTGTGGATGAGAGTGAATAAAGAAATTTGACCGTGAAAGCAAGCAAAGGCTCTTATTTAAAGAAAATAAAATAGCTTTTCTTAGAAAAAAATAATGCTATAGTTAAAATATAACCAAAGGAAAAGACAATCATTAGTAATTACTAGTCAAGATCTTTTCTTGAAATTAAACCAAGCTCTCTTCGTAATCTAATAAAACTAGATTCGAGCAGAGGCTTAGTAAAAATGTCTGCTAATTGATTATCAGTTTGGACATATTCAAGACATATATATCCTTTTTCAATATTATCTCTAAGGAAATGATGACGGATATCAATGTGTTTGGTTCTAGAATGATTCACTGGATTCTTAGAGAGATTTATAGCACTTGTGTTATCACAGTATATAATAGAATTTGATAAATAAATATCAAAATCTTGAAGTGTTTGTTGCATATATAGTACCTGAGTACAAGCGAGAGCTACTGATATATATTCAGCTTCACATGTTGATAGTGAAACACAATTTTGTTTCTTATTAAACCAAGAGACAAGTGATTTTCCAATAAAATGGCACGTACCACTTGTACTTTTTCTATCCGTTCGTGAGCCGCCAAAATCAGCATCACTATATGATACTAATTCAAATGGACATTATTTTGGATAAAAAAGACCGAAATCTTTGGTATTATTAAGATAACGAATTATACGTTTCACTGCTCGTAGATGTGATTCCTTTGGATCTGCTTGAAAGCGTGCACATAGACAAACACTCATCATTATATCTGGACGACTAGCTGTAAGATAAAGAAGAGAACCAATCCTGCTTCGATATAATTTCTGGTCAACACTCTTACCATTTTCATCTTTTTCAAGATGTGTAGTTGTACTCATAGGAGTGGGTTTACCAGATGTATTTTCTAATCCGAAGCGTTTGATAAGATTTCCGCAATATTTTTCTTGATTGATAAAGATACCACTTGGAAGTTGTTTGATTTGAAGTCCAAGAAAATATGACAGTTCTCCCATATGAGACATTTCGAACTCTTTGGTCATAATACTTGCAAATTCCTTGCAGAGTTTATCGTTTGTTGAACCAAAGATGATGTCGTCTACATATATCTGGATAACTAGAATATCCTTTTGAGAATGTTTAATAAACAAAGTTTGATCGACTTTGCCTATTTGAAATCCTAAGTTAATAAGATAGCTACGTAATCGTTCATACCAAGCACGAGGTGCTTGTTTTAAACCATACAGAGCTTTCTTAAGTTCGAACACATGGTCAGGATATTTTTCATGTACGAACAAAGGAGGTTGTTCGACATAGACATTCTCTTTGATAAATCCATTGAGAAAAGCACTTTTGACATCCATCTGATAAAGTTTGAAATTATGGTGACAAGCAAAAGATAATAGGATTCTAATAGCTTCTAGTCGAGCAACTGGTGCATAAGTTTCTTCATAATCGATACCTTCTTCCTGATTATATCCTTGTGCTACTAATCTTGCTTTATTTTTGGTGATATTTCCTTGTTCGTCGGCCTTATTTTTATAGACCCATTTAGTACCAATAACTGACTGATCAGCTGGTCTTGGAACAAGTTCCCAAACGTCATTGCGCTCGAACTGATTTAGTTCTTCTTGCATGGCAATGATCCAGTAATCGTCTGTAGCAGCTTCTTTTGGATTCTTAGGTTCGATATTTGAGAGAAAAGTGACATGACCCATTTGATTGAGTTGACTCCTTGTTCTGACATGTGATGTTACCTCACCGATTATATTTTGGGCCGGATGGTCTCTTAATATCCTTGGTGGTGATTGTAACTCACATATTTGAGGAATATTCTCAATAATTATTTCTGAGTCAGAATCAATATTCGTGATAATCGGATTGTCAGTGGCATTGATTCGTCATCATCTGATATAGTGTGAGGATGCTGATAGAATTCATCAAAAGATACATGAAGTGATTCTTCAATAGTTTTGGTTCGTTTATTAAATATACGATAGGCCTTACTTCGTTCTGAATAACCGACAAATATTCCTTCATCGGCTTTTGGATCGAATTTGCCAAGCTGGTCTTTCATATTTAAGATAAAACACTTGGAACCAAAAACTTTGAAGTATGAGATTTTAGGCTTTCTTTTGTTAAATAATTCATAAGGAGTATTCTTGGTAAGATGTCTTATGGACACACGATTTAAAACATAACAGGCAGTTGCAACGGCTTCTGCCCAGAAATGTTTTGGTAAGGTGGTTCCATTTAATAATGTTCTTGCACATTCTTGTAAAGTTCGGTTCTTCCGTTCTACAACTCCGTTCTGTTGTGGAGTTCTGGGAAACGAAAAATTATGATATATACCTTTCTTTGTACAAAAATGTTCAAATTCATTATTTTCAAACTCTCGGCCATGATCACTTCTTATATTTTTAACTTTAATCCCTTTTGATTTTTGAATTCTTTTGACGAAAGATTTGAAATGATCGAAAGTGTCACTTTTATTTTTTAAGAAAATTGTCCATGTGTAACGAGAGAAATCATCAACAATTACAAGCACATATCGACTGTGATTTATTGACTGAACCTGAGTAGGTCCAAATAAATTTATGTGTAGTAACTCAAGTGGTTGTAATGTTGATATGACTTTTTTGGATTTAAAAGATGATTTGGTTAATTTTCCTAATTGACATGCATCACAAATGTTGTTAACTTTACAACTCATTTTGGGTAGTCCTCTAACTAGATTGTTTTTGGTTAGCTTGTCAATAGTTCTGAAGTTTATATGACAGAAGCGTTTGTGCCATAGCCATGGATCATTATCATTAGCCACAAGACACATATCTGAATTATGATTAATATTCATATTCAGAATATATATATTTCTGTCTCTATAACCTTCGAAAACTAAATTATGGTCTTTATCTAAAATACTACACTTATTATTCGAAAAGGAAATTATAAAACCCTTGTCACATAACTGACTAATACTAAGTAAATTGTGTTTTAAATTTCTAACTAGCATGACATTAGTAATAAGAGGTAAGTTAGATGTGCCGCAATTGCTCACATCGCCTTTGCCGATGATATATCCTTTTGAATTATCTCCAAAAGTGACGGAGCCACCATCTGAGTATGTAATATTTGTTAATAAGCTCTTGTCTCCAGTCATGTGCTTCGAGCAACCACTGTCCAATATCCACTTTCCTCTTTTCTTAAGTGGGACCTGCAAAAAATAGAATTAAGTTCATGGTACCCACTTTTTATAGGGTCCTAAGAGTTAGGTCTTAGGAGTCCAAACCCATACGGGTCTGGTATCCCCTTTATATATATAATTAGTATTATGATGCACAGTATTCATGAAACTTTGAATATATTTGTTCCTAATCAAATTGTTATTTGTTTTAAGAACCCATATTTTGATAGTCTTCATATTTTTCTTTTGAAATTTCACAACTGGTTTCGGTTTGGAGTATAATAAACCAAGATTTTTCTTAGCTTCAGTTTTTTGTACTCTCTTCTTTCTTTTATTACCAAGATGTTTCTTGGTTTCTTGTTTCTTATATCCCAAACCTTGTTTATCTGAGATAGATTGTGAACTTTCAATGATTTTTGTCAAATTTTCTCGACCTTTGTTAAAGTTAGAAACATTTTGAGTAATGTCATCAAACTTTGTTTGTAAACTAGCTTTTTCTAGGTCTAGAATTTTGACTTTTGCTTTAAGCTCATGATTTTCAGTAGTGAGAGCATTATTTTTTTCTTTTTGAGCTTCTATTTCTTGACTCAAAAGAGATAGTTGAGAGTCAATATTAGATGACGATTCTTGAATTTTTTCAAGTTCTTTTTCTAATATTTTCTTCTCATCTTTTAACATCTCTCGTTCAAACTCTTCTCTACCTAAATCTGCTTTGACTACTTTTAATTGACGTTTTATGTCTTTATATTTGACTATCAATTCAGCATTAATATCAAGTAATTCATCAAGTGTAGGAATTTGTACCTCATCTTCTGTTGCCATAAAACAAACATTAGCTTGTTCATTCTCCGAATCACTTTCACTTTCTGATGAAGATGAGTCTGAATCATCCCATGTTACTGAGAAGGCTCGTTTCTTTGACTTGTCCTTCTTATATTTGAATTTGTCATTTTCTGACTTCTTCTTTTGTTCTGGACAATCCTTCTGCACGTGCCCCTTTTTGTGACAGTTGAAGCATTCTATAGAAGATGATGTTGGTTTATTTGATCCAGATTTCTTTCTGTTATAACGACTGGCTTTTCGCTGTTTTAGGAATTTTTTGAAACCTTTTGCTATGAGTGCCAGATCTTCATCTTCAGACTCTGATTCATTTTCGTCTCTTTCAGCATGGAATGCCACGTTCTTCTTTTCTTCTTTTTGTTCCTTTCTAGTCTGCAAGTTAGCTTCATAGGACATTAGATTTCATATCAATTCATCTGGCTTCATGACGGATAGGTCATTAGCTTCTTCAATTGCTAATACTTTTCCTTCCCATTCACTAGTCAGAGAATGCAGGACTGTTGAAACAACATCAAAATCAGAATACTTTTGTCCTAAGCCAATAAGTGCATGGTGGATAGTTTGAAACTGTGAATACATATCATTGATTGTCTCATTTGGTTTCATTTTGAAATTTTGAAATTGACTTTTCAGCATGGCTATTTTGGCTTGTTTAACCTTGTTAGTACCTTCATGAGTGATTTTTAGCGTTTGCCAAATTTGATATGCAGTAGTGCAGATACTAACACGGTTATATTCATTTTGATCTAATGCACAAAACAACATATTTATTGCTCTTGCATTTACGGCTGCTGCCGTTTTCTCAGCCGCAGTCCATTCTGAATAATCAGTTGTTGGATTTACTATTTCTTTTTGAGTTGCATTCCAAGCATCATAACTATTTGATTGCATACAGAATGACATACGTGTTGCCCAATAACTATAGTTAAGACCATTGAAAAATGGAGGTCTTTGTGTCGATTGTCCTTCCATGCAAGTGGTGTTTTGAGTGCTAGTACTTGCGTTATTTTCCATATTACAAGAATATATCAAATAACTGTGTTACGGTTATATGATGGCCGCGCTCTGATACCAAATGAAAAATGTTGTGCGGTGTACAAGTGCACGTACTAATATAGCACACAATGATCGTGTAATATGGAATATAATATAAACGTGGAAATAGATGATAATAGCAAAGTAAATAAAAATAGAATAATCACACCAAAGATTTTTATACTGGTTCGGAGCACCGTCCTACGTCCAATCCCAGACTTCTATCTGGATTTTCACTATTAACTACCTCGCTTCACCCGGAGGAACAGGTTTACAACACCCGAGCAAACGAACGGGATTTCACGCCTCTAATGCACCGAGGACTTCAACACTTGCCTCTTACAACACCGAGGACTTCAACACTTGCCTCTTACAACACGGAGGACTTCAACACTTGCCTCTTACAACACCGAGGACTTCAACAACTATGAATATAATTGTTTGTTGACGGTATGTGTTCTTGCTAACACAGTTTTGTCACTTGTAGTACAAATTTCCTATAATCTTATCCTCAAAATATGTGAATGATGTTTTGTGAAGATTAAGGGAAGTATATTACTTATTGAATCAAAAGATATGAAATAATTTCAATGATTCAATAAGCAATTAAAATAATTGAGAGCTTTTAGAATGCAGGAGTATTTAGAAAGTAAGATCAGAAATTAGAGTAGAAAAACATATGTTTCATGTGTTTTTAATCAATGATTTTTTATGAGTTTATATAGAGAAAAAATGGTTGTAACTCTTTGTGAACAGTAGCCATTAATAGATATGATCATTGATGAAAGGTAAGAGATGCAACCATTGGAGAAAGAAGTGTCTTTTGGAAAAGGTTTCTCTTTGTTTAAAAACAGTCGACAGGTCAAAAAATGGCCAGTAGACAGGATTTCAAATATATAGTCGTTATGTGCATGTGTGCACGTTCATTGTGCATTTTACACAGAAACGGTCGACCGCCTGTATTAATACCGGTCGACCGGTTACTGTCAAATTGCACAATGAATGTGCAATGCTTATTCAAATATATATATATATATATATATATATCGATTATATTGAGGTGCATGATTATTTGAGGATAGATTTTAACAAGATTATCACTATTACAATATCAAATAATCAACCTATAATCTAGAGTACCATATGTAGCTCTTTTGTGCCTCTTTATAGCCATGATGTCTTTGTTTTGTCGATCGTCTTTATTTCTTTGTCAGAAATCAAAAACTTCATAGAATCTGTGTCTCAACATTTGATTCGGGCGAACAGTAAGGAAACAACATCCACATTCAAGGCTCTAACCTTAGATGAGCTTCGTTTCTTCCAATCACCGAGCTCCAGAACGATCAGGCTTTTCTAACGGAAGAGAGGTTGGTTTTTATAGAATAGCAAATAGACCGACAACTTTTGTGACCAGTAGTAACATCAATTCTCGATGAACAATATTGGGTTTTGGATCGCCACATTCATTTGGAGGTTGATGTTGGATTGCGATAAGGACGTAGATGAGAAAGGGCATCGGTGTTGGATTGCATTGGAGAAGAGATCTGGAAGGAAGGTTTGATTTGGGATTTAGGGTTAGCGATAAATAAAGTTTTAGCGGCAAGGGAAAGAAAGCAAACAGATGGCGAGCTGAGTGGACCAATATAACAAAGGCTATTACAACGGGCATTTTTGACCGTTGTAAAGTTGGCATCTATTACAACAGGTCTGAGTGGACCGTTGTAATTGCCTTCTATTACAACGGGCAAACAATGCCCGTTGTAAAAAGGGTGTTGTATATGATATATTTTACAACGGGTTTGATTGGACCGTTGTAATAGCCTTCTATTACAACGGGCAAGCAATGCCCGTTGTAAAAAGGGCGTTGTAATAGGGTATTTTTGTTGCAGTGATATGAATGTTGAATGTAAAGTGAATAAATTTGGTTGTGTTGGTTATACATTGGTTGTTAGATTGTTGTTAATTGATTGAATAAAAATTCATATGCAATTGAATGAATAAAATTGAAAGCTAAAGCAATTAAATTCAAATTGGAAGTTAAGTAAATTTAAATTGAATGGAAATTGATTTGAATTGAAAGTGAACCAATGTGAATGTAAATTAGTGAATGTAAACTAATTGAAAATGAATAAATGAATGTCGTTGTATATAAATTAGTTTTAAACAATTGCAAGTAATGTCGAACTTATATAAGTTGTTTATAAACCTTGTTTAGTGCATTTCTTTTAATATGCATGTGTTGTAGTTGTTTAAAAGAGTAAAATGTTAATAACTTCTTATATATGACACTTACGTGTTTATATTGAGTAAGCACAGGTACCGGGGCTACCGTTAGTGGAATTTGATTGCGCAAAATGCTAAATAAATAACTGCTTTGCTTAAAAATGCTAAAAAGGTACGCCTACGCAATAAAAATAGGAAATATGAACTGTTTTTCTGTTTTCCGACCGTGTGGGTCGATGTATATATATTTATGTTTATTGTGATATTGTAAAAGCTCCTCCGTACAAAGGAGGTTATGGCAAAAATTTCTGAAAATTTAAGGCGTTGGAAAATTTTCGGGAAATTTTGGAAAATAGTTTGTGAAAACTAAGTTTTGATTTGAAGTTAAGGGTTAAACGATATAGTTGGTTTTGAAAAGATAATTATATATGGATTTGAAAATATTAGTAAAGTTATTGTAAGAGGTTTAACTATTGAATTTTTGGGAAAGTTAAACACTTCAGAGATTTGTAAATCAAATTTGAACTGTTTGTTTTGAAAAGTTAATGGATTTCAAAACTTTTTCTTACTCGGTGATTTCGAGGACGAAATTCTTTTAAAAGGGAAGATTCTAACGACCCAGAGTTTTTGTCATTTGAAATTCAGATATTTAATTGATTTTAAATATCAACAAGTAAAATTTGTAAGTCGAATGAATTATATTTCGAATATTTAGATTTAATTGGATAATTAAATCGATAATTTAATATTTGAAATTGTGTAAATAATTGGGAATTGGGTTTAATGTGAATAAAAATGATTTATAAAGTTATATTAAATCATATTGGAGTTAGAACAATGTTTGTGAACTTTTAAAATTGAATTAAAAGTTAAATTGCAGAAATTGAATATTTTAATATTTAATCGACTAGTGAAAATTGTCATTTTTCAAACAGTCTCAGATTTCAACGAAACTAGTTTCATCGGATCCGTAATGTAATATTATTGTAAGGTTTCAAATTTCGTGTCAATCGGATATATGATTTGTCTGGGGCAAGCCAAAACGCATAGAAATTAATTTCATCGATTTAATTTAAATTTGATCGTTTATTTCCGTAACTCGCACAGACGATCGAATTGGCTCTCGAAACCTATTCCATTGTGTCCGGAACGCGGGTTAAAAAGAAACGTCAGTCACCGCGCGAGATTTGGAGTTTGATTTTTTTTTTGGATGAATAGTGTTTTGGGTAATTTTCTATAAAAGGACATAAAGTTTGCTATTTCCACAATCTAAAACCTAGCTAGAGTTTCAACCAGGAGCCACCGCTTCTAATAATTTCAATGGCCGACGTTTTTCCATTTTCTTTCTTTGATTTCTTCCAATCTACAAACTTTCACGACTCGGCTACAACTACAAAATTAAAGAACGCAGAGAGATTGTCGAGATCAACGGCTGTGATCGAAATCTATGCAACCAATCATCGGCAATTTGCTCGTGAATGTCGCACGTTCGTTCTCGTTTTTCATGCAAATGGGGTGACCGAGCTTCGTGCTCTTCTGGGCGTTGGTCGAGTCAGCTACGAGCAACAAGATGGTGGTATCTGATCATCTCCTCGATGATCATAGGTGGTCGCGAAATTTGATGAAGCATGGCGGCTAATGGGTCTCGCACGCGTGAATGAACTGTAGGAAGAAGAAGAAACAAAAACGCGTGCGCGGCCTGGATTCGATCAAGTATAGCGAACGGCCTGAATTTTCTAGGTTAAAAATTCAATAAATTTGTAAATATGTTTATATTATAATTCGTGTAAACTTTAAAAATCAATATCTCTTTCATACGAGGTCGGAAACGAACGAAATGAATTGCGTTGCAATCGTATGGACGAGCACTACGTTATGGAGCTGGTTTGGAGTCGTTTGAAGCTAGTGAAAATTTCGGGTAAAATTAAACGCACGTTTAATTTTATTCGAAACAAAACGCTACAACTGTTATCGGAAACTCAAGGTGAGAACTCTCGCTCAATCGAATTTTTTCGATTTAAATTTTAAATAGTTAAATTTAAAATTGCTTGACTGTGTGACTAGATGATAGTTATTATCTATTGCTTTGAAATAGACCCTATACGCCGTATATTAAGCGGATGTTATTTATTAAACACATATACCGCGATAATTCCGACTTGATTGGAATTGGTATTATATATGTATTTGGAGTTGATTTCCTGCATTATATAGCGGATGAGACCTATTGCGCCGCATAATAGCAGATAATATTTTATAAATCCCATATACCGCGATATTTCACCTCGAAATGGAATTGGTATTGTGCTAACATTTTTGAATGCAGGGAAACAGGTTGGAGGGATCCAAATGGATTCTTCAAATATTTGAATTTATTTCATATGTTATGTGTTGGTTGATTTATAATCCATGTGATTATCTTTGTGATTGAGATTGTTGAAGGCTATAGGTTAGCCGAATATTTTTCTGGTATCACTGGATACCGAAAATAGATAAAAATTAGATTTTTGAAATTTCAAGTTGAAAATTTATAGAAAAAATTTATTTTTGAGAATTGGATAAGTTAAAAAGGATTTTTAAAAAGACAAAGTTATTTTTGAAACCATATTGAATAAATTTCCAAATTACGGAAAAAGGGCTAAGTAAATGGATTTCGATTTATGCTATTATAAGTTGAAGAAATGTATTTTAAAAAGAAATGATTTTGTAAATTCATTGGAAATTTATTAAGCAGAAATTAATTGGTTTTGATAATTAATTAAGAATAATTAATCAAGTATTAACTATTAATTAAGAGTTAATTAATGATCAATGAAAGGATAATTTATTAAATGTTTTATAATAAATTGGCTATTAATTTACCATAACAAGCAAATTTTATTTATAGGAATTTATTTGATTTAAATTAATCAGATGATTAAATTTATCCTACTTATGGATGTTTGAATTATATTGGATGTTGAATTGTTTGATATGTTTGATATGTGATGCTTTGTGATATATCCTGATTTGTGTTGTGATTAGTAATTTGTTTATCTGTGATATATATATATATGTGTGTGTGTGTGTGTGTGTGTGTGTGTGTGTATGTGATCTGCGAATGAAAGGTAAGTGTCATAGTTTATATCGCTTATCAAATATATTGTTATATTTTGATTTGTGATGGTTGAATGTTGTTGCACTATTGTGTTAACCCCTTGGACTACACAATAGACACACAAAATGTGGATTTCACGTGGAAATCAGTTAAGTCACAGATTTTTGACAATTCTAGAGATTGAATTTTTGAATCCAAATTAGTTTTGGAATTGGAATTGAAAGTTTTTGAAAATGAATTTCAAAAATAAGAGTTATTTTAAATAACTTAATAAAAATTGGAATTTAAATCATTTGATTTAAATTTTGAATTCAATGTTTGAAATTGAATTCAATGATTTGGGATCTATATTCTAAAAGATTGTACAAGTTATAAAAAGGTGTTTATATGAGTTTTTAACCATTTAAAATATAGTTTGGAAATTTTAAATTTAAATCCAAATTTATACTTGAGTGGCTTTAACTCATGAAATTTTTTAATCAGTTCCCAAAACGAAAACTATCTGTTTTCAAATAATAATAGCTTTCACATAAGGGAAGAAATTCCCATTTGTGTTAAAAGAATGTAAATTTGGAATTAAACTGTTTTGAAGGCTATGAATTAATCTTTGTGAAAGGTTGTTGAACTTGACTTGAAAAAGGTGTATTTCAAATGGTGTATCTTTTATATTATAAAAGACTTGAATTGTGAATAGTTTTGAAAGCTATAAGTTAAATCTTGATTTAAGATTTAATGAGTTAATCCAATTGAAATGGAAATTTATCTGGGAATCTGGGAATAAATCTTTGTGAAACTGGGCAAACTTTGTGAAGTAAATCCTTTTGTTTAAAGATTTAAAATGGTAATTTTTTTAACCATTTGAAAGAAAGGGGTTGGGTAATAATTTGTGACTTAATTGAAATCCCAATATCCATGTGTTTTAAAAATATTGCGTTCACTATTCGGATTAGCCGGGAGAGGACCTTTGGGTCATATAACCTATTCCGAATAAGTGATACGACGTAATGGATAGCATTGAAGGCTGGTGGTGAAGACCGGGTATTCGTGAAAACGATAGGATGACCTATCGATTGTCTCTGCACCGTTAGCTACGGTATAAAGATTTTCTTTGTGATGGGAAGTTCGATTGGGATTGTGAATACCCGGATTGCAAGGGCTTCTTTGGAAGTGCCTTTGGTTCTGTTCGAACGCGGAACAGACTTGTATGGTTACGTGTCTGACATTACATTTTGAAATATAAAGCAGATTTCTTTCAAATACATCTTTGTTGGTGGCGGAGAATTTATTCTCTTAGCTTAACACCCTTCTCTGAGACGTACGAGCTCAGAGGTTTTGTAGTTGAAGGTTATCAGCGATATACTCACAATTTGGTAATGTGGCATGCTGAGTGTTGCTGTGTGATGATTATTTATTGATCGTTTGTTGATCAAAGCGTGGCTTTGTGAAAAAGCGTAGCTTTGTGGACGAGACTTCGTTAGACCTCACACCCCGGAAGTGGTCAAAACAAGAATATGCGGTAAGGTTATGAGCGTCGCGCCCTTTAGGATATGTCATTTCCTTCTGGAAAAGGGTGGTGTCAGGTATGGAGCCATGATGCTTAACCTATGTGGTTGCTCCAATCTCATTTTCTGTGTGGTTGTTGCTTTGTGATCGAGGGCCCTTGGATAAAGGTCCCAAAGGACGGGGGGATGACATATTCTTGTAGTAGTTACCTAGTTACAAAGGTAACCCGGCCCTGTGTTGGCAGAAAGCTAGTTAAGTTCTCGGGACGTCCCGCCAGAGGCGTACCCATGTGGCAGTAGGAAGTTCCTTAGCCTGACCATTTGTTGGAAATCCAAAGAAACAATACGAAACCCTGTACGGTTTTAGTTATATAACCTGCCATCTACTTATGGTGGTCATCACTGTTTAGATGGTAGCTACAGTAGGCATAGTTCGAAATGTCTATGTTGGCTAAGATTAATATTCTATTTTCGAAATGTTTTCCACACTTTGCACTTATAGTAATAATATCAAAGAAAATTTGTGTATCAAGCATGTTTGACTATCATAAGGAGAAATCTCCTTCAATTCTGCGTTTGCATTGTGTGTGTGCGGGGAGGCCTTTTGGTAGTTTCATTTTTCAAAAGCATTGCGGATATTTTTCACTTCTCTTGTTGTTGTTGTTTTAAAAGATAAATAACTGTTTTGAGTTCTTACACCAGTCACATGACTGAACTGGAGTTTATTGTTCACTTCCTAAACTCTGGGTGCCCATAATTTTCCACACGGGCAACCTAGAGTCAGGTTATCAGGTCATTCTGGGTTCAGGAGTGCTATGGAGCTCAGGTGACGAGCTGGATGGCGAGACGTATTACTTGTATATGATATTATATTTTCCACTGTAGAATTTAAATTGTAAGGACATGTTTTTACAACTGTCCATTATTTTGTTGTGTTGTATATTGTTGTTGTACACTCTGATGATAATGTAGTGTATTAACTGATATAGTTCTTTATTTTAAAGATTATTCATTTATCTATTATATGTTGTTCCGCTGCGACTGTGAGATTCTGTTATTGTTTCCGTTCTGTTTTCTTACTTCTTCTATCTTTTTCTTCTACCTCTTCCTCTTTAGCCATAACAGTTCGATTTTTCGGCATTCGATTATGCGGCATTTGATACAGTGGACGTAAGAATGCCGACCTTCGGATCCCGATAAAATCGATATGTTACAGAATGCTTGGGTCGCATGGTGGAGTAGCGATGAATACAGGATAAATCTATCAGACATCACCGTAATTTTTTCAGTAGAGAATACATAATTTATTCCTGTAAAATATTATATTAATTTTTAATTTGCAGACGGAGTTGGACAGGAATTCTGCGAACAGGCAGAAAAATCCAGTCACACACCGTGGTGGCTCGAAATCATTTCAGCATCATCGCGAGGACTTGGTAAACTGATTAATTGCAATTACGAACAGTTATTACATTTTTAGTATAAATTGTATGAACAACAATAATATACACCAATTATTGCAGGAAAGAGCACGCGGGGGTCCCGTCTCGTATATGGACGTATTCGTGCATACACATGCCGTCAGGCAGACCGACGACGAGGGATTAGTGTCGCATGCTTGACATGAGGATGATAAAACATAGCCGCACATATAAGTATATTTTAAGTTATAAGTTATTAATAATGATCATTTTAATTAATTAGTTATAAAATATTATAATAATGTCATGTAATATTTAATTGTATTTAATTTTGCGTTGCAGAAAAAATTTATGCAAGCACGTGCGTAGATGCTTGAGCATTCGGGACGGGAACAGTTGACCACTGATGAGGAGGACGCGATCTTTGACACTGTTATGGATCCGACAGAGAAATAGGCGCTACGGCAATCAATCGGTAATTTATAAAAATTAACTAAGTTGTAAAATTTTGCTTAATTTTTATAAAAGTTACGTAATAAGTTAAACATATTTCGACTCGTTTTGTAGGCTCGGGCATCATAGAGGGCTTACCAAAGGGCTCAGAACAACGCGGAGATTAATGAGCTCTGACAGCAGATTGCATAACTGCAGGAGCATGATCGACTCTGAGCAGCTCAAATGAAGCAACTGAACTAGCGTTTGACCGAGTATGTAGAGCATCAGGAGCATTCCCTTCATCTAGTAGTTTCAGAGCCGATGATGAGTCATGAAGTACTATTTGCAAAAAAGTTTTGAAAACCAGTGTATATAAACATTGAGCGATGGTGAGGTTGATTTATGCACATTTGATGTTTGACATTTGTTTGTGTGGTTGACTTGTAGGGGTTGATTTGTAGAGTTTGGTGTTGGATGTTGGATATATGTATTGTACATTAATGTTGGATGTAAATATTGCAGTTGGATGTGTGAGATTGACGATGGAAGGTTTGTTTTGTATTGATTGGAAATATTTGCGTTTGATATGGTAATGTTTGAATTTTATATTGATATTGATATAGATTTCAGCTTATATATCTAATTTATATATTGATTTTGATGAGTTATGTGATATATTGTTATGAAAGTGATGCTCCACTGCAGGAAATTTTTTTTACCTAGAATTCCGACGGGCTTCAAGTCCAAATTTTTCGACGGCAGGCAACGATTTTCTGGTCCAATTTTCCAACGGCGAGTGACGGTATTTTGGCAAATTTTCATGCCACGTTGACGTCGGCGCCGTGGAAAAGCCTTCGGAATAGAGGTCGGTAGCCGTCGGAAATGGACAAAATCCATGTTTGTATTGCGACGGCATTTTCGACGGCTCGCGACGGCTGCGAGTCGTCGGCAATCATTGTTTCTCTTGTAGTGACACAACTAAGATTTAAGTAGTGTATTCAAACTTCCATTCTTTTTATTTCTGTTGGGCTGTTGGAATGGGTCGATTTATGTTATATGGACGTAATTGGTTGTTTTCTCAGCAAGCCAATTAGAGCCCAGTGTGACCTATCTATCCTTCTAGATGATAGATGATTTATGATTTCATGTTTTCAGCATTTCTCTTCATTATATTTAAACGATTAAACTAAATTACATTTCCGTAATGCCTTGCATTGTGTTATTCATCAACTGGAATAAGAAGTATTTAACTAGTAAAGAATTAGATGTTTCGTGAATCATATCGGATGAACATGAAATCAAATTATTGAGATATGTTGCTATCATGACAATTTAGTTATGTATACCTGAAGTTACTTATTAACCTTCAAAAAACAAACAAAAAAGCTAAGAGCACGTTGAACTTGAAAACGACACCCATACCTGTTTTAACATGGATAAAAATTGACTTTCCTAAAAGATAAAATAATCGAATACAAGTTAAGAATAAACTAGAAGTAACATGAATATTGACAAAAAATAGAACGAAAATTTCATTGACTTAGTGGATTGACTTAGCACAAACAGCTCATTCTTATAAATTTAGCCACAGGGAAATGCTGCAATATCTGCATTTTCTTTGTCCTCTTTTTTGCTTTAGGGTGATATTTATTTATTTAAGTGTTGTAGTATTTGAACCACAACTTTTGCACAGCCTCAGAATGCATTCATGTTGCAGCATGTAACAAAATTTCAAACTTACAAGCAGACCAAGAAAAAGAGGAGTTATGTATGCTTAGGTTTGTGTTTAAAGGGTCTGAGACTCTGAATGCTTTCAGTATAGCGTTAATTGAATACATCTAGTTTATACAAATCTTTGGCGTACCGTGCTAATTTCTAAATATTTCAAGACAAACAATAGCTGTATCAAACTATGACTATATTGTTTGAAGATAAAAGACAAATTATTCTAAATACGCGTAAGTGGGAGATAAATACTCTAATGTAGTAAAGTGCATTTTCAAATTGGATGTTCGGATTAAATGGAAAGCACTATGCTTGATCACTTAAGAGGAAAGATCAATCTGTGTCAGGATTTGGCGAGGGAGAATTTTTTAAATATGACAACATATCAGATAAGGAAATAAAAAGAATAACAAATTTTATAAGGAAATGCCCAAAATTGAGCTAGTACCTGTGCCCTAGCTTAGCACACTGTGTAAGAAGATGCTGGATGTGCATATGCACAAAGAGAATATAAATGGGGTCATGTGTGGGACTCGCACAAGTCCCATTCATTTGCCCATATAGGTGGAGGATAAAATTGAGAATTTGATCCACACAATGTTGTTACATTTACAAACCGTTGCGAAACTATACTCTTCTTAAAATAACAAACAAGTATTTTATTTTTGTCAGAAAAGGAGCACAAAACAGTTTCCAAGTATTTTATTTTTGCCGAATGTACTAAAAATCAGTTTACAAATAAAAACAGATACAAAACGGTTTTCAAATACTTCAAAAAAAATAAATGTAAAAATAAAAAGCTTAAACATTTGAGTTGTTTACGGCCATAGGCCTTCTTAATTTCTTCTGGCCATACATTGTTTGACGCACAAGTGTGAAATTTTGAATGAACGAGAGAAATGGGATGCTTAAATAATTGAGTACATGATTGTCTATCTTGTAATAACAATTGTCTAGTCGGCATTGATAATGATTTCACAACCATACGGATATACACTGAATAGCAATGCCAACAAAGGTTTAAATCCGGAGGACCTACTAGCTATATGACATGGATAGGGTGTATAACAACAACTCTTTTGTTATATTGTACGTAAATTTAAAAGGAACATCATGTTCTATATATGATACAGCTTGATATACAGAGGGTTTACAGATATGTATCCTTCTTATTTATTTATATTTATAGTAAGAGTTTCATACTTATCATCTGGTCGAAGCCATCGCAAATTAATTATTGAGAAACAGTTACGAACTTTTGTAGTGCCAACTATAAGTAGGCATCACTGAGTGGGTATGATCATCCACTACAATCTTTAATTCCTAAACGGTATCATATCTTACAGACCAAAATCTTTGATTTTTCTTGGCATGGCCTAATATTTGGTAGCAGAAAATCAACAATGAATTTGCCAGTTTTTATTTGTGTAACTTCATCACGGTGAAGTGTTTTGTGCACTTGGTTCCTAATTTTGTCAGGCAACGCTCGACGACGTGCTGCTTAAATAGGGTGGAAGAATAAAATTAAAAGAACCTAGTCATTTGAGATAATATTATCTGAATATAGTGGCATATAATACTCACAACTAGGATTTAGACTTAATAGAGAATGAAGTATTATCCAACCATTTGTATTTTCATATTGTGACAGCTCTTGTTAATTTTTCTCTAACAATAAGTTTAATATGGACATGATAGTTACTGTTGTATTTATAATGCAATACTAACTCGATTCATTTCAATTTTCACGTTTGCATACCTCAGACATAACAATAGGTTCATCTTTAGCTTGGCTAATAACAGTACAATATTATTGTGTAAGCTCTATTAGTGTTGGAAATTAGTTTACTAAAAGACATATTTTCATCTTAGGCCTTCGGAAAAAACTTATTTCAAGTTTAGGTTTCGTTTGAAACTTATTATAAAAATAGACATGTTTTTCATAATACCGCGTTTTTGACACGCGTATTCCATAAATGAGCATGTATATTTTTTAAGATGGAGTCTTGATGCAACGGTTAGGTCATCCAAGTATGGTGTTCTGGACTTACAGGTTCAAGTCCGAAAACAACCTCTTCCCAATATGAGGGAAAAACTGCGTACATTATCAACCTCAACCTGTTATCATACGAAAGTCTCGTGCACTGGATTTCATCTTTTTAAGTATGCGCACTTTGAATGGGCACAAATACAAATTAACATTTTGTACATGTTCATTTTTGAAATGGACATTATCAAATGAAATAAGAAACGAACCGATGTACAAATAAGATATGCAACAGAGTGAAGTCGAATTCCAGCATCATGGGCCAACCCAAAGCCCAATAGTAAATAGTAAGTATACACAATGTATCTGTATTGAAAATTACATTGTCATTTCATCTCTCTTTCTGATTTGTATACTGAAAGTTAATGAAATAAATTTTGTTTCTTTCAAATTCTTTCTTGGTATCAGTGCCATTAAAATTGCTTAACAGCAAAAAAGAAGAAAATAGAAAAGGCGTCGTGCCATTAATCTCTTGGAGCGGTTTCATCACAAAGATCAGGCTGCGCTTAAAAGATCATCAGAGAATTGATATTCTCTTCATCTGATCGTGATTAATTGATCATACATGTGGTTTGTCAAAGTTTCTACCTCACTGGTCAGCATTACTGATAATATACTCACTATGCCTCGCCAAGAAATCAGTTGTTAGAGTCAGTTGCGTCATTCAATTGATCTCTTGCTGCACTTTTCACCAAGTGTGTTGATTCTTGCAGTTTTTCCAACATCATTTTTTTAGATCTCACAAGTTCTTGAATATGGCTGAATGAGATATTAACAACTCAGCCACTGCTGAAGCAAAAACCACCAATTCAGCATCTCAGACAGCCAATACCCAAGATCTCATCAAAGCCATTATAAAGCCCCAGAGCCAACTAGTCAGTGTTCAACTAGATAAAAATAATTATCTGCTCTGTAAATTTCATATAAAGACAGCAATAAGAGGCTATGGTCTTGATGATCATGTTCTTGGAACATTAATTATATCATCAAAATATACTGCAGATAAAGATGACAAATTAGTAAGCAATCAAGATTATGTTACTCATCAAAGGCAAGACAATCTAATCAGTGCATGGTTACTGTCATCCATAAGTGCAAATATTCTACCACAGCTAATTGGGTGCAAAAGTGCACATGAGATATGGTCTACAGTGGAGCAGATCTTTAACACACAATTTGCAGCGAAAATCATGTATTACAAAAGACAACTACAAAGCATAAGAAAAGAAAACATGCCAATGAAAAAGTATTTGACCAAGATCAAGACACTATGTGATCAACTTGCTTCTATAGGTCATAAAATTTCTGACACAGAGCAAGTTTTATGTATATTAGGTGGACTTAATGAAGAATATGAGGCAGTGGTAGCAGTGATATCTTCAAAGGAAACAACACCAAATATACAATATGTTCATTCCACTCTACTTGTCCATGAAGGGAGAATAGGGCAAAGAAGATCAACAGTTTCAGATCTTACTGTAAACTTCACCGACAACAATAAATTCAAGAACAAGAAAGAAACAGCAACAACATAAATCAATCTAACTCTCAAAGGGGTAGTCAATCCTCTAAATCCAGAGGGAGAAATGGAAGATACTACAACAATAACAACAGATTAAGATGTCAAATTTGTGAAAAATTTGATCATGCAGCCAACAAATGCTACTTCAGATTTGATGCTAACTACATACCATCTCAACAAAGCAACAACAATTCAAGAAATGACAATCCCAGTGCAAACATGATAAATACTTATCCAGATTCTAAAGAACAAACAGATACCAAAAGTACAGAGACTGCAAAGATTGATGACATCCAGGATGAAAGCTGGTATCTGGACTTTAGAGCTACCAATCATGTAACAAATAATCTCAGCAATCTAAACTTGGCAAGCAGGGAGTACAGAGGTAAGCAATTAATTCATATGGGTAATGGTGAGTCAGTTAAAATTACACATATTGAAATGCAAGTTTTGCTGGCAGAAAAGAACTCTTTCTAAAAATATTGTTAGGAGTTCCATCTATTAGAAAAAATTTATTAAGTATGACACAATTTGCACAAGATAATGATGTGTATTTTGAACTTTATCCAAAGCACTGTTTAATTAAAGATATTCTAACGAAAGAAATAATTTTGCAGGGTAAGGAATTTAAAGGGTTTACAATTTCAATGTTGCCAAATCAAGAAATTCTGAATTTCGAAGATATACTAAAATGTTATATTGTGAAAAAGATGCATATTTTTGTATATTTTTATAATAAATTTCATAGGATGCCTAAAGCAAGTTTTTCTTAAAGTCGAAAATGAAAATTTGTCTTTTACAAAACCACGGTCTACCTAGTTTAATAATTGGTATCGTTTTCTTTTAGTAAGGTAAGATCATCAAAAATATATGTAGTGGTACAAAAAGAGCATAGTTCCAGACTTATAGCACATGAAGATTGCAAAATTTTGTTCGTTACCAAGATCTTTGAATAATAGAAAGTGGAAATATGAATCCATCCCTTTTTTTCAAATTTGATACACGAAAAATACTTTTTAAAAAACTTTTTCTAAATTACACTCATAAAATTATTTTCATTACTTTTTTCGATTAAATCTGCACTTAATCGCATATTTCCATAAACGATAATTTTCTTTTGAATTTTTCTGCATATTGCGAATATTTGAAACTTTTAATACAAATATTTATGGTGGAACATGCAAATATACACGGTTTGGCTGAAACTAAAAACATAATTCTTTTATAAAGTATGGCTTAGAAGAGGGTGGATGTGTGTTTTAAAACTTTAAAATGATGTTTTGCAAATATTTGATAATACAAAACTATCTAACTTGTCGTATTTATATTAATTTGTTCTTATTAAATCAAGTAAGACATTCACCTATATCAAACAATTCAAATTCTTATGAATCTTATTTCATGTTTCAAAAACATGATATAAATGCAAATAAGTAACTCACGCGTTGCACATGTCAATGTTGTAGACGTTAATTTTAAATAAGAACGTTACCGTACGCACTTCACACGTGATGAAGGGACGCACTTTACGCGTGAATTGTTTTTCTATAGATTGAATATGTTTAACTTATTTAAAAGAAATGATTTACACAAAAATTAAGTCATATTTTTGCAATGAAATTATATGTAGTAATTAGTTTGAATTTTTATTTTTATGTTGCAACATCTATTTTTTCATTAGTTTTAATTTTTGTTCCTATTAATTTATTAAAAATGTTATCTATTGGATCTTATTTTTAAACGATATCAAGATTAATCAATATTTGTAAATGGAAGTTCTAAATGGAAGTTCTGAATTCATAATACTTGTTATATCATACTTTTTTTTTGTAAACCCAAGAGAACCCGATGAACCGGTAAACTTCTAGAACGGTATAGTAAAGCCGTCCACTGATCCAAACCTCCATAACCCTTGCTAAATTTATACAGAGTAGGGAAGCACATGGTAGGAATTAAACACGTATCTTTTTATCAGAAATCAAGCCTCATTTCCACTACGCCTCACCCGTGAACATATCCTATGTTTTTGTTTAAGTGATACTAAGGTTTAATAATATTTGTAGAGGTTTATTTGTTAGATCTTATATTTAAGTGATGTTAATATTTAATAATATTTGTATACGAAAATTTTGAATTTGTAAAAGAAGTTAAATCCTTATTTTAAGTCATATTAAAATAGAGGAGTGTTACGGTACGCGCTTCGCACATGAATTGTTTTTCTACATATTGTATATGTTCAATCATATTTTTATGTTGAAATTAATCATAGTTAGCTTTAATTTTTAATTTCCAAATTACGAGATTTTTTTTTTGTTTCAATTTTTATTTCTATTATTAATTAATGAAGAATGAATTTCCGAAAGAAATTTATTTGTTAGATCCTATTTTTAAGTGATATGACTTGATTTGGTAATATTTATGGAAGGATTGTGAAAAAAAATTGTTTGTTAGATCCTATTTATAAGTGATATTAAGATTTGATTTGGTAATATTTATAGAAGGCATTTTGAGTTGATCCTGTTTTTAAGTGATATTATGATTTGATTTGGTAATATTTGTAGAGATTTGTTTTTGAATTGGTTAAATAAGTTTATTGTTAGATTCTAATTTTAAGTGATGGTCAGATTTTGATAATATCTATAGAGGGGCATTTTTGGTAGTTTATGCTGCCAAAAAAATGTGACACTAGAGGTATTATGTATATATTATTAAAGAAAAGATTTTATGTTGGATTTTAACTTTTGTTCTAGATATTTTATCTTTTCTTCTGTAATAATAGTTGTAAGAGCTATGGTGTCACACTTTTTTGGTATCAACGTGAAGTACCAAAAATGCCCATCTATATATTATTAAATCTTGATCGCTTAAAAATAGTATCTAATATTAAACTACTTTTACAAATTCAAACGCCTCTAAAAGTAGAATCTAACAATTAAACATGCTTTACAAATTCAACACGCTTCTAAAAACACGATCTAAAATTAAACTTTTTTTACAAATTCAAATTATATATATACAAATCTTAATATTACTTGAACATTAAAAAATCATTTTTTTTTACTGATTTAAACATATATAATTTATAAGGCAAATAATTCACGCGCGAAGCGCGTGCTATAACACTTCTTTAATAATAGTTGTAATAGATTTGGTGTCATACTTTTTTGGTACCAACGTGAACTAACAAAAACGTCTCATTATATATTATCAAATCTTAATCACTTGAAAATTGGATATACTATTAAACTTCTTTTACAAATTCAAAATGCCCTTAAAAGTATCTAACAATTAAACATGTTTTGCAAATTCTCAATACTTTTAAAAATAGGATCTAAAATTGAACTCCTTTTACAAAACAAAATAATTCTTTATAAATATACAAATTTTAATATCACTTGAAAATGAAAATTTATTTTTTTGACTAATTTAAATATACAATTTATAAGGAAAACAATTCACGCGCGAAGTGCGTGCTGTAACACTCGTATGCAAAATCAATTACGTTGATAGCTTTGTTATGATAAACGAGTTACATATTAAATTTGTTAGTGTTTTGAGGTTTAATGTTTGTTACATGAATAAATGAATGATTGATTATGTTTATTTACCTAATTGATTTAAAAAACAAAACTTTTTCGTTGAGCAATTTCTTTTAGAAAAAATTGGTATTTTTTGTATGTTTAGAAAAGTTACTAAGATAAATTTAAAAGTTTGTATTTAAATGGATGAATTTTGGAAACGTGGGCGATTTAAGTGAAATGCATTTAGATGACTGATTAGTTAAAAAGTTCAAAGGATTTAAGTTGAAATATTGATAATAATGTTAAATGGAGTAGATATAAATTTGCAAAATAGGGAGAAGTCAAAGAGAAAGAATAGAAGAATAATCAAAGAGAAAGTAATTGATATGTGAAGATACAAAGTATCTACACACATGAAAATGACCTGGAAGACTTAATATAAAAGATAATTAACATTGATTTATCATGAATTAACATTAACACATGGGAATGATGTGGTAGGCTAATCTTGAACTAATATTGACATACTTTCTATGAGTTTTTTTGCACAAGTTATTGTAAGTACAGTGACACTTTATTCTCATATGTAATTGGGGAAAATACAATGGGAAAGATAATAGCCACGTGTTTTTCAATACGAATGACTTAAATAAAACAGTAATGAGAAGAAGACTGAAGAGAGCAGTCAAATCATTTTGCTTTAATTTTATTTAGTAAATAGATTATATATGCTGCTATAAGGATTTGAATGCAAAATTGTGAGAATGTTAAGAAGCTTTGAAAACTTTGCTCCTTTACCATTATTTAATAAACTACGTATTAATGGGTTTTAACGAAATGAAATAGTCTATCTCAACAAGATGACTGTCCCCACATATATAACGTATCTCATTTATATTATTTTGTTTGTTTATTTGATTAGTAGTCAATGAATGATCTATACTAGGCACATGATGACACACATTTTCTCGAAAAGATTATATCATCTGGTTAAATATGCTCTGTATTTCGGATGCTTTTAATAATGGGTGTGGCATTTCTGGCATCACATTTTTTATATGAATGTAAACATTCAATGGTGCCCCTCTGTGTTGAATATTTTTTGTTAATACACAATATTATAGAAGTACCCAAGAAAAAAAAACATCACAAGTCAATTCCCATGCAAATTTCTATTTCTTTTCTTTTCTGTTTTATCTTCCATGTTGCCTCTATTCTCATTATAATATACATTATTTCAGACTCATTCATAATTTGCTACTAAGTTGTACTAATTGTTTTGATTTTTGTATTTTCGCACTTTTTGTGCATCGAAAAAAGTTATAGCTAACTTGTTGACAAATCATTTTTGAATTTATCTTAAACAGCTATGCTATTACAAGTAATTATCTTTTATTTTTATTTATTTATTTATTTACTTTTTGAGAAAACCGCAACAAAAAATATTTTTTAGTTTAATATATTCAGAACTTTATTTATAAAACTTCCCAATAAACTATAAATTTATTTATTACATGAGTGGTATTAAATGCAACGTATTACAGTGTTTAAATTACCCAACTTCATTCGACAATATACCGCAAATTGAAATTTAGCCAAAAAAAGAAAATTTTATTTCATTCATCGGTATGACACCAAACTACTTCACAGTCACTCTGTTGTATAGTGACTAATAATTTATTTTTTTGATAAAATGGAGTACCCAGTGAGGTGCATTTGCCACCATTCTTGTAATATAACTTTCAATAAACTAGAAACGGTCAAACACTACAGGCAAAACTAAAATTTGACTATTTCAATAGTGCTATATATCATGAATCGTTCAAAGATGAACGTGGAAACTTTTTTTGGCTTATAGGACAATGAACAAAAATTAGTCACAAGATACTTCACTCATAGCCCAAAATCATCGCTCCCCACGCTATCTCATACAACGTTGCCGCACTCAATGCTTTCACACCCTACGCCGTCCCATGCCTGCGTTCTGCCACTACTAATAATCGCAGCCTTTCTTCATGGCCGTCGCCTCGTCAAAACCCAACCCTTAGAAAAAGTCACACCTCTACTCGCTGTCTGTCGTGCTGCCTACATCTCCAACTCATAACAACATGGTTGCTCACATCATCGTGCTGACCAATTATCAATTAATGTAAAAATATCAATAGATAAAAAAATGATACTATACCGTGTCATTATATGAGAAAATGATGTAAAAGATAATATAATAGCAAAAAATACCACCGAGTCGTAAAATTTAACCAAGAAATAAAAACACAAGGTAATGTTAATTGTTACACAATAAAGCTAAAGTATATAAATAATAAGATTTGTTGCGTATCGACGATTGCAATTCAATTCCTGAATTGCGGAAATGAAAATTATTCACTCATCGACGAAAATGAAAGATCTTGCTAATAAGACAATCACAATTAAGAGTCAAATAAAAGGAATCACAAAAAATAAAATAAAAAAATAGTTCTAACTTGTTGCTGTAATTTTTTTTTATTCGGTAGATTCAAAAAAAAATAAAAAAAAATGATACCATCGTTACAAAGCTATGTAGTACCATTATAAATTAATTTATGAAGATAGTAATACAAAATTTTAGAAAATAAAATAAAAATGATATCGCCTTTACAAAACAATCATAAAATGATACTAGAAAGTGAAATTTAAAAATATTAATTCAAAAATGGTAGTACACTTTATAAACCATATCATAGATCGAGAAAATGTTAATATACTTCATAACTACTACTACAATTCATCAAATGCTACTATAAAGTAACATTATAAAAGAAAATACACATAACTATATTTATTTAAAAAACAAAAAATGATACTACATAGTATCATTGCTATACACATCTGAAAAGAAACTATAATTGACTTCTAGTACAATTTAAAAAGGCTACTATAATTCAAAAACTGCTCCTACAATTAATAAAAATGCAACTAAAAAAGCATTATAAACAAAAAAATGCATAACTATATTTATTTAAAGAAACAAAAAATGATACTATACACTATCATTACTACACACATTTAAAAAAGAAGATACAATATAAACTGCTGCTACAATTTTAAAAAAGCTACTACAATTTAGAAACTGCTACGACAATTCATAAAACACTACTATAAAATAGCATTAAGATCGTAAATATACATAGTTTAATTTATTTAAAAAAAATAAACAATGATACTACATGGTATTATTACATACAACTAAAAAGATGCTAACAAATGATATTACAAAACAATGAAATAATACTATAAAATAGACGTTTGTTATCTAGAAATGCTACTGACATCCAAAAAGATGCTAACAAATGATATTACAAAATAATGAAATGATACCACAAAATAGACCATTTTTATCTATAAATGCTGCTGAAAAATAGCATTAGGAGCGGAAATATAAATAATTGTTATAATTTCGAAAAAAAAGATGATACTAATATGTATCATTATCCAATGTTATCTTCTTCTTCCCCAGTTCCATGTTGTTCCTCCTTCCCACTCTAACTATATAAAACATCATTCCTCCATCAACACCGCAACACATTAATTCGTCGATCATATTCATGTCAATCTACATCATAATCTCTGCAACAACTTGTATTTTATGTATCAGGAAATCGTAAAATATTTTTATTTTATTCATATATAGTCGTATGACTCTAATTTTTTTAGAAATGACTCTTGGGGACATTTTCCACATCTATGATTTTTATCGAATTTCTATGTGACCATTTGACTCTGAAAAGATGGTATAGAATATAACTTTTGATAGGAGCCGAGTTAATGTCTAAAACCACTTCCATTGCTTCAAGATGATGGTTTCTAATTTTATAGAATGGTTATATGCAGTTAAAGCTTTGCAAAATCTCTGCTATAGCACATAGCACTCTTCGACCGCTACGCTATTTCAATTTAATAATATTAAATAATAGGACTGTTTTAAACCCTGCTATACCCGCTAAATTAAGGCTTTTTAACACCCGCTTTAGCAATATTAATATACAAAATTTGATTTGGCTGCTTCTCCTTTAAACCAAATCAAGAAAGGTAGGGTAAAGACCTAACTTTAAGTCATAAGTGTTCAATGTAAGTTAGAAATATATTGTAGTCACCAAATCTAGTTTGCATAATTATGATATTCTTCGGCTTTATTCAAAGGATTAAATAATATATATTTTTATATACAAATGTTGCGAGAATGAGAATATATTAATTTTAAATATTCAATTTTATATCTAATGAAGAATTTTGCGCCTTCGCTATTTTCTGCTATATCCCCACAATAATTTTTTGCACCTTCACCGCTAGAGAACTGATAAGTGCTTTAACTGCACAAGAGTGGTCATAATAGTAAAATGGACTTACCATTTGAAAGTTATGCATGTTTTAAGTTTTGACAGCCGTTGGCCTGCATTAATGGGTAATTAACTAATGCTAAACTTAGGCTCTGTGACGACCCGCCTTTCATTCCACAGAAAGACGCATCATCAATAAGAAAGAAAGAGATAGAAAAAGAGAAAGATAGAAAACAAAGAACTAAACAATATCAGAATCTTATAGCGGAACACAAAATTATATTACATCACATAAGTATTTACATAATAGTCACATGCATCAGAGTTACACAGCTTATACATCACATATTAGACAGTCGTGTAGACCTGTCTATCATACATCCCAAAATTCCAAACAAGACATTAACACAGCGGAAACACAATATATCAACATACGCTAAAGCCTCCTGCTCAAAGTCTCCTCCATAGTTCGTCAAAGCTAACTTGAATCAGTTGGCTACTCGTAAAAATTTGAGTACCCAAGAGTTTAAGAAAAACAGAAAATAAACTCTAGGTCAGAGATGGGTCCGGTGTGAGTAAACGGGTTAAAGTTATTTAACTTTGAAAATTGTTTGAAAACAAAGGTATCTCGTAAGACCACGCCACAAATAAACATGTCGGGTTTTTACCTTACGATAACCAAAACATTTGATAGGAAATCTAGTGATATTATAATAGTGTTTAGGGTTTTCAAGTAAAATAGAAAATAGCTGGAATGCTTACATCTCACGTTCCAACATAGTTGGGCACAATCAAAACGTACGGCACTTATTAGAGATTGGATTCAATACAATGGTAGGGCTACTCGGATACCGTCCGTCACAATACCTGGTCTAGGTCAGAGTACCGAGGATCTACCCTAATCCCCTGCAACACAACACCGGAACTATCCCTTACTGGATAATCCCGAATAAGACAACCCCGCAGTTGGCGCGACGAACTGCCAATACAGCCGAAAATAAAGGGACCTCTAGACAGGGGAAAATCTTATCCTACTTAGGTGCTACCCACTTAGCCTTGATGCACCTCCCCTGTTTTAGCCTTTCCCCGTTGATGAGGCTTGAGGCTACGATTACCTTTTTAGCATACATATCTTGGAATGCTCACCGTCCTCCAATGAAGATGGTCTGAAAGCATTCATCCATATGTTCGTTCAGGGTTCGAACGAAACCGAAAGCACTACCTCGTTACACTCATTTTGGAATCACCCTCAGAGTTAACGATAATAGCCGTTGCACTCTGAATCTTCATCTCGATCGAAGGCACTATTTCCATTAAACTCGTTTTGGTATCACCCTTAGAGTTAACGAAAATAGACCTTCCACTTTGAATCTTCGTCTCGATCTTCACTTGAGATTTCACGACCTATCGTTTAATTTGGATCGATATGGTTTTCGGATATCCAATTTGGAATCTGATCCCGATCTCACTGAAATCCAAACGTTTCTTAAAGTCCAAGTTGTTTTAAGGTTTAAATAATTCAGTTTATATATTTAGAGTAACATATTCACACAGCAATTCTATCACAGATAGATAATCATAATATCATAGTTCAACCAATTCACTTCATATCACATAGCATCATAAATCACATATCAGAGATATCAAATAATCAAAGGCATTCAATATCATTCAATCATCCATAAGCAAGATTAATTTAGTGGTACAATTCCTAATTAAATTAATTTAATCTCTTAATAAATTAAATTGATTACTTTAGTTACTCTTACTTACTTTTAAATCGTGCTTATTAATTAACTAATTAATTAATTACAAACCAATTAATTAATCGTCTCTTATCTATCGTAATTAATTATAAACCATGTCTCTTAATTAATTAATGAAATAAATTGATCATCCCTTGGTTATTCACATTTATTAGTTAACCCTTAATTACTCACATTAATTAATTACATTGATCCTTAGTTAATTACATTAATTAATTAATTATCCTTTAATTAATCACATTCATTAATTATTCTTAAATTAATTAATTAACCCTTTAATTTATTATATTAATTAATCCTTTAATTAATTACACTAAGTAATTAATCGTTAATTACTTCCATTAGTAGTTATCCATTAATTACTTTCATTAAGTAATTTCGCTTTAATTAATCATATTAAGTAATTATCCATTAATTACTTACACTAAGTAATTATACTTTATTAATTACATTAAGTAATTATACTTAATTAGTTACTTTAAGTAATTTTACTTAATCAATTCCATTAAGTGATTATCCTTAATTAATTAAACCAATTAATTATCTTAAATTAATTACATTATTAATTATCTTTAATTAATTAAGCAATTATACTTTAATCACTTTTTTTAGTAAGACCTTATTAATTAAGATAAACCATTTACCTTAATTAAACACTTATTTATCATTTATATTTATTTAAATCAGATGCTTGAAAACAATTTATACAAAAATATTTGAGAATATTCTTATTAATTAAAATTTAATACTCTTGCCTTGATCACAGCTTAATTACATCATTATTAAATTATATATGAAAATACTTAGAAATTAATTACAAAATTAACCTAATATATAATTACTTTAAACAAAATAATTTTAAACATATTTTAACTTTAAAATCAAATCTTTGAAACTTGTTTAAAAACTTGTTAAAAAATTTACTTTGAAACATATTCATTTTAAATATACTTTTAAAACCTGGCTAAACATTCTTTGAAAACTAAATTATTTTAATAACTTTTAAATCTTTAAACTTTTTGAAACATTTTTCATTTTATAAATCTGTTCATGCTTTATTTACTTTATTTTTTAAAAACCCGGATATAAAATTTCTTACACATTTAAAACCCGAGCCCACGCTCGAGATTCTCGAGCAAAAACTCGAGCAAAACATAAAACCTCCAAGTCACTCGCGAGCAACACACGCGAACCCACCTTACTCGAGTCGACACGCCAACGCCTTCTAGATCGACCCAAGCCAAACACGAGAACACCCTTCTTCCCGAAACTCTACTACAACTTCCAGATACAATGTGCACGCGTTCACATGCACCGATAATCTGACCACCTCCGATCCCCGCCGAGGCCTTCAGGAAATCGCCGACGACCCACACAAACACTTCGATCACCCAGTTCCGTTGATTTCGTCAGAAATCAAAAGTCGAGCTATCAACACCTATAGGAACCAAAACTCGATCGACGAATCTCCCCCACGCCGCCACCTACGTCCATTTGAGACCTCGCCATCATGACCAAAGCTGCACCAGTGTCCCAGTGACTATTCCCCTTTGTCCGATCGACCACGATGCACCATCGACGTCGTATGAAGCTCGACAACTACCTTGACCAAAACAGGTCATCGAACCCTAGTTCGACGCCGCCTGGCCACCACGGCCATCTATAAATCCTTCCATTATATTTTCGATGTTCTCCAACCTTCAAGCTACCTTCGACAACAAGCACGACCCATAACAAGCACGACCCATAACTCGACGTCGTTCGTCGGAATTCGACGTATAACCTAAAACTGATCATCTTGAGATAACTCGACATTCACATACTTAAAATAATGATATCATCATCAAAAGTCATCATTTGCAAGTACGAATCAGGTTGTAAAATCAAAATTCGAAATTATGATCTTTGATTTTTCTCATTTAAAAAGATTTCTCTGTATTTTCCTATTTTCTAAATATTTCTACTTGGAACTATTTTTAAAAATGAATTTACGTTGTTATAATCATTTTCTTTCTAATGATCATAGTCTAACATTGATTCTTTGGGAAGATATGAATTTTTGAAGGTTGTTCTTGAGCCTGTGAAAACAACAGAGGCCAACATACACACACACATACATACGTACACATAGACATGCACACAATATTCAAAGCATTTTCAACTATATTCTAGTTTAAAAACATCCATGTAGATCATATCTACAATATTACTTCACAGATTAAGCAAAAACATCAAAGTATAAACACATATTTTAGATTTTAAAAGATGTTTACTCACCAGAGAATTAAAAACAGTGGAACTGTTTTAATCTTTTGATTTGGACGTTTGTATTTGATTTGAAACTGATAGTTGATTTTAAACTGAATCTTCATTAGCTCAGGTTGAAACCGAGGTTGAATTTGAATCTTGAAGTTGATTTGAATTTAGTTGAGTTGATCTTTTCCCAAGCTAAAAACTGGCAACAGGTTGTTGATTGATTTTATTTTTCTTTTGTTTTAGCTTTGAAAATGAAAGAAGAAATGAGAAGTGAAGAATAACGAAGCGTGGTTTCTCATCTCTTATTATTTACATATATATTCCAATTAAAAGAACAATATTTGCCACTTGTTATTTCAAGTTATATTAAGTTTACAAATGTTAATGCATGTTTTAATTATTTTACAAATGTAAAAAACAATGTGTTTTATGTTTAAAACTTTATTTTATTAAGTACTTATCTTTTATATGTTTTTTATAAATTACTTATGTTTTTATTACTTAATTAATTATATATATATATATATATACAAATTATACTTAGTTCATGAGGTATTTAAAAAGAATGAATATTTTAAACTTTTATCAAATTCTATTTTAAACTCAGGATAAAATACTTTTAACACACACACACACACACTATTTTTAGTGTTTAAAAATATAAAATTTAACTTAAAATGGCTTTGAAAATTAATTATATTAAATTCTAAACAAATCTTCCTATTCATAATGTATATACATATATATACATTACAATTATAAAACATTTTTATTAGCTTTGACAAGATAAATTTTGCCAAACTAAATTATTATTTGTTTTGAAAAGATAAATGGCCTATTAAAAATAAATTTAAAAGAAGATTATCATATAAATACTGCCATTAATTCGTTAATTCGTCGATCATATTCATGTCAATCTACATCATTCCTCCATCAACACTGCAACACATTAATTCGTCGATCATATTCATGTCAATCTACATCATAATCTCTGCAACAACATGTATTTTATGTATCAGGGAATCGTAAAATATTTTTATTTTATTCATATATAGTCGTATGACTCTAAATTTTTTAGAAATGACTCTTAGGGACATTTTCCACATCTATGATTTTTATCGAATTTCTATATGACCATTTGACCCTGAAAATATGGTATAGAATATAACTTTTGATAAGAGTCGAGCTAATGTCTAAAACCACTTCCATTACTTCAAGATGATGGTTTCTAAATTTATAGAATGGTTATATGCAGTTAAAGCCCTGCAAAATCTCTGCTATAGCACATAGCACTCTTCGACCGCTATGCTATTTCAATTTAATAGTATTAAATAATAGGTCTGTTTTAAACCCCGCTATACCCGCTAAATTAAGGCTTTTTAGCACCCTCTATAGCAACATTAATATACAAAATTTGATTTGGCTGCTTCCCCTTTAAATCAAATCAAGAAAGGTAGGATAAAGACCTAACTTTAAGTCATAAGTGTTCAATGTAAGTTAGAAATATATTGTAGTCACCAAATCTAGTTTGCATAATTATGATATTCTTCGGTTTTATTCAAAGGATTAAATAATATATATTTTTATATACAAATGATGCGAGAATGAGAATATATTAATTTTAAATATCTGATTTTATATCTAATGAAGCGTTTTGCGCCTCCGCTATTTTCTGCTATATCCCCACTATAATTTTTTGCACCTCCACCGCTAGAGAACTGCTAAGCGCTTTAACTGCACATGAGTGGTCATAATAGTAAAATGGACCTACCATTTGAAAGTTATGCATGTTTTAAGTTTTGACAGCCGTTGGCCTACATTAATGGGTAATTAACTAATGCTAAACTTAGGCTCTGTGACGACCCGCCTTTCATTCCACAGAAAGACGCGTCATCAATAAGAAAGAAAGGGATAGAAAAAGAGAAAGATAGAAAAGAAAGAACTAAACAATATCAGAATCTTACAGCGGAACACAAAATTGTATTACATCACATAAGTATTTACATAATAGTCACATGCATTAGAGTTACACAGCTTATACATTACATATTAGACAGTCGTGAAGACCTGTCTATCATACATCCTAAAATTCCAAACAAGACATTAACACATCGAAAACACAATATATCAACATACGATGAAGCCTCCTGCTCCAAGTCTCCTCCATAGTTCGTCAAAGCTAACTTGAATCCCTTGGCTACTCGTAAAAAATTGAGTACCCAAGAGTTTAAGAAAAACAGAAAATAAACTCTAGGTCAGACATGGGTCCGGTGTGAGTAAACGGGTTAAAGTTGCTTAACTTTGAAAATTGTTTGAAAACAAAGGTATCTCGTAAGACCATGCCACAAATAAACATGTCAGATTTTTACCTTACGATAACCAAAACATTTGATAGGAAATCTAGTGATATTATAATAGTGTTTAGGGTTTTCAAGTAAAATAGAAAATAGCTGGAATGCTTACATCTCACGTTCCAACATAGTTGGGCACAATCAAAACGTACGGCACTTATTAGAGATTGGATTCAATACGATGGAAGGGCTACTCGGATACTGTCCGTCACAATACCTGGTCTAGGTCAGAGTACCGAGGATCCACCCTAATACCCTGCAACACAAGACCGGAACTATCCCTTACTGGATAATCTCGAATAAGACAACCCCGCAGTTGGCGCGACCAACTGCCAATACAGCCGAAAATAAAGGGACCTCTAGACAGGAAAAAATCTTATCATACTTGGGTGCTATCCACTTAGCCTTGATGCACCTTCCCTGTTTTAGCCTTTCCCTGTTGATGAGGCTTGAGGCTACGATTACCTTTTTAGCACACATATCTTGGAATGCTCACCGTCCTCCGATGAAGATGGTCTGAAAGCACTCATCCATATGTTCGTTCTGGGTTCGAACGAAACCGAAAGCACTACCTCGTTACACTCATTTTGGAATCACCCTCAGAGTTAACGATAATAGCCGTTGCACTCTGAATCTTCATCTCGATCGAAGGCACTATCTCCGTTAAACTCGTTTTGGTATAACCCTCAGAGTTAACGAAAATAGACCTTCCACTTTGATCTTCGTCTCGATCTTCACTTGAGATTTCACGACCTATCGTTTAATTTGGATTGATATGGTTTTCGGATATCCAATTTGGAATCTGATCCCGATCTCACTGAAATCCAAACGTTTCTTAAAGTCCAAGTTGTTTTAAGGTTTAAATAATTCAGTTTATATATTTAGAGTAACATATTCACACAACAATTCCATCACAGATAGATAATCATAATATCATAGTTCAACCAATTCACTTCATATCACATAGCGTCATAAATCACATATCGGAGATATCAAATAATCAAAGGCATTCAATATCATTCAATCATCCATAAGCAAGATTAATTTAGTGGTACAATTCCTAATTAAATTAATTTAATCTCTTAATAAATTAAATTAATTACTTTAGTTACTCTTACTTACTTTTAAATCGTGCTTATTAATTAACTAATTAATTAATTACAAACCAATTAATTAATCGTCTCTTATCTATCGTAATTAATTATAAACCATGTCTCTTAATTAATTAATGAAATAAATTGATCATCCCTTAATTATTCACATTATTAGTTAACCCTTAATTACTCACATTAATTAATTAACTATAATTAATTACATTGGTCCTTAGTTAATTACATTAATTAATTAATTATCCTTTAATTAATCACATTCATTAATTATTCTTAAATTAATTAACTAACCCTTTAATTGATTATATTAATTAATCCTTTAATTAATTACACTAAGTAATTAATCCTTAATTACTTCCATTAGTAATTATCCGTTAGTTACTTTCATTAAGTAATTTCGCTTTAATTAATCACATTAAGTAATTATCCATTAATTACTTACACTAAGTAATTATACTTTATTAATTACATTAAGTAATTATACTTAATTAGTTACATTAAGTAATTTTACTTAATAAATTCCATTAAGTGATTATCCTTAATTAATTAAACCAATTAATTATCTTAAATTAATTACATTATTAATTATCTTTAATTAATTAAGCAATTATACTTTAATCACTTTTTTTAGTAAGACCTTAATTAATTAAGATAAACCATTTACCTTAATTAAACACTTACTTATCATTTATATTTATTTAAGTTAGATGCTTGAAAACAATTTATACAAAAACATTTGAGAATATTCTTATTAATTAAAATTTAATACGCTTGCCTTGATCACAGCTTAATTACATCATTATTAAATTATATATGAAAATACTTAGAAATTAATTACAAAATTAACCTAATATAATTACTTTAAAACAAAATAATTTTAAACATATTTTAACTTTAAAATCAAATCTTTGAAACTTGTTTAAAAACTTGTTAAAAAATTTACTTTGGAAACATATTCATTTTAAATATACTTTTAAAACCTGGCTAAACATTCTTTCAAAACTAAATTATTTTAATAACTTTTAAATCTTTAAACTTGTTTGAAACATTTTGCTTTTTATAAATTTGTTCATGCTTTATTTACTTTATTTTTTAAAAACCCGGTTATAAAATTTCTTACACATTTAAAACCCGAGCCCACACTCAAGATTCTCGAGCAAAAAACTCGAGGAAAACATAAAATCTCCAAGTCACTCGCGAGCAACACACGCGAACCCACCTTACTCGAGTCGAGACGCCAACGCCTTCTAGATCGACCCGAGCCAAACACGAGAACACCCTTCTTCCCGAAACTCCACTACATCTTCCAGGTACAATGTGCACGCGTGCACATGCACCGATAATCTGACCACCTCTGATCCACGCCGAGGTCTTTAGGAAATCGCCGACGACCCACACAAATACTTCAATCACCCAGTTCCGTTGATTTAGTTAGAAATCAAAAGTCGATCTATCAACACCGATAGGAACCAAAACTCGATCGACGAATCTCCCCCACGCCGCCACCTACGTCCATTTGAGACCTCGCCGTCATGACCAAAGTTGCACCACTGTCCCACATGACTATTCCCCTTTGTCCGATCGACCACGATGCACCATCGACGTCGTACGAAGCTCGACAACTACCTTGACCAAAACAGGTCATCGAACCCTAGTTCGACGCCGCCTGGCCACCACGACCATCTATAAATCCTTCCTTCATATTTTTAATGTTCTCCAACCTTCAAGCTACCTTCGACAACAAGCACGACCCATAACTCGACGTCGTTCGTCGGAATTCGACGTATAACCTAAAACTGATCATCTCGAGATAACTCGACATTCACATACTTAAAATAATGATATTATCATCAAAAATCATCATTTGCAAGTACGAATCAGGTTGTAAAATCAAAATTCGAAATTATGATCTTTGATTTTTCTCATTTAAAAGATTTCTCTATAATTTCCTATTTTCTAAATATTTCTACTTGGAACTATTTTTTAAAATGAATTTACATTGTTATAATCATTTTCTTTTTAATGATCATAGTCTAACATTGATTCTTTGGGAAGATATGAATTTTTAAAGGTTGTTCTTGAGCCTGTGAAAACAACAGAGGCCAACACACACACACACATACATACACATAGACATGCACACAATATTCAAAGCATTTTCATCTATATTCTAGTTTAAAAACATCCATGCAGATCATATCTACAATATTACTTCACAGATTAAGCAAAAACAACAAAGTATAAACACATATTTTAGATTTTAAAAGGTGTTTACTCACCAGAGAATTGAAAACAGAGGAACTGTTTTAATCTTTTGATTTGGAAGTTTGTATTTGATTTGAAACTGATAGTTGATTTTAAACTGAATCTTCATTAGCTCAGGTTGAAACCGAGGTTGAATTTGAATCTTGAAGTTGATTTGAATTTAGTTGAGTTGATCTTTGCCCAAGATAAAAACTGGCAACAGGCTGTTGATTGATTTTATTTTTCTTTTGTTTTAGTTTTGAAAATGAAAGAAGAAATGAGAAGTGAAGAATAATGAAGCCTGGTTTCTCATCTTTTATTATTTACATATATATTCCAATTAAAAGAACAATATTTGCCACTTGTTATTTCAAGTTATATTAAGCTTACAAATGTTAATGCATGTTTTAATTATCTTACAAATGTAAAAAATAATGTGTTTTATGTTTAAACCCTTGTTTTATTAAGTACTTATCTTTTATATGTTTTTTATAAATTACTTATGTTTTTATTACTTATTTTTTTTTATATATACAAATTATACTTAGTTCATGAGGTATTTAAAAAGAATGAATATTTTAAACCTTTTATCAAATTCTATTTTAAACTCAGGATAAAATACTTTTAATATATATATATATATATATATACACACACACTATTTTTAATGTTTAAAAATATAAAATTTAACTTAAAATAGCTTTGAAAATTAATTATATTAAATTCTAAACAAAGCTTCCTATTCACAATGTATATACATATATATACATTACAATTATAAAACATTTTTATTAGCTTTGACAAGATAAATTTTGCCAAACTAAATTATTATTGGTTTTGAAAAGATAAATGGCCTATTAAAAATAAATTTAAAAGAAGATTATCAAATAAATATTGCCAATTCAAATTATTATAAATGAAGATCATCAAATTGCTATTGCCAAAATTCCGGGTCATCACAAGCTCACTAATGAATTTCGAGAATTGTGCTAAGTGGAGACTATAGGGATGGATCTAAGTCATTTCCATTTTGTTCTAAACCTCCATTAATCCTAATTCCATTTTCATATCAATCTTTGCCTAAATCATCATTAGAGGGGTAATTAGCATAGAGGTATTGGAGATCATCATTTTTGGCTGATTTGAATTCGTTTTCATTACTATAAATTTCAGATCTAAGGAGAAAAGTGGAAATTTTGGGTATTAGATGAGTGATTCTTTACCTCCCACTATCCTATGCAAGTTAATATAGTTAAAATTAATTTTTTTAAAATGACTTTGGTCCTAAAACGTTTTCTAACTTTAATTATATTTTTATATATTTTATGGTCTGCTAACTAGGTTTTTAACTAGTAGAATTCAGAAGGGGTTAAAACATTCAGTTAAAGCAGAATGACTTGAAACTAGACCGGAAGGACTAAAGGTGTAAGAGAGAGGAACCTTGGAAGTTTGACCCAAAAATACGCCAATACTTTGGATCGGAACCGATCCAAATTATTGACCTGTGGTACCACCAAACCACTTGTGTTATGTTTTTACCTCTCTACTAAGCCTATCTACCGAGTTTGATAGTAATCTAAGCATCCGAGCTCGAGAAGTAAAGACTTATTGGATTCAGATTAAAGTTCAATCAAACCCATGGGTAAATCATCACCAAATCAAGTCAACAAGCAATGAAATTACATGGAGAGTCTTATAAGCAAGCAGTGAAGCCAACTTGATAGAAGTTGTGCAAAAATTGCACAACTCTTCGGATCGGTAACGATTCGATCCAATTGGACTGGTACCGATCCAAAAGGTTAGCTTGAAATCACCCTAAACTATTCATGATTCTTCCTATGGACAATTATAGGCTTATGGTGCAATGGTTCCGATCCAAATGCTCTCTAAATCTTATAAATACCATCCTACTTACAATAGAAAAAGGGGTTCCTAACCTGATCTCTACGAAAGCTCTGCTATTCTTTCTTCACTTCTCTTCTTCCACACAACAACCATTAAGAGACAATTGAGATACTCCTTTTGTTTCTAACAATGGTGGCTTAATCTAACATGAAGAAGAGAATTCATATTGTAATGCAAACTGTCTTGTAACAGTAGTTGATAAATAAAAGCTATAAAGTGGACGTAGGCTTTGATAGTAACCGAAATACTATAAAAATCTCTCATCTGTTTACTTTTTCTATGATTTACTACTGATTTTTCCATTTTATTTGCCTTGATAAACAAGGCTGGTGCTTTCACACTCAATCCAGAGAATTGATCCATTTTTTGTTAATATTTTGGTACTTTTACTGAGAATCCAACTCAAGCTTAGTTCTAGCTATCTACTTTGGATTAGATAGGTCTAGAAGTTAGATCCTCAATCTTTACTTAGAAAATTAGTTGTTGAGAACCAATGGCACTAGGAAGAAAGAGAACTGCTTCTATAAAATCCATTGGAGCTGCAATAGCTAGAGAGGAAACCAATCCTCAATAAGTTGAAGTTCATTGGTGCCAATATAAGAGATCAGATGTTGGGATCTTCTATCTAGCATGAAGTTGTCACTAGAGGCGAGTTAAACAAGATGGTTGATGAAATTAATCAAAAGATGGAGAACAACCAAAAAGCTCTTATGGAAAAATTAAATGCTCTTTTGACATTATAATCACTTACTGCGTCGAGAACCATGCCAGAGCCTGCAGCTACCACAAAGTAGGAAAACTCTTCTGTTTCTGGCCTAAATAGGAGAAACAAAATGCAGCAGTAAAAAGGAGTGTAAGGTTGGGCCATAGGAATCACTATAGAAGAAAATGCAAACACATTACCAACTTCATAGCAACCCGCCATAAACTTGAATATAGGGACGAAAACCTCATGAAAAGATATAGCCGTGGATCTCTCCGACTTTGAAAATGGAGAACAACTTGACGACGACGAGTTGAAAAAAAACATTAACATACTCAATACCGGTAGAGAGGTCCAAACTGCCCTTATACGACCAACCGCAAGCTAATGGAACTCCAAGGGAGTGTCTCTCCCGAAGACAGGATAGCCTAAGCTCCATCCCACTTACCAATACCGTTTGCAAAATTAAACACTTGATACAGTCATTGATAGCCAACCCACGGATTACCGAACATCTAAGGCGTATATCGTGGACATGATCAAGTGCCTAATAGACGGAAGTAAGAATAGGAGAGATGATGAATGTGGATCTGCTCCAAGCTAGACTCCCTTGACTGATGAAAATTTAAATGAATGATATCCTAAAGAGTTTTCTATGCCAACCATCCGTCCTACGATGGAACTAAGGACCTGAAACAACACTTGCATAAGTACAGTAAGTACATGGATGGAGCGAATGCTTCAACTACTGTTCGGTGTAGATGTTTTCTAATCTTTCAGGAGGGAATTGCTTCCATGTGGTTCACCAGGCTCCCACCTAACTCCATCTCCACTTTCGGTGAATTAGCAACAAGGATCCTTAATCATTTTAGGCTTCACATGGCACAACCAAAAGATGTGATGTCCTTATCGGGCCTATTTCAAGGATGAAATGAATGTTTGAAATCCTTCATGAGTTGGTTTAACACTACGGTCACTGAAGTAAGCAACCCAAATAAAGGCATGGTCTTTATGGTTCTGGTCCATGCCATCCATCCCGACACTGAATTCGGAAAATGAATCAAAATAAAGCAACCTACTACTAGGAAGGACGTTAATCGAAAGGCGAGCCGATACTTAAGATTGGAAGAAGCAGAGGAGCTAAAAGGAAAACTTGCTAACCTACAACCAACCAACATTGTGCATAATGGTATGACAGTGATCTAAGACGCAAATACCTCCGGGATCGCTGTAGGAAATGCGGGGAAGGATGGGAATCGAAAAAGGAAGAATTAGAATTCCAACATGCGAAATAGAAGTAGCAAGCAACTTAAAGGCTTGAGCCCCGAAGACTACAACCTGCTCAGTAATACTCTAAATAACATCTACCTTGTGACATAAGGGATGGAGGAGTACAAGAAGCCGCCTAAAAAGGAAGCGACTGAATAGCAAAAGCGCTCTGGAAGGTACTTCCATTTCCATGAAATACATGATCACAACATGAATGGGTGTCATCACTTGAAGAAGTGATGAAGAACCGGATTAAAGAACCGACTCGGTAAAACAAGCTTCGGTAGTATGTGAGAAAGCAGTAAAATCCTATCCAGCCTGCAGCACCCCAAGCTCCTAGAGATCGGGAAAACCAAGCTGGAACCAGAGAAGAGGGATCCAAATGGACCGACCAGAGACTTATTATAAAAATAATATTCGTAGGACCTCATCCCATGCAGAAGAGTTAGGGAGAAATGGAATGAGACGCGAGCTCACTAAGACTGCTCCGAAAGATTCGTGCTTTTTGATCGTAGACGGAACTCCTGCCAAGCAGAAGGGGAACCTAAACGATGATATAGTGTTCCGAAATTGAGACACCAAGGAATAGAAGCTTTGACCCTTGACCCCATGGTCGTGACAGTAGGAATCAGACCAGCCGTAGTCCGACGAGTATTGGTGGACAATGGCAGTGCTGTAAATATCCTTTTCAAACACACGTTTGATCAAATGAAGATCAGTATGACAGACGTATCCGCTTACTGAACAAAGATCCAAGGATTTACCAGTGAACCTAAGCAACCCGTCGGAACAATCGATTTACCCATAGAACTCGAAGAAGGTGACCAAATAGTCATCCTCATTCAAAACATTGTGACTGTAGATGAAATATCCACGTACATTGCTTTCTTAGGTCTGCCCGCTTTGGCATATTTGAGGATTGCTTTAGCTCTGTAGTATCTAACCATGAAATTTCTAATAAAGAATGGAGTTGGGGTAATCAAAGGAAACCAAAGCATCGCTACAACAAGTGACATCATAGAACTACGCGAGTCTAGAAGAAAAGAAAAGGGAAGAATGTGGGGGAGAACTCTCCACATTCATGAATCTACCAAATAGCAACTACAGAGTCGCCCTACCTTGGGGACCATAGCCGATTCGATAAGGCTTCGAACCCTAGAAAGAAGAGTTCAAGGGAGGAATGAGCAGCACCGGCAGAATTGACGGTGTTTGTCTTAGTCGATATGGATGACCCAATATGGGTCCTGAAAATTGGGACACATCATGGAAACAAGATGCGAATAGAACTCATTAAATTTCTTCATGCCAACCTGGATGTATTCGCTTGGACACATTCTGAAATGTGCGAAGTTTCGCCAGAGATTGAATACCACGCACTTAATATTGATCCCAAGTATACACCAGTTAAGTAGAAGAGAAACAGCCTAGGATCGAACAATCCAAAGCGCTAAGAGAAGATGTGCATAAGCTAATGGCGAATGGTTTTATCCATGATGCAACATACCCCAAATCTGTATCCAACCCGGTCTTGGTCAAGAAGTCCAATAGAAAATAGCGAATCTATATCGACTATTTAGACTTAAACAAAGCTTACCCAAAAGAAAGATTTCCTCTACATAGAATTGACCAAGTGGTGGATGAGACAACTGGAAATGAACTATTTTAATTTATGGATGCTTACTCAGGGTACAGCCAGATCATGATGCATGAACTTGACCAGGAAAATACTAGTTTCATTACTGAACTGGGATTATACTGCTACAAAGTAATGCTATTCGGCTTAAAGAATGCTTGGGCAACCTACCAACGATTGGTGAACGCCACGTTTAAATGGCAAATCAAGAAGACAATGAAATTTTATATAGACGATATGTTGGTTAAATCGCGTATAGCTGTAAATTACTTGGACAACCTCGCCGTAATATTTGAAATACTTCGCAAATATGGAATGAAACTCAATCCACTTAAATCTCACTTTGGGGTAGCTTCTGGAAGGTTCTTGGGATTCAATGCAAGCACTAGAGGCATAAAGCAAATTCTGAACAAATTATCGCTTTACGGGAAGTCGAGGTCTCAAGGTACAAGAAGTTACAAAGCTTGAATGAAAAAGTTGCGGCACTAAGGCAGTTCATCTCAAAAGCAACCGATAATTTTATACCGTTCTTTGACGCGCTAAAGAAGGGAAAGAAGAACTTCAAATGGAATCAAGCTTTTCAAACTACGTTCAAAGAGCTACTACGACATATAAAAACCCTGCCAATCCTTTCCAAGTTGGTAGATGGAGAAGACTTGTTTGCCCCATGTATTAAGTGTCGCGCTCGTACGAGAAGAAGATAAGATCCAGCAACCCGTATATTACATTAGTAAACGATTCACTAGAGTAGAGAAGAACTATCCGGAATTGGAAAAACTAGCATATTATCTCTTAATCGCATCTAGAAAGTTATGACCATACTTCCAGGCATAGTTGATCAAAGTACCAACAGATCAACCCCTGAAGCAAGTGTTGCACCACCCCGAGACCTCTGGACGGCTTATCGAATGGAACATCGAATTGAGTCAATACGAAATTATTTACCATCCTCGAAGGGCGATCAATGGGTAGACGCTGACATACTTCATTGTTGAGTTTATGATACGAGACAACAAAGAAGAAATAGATCTGAAAGTGGAAACATGTTAGAAGTTGTTTATAGATGGTGCATCCAACAACTTCTACTTGGGGGCAGGAGTAGTGCTCGAGATTCCTGAAGGATGATCCGTTTGCTATGTCTTACGCTCGTAATTTCTCGCAACTAATAACGAAGCAAAATATGAAGCATTAATATCAAGGCTAAAAGTTGTGAAGGAACTCGGGATAAAGTACGCACACATCTATAGCGACTCTCAGCTAGTTGTTCGCCAGGTGAAGGGCGAATACCAAGCTCGGAGAGAGAACCTCGCCCCGTATCTATCTATAGTGAAATAATTGCTGAATGACATCGAACATTACACCATAACTCATATCCTGAGGGAACAAAACACAAAGGCAGACTATCTCGCCAAACTGGCTGGTTCTAGCGAAGCTCAGTCCTTGGGGCTAGTCCCAGTCGAAACTCTGATTGCTCCAAGCATAAGCGAGATGGATATAGATTGGATTTTTGAAACAACCGAAGAATTGAAAAATGTGGTATCGATCAAGGACTACCTTCTCAAACGAACACTCCTTGCAGACAAGAATCAATGGAAAAAGCTCCTTTGGAAGGCACCGTGGTTTGCAGTACAGGATGGGATGCTCTACAGAAGGGTAATCTCTACCTCTTTGCTCAGTGTGTGACCAACGACGAAGCTTGAAGAATCCTCAGGCAAGTTCATGAAGGCGACTGCAGAGATCACACTAGTAGGCAAACCCTCGAAAAAAGTCCTCCGGTATGGATATTTTTGGCCAATAGTAAACCATGATATAACAAATTATGCCAGATGGTGCAACCAATGTCAAAGATTCGACATGATCAAAAGAACTCCTTCGACATAGCCGACACACATGGTTAGCCCATGGCCATTCACATCTGGGGAATCAATCTGATTGGTGTATTACTGATGGCCAAAGAAGGAGCCAAATATATTATAGTTGCTGTTGACTATTTCACCAAATAGGCCGAAGCGAAACCGCTAGGCATTATTACCACAAAAAAGTTATAAATTTTGTCACTAAAAACATTTTTTGCGGGTTTGGAGTGCCATAAAAAATCATCACGGATAACGGAACTTAATTCGAAAGCGCTGAGTTCAAAGACTTTTGCAAACACTTTCAATCGAGAAAGCTTTTCCGTTGTTGCACATCTACAGGCAAATAGGCAAGTGGAAGCTCAGAACAATTTTATTAAGTCCACCGTCAAAAAGTGCCTAGCTAAAGCTATAGGAAATTGGGTTGATGAACTTCCACTCGCACTATGGGCTTAAAGGAGAGTGCACAAATCTGCAACCGAGCACTCCCTGTTTGCCCTGGTATATGGTTCAGAAGCAATGATCCCACTTTAACTAGAAATCCCCTATCATCGAAGGCAAAACTTCAGTCGAAGGAAAAATGAGAAGCTCCCACTCGAGTCGCTTGATATGGTCGATGAGATGAGGGAAGGAGTCGAGTTAAGGACTACTTGCTTACCAGAAAAGGGTCGCACGATATTTCAGCTCCAAATTCTATAACTGTTCTTATGAAGTGGAGACCTTATCCTCAAACGGGTCTACCCTATACCAAGAACATTCGGACCAAACTGGGAAGGACCCTATGTGATCAGCCAAAAGCTAGGTGGCGACACACCATTGATGGAACCTAAATTCCTTGAGCTTGGAAGAAAGAATCGCTGCATCGTTACTTCATCTAAAATTATCTTATGTATTTCCTATTTCCTGCAGATAAGCCATCCTGGAATACCAAAGGCATTGTAAATAGGCAGAACTTGCCTAACTTTTATTAATAAAATTGCTTTACTTTCTGAACTAGTAAAACCGTATTCACAAAAATAACCTGCCGAGTCGACGGGGTGAAATCGAATTAAAACCATATAATCATTGCTTAAGATAGTGGAACCACGCTCAAATATGCCCCATCTACCCGCCAAGTCGACGAAAGCAAATCGACTCAAACCGTTGGATAAACGAAAATCGATCCCTGCCTTCTAAGAATTGGTGTTGCTCCGGCAACACCATTAAGGCCCAAATCAAAGCCACAAATTTCATATACCGTGCATCACTTCTTGAGCCATGGAACCATGCTCTCGAAGCACGAAATCCTCACGTTACCCAAAGATTGGTAATATCGACAAATTGCAAACCATTCCGAATCGACGGATCATATCGATCCTAAAATCCGCACATTTCATAAGTTGCACACTCTTAAAAGCCATGCATTTCGTAAGCCTTGCACTCTAAAACCCATGAATTCGATGCAAGCACTACCCGATGTTGCTCCGGCACCATCAGCAAACCATTAAGATCTTGTAAGTATCGGTATTCTCTTGGCAACACTAGGAAACTTGTCTATTGGAGGACTAACAAGAATCCACTCCCACTATCAAAAGTAATTGATGTGAGTCCAGCAATATTGCATAACTAAATATCGGCAAAGAATTCCAATCGTTGACCAACAAAATCTCTAGAATCGAGACGCTCGAGTCCTAAGTTTCCGAAGATGGAAACCACAAAATAGATTCGGTAGAGACATCCAAGGAATCGTTCGGATCAACTGGTCATTTGTCAAGTGTTCGAAATAAATAGTCCCCTGAACTAGGGGCACACACACCAACACTCAACCAATGTAGAAATACTTCACAGTTCTGTTACTTCAAATAAAACAAAAATTGGCAGTGATTACAGGGCTAAATAAAACAATGATGAATAAAAAGTAGCATAAGCGCATGAAATATAGATAAGTAGACAAAACAAAGCTACAATCAAAATTTCAATAGTATTATTACTTATAATGTTTTTGATGTACAACAACAAACAGTGGGAGTTGTGCCCACACAATATCGACCAAGAATAGGAAAATACAAACACCACTGTTGCAACAACAAGAGGTAATGCTAAGCTCAGACTCTACACTTGTAAAAAAACAACCAAAAAAAGGAGCAAAAGACAAATCATGACTTCTTCTCACCGCTTCCCCGGTCACCTTTCCCGCCTTTAATCGAAAACTTCTTAGGCTTGTCCCCTCCCAAGGCGATATCGCTCTCCGAAGCATGGCCGCTAGCAGATCCTCCTTTGCCCTTATGCCCATGGTATTCGTGAGAACTCTTTGATGACCTCTTCTGTTCCTCAACCTTCTCCTTATTCACCTCTGTCATCTATTGCTCGGTCGTCGGCTGCTCGGTCTCCACTTCCTCTTACTGGCAGGCTTGACCCGCCTGCTCCTGTATGATAGAGTTAAGGGTATGCCCTAGGGGCAATTATGTAATCTGGTACATATATCTAACTCGTTAACCAATCTTGTTCGAATTAAAAGGTATTTTCTTCCTATTATATACTTGATATATTGTGATTATGTTCATTAGTTAACTTAATTAAAAGTATATTTAATAGAAAAATCCGTAAATGGTATATTTTGTGACAGTATCTACGAAGTGTTATAATCGTGAGTAATTTATCACAACAAAACAAATATACCATTTTAAATGTTCCTAGTCAAGATGCATCGAGACTGGATATTGACGTGTCTGTTGAGGCCGGAGTACGTAACAATCTTCAAATGTTGGGCAGTGTATACTCATGACTACTGAAAGCACCTAGTGGTTACATACTAATAGTTATTAGATAACTATGGAACGACTCACTCGATAGTTTTCTACTGGTTAATATAACTAAGGTCAAAAAGGAAATATCGATGTGACTGATTTAGACAGTTCTTTCGACTTGAGAATACTGTGGATCTTCAATATGAAAGCTCTGCTTTGATTATAGCCAATTCATGGCATGGCATCCATCGGGTGACTATAATTGGGTCGAATGGAAGTATTGGAAGTGAAACACTATTCAAGAGAGGATTCGTCTCCTCAGTTATATGCGGTTAGTATCACAGTCAACTCAAAGTCAAAGTCTCTGGCCAGAGCATTTCAGTTAATAATTATTATTATTGAACCAAGAACTTTGTATTTGAACTATAAAGTTGAATATGGATGAGGTTGGAATTTTGACCATTACCAAATTTCATAAGTCCAAAGTGATAGTTTTCACGAAGAGAATTGGTGTAAACAAATGTCACAACCGGGTAACGCTTATTAAACTAAAATTGGATTTTTACCAAAAATGAGCAAGCGATAAATTTGGCCATAATGTCACACCACTTGCTAAGTGATGTGTGAACGTTAACATTAGAATAGTTCGATGTTAATCACTGACCAAATTTACACCCAAGAGTTACACAGCCGAAATGATGAATTCCCTTAAGACTGAACAATTTAATTAGTTTATAATTGTTATAAATTAATTAATATTTATGAAAGACTAATTATAAAATTTGAATTTGATTTTATAAATAATTAATTATATATATATTTATAACGGTTATTGATATGTCGATCGATATACCATATCGACAACCGATTAAATTAGATTTAATTGCATAGTATTTTGGCTTAGGCTTAGATGGTTTAAAACCCATCGTTATGGCTGCAAAATTTCGATTTTGAGAAGGTCTAACATAGAGAATTGGCATGGAGATGATGGGTTAAGATCAAGTGAGAATGGGTAAAAAGGTTTTCCTCGCTTCACTCTAATACAACCATATATATGTATGTATGTACGTATGTATTGAAAAGGGGTGCGGATTAAAAATCATAAGGCTAATTTAACATTAGAGGAGGGTGAATAGTGTTTAATGGATTCTAAAACTTATATGGACTAATTTAAATTTATGACATAAACAAATGCAGAACTTAATCACAAAACAATCACAGGATCAAACGCAATGCAGAAAGTAAATAAAAAGCAGTAAAAGGAAAGAACACACCAGATTTTATACTGGTTCGGAGTTACCCTACATCCAGTCCTGTACCAAGGAAAACACCTCATACAGATTTTTATTATACCAATTTCGAAACTACAATCCTTAATTTCTAAAGGCCTTGAGGTACCCTCCTGTCTCACGAGTCTAGGGCAAACTCTCTTGATTTACGGGACACAAGATCACCCAATTGGTTTCCAGGCACAACCACACCTTATAGAGAGACCCGATAAACTTTTGATTACAAATTGATCCTATAATTCTGAATAGCACTTTGATCTTCGAGAAAGGACAGAGAATCAAATAAGAATGAGATTCTAATTTGATTCACTTAAGAATGAAAATTTTAGAATATGGATTTATGTAGAAGAAGGAGTGAAGAAAATAAGAAATTAGTCAGTTAAAAAATTCGTTTGTGAAGGCTATTTGTAGAGTACCAATGGTCATAACCATTCATGAAGAGATTTAAACGAATAGACACTTCTTTTGAAAATCGAAAGTTTTGAATTCAACGGCCACCATGTCAACATGGGGTATCCCATGATGTCGACATCCCTATGTTAAAACAACGTAATTTTTTTTTGAAAATGGTATTGAAAGAAAAACAAGACAAAATGATTCTGGAGTAAAAGTAAAGAGTTTATTTAAAAACAAAAACAAGGAATATTTTAAGGCTAAAACATCGTTCTGAAAATCATTTGAAAAGATAATTTTTAAGGTTAAAATATTTTGATAAGCAATTTTGAAAATCATTTTGAAGTAGTTTTGCAAGCTTCTCGTGCAGAATATCTCATCACATCAGGACTCGAGAACTTGTACAAAACCAGGATGTTCGTTGGTTTGTAAGCCACTTGTCATAGGTTTATAAGCTACGTGTCGTGGGTTTGTAAGCCACCAAGAAGGTAGAAATGGGTTCCATTCCAAATGAAATTCGAATTGAAGATTTCCATGCTATTATGAAGTTTTAACAAAAACTAGACACTTATCTTAAATTCTTGATCTTGATACTCATGAGTCTTCAAGCTTGATTTCTTCATTCTTGATTTTTATACCGTACAATCTTCAATAATCAGTATCTACCTTATATATATCCTGCATAATAACATTCATATATATCTAGACAATAGTGTTAGTATATAAGTTATAATAAAATAAGTTACAAAGATTGTTGTCATCAAAACCACTATCTTCAGTTCCTAACATGTATGTATGTACGTATCTCTAAAAATAATGATGAACTTTTTTTTGGCTACCATTACCTTCTAAATTGCTGATCAAAACGTAGTACTTCAAAATTCTCAAATATATTTCAAATTAAAATAATACTATTCGATAGTTAGAGGTCGGTGATTCCAGACTTGCAATCTGACGAATTAAGAACAACAAAAGGAAGGGAAGTCGTTGCTTCAACCTGATTCAAAGGTATCATTAAATTGGTAATTTTAATTCATATTACAGTAATTAAATTATATTCTATGATCCTATAATGAGCAATTTCATATCTGTTTAAATATATTGCTACTATATGTTTAGTTATGTGAGATATTTATAAGTAGATGTGGTTGTCACAAATCAGTTAGGTTATTTGCATATATTATACTATTTGATTTATGTATAGACAAATGTTTTTTACTGTACAAAATCAATTTTCGTCATTCAAAATTATTTTGTATATATTTATTAATAAATTCATATATCTATATATATTAGTGTATATTTCTCTCTCATAATAGCATATGTGCATATATAAGATATATATATATATATATATGATTTAAAAAATTTAGCACACTTATTTATATATATAATATGAATTTAAAAATTGAAAATTAATCATCATACATATATTTATATTTTTAAACTAACATTTATTGAATTTTTGAATTGTTAAATAATTATTAGATTAAAAATTCAATTTTATATTTTCAAAAAATATTATATCACTTCAGAAAAATATAGAAAAGTTTTAGGAATTTGTCAATAAAGTTTATTATTTTAATAATTAATATTATTTCATAAAAACTGTTTATGATTTATTAAAAATAATAATCTAATTAAAAAACTCTTCAAATTTTTTTGTAACCTTTCATTCATGATCTAGAATTTCTGAAATTTTAAAATTTGAATTTTTAACAATATATTATTTTATATTAAATAATTATTTTCAAAATCAATGTATTTATTTTTAAAATAATATTTCAACTTTGAAAAATATCTAGATTTTTTCTAAGCTCTATTTTATGATCTTAGATTTTCAAAAATTGTAAAATTTGAATTTTCATTAATAGATTATTTTATGTTAATTATTTATGGTTGAAAACATTATTTTGTCATAATATATACAAATTAAATTCTAAAATTATTATGTTTGCAAAACTGAGTTAATTTTGAATTATAAATAGTGTTCAATAATTGTTCTCTCTCTTTCTATATTTATATTTATCTATATATAAATGTTTTATGTTCATATATTATTAAATAATATATTTATATATACACATGTGTGTATGTGCGCATGTCTATATATATTTAACACATATACATGCATATAATTGGACAACATACATGATATACAAAATGAGATAATATGTCTAGTGGTGGGCGCGGGTCGGTTTGGTGCGGTTTGAAGTCCAAACGGCTTTCGCACCGCATCAAACGGTTAATCAAAAATACAAACCATTATACCAATCTTTTAAACGGTTCTGGTTCGATTCGGTTTGAACGTAATACGGTTCGGTTTCGGTCCGGTCTGGTTTGAACCCATATTAAATATGAAATAAGGGAATTACTTCCATCAATAATCAATTTACGAAGGCAACTGTATGAGCTTTTACACTTAAAGGTTAAAACACACACAATGTCATACTAAAATGAAAGATTAGTTCTTAACTATATGAATATTTCAATTTGACATTTAGCTACAAGAGAGATTTTTTGGTAGATTAACCAAACATCAGCATTAATCAATGCATAATCATAAAAGAAAATGACTAGAATAAGATTATAACTAGCATTTGTCCAAAAAATGAGATGAAAAATATTATACCAAAACTATAACTTCTTCCTTTATGACGATGAATATTATTAATATAATAACATACGCTAAAAATTGAATATATATCGTTAGAATCTGAAATAAGATAGGAGTTGCTTATATTTCTATCATAAGATTAATAGTGCAAATACTCGGTTCGTTCCGCTTTAATATGGTTGGTTCAATCGTCCAACCCGCAACCGAACCATATCGATGCTGGTCAGTCCAGTTTTGGGCATTTGCTTCGGTTAGAAGATTCGGTGTGGGTTTTCGCACCGTTTTTGCGGTTCGGTACGACCGGTTTCCGTATAACTATGCGGTTTGTGCCCACCCCTAAATATGTCTATTGTGATGTAAATCCCAGTATCTACATATGGGCATATTATACCTTCCACGGATTATTATGTTACACATGCACTCACACATATATGTATATGATACATTTATGTATAAACTAAATAAAATAAAATTAATTTCCTATCATTATATATTTTAATTTAAATAAAATAAATGATTTTATTTAAATGAAATTTAGAATTTTTTTAATTCAGCTAGACTTCATGGCTCAATAAAAGATCCAATAGGGTAAAAAAAATTAAATTCGCCCATAACATCTATTGCAGGTTAGTCCTGTTCCTATAATGGTATCAGAGCTTAATAGCATATGCAGTCTAATTTAGTCATATTAAGGCAAACTAATTAAGCTTGCCCACTTAGTACGGTGTCTAGAAAGGTAATGTCTAGGATTGAAATTGGGTAATCAAGTACCCTATCCTACCTGGTTACTGGCTTGGCCCAAAAGGTGAAGTGAGCCCAAAGGTTGCTCCTAATAGAAAAGGTCCAACTTAATTTAGACCTTAGGATAAATTTCAAAATCGTTTGAAAATTAATATTGAAGATTTTAAATTTAACAGTTAGATCTAAAATTAAACATGTTTATTATAAAAATTATAATACTACATAAGTTTTCAAAATGTTTGAAAGGATAATGTTATTTTCAAAATGTTTGAAAATATTTATATAATAATTTCAAATTTTAAATTTATTAATTAGATTAATAAAATAAATTAATTAAATATGTTAATTAATTAATGTATATATGCATGTATTATATATGTTGATACATGTTATGTTATTGTAAATGTTTAAGATAACATAAGTACACATGTATGTATACAAGATATATTTTGAAATTAATAAATTTTAATAAAAATTATTTAATTGAATTAATCAATTAGAGGTTAATTAATTTAATAAAATACACATATATATGATATATGCGTGTTACACTATAAAGGTTATAGTATACACTATAAATGTTATAGTAGATATGTCCAATAAGTAATATGAAATATAAAAGTTATATAACAATAAAACTTATATGATATGTGTATAAACTAAATGTGGAACATTAAAGAAACCCAAATAGACATGAGAAATAAATACGTATATAAATGTACATATACCGTGATTTCTGATGTGTCTAACACTTGAATCGCTGGGGTATTTCATAAAGAAATGTATTATTCCATAAGTAGATATCACTCAATATATATTAAAGATTATGAATCTATAATATAATGTTGTTCTCTACCATATATATTAATAAATTACTTAGATACTCCTTAGTTGTTGAGCAAACCCAAGTTAGGGATGTTATGCATAGTATTATTAATATATTGAATAGATGAGGTAAGATAACTATATGTATTTGTTGAGCAAACTCAAGGTACATATACTATACTTAGGCCATCACGATATGGTGGGTATGAGTGAACAATCTCTTTTGATTTGTTGAGAAAACTCAAGGTCGATATGAAATTAGATTAAGGAAAAACGGGTTAGGAGTTGTATGTGATACAACCAATAAGGAGTTGTCCATTGTTTATGGGGCTATGATTTGTTAAGCAAACTCAAGATCAGAATACCAAAACAAACGAGTCCTAACACCTCCTAACACCCAATAGTGAATTTGTAAGACTTGTATGTTTCATCTTAGGGTTTGGAGAAACATAAAAGACTAGTGAGAACCTTCTTAGAAAATGAAATGGTAACATTTAACCTTTTTAATGTTATATGAACATATGCTATATAATATTATAATTATCTACAATGATAAATGTGTGTATTTAATATGATTAATAAAATGTTTGTCAATTAACATATATAAACAAACTAAATTGAAGTTGACAAATAAAAATATAATATATACTTTCTAATAATTCTAATTGCATGCTATATAATGTTTCTGTACCCATGCAAGTGCCTAATTTCAACTGCTTAATACATTCGTAAGTTGGTCACTTATATGTTTATTTTGTTTAGACCGTGTATTGCATTTTATGAGTTTTTGAACTCTAAATGCGATTCAAGACTATGGATATTTGGTCCATGTACTTTCACATATAAATATTATATGGTGTACAGTCATAGTTTGTGTGGTGCAATATTTCGATGAAGTGCAAGATATTTGATGTCTTAAATGTTAAGAATAATCGAATGCGCTTTTGTAAAAGGTTTGTTACGATATTGTAGTAAGGTTTTATTTTGAATAGTTTGACCATTTGAAAAAATAATGAATGCATAAGACTAGATGTAATTTAAGGTAAAGTTGGAATGAAGAGAATGAATAGTCACTTCTGCTTAATAGAGAAACATTGGAAACAAGAATTGCAATAATAATCGATACTTAATATTGGAGTATGAAATATGATTTTTATTCCGAAATGTATGTCCATATAGAAAATTATTTTCTATAACATTTATTTCTTTGAGTTCAATATATTTGATCAAAGAATTCTCCATTGTAAACTAGTTGCAGCATATGAAATAACTTAACAATATTAAGTGAATGGTGGACTTCTAAATTTAGTACGCTATTATAGTAATGGCGGAAATAATGGGAGCATGCCATAAGCATCTAATGATTGCATCAAATTACGAAAATTGTTTTCATAAAATGTACCGAACATTATTTGTGAAATAATGTTTATTTTTGGTATCCATTGAAAAATAGATATAATTATATTTCAATATGAGTATTATGAATATTCATTATGAAATAGAACTATATTATGTAATTTTTTTCATAGTAAAACCGATGCAACAAAAATACATATGTATCTAATATTATTTACAATTGTTTTGGAATTATAGACTAAGCCGTAGTTTTGAGAAATAATTTTACTATACGATTATGAACCATATGATATAGGTTAATTATATCTCAAACAATTAACGGCTATGCACCCATTCAGTGGGAGCATTATAAGAGTTGATGAACTCTTTGAATTATTAAATATTGATGTATGCAATCACAAGTCTATTAATACAAAAAGGGTTCCACATACTTTGTTATATTCATCGATGATTTATTACCAACATGAACATGTGTATTAGAAACACATGTAGTAAATTTATGATAAAATCATAAGATATAAAAGAAAAGTAAATAAAATAACATGCAATAGAATAAAATGATTTGATTTGGTCGAATAAGTGAGTATATTGGAAAGAGTTCCAAATGTACCTAAAAATGAATATAGATTCAATCTTATAAGTCATTTCTCCATGTGATACATAATGATGCATTGATAAGGAGTAATCAGACATTGTTGGACAATTTACGATTAATTGTGAGTAAAGTTGAGTTAGTTTCTTTCTATAAGGTCATGTACTTAAGAGTAGTACAAGGTTGATATTATTTCATCTAAACAACGGTTTACAAAACCATACAAGATAAGGTTTGTAAGAAATCCCAACATATGCTAGGCTAAAAAGTTGGCAGGTTGTGCAAGTCAAAAGATTGCACGTAATAATTGCTCATGAGGGATCTTGTATGAATCTCCAAAAAGTTTTTTTGGAAAAGGTCTGTCATCAAATGACATATTTATGTTTTAAACATAATTTTTGTAAACTAAAATCAGTTTTATAAATAAAAAGGTTCATAAAGCGTTTATGAATCGCTATTCTATTTGCACCGAGAAACAATTATTGGTTCATGATATATCAACTTCATTGTGAAGGAATTTCTTTGAGAAATTTTTGGTAGTTAAATGGAATAGGATCAGATCCAAAGATAGAACTGATTATATGACATAAAGTGAAATTAACTAACGTAAATGAACACATAGCATTAGAATGTCTAATAAGTATTCTCGTACATCGAAGAGAAACTATGAGTTTCTTATTAATGTCAAAAATATACATTACCCTCAATTGTTCAATTAAACCATTAAAATTGTTGGCTCTATATGGTATGATGTGTAAATGTGAAAGAATTCCAAGTACGCTATCAAAATATGATTTTGGTGGTCGTAACCAAAGAGATGTGATCCATCGACCGAGATTGTGTATTTATTGGAAAGACTTATATGGTTGGAATTAAATAAGCATTGATAAGAATAATATCGCAAATTTCAATTGTTGAAATTAGCATAACAGATTCAGTACATGCTCAAGTTAATTCAGATTTACTCACAAAATTATCACTCGATAAGACTTAGTGTTTCACACTTATTATTGAAATACAAAACTCTAAACAATGATATAGAGTAAGCCGTTTACACATATTAACCAAAAATGCCTCAAAGTCAGCGGGAGCGATATTGGATTTGTGAGTCTTTGGATATGATCTAAAAAATGATACGAATGTATCATTTTATAAGCATCAAGATTCAATAAGTATTTTAATAGAAATGCCAAATAGTTTGATTTTCAATCAAAGTGCAGAGGAAGCGTGTGTTCATAAGAAGGAACGTTAAAAGGTACATTGATATTTCTAAACTATAAGTAGACAACACGTTTTTAATTTTAACAAATATGCCTGTATTAAAATCAACTTTGGTTGTTTTAATACTCAATTTTGGATTGTAAATGATGTCCTTTATAGTGAGTATAAAAGATACAGGGATTATCCCAAAATGATATACAAGAGCACCCTATTAAAAAGAGAACATGTAAGTTGGATTCCTTATGCATTAGCAATAGGATATCATACAGATAATGTTGTGTATGATATTGTGTTTTGTTTATGTACTTGATACATGGAGAAAATATAAAATCCAAATTGAGATCACTAAATGGTTGTTCGAGGTCTTCTCACGTATTTATGAAATACTAAAGAATTGTTTATAGAAACAACGAACTCATTATGATGGAATGTTTGGACACAAACTGTTATAAGTGATACTGAGTGTAACATGCTAATGATAAAATTTAGGTCAAAATCTTTAGTTCGAATTTTTTTCAAAATAAAAGTGAATGTGGTCGATTCAACGAAATGTTGAGAACATTAACTTGAATAGCGCTAAAATAAACAAATGTATATAGATATAAATGCACAAATTTATAATTGAGCTAAAGGTGATTCCAAATGTTGAGAATCCCATAATATTGTTATAAGATAACAATGTCATGAAATTGGTCATGATAGAACTTAAAGCTCACTAGATGTCGAAAGACATACTTCGAATCATTCCACATGATAAAGACAGTTTATCAGTGTCAGAGTGAGTTAATCGACAAAATAGATAATTAAAACATAATAGCATACCCATTCACTAAGGGACTGACCAAATTGGTTTTGAGAAAAATGAATAGAGAAGTTGGAATTAGATTCTGTAATTGACCACAAATGCAAGTGAGAGATTGATAGAGTTAGAGGTATGCCCAAGGGGCAATTATGTAATTTGTTACATATATCAAACTCATTGACCAATCTTGTTCGAAATAAAAGGTATTTTCTTCGTATTATATACTTGATATAATGTGATTATATTAGTTAATTAACTTAATTAAAAGTATATTTAATAGAAAAATATATAAACGGTATATTTTGTGATAGTAGTTACAAAGTGTTGCAACTGTGAGTAATTTATCACAACGAAACAAATATACCATTTTAAATGTTCCTAGTCAAGATGCACGGAGACTGGATATCGATGTATCCATTGAGACTGGAGTACGTAATGCTCTCCAAATATTGGGCAGTATATTACTCATGACAGTTGGGGGTACCTAGGAGTTACGTACTAATAGTTATTGGATAACTGTGAAACGACTCACTTGATAGTTTTATGTTGGTTAATATAACTAAGGTCAAACAAAAAATATCGATGTGACTGATTTACATAGTTTTCTGGACTTGAGAATACTATGGATCTTCAATATGAAAGCTTCGCTTTGATTATTGCCAAATCATGGCATGGCGTCCATCAAGTGACTATAATTGGGTTGAATGGAAGTATTGGAAGTGAAGCACTATTCAAGAGAAGATTCGTCTCCACGGTTATATGCAGTTAGTATCACAGTCAAGTCATGTCAACTCAAAGTCAAAGTCTTTGGCCAGAGTATTTCGGCTAATAATAATTGTTATTATTGAACCAAGGACTTTGTATTTGGACTATAAAGTTGAATTTGGATGAGGTTGGAATTTTGACAATTACCAAATTTCATAAGTCCAAAGTGATATAGTTTTGACGAACAAAATTGGTTTTAACAAATGTCACAACCGGGGAACGCTTATTAAACTAAAATTGGATTTTTACCAGAAATGAGTAAGCGATGAATTTGACATAATGTCACACCACCTGCCAGTGATGTGTGAACGTTAACATTAGAATAGTTCGATGTTAATCGCTGATCAAATTTACACCCAAGAGTTACACAGCCGAAATGATGAATTCCCTTAAAGCCAAACTACTTTATTAGTTTATAATTGTTGTAAATTAATTAAATTAATTAATATTTATGAACTGTTAATTATAAAATTTGAATATGATTTGAGAAATAAATAATGTTATATATGTATATACTTATAACATTTATAAATATATCGATCGATATACAATATCAACAAGCGATTAAATTAGATTTAATTACATAGTATTTTGGATTGGGTTTAGATGTGTTTAAGGCCCATCATTATGGCTGCAAAATTTCGATTTTGGGAAGGTTTAGAGGTGGTTAAAACATAGGGAATTGACTTGGAGATAATGGGTTGAGATCAAGTGAGAATGGGTAAATGGGTTTTCCTCGTTTCTCTTTAATACAACCCTATATACATACATATCTCTGAAATTAACGATGAACTTTTTTTTGGCCGCCATCACCTTCTATATTTCTGATTAAAACATAGCTCTTAATCCCCTTCACAATTTTCAAATATATTTCAAATTAAAATAGTACTATTTAATAGTCAGAGGTCGGTGAGTCCGCACTTCCAATATGACGAATCAAGAACGGTAAAAGGAAGGAAATTCATTGCTTCAACGTGGATTCAAAGGCATTATTAAATTGGTAATTATAATTCCTATTACAGTAATTAAATAATATTCTATGATCCTATAATGAGCAATTTCATATCTGTTTAAATATATTGCAACTATATGTTTAGTTAGGTGAGATTCTTGTAAGTAAATGTGGTTGTCACAAATCAGTTTGGTTATGTACGTAATTTTTTATTATACTATTTGATTTATGCATAGACAAATGTTTTTTACTATATAAAATCAATTTTTTCCATTAATAATTGTTTTATATATATATTTATTAATAAATTCACACACACACACATATATATTAGTGCATATTTCTCTCTCATAATAGCATATATGCATATATAAGATATATATATATATATATGATTAAAAAATTTTAGTATACTTATTTATATATAATATGAATTTAAAAATTTAAAAATTAATTATCATACATATATTCATATTTTTAAATTGACATTTACTAGATTTTTGAATTGTTTGTTATATATAAAATAATTATTACATTAAGAATTCAATTTTATATTTTTTTAAAATATTATATCATTTTCGAAATATTTAGAAAAATTTAAGAATTTTTCATAAATTTTATTATTTTTAAAAATTAATATTATTTTGGAAAAAATGTTTTTGATTTATTAAAAATAATAATTTAATTGAAAATTCTTCAAAAATTTTCTTAACCTTTCATTCATGTTCTAGAATTTCTGAAATTTTAAAATTTGAATTTTTAATAATATAATATTTTAGATTAAATAATTATTTCCAAAATCAATGTATTTGTTTATAAAAATAATATTTCAACTTTGAAAAATCTCCAGATTTTTCCTAAGCTCTATTTTATGATCCTAGATTTTCAAAAATTGTAAAATTTGAATTTTTACCAATTGATTATTTTATGTTAATTATTTATGGATGAAAACATTATTTCATTCATATTAATACAAATTAGAATACTAAAATTATTATGTTTGCAAAACTAAGTTAATTTTGAATTATAAATATTTTTTAATAATTTTTCTCTCTCTTTCTATATATATATTTAAATGTTTTATGTTCATATATTATATGTAATATATTTGTACATACATATGTGTGTATGTATCGTAAGACATAAATAGACAACATACATGACATACAAAATGAGCCAATATATCTATTGCGATGTAAATCTCAACATCTACATATGGATATATTATACCTTTCACCGATTATTATGTTAGACATGCACTCACACATATATGTATATCATACATTTATGTATAAACTAAATCAAATAAAATTAATTTCATACCTTAGTATATTTGAATTTAAATAAAATAAATAATTTTATTTAAATGAAATTTAGAAATGTTCCAATTCAGTTAGATTTCACAGGCCTAATAAAGATCCAATAGGGTAAAATTTTTATAATTCACCCATAACATCCGCCGCGGGCTAATCCAATTCCAATATCGTATATAAGTAGCCGCCAAGCATTCCTCTTGAGGTATAATGGGGTCATCCAAACCATGCAACGCTGCAATTTTCTCTGATTGCGAACCAGTCTATGAGCCAAACGTAGAGACAACGGTTGATGCGGTCAAAATGGCGGCAGATCCATCATCGTGATGAGGAGGTAACTCAATAGGAGGAGAAGGTTGATCTATAATATCAGAATAAACGGTGGTTATCTCTGCAATTTCATTAGCCGTAAATTGGAAGTCTTAAAGCATGAGGGAGACAAGAAAATTACCTACTGTGGGGGTCTGTACGTGTGCCACAACTTCGAATCCTTCATCGTCACCCTCCTTTGCCGATTGGACGATTGCGGGAGAAGTAGAAACGATCCTCTCACCAGTATAAAGATGAGAAGACGGCTCACCCAGGCTTGAAGGAAAATGCTCAGTAACAGCTTTAGCGGTGGCCGCGACATCAGTGGTTCTCGTTCCCTCTCTAGTCTTGATATTTTCTAACCTTCTACTAAAGTTTGGTGGGATTCTTCGTTCAGGTATGCTTGAACTAACTCTTCTTTGATGTAACCGCCGCCTATGTCTTCAACTCTAGCTAGAACCTCTTAACAAACTACAGTAAGCATGCGAGGGAACAGCAGACCCAAGTAACTTAGGCTCTCCTGATGCGGCACGGAATAAACATAGAAGCTCAAAATAGTATCATCTAAGCCTTCCATCTTCTTTGCAAAGATGTCTTGAAGCTCTGAGAAGCTGGCTTCCATGCTAGCATTCTCTGCCGCCAGCTGACTTTTCTCGGCATCCAAAGTCAATATTTTCTCACGAAAAGAGGCAATTTCTTGGGCCTGTTGGGCGATGGTTTTCTTCTCCATATCAACCATCGTGTCGCTTATCCTCGATTTTTCTTTAAGTCGCTACATTAGTGTGACACTACTTTATTTCGTCTCTAAATATTAACGCGGCCCGATTGGTGGACTCCTTCGGCTCCTTAAACAAAGAAGCGCTTTTACTTTCTCTCTTGAGGGCATCACCCCTCTCCTTATTCAGCCTCTCAATTTCCACGTCACGATCTGCGAGATGCTTCTCGCACTTGTCCTTTTCAGACTCGAATGTGAAAATTTCTTGGTAATTGTTTCGATTAACAGTGGAAAGTTACATGTACAATTTTTCTCACCCCTCGGCTTGCTTCAAACCAATCTGTATCGCATGGAGATAGGGCGAATAAGATTATGCACGAACCAATTTCAAATTGAGCTTATAAAAAACAACCCCCCTTAAGAACAAGTGGGGGAATGAAGCCTGCAGGTGCAGGAGGCCAACGGGGACAATGCAAGGAGCACACCTAAAAACTGGAAGAGAAGCAGTCATAGCTGCATGAATGGAGGAGGTCATGACACTGGAAGTAGAAACGGTTATTCCAGTAGAAGCATGAAGTATGAAGTGGGATCCTGCTCTTGGCCTCTTTTCAGCTTCTTTAATGAATCTTCCCGCTCAATCGGGCTCTTCCTTTTCTCATGGCCACTTCCCCTCTCGCGGCCTTGATCTTTCTCAGCACACTGATGCACTTCTACCTCCTTATCCTTACCCCTCTTCTTTTCTCATCAATCTCCCAGGAAGCGTGATACGTGGAATAACGTCTCTACAAACGTTAAGACTCCAGTACTTGATCAAGATCACTGTAAAATTGATGGGACCTGATTCCTACAGCAAATGATAAGATGGCTTGAGAAAAAAGGCATTCAATGAACTAAAACAACCTAGACAATAACGATAATATAAAGTGTGTGATCCTAGTGAAGTGCATGCTGCAGTTTGATGACCCCAGTGAAGTACACAAACCAAATCGACTACCGACTAACGTTAGGACATTGACTCATGGACGGATGATTTGGGTAAGGTGGGAAGGCAATCCTTATGAAGTGAAGTCGTCCATCAAGTCACCCATATTCACAAAAATGTCGCTCGTGTCTCCCAAGTCAATATCGGCACCTTCCGGCAAGGCGTTGGCAGCAGGTTTTTTCTTGGTAGAAACTTCTTCAATATGTTATTTCAAAGGAAGTGAGAGAGTATATTCGAGGCTCAACTCTGAGGCCTTGACGCCTAAGTGGACATCACCCTTATCGATGTCAGTATCCTAATCTATTTCTTCTTCGTTTATAGGGTACCCTTCGCTAATCTCCTTCCTCCTTCCCTTCAATCAACGGGGACTTGCCCGCTCATTGAAAAAAATCTTCTTCCTTCTCCTCCGGGATCGATGGCATTTTGAGAGGACTATCGACCTTGACTTGAATGTGGATTTCTTAAAAAGTCTTCCCTGATCCATCAGATGGGTCACTTTCTTCTTCCTCGTCATCATCATCATCTTCTCTAGAATCATGCGAAGAGGAAACAGAGAGGGTTCAGGCTCTAGAGTGTGAAGAAGCGCTGACAAATCCAACAGACCTCCCATGATGTAAGAGCCCACAGAGATTTTTGTCCGTGAGTAAGAACTTGATTGTGCGCTCCTGAGCATCATTGCTTTCAGGGCGCTAAGAACAGCACCAAGTGCCGGATCCTTGTTGATCTTCGGAAGAAATGTAAGGATTGTAACATCTTCTACTTGGAGGCCCAAAACTGATAGCTACGGATGCTGCAGTCATCCATAATTATTAATCCTCGATGACTAAATATGGTAATGTTAGAAACATTGATATAACAGAAACACATGAATATGGAAAAAATTTAAAACATCAAACAAGTTCCACATTCCATTCCAAAACATTTCAAATTCATTACATAATCCCAGTACGAGAATCACGTTCATAGAAAATAGACTTGTTACAACATACACCTAGAGCGACATATGAAGATGCCTCCTTGGATGATAAGAGTATATACATAGGTAATTTAAACAACTTTGCCTTTACAAAAACAACACGGCGGAATCAAAATAAAAGAGAACACTAGATAGCTATCATGCCTCCTCAACGTCTCCGGAAGCTTATTCGTCTAAGAGGTACCGAAAAACCTCAACTCTCAAACTGCTCAAAATCAATTAAGTACTTGAGAGTTTAAAGTGAAAACATAAACTTCGAGTCGGACATAAAGCCTAGTATAAATAATAATATACCATCTCAAACCATTTAGATATCTAGTAAGACCACGCCACTTAGCGGAATGGGTTTTCCCCTCACTAGTATCCTAAAACCTTTATAAAACCATATACTATGAACCTGCATCTACAATGGTTAAAACATACAACTCAAAATATTATGATGATATGCATACTTAATTAAAACATTCTAGATGTTTCATCCACTGTTTAATTGATTACCTTTCATATTTGTAGTTTCTAGAGTCACTATTAACCTGTTAGTTTTCATGGGCTTACTAATAACCTATTTAATGTTTAAGGACTCCCTGTCCAGTTATATAGTTTTCATGAGATTACTAAGAACTTATTTCCCCTGCCAATATCTTTACTGTTTCATGGGTTCTCCCCAAACCTATAGGTAATTATAATATCTTTCATCTTATCCTAGTTTTCATGGGTTGACTAGGAACCTATTGACAACTGTCAATATCTTAATCCGGATAGAGTTTTCGTAGGTTCAGTACAAACCTATTGGCCCCTGCTAAAATTAAATCACAGTTTTCGTAGGCTAATTATGAACCTGTCTTCCTAACATCTTCGTTTATACATAGTTTCCATGGGCTTACTATGAACCTATTGGCCCCTGCCAATATCTTTTCCAATACACATTTTTCATGGGCTTACTGTGAACCTATTGGCCTCTGCCAATATCTTTAATTAATTTAATTTATATTCACTACTGGGTCAACCTAACTGGTTATTCTACCCTTTCCCAAATTAGTGTTATGGGTTTATTGCAATGTGATTATATATATATAATGTATATTTGAAGAAGCAATCATAATAACATAACAATACCACTCTTGTGGGTTTAATATCCTTGAAATTACTTTCATAAGAAACATGGTTAATCCCTTTAACCAAGTATTTTATCATGGAAAACTTCTTCTTAAAACCATTTCAAAACTCCTTTGCTTAGCCATGGGTTTTTCCTTTAGAATGAGATTGAATTATTTGTTTTGAAAAACTAAGGCTTTCGAAACCTTCAAAACTTCGCTTTTGACCTCACTAGATAACCTCCTTCGAAAGCAAATAAATCTCTTTTTAAAACATTAGGCCCCTGCATTTTGAAACACTTTAAAACCTCTCTTTCGAAACTTTCGAATGTAATAAAGTATTATTTATTAATTATTAGAAGCATAGCTTCGGAACCATTGAAATTACCCCTTTCGAAACCTTTGAAAGTACCCTTTTCGAAACCTTTGGAAGTATCCCTTCCGAAACCATTGAATGTCCCTCTTTCGAAACCATTGGGTTTATATTTAAAATATCATTTGGGTCGAAGTGAATATAAACGAAAGTATCTCTTTCGAAACTATTGTTTATCATATAAAATTGTTTAGGAAATTTTGATGGCGTCGGCACCATCCTTTTGAAAGCTTCAAAACATTTAAGCAATATACCGAAGGATAGCATCAAAACCATGGGTTTTATTAGCCATTGCCATCGAAACCCTTGAACCCTTTTGAAAGCATCTAGGAAGTGTCCTAGTTAAGTATAAATGAAGACAACCCTTCGAAAGCATTGATGGTTTCAACACACTTGAAAAGCTAACAACAGCGGTTGGGTTTCGACTAAGTTGGAACCACTACTTTCGAAAGCATCATTTTATAAATAAAGGAACCCATTCGAAAGACTATACTTTTAAAACATATAATGGCAACCCCTTTGAAGTCTTTTAGAAAACCCCTTTCGAAAGCATATGTTTCCACTCCTTCGAAAGCTTTAATAAAACAAGAAAGGCACTATTTCATTTGCAAGTAAACCTAAGATTTTGACCCCATCGAAAGCTATGCTTTTGGTACTATGCCTTCCACCTTCCTCCAATCCACTACGTACCATCTAAGTGATACCTTATGTATTGGTTTTGGCTTTATGGGGTTTCACTTGATTGAAGATGGAAGCTATGGGTCGAAAGGTACTTCTAATAGAGGCGGAACCCACTTTTCTGGGTAAATCTAGTTTAATGCCAATTAAAGAAAATAATTTCTAACTGACCTATCCACATGTAAACATGTGACTGGTTGCTTCAACTTTTCAAATCCTTTACCAAAATACTGCCGCTTAATTTCAGATCTAAATTAAGGTTAATTTAGCAAATAAGCCCTTCCATTAATCAAAACAATTAAACCATTTAGGTCCTCCTGTAACGACTTGGATTTTCCAGTTTTTGATTTTGAATATTTAAATGGTTTTACATGTCGGATTTGGAATGAAAACTGATTGTTTTGGATTGTAGAATGAACTTAAATTTCTAATATAACGACTATCGTAATACGAATAGTGCAAATAATTGGAATTGGAAGTGAATATGAATCGAAGTGAATTTTAAAGTGAATATAAGTTCTATTTGAATAAGAAATTAGATGGTAAGTTTCTAAAACTGGAATTTCAAGTAAACTTGTTGATTATGAAAATTGTCGTTTTTATCGACACGTTAAAATAGAGATCTGTGGCATGATCTCGGAATCCGACAAAACCAGTTTCATTGGATACATAATAGTGTACTATTATCGGATTTCAAATTTCATAGCATTTAAATTTTCCGTTCGGTCATGCAAATTAAAAATGCCTATACATTTATTAAGGAATTTAAATTAAAATAAATTGATTCGAAAACCTATCTTCCAAATATGATGGAATTAGTTTCTGGTATATATTCCACTGTGTTTGAAATAGGGGTAAAACATTATAAATGCCAAGTGGCATACTTCGTTTGGAGTTTGGTAAATGTAGCGCGTGAATAGTGTTTTTGAGTGTAGCCTATATAAGGATCCCTCCTCTTCAACTTGAGAACCCTAACTTTCAAGAACACAACCGCCGCCATCAATTTAATTGTCATGAATCGCGCAACTTTCTCCTCAATTAGCTCCTCCTACAAGCAAAATTGTCAAAAACTTTCAACTAGGAAATGGAAGAGCACATCGAGATGAACGGCTATAATCGTCTATCGTCGTCGATGGATGGAGATATTAGTCCGTGTTCATATTGCCCTTGGAGGCGTTTTACATGGTAATGATGGGGAGTTGGGGGACCGAATTCATGGCCAAGGAGGAGCTCGCGTAGGCGCGTCATCTAGAGTGGTCTGATAAACCTCCGGTCGCCTGATGGAGGCGCGACAAATCAAAGAAGGAAGCGGCGATGTGGGTTTCATGAACCAAGACGAACGAGGAAGAAAAGAGAAAAGGTGCGGCCCAGATCTCGTTTCCAGGAAGCAACGACCACAATCGATTAGGTTAAAAAAAGTTTATAAATTATATTGTATAAAAAAATCATGTAAACTTAAAAAATTGATAACCATTTCATACAAGGTCCGTTTCGCACGAAGCAAGCGGCGTTGGGTTCGTATTGTCGAACACTACATTATGGTGTTGGATTGGAGTTGATTTGAGTTAATGAAAATTTTGGTTAAATTCGAACGCCCGTTCTTTTTTAATCAAAATAAACAGCTGCAACAAGTACTGCAATCAAAGTGAGTAAAACTCACTCTCTCTAGCCACTTACATTTTTATATAAGTGGAAATAATATTTTATTTATATTGTTTGTTGCCTGTATTGTTATCTTGGTTGTTTACTATATTATTAGTAGTTGGATATATATTCCTGCCGATTGAAGCGGATGAGACACTATGCGCCAGAATAATAGCGGATGACCCTTTTTATAGTGATATCCCACCTCGAAGCGGGATTTTTTTTAATATAACATCTATGGTTGCAGGAAAACAGGTTGGAGGGATCCAACAGGATTCCTCAGGATTGCTGTTTTTAATTTCATATATGGTGATATATGATGTGTGTGAATAATCTGATATAGATTATGTTGTGATTTTATTTATGAGATGCTATAGTAGCATTGGCCTTAATTTTGATATTTAAATACCATAAATATTATTTTTGAATTTGAAGGAATAAAAAGGAGATTTTGGATATAAAAATATTTATATCAAAATTTGGATTATTTTAAAGAAAATTGATTTGGATAAAACAATGTTTTGATTTTGGATTTGTACTCAAATGTTCGTAAAATATATTAATTAGAGATGTAAAAATAATTTATACAAGGGATCTTTAACAATAGATTTTTAAGTGATATTTCTGGGTTTATGGAAAAGGAGTTGAAATCGATATTTAAAATAGATTTGAAAAATAAATGGGATTTATAAAGGAATGGATTCATAAATGAAATTTTATAAATGAGATTATTTTTGTAAACAAGCGAAACCCAAATGAGTTTATAGACTAATAAACGATGTTTATAAATAAGGGTAAATGATTATCAGTTGATAAATTGGAAATATAAATTCACAGTGTGAATTTATATCGAGATATGGAAATCGATTTTTGGAAAAACATAGTGGATTCTATTTTTGAATTGTGAGAGTAGTTATGAAATTGAAATGTAATTGATGTGATATGAATCGAGAGGGATTTATAAATTGAAATTGGTAATATTGAATTTTAAAAATAGATTGTTGTCGAGAAATTAAGTTTGTTTTAAAATGGGATTTTTATTTATTAAACTATATAGTTAAAGCTGTTTTAGTATTGAAAATTTTCAAAAAGTGTATTTTCCGAATATCTAATAATAATCGAAATAAATTCTAATTTTTATAATAAGCTTTGTAAATCAATCAGTTTTATTTAAAATTAATTAGAAATGAGTTATCGATGTTTATTTAAAGTGTTTTGGATATTTTAAATAATTACTTAAACGTGTTTTGAAAATAAATTATTATTCTTTAAAAATACTTGTCACATATATAGAGTTTTCAAATAATTGAAATTTATTTATAAATCCTTTCGACATTTGTAAACGGGGTTTACTTAACAGATATAATTTTTATAAGAGGAATCTTGTAGGGGATTTTGGAAGAAAATGGAATTTCCAAAATGTTGAAATATTGGAACTTCGAAAATGAATCTAAATTCACAATAGAAGTTATAAATTGTTGGTCGATTTTATAAAAGAGTATAATCGGTTTTGGAAATTGTAAAAAGGAATTTATAAATAATTTTGGAAATTTATAAGATAAGTTATGAAATATTTCCTAAGTTTGATACTAAAATGGTTTTGGAGAATCTGCCAATAAATATTCTCCTAAGTATTGAAAAGAAGGTTTTGGAAAATATTTTAAGTGTGACACGAATCATGTAGAAATATTTTTCTAATTATAAATTGAATTCGGAAATATTTTCTAAGTGTTGGAATAATTTAAAATTATCCTGTTATGGATAAGTTTCTGAAATTGTTTTCAAATGTTGGAATGCTGGAAGGGAGTTGAATATATATCTTTGTAAAGATATTTTGAAATGAATGTTTTAAAAGATTTATGAAATTGGGCCTAGTGACTACTTATGTGTGTAATTTGATAGTTAAATAACTGACTATTAAATCTGGCCAATTTTGTTAATCGTTTCGAAGAGACCGAGATCAGATTTAATTATCAGAAAATCACTTCAATCCCATTTGTGCGTTACGAATTGTGATATCTCGAAGATAATGAAGATGACGACTTTGGAGATTCAGTTTGTTAAGACCCATAACAACTTGTATGGATGAATGCTATCATTTGCATCGTTGCCTAGAAGGCAGTGTTAGCATTTCAAGAATGAATGTTATTCTTAAGTTAACACATCACATCGAGCCTCATCAATCGGGAATGACTAAAACATGGAAGATGCAGTAAGGCTATATGGTTCGCTCCCATTAGGTTATGATCATCACTCTTCTAGAGTGGACATCTATCATTACTTTCATTTGTATGCATTTCGGGACCATTGGTGGTGACCATATTTGGTACTATCCAGTAAAGGGTAGGCCAGTTTTCTGTTGGTAGGGATCGATTGGTTCGATCTTAGTACATTTTTCAAGAGGTGTACTGTGGCGGGTGGTACCAGTAGCCTGGTCACATATGGAATCCAATATCCACTACGAGCCTGTACGGTTTTAGATGTGCCCAACTATGATGAAACGTGATATGCAAGCATTTCAGCTATTTTATAGTTTATTTTCTATAGACACTATTATAATATCAGATGATTTTGATATAAAATGCTTTGGTTATCATAAGGTACAAACCCATGGTATTTATATGTGGCACGGTCTTACGAAATACCTTTGTTTTTAAAGGATTTTGATAACGGTAATAAATCATATTGAGTGTGTTTTCTCACGTTGGTTTTCTAGACTAACTTGGGTGTTATTTTATTATAATGCTTGGGTCAGACCGAGTATTACAGATTCAGGTTAGAATGCTACAGAGTGCAGGAGACGTGCTGGAGGATTTCAGGCATATTCCACGTACTTGAATATATTCCGCTGTGTGAGTATGTTGTATTCACCATTTGTGAGTACAAGTTATTATAACTGTCCAGATTGATTTGTTGATTGTTTACTCTAATGATGGTATGTTTAATAATAGTTACAGTTTCCTTTGTACAAAGATCTGTTATTATTTATCATATATTTTTCCACCGCAGTTGTGAGATTTTGCTTTATTGTTTCTATTTTCTTCTATCCCTTCTTTTATTCACTCCTAACAATGGTATTTTCGGCACTTGAATATTTGGCATGCAATAAGGTGAACATATTGATGTCGATTTCAAGGGTCAAAATTTTCGAGTCGCTACAGTTGGTATCAGAGCTGAAGGTTAAGCGAGAACCTTGACTTTGGTGGGGATTACTCATCAAAAATAAGGTCAGTAGTACCCTAGAATGAGTCTTGGTGTATTAAAGATATAAGCATGTATTTTTCAGTGAATATAAATTGTTTTATATTGTGTTGACTTATCGGTTGAGTGTTCATGAATTCTGATCAGTATGGTCTGGACAACTATATCGATTGGGTTTTCAAAACTCTGAACAAGTTAAATCAACATAGTATTGTTTAAAGTGGGTAAATGAAATAATTTTTACCAAATTATATTTTGATATAAAATAAAAATTTTCTAAAATTATTATAGTATATTGATGTGTTTGGTTGTTATTATTATAATCCAAACAAGAATATAAAATTGAAATGGTTATATATAACCAAATAGAAATTGTATAAGAATAATTCATACAAATGAGTTAAGCTAAAAATGGATTCCAAACCCAAAATGTGGAGATTTAAAATCCTATAAGGTTTGGAAAATATTTTACGAAGTGTTGTGTAAATAAAATGGTGTTATTTTGAAATTATTTGTGAAATAAAAATTGTTATGAATGAATTTTGGAAGTGATAAAGCATTAAACTCGCTTCAGTCGCTGAATAATAATTCCACCAATGATTGCGACATCATCAGTGTTCATTTTTGAGTTTCTAAGCGATGGATTGCCACCATTGTAAATTGGCATGGAGATTTTTATTGAAAATAAGTTTTGTTTTCTAAATTCCGAAGGGAATTTGTTTGGATAAAACCAAGTTGATTTTGAAAATTCCAAAGAGATGTTTTATTAAACCAAAAGAGCCATATACATATATATTGATTTTAAAATAATTTGAAATAAACCCTGGTGGTTGAATTCTAGGATATTCATTTGAAGGTTTTGTGAAACCGGAAAGAAAATAAGTGTTTGAACTTATAAGTTAGAAATGATGTGAATAGAAAGGAAAATGTGAACTTCAAAATGAAAGTAAATGTTTACTTATGCAAGTTAAATAAATTTGAATTAGTAAAAGTGGATTGAATGAATTGAGATTTAACTTAAGCTAAGAAACAAAACTGGATTTCGATTTGATATAATATTAAATTGAGTTGAATATAAAATTTGAGTTTGTATAACTATAAGTTATAACTATAAGTTATAAATTTTGAATGGAATCAGCTCAAGAATAGAGTTTATGAAAAGGTGAAAAATAAGTTGTGTAACTTATAAATTGCAAAAAATGGAATGGTAAAACCAAAATAAAAAATGATTTGATATTTTGGTAAAGAAATGGAAATCCAAATTTGAATTATAAAATGAATTTGAACTCAAGTCAAACCAAATGGAGTAGTTTTCGAAATAAAAATCTAAGCGTGAAGTATAAAATAAAACTTAACTTAGTTAAGTAAATTGAAAGAAAACTAATTAGAGAATTAATTAGTGAATTGAATGTTAAAAATGAGAATTGGGTTATAAGTGGAATTCGACTTATATGTAAGCGAATTAAATATATTTTGAAATATTGTAAAATAAAATAGAAATGGATTGAAATGGTGGTGACTTAAGTTACAAATGAATTCAATTTAAGTGCAAATTGAATATGGTCGGGAACATTATTGATAAGAATGGAATTCAAATTAAGTAATTAATATATGAAGTGATTCATAAATAAATTGGCGTGGATTGGATTTAAAATAAAATGAAGTGAATAAGATTTTGTGAATAAATAGTGAGTGAATAAATTGGTTTAGAACTAATTTGTGATGAATATGAATGTAATGGATGTGAATATGAATTGAATGCTTATAATTTAGTTGTGAATCATTCAAATTGAATGAAAGGTATATAAATCGATTGAAATGAATAACCGAATGTTGGAACCTTGTGATTTTGAATAAATTCATGTGTTACATGTTTGGTTTACGCAAATTATGTGTTTAACTAGTTAAATAAAGACGATGCTATGAAAATTCATAAATTATGGGACTTATGGATTTTATTTGAGTAAGTTCAGGTATATGAAGCTACTTGACTTGATTTTGTTTGCGTAATTGCATATAAATTAAGCGAACTCGCTTAATAACGCTAAAATAAGGTACGCTTATGAATTTAGCACACAAAAAATAAAAATATTGATATATTTTGCGTTTTTCGACTTGAGAGTCGATGTATATTTTTTTATCATATTTGTGATATTGCAAAAGAATCTCCATACGAAGAAGACTGCCAAATTTTTTTGAAAATTTAGGGTGTTAGAAAAATTTTGAATTTTTTTTTAAAGTAATTTTGCTAACTAAAACATGGTTTGAAATTACCAATGGGGAATAAATGGTTTTGATGAATGTTTGGAAACTAATTGTTTTGGTTGAAACTAAAAGATTTAGAAAAGTAAAATATCAAAGTTTAACTAAGTGAGTTTTGAAAAGTTAATGGGGTTGGAGCATTTTCCTACCTTGGCAATTTCGAGGACGAAATTTTTTTAAGGGGGAGGAATGTAACGACCCGAATTTTTCAGTCATTTTATTTTAAATATTTAAACAGATTCAAATGTTGGATTTGGAATAAAAACCGATTATTAATATGAAGATTTTGGTTGGGATTGTAGGATGAATTTAAATTTCAAATATAACGATTATCGTAATATGAATAGTGCAAATAATTGGAATTTGAGCTGAATTTGAATCAAAATGAATTTTAAAGTGAATATAAGTTCTATTTGAATTAGAAACTAGATAGTAAGTTTTTAAAACTGGAATTCAAGTAATTTTGTCTATTTTGAAAATCGTCGTTTTTATCGACACCTTAAAATAGCGATCCGGGGCACAGTCTCGGAATTTGACAAAACCAGTTCCGTTGGATCCATAATAGTGTACTATTATCGGATTTCAAATTTCGTAGTATTTTGATTTACAATTTGGTCATGTGAATTAAAAATGCCTAGAAATTTATTAAGGAATTTAAATTAAAATAAATTGATTCGTAAACATATCTTCCAAATATTCTAGAATTGGCTTCCAACATATATTCAAATGTTCAGAATAGGGGTAAAACATTATAAATGCCAAACGGCACGCTTCGTTTGGAGTTCGATAAATGTAACGCGTGAATAGTGTTTTTGAGTGTAACCTATATAAGGTTCCCTCTTCTTTAACTTGAGAACCCTAATCTTAATTTCAAGAATTCAGCCGCCACCATCAAATTAACGGCCAAGAATCATGCAAATTTGCCTCGATTACCTCCTCCTCCAAGAAAAATTGTCGAAAACATCTAACTAGGAAATAGAAGAGCACATCGAGTTCTTCGAGATGAACGACTATGATCGTCTATCGTTGTCGATGGATGGAGATATTAGCCCACGTTCGATCTGCCCTTGAAGGCATTTTCCACGGCAATGATGGGGAGTTGGAGGACCATATTCATGGCGAAGGAGGAACTTGCATAGGCATGTCGTGTGGAGTGGTCTGATCAACCTCTGGTCATGTGATGGAGGCGCGGCAAATCATAAAAGGAAGCCGCGACGTGGGTTTCATGAACGAAGACGAACGAGGAAGAAAAGAGAAAAGATGTGGCCCAGATCTCGTTTCCAGAAAGCAATGACCATGATTGAATAGGTTAAAAAAAGTTTATAAATTATATTGTATAAAAATATCATGTAAACTTATAAAATTGATAACTATTTCATACAAGGTCTGTTTTGCACGAAACAAGCGGCATTGGGTTCGTATTGTTGAGCACTATATTGTAGAGTTTGATTGGAGTTGATTTGAGCTAAAGTAAATTTTGGTCAAATTCGAACGCCTGTTCGTTTTTAATCGAAATAAACCGTTGCAACAACGACTGCAATCAAAGTGAGTAAAACTCACCCTCTCTGGCCACTACATTTTTATATAAGTGGAAATAATATTTTATTTATGTTATTTGTTTCCTATGATTGCTATCTTGGTTGTTTACTATATTATTAGTAGTTGGATATATATTCCCACCGATTGGAGCGGATGAGACACTATGCGCCCGCATAACAGCGGATAACCCTTTTTATTACGATCCACCTCGAAGCGGGATTATTATTTTATGTTATATAACATCCATGGTTGCAAGAAAACATATTGGAGGGATCCAACTGGATTCCTCAAGATTGTTGTTTTTAGTTTCATATATGGTGATATATGATGTGTGTGAATAATCTGATGTAGATTATGTCGTATTTTGATTTATTGGATGCTATAGTAGCACTAGCCTTAATTTTGGTATTTTAAATACCATAAATATTATTTTTGAATTTGAAGGAATTAAAAGGAGATTTTGGATATAAAAATATTTATAACGAAATTTAGATTATTTTAAAGGAAACTGATATGGATAAAATAATGATTTGATTTTGGATTTGTACTCAACTGTTCGTAAAATGTTTTAATTAGAAATTTAAAAAGAATTTATGTAAGGGATTTTTAACATTGGAATTTTGTGTGATATTTCTGGATTTATGGAAAAGGAGTCGAAATCGATATTTAAAATAGATTTGAAAAATAAATGGGATTTATAAAGGAACGGATTCATAAAGGAATTTTATAAATGAAATTATTTTTAAACATGCGAAACCCATTTGTGTTTATAAACTTATAAACGATGTTTATAAATAATGGAAAATGATTATCGGTTGATAAATTGGAAATATAAATTCACAGTGTGAATTTAAATCAAGATATGGAAATCGATTTTTGGAAAAAAAAATGGATTCTATTTTTGAAATGTGAGAGTGGTTATGAAATTGAAACGTAATCGATGTGATGTGAATCGAGGGGGATTTATAAACTGAAATTGGTAATATTAGATTTTAAAAATAGATTTTTGTTAAGAAATTAAGTTTTTTTTAAAATGGGATTTTTATTTATTAAACTATATAATTAAAGATGCTTTAGAATTGAAATATTTCAAAAAGTAAAATTTTCAAATATCATATATTAATTGAAATAAATTATAATTTTTATAATAAACTTTGTAAATCGATTAAATTTATTTAAAAATGAATTTGAAATGAGTTACCGATGCTTATTTAAAGTGTTATGGATATTTTAAATAATTACTTAAACGTGTTTGAAAAATAAATTATTATTCTTTAAAAATACTTATCATATATATACAGTTTTGAATTGATTAAAATTTATTTATAAATCCTCTTGAGATTTGTAAACGGCGATTATTTAACGGATATGAATTTGATAAGAGAAATCTTATAAAGGATTTGTGGAGAAAATGGAATTCCCAAAATGTTGAAATATGTGAACTTCTTTTATGAATCTAGATTCATAAAAGAAGTTATAAACTGTTGGTCGGGTTTATAAAAGAGTACAATCGGTTTTGGAAATTGTGAAAAGGAATTTATAAATAATTTTGGAAATTTATGAGATAAGTTATGAAATATTTCCTAATTTTGATGTTAAAATGATTTTGGAGAATCTGCCTATAAATATTCTCCTAAGTATTGAAATAGGGTTTTGGAAAATATTTTAAGTGTGAAATGAATCGTATGGAAATATTTTTTTAAGTGTTATAAATTGAATTCGGAAATATTTTCTAAGTGTTGGAATGGGTATTTGAAATTGTTTTCAAATGTTGGAATGCTGGAAGATAGTTGAATATATATCTTTGTAAAGATATTTTGAAATGAATGTTTTAAAAGATTTATAAAATTGGGCCTAGTGACTACTTATGTTTGTAATTTGATAGTTAAATAACTGACTTTCAAATCGGGCCAGTTTCGTTAATCGGTTCGAAGAGGCTGCGATCAGATTTAATTATCCAAAAACCATTTCGATTCGATTTGTGCACTACAAGCTATGATATCTCGACGATAATGAAGACGGTGATTTTGGTGATTCGGTTTGTTCAAACCCACAACAACTTGTGTGGATGAATGTTATAATTTGCATCGTTGCCTAGAAGGCAGTGTTAGCATTCCAAGAATGAATGCTATTATTAAGGTAATACGTAGCCTCAAGCCTGATCAACCGGGAATGACTAAAATAGGGCGATGCAGTAAGGCTATATGGGTCTCTCCCGTAAGGGTAGGATCATCACTCATCTGGGTGGTCATCTATCATCACTTTCATTTGTATGCGTTTCGGGCCCATTGGTGGTGATCATATTCAGTACTATCCAGTAAGGGGTAGGCTGGCCTTGTGTTGGCAGGGATCGATAAGTTCGATCTCAGTACATTTTTCTAGAGGTGTACTATGGCAGGAGGTATCCCAGTAGCCTTGTCATTATATGAAATCCAATATCCACTATGAGCCTGTAGGTTTTAGATGTTATTATATGGTACCCGTCGTATTTACGTGTGGCATGGTCTTATGAGATACATTTGTTTTCAAAGGATTTTGATAAAAGGTAATAATTCAAATTTAGTGTGTTTTCTCACGTCGATTTTCCAGACTGACTCGGGTGTTATTTTATTATATTGCTCGGGTCAGACCGAGTATTACAGATTTAGGTTAGGATGCTATGGAGCACAGAAGACGTGCTGGAGGATTTTCAGGCGTATTCCACATACTTGAATATATTCTGTTATGTGTGTATGCTGTATATTCAGCACTTGTGAGGAAAAGTTATTAAAACTGTCCAGATTGATTTGTTGATTGTTGTACTCTGATGATGGTATGTATATTATCAGTTACAGTTTTTTTTAAAGAGTTGTTATTATTTATCATATATTTTTCTACCGCGAGTGTGAGATTCTCTGTTATTGTTTCCGTTTTCTTCTATCTCTTCTTCTTCATCACCCCCAGCAATCGGTATTTCCGGCACTTAAATATTCAGCATGCTATACAATGAACGTGTTGATGTCAATTTTGAGGGTCGAAAATCCCGAGCCGCTACACCTCCGTTCAAAATAATTTAATTCTCATATTAAAACCTTAGGAAAAATCCTCAAAAATTCATTTTTAACATGTTATCTAACATGTCTAAATTTCAGACCCAAATTCTCAATATAATTTCTGAAATAAATTTCTAAACCCAATTTTCCTTTGAAAATTCATAATAATCTTTCCATAGCTTGGAAAATTATCAAAATTAAAATCCAACTCCAAAATCATGTTTTACGTAGCATATAATTTTTCCATGGCATTCAAACATCAATTTCAATCGGTTTTCCCAAAAACCGCATAAATCTTCATTTAAACCATTTTGTTTAGATCAACCAAATCACAATTCAAGCATATCATCATCCAATTCATCATAAAAACGAAGTTAATGTTAAATTCGAAAACATATGATCAAAAACAAAATAGAGATGGTATGAATTATTATACACCTTGATTAGGATAAGGAGATTGAATTGAGATTAATTTCCCCTAAGCTTGAATCTCTAGCTTTTGATTGAATTCCTCTTTTTTTTTTGTTAATTGCTGGCTCCTCTATCTGTTTATGTTTTGATTGTTATTGTGAAAATGAGAAATGAACATGAATGGTGTACGGAATGGAAATATATATAAGGGTTATGGTAACAAGTGCAGCTAATTCCAAATATGCCCTTATGTAAATTAATTAGCCTATTAGCCATTCATAAGCCCATTTAATCAATTAATTAACCATGCCCTTAATTTATTTTCATATCTGACTCCCCTTATCACTTTAATTATTTATATTATTCTATTTAATTTAACGAATATTAAATCTCCTGAATAATTTTATCAAAAATTAGGGGTGTTACAGGAATATACAATCGATCACGAGATTTATAGCAATTAAAGGAAGTTCCTGGTAGAAGTACTATTCCTTGATTTTGATGACAACAACCATACACATACAAAATATATTCCATCTACTTGCAAGAAAAAGATTTCACAAGTCAAGATTAAAGACGACTAACAAAGGAGAACAATCATCAGAATTAGAAAAGCTAATATAGTGTGTTAGTGTCATAAATATATAGCTTGTAAAATCTCCTTTAGTAGATTTCAAACATTGCACGATTAAAGTTTTTCAATCTTCATATAACACACAATCTGAAATGCAAAATAACATATGTCAACAGTGTGACCTTATATATCAGACGTCTAAACATAGCCTCTGATTTTAAATCAAGCATATACATCAAACATTTGTCAAAAACGTTTGGACGTCTGACTTTGACTGCTGTTAAAAATAAATAAATGGTCAGACGTCGGTACGCACGGATAGACGTCTGAGCTGAACAACGGCCATATATATATTGAAAAGTCACCTGCTTCATTCTAACAGTTTCTTCCATAACTCTTCACTGCATCTCTTCCTACTCAATGATTGCAACCTTTAGATTGAAAAAGAAAACTCTAATGGATATTACTCTTCACAAAAACTCTTCATCGTCTACATATATGTAAGGATTTTAAAAATAAAATCACTTGAATTTTCTGAATTTCATATCTATACTCTTTGCATACTATGATTTCTAAAAGCAAACCATGACAGGCTTTATCACCTCTTGAAATCAAAAGCTTCAGGTACAAATACTACTCAAAGGATATTATAGAAAGATTTTCACTGTGTAGTCAAAATCAGTGTTTTTCAGAACACATACTTGCCTCAGGAAGAACTTTTGTATCAAGTGTATTCCTTCGGACAAAGCGAGGGTTATTTGCTAGTTAAAACCGAAGATGAGCTTCGGGACTGGATGTAGGATGGGAGGTCCGAACCAGTATAAAAACTCTGGCGTGATTGTTTCTTTGCCACTATTTATTTTACTCTGTAAGTCATAGAATAGCTGTTTGTTACACTTGCATATTAGATATAAATATACGATCTATACACTCTTTCATTTGGTACCAGAGCATGGTTATCTCAATTCACAGTACCACATGATTGAAACATATTTAGTATGGCAAGTACATTTCAAGAAGGACAATCAACTGCACATCCACCACTATTCATTTGATCAAATTATGCTTACAGGTCTACACGAATGCGTATTTTTATGGAAGCAGATAGTTTAGAAATTTGGAAAGCAACACAACTTAAATATGCAGCACCAAAAACAGATTAAGCACTTGGACAGATGCTCAAAAGAATACAGCGACAAACAATGCTAAATCTATGAATGTTTTATTATGTTCACTTAACAAAAATGAATTCTCATGCGTCATGTTGTGCACTACTGCATATGATATATGGCGTATACTACATACCACTCATGAAGGCACTAAAAAAGTTAAACAAACAAAGACTTCCATTTTACAAAATTAGTTTTCTTCATTTAAAATGAAAGCAAACAAATCTACTGGTGATATGTATGCTAGATTTCAAACTATACAATATAATCTCATGACACTTATAGTCAAATTCACAGATTTTGATTTAGTTATATGTATTTTAAATTCCTTAATAAATGAATGGGAACAAAAAGTATTGGCCATCGAAGAGGCAAATGACTTATCTCAACTAAAATTTGAAGAATTGATAAGAAATTTGATGTCATACGAAGCAAATTTGCAGGCAAGAAAAGAACAAATCAATAAAAGGAAAAATATAGCCTTTTTAGCCAGTGATAATAATTCAGACTTATATGGAGATGAAATCGTATTAATTGCCAAAAATTTCAACAAATTCAAGAAATTCAAAAGGACGACGAGATCCCAAAATAAAGGAAATTCAAATTCATCCAACCAAACTTCGATTAGTTTTCCAATAGAGAAGTAGCGCTCCGAGAACGAAGTCTATGCATTGGTTCGCGTGCACATTCACTCTTGGAATTAGGAACCCGATCCCTATGCATATGCGTACGTGGGACTACCCACTAATTTGCCAGGTAGAAATTCATTTGGAAATCATTTCGAAATTTTTATTTCCATTTTTCTTTTTGAAATAATTCATTTTCCCGGCCTGGTAAAGATTGATTGGTAGCATCAGGACGGAGTCTTTGGAATTAGGCTTCGGTTTGAAAGTACCTGGAACAAATCAGTAAATGGAAAATATACCACTGACATGATCAAATGTTTTGGATGTGACAAATTTGGACACATGAAGACATAATGCCTAGAACTCAATAATGACAAAAGGAGAGGCAAGTTCGAGAAATTCAAGAAAAGAAAACAGGTCAAGTAACATGGATGACTTAAATTCATCTTCATCATTAGACAGTGACAACAATAGTGATTCTGGGCTGGCTAATGTATGTTTCATGGGAAATACTGAAGAGGTATGTCCTGATCTTACTTATAATGAAATTTTAGAACTTGGCAGGGAATCAGATGCCAAATATAGAGAAATTGAAAAATTAAATAAAGAATATGTTGCTAAAATTAATCGAATGGAACTTGAAATAAAGTTGTTAAAAGATGAGAAAACCATTTTAGAAGAAGAATTATATGCTTCACAAGAGAAATATAAAAATCTATCTATTCAAAACAACTCATTATTATGTGAAATAGAAAAATTTAAACTAGAAAATAATGAAAGTAGAAAAGGCAAAAATTATATTAAAAAACAATTTAAAAGCATTCAAATCCGAAATTTCTTATCTTAACGATAAGTTAGACGAGATTACCGAGAATGTTTCGAAATTCAATAAGGGAAAGCAGAACTTGGATAAGTTGATCAAAATTTCTAAACCATCTGAAAATCGCAATGGATTAGATTCAAGAAATCTTTAAAACATAAAAACTATAGCTCATTACATAACAGGTTCAAGAAGTCAGATACTATAGAAAAGATGTCGAACACCAAAATAATTAAAATATGGATTCCAAAATCCAATAACAATCTAATTAGACAAAAAATAGATAATATCTAAAAATGTTGTTCATAATAAAAATTACCCTTTTAAAGGTCCCAAACTCTCTGGGGTATGACAACCTTCTCTTTCTAACACTTAGGACCCTAACAAAGGAAGTGAGTATCATTAAACTGTTTTTATCTTGCAGGTATCCAAAGGAAAATAAATAACAAGGAGAAATTGATACTCAATAGCGGATGCTCCAAACATATGACTGGAAATACACAAATGTTATCAAGTATAACATACAAAGGTGGTGGTACTAAAACTTTCGGAGATAATTCAAAAGGATTTGTTATTGGAATGTGAGATATCATCAATGTTGGTATGTCCACTTCACCTGTTATTACAAATATTTTTTAGTTAAAAATTTAAAACATAACCTTTTAAGCTTAGTCAACTTTGTGAAAAAGATTTAAAAATGATTTTGAAAAGAATAAATGCAACATTTGTTATCAAAATAAAAATCTAATTTTCGAAGGATTAAGGAAAAGAAACATCTATGTCTTAAATATGAAATTTAATAACTCGTGCGATTTATGTCTAGCTGTAGATTTTAATGACCCATCGATATGGAATAAACGATCATGTCACATAAACTTTAAGTCTCTAAACAAACTAGCTAAACACAATTTGATTAAAGGTCCTTCTAAAATAAATTATAAAGTTAAATATTTATGTGATGCATGTCAATATGGAAAATTGAAAAGGAGTTATTTTAAATCTAAAGAGGAAATTTCTACCAAACAAACCTTAGAATTATTACATCTTGATTTATTCGAACCTACTCAAATACGATCAATAAATCAAATATGTATTTGTTATTGTAGATGATTTTTCACGATATACATTGGCACTATTCCTAAAACACAAAAGTGATAATTTTCAAATGTTTAAATTTTTTGCTAATAGAATAAAAAATTTAATGAATCTTAAAATAAAAAGTATAAGAAGTAAACACAGAGGTGAATTTGAAAGCGAAAATTTTGTAACAAAAAGGAAATTACACATAATTATTCATTTCCATGAACATCACAACAAAATGGCTTTGTGGAAAGAAAAAATCATACATTCCAAGAATGTGCACGAACTATGTTTAACAATAATAATTTACTAAAGAAATTTTAGGTAGAAGATGTAGCTATTTCTTGTTATGTATTAGATCGTGTCACATTACGTCCTTTAACTAAGAATACTTGTGATGAAACGTTTTTTGGTAAAGAACCCAAAGTATCATATTTTCGAATATTTGGTTCAAATTTTTTTATACGAAATACTAAACATAATCTTGGTAAATTTGATTCAAAAGCCGACGAAGGAATCTTTATTGGATACTCAAATTGTAGCAAAGCTTTTAGAATATTTATTAAGCATACTAGTACAATTGAAGAAAGTCTACATGTTTCCTTTGACAAAAATTTTCCATTAATAAAAGTAGTGGTGACGACGAAATTTTAATAAAATCTTCTGAGAATAACACAGTTATTCAGAACAATAATGAGACCATCGTTAACAATGATAATACATTAAGAACACCACCTCGTATTTTGAAAAAACATCTAGTTAATAATATAATTGGTTACTTAAATACAAAAGTTTCTACCAGACATCAATTAAATCAAATGAGTCATGTTGCATTTATTTTAAAATTTTAACCTAAGAAATATAAAAAAGCTTCAAACGACGAATCGTGGATTATCGAGATGCAAGAAGAACTCAATCAATAAGAAATAAATGAAGTATGAGAACTTGTACCGAGACCTATGGATCAATCCGTAATAAAAAAAAGGGTATATGGAAATAAAACCGATGAAAATGGAAATATTGTTTGTAATAAAGCAAGGTTAGTAGCACAAGGGTATAATCAAGAGGAAGGCATTGACTATGAAGTTTGCTCCAGTCGCATGTTTAGAAGCCATCCGAACATTACTTGCTTTCACATGTCATCATAACTTTAAACCTTTCCAAATGGACGTAAAAAGCACCTTTTTAAATGGTTTTATAAAAGAACAGGTTTATGTTGAGCAACTTCCTTTGTTCATACATGAAAAATACTCTGAACTTGTATCCTATAGCGATGCGGATTTTGGCGGTTGCAAAACTGATAGGAAAAGTACAAGTGGGACATATCACTTTATTAGTCAGTCTCTAGTCTCATAGTTTAGTAAAAAATAGAATTTTATATCACTTTCAACTTGTGAAGCAGAATATATTGCTGCCGCTTTAGCTTGCGTATAAGTAATATATATGCAACAAACTCTTAAAGATTTTGAAAAAATTATAAATATATGTCCAATTTTTTGTGACAACACTAGTGCAATAAACCTATCTAGAAACCCAATAAATCATTCTCGAACGAAACATATAGATATTTGTCATTATTTTTTAAGATAAAATGCCGAAAAATAAATAATTACTCTAGAATTTGTTAATACTGAAAATCAAATAGCTGACATTTTTACAAACCCACTAAGTGAACAAGCATTTATTAAGTTAAGATGAGAACTTGGTATTTTATCGCTATAGGATTTACAATAAAATATATGTTATTTTCTTCTGGCATTTACATATTTCTATAATCCTTACATATATTCTACCAGTTAATATTCTCTGCTATTTATTGACCTCTTATTATTTTCCTTCTTCCTTATGGCTGACCTTCTTTTATAACTAATAAACGAAACATACTCCTCTTAAAATAGTATTTATATTTCATATATATATATATATATATATATATATATATATGAGAACCTTATCAAAAATTTAATCCAAACTTTTATACTTAACCAAAGAAACAGCTTTCAAAACTAGTATATCAAAAATGTCTTCGGATAATGATTCTACATATTCCACGGTTGACTACGCCTCCTTGTCTTCCGGGAGCACCTACGTCTCTCCAACTAAAGTCACCCCGACATCATCTCCATCTCTAAATATAGTTCCCTCACCTACTTACCATACTGGCTACTCTCCAAAAGGAAAGAAAGCCAAACATGGAATTGACTTTCAATCAGCCTCTCTCTCCGACAAAGTTGACGATATCCATCATTGCCAACAGGAAAAGATAGGAGTTCAAAGAGAGATGTACTACGAACAACGCCATCAAGGAGCACACTTAAACTTTCTTGAAAAATGCATCCTCTCTATATGCGGTCATTCACCAACAAAGGACTGCGTACACCATAGGTCTCCGCGTTTACGGGAAACTCCTCCGAGATCCCACAAGATCACTCCACAACAGTTGTGAGGTGAAGGAACATTGCACGTAGAATGTAGTCATGTGCCTCATTACTGGTCACCACTTCGACCGTCAACTGAGCACACCAAGGTTGAACCCAATTCATGGGAGAACCAAAACAATCATTCTCTTGACTCTCCGGCTAATGACCCTCCAGCTAAAGACTGAAGAAGAATTTTCCGTACACATCAGACGGCAAGTATACACACACACACACACACACACACACATATTAATACTTATAATCATTTGTAATTCATTCATTTTCAATAAAAATTTATATATAAAAATTTACAGAGGAAATTATAAAATATTCTTTTAACCAAACATCTGAAAAGAAAATCCAAACGTTTGAACAAATACATAGGAATCTATTTTCCTTGAGGTCAGATGACTAACAATAATAATAAGACCAATATTGTCAGCACATACGTCTATATAAAATACCATACGTCTGTTCCCATTCTCTGGAATAAAAAACAATAACAACTTTACCACAGACGTCTGAACATAAGGACAGACATCTGTTTAAACCCTCTGCTAAATAAAAAAACTACTCTGCTTCAACACAGATGTCTAAAACTATACTCAGACGTTTGGCCCAACACATTGGAAAAATACCATTTTCGAAGACAGATGTATGTTCTACTTCCTAGATGTCTGCATATGTTCTCTGCCTATAAACATTACCACACTTAGACATCTGCTCCCCTAATACCAGATGCCTAAACGTCAACTCAACCCCACCATTGCACCCTCTTATAAATTATCTTTTACTTCTCCTTTCTTTTCCACCATTCATTTTTCAGAGCCTTCAGCAAACCCTAAACCCCTAATTCAATTTTCTCCTCAAATTATAAAATCAATGGCCCCTAAATATAAGATTCCTATACCAAAACTTAACCTTCATCAGGACAAAGCTTCCAACCACCATCTCAGTAATTTGTAACCGATCACCACATCGATGAATGGATTATGGAGAAGCAACATAGAAAACAATGAAAAGAATCTGACAAAAAACCCTTCCACATCGGACCTTTCTATCCAATTCGCCTATTTATCCACTACGATGCCATAGATCTTCTTGAGGATGCTAAGCTCTACCACATGGTCAACTATGACGATAATGTCGAAAAAATTGACCAACTAGTAGTATTTCTATTCTTAATTAATCTTTTCTCATTAACTCTTTGGAATCCCTCTAATGAGAACAATTGTATATAGACTTTTGTTTATGGTCATTTGACAAAACTCAATATTGAAATGATTGGGCAAATCTTAAATTGCTCTTATGATGGAATTTCATTACAACAAGTTCCTGATAAACGCTATGCCTCCAGAGATGTTATTAATCATCTTATCTAGGACGACGACTTACGGGAATTAAAACCATCTAATTTCCGTCCACGAGCACGACTTCTTAACCGAATGATCATAAACACCGTCATCCCTAGATTAGGAAGTCACGAACAAGTCTACGATGACGATCATAAAGCTTTATATGCTATTTTTGGTCAAATTAAAGTAAATTGGGCACAATACTTTTTTGACCAAATTAAAAGTTTTTGGACATCCACTCTTCGTAGCATTGTTTATGCTCCCTACATCATGAGAATTCTACGGTCATTAGGAATTCTTTCATATCTCTCCCAATATGAAGAAATATTTGTAAAAGATAGTGGCATTAGATTTCTTTCCTTAATGCATCTCCCAGAAACACCGCGAACATAATTACTTTTTCCCACTACCAACCTCCTCAACAACATCACCAAGCACCTACAACTCAACCTTCCTAATCTTCCAGAGCTTCAACGACTATATAGTATTGTTCTGATTCTGAAATACGGAATCCAAGATAGCAGCGGGTCCAGGAGAGAACTATAGAGATATTTCAAACCAACGTCTTCTTTCCTTAAATCAACAGGTGCTGGATAAAAAGATGTCGCATTTGTAATGGTCTTTTTCTACCCATATGACCAAAGTAGAAAAGACATCAGATAATGTTTTTCCAACTTTGGGAAAGGTTCTCCAAAAAGTTCACGGTTTTTCTTTCTCCCACTCATCCTCTTCTCTGTCCCGTACACCACCACCACCACCACCACCTGTTTTTGACTTAGGCCCATCTTCAGGCGTAGGGCCTTCACAGGAACCTCCATAACACTCTCGTCCTAGCAAGGTGCCTATTTGTCTTGATACCAAAGAGAGTGAAGGTTTATTGTTTCCTTTAGAAAATCCTCATGCCTCACACGACCCCCAGGACTATAGCTCCTACACATCATTCCAGGGTCTCTCTATTCAGGAAGATGAGGAATATGCTGACTAGTCTCAGTGGCACCAAGTACATATAATGAGGACCCGTCAAGCTTCTGGGGATATTATCACTATGAGTAAGTTTTTCTTTGTAAATCCGGTAGTATTTATTTATGTATTCTTAATTTTCTTTGTTCTATAAACTATGTGCTTATATGACTAATTGATACTTCACTGTGATTATCTATGGACTTATATGTTTTCAAATTTTCCTCCATCTATATGTCTTTTTGATAATGTCAAAGGGGGAGAAATATCATACTCGTGTATATATGGGGAGGAATCACATTCATGGGGAGTTGTATATGTTTAGTTGATAAAGGGATTGTATAGTTGTCATCATTAAAAAAAGGGAGAATGTTAAAACTACTATTCCTAGATTTTGATGACAAATATACAATCATACACATAACAAATATATTCCATCTACTTGTAGGGAAAAGCTTTCACAAGTCAAGATTGAAGACGAGTAAAAAAGAGAACAATCATCAGAATTAGAATAGCTAATATAGTGTGTTAATGCCATAGATATATAGCTTGTAAAATCTCCTTTAGTAGATTTCAAACATTGCACGATCAAACTTTTTCAATCTTCATATAGCACACAATCTGAAATGAAAAATAACATATGTCAGACGTTTGACCTTATATATCAGAGTCTGAACATAGCCTCTGATTTTAAATCAAGCATATACATCAGACATCTGTCAAAAACGTTCAGACGTCTGACTTTAGCCGCTGTTAAAAAAATATGTAAACGGTCAGACGTCTATACGTATGGACAGACGTTTGAGCTGAGCAACGGTCATATATAATGAATAGTCACATGATTCATTCTAACGGTTTCTTCCATAACTCTTTACCGCATCTCTTCCTACCCAATGATTGCAACTTTTAGATTGAAACAGAAAACTCTAATGGATATTACTCTTCACAAAATCTCTTCATCATCTATATATATTTAAAGATTTTAAGAATAAAATCACTTGAAATTTCTGAATCTCATATTTATACTCTTTGCATACTCTTATTTCTAAAAGCAAACCATATCAGTCTTTATCACTTCCTGAAATCAAAAGCTTCACGTACACACGCTACTCAAAAGAGATTATAGGAAGATTTGCACTGTGCAGTCAAAATTAGTGTTTTCCAGAACATGTACTTGTCTCAAAAAGAACTTTTGTATCAAGCCTATTGCTCCGGGCAAAGTGAGGGACGTTTACTAGTTAAAGCCAAAGAGGAGCTTCAGGACTAAACATAGGACGGAAGGTCCGAACCAGTATAAAAACTCTGGTGTGATTGTTTCTTTAACATTATTTATTTTACTCTGTTAGTTATAGGATAGCTTTTTATTACACTTGCATATTAGATATAAATATACGATCTATACACTCTTTTAGTTCTAAGCCTGGTGAAAGAAACTTACCCCCTGTGGTCCATAGACGGGGGAATTCCTTTGGACATTTAACGAAAAAGAACCGATTCTTGAATGAGGCAACCTTGATGGGAAGAATAAGAATGATTTTCCGGCTACATTGTGCCTCAATATATACGAGTGATGGGTTAGCATCTATCTTTTTGAATAATAGAGATACTGCAACTTGGCAAAGCTCAGGGCATGATTAAGCACCTGCATGAACAGAATATACAAGCACCTCAGCATGGCATACCCATTGGAAGAATTTGGAATGGGGCCAACCCTATATTCTGAAGCTTTGTCATTACGAAATGATTGAACAGGGGCACTGCATCATACATCCACATATAGCGGTGGCAAGCCATATATCCCAAAGGTGGACTATGAGCGAATTCCCCTCTTGGTGGCAGAAGCATGTCATCCTCTAGGATACCATATTGAGAGCAGATGCTTCACAACATCCTGTGTGTAAGGATGGAAGCAGCTTTCTCTAGAGGATCAAACAAGATTATGAAGTTAGGAGGAGTGCGATCGACGATAGAACCAACTGGAATCAGACGACCATATTGACCCGAAGTTATGGAAGCAACAAACCCCGATGGGATCGACGAAGAGTCCGCTTTAGAAATAGGTCAACTTCCTTCAACCGACTTATGCCAAGAAGATTTGCACATCATTCTATATAAGAAAGCTTGTGTTCAAAATAGTCAGATATGCCAAATCTCTAAACTATAGACCCTAACATAGTTGATACTTGAAATTCGAAAGATAGGATGTGTACCAACCACTGATCGGATTCCAAGTATTAACCGTGTGTGTGATGTGTAATCTAAGTGAGAAGGGGTCCAACATCTTGAGCACTGTGAAAAAATCATTCCGTGTTGATGGTTCACTCACACCAAAAAGAGCGATCTGTATCACCTGTTAATCTCTTTTCTTCTATACTTACCGGATAACAATCAACGATCGATAACCGATCCGTTTTATAAAGTGAAATGGAAAGCTCTTCCTATTCCAGGTACACTGACCGTGCAATGATGAGACTAGTCCAAAGTGAGCAACTATAGATCGATGGGTCTAAATCGGGAAGAGGATTCTCAGCATAAGTCGATTTTAGTTCTCTAGAAAGTGATAACAGCTTGAGCTGCATACAAAACACTACCCTAGGCAATTATCACCTCCTAGGAAAAACAAAATCAATCCGCAGGGCATCATGCCGGGACCGACTGTGAAATTTGGTACAAGTTAATTCTTCCTATGTGGATGAAGATAGCAAAACATGTCGAGCACCAGGGCAAAACCCTAGTTTCATTCCGGGAAGAACTTAGGACTCAATTTGCTATCTTCTTCCATAAAGTCACAATCAGCTCGAATCTTCCACTGTATCCGTTACCAATATGACTTCATTACCAATCGCTGATAATGCGCCAAAATTTAAATCACTAACCTTCAAAACGGAGAAAAGTGATTTGACCTCTAATGCAAGACAACACAAACTAGGGTATTGATTGCTCGGCTATGCCTTGAAATGGAAATCGTAGAATCGAGACCAACTTAAGTCGGCGACAGCTCCAGAAAAGATGGTTGGTGGCGTTGGAGGCAAGGATTGATGGCAGCGGCTCTCGAGCGGATGAAGAGACCTGATTTGCAGGCTAGGGTATAGACGAGATTGGATCGGCTAGAAGGCAAGAAATTGGATCGAGTAATAATTATATGAATTGGGGGGAGGGGTCGGCTCGTGTAAAAAGGAGGAAAGATGGTCGCCAAAAGTTATAAGTACTTGGATCGGTGCCGATCCGATCCAATCGGACAGGTACTGATCCAAATTTACGTCTCCAAATAATCTCAAATCTTGCCCATGCAACCTACTCGACATTTGTATTCATTCTGGAAATTATCAAATCAAGATCACTCCGCAATTATGAATAATGGAGAGTCCCACTAAGGACTTAACAGTTAGCCGGTGCATCATAGGAAACTCTTCAAGATGACCAGCTATGATGAGTGAAATTCCTTAAAGTAGAGACTCAAAGGCAGTTATTTCTAAAGCACAGCTTATTTCCAACGAATGCATACTCTAGGAGGCAAATGTTAACCGGGTTTTTAATCCAGCAGAATTCAAAAAAGTTAGAACATTCGGATTAAGGCAGAACGATTCGACACTTGACCGGAAGTCCTAAAGGTACTAGAAAGAGGAACATTGGATGTTTGACCTAAAAATATGCCAATACTTTAGATGGTACTGATCTGATCCAATTAGATCGGTACCGATCCAAAATATTGGTCTGTGGTACCACCAGACCACTTGCGTTATGTTTCTACCTCTCTACTAAGCCTACCTATCAAGTTTGATAACAATCCAAGCATTCGAGTTCGAAAGGTAAAGACTTATCAGGTTCAGATTAAAATTCAGCCAAACCCATGAGTGAACCATCATCAAAACAAGTCAACAAGCAATGAAATTACATGGAAAGCCTCCTAAGCAAGTAGGGAAGCCAACTGAATAGAATTTGCGCAAGAATTGCATAACACTTTGGATCGGTACTGAGCCGATCTAATTGGATCAGTACCGATCCGATCCAATTGGATAGGTACCGATCCAAAAAGTTAGCTCGGAATCACTCCAAAATTTTCGTGCTTCTTCTTATGGACAACTACGGGCTTCTGGTGCAATGGTTCTGATCCAAGTGCTCTCTAAATCCTATAAATACCATCCTACCTTCAACAGAAAAGGGGGTTCCTAACCTGATCTCTACGACGAAGCTCTGCTATTCTTTCTTCGTTCCTCTTCTCTCACACAACAGCCATTAAGATACAATTGAGATCCTCCTTTTGTTTCTAACAATAGTGGCTTAATCTAACAAGAAGAAGAGAAATCATATTGTAATCCAAACTCTCTTGTAATAGTAGTTGATCAATAAAAGCTATAAAGTGGACGTAGGCTTCATTAATAGCCGAACCACTATATTGATCTCTTGTCTCTTTACTTTCTTCTGATTTACTATTATTTTTTCTATTTTATTTTCCTTGATAAACAGGGCCGATGCTTTCACACTCAATCTAGGGTGTTAATCCATTTTTTGGGTTAACATTTTGGTGCTTTCACTGAGAACCCAACTCAGGCTTAGATCATGCTATATACTTTGGATCAAACAGGTTCCGAAGTTAGATCCTTAAACTTTACTTAGAAAATTAGCTGTTGAGAATCAATGACATTAAGAAGAAAAAGAACTGCTTTTGGAAGATCCATTGGAGCTGTAATAGCTAGAGAGGAAACCAATCCTCAACAGGTTGAAGTCAACATGCCAACATAGAAGATCAGATGCCGGGATCTTCTATTCAGCATGAAGCTGTTACTGAAGGCGAGTTAAGCAAGATGGTTGATAAAATCAATCAAAAGATGAAGAACAACCAAAAAGCTCTTATGGAAAAATTAAACGCCCTCCTGACCTTGCAACCACTTGCTACTCCGAGAACCGTGCCACAGAGCAGGAGAACTCTTCCGTTCTGGCTTAAATACGAGAAACAGAAAGCAGTAGCAAAAATGAGTATAAGGCGGCGATGATGTAATCACCATAGAAGGAAATGCAAGCACTCCACCAACTGTAAAGCAGCCGCTATAAACTTGAATTTGGGGATGAAAACCCTTCGGGAAGATATAGCAGTGGATCTCTCCGACTCTGAAGATGGAGAACAACTTGACGATGATGAGTTGAAAGAAAACATTAACGTACTCAATACCGGCAGAGAGGTCCAAACTGCCTTTGTTACACACAAGTAAATGTGTTACATAAGCATTAAGTTGTTTACCATAGCTCATGTTATTATCTCTGCTATTAATAAAGAAAATTCAACAAACATATTTGCACAGTGTCTTTTTGAAATTCCGAAAATACCATCATCCATCAACGAAATCTCACTACTGAGTTGCAACCTTCACCATCATCCCATTTTCAACTATCCAACAATGGAATTTTACTATCAATTTGTCATCGACATCATCAACAAAACAAGTTGAAATACAAGTGTTGCGAATACCAAAATCTTTACATTTACAACACACATCCGTCCACTTATTTTTTAATTAAATAGAAAGCAGATGCCTCTAGATATTAGATGCACATCCGTTCATTTTATACTAGTTTATTTAATGAATGTTGTTAATGAAAGGACAAGTTTTTTCTTCAACCTTCAAAATTGGACAATAATCAAACGTGTAAATATATATTATAATCAACAATTTTAAGTTATGTAATTAGTTCGCTTTGAATCGAGTTAATTTACCTAATAAAAGTTTGTTCAATACTTTGGATGGTCGTTAGTTTGCTTTGAATTGAGTTAATTCACCCAATAAATGTTGATCAATATTTAGGCTGGTCATTAATTTCTTTCCAGATATACAATACAAACTCCCCCAAAAAACACCTAAAAATTCAATCATACATTCAAACATATGAATATAAATAACAGAGGAATAAAACTCTTAAAAAATACACATCTTTTCCATTATTATACTTCATTATGGCAATCGATGATCCCCTGCTTCCTCTTCAAACCTCACCACAAATCACTTTGAAGTCTTTACTAACAAAGAAAAACTTATCCATACTCTCCGGTCCACTTTCGTGTTTCCTCATCTTCTTTTTTGTTGAACTCGATGGCAAGCAATCCAGTAAGAATATGCTTGCGGTTCTTGCATGGGTCTTCTTATGGTGGTTAACTGATGCTGTACCAATGGCTATTGCATCACTGGCGCCTTTGTTTTTATTTCCATTATTTGGAATCGCTGGTAGTGATGATGTCGCAAAAGCTTACATGGATGATGTTATTGCTTTGGTGCTTGGTAGCTTTATATTGGCATTGGCTGTCGAACATTACAATATTCATCGCCGCCTTGCTCTTAACGTAAGCTTCCTTTCCATCTATTTATAATTATTCAAAGTATTTCCAGGTATCATTAAGTTTGTGTTTGATACATAGAATTCTATGGATGGTAAGATACAGTATACAATTTGTGATAATATATTAGAACTAAGAACTCAACTCTCTTCATTTTACATGGTTTATGAAACTGTTTGGTATTTCAAAAGAAATCTTAACAAAAGTTAGACTTACTCATCGACTTATAATCCACCAAATATAGCTTTTATGAAACTGAAAGTGTTCAAAAGACGACGTTAAAAAGAATCCAAAGCTGAGTATATTGACTTAAAATGACAAATAAATTATTGTTATTCAGATAACTTCACTATTCTGTGGGGAACCTCTGAACCCTCCAATTCTACTTCTTGGAATATGCGCCACGAGTGCATTCGTGAGCATGTGGATACACAACACTGCAGCTGCAGTCATGATGATTCCTGTAGCCACTGGAATCTTACAAAGATTCCCAGAATCTGAATCGGTTCATCCAGATGTACAAAGATTCTGTAAAGGAGTGATATTAGGGGTGATATATTCTGCAGCAGTCGGAGGTATGAGTACGTTGACCGGAACAGGTGTCAACCTCATATTGGTCGGGATTTGGGAGAGCTATTTTCCTCTAGAGAAGCCTATCAGTTTCTTTTCATGGTTTCTGTTTGCGTTTCCTTTGGCTCTTGTTATATTTTTTGCACTGTGGGGGATTTTGTGCTATTTGTATTGCCCAAAAGGATCTGAAAAAGTGCTATCTACCTATTTGGATAGAGCACATTTGAAAAGGGAACTGGAATTATTAGGTAAGTAGTTATATTCAATACAGTTGAAGCATTATATCAATATTCTAGTTTCAACTGGAGTTATATTAACAATTAACAACCAGGAATCTGAAACAAATGTATATTTTTTATGTGCTATATATTTGTTTGGCAGGTCCAATGGCCTTCGCGGAAAAAATGGTGTTGACTGTATTTGGGGTATACATTTTTAATGTTTTTCACCATGCAATGTGCAATATGAAGAAGAAGAAAAAAAAAGAAATCCAAACAGTATGAGAATGTTTTATTTTCCTTCTTATTTTCAGATGCTTGTGGTTTTGTGGATGACAAGAAGCTTAACAAACGATGTTCCTGGATGGGGTGCTCTCTTTCACGGTCGAGTGGGTGATGGTACTGTCAGTGTAAGTTAAAAGTTAAAACTTAAAACAACTGTTTACATGGCTGAATTTTAAATGATTTTTGAACACATATCTGATATCGAGAATGAAAATAAGTTCAATTATAGAATCCTTTACAGGGTGTATTGTAGGTATTGGTACCATTTCCTTCTTCTATGATGACTAATGTTATCTGTACATAGCTAACATGTGGTCCATTAAGTGACATAACAACGTCCACATGCCGATTAATACAACAAACCTGCCTGGTTAAATTAAATGTAGGTGATGATGGCAACATTGTTATTTGTGATACCAAACAAAAAGAATCCAGGAGAAAAACTAATGGACTGGAACAAATGCAAGAAGCTCCATTGGAACATAATCCTCTTATTAGGAGCAGGTTTTGCTATTGCAGATGGTGTTAAAACTAGTGGTTTGGCCGATGTTCTTTCTCAAAACCTCTCCTTCTTGGAAACTGCTCCATATCTTGCCATTGCTCCTCTCGTTTGTCTTATCAGCAGTACAATCACCGAATTCACTTCTAATAATACAACTACCACGCTTGTGGTTCCCCTCCTTATTGAGTTGGCCAAGACCATGAAGGTAATTTTCTCATTATATACAAATTTAGTGCTTTATGACAAATACACAGGATTCTGCATAGCAAATCCTCTGTACCAAACTCTCATGTTCCTCCTGTCCCCAACCAATCGGGGATACCGATTTCATGCATTTTGTATTTAAACCCTTCTTCTCTCACTTGCTGTTGTGGGTTTAATTGCAAAATGGCTGAAAATCAGTGTTATCGATTGGTTGGGAACAGAGGGAACATGGAGACATTGAAAACTCTAACTTAGTCTCAGATGTTGGAGATACAAGCTGCTGCTGCATTATTTAGATAAATATAGATGTGATTTTTTGATGATGAATCATGTTTCGATGCTTTAATTGGAGCATGTGTTGTTCTGCTCCTACCCTACAATCATTGTGCATATGTTCATAACCAAGCTATTTTGAAAAATAATTGCAAGATCTCCATTTCAAGTGGAACAGCAAAAAATTATTTCATGTACATTGCATAATTTGTACAAAATGACAGTAATACATCCACATTCTGGTATTTCTTAAAAATTGTAAGGTAAAAAATTTCCTGAAAAATAACATACAAAATATACTAATATGAACAGGTGCATCCTCTTCTTCTAATGATCCCTGGAGCAATAGGTGCACAGTTTGCCTTTTTGTTGCCAACAGGGACACCATCGAACATCGTAGGATTTACAACAGGTCATATAGAGATTAAAGATATGATCAAGACTGGACTGCCACTGAAGATTGCAGGCATTGCGGCTCTGTCACTTCTAATGCCTACATTAGGTGATGCAACTCAATCTTTGAAGTATTTGTTTTCTGTTATTTTCTTGTAATATGTGCTTATGTTTTGTGGTGTATGTTTGGTATCAATGCAGGTTCATTCGTTTTTGAGACAAGCAAGCATGTCCATTAGGTTGAAGCAATTGGTTATGTGCTTTGTATGCAAACCATTGTTAGCATGACTAAATGTACTACTCCTGAATGTGAAAATGTATATGAATAAATCATTAAAGATGTAGTCAAATCAAGATAGAATTATACTGTTTTGTTTTGAATAATTTTACTAAGTAGGATTTAAATTTGAAAGTTTTGGCAACAAGGTTTTAAATTTATGAGATCTTAGCAATCAAACCTATTGATATTCTGGCTATCTGTTAAATAGGTAAAAAGAGCGAAAAACAAACACCAAAATGAAAAGCAGCTGTTTGTACCTGCCATTCATTAGTTTTTGATCACTGGAAAAAGAAGAGGTACTGAAACTACTTCCAAATAAAAAAACCATATGTCTCGTATGCATGTGTAGACAGTTGAACTCGTTGTAGTTTTCACTTCCCATTTCACAAGTTACAGAATCCAGTTGAATCTCAAAAGTATAAGTGAATTATCAACAAGAGAATATGAGGGAGATAAGTACTGAAAATGCACTAGTGCTGAGAAATTGGATGTGATAGCAAGTTCCAAACGCGATCTTTATTGTAAATTTTTCGAGTTTGGAATTCATCCAAAATTAAGAGATGACGAAGTAAATACACAGCACAAGTTTGACTTCTGAAATAAATCGAGATTTGGAAAACGGTGTAAATAAATAGTATTTAATAAATTCTAAGATGACTCTTTGTACTCATAATTAGGCATGTTTAGCTTTGTTAATGCAATTTTATCATACAAGAAAGCAGGGCGAATGAAATGAAAGAGTTTACACATATCTGGTTGTTAAATTATTCCTTTGAAGTTATTATAAAAGTTTTAGCTAATAGGCTAAATACACGAATGGATTAATTGATAGTACGCAAACTGCTATTATTAAGATTAAAAATATCACGGAAAGATAAGGGCAGTTCAAGAATTTATAAATTACCATTGTAAAAATAATATCTTTTGCACGTTTTTTAAAATCGATTTTGCAAAAGGTTTCGATTCAATTGATTAAGATTTTCTTAAATAATTATTATTGGCTAGAGGCTTCAATGTTAGACAAATAGGTTGGATTACGATGTTACTCAAAACCAAAAATTCATGTATTATGGTTAACAACATGTTAGGAAATAAAATTCAATTAAAACTTGAACGTACCACTTCAAAGTAATAATATTAGTGGCAAACACAAGTGCCTCTGCTAGTTAAATTAGGACAACAATTAACTTATTCCGCTCCAAGTAAAAGGAGAGGCAAATTATTACTACTGCCTGTATAAATCAAGCCCCTAATAATAAATAGAGGCAAAATAAACAATATATGAAGTAGAAAAAATAATGGAGGCACTAATAAATGCCCTACTATAAATGCATAATAGCAAAAAAGTTAAATGAGCTGCTGATAATAAATAGAGGCTAACAATTTCATAATTAAAAAAAAGTATAAATTCAAGGCATTTATAAAGCCTTCTAATGAAAATTAGATCATGTTCATCCACATGTAACAATTGATTATAGCATCCAATGATCCTATAAATGCGTAATATTCAGTTGCACAATGAAACTTCAACCTCAAAGTGAATCTTGCAAATAGCAAAAGGAACATTTTATACAGCTAAATCAAAGTGAATCTCAAGAGGATGTCCATGGATGTCCATTCTGCAACCATTCATGCATGAACATCAATGGCTAACAAATAGGGAACATATCTAAAGATTCAAAACCATCAGACATAAATTCAATATCAATCCGACGCCTGTCTATACATCTCTTCTTTCTTGAAATGCATAGTCTCCTATGATCTTGTTGGAATTCCTATAGAACAAAATGAATGAAAAATACATAAAGTCCCACATCGCCTAATATACTAAGAAAGTCAAGTATATTAATAGCTTTCTCAAGTGGAGGTTGGAGGCCTGGGGCTCCCAAATGTATGTTTCGTTGTGAGGAGGGAGATCATGCATCTCCACTACACGCGCGCCGTCGCCGGCCGACCGAGGCCGGGCGGTACGGGTCTAAAATGATCATTCTTTTTGCTAGGCCATTGTTTAACGGTTTTGGGCTTCGGCTGAAACTGGGCTGGGCCTGCAATTTGAAGAGAAGCGGACGGGTGAAGACAGACGCGACTGTTCATAAAGCGGACTGAAGAGGCGCGACCCCTTAGAGGCGAAAAGAAACGGGTGTGACCCGTTAGAGGCGAACAGGTGCGGCCCGACCGAAGAGACGCGACCGAACATAAGCAGACACACGAACAGTAGCGATTAAAGGAAACGGGCGCGATCGTTCGAAGGGATACGAACAAACTATAAATAAGGAGGAAAACTGATCACTTTCCTCACTGAATTTTCTTATCTCTTCTCTTCTACTAACTGCTGTTCTTATAATCAAAATCACAGAGTGATATACTCATTACAATTTCGAGCAGAATTCGTCTGTTGTATCTTGGGAGAATTTTGAAATAAAATTCTTAAGGAAATCGTTACGACGAGCCTCAAACATAATCCGGTTAGAATTCTAGACTATTTGTATATTTATATACATTATTCTATATTCTATTCTTTATTCTGGTTATACTATTTGTTCAAAATAGTATAACGCTGTTGTTGTAACTTATTTACAACATTCATACTGTTATAATAATTTATACAGAATTCCAGTGTAGTGGAAATCTGAGTTATAAACTTGTGCGACCAGTTTATAATTGAGTATTCTCTGTTTTGGTATACTAGACGTATAACATCTTAAGAATTTTACTATTTTCTTACTAATTCGGGATGGCAACAGTAGAATTTTCAAAGAATAACACTCACAACAGACCTGAACCGTCCAATGGAGATGGTGATGATTTCTTGACATGGCAGAATCAGATGTTGTTTTATCTCACCACACTCGGTCTGCAAAAGTACCTCGAGGAGGAGGAACCGATTCCTGCACTAGGCAAGGAAGCAGAGGTGAATACGTGGAAGCATTCCGATTTTTTATGCAGAAACTATATTCTGAATTGTCTCGACAAGGTGCTATACAAAGTATATCAGCCTTCAAAGACATCAAAAGCACTTTGGAATGCACTTACCACAGTGTATAAGTCACAGAATATCAGTCTTAAGAAATTCATTGTAGACAAATTCATGGACTACAAGATGGTAGACTCTAAACCGGTGACTGCTCAATTGCATGAACTGCAAATCATCATTCATGAACTCGAGGTGGAAGGCCATAAGGTTGGAGAATCATTTTTGGTTGAAGCCATCACGGGAAAACTGCCGCCGTCATGGAGAGATTACCGCAATTATCTAAAGCATAAAAAGAAGGAAATCTCTTTACATGATCTCATAGTCCGATTGAAAATTGAGGCAGATAACCGTGGAATAACAAAACAAAGCGAGGAGGCATTTGTGGCTGAAGGGTCAAAGACCAAAAACAAAAGGAAGAATTTCCAGAAGAAAAGGAAAGCTCAAGACAACAAACCAAAAGACAACAAACGAACCATGAAGTTTAATGGCGAATGTTGGGTTTGTAGAAAAGCTGGACATGCCGCTAAAGATTGCAGACACAAGAAGGAACGCAATAAAGAGGCAAATATAGTGGATAACATGGAAGTAGATGAGTCCAACTTCTCAGCGGTGGTATCTGAATGCAATTTGGTTCAGAATCCTAACCAATGGTGGGTAGATACAGGCGCTACTCGTCATGTTTTTTCTGACAAATCCATGTTTTCTACATATCAGAAATTCGATCACGAAGAAAAACTCTACATGGGTAATTCTGCAGTTTCCATGATCGAAGGCAGTGACACAGTAATCCTCAAGTTTACTTCTGGAAAAACTGTTAAGTTGAATGACGTGCTCCACGTTTCAGACATACGCAAGAATCTCATCTCTGGTGCAGTCCTATCAAAGAAGGGATTCAAGATGGTGTTCGAGTCAGACAAGATGGTTCTGTCCAAGGCTGGAATGTAGATAGGAAGGGGATATTTATGTGATGGCCTATTTAAGGCAAATGTAGCCGTTGTCGGCAAAAAAAATATGTATTCTGATTGTGCTATTAATAAAATTGAAGTTTCTTATTTGCTTGAGCACGAAATTTTACTACGGCATGATAGATTGGGGCACATAAATTTCCGCAAAATGAAAACATTATCAAACTTGGGATTAATTCCAAAATTCCAAGTAGATAAGAACTACAAATGTGAGACATGTGTAGAAGCAAAAATGGTCAAACAACCATTTAAATCTGGTGACAGAAGCACCGAACCATTAGATTTGATACATACAGATTTATGTGATTTTAAATCACTACCTACAAGAGATGGGAAAAAGTATTTCATTACTTTTGTTTACGATTATACGCGATATTGCTATATATACCTTTTAAATAGTAAAGATGAAGCAATAACAACGTTTATAAAATACAAGGCTGAGGTAGAAAATCAGTTAAATAAAAAGATCAAGATACTAAGATCTGATCGAGGTGGAGAATATGAATCACCATTTGAACAGTTCTGTGCCGAAAATGGTATAATTCATCAAACAACATCTCCATATTCACCACAACAAAATGGTGTAGCCGAGAGGAAGAACAGAACGTTAAAAGACATGATTACTGCCATGCTTTTAACTTCTGGTCTACCGACGAACTTTTGGGGGGAAGCATTAAATATGTCTAATCACATATTGAACAAAGTCCCTCACAATAAAACGGGAACAATTCCATATGAGTTATGGAAAGGACACAAAACAAGTTTTAAATACCTCAAAGTGTGGGGGTGCTTGACAAAAGTTCCAGTTTCGCCTCCTAAGAGAGTCAAACTTGGACCAAAAACAGTAGATTGTTATTATCTTGGGCCCGCCCAAAATAGTAGTGCCTACAGATTTTTGGTATTCAAGTCTGATATAACGGATATTCATGTAAATACAATCATGGAATCAAGAGATGCCTCATTCTTTGAAGATGTGTTTCCGCACAAAAGGAATGAAGGAAATAATGTCCCAAAAAGGACAAGGGAAGAATCAAACGATTCACATGAAGATGAAACTCATCATGAAATTGAGGATGCTGGACCAAGAAGAAGCATAAGGGCTAGAACTTCCAAAACATTTGGTTCGGACTTTTTTACATATGTATTAGAGCACGAACCTCAAACGTACAAGGAAGCAATGTCATCTTCTGAATCTTCATGCTGGAAAGAAGCAGTCCAAAGTGAGATTGATTCAATTCTAAGTAATAAAACTTGGGAAATTGTTGATATTCCACCAGGAATAATACCAATTGGCTGCAAATGGATTTTCAAGAAGAAAATGAAAGCAGATGGCTCTATCGACAAGTATAAAGCCAGATTAGTAGCCAAAGGATATCGTCAAAAAGGAGTAGACTTTTTTTGATACATATTCGCCGGTAACACGAATAACTTCTATAAGAATGTTAATAGCAATTGCATCCATCTATAATCTAGAAATTCATCAGATGGATGTAAAAACAGCATTCTTAAATGGAAATCTTGATGAGGAGATTTACATGGAGAAGCCTGAGGGATTTATTTCCAAAGGAAATGAAAACAAAGTCTGTAGATTAGTCAAATCATTATATGGATTAAAACAAGCTCCAAAGCAATGGCACGCAAAATCTGATAGTGTCATGATGAGAAATGGTTTTCGTATAAATGAATGTGACAAATGTGTTTATTATAAACAACGTGGACAATCATATGTGATGGTCTGTCTATATGTGGACGATATGCTAATATTCGGTCCAAATACTCAGGTAATTGAGACCATAAAGAAAATGTTGATCAACAATTTCGACATGAAAGACTTGGGTGTTGCAGATATTATTTTGGGAATAAAAATAATAAGAACACCTAATGGAATTGAGTTATCTCAATCACATTATGTAGAAAAAGTGATTGAAAGATTTCAAAACTTTGGAATTAAAGGAGTAAATACACCTTTTAATCCATCAGAAGTACTGCACAAAAACACTAATGAGAGTGTAATGCAACTGGAATATTCTCGTGTAATAGGATGTCTCATGTATCTCATGAATTGCACAAGACCAGATATAGCCTATGTAGTAAGTCGATTGAGCACGTATACGAGCAATCCAGGGAAGAAACACTGGAAAGCACTAATGAGAGTGCTTGGATATTTAAAAAATACCACTACCTATTCCTTACATTATGGAAAATATCCTACCGTCTTAGAAAGATATAGTGATGCAAACTGAATTGCAGATTCAGAGGAATCAAAATCAATAAGTGGTTATGTCTTTACCCTAGCAGGGGCAGCAATATCATGGAAATCTACTAAACAAACATGCATAGCTCGATCCACTATGGAACTAGAGTTCATTGCATTAGATAAAGCAGGCGAAGAAGCAGAATGGCTTCATCACTTTTTAGAAGATATTCCATTCTGGTCTAAACCTATATCGGCCATATGCATACACTGCGATAACCAAGCAGCGCTAAGCAGAGCGCAAAACTTTGTGTATAATGGATAGTCACGACACATTCGTCGACGTCATAACACAGTTAGTCAGCTACTCTCAAATGGAAATATTTCCATAGATTATGTGAGAACAAATGATAATCCAGCGGATCCATTTACTAAAGATTTATCAAGAGAGAAAATTGACTACGCATCGAGGGGAATGAGCTTAAAAGCCTAAACCACCAAGAGTTATCTTATACGGAAACCTATCCTAGCGACTGGAGATCCCACGGACTAGGATCAATAGGCAAACCAGTTCTGAGTAACTCAAGACGTAATGCATTTGCATGGACATAGTCCAACTCCATTCCTATGGTGCACAATATAAATGCATGCGTACAGAAGTATTTAAAGGTTAAAACTATGTTTTTTAATGATGACCATACCTTGGAAATAACAAGTGGGGTATATGTAGGATACTCTTAATGGTTGCGATCACCTATGTTAGTGTGAGCTGGGTCGGCTCTATGAGAATATTAAAAGGCTTTTATTCTCTAAAAACACTCGCAGAACCAAAAATTATTCAGGACCAAAATGAACACAACCAAGAGATTGGATGAGAAGGGAATCAATGCTTCGTAAAGCTTATTGTCTGGATATACAATAAAGGCCGACGGTTCAAGATGAAATAATTCACCGATTAGCCAAGTAGATCCGATAAGTTTTAACTAGGGAAAGTTCAAAGTGAAATATCTACTTATCCACGATAAAGCATTATTCCATATGTACTCTGTGATATTTCTCTTTGTGTGGGGGATATGTATATTATCATTCATGTGGGGGATTGTTGGAATTCCTATAGAACAAAATGAATGAAAAATACATAAAGTCCCACGTCGCCTAATATACTAAGAAAGCCAAGTATATTAATAGTTTTTTCAAGTGGAGGTTGGGGGCCTGGGGCTCCCAAATGTATGCTTCGTTATGAGGAGGGAGATCATGCATCTCTACCACATATGCGCGCGCGCGCCGTCGTCGTCCGTCCGACCGACCGAACTGGGTCGGGCTCGGGTACGGGTACGGGTCTAAAATGACCATTCTTTTTGCTAGGCCATTGTTTAACGATTTGGGCTTCGGCTGAAACTGGGCTGGACCTGGAATTTGAAGAGAAGCGGACGGGTAAAGACGGACGCGACTGTTCATAAAGTGGACCGAAGAGGCGCGACCCGTTAGATGCGAACAGAAGCGGGTGCGACCCGTTAGAGGTGAAAAGAAGCGGGTGCGACCCGTTAGAGGCGAACAGGTGCGCCCCGACCGAAGAGACGCGGCCGAACATAAGCAGACACACGAACAGTAGCGATTAAAGGAAACGGGAGCGACCGTTTGGACAAACGGGTGCAGACGCGACCGTTCGAAGGGATACGAACAAACTATAAATAAGGAGGAAAACTGATCACTTTCCTCACTGAATTTTCTTATCTCTTCTCTTCTAGTAACTGCTGTTCTTATAATCAAAGTCACAGAGTGATATACTCATTACAATTTCGAGCAGAATTCGTCTGTTGTATCTTGGGAGAATTTTGAAATAAAATTCTTAAGGAAATCGTTACGACGAGCCTCAGACATAATCCGGTTAGAATTCTAGACTATTTGTATATTTATGTACATTATTCTATATTCTATTCTTTATTCTGGTTATACTATTTGTTCAAAATAGTATAATGCTGTTGTTGTAACTTATTTACAACATTCATACTGTTATAATAATTTATACAGAATTCCAGTGTAGTGGAAATCTGAGTTATAAACTTGTGCGACGAGTTTATAATTGAGTATTCTCTGTTTTGGTAATAGTCTAGTAATTACGTATTTAGGTCTCAATATTTTCTTTTTCTTGTTTCCCACTTGCATTTGCTAATCAGTGAAGAGAAGGAAAGTTACTTATTTATCCATGAGACCAAGATATTAATTTCAAGTTATGCAACCCATTGGTCTATATAATTTCATGTTGTAAGGTCGGTCATCAAAATAAGACAGTACGATAATCAGTAATTGGTTATTATTGAACTTAGTTCCAACATGCTAATTTTTTAGCATAAACATGTCCTTACACTACAAAAAGGCTTCATATGCGATATATATGCAGATGCTTTTAAGTCCAATATTGTGAGAACTAAAACTACTGTAAACTCGTACAGTGAGGAGAATTTGTAATTGACAAAACTGAGTACATAGAAACAATGTAAATTAAGACGTGAACTTGTTGTTTTTCATCAATCAAAAATTTGTGTGCAAAAATATTCAGCTAGGCTCAAACAACAGGTGGAGTGGACTACCATGCATCGTACCTTTCTAGTATACAATTAAATAAGTTACCTACCACAAATGTGTGCATATATGCAAATATGTACACTGTATTGGGTGTTGATATGTGTTATTACTCATAGGAATCCATCGGAGCAACTCTTCCAATAGCAGCATCGCCAAAATCATGATCAAGTACCTCCTCATAAAAGCCATTATCATCATCGAAAGGTGCAATTTGACTTTAAAACTAGCAGGAATAAACCCTGATTTGGGGGTGATGGGGTATAATAATCAACAGTCTTTTTGCAACTCTGAATCGATAGGAAAACAAATCAGCATTTTTAAAGCACTTCCCTGGTAACTAGCAACTACATGGAAGTTTCCAACTTGCAAAATGGATATATACATTTCATAGACACCTAGACACATCAAGCATTTGTTGTTAAAGGTAACAACTGCATGAACTAACTTTTAAGTATTTGAACCATATATTATAGCACTGAATAATACATAAATTAGGGGGAAAAGTCGAACATTCTCCAGTAGTACCCTAATCCGTCTACAATCAAAAGTTGTATCCCTTACTAACTTTCAGGGTTAAAACCATCCGATAAACTTTCCATTGGTTAAAAATGTCAATTCTCAATAATCCCGGAAGGTATAACATCATATGACCCAATTTAAATTTAATTTTTTTTTTACGATTCTCGGGTTTGTAAAATACAAGTCGTAACGGCTTATGTCTACTTTATAGTTTTTATTGATTGCATTTTTCTATCAGAACCAAATTACAATGAGATACCAAGATTACAATTGATTGATTTCTAATTTAGAAAAGTTTACTTACAAAAAAAGTAAAAGGTCATTTTCCAAGTGATAAAGTATGCTATTTATAGTCGAATCCATGCGTCAAAATTACTACATCTAGTTTTGAATAGCCAAACTGTTTAATTCGAGAAGATAGGAAGAAGAACATGTTAAAATAGACCAAAACCATAGATTTGATGGATCTTTGCCAATCCATGACTTCGTCAAAAGTTGGCTCCTTCCACTTAATTTGCATAATTAAGTCTTCAAGTTTGGGGTCATCATGTTGGAACTGTGCCAGCCTGCAACAGAAATTATGAGAGAATTTTAATTTTCTTTTTGCCCTATTTAATCTATATTAGGCCTATAAAGTCTACTTTGTTCACAAAATTTCTAAATTTAATTTAAATAAAATATCTTATTTCATTTAAATTTATAAATTATAAATAGAATTTTATTTAATTCATATCCAATTAAATATAATAGTACATATATGCATTATATACATATATGTATGTGTGTGCATGTATAACATAATATCCATGCAAGGTATAATATGTGGATTTACATCGCAACAGACATATATATTAGCTCGTCATATAAGTATTAAATGTTGTCCAAATATATGTATGTATGTATGTAAACTTGTTATTTATATAAATATTAAAAACTATGTGCGTATGTATATAGGTATATGTGTGTGTATATATATCTTATATGTAAAAATATTAATGATTTATATATATATATATATAAATACTAGTGCACTAAATATTAAATTTATATATATATGTATGTATATATGTATATACAAGATATATATAAAGATGTTTTTAAATTATTTTACTTATAGACATTTATATGTATGAATTATAGTAACAAAATTATTGTTATAATATATATATATATAATATAAGTATATTTACAATATTTAAACATGTATAACGTGCGTGTATATGTTAATTATGTATGTAACACACACACACACATATATATAGACATACATATACATATACATTTACATACACATACAGATATATATATATATGTACGTATGTGTATATATATATATATATGTATGTGTGTGTGTGTATTAAACCTTTTCAGATCGAATACACATCATGAAAAAATTTATTTATATTTTATTACATAAAAATATATATATATTGACTAATTATTCAAGATGAAATAAAATAATTATAAAAATTAGTTACCTATTATATTATTTGAATTTTAAAATTTTAGAAAATCAAGCACGATATTTTAAAGTTAAGAAATTTTTTCTAGAATTTTCTCGATCAAAACAATATTTTTAATTAATTGATTGAATTTAGCCGTTTATTAAATTGAATTTTTAAAAAAATAAAAATCGATTTTTAAATTCTGATTTTTTGGCCGAGAATTTATACGATGATAAAAAAATTATAAAATTTAAAATTTAATTTTTGAAATATATTATATATGATTTATTTAATTAGTATATTTATTGAAATATTATTAAATAATAGGAAATAATTATTAAAATTAATTTGTAGCCACCGAAAAATATAGTCTATGTACATATGCATTTATAAAGCATACATTCAATTACTAACACGAGATGATGATATAATCAAATACAAGTGATATAATTTGAGAGAAATGTGTGATCCTTTAAAGTAGAGGAGAGCACATATGTACATACATACATACATACATAAATACATGTATGCATGCATGCATACATACATATATCACCAAAAATAAAGAAGCTGCCAACATGCCGGATATGTAATAAATCATAACATATAAAAACGAAAATGTCTAAGATAACAAATCAACTACTCTAGGTAACTTCTCAAATGAGCTCGGCAATGTTACCACCCAATACACTTCAGTATCGAACTCTGGCAAAACCACCGTCTGATAGTGAAGTGTTAGAAGTATCCAATATAAGCCATGGTACATCCAAATGCACTAATGAGATCAACAGTAGATCCGCTAGTGCATAAACGCCTCACAGCTAGCGTGGACGATCCAGATCCAAAATATAAAATCTCTCCTGACAACAATCATGCAAACAACAACCCTACAACCCTGTGAACAGCAACCCTGCAACCCTGCAAATAGCAATCCGTCAACATCTTCAACTTAAACATGTACCTGTAGAGAAAACTATAAAAATAAAACGTAAGATGTTACATATATATGTATATAAATAAAATTTATACACACACACATATATATGCATTAATTAAAATAAAAGTAATAAAACTAGAGCCTATCCTATAAAGCAGAAACAAACAAGTAATACATGCTAGAGTAATAAAAAAGTCGATCTCCTTAAGTAACATCTAAATTTTCTTCTATGTAATGAGACGGTGATCATGAAATCAAAAGGCATATATATATATATATATGTATAAATTATGAATATGTATACTTATATATTTTAAGATAAAGTCATAAAATGATACTAACACCATGTTCATGTGATCAAAAGTACATTAGAGTAATCATAAAATCATCATTTGAGTTCAAATAAATGCTAATGCAAAAGTTATTATTACTAAAAATATTAATTTTTTTCTTAAATAAATCATGTTTTTTCTAACCTTATTAAGATATTCTTTAAAATGATTATTTTTTTATCTATTTATATTTTGGATTTAAGATCCAATTAAAACAAAATGAAGTGGCTGTCACTACCAATTTATTAATATGATTATTATTATTATTAAATAGTCTCTGATTTCTTTCAAACCAAATAAACCAACTATTTATCGTAAATAAAGTATCTAGTAAAAATCTATATTCATTTTTAACCTTAAATCTTAAATCATTCCAGTAAAAATCAAAATTAGTTACCTTAGTTGTAAAATAAAAGTTAAAATATTTTAAGAGTATTATTAAGAATGTAATAAGTTTCCTTACATTCGCAATATATACGATTAATATTTTCTAATTACAAGTTATAAAATGTACATTTATTGTCAATTGGCAAATTCTTTCTTTTTAAAAGTTCAATGGTATTTATCTTCCCATGAATGATCAACAACATGTGAATCTTAGCTTTTGATAGTGCATTTACTTGCCAAAAAAGATTAAATGTGTTATTAGTAATGCCTGAATAATTGGAAAATTTATATGATGAGTTAGAAGTGAATTTCTTGCTTTTATCCCAATCCTAATCAATAATATATTTTTATTATCAATATTATATAAATTCAATCTTCCACATAATGAAGCAAATTGTCTTAGAGTTGTACTTTCTAAGATTCTATTAAAACTAAAGTTCCAATGGGATCATTATCCGGTGAAAAAACATTTTTAGTCAAAGCATGTTTATGGTTATAAATTTCAAAAAGTTCTTTAAATTCAACCCTAAGTGGAATGGCAGATTGTCGTGCAAAATTTCAATTGATTTGCACAAACTTCAATACCGCAGCGGAATACTAAAGCGCAAAAAGAAGGATTTAGCTTGTCAACTAATTATCAATCACACCAATTTAATGAAAAATAATCACTAAACAAATAAATACATAAGAGTAAAGAACACAAAGATTTAACGTAGTTCAGCCAAATTGCTTACGTCCACGGACCCAACAATTATTCTTTATTTCATTGAAGAAAGAGAATACAAAAGAAAGATATTACAAAATTATAGATATTAGAGTGCAGATACTAACATATAATTACAAATTGAATAATAAATTTCTACAAAGACTTGTATGCCTTCAAATAAAAACGCTTAATTGATTGATTATAGAAATTAAGGTTTACCGAAGAAGAGGATAATGGTGGATGCTCTCTCACATTCATACATGTAAAGATGAACTTCCTTCATTTAAATAGGCATGAAAATGAAGGATGCTTGAAGATAAAAAAATTAATTTCCAGATTATGTGACAATCTTTCCAAGTTACTTGATTTGATTCCAATGCACATAAATGAAAGAAAATGTGTTTCCATAAATTTCCGTTGCTTAAATCAATCTCCATGTATAAACTTGTCTATCTTCATAACAGATCTGACTAATTAACTGATTAGAAATTAATTAGTTTCTTTTCTCTAAAAGATATCACACATATCCTTCATCTTTATCTTTCTATATATAGCCTAACTAATTGATTGAATGAATCAATTAATTATTTTCTTGCCTTCTTTGAAAAATATTTGAATCGCATAAATTCAACACTCCACCTTGATTCAAACATAACAATCTCTCTGCTTTCACCACATCTCGACAAATCGTTGGGTCTACATCAATAAGTTCAATGTGAACTAGTTTGGACAATATTGCCCAAACAGAGCTTCTAATTATTTCCCAAGCATAAGAAAGATAGCATGCACATCAGCAAACATAATGCATGCGAGAAAATACCAAAATTCTTCAACGAATTCGATGCTGGAGATGAACATGTAGATGTTAATCTTCGATAGACCAATGGATATTTAACAGCGTGCTTCACCTTCTCCATTCCAAATTGAGTGAGGATATACTCAACATTATGTACTCCAATATCCTCCATAATAATTTTTCTAGACTTTCCTAAGTCAACATCAGCAGACTCACCAACAAGATCCACAACATTCAAAGCATAAGATGAAGAATCATCGCTATAAATATGCTTATAAATAGGGCCAACTGAACCAAAAAGCCTTTCCAGCAAGTGAGCTCCACCTAGAGTCTGAACCTCTGTAATCTTCTCATCAACCATCATATCGTCGGAACCAATGTCTCTCTGAATATAGGAACAATCCGATGACTCTAAATGTGTTTGGCAATTTTCTGTTCTTTCAATATCATCACTTGATAGAGGCTCCACCTTCAACAAAGATCTCTCATCAAATATCGCATGCCTACTCGTCACAATTCTCCTAGTTGTTTTACACCACAACCTATACCTCTTCACTCCTTCTCTGTAGCCTAACAAAATATGTTTGCTTTCTCTAGGCTTCAACTTATCATGTCTCTCATCTTCCAAATAAGCAAACAACTAAACACTTAAGGAATGAAAAATCAATAGGCTCTCTTTTCCATATCTCTTCCAGGATCTTCATATCTATGGCAATTGAAGGTGTATGGTTGATGAGAAATACTGCCATAGATATCGCTTCTTCCCAAAATCCCTCTTCCAGACCAGCGGTCGTTCACAAGCTTATAACTCTCTCCCATAATATTCGATACATGCTCTGCCATTCCATAACAATGTGACTCAACAGAAATAGGAAAATCTCTATCTACATGCTCGGATGCACAATAGTTATTGAATTCTTGTGACATAAATTCAATACCATTTCCCAACTTTAAGAACCTTCAAACGATTCCTCGACTGCTTCTCTATCAAGGTCTTCTATTTACAAAACTGGGCAAATATTTCATCTTTGGACTTTAAGAAATAGATCCAGATCTTACGTGAGAAATCATCCAAAAATAAGACGAAGTAACTGGCTCCACCAAAAGATGCAACTAGGATGGGTCCCCGCACATAAGAATGAACATACTCTAGAAACTCTGTAGCTCTAGGTCTCCCAACATCAAATGTGACATGCTTCTTATTTCCAAAAGAACAATCTCCACAAGAGCTATGCTTCGACTGACAAACCATCAATCAACCCATGCTTCTTTAATACTTCAAGACTCTCCTCATCAACATGACCTAAACGAAGATGCCGTAACCGAGTAGGATCTGAAATAATAGAATCGGTAGAAATTACCAACTCTTTAAGACCGTCTCTCCATGAAGCACATAAATATCATTGACTTTTACCCCTTTCATCACTACCAAGGAACTCTTCGCCGCTCTCAAATTCTCTCCATTTATTATTACCCTTATACCAAATCTACTCAAAGCTTCGACTAATAACAAATTCCTATGCAGCATCGGAACATGTCTAACATCCGTGATAGTCATAACAACACCATCATGCATCCTAAACCTCACATTTCAAATGCCCACAACATGACAAAATGTTTCATTCCCCATATGAACTGCTTCGCCATAATCTTCTTGTAACTGACAAAACAGCTCCTATCTGGCGTCGTATGACAAAAGGCTCCAGAATCAATCACCCAACTTGTATGCTCTAAAGGTGAAATACTAGCTGAAAATAATGATGTAAAACTACCACTTCTATTTGCATCTGATCTAACTGCTGCCAAAACTGAAGCTTTCTCCTTCTTATCTCTCTTCTTTCTAAGAGCTGGACAATCCCGTATGAAATGCCCATTCTTTTTACAGTAATAGCAATCACCCTTGTAGGACCCTTGAAGTGGGACCCACGCATATGTCTTCTACCCCTAAGGTGCTTTTGGTTTTTATCTCTTACTCTAGATGAACGAAGTTGTTGCTAAAGAACACCATCATTAGTCTTCACCTTCCATGTCCTTAAAACAATTTTTTTAACATATTTTGTGATGCAATAATTTTTTATACCACTGCTAAAAATATTTGCCATTGATAACTAATCTAGAACAAGATAGCAAACTCTGATACCAATCTATTATGCAAAATTTCAATTGATTTGCACTAACTTCAATACCATAGTGGAATACGAAAGCGTAGAAACAATCAAAAGAAGGATCTAGCTTGTCATTAATTATCAATCACCAATTCAATGAAAAATAATCACCAAACAAAGAAATATAGAACAGTAGAGTACATAAAGATTTAACGTGGTTCGACCAAATTGCCTATGTCCATGGACCCAACGACTATTATTTATTTCACTGAAGAAAGAGAGTACAAAAGAGAGAGATTACAAAATTATAGGTAGTAGAGTGGAAAAAAAATCTTAATTGATTGACTGCAAAAATTAGAGTTCACTGAAGAAGTGGATAATGGTGGATGCTCTCTCACATTCACACATATAATGATGTACTTCCTTCATTTAAATAGGCATGAAAATAAAGGATGATTGGAGATGAAGAAAAGTAATTTTCAAATTATGTGACAACCTTTCCAAGTTAATTGATTTGATTCCAAGGCACATAAATGATAAAAAATCTATTTTTCCATAAATTTTGCATTGCTTAAATCAATCTCCATGTATAAACTTGTCTATCTTCATATAACAGATCTGACTAATTAATTGATTAGCAATTAATTAGTTTCCTTTCTATAAAAGATATTATACATATCCTTCCTATTTATCTTTCCATGTATAGCCTAATTAATTGATTGGATGAATCAATTAATTATTTTCTTGTTTTCTTTGAAAAATATTTGAATCATATAAATTCAACACAGATATCCAACGGTCACACCAGAAGTTGCATTTTTTCCGGAATGTACAATCGTATTATTCCAGGTTTAAAAATATCATGACATTTCAAAATTGATTTTCAAAAATTAGATAAGTTATTATTAACATTGGGTGTAATTTGATATAAATTATAACTACCATTATAATATCGTTTAAATACCATTTCTTTCCAAACATAATTATCGTTTATATCCTTAAATTTTCACAACCACTCCCTAGTAATGACATATTCATGTTAGGTAAATTGATAACACATAGTCCTCCCTCCTTTTTCAATTTACATATGGTGTCCCAGTTAGCTAAACATTATAGACTACCGTATGAATTATCACCACTGCATAAAAAGTCCCTTCTTATTTTATCAATTTTTTCAATCACCTCTTCTGGAAATAGGTGCATATACATCCAATAAATCGGAAGTGCAGATAACACTGAATTGAAAAGAACTAATCTACCCACCCTTGATAAAAAACCTACTATCCATTTAAAAATTCTATTTTAATCCTATTTATTATAGTTAGCCAGTCATCATGTTTAAGTTCAGTTGGTCTAATCATAAAATCAAGATAATTAATAGGGAAGTTCATGGTTTTACAATTTAATGTATTAGCTACTAACCCCTCAACCTTATAAACGTTATTTAGAAATAAAATAGATTTTTTATCAAAGTTGATTTTGAGTCCTGAAAGTAGTTCAAAACTATATAAAATGAATTTAAGTGCAATGGCATCTTTAGGTAAATGTGAAGTAAATAACATGGTGTCATCTGCAAATTATAGTACGAAAGTCCATAACGTGTAATTTCACCACCTACGTTCTCAATTTCCTAAAGCTTTTTTATTATCTCCACAAAAACATCAGCAGCAAGATTAAACAGAATAGGCGATAAAGGATCCTATCGCCATTTTGATTGTATTTTATTCCCTATTACCCTGTTAACCATTATACTAGAATTATCGGTTTTAAGCAAAGTAATAATCCAACCTATAATCTATAACTAAATCCTCTAGCCATTATTCAGGAATCCTAATTAAATGAATCAGAAGCTTTTGCAAAATCGAGTTTAAATGTGCACATGTTATGTTATTCTTACAACACATACTTACCAAACACAAAGCCATACTAAGAAATAATTTCTTGAGTAAATCCGAATCACTTGAGCCTATTGAATTATGAATTTGTTGTGTTAATTTCAATTATTGAAATTTACTATATTATTCTTATCCATGTGGCTCATTATATTTCAACTGCGTTTATCTTTCTTTTAAAGGCATATTTACAGCCAATGGATCATATTCCTTTGAGTACAACTATCAAAATCGTGTTTTGATAATGTACTTGAAATCCATTTCGGATTAGTGTATCATACCATATCACAGAGTCAATATTCTTAATGGTTTAATTAAACAACCGAGGATTATTTATACTTGACTGATAAGAAACTCACTGGTTCTCATTGTACAAGAATACTCATTAGACGTTCTAATGTAGATTTCGTCCCACGTAATCAATTTCATCTTTGGATCATATCCAAATCCATTCTAAGACAATAATTTTTTTAAAAAATTTCTTCGTTATGAAGTTTGTATTTCTTCAAACAACAATTGTTTCTCAGTGCAATGGAACGTGCACTCATGAACATTTGACGAATTTCCTTATATAAAACTGATTTTGCATTAGTTTACAATATATTTATGTTTACAGCACAAATTAGTCATGTAATGACTATTGTATCCAAACTTCATTTAGGCGATTCACATAAGATCCCTCACAAACAATTATTATGTACAGACTTTCGACTTACACAACCTGTCAACTCCTTGACTTAGGATACGTTGGAGTTTCTTTTAAGCCCTTATCTTGCATGTGTACCACTGTAACATCCCGTGAAATTCGATAACTAGATTAGTTAAATTAATAAGATTTTTGTAATTAAATTTAGAAAGAAATAAAAAAATTATAATTTATATTGAAGTAAATGTTAAGAATGAATTGTATCAATGGTTATTAAAAACTAATTATTGATAATTGAAGTGAAATCACAATAAAAATGAAATAGTGTAAATTGTTGCACTTGGGTATAAAAATTGAAAATAAGTAAATAAGTGTAAGTGTTGTATAAATATAAGAAATTTGTAATAATAAATAGTAACTAAATAAAATCAATATCCTTGTAACATCCTAAAATTTATCAATTTAAATTTGATAATTTATTTGAACTTTTGGAATTTAATTTGAAAATAATTTGAAAAGTTTCAAAACAAATAAAATAAATGATAATTTATATGAATAAAATTCTAATTTCTTTTGAGTTTAAAAATTTGAAATAGTAAACGTTTAAAAATCATTTGAATTTAAATTATATATATAATGCATATATGAGCAGATTTGAGTGTATATATTGAATTTGAATTTAAATTGTACAAGTATATGCATGAGTATATAAATAGACATAAATGGATTATAATTCAAGTTGAATTGGAATTTGAATTTAAATTAAAATAAATGTTTTAGAAAAATAATTTGCATTGAAATCATAAATGTGTAATTTATATAATGTAAAAGATTGGTTAAAAACATTTCTTCTTTAACATTGTATATACAAATGAATAAGGAATGTATTTATTTTATTAATAAAGTGGATTGATATAGAATTTACTTAAAATTATTTATCTTTGTAAAAAAATATAAGTGTTAAGCATGCATGAGAAAGATGGTGTGGAAATGGACAAGTGTAGTAATCTCATGATTGGTTTTGACAAGTGGGATTCAATTTAGTTAATTGAATAATAATAATAAAACCTAGATACATAAAAAAAACTTTTCAGCTTCTCTTTTTCAATCTTTAGCTTCTCAAATTTCTGAAAGAAAAAAGAAAAAAATCTTGAACATTACAAACTTCAACACCAAAGAAAATAAGAAAATCTGAAACTGCAACATCTTCTTGAATTCAAAATTTAAAATCTAAGAATCATCTCCAACATCAAAGAAGTAGTTTTAATTCCATATCTCAGATAAGTTTTAAACTTCATAATTAAGTGAATTAGTAATTTCGAAAATCAAGTTTAAACATCAAAAGTTCGAACTGTAGCTCAGTGTAACCAATGCTCAAGTCTTCCCAAAGAAGCAGAGCAGGATTCTTCTGAAAAAAATTTAAGGCAAGTAAATTCTTTTAAAAAAAAATTGAATTTGAATTTGTTAATCAGTAATAAAGCAGGAACTAAGAAAAAATTTACATCAATTAAGTTGCATATAAAAAGTTTCAGGATTTCAAGCTGTAGACAAAGTCTTTCTTTGTTGCATTATAACTCAAACTATAAGTAAATTGATTTTTTTTTTGTTTGTTATTGATGAATTAAGTAAACAAATACAACAGAGATTAAGCAAAAATTTGTATTAACAAACTTTGCAGATTTAACTTCAAGATTAAAGTAGGAAAATATTCAGGCTTCCATCCTTATTTTAAAAATAATCAAGAGCTTTCTGTTCTCAGGCAACAGGTGAGTGAACTTCTGTTTGATCCAATTATTTGTTGTTGTATGTATGCCTGAATTGATGTGGAAAAACCCTTGCATGTGAACAAATTTGTGTGCTTGTGTATTTTTGCCTGGGAATGTTTACATTCAGGGCCTTCCATCCATGTTCTTCTTATTTTCTGGTTTACAGAGTAAACTCATGTCTAAAGCCAAATCTCCCTTGCTCTGTTTTTCTTCTAGAATTGAAATCTAAACAAAATAAAGTGTTTGTTTTAACATGCATTATGTTTTAATAATCAATCAAAGCAAAACAATTTAGTTTTCCCTGGAAAAAGTGGAAACACAGCCACAATTCAAATTATGTAAAAACTCGAATATCATACATTTTAATTCAGGAATATTGTCTGAATCGTCATTGAAAATAATGATTTTTGAAAGTTAAATCTAAATTTTTAATATAGTTTTGACCGAGAGATTGTAAGTTGATCAGAAAGTGGGATTTTGTAAAATTCTGATGATCTGTGTGTTTGTAGGCCTCGAGATCGTCGCCGCGGCTAGCTTAAGAGTTTGAAATCATCAGATAAATGTAGGTTGAATTTATAAATCATCATAATGTTGGTTCGAGATCGATTTAGGGTTGAAAACCCATATTTACTCGTAATCGAAAATGGATGTACTGCGTTGCCGTTGGGTGATTGGAATTTCTAGCACCGGTGCCAACCAAGGCATCGGACGTTGGCGAAACTTCGGCCAAGTTTTTGTGGCCTCTGATGGCCAAAGGAGGTGGGGCAAGGCCATTTTCTGGTGATGCGTTTTGATGATGTACGGGTCGTGGAGCTCGATTTCGATTGTGGCGATGGTTCGTGCTTTGGGGTGGCTCGATGGTCGAGGACTTAGTCGTCAACCTGACGATGGTCGTAGCTTCGACCAGCGATGACCGGGACGGTGTGCAATGTGAACACGGTTTCGTTGTAGCAGCAGTTCGTTTTTTTGGAAGGGATGATGTTTGACTCGAAGCACTACTCCGGGTTTGGGGAAGAAGACTCGAAGCCATGGTTGTGTCGTTTCGGCGTTGCACCGGGTCGTTTAAACTTAAACGAAATTTTAGTTGGAAAAAATTTATACGGGTCGATTTGTGGGAAACTCGAAGCAGGGAGCAATTTCGCTCGGGGACGACTCGAGACGGCCTCGGGTTGGACGTTGAAAACATAAAATTCCAATTTTGAATTTTTTGAAAACATAAGTTTAAACAATTTTATGAATCCGTTCTTTATAAAATAATGATAGTTTGTTAATGGAAGGTGAAGTAAATGGTATTGAAATGATTTTTTTGAAATTATTGAAGTTCAAAGATATTTCAAATTTTTATTTTTAATAAAAATTGTTTTACATTTAACTTAATAAAAATTGAGAAGTAAATCAAATTTCAAAGTGTTAACTTAAAAACAAATTTATTTATAATGATTAAATAATGATTAAGCAATTGATGATTTGTAATTACTTCGTAATTGATAATTAATTAAAGAATAATTAATTAATAAAAGTAATTAAGATTTAATTAATCAACAATTAAGAATTAATAAATTAAGAATTAATAAATTAAGATAATTAATTAAAGATAGTTAATTAATAAAAGTAATTAAGATTTAATTAATCAACAATTAAGAATTAATAAATTAAGATAATCAATTAAAGAATAATTAAGTAATAAAGTTAATTAAGATTTAATTAATTCATAGTTAAGTAACATTAATCATTGAATTAAAATAATTAATAAAAATAATTATGTGGTTAATTCATATAAATCACATTCACCTTAATTGAAGACGATTGACTATTATCAAATGTTGTATACTGGATTGATATTTCTGTTATGATTGTGATACTGTGTGATGTGAATTGCTTTGTGCTGAACTGTGATTCGTGATTTGCTTCTGTATGTATGTGAGAACCCTTTTGCCCGTAAAACGGCATTTAAACTTCGATGCGACAGGAGTCGAATTTCAGTCAGTTATCCGAAACCCACATCGAACCCTGAATGTGAATCTTTGTGATTGATCCACCCACGTGTTTTAAAATTGAGCACCACTATTCGGGTAGCCGGGAGAGGACCTTTGTGTCAGATAACCCATTCTGAATAGTGATTCGACGAAATTAATAGCATTTGAAGACCGTTATGAAGACTGGGTGTCTTCGAAAACAATAGGATAACCTATCGAATGTCTCTGCACTGAGTTGCTATGGTATAGAGATCTCCACATGTGATGGGGAGTCCGATCAGAATTGTGGATACCCGAATTTGCAAGGGCTCCTTCCTTTATTGGACGAAGTGCCTTCGGTTCTGTCCGAACCCAGAACAAACTTGTATGGTTGTATATCTGACACTACACCTTGAGATATAGAGAAAATTTCTTTCAAATACATATCTGTTGGTGGAGGAGAATTAATTCTCTTAGCTTAACACCCTTCTCTGTGACGTACGAGCTCAGAGGTTATGTAGTTGAAGGTTATCAATGATATACTCCCAATTTGGTAGTGTGGCATGCTAAGTTCTGCTGTGTGTTGATGATCATTTGTTGATCATTTATGATCAAAGCATGGCTTTCATGTAAAGCGTAGCTTTGTGGACGATACCTCATCGGACCTCGCACCTCGGAAATGGTCGAAACAGGAAAGACGCAGCAAGGTTATGAGGGTCGCACCCTTTAGGGTATATCATTCCCTTCTGGAAAAAGGTAGTATCTTGGTATGGAGCCCAGATACTTAACCTATGTGGTTGCTGCAATCTCATTACTGTGTGGTTGTTGCTTTGTGATTGAGGGCTCTCGAATAAAGGTCGCAAACGATCGAGGGGTGCCATACTCGAGTAGTAGTTACCTAGTTACAGAGGTAACCCAGCCTTGTGTTGGCAGAGTGTCGGGTAGGTTCTCAGGACATCCCTCCGAAGGCGTACCCATGGGCAGTAGGAAGTTCCTTAGCCTGACCATTTATTGGAAATCCAAAGAAACAGTACGAGCCCTGTACGGTTATAGTTGTATAACCTGCCATGCAGCGTGGCGGTAACCTGCCACAAAACATGATAGCTATAGTAGGCATACAATAATGGTTGTATGCTAGCTAAGATTAATATTATACTTTAAAAATGATTTTCTACACTATGCACTAGTAATAATATCAAAGAATTTTTCTCGTATCAAGCATATTTGACTATCATAAGAAGGAATCTCCTCCAATTCTGCGATTGCATTGTGTGCATGGCAGGAGGTCTTATGGTAGTTTCATTTTCCAAAAGCATACCGGATTTTCTTTTATAAATCTTGTTTTATTTAAAAGCAACTGTTTTTTTTTACTCATACCAGTCCCATGACTGACCCGGAGTTTATTGTTTCTTCCTAAACTCTGAGTGTCCATAATTTCCACACAGGCTGCCTAGTAGCAGGTTTTCCGTGTTTTGGAGTTAGTAGTATTTTGGAGTCTTTTGGAGTTAGAAGCTATCGGTTTTTGGAGGCTTTTATCTTAGAGATATTTTGAAAGCTTTTGGATCTCAAGGTGCTTAGTTTTGGAAGTTCGCTATCACTTCATTTCTTTAAAGACTTTTTGGCATATGATCACTTGTTGTTCTATTATGATGTTCTATTTGAAGTTGTGATACATGTATAAAGATACTCTAGTGTTGTAATGGATATTATGATGATGTTGTATCTGTGATGAAATGCATGATATTCATTTTGTTTCCGCTGTTTTATACTCATCTAATGTTGTTATAAGCTCCATCCGACTGGAGTTTGATGTTTGAATATTCGGCAGTCAAATACAAGTGAGGTATTTGATGTCAATTTTCGAACATTGGATTTCGGGTCGTGACATGTGGTATCAGAGCTAAAGGTTGAGTAAGAACTTTAGGTACGGAGTATAACACATTAGATGGCTTATTAGAGATTGGGTGAAGTATACCCTAGAATGAGTAAGGATGAGCGGACGAAGAGGAAGAGCCAGGGGCGAGGAAATGCCATAGCACCTAGTCAAGTTCCCCTAACAGCAGAAGCAGCTTTATGTACTCAGCATCAGCCGAATCTGGCTGATTTATATATGAGTTTCTCAAGGCTTGGTGGTAAGCCGTTCACCGGCAAGGAGTCGATTGTTGTGGCTGAAGCATGGATCAGATCATGTGAAAGAATCTTTAAAGGGCTAAAGCTGCAAGATGATCAAATGCGACTCATAGCTTCTTGGCAACTTCAAGAAGAAGCCTTAGCATGGTGGGAGACAGTCACTGTAGATGAGCTAGAAGAGGAGTTTACTTGGGAGAGATTAAAAGAAGTATTTGAGAAGCGCTATATGCCATCTGTAGGGATTTCACGAATGTACCAGGAATTCATGGATTTAAAGCAAGGGAGTTTGTCATTTAAGGAGTATCTAACAAATTCAATGAATTGTCTCATTTCGGTCCAGAATTGGTAAACACACCTTTAAAAAAAATGAAAGGTTCATTCGTTGGATGAATACGAAGTTCCACGAAAGGATGACTGGCCACGTCAAAGAATCTTTTTCAGATCTGATTGATGTGGGGTATAGATATGCCACACTGGATATGCAAGAAGCCCTGGTGGAGAAAGGAAATACGAGTAATCAAAATTGGAAGAAGAGGAAATTTGGAGGCAAGAAACCATGGCAGGTTAAGGAGAAGAAGAGCAATTAGGGAAGCCCGGCAGGGAATGTTACTTGCTTCAATTGTCTAGAAAATGGCCACTATTCAAACAGTTGCAAGAAGCCAAAGAGAGATCAATCCGTACAAGCAAAACCCAAGAAATGTTATTATTGTCAAAAATTGGGAAACGAGGTTAAAGACTGCCCAACTATGAAGCAAGCTCAGACAGCAAAGGTGCACACAGTCAAAGACAAACCCGCATCTTCCAAAGTAGAAAAGGGGAAAGGAGTTCTGGAAGATAACCTCACTTTTTATGATAGCATTGATAGAGTTCTGTTTGACACAGGCACTACACACAGTTTTATCCCTCAACAAGCTATAAATGAATTGAATCTTGAACCTGATTTTGTTGATGAACCTATATGCATAAAGAATCTAGTTGGAGGCCCCGCGAACCTTTGTCTTCGATGTAGAGACATTCCTATCTCATATTCTTGTTACTAATTCCATATCGGTCTCTTTGTCCTTGATTTTAATGAGTTTGAAATTTTACTCAGAATGGATTGGCTAACAAAATACAAAGCCAAATTGGATTGTAATAATCGATTGATTTCGATTAAAACCAAGTTTGGAGATTTCATTGAGATTTCTTGTGAGGACCCTAGACCTAAAAGAGATGGGTTGATGTATAACTTGGGTTATCCCGAACCCAGTCTGGAGCCCATACCCATTGTTAGAGATTTTTCAGACATGTTCGAAGAAGTGAAATATTTACCTCCACATCGAGAAATAGAATTCAGAATTGACCTAGTACCCAATGCTCGTCCTGTCGTTCACGCAAGTCGCAGGATGGCGCCCAGGGAAAGGGTTGAATTAGTCAAGCAAACCAATGATTTGCTAGATAAATGGTTAATTTATCCTAGTGATTTTGAATGGGGTTCAACTGTCGTGTTTGTTGTTAAATCTGACGGATCTTTGAGATTGTGTGTGGATTACCGCGATCTCAATAAGCTGACTCTCAAGAACAAATTTCCTCTACCTAGAATTGATGATCTGTTCGATCAATTGCATAGTGGTTGTTTATTTTCGAAGATGGATCTAGCCCAGAGATTCCATCAGTTACGAATTTTCGAAGATTGTGTATATTTGACCGCCTTCAGGGGTCCTAATATGTTCTACGAATGGTTAGTCATGCCTTTCGGGCTAACCAATTCTCCAGCATACTTCGTAGATCTTATGACTAGTGTGTTTTAGCAAGTATTGAATAAATTTGTGCTCGTCTTTATTGACGATATTTTGGTCTATTCCAAGATCGAAGAGGAGCATGCCGAGCATCTTAGAATCGATTTGGAGATATTAAGGAGGAATATTCTATTCGCAAAATTTTCCAAATGCCATTTTTGGGTCAAAGAAGTTAAATTTCTCGGCCATATTGTTAATGAAGAAGGGATTTCTGTTGATCCTAGCAAAATTTCCGCTATTCTTGATTGGAGGAAACCCACTACCCCAAAAGAAGTTCGAAGCTTTCTGGGTTTAGCGGGTTATTATCGGAAGTTTGTTCAGGACTTTTCTAAGATAGCTAGTCCGTTGACTAAGCTAACAATGAAGAATGCAAGATTCAATTGGACTCTGAAATGTGACGAAGCTTTTCAGGAGTTGAAGAAAAGATTAACCACAGCTCCTGTTCTCGCTATTATTAATGGGAACCAGGGTTCATCTGTTTATACCGATGCTTGTGGTGATGGTTTGGGTGCGGCATTAATGCAGAATGGAAAGGTAATTGCCTACGCGAGTAGACAATTACGTCCACATGAAAGAAACTACCCAACCCATGATTTGAAACTCTTAGCTGTTATCTTCGCTTTGAAAATATGGCGACATTATCTTCTGGGTAAGAATCTTTTCCAGATTTCTTAACAATTTACGAATTTAACTTAACTTAACAAATATACTTATTGAACTCTTTTTGTTTAGGCGAAAAATTCGAATTATTCATCGACCACAAATCTTTGAAATACCTCTTCACCTAGAAAGATTTAAATCCAAGGCAACAACGATGGTTAGAATTTCTAGCGTCCTATGACCTAGATATTCAATATACGCCCGAAAAAGCCAATGTAGTTGCCGACGCTTTAAGTAGGAGACATGCTGTTCTTGCATATCTTGTTGTCACTCCTACTCTCCTTGAAAAGATCGCCAACAAGCAGACTGAGAACAAATTTCTTCGAGAAATTCGTAAAAGAATATGTCAAGGTGAAAATTCCAGTTTTGGAATTGATGATAATGGAGTTATAAGGATGAAAGGCAGGATTTGTGTCCTGGACATCCCTGATCTGAAACGTGAAGTTTTAGATGAATGTCACAAATCTAAATTCAGCGTCCATCCAGGAGTTAACAAGATGTATAGAGATATCAAAAGAACTTTCTGGTGGAAGACAATGAAAGGGGACATATCTATATATGTGAGTCGCTATGCTACTTACCAACAAATTAAAAGCGACCAAAAAAATGGCGGGTTTACTTCAGCCTTTAGAGATACCCAAGTGGAAATGGGATCAAATATCGATGGATTTCATCAATGGGTTGCCTCGTACTACGAAAGTCAATGAAGCAATCTGGGTCATTGTGAACCGTTTGACTAAGACAACCCACTTTTTGCCAGTGAAATATACCCGCACGGCAACAAGTTTAGCCGAGTTATATGTGAAAGAAATTGTTTGTCTCCACGGCACTCCTAGCAGCGTAGTGAGTGGTCGTGATCTGATCGTCACTAGTAGATTTTGGGAGGCACTTCAAGACGCATTGGGAACAAAAGTGAATTTCAACACTGCTTATCACCCACAGTCTGATGGGCAGACTGAGAGGATTAACCGAATCTTAAAAGACCTATTGCGTGCTTGTATACTTGATTTTGGTGGTTCTTGGGAGGACCATTTGCATCTGGTTGAGTTCTCTTATAACAATAGCTATTAGGCCAGTATCGAGATGGCCCCTTTTGAAGCTCTATATGGTCGTCCGTGTCGATCACCGGCATGCTGGATTGAGGCAGGTGATAGACTCGTCCTTGGACCGGATATGATTAAGGAAGCCACAGAGAAAGTTGATTTTATACGGAAGAAATTGAAAATGGCTCAAAGTCGTCAAAAGACTTATTATGATCGCAGAAGAAGGGATTTGGAATTCCAGATTGAAGACTCTGTCTTTCTTAAAGTATCTCCAATGCGAGGTGTATTAAGGTTTGGAAAGACCAGTAAGCTGGCACCACGGTATATTGGTCCTTTTCCTATTTTGGAGAGGATCGGTTCTTTAGCCTATCGAGTGCAGCTGCCTAGCTGGTTATCTGGCATGCATGATGTATTTCACATTTCTAACCTCCAGAAGTATGTGCATGATCTAGATAGTATTATTGAAGAAGCTGCTCAGCAGGATCTCAATATCACTCCTAATTTAACAGTTAAAAGAGAACCGATAAAGATTGTGGATCGTGATGAAAAGCAATTGAAAAACAAAATTGTGAAACTTGTTAAAGTACAGTGGAGTGGCGATCCAAAGGACTGCACTTGGAAAACTGAAGATAATATGCAAAAATCATATCCCAATTACAGAGTGGATATCTCGGCTTAAACTGGTAAGCCATTTCTCTATCCTTATCTGAATTCGTATATTCTCCGTTTGTTTTTCTCTCTTTCAAATTTCGAGGACGGAATTTTCTTAAGAGGGGGATATCTGTAACATCCCAAAAATTATCAATTTAAATTTGATAATTTATTTGAACTTTTGGAATTTAATTTGAAAATAATTTGAAAAATGTGACGCCCCACCTCTATACCCACGCTAGCCAAGAACACTACGGGGTAATGTCGTCAACTAGCGCGGAGAATAAGGTTGTTGAGGAGCGACCATCGTATAATTGCTTTGTGCGAGTATTGATATGCCAGATAAAAATATAACTTTTCATCTCAAGAGGAAATCCGACATACCGACACAAACTCAAAGCTACTACACAGTGGCTATATGTAATCTTCGGAAACAAATATAGAAATAAACATAACACAAATCAGTCACAAATAATTCATATCACAAAGGCGGATATAGATATGAATATAACACATGAAAGTGTACATCAGAGTAGTGGTCAAACAAGATCCACAATATCAAAAAGAATAGATACAAGTGCTAGACAGAAGAATACGTATACATCAAGGAGTCTATATCTCAATAGTATACAACAAAAACTACTAAACTAGAGTTGTTAGCCAAAAGATCAGATGATGGTCCGATAAGGAGTCAAGCAGAAGCACCTGTAAAATCTCAGTCTGACCCGAGTATTATTTAAGAAGAAAATAATAAACGGATCAGTCTAGCTATAATTATCAGTTAAAATGAGATATAATAAGAGATATAATAAAAAGACGTATGATAACCAAAAATGTCATACTACGACAAGTATACATTAGAAAATCCATGAAAGTCATACAATATCTCAAGAATCTCATTACATCAAAAAGAATGTCATATTCTTTATTTAATTCACCAAGCCACAAAAAATGACATACATATCAATGCCAATCGTAAAAGTTGGTGAAACATAAATTTCAGAAATCATCAATTAGAAATCCAGAAATTAAATAATTCGGAGCAATGACATCGTTTAGCGTAACGTCCGATGAATCTAAAACACAATAAAACGGAACAACGACGTCGTACAGCGTAACGTCCGATGAACCAAATCACAATAAAACGGAACAACGACGTCGTACAGCGTAACGTCCGATGAACCAAATCACAATAAAACAGAACAACGACGTCGTACAACGTAACGTCCGATGAACCAAATCACAATAAAACGGAACAACGACGTCGTACAGTGTAACGTCCGATGAACCAAATAACAATAAAACGGAACAACGACGTCGTACAGCGTGACGTCCGATGAACCCAATCACAATAAAACGGAACAACGACGTCGTACAGCGTAACGTCCAATGAACCAAATCACAATCAAACGGAACTACGACGTCGTACAGCGTAACGTCCGATGAACCAAATCACAATAAAACGGAACAACGATGTCGTACAGCATAACGTCCGATGAACCAAATCACAATAAAATGGAACAACGACGTCGTACAGCGTAACGTCCGATGTACCGAATCAAAGAGCCATCGCACATTGCTAGTCTAAACCATAAAATGACCATCATTGATCATCAAGAAGTGTCAAATACAGTAAGCTAGTAAATATATGAGCTTAGTGTTAACGCTAAAATTTGAACGCTAACACCCTGGTGTATGAGTTATAGTTGTGAAAGCACCACCCGATAACTTGAGAACAGATTACAAGCAGATGATAGCGGAAAAGCAGTAAACAACAACAATTTTATAGTGGTTCGGCTTAATGGTATAGCCTACGTCCACTTTAAGTACTTTTATTGATGATCTTGTTACAAGCTGATACAATTCTTTCCAAGTACAATACACTTTGAATTACAAGTCACTTAGAACAAGTAGCTTAAACTTCAATGGAGGTTAGAGTCTTCAAATCCATGCTGGATGTGTGTGATCTTTTCTCGAAGTTTTTTTTAGCGTTCTTCGTGTCTTGAGAGCTTTAAGTGTTGGATTGGTTTGGAATGCAGCAGAGAAACGGCGCTTGAAGAGAATGAGCCCCCCCCAAAGTCCTTTTTTAGTTGGAGTTAGGATCATATTTATAGGCATTTTTCAGAATAAGGTCGTAGGTCATGACCGACCTAAGTAAGGTCGTAGGTCGTGACCGACCTAAGTAAGGTTGTAGTCGACCTGAAGAGCATTGGCCCCTCCTTCCTCACGCATGCTGATTTGCACAAGTACTAGGTCGTGAGCGACCTATCCCCCTATGGCATTGCATAGTCTTCTATATTCTGGTGTTTAGGTCGTTAGCGACCCAACCTAAGTCGCGAGTATTTTCCTGCAGCCATAGTTATTCTTAAGTCGCTGAGTCCCTTAGGTCGCGACCTTCCTTAGGTCGCGGAGCTCCTTAGGTCGGTGGATAGTTAAGTCGCGGAGTTCCATAGGTCGAGTCCATCTTCAAGTCGCACTCACTCTTAGGTCGCGACCTTCTTTAGGTTGTAGCTTTCTGTTAGGTCGCAACAGTCCTTAGGTTGCAACACTTTAGGTTGCAGCTACTCTTAGGTCGCTGGGTTCCGCTAGGTCGCGGCCTTCCTTAGGTCTGAGCACACAGTTAGGTCGTTTGAGTGCTATAGGTCGCGGAATTCTATAGGTCGGTGCTTCCCTTAGGTCGCAGAGCTCTGTAAGTCGGTGCTTCCCTTAGGTCGCAGATACTTTTAGGTCGCTTGATGAGTTAAGTTGCCATGCCATTCCTGTAGTTAGGTCGCTCCATGCCTTTAGGTTTTAGGTCGCTAATGAAGAGGAATTAACATTTGCCCCTCGAAGTACGTGCCTAGGTCGTAGGTCGCGTGCTTCGACCTGACTTAGCTAGGTCGTGAGCGACCTAACACTTGTGCCAATACGCGTGTCTATTTGTTTTCCCATATTTTCCTCATATAAAACTGTTAGGTCGCTACTTCTTCCTCATTTCATTGCTCTAACCTCCTGCTGCCATTAACAATTCTCTAAGCTTCCAAAGGCGAATTCGACCCATCCAGTCACCGATTCACTTTCATCATTACGTCTCGTAAGTAAACCTGGTCTTCATCCCATCATAATCGCCGTTAAATCATGAATTCTCACTTTCTGACCTTAGCTCAACTCCATGTATCACGCCTTATCTCGAGTGATTGTTGCGATCGATTTTTTCGGTCGTTATTTGGTTGATTTAGGAAGTCATGGCAATGGGTTGAGGATTTTTTGGTTAGTTTTTGGAATGATCTGGTGGTATGAAGAGATGGTAAATTTCATGGAGAGGATGATGAATCTCTTCGGGTAGTTGATGGCGGGTTATTGGGTCTGGTGAAGCATTGCGTGGAGAGGAAGTTTGTGACCTAGCGGATTTGAACGACTTAAAATAATTCGCGATCTAATGATCCTTGCGACCTAAGGAATAGCTTCGACCTATACTAGGTCGCTGAACGACCTAATATTCATGTGACCTAAGACCTTGCATGAGTTAAGAGTTACTCGAGCTAAGAACCGCGCAACCTAACTTCCTTGCGACATAGGCTTTAGGTCGCGGCCGAGCTGACACTAGGACGAATTTGTAAAGCCTTATCCTTTACTTTGCACAGCGCGACCTAAGAAGGCTCCGACCTATGCTAGGTCGCTGGACGACCTAGGACTTGTGAAATCTTGAGACAACTTTGATTGAACTGTTTGAACTTTGAACTATATGGACTTGAATTCTGTCGCACTTTGTTTTAGGTTATCTCTAATGCTAATAACCTGTTAAACATAACATTTGCAGAAAACTAGGACGAATATACTGCCATTGACTGCCCACATCGAATGACAGATTAGTCGATAAAGAATAATCAATTTAAATGAACTGTGTGAATGAAATGCTGTGAACCAATGAATTCAAGTGAAGTGTTAAAGCAAAACTAAAATATCCAGTTAAAGCTGATTCGTTCGCATTAACACTACACTTGAGATCTATATTAACAAGTTCTGAAATCTCATAGTCGACTAATTGCCAACTAGTTTGATTTCAGTTATGTTTGCTTTCTCTTTTTTTTTTAGTTCTGCACAACACTTCACACTTTTTAGGAAACGTGCACCTTCTCATCCAAACATCCAGTCGCTTATGTAGAATGATGTCTCAACAAGAAGAGATGATAGAACATGCTGAAGGGGTTTTCCCGATTGCTGTTCCACTAGAGAATCCTCCGGAAAGAACTCCTACCCTTTTGAAACAGCGGGCGCTTAATCAATTATGCGTTCAATTTGGCATTGCCGAGGCAGAAGTTTTACTCCCTGGACCAAATGACTCTGCTGATAGACCACCTTACGGTTTTGTTGCCATTAATCGACAAATGTGCTTGAGTGGAGCAATTCCTCCTTTTAATGAATTTCTCCGACAAATCCTCCTTCGACTGACGATCTCTCCTTTCCAGCTACACCCCAATGGCTATGCTATTTTGATGGGATTGTGTGTTCTGTTCAGGAGGACTCCTGAGCGTCTTCCGAGTTTTGAGGAAATCTGTTACTTGTGCACTTTTGCGAAGAACAAGGACCATCCTTCAATTGTACTTGTAAGAGGTGCGAGGAACCGCAAACTTATTTTGGATTTGCCGGAGAGTGCACATGGTTTCCTGAATCAATACTTCTACATTCGTTGCCCCGCAGAATTTTACGCAGACCGGAGAGTAGGAAGTGAGATCTTTTTTCTCTTCTTTCTTTAATTTTATTCTAAGTTTTACCTGGTTCGTATTGCTGATTGCTGATTCCATTCCTTATTTTTATAGCACTTCCTCCTCCTTCTAGAGATTCCAGCCATAAGTCAGTTTTTGAAAGGCTAAGCACTGTGGCTGCTGAAGAAAGAAGCGCAAAATTTCTATTGACAGAAGAACTTCTTCATCAGTTTGAGCTTCTACATCCTTCTCGTTCCACTCAAATACATGAAGTTCCAACGGAGGTTCCTGATTCTCCGACGAACACTCCTGATGCCCCAGTCTCCACTAAAGAGCACTTGCAGAGAGGAACCTCTATAGAAACTTCACTAGTTAAGTGTTCAATTCCGAAAGATGTTGCGGGGCCATCTGACAAGTCTGTACTTGCCCCAGTTACTGAAGAGGAAGAACCCCCTCGATCTACTAGCGAAGGAGTTAAGAAAGCAAGCTCCAAAAAACAAGATGGCGATGATGTTTTTGAGGGGTTGAGCGATTTAATTCTGACATCTCAAGAACTTTTCAAAGATGATGTTTCTAAAACTATCTCTTCTGTAATCGATGCGACATCTTCTTTACAACAAATGTCAACTCCTCCTACTCAAGTTATCACTACCTCTATTCCACAGAGTGGTTTGTAACTCGATGCGCGTAGTTTACACGTTACACGACACTTTGGATTTCTCATCACTTCTACGCACTTATCTTCTTGTACTTTAAAGATTTCTAAAGCTTATTATTTTTATTCCAGATTCTCCTATGGGGCGCAGCGGCTCATACTATGATGATTTCCAGCGCTACGGGAGGCGTAGCCAGTATGATTACAGGCGTTACCTCCCGTCTTACAGAGAATCGGATGAAGAGAGGGCCATCAGTAAGCCGACGAGAGACGAGCATATGAAGAACGTCACCGAAGGGAACAAGAAAGACATGACCCTCCCCACAGAGATGATGATACTCAAAAGAGAAAAGCTCACGATGAGAGAGGTAAAGGTCACATAGACGATTCTTCTAGCAAGCGGGCTAGACTTACCGAGGAAACAATGCCGACAGCTTCTGAACATGTTCCTGCTCAATCTCCTGCTCCCGTTCGCTCCGACATTCAAGCAATCATCAACCGGCCCGCATACCAAGTCGGGCAAGGTCCTCCCACTCTTCAAAGTCGATTTCCTCAGTGGTGCTTGAGAGGGGTTCGATTTGATCTCGACTTGGTTCCTCTCGACAAACCGGCTATGCTGCGAAATCTTGATACTGTCAGGACCGATATTGAAAGAATGTCGAACTGGCAAAAACTTGTCGACAAACTTCAGAGGGTTAACCGAGCCAATCTCGAGGCCATGCTCACAATGGAGAATGATAAGGCTGAGTGGCAGAAGACTCTCGAACAGCATGACGCCGAAATGAGAAGTATTGCTTCCTATAATGAAAAGTTGAAAGCGGAAGTAGAAAAGCTTAAGGAAGAACTAGCTACTTCGTCTACTTCCTATTCTCAAAAGGAGAGCATACTTCAGCAACAAGTACGAGATGCGCATGCCAGTCAAAGGGCAGTCGAAGATAAGCTTGCATTCAAAGAGAAGGTCATAGAAGAGTATCGCGCTGAAGCTTCACAGCTGCGAGAACAGACTGGCTCTCAAAGCTTGAGATAGAGTTGTTAAAAACTCGACTTGCTATGGCCGAAAAGGAGCGTGACGAGGCTGTTGCTGGTAAACTTGCGGCCGAAGAGGCCCATCAAGCAACCAAAGCTGACGTTAGCTCCACATTATTTGATTTCTATCTGCACAGCATTCTAGGGCGTGGCAGCCTTGCCTTTCTAGGCCCTAAATACGAAATTACATTAGCTGAAGTCTGGGAGGCAGCACTTGATATGCTAGGTGGTAAAGGTGCTGGCTACGCTGAGACAGCTCTTGAAGAGCATTATCTCGATGACGATGCTCGCGCCGCTCTTGCCAAGGGAAAAGAGCAACTCGCCAAGGTACGGGCCGGAATGGCGGAAGGGGAACGTTCTGAGAAAGAAATACCGCCTACCACTTCTGAACGTCCTTTAGTTTCTCCCGAAGTGGACATTACTGGCTCTAGTGCTCATTCGCCGCCTCCTATAAGAACCGGGGTAATCACCCCTACTGATGATGAGGCTTTGGAGGATATCGGGGCTCAGAATTATGAGATTGAACTTACGAAGCAAACATCTTCAGGTAATTTTGATATTGATCCGATTCAGGTGGATCGCTTGCTTACTCCTCAAAAGTTTGATGAGCTTCTCGATTACTTCTTGAATCTCAACGAACCCATATCTCCCTTCTTTCGGGGAGATACTAATATTTTTAATTTCTCTTCTTCTGCAGTTGAAACGCCAAGTGTGTGCAGACTTCACTTTCTCCGGTTATCCCTCCTCCGTCTCTTCAGGTGACTCCTCCTTCTGCTTCACAACCCGGGTCACAAGAGGAACAGATTGAGGCTCTTCATGGCTTGGATGACCCTATCGCTTCGCAAGAGCAGAAGGACGAGGGACTTGAAGGAGGCGAGATCTCTCCGGAGCGGACTCCCTATGATGACGTAGTTTTGTCCGCTCTTGTTACTCCAGGGAGTGAGTCTTCTTCGAAGAGAAGAAAGAAGCACGGAACATCGAAGAGGAGGGGGAAGAAAATCATCACTACTGAAGAGGAACCGGAAGTCGCACCGGTTGCACCTCCCTCTCCTTCTTCCCTTATGCCTATAGATAGACCTGAAAAACTAATCATTCGGCCAGGCAAAGGGTCCAAGGGTGGCAAGAAGAAATGAAGACTTTAGCTTTTAGCTTCTCGTCTTTTGCATGTATTGGTCGAGAATTGTGCGTGTATCGGCCCCCCGTTTTCTTTTGTTAAAACTTGTACCTGTATATAAAGTAATGTTGAATAAAATGATTCCTCTTTCTTTGTACAAACTCCTGTTTGAATTTGAGAATGCATTTATTATTCATTTTTGCACAAGTTTATTTATATGACATTGCAGTGAGCTTGTGGTATGTTGTTTGAGCGTACTTTACCGATGTAGCTATACCATTTTGTATGTAACTATACCATGTTGCCCCCATACCATGAGCATACTGCAATATCGTATACTTTGAGGGGACTTGCACTCTCATTTTCTGAAGAATAACTACTTCATTCCCGAAGAGAATTTTCGTAAAGTGCAACTTCCTTCATATAAGTTTTTACGCTTTGTCCTTTGAAGAAATCACTTTTTCCTTTTGCGTATGCATACATTTTGCCAAGTGAATTCTTTTATGTGGTGAAGCGGGCCTCTGAAGGGTACTTTAACTTTAATTCTTCCTTTGAAAGTTAAAGTATGCCCTTGATGAGGATTTTTTTTTTAAAAATAGAAATTTGTGCCTCTGAGGAAGGATTTTTTCACGTTTCAACACTTGGAAGTTTTATTTCAATCTTGGTGAAACGTGTTCCTCCAAAGAGTTGTGCCTTTGAAGAAAGCCTTTTCACGTTTCAACACTTGGAAGTTTTATTTCAATCTCGGTGAAATGTGGGCTTCTGAAGAGGTCTTTCCTTTTAATTGTGTCCCCGGGAGGGGGTTGTACCTCTAAGGAGGGATTTTTCACGTTTCAACACTTGGAAGTTTTATTTCAATCTCGGTGAAACGTGTACCTCCAAAGAGTTGTGCCTTCGAAGAAAGCCTTTTTACGTTTCAACACTTGGAAGTTTTATTTCGATCTTGGTGAAACGTGGGCTTCCAGGAAGGTCTTTATTTTGTTTTGCATTTCAACTCTGGTGAAGTGAAATTCCGAAGAGCGGTCGTAACACTTCAACTCCTGGTGAAATGTGCCTCCGAAGAGGTCTTTATTTTGTTTGCATTTCAACTCTGGTGAAGTGAAATTCCGAAGAGCGGTCGTAACACTTCAATTCCTGGTGAAATGTGCCTCCGAAGAGGTCTTTATTTTGTTTGCATTTCAACTCTGGTGAAGTGAAATTCCGAAGAGCGGTCGTAACACTTCAACTCCTGGTGAAATGTGCCTCAGAGAGGGTTTTCATCGCCTGGAAATTACTCTCTCATGGTTGGAGGGTCATGACTCCTCCAATCTTTTTTGTTGAGTAGAGAACTTTCTTTTTTGTGGCGTATGACCCGTTAGAGGTCTTTATCCTCCGAAGTGTTGTGCCTCCGAAGAGGACTTGTGCTGCCAATGATGGCTTTGGTTGTTCCTCTGTCCACTTGCTTATGCCTTTTTCAATGATCCTCTGCTTCCTTTTTTTTTTTTTTTTTTTTTAGCTTTCATTCCCTTTTCTCACAAGTAACTTGTTTAATCCAAGGAAGTGTGCTTCATTGTCAGGCAATTTCGTGAGAACGAGCATTAGCTTCTTAATTGGATGTTTGTTTGTTCAAACGATCTCAATTTATTAGCAAAGACCCGTTTCTGTCGAAATCATAGGCCGTTCAATTGAAGTACTTCCTATCTAGGATTTGAATTCGGGGATTTTTTTTTTAAAATTTGGCGAGGATCACTTGGTCTTTTTATGTGCAAGCTTCACTTCCATTGTCTGCAAAAATTTAAATCGACATTTCAGTAATACATTCTATGTACTTTTTATATCGAAAATAAAGCAAACATGTAATAATAATAAGGAACACAAGATTTATAGTGGTTCGGCCAGGAAATTGAGCCTACATCCACTTTATATTCTTTCATTATTTACTTGCATCAGTTTTACAATTGCCTTCAATTACAAGAATCATACATTCATAATTCTTTTTACAATATTTCAACAAAATTTTCAAGTAAAGTATGGACGCAAATGATTGCTGTTCCATGCCCTTGGAATTTGATCTCCTTCAACAGTGGTGAGTTTGAATGTGCCGTCAAGAAGCTTCTGACCTATGACATATGGTCCTTCCCAATTTGGCCCAAACACACCTGTCGCTGTCATAATTCTCTTCAGGACTAGGTCTCCAATCTCAAAGCTGCGTTGGCGAACTTTGGAATTGAAATGTCTGGCTATTCTTTGCCGATGAGCTGCAATTCTGAGATTAGCCTCATCTCTTTTTTCATCAAGGAGATCTAGCGCTTCAAGCTGTAGCTTTTCGTTTTCTACTTGATTGAAATGGATTCTTCTGTGTGAAGGGACCTCTATTTCTACCGGAATCATTGCCTCTGACCTGTATGCCAATGAAAACGGGGTGTGCCCAGTCGCAGTTTTGTGAGTGGTTCTGTATGCCCATAGTGCCAGTGGTAACTTATCAACCCAACCACCTTTTGCTCTTTCAGATTGCTTCTTGATGGTTGACTTAATAATTTTGTTCACGGCTTCCACTTGCCCGTTTGCCTGCGGATGAGCCACTGCTGAGAAGCTTTTCCGGATTTTGAATCGCCTGCAAAAATCTTGGAATTCTTCACTTTCAAACTGAGTTCCGTTGTCTGTAATTATTTTTTGAGGCACACCGTATCTGCAAATGATGTTTTTAGTCACAAAACTTATCATCTTTTTTGAGGTGATAGTAGCCAGTGGTTCAGCTTCTGCCCACTTAGTAAAATAATCTACAGCAACAATGGCGTATTTAATTCCAGATTTGGCAGTTGGCAATGGTCCTACAAGGTCTATTCCCCATATTGCAAACGGCCATGGACTGACCATCTGTGTGAGTTCAGTGGAAGGAGTTCTAGGAATTTTGGCGAATCTTTGACATCTGTCACATTTTCGGGAATACTCTGCTGCATCTCGATTAATTTCTGGCCAAAAATATCCGTATCGGAGAATTTTCTTTGCTAATGTTTGGCCACCTGAATGATCACCACATTCTCCTCCGTGTACCTCTGCTAGGATTGCTTTGGACTCTTCCCTGGATACACATCGAAGTAATGGCATTGAGAATCCCCGTCTGTATAATCGGCCATCCTGGATTATGTATCGAGAGGCTTTTCTCAGTAACTTTTGTCGTTCTTTTGAGTTCCCTGGTAAGGATCCATTGAGCAGATATTCTGTTATCGGAGCCATCCATGATTCTTGCTCCTGAGGCATGCTCATGACCCAATCAATGTCCATCTCATCAATACTAGGAGTCGACAGGACCTCCACTGGAGTTAGCCCCAGAAATTGAGCTTCACCTGTGCTAGAATACTTTGCGAGAGAATCTGCTTTCGTGTTTTCCTCTCGAGGAATGTGACTTATCATGTAATGATCTAAATCACCCAGGAGCTCCCAAGCCTTTGACAAGTAGGCGGGCAAATTCCCCCCTTTTGCTTGGAATTCCTTTTTGACTTGGCATACAATAAGCTGAGAATCACCGAATATCTGTAACGCTCGGATGTTTAATTCTTTAGCAATCCTTAAGCCAGCGATAAGGGCTTCGTATTCTGCTTCATTGTTTGTTGAAGGAAATTCCAGTCTTAGTGCATAGCATAATGATCGACCTTCAGGAGTCTCAAGTACAACTCCGGCTCCAGAACAGTAGTCGTTTCTCGCACCATCGATATATAACTTCCACTGGATCGGGGAATTGTCGACAGTTTCTTCCTCACTGTTACCCTTATCTGTAAATTCTGCAATGAAATCCGCTAGAGCTTGTCCATTGATTGCTTTCCGGGGATGATAAGTGATGTCATACTGACTGAGTTCAATATTCCACTTTAGAAGACGACCCGAAGTTTCAGGGCGAAACAGGACTTGCTTTAAAGGTTGGTCAGTGAGGACTCTGATAGGATGAGCTTGAAAATATTGCCTCAACTTCCTAGACGCAATTATTAAGCAATAGGCGAGTTTTTCCAACTTAGAGTAATTCATCTCTGCCCCAGTGAGTCTTTTGCTGATATAGTAGACCGGATGTTGAATCCTTTTGTCTTCCCGTATCAGCGCTGCACTTAAAGCATGAGATGATACTGCCAAGTATATAAGAAGATCCTCGCCATCGCCAGGCCTAGAAAGTATTGGAGGCGTCTCCATATGGCGAATCAATTCATCAAAGGCTTTTTGGCATTCGGGAGTCCAATCGAAGTTTTTCTTTCCTTTCTTTAGGGCGTCAAAGAATGGGATGCATTTATCTGTGGCTTTGGAAATGAACCGACTCAAGGCGGCGACTTTTCCATTGAGACTTTGCAATTCCTTCTTTGTTCTAGGGGCTTTGACTTCTTTCAATGCAGTAATTTGAGCTGGACTGGCCTCAATGCCCCTAGCGCTCACGATGAAACCTAAAAACTTGCCGGATTCCACTCCAAATGAACATTTTAAAGGATTGAGCTTCATTCCGTATTTTCGGAGGACAGCGAATATGTCTGCTAAGTGTTCTATGTGGTCCAGTGCTTTCTTAGACTTTACTAACATGTCATCGACGTAGACTTCCATAGTCTTGCCCAGTTGCGGTTTGAACATAGCATTAACGAGCCTTTGGTATGTTGCCCCTGCATTCTTCAACCCGAAGGGCATAACTCTGTAGCAGTAAAGACCAGTGTCGGTGATAAAGCTTGTGTCCTCCTGATCTGGCTCATGCATCATGATCTGGTTATACCCGGAGTAAGCATCCATAAAAGATAACAATTCGTGTCCTGCTGTTCCATCTACCAGTTGGTCGATTCTGGGTAATGGGAAGCAGTCTTTGGGGCAGGCCTTGTTTAGATCTGAAAAATCGATGCGTACTCTCCATTTTCCGTTGGCTTTCTTAACCAGCACTGGATTTGAAACCCAATTCGGATAAGTAGATTCTTTGATAAAATTATTCTCCATGAGCCGATCAACTTCTTCTTTTAATGCCGCTGACCTTTCTGGACCTTGAGTTCTCCTTTTCTGCTTCACAGGCGTAAATCTTGGGTCAATATTTAGAGCATGCACTGCAACTTCTGGGGATATTCCGCACATATCGGCATGAGTCCAAGCAAAAACATCCAGATTTGTCTTTAAAAAAGATATTAAGATATTTTGAATTGACGCATTAAGTTGTGAACCCACATTCAACACTTTGTTTGGGTCCTTTGGGTCAACAGGTATTGGTATTGTCGTTTCCACGGGTACCACCCTATTTTTCCCTGCACTGACTTTTCTAGGGTCCATCTCTTTCCTTGCTCCGCTGTGCTCGCCAGTGCAGGGTCCGCCCTGTAATTGCTACAAAGCTGGTTCTTTGATGCGGACTGGGGCTGCCGCATTCTTTCCCATTTCTCTTTTTCTGGTTTCTCGTAACTCTGTCAGATAGCACTCTCGCCCAGCATTTTGATCGCCTTTTATAACTCCTACTCCATTGTCTGTAGGGAATTTAATAGTGAGGCACCACGGGGCCAGAACGGCTTTGAATGCTGCCAGAGTTGGACGACCAAGGAAAGCATTGTAAGCAGAAAATTCGTCGACAATCACAAAAGTTTGCTTGCGGACCACTTTTCTCTCTCCTTCTCCAAGTTCCACAAACAAATCAATGGTCCCTACCGGCTGCTTTGGCTCCCCAGTGAAACCAGCTATTTTCTGCGATGAGGCTTGCACATCAGCCATAGGGATCTTCATTTGGTCGAATGTTTTCTTAAAGAGAATATTGCAGGATGCGCCACAATCAATGAGAACTCTTCTGACGATAGCTGGCCCGATACCAGCCGAGATGACTAGAGGATCCAAGGTTGGAGCTTCAATACCTGCGGAATCCCTAGCTCTGAACACAATATCATCATCGAAAGTTCTTTGTTGCTTCAAGGGCGTAGCACCTTCCAAAACAAATACATCTTCCTCGGTTGGCACATATTTTAGAGCTCGGGTATACCTTTCCATCTCACCCCAGCTTCTGCCTGCTGGGTGAGGTCCTCCTGTAATGACATTAATAATGGGCCTTCCAGAATCATGCCCTGCAGCCTTCTCAATCGTCCTATGCTGTTGAGTAGGAGCCTGCTGCCCCTGACTAGATGAAGCAGGATTGTTGCTATTCTTTTTTTACAAATTGCTGCAGTTTGTTTTCCCTTAGCAACTCTTCAATCAGATTTTTCAACTGACGGCATTCGTCGGTTTCGTGACCGGGTTGATTATGGAAGCGGCAGAACTTCCCACTCTGTATAGCTTTTTTCCCGGTCCTTAAAGGAGGAGGTTTAGGAAAGTCAACAAAATCTTTAATGGCAAGGTAGATATGCTCCGGCGTATCTGATAAAGGAGTATACTCTGATGGCTTGAAGGATCGGGGCTTCTTCAGATTACTCTGCTTCTTCCCATTGTTATTTTCCCTTTTTTGCCCTACAGATTCATTCTTGCATGGAGCAACAGTGTTATCTTCAGTCTTTTCTAACACTGCCTTTACCGGTACGGGGCGGCTTTCTAAGCGTATGAATTCATCTGCTTTTTTATAGAATTTTTCAAGGGAATTTGGTTCCTTCATGTTTAGCCATTTCCCAAATTCGCTCGACTTGTCAATACCCTTCATCAGATAAGTTAATATCATTCGTGGTTCTGCATTGTCCACCTCAGCTAGCGCTATATTAAAGCGGTTTAAGAAAGATCTGATAGTTTCCCCTGGATTCCGTTCCAAACTTGACAGTGACATGATATCCTTAGCTTTTGAGGCGTATAGTCTGAACTGCTCCTTGAACTTCCGAGTTAAGTCAGAAAACTGATCGATAGATCGGACTGGAAGTTTGGTGAACCAAAGCAGAGCTACACCTTCGAGATACACAGGAAAGTATCGGCACTTTATTTCATCAGAGGCTCTGGCACCAGTCATGTGCCAATCATACTTGTATAAGAATTCGTTCGGATCACTCGTCCCCTTGTAAGCTGGAATGGTTGGTGGGACAAACTTCCTTGGGAATTCAGCCTTTAAGATTTTCTCGGTAAAAGGAGTTTTACTTGGGGCGAAACCCCATTCTTTCTCGTCTTCAACCCTCTGCATACTTTCTTTCATAATTTGTCGGACCATTCCAGAAAGATACTCCTCATCATGTCGAGTCCTAGATCCACCAACCTCTGGAAGTGTTCGTTCAAAGGGGCTAGCAGCTCTTTCAGGAGCATTTCTTTCTTCAGCATCACGAATGTTGCCAGCCAAATTCCTTTCATTATCTGTTGGTTGGCGGTTTGCCCCAAGCAAATCGTTCAACCTATTCATAATTAGGGCATTCTGGGCATTCTGAGCCTCAAATTGTGCATTTTGGGCATTGATTTGTTGGTTCAGCCCTAAAATTGCAGCATCCAGCTCAGCCTTTGTAACTCCGACAGCTGGAGTGGCTTGATTTGATATAGGGGAAGAGGAGGTTCCCTCTTGAATATTATCAGATCTGACAGATCTAATCTTCCTTCCAGGAGCCATAATCTCGGATAGACTTCTGATTTTCAAGGAAATTCTCTTTACAAACCTCTGTGAAGCAATGATGATAACTCGCCTGAGTTCGATCTCTCAATGAAAGCACCAAAAATGTTAACGCTAAAATTTGAACGCCAACACCCCGGTGTATGAGTTATAGTTGTGAAAGCACCACCCGATAACTTGGGAACAGATTACAAGCAGATGATAGCGGAAAAGCAGTAAACAACAACAATTTTATAGTGGTTCGGCTTAATGGTATAGCCTACGTCCACTTTAAGTACTTTTATTGATGATCTTGTTACAAGCTGATACAATTCTTTCCAAGTACAATACACTTTGAATTACAAGTCACTTAGAACAAGTAGCTTAAACTTCAATGGAGATTAGAGTCTTCAAATCCATGCTGGATGTGCGTGATCTTTTCTCGAAGTTGTTTTTAGCGTTCTTCATGTCTTGAGAGCTTTAAGTGTTGGATTGGTTTGGAATGCAGCAGAGCAACGGCGCTTGAAGAGAATGAGCCCCCCAAAGTCCTTTTTTAGTTGGAGTTAGGATCATATTTATAGGCATTTTTCAGAATAAGGTCGTAGGTCGTGACCGACCTAAGTAAGGTCGTAGGTCGTGACCGACCTAAGTAAGGTTGTAGTCGACCTGAAGAGCATTGGCCCCTCCTTCCTCACGCATGCTGATTTGCACAAGTACTAGGTCGTGAGCGACCTATCCCCCTGTGGCATTGCATAGTCTTCTATATTCTGGTGTTTAGGTCGTTAGCGACCCAACCTAAGTCGCGAGTATTTTCCTGCAGCCATAGTTATTCTTAAGTCGCTGAGTCCCTTAGGTCGCGACCTTCCTTAGGTCGCGGAGCTCCTTAGGTCGGTGGATAGTTAAGTCGCGGAGTTCCATAGGTCGAGTCCATCTTCAGGTCGCACTCACTCTTAGGTCGCGACCTTCTTTAGGTTGTAGCTTTCTGTTAGGTCGCAACAGTCCTTAGGTTGCAACACTTTAGGATGCAGCTACTCTTAGGTCGCTGGGTTCCGCTAGGTCGCGGCCTTCCTTAGGTCTGAGCACACAGTTAGGTCGTTTGAGTGCTATAGGTCGCGGAATTCTATAGGTCGGTGCTTCCCTTAGGTCGCAGAGCTCTGTAAGTCGGTGCTTCCCTTAGGTCGCAGATACTTTTAGGTCGCTTGATGAGTTAAGTTGCCATGCCATTCCTGTAGTTAGGTCACTCCATGCCTTTAGGTTTTAGGTCGCTAATGAAGAGGAATTAACACTTAGCTTCATGTCCCATAATCACTAGCTTAACTTAAATATTTACGAACAAATTGTAGACCTCCACTAGAAAATTGTTACAAGAGATTCAATCGAACAAGTCCAAGAATTAACCGACGAAGTAAACGCAAGCGTTTCATGCCACTTGTTTTACTAAGCCGTTTAATTAGGTTTCTCATACGAATGATGTAAAGGTTTGTATATACTATTAGATTTGGAAATGGTTTAAGAAAGGAGCTTTGTAATAAAATGGTGTTGAAATCGTTTTAATGAAAGGGTTTTGATATTTACTACTAGTATAGAAAACCTTTATATTTTAAAGTGACAAATCATAGAAGCGATTGTAGAAACAATCAATCATAAAAATTCACATATGAACACATGAATTGAATCCAAAGAAATCGATATTAAATCCATCAAAATGGATATCTCCAAAAATCCCAAAGAAAATGTCATCAAAGTCGATAATAAATGATAACAACAAAAGGGAAACAACACGAATCGATTAAAGTTGGAAATTCAAACAAATAGGCAGTATAGGCATAATTGGCAAATAGGAGTAGGTCGGTTAACCGGACTTTCTGGGTTGGTTGACCGAAAAACAGCCCAGAAATGTCTCGGGCTACAGGTCGGTCGACCGGCCCAGGGGTTCGGTCGGCCGAACCTGATGTTCTTCAATTTGAAACCCATTTCAAAGGAGGTGCAAACACCTTCAATTTGCAAAAGGACTAGCATGGACGCTAGGGGTTTACGCCTATCGGCTACCCGGCCCTATAAGCTCATCGATTCATCACCAAAAACATGATCAAAACATCAAAATTATGATTTTTAAAGATTTGAACTCAAAATACCAAAAATTGGAATATTCACCAATTCAATCCAAACCAAAAGCAAATGCACATGAATAAGTGTTAGGAATTCATACCCAACATTCAAAGATAGATAAAGCATAGATGTGAGATAAAAATCTCACCTTTAAGCCCAAAAACAAAGAATGAGAAGCTTGAAGACAAGGGAAGATCAACCACATTTCAATCTCAACCCAAGAAGCTTGGATCTAAGCTTAAAAGAAGAACATTTCCTAAATTAGGTTTAGGAAATTTATGAAATTGAATGGAGAAAGAGTTGGAGAAGATGAAGAGAAGGCTTACCAAAGCTTCTTCTTGAATTTGGAGGTAGAAGCTTGAATTTGCAATAAAGATTAGGGCTTGGAGTTTTAATTTCTCATTACTCCCACCATTGTTGCAAAAGCTTGAGTATTAGGAATTAAAAATGAAGTAATGAAGAGTTGGAGTGGAGTTGGGTTCATATGTTAGGTTAATGGGTTGAAACCCAAACCAAAGCCTTAAGTGAAAAAGTAGAAAAATTCTACTATCTCCAAACATACCAAAGTTTATACTTAAAAAGATCGCAAATGTCATTTTGAACTCAATGGAGGTAGTCCCGAGTCCCAATTTGACTGTTTGCAAAAAGTAGGTTTTCGGACTAAAATCCGACGAACGGTGAATATTTAAATAATATATTTAAATATTCAATCGTAAAATATGCGGGTTATTACGAACTCCCCTCCTTAAAGGAATTGCGTCCTCGCAATATTTAAGAAGAAAATATATAGTAACAACCATAAAAGCATATTCAACACAAAAGAAATTTGAAATAAGAAGTTCACCACAAAGAGCACGAGAAAGTAAGTCCGGATGTGTTCGCTCGATGAATTCTCTAGATTCCCAAGAGCAATCCTTAGGATTTGAGAACCATTAAACTTTCACAAAAGGAACATCTTTATTTCGAAGGAGCTCAACCTCCGAAGCAATGATGCGGATAGAATATTGCTCCTAAGTCAAATCTGGTGAAACTTCACTTTCTTCAATAATACCGGGCTCAAGAATAAAATCGGAATCCCTAAGGTATTTCCGCAGATAAAAGACGTGGAAATCGTCATGAATAGTAGAATATTTAACCGGTGCAACGGCGTAGTACAATAATGGTACGCCCAAGAAACTAGAAACTCGAATAATTTGGAACAACGGCGTAATACAATAACGGTACGCCAGATGAACCAAAGCTTGAATAATTTCGGAACATCGACGTAGTACAAATACGGTACGCCCAATGAACCGGACACTATAAAAGAACATCGGACACTAGTCCATAAAAGGAATGAGACAAAGCTCAATAAAACGAAATATATCAAAACGTCCGATGAACTTGATAAAAAGATAATTCCATTCAGACATCATCAAAGAATCAACTACTTGTTGCTTACGACTAAACGCATTGGCAACACGATTTCCCCTCCAGGAATAAAAGAATATCAAGATCATAAGATGCCAGGAACTCGAGTCAACATGAAGTTTCTTATGAGAAAATAAATATTCCAAAGATCTATGATCGGGGTAGAGAACAGATTTCTCATCCAAAAATGATGATGCCAAACTCTAAAAGTGAAATCAATAGCCGCGAGCACTAGATCATGAATGGCATATCTAGTCTCGATAGGCTTTAATGATTTAGAAACATAAATGATAGCACCTTCTCTTTCGCAAGAGAACGACACTCAAACCAATACAACTAGCATCGGTTGAAAAGATAAAGTCTTGGTTCCCTTCGGGAATCACAAGAATAAGAGTATCAAAAGAAAGAATTTCTTTTAAATAATCTTCTTTCCCAAAAAGCTAAAACTTTCAAAATTACAATTATCTCAATGTAAAAATCTTTCTAGAAAAATTTACATTTTTACAAGTCAATATATCGTGTCTGACTGTCTCATCTAAGCGTTTAGGAAATTCCTATCGACAACGTTGATCAAGCGCATCGACCAGAATACTTAAAGCACTCAACGGGCAATGCAATTACAAAATCATCTTCTATATGATGAAAATATCTCTCAAAAGTTTTTAGAATATTCTTTGCTTGTTTTAAGAATAAAATCCAATTATACTTATAAATAAATCTTTATGAAAAAGATTTGCAAAAATTTTAAATTGCTATTTTCATCCAAAATCAATATATACAAGGATGGTCTCATCGAAATATTCACAGAATACTCGATTTATAAAATGGATGAAATAAGCTGGACAAACTGAATGACATAATAAGTCATTCATAAGTATCATAACGAGTGCGGAATGCGGTAAATGGAATGCTAACCCCTGCGACTCGTAGCAAAATGAAAATCGGTGGCAAGGTCGCACTAAAAAGACCTTAACACCACACAAAAGATTTCTTAGGTGATAATCCTAAGACAGTCAGAAATATCGGAAAATTCTCAAACCACATGAATGAGAGAAATAACACTTTTCTTAACATGTGGGCTTAAAGAATAAAATGATGCCACCAAATTGGAATCGAAATCACAAAGAAAAATAGAAATCTGCTTAACAGATTGAGATGTCGAAGATGAATAGTCCACACAGGACAAAGGATATGGCTTCAAAATAATGAAGCCAATCCTTTCCAAAAATCAATTCCGAAGCCTAAGTAAAAATCGGCTCGGAAAGAAAAATCACATAAAATAATTTCGACAACAATAAAAAGAAAACTGAGTGTTGCGGATCCATCCGGATTCACAATCCTCAAAGAAGTCTTCAAGCCCAAAAATGTTTAAAAAGAATCGACAAGTTCTTTTGATATAAATTAGTGAGATGGAACCCATATCAAAAAGAACTCGAATAAGAAGATCACGAAATAAAACAATGCCATCAAGGATTGAGTGAAAAATACCTTGACCAAGAGAAGAGTTGTTAGAGGCTTGCAGCTTTCCTTCTCTCTTGCTTGGAAGGTTAGGACACGAAGATAAAAGATGACCCGAATTTTTACAATAGCGACAAAAGAGGGGTTTCAGACACATATTCGCATAGTGTTCCTTAGAATTACAATTGTAGCATCCTCCATGATTAGGGATTGGAGTCTTTGCTACAAAAGTAGTTTGCTTCACTCTCTTATTGGGATTAAGGCTCTTGAACTTAATATGCCTCTTCTTGGAAGTCCGAATATCACAAACACTTCCTTTACCAACCTCTCCATGAAGAAGAGTAACATCCACAAGCTGATTGAAAGAAACTTCAAGTTTCAAAGGTAGAACCATTTTAGGGTTCTTACTCAAAGCATAGATAAACTCTTGATTCTTTACAAGATCCAAAAGTTGTTGAGCAGACATGAATACTCCATCCTGGGGAGTAGCACTGGATTGTCGGGCACTGGGGCGATTTGATCTAACCATTTCTCTTCTTTAAGAAAGAAAGAAGAAGAAAAATTATTCTCAAAAAATAAATATCAAGCAATCTTGATAGATAAAATAAGAAATCATAAATGAAATAGGATGAATCGGTACGAAAACTCAAATTAAATCCTAAAGCACGACTCCTAAGAAAGACTTAGGAAGATGATCCTTGCTAGATTATTCTACACTGTTTCGAAGTTTGGCTTTGATACCAAGCTGTGACGTCCCACCTCTATACCCACGCTAGCCAAGAACACTACGGGGTAATGTCGTCAACTAGCGCGGAGAATAAGGCTGTTAAGGAGTGACCATCTGTATAATTGCTTTGTGCGGGTACCGATATGCCAGATAAAAATATAACTGTTCATCTCAAGAGGAAATCCGACATACCGACACAAACTCAAAGCTACTACACAGTGGCTATATGTAATCTTTGGAAACAAATATAGAAATAAACATAACACAAATTAGTCACAGATAATTCATATCATAAAAGGCAGAAATAGATATGAATATAACTGTAACGACCCGCCCTTCTACTACCAGAAAGACGTATCATCATTAAGAAAGAAAGGGATAGAAATAGAAAAGAAAGAGAAAGAAATAACAACAACATCAGAATCTCACAGCGGAACGGAACAAAATATAATATATCACATAACTAATACATAGTTTTACATATATCAGAGTTATACAATACCAATACATGTGACAGACATACATACATCTATCACTATATACATCAGAGATACAGTACAAATCAACTAACACAGCGGCACTAGACAAATAGGTACATACGTCTGGAAACTCCTGCTCCAAGCTCCTCCAGAAATCAAAGCCCAAAACCTATCACTTGGCTACTCATAAAAATTTGAGTACCCAAGAGTTTATGAAAAACAAAATATAAACTCCGGGTCAGACATGGGTCTGGTATGAGTAAACAGTTTAAATTGTTTAACTTTGAAAACATTTGAAAATAAAGGTATCACATAAGACTCCCCACAAATAAATACGGGTAAGTTTTTACCTTACGCTAACCAAAGCATTTCGTAGGAAATCATGTGATATTATAATAGTGTCTAGGGTTTTCAAGTAAATAGAAAATAGCCGAAATTGTTACATCTATTAAATTCCAGCTACTAGCCACAAAAGTGGGTAATACAAATCAAAACCGTAGGGTCTCGTAGGGAAAATGGATTTCCAACAATGACAGGGCTACTGGGGTACCGCCCGTCACAGTACGGGGCCTAGATCACCGTACCGAGGATCACTCCCGACCCACTACAACACAAGGCCGAAACCACTTCTTACTGAACAGTCCAGAACAAGATAAACCCCGCGGTTGTAGCTAGAAACCGCCCACACAGCCGAAATAAAAAGGGACATCAAGACATGGGAATATGTTGTCCTGCTTGGGCATGACCCACCTAACCTTGCTGCATCTCCCCTGTTTTAGTCATTCCCGGTTGATGAGGCTTGAGGCTAGGATTACTTTTACAGGACATATCACTTAGAATGCTCATCGTCCGCCTGACGATGTGCTGAATGCATTCAATCCATACAAGTTCATTCCGGGTTCGAACGAATCCGAAGGCATTATCTTGTCACACTCATTTTGGAATCACCCTCTGAGTCAACGACGATAACCCTTGCATTCTGAAGACACCATTCGATCACCATTTCAGAATTCACGACCTAATGTTTAAATTGGATCGATGTGGTTTTCGGAATATCAATTGGATACCCGATCCCGGTCTCATCGAAATTCAAACGCCATTTTAAGGGCCAAGTTGTCTAATTAACTTAAACAGTTTAAATAATTTAAATTCAACAATTGAATTAACATAGCATTTATCACAGATAATCATATACAAGCATCACAGACATAACACAATATATCACAGAGCATCACAAAATATTATCAAATAAATATCACAATCAGATATTCTACACAACAATCCATAAGCAATTACCTTTAAATTCTCATTGTAATTAATTCAATTTAAATTAATTACTTGAGAATTTATCTCTTAAACATGTTTAATTGATTATTAATTATCAAGTAATTACTTATTCCATTTCAAATTATGTAACTAATTAATCATTTCTAAATCAACTATTAAATCTTAATTATTTCATTAATTACTTATTTTATCTCACAACATTTAATTAATTACTTCTTAATCGATTTGTTTAACTTTAATTAACCATTTATTAATAACCTTAATTATTAATAAATGAAACTTAATTACCTATTTATTTCCTGCTAATTATCTAATCAATCATTTATTAATAAGTAGTTAAATTACTTAAATAATTGACTACTAACTATTCTTGAATTAACTTAAGTAGTTAATTGCAATTTCATTTATTACTTAAACATCGATTGATCCATCGCTAATTACAATTAAAAAGTAATTATTCTAAATTGTTTTCTAAGATAATTAATTAATTATCATTCAATTTAATTAACACTTTAAAACTCTTCTTCAAATTTTGAAATCCAATTAATTTTTAACTTTCAACTTAAAATGTTAATTAAATTTATACTTACTTAAATTAATCACTGTATGATAATTAAGTGTTAAAAACATTTTTAAGATATTATCTAAAAATGCAAACTTATATTCCATTCTTATCTCAACAGTTAAATTTTAATTAAACTATAGAATTAAAACTTGTAGAAATAGGTTCTTAACTTCACCTTAATATGCATTACTGCAATTAAGGATAACCCGAGCCTTCCTGCTGAAAACTCGAGTACGGCTTCGAGTTATCCATCCAAAACACCCGAGTTATTCCTCTTACTTCTTCTTCTTCCCTTTCTTTTTATTTTTCCAGTAAGTTTAATTTAATAACTTAAATCAAACATCAGTAAACTAACACACACTCGAACGAAAACAAACTCGAAGGAAAACCTACAACCACGCGAGCACGACCCGAAACGTTCGTCCCTCCTCCTCGTATACAATGCACGACCCACATTACTGTGTCAAAGAAGCGTATCACCGCCGCCGTACACGTGCATGGCGGCATCTCCCTTCTCCGGCGAACCACAAAGACTTCAACAAGTCACAAAACGACACTAGGTTTGAAATCAAGATCGAATTACCTTAAAAAGCTCGAATTCAGGAAAAAAGGCCTCTTCTCGAAAAAAAAGTAACGAACACTCAGAAAATCGCCTTGCCACCACCGCAGGGACCATTGGCATCGCCCATATCTCATCCACGCCTCGTCAACACGACCCTCCTCCCTTCCCCAAACTCTCGCGCAGCTCGATCACGCTATGACGACGAAAACGATGATTTGCAGAGTACAGAAAAACTCTAGAACTAAAACCCTAATTTAGCTTCATTCGACAAATTCTAGCATTGTAAAAATTAATTAGCATTTTTCCTATATAAATACATCATCAAGCTAGTATCATACAAAATTTCAGCAATTAAAATTAATCGAATCATTGGATATTGACAAAAGTGCAACTTTTATATATATTCAATCTGTACCTTCAATACTAATCTAAAAATCATCATTTTTATTTCATAAATCCTAACTTTGTATGCTAAACCAATATATGGGATCAAATTTACAATTCAAGACATTCGAATTTTAGCTTTTGATTTATTTGTCTTAAGAACCTGTATATTCTGTTGTTACATTTCACTGTCAAGCTGTAACTCATTTCCATGTTATAATTTAAGTTTAAACAACCTACTTAGTAAAAAAAATCCCAAGTTTTATGTTCATGTGAAGATGTATAAGTTACAATTACTCAAAAATTTCAAAATATACAGGAGCATCTCAGAATCACAGATTATAGTAGATGGCAATACTAGGTACATATGAACAACTATCAACTTAAGCTTTAGAAATAGTTAGTTTACTCACCTTAAAACTCTGAACAAAAACACATCTTGAAAACCCGAAATTGGACTGTCTGTACATTTTCTGTTTTGAATTCAGTTTGATTTTCTTTCCATTTCCTTCTTTTTTTTGTTTTCTATCCTTTTGTATGATTTGCTGAACGAACCAAATGGTTCAGATGTACACATATATATAGAGGACCACAGTTGTATGAAAGGAGGCTTAACTGGTGCAACTGTTTATTTTTTTTATATGAATAGATTTTTCTTCTACAAAGAAAAGATTTGTAAAATTTTGCTTTTGAACAAAGCATTGGCTGAGTTGATAGCAAGGACATACACTGTTTCTAAATTAGTTTACATAATTATAATTATGTTCGGCTGCTTAATGATATTTGTATGTCAGTGTACAATCTGCAGGTCAAAGTTTTGGCTTGATTAAGAAGCTACTTATTAATAAATATTTGCTTTATTGCTTCTAATTTGAACTATAACATACATATCTTGTCAGGTGTTGTTTTATACTTGCAGGTAGATTTGGTTTATGGATGAAGATATTGTGTTTTATATGTAAATATTTATTCTGTTACCTTCTCATGTAATATTTGTGCCAGGTTTATTTTTTTACAAATTTAGTCTTGAATGAAGATATTTGTTTTATAAATACCTGTGTTCTTGTGAAAGAAGGTTATTTTATTATTTTCTAGCTTGAATTATTTATGTAGTTTAGTTATTTATATTAGTCTGTATTCGTATTTTAGCTATCAATATTTAAATGATATTCATATGATCATTTATTTATATTTATATTTTATATTTTGATTATCAATATTTACATTATATTCTTAAGTTTTACTTATATGTAATACTTATTTTTATATTTATTTCCAATTATAATTTATTCAAATTGTATACATAAGTTTGACTCATATTTTACATTTATATTTTATATTACTAGAATTAGATTTTAAATTTTAAAAATTATTGTTCATATGCATATTTATCAGATGTAAACAAAGTAAAGTGTTTTAATTTAATCACATAAGACAAATTTTATTATAAATATTATTAAGAGATTTAAATTTAAATGCTCCAAATCAATCTCCTTTTTAAAACACAAATTTGTATAAACAAATGATAATATTTTCAAAGTCATATTCATTTTAGTATGATCAGTTCACATTTTATTTAATTAGATTAAATATTTATTAAAATAAATGGGGCCAAAATCCAGGATCGTTACATTCCTCCCACCTTAAAAGAATTTCGTCCTCGAAATTTAAAACAAAGATAATTTAAAAGCTGTTATACTAATTATTCAAACATACATATTATTCACATATAACAAACAACCATCAGTCTATCCTAACAAACATCACTAGTTATCTGAACACAAATTCGGATAAGTTTTCCTAAAATTATCGAGAGTTGTCTCTCGATGATCAACAATCCGAACTGGATTCCCGACCACAATCAAATTTGATTCAACTTCCAAATCTTGAACTACTGGTCCAACAACTAATGATGAATCATGAACAAATTCCCTTAGATGGGATATATGGAAGTCACAATGAATTCCGGACATCCTTTCAAGCAATCCAATCCTGAAAGCTACAGTACCAACTCTTCCTAATTTTATTGACTTGTTTACAGAATTTCAATTTCTATTCAATCAAGCCCGTACGATGTTCATATACCATTCGTACGCAATATAAAATTTGATCGCTCGCTCGATCACACAATTTCACTTCCCAACTGGTATCGTCCACCCGACTTCCTAGTGTGGACTCAGATCTGGTTTCTTGATCAGAAACTGTCATTCTCCTTGCATAGTCTCAACTATGATAGAGAATTTCCATAACCAATCAAAATCCATATCCATGGTTCGTCGTTGAAAATTGAGTGAAAAATCCTAACTCGGATCAATATAACTATCTCGAAATTCTGTGCTCGAATCAGGATCAAATTGTTATGCGAATAAAATAATATACGTTCATCCTACGTATTTATATCCATTGATTACTAACTATATCAATTTCTTTTATTCACATTATTTTGATTTCTATCCACTTGGAATAATTTTCTCAATATCAATTTTACTTAAGAATTTCACCGTTCATTTCTAAGTTTAATGTAAGCATTATATATATACTCTTATATTATTACTCTACCACTTTAGCCTTTATATCCTCTTATTTGAATCTGAATTTCCAATTCCATGTGAATTTGAATTTATCTTCAACTCTGAATATTTAATTTTATTGACTATCTTCCATTTATAACTGATTCTATCATTATTTTAAATTAGTTTTATCTACTAGTTTATTTCAACCTCCAATTTGAAATCGTTTTGTTACTAATTTAATATACCCCTTTTTTTTTGGTTCCCAAATTTTTTGAAAAGTTTTGGCAGAGTCTCCATTTGTCTAGCATTACATATTTTCATAAGCATATATGTATAGTTTTGACACTTATTACATTTACTTCCAATCAATTCTCAAATCATTCCCTTCAGTTTAAGTGATTTACAACTTACTTGCTTAAGCAAAACAACTCGTATTCATTCCAATTGATTTCATAGTCATCCTATTTTTCTTCTAATAATTCATAAAATTTTATCTAATCTCATTTACTTCAAACGACCCATTTTCTTATGCCATTCGACAATATCATTGTGAATAAATAATTACTTAAGCTTTATAACAAATTTTAAATTGATTCCACCCAATTTATACTTGATTCCATCCCAATTAATTTATTCACAATCCTTACATTGCATTTTTTTTCATTTCAAAAAGGTTTGATTCCAAACCATTTTATTAAACTTGACAATCCATATTTTAAATTAACCATCTCACAATTTACTCATGTTATTTATTTTCTTCAAATTGTTCCACCCAATAACTGAAGTTTATTCTATTCCACCAACTTCCATTTAAATCTTTGATTTGATTTTTCCTTTATTCAAATCTCAACTATTTACTAATTTATTTGATTAGTTTATTCTTTTATCCATTTTTAAATTTTAATTTACATTAACAATTTATTATTGAATTTACTTATAATAAGGTCATTTAATTTATGCTTGAGGTAGATATGTTTACAACTCACACCAATTCTATTTTAATTCAATTTAGTACTTACTTATTTACTTAAGAATTTAATTTCATTCAGTTTTATCTATAACTCGATTGAATTCATTTAAATTCAGTTTTATTCCAACTCAATTTTAATTAAATTTAGATACTTACCATTCTTTTAAATATTATTCCTCAATATATGAGTTCAAAGCTTATTTGTTTACTTAAAAGCTTATATTGCTTATTTGGGTCATTTCATCTTATAATCACAATTTCAGATTATATATATAGCACCTACTACCTTAAGGTATAAATTTTCATTTCACCTTTCAATTTAGTTCAATTTAATCCAATTTAATTCAAGTTCATTTTCAATTTTACTTAACTTATCTCAGTCTAAACTTAAGTATATTTTCTTCATTTTCATTTAATTAAGTTAAATTTTAATTCCTGGATAAAAATTCCCAATTTCCTCTTATTAATATCAACTTTAATTTATAAGTACCATTGTTGATTTATTTAAATTTTCCACATTATTAAATAGAATTTCCTAGAATTCAATTTCCTGGTTTCATTTCCAAAACCATTTTTAAATGATAACTACACATATCCACTTGGTATATCAAATCAAATTTCCAAATTTTAAACACTTGTTTTCACTAAAACAAATTTTCTCTTTGAAGTTTCTAAAACAACTTGTATACCGAACAACACCAAACAATATCATGACCAACTATCCTGGTAGGAATCCATCACTTTAGAAACTCAAAAATGAATACTGATGATGTGGCCATCATCATCAGGATTATTTTCCAGCGATTGAAGTGAGTTTAGTGCTTCCTTACTTCCACAAATTCTTTCCAAAACAATTTCCATTCAACAATATTTTCCAAAACAATACTCCATTATTGCCTTCAAACCTTTGGAAAAACATTTCAAACATTCCCAAGATTTTTAAATTCCCCAAATCCTTTTGTTCAAATTCATTTAAACACCTTTCAAATTTCCGGGGCTTAAATTCTAGTTTAATCTAATTTTAGTTGTATTCCTTTTTATTTAAAATCGTACTTAAACAATTTTATTTGGTTATAAACCACTCAAATTTTAAATTTTTATTAAACTATAGTATTAACAACCAAACATTAAAATAATTTCAGAAAAATATTTCTTTTATGACAAAATATAATTTTGGGTAAAATTATTTCATTTACCCTACTTTAAAAACATTACTGTGTCGGTTTACTTTGTTTAAGAGTTTAGAAATTCTTATCGATGAAATGGCGTCCCACACATCGACCAAAATCCATAAACACTCAACAGATAAGTCAACACAATATAAAAAAAATTTATATTCACTAATAAATACGCGCTCATATCTATTAATACACTCAAACTCATTTTAGAGTACTACAGACTCTATTCTATGAGTAATTCCTACCAGAACCAAGGTTATCACCAAACCTATGCTCTGATACCAACTGCGACGACCCGCCCTTCTACTACCAGAAAGACGTATCATCATTAAGAAAGAAAGGGATAGAAATAGAAAAGAAAGAGAAAGAAAGAACAACAACATAAGAATCTCACAGTGGAACGGAACAAAATATAATATATCACATAACTAATACATAGTTTTACATATATCAGAGTTATACAATACCAATACATGTGACAGACATACATACATCTATCACTATATACATCTATCACTATATACATCAGAGATACAGTACAAATCAACTAACACAGCGACACTAGACAAATAGCTACATACGTCTGGAAACTTCTGCTCCAAGCTCCTCCAGAAATCAAAGTCCAAAACCTATCACTTGGCTACTCATAAAAATTTAAGTACCCAAGAGTTTATGAAAAACAAAATATAAACTCTGGGTCAGATATGGGTCTGGTATGAGTAAACAGTTTAAATTGTTTAACTTTGAAAACATTTGAAAATAAAGGTATCACGTAAGACTCCCCACAAATAAATACGGGTAAGTTTTTACCTTACGCTAACCAAAACATTTCGTAGGAAATCATGTGATATTATAATAGTGTCTAGGGTTTTCAAGTAAATAGAAAATAGCCAAAATTGTTACATCTATTAAATTCCAGCTACTAGCCACAAAAGTGGGTAATACAAATCAAAACCGTAGGGTCTCGTAGGGAAAATGGATTTCCAACAATGGCAGGGCTACTGGGGTACCGCCTGTCACAGTACGGGGCCTAGATCACCGTACCGAGGATTAGTCCCGACCCCTTACAACACAAGGCCGGAACCACTTCTTACTGAGCAGTCCAGAACAAGATAAAGCCCGTGGTTGTAGCTAGCAACCGCCCACACAGCCAAAATAAAAAAGGACATCAAGACAGGGGAATATCTTGTCCTGCTTGGGCATGACCCACCTAACCTTGCCGCATCTCCCCTGTTTTAGCCATTCCCGGTTGATGAGGCTAGAGGCCGCGATTACTTTTACAGGACATATCACTTAGAATGCTCATCGTCCGCCTGACGATGTGCTGAAAGCATTCAATCCATACAAGTTCGTTCCGGGTTCGAACGAATCCGAAGGCATTATCTCGTCACACTCATTTTGGAATCACCCTCTGAGTCAACGACGATAACCCTTGCATTCTGAAGACACCATCTCGATCACCATTTCAGAATTCACGACCTAACGTTTAAATTGGATCGATGTGGTTTTCGGAATATCAATTGGATACCCGATCCCAGTCTCATCGAAATCCAAACGCCATTTTAAGGGCCAAGTTGTCTAATTAACTTAAACAGTTTAAATAATTTAAATTCAACAATTGAATTAACATAGCATTTATCACAGATAATCATATACAAGCATCACAGACATAACACAATATATCACAGAGCATCACAAAATATTATCAAATAAATATCACAATCAGATATTCTACACAACAATCCATAAGCAATTACCTTTAAATTATCATTGTAATTAATTCAATTTAAATTAATTACTTGAGAATTTATCTCTTAAACATGTTTAATTGATTATTAATTATCAAGTAATTACTTATTCCATTTCAAATTATGTAACTAATTAATCATTTCTAAATCAACTATTAAATCTTAATTATTTCATTAATTACTTATTTTATCCCACAACATTTAATTAATTACTTCTTAATCGATTTGTTTAACTTTAATTAACCATTTATTAATAACCTTAATTATTAATAAATGAAACTTTATTACCTATTTATTTCCTATTAATTATCTAATTAATCATTTATTAATAGGTAGTTAAATTACTTAAATAATTGACTACTAACTATTCTTGAATTAACTTAAGTAGTTACTTGCAATTTCATTTATTACTTAAACATCGATTGATCCATCGCTAATTACAATTAAAAAGTAATTATTCTAAATTGTTTTCTAAGATAATTAATTAATTATCATTCAATTTAATTAAGAATTTAAAGCTCTTCTTTAAATTTTGAAATCCAATTATTTTTTAACTTTCAACTTAAAATGTTAATTAAATTTATACTTACTTAAATTAATCACTGTATGATAATTAAGTGTTAAAAACATTTTTAAGATATTAACTAAAAATGCAAACTTATATTCCATTCTTATCTCAACAGTTAAATTTTAATTAAACTATAGAATTAAAACTTGTAGAAATAGGTTCGTAACTTCACCTTAATATGCATTACTGCAATTAAGGATAACCCGAGCCTTCCTGCTGAATACTCGAGTACGACTTCGAGTTAACCATCCAAAACACCCGAGCCATTCCTCTTACTTCTTCTTCTCCCTTTCTTTTTATTTTTCCAGTAATTTTAATTTAATAACTTAAATCAAACATCAGTAAACTAACACACACTCGAACGAAAACAAACTCGAAGGAAAACCTACAACCACGCGAGCACAACCCGAAGCGTTCGTCCCTCATCCTCGTATACAATGCACGACCACATCACTGTGTCAGAGAAGCGTATCACCACCGCCGTACACGTGCATGGCGGCATCTCCCTTCTTCGGCGAACCACAAAGACTTCAACAAGTCACAAAACGACACTAGGTTTGAAATCAAGATCGAATTACCTTAAAAAGCTCGAATTCAAAAAAAAAGGCCTCTGCTCGAAAAAAACTGTAACGAACACTCGGAAAATCGCCTTGCCACCACCGCAGGGACCATCGGCATCGCCAACATCTCGTCCACGCCTCGTCAACACGACCCTCCTCCCTTCCCCAAACTCTCGCGCAGCTCGATCACGCTATGACGACGAAAACGATGATTTGCAGAGTACAGAAAAACTCTAGAACTAAAACCCTAAGTTAGCTTCATTCGACAAATTCTTGCATTGTAAAAATTAACTAGCATTTTTCTTATATAAATACATCATCAAGCTAGTATCATACAAAATTTCAGCAATCAAAATTAATCGAATCATTGGATATTGACAAAAGTGCAACTTTGATACATATTCAATCTGTACCTTCAATACTAATCTAGAAATCATCATTTTTATTTCATAAATCCTAGCTTTGTATGCTAAACCAATATATGGGATCAAATTTACAATTTAAGACATTCGAATTTTAGCTATTGATTTATTTCTCTTAAGAACCTGTATATTCTGTTGTTACATTTCACTGTCAAGCTGTAACTCATTTCCATGTTATAATTTAAGTTTAAACAACCTACTTAGTAAAAAAAATCCTAAGCTTTATGTTCATGTGAAGATGTATAAGTTACAATTACTCAGAAATTTCAAAATATACAGGAGCATCTCAGAATCACAGATTATAGTAGATGGCAATACTAGGTACATATGAACAACTATCAACTTAAGCTTTAGAAATAGTTAGTTTACTCACCTTAAAACTCTGAACAAAAACACATCTTAAAAACCTGAAATTGGACTGTCTGTACATTTTCAGTTTTGAATTCAGTTTGATTTTCTCTCCATTTCCTTCTTTTTTTTGTTTTCTATCCTTTTGTATGATTTGCTGAACAAACCAAATGGTTCAGATGTACACATATATATAGAGGGCCACAGTTGTATGAAAGGAGGCTTAACTGGTGCAGCTGTTTATTTTTTTATATGAATAGATTTTTCTTCTACAAAGAAAAGATTTGTAAAATTTTGCTTTTGAACAAAGCATTGGCTGAGTTGATAGCAAGGACATACACTGTTTCTAAATTAGTTTACATAATTATAATTATGTTCGGCTGCTTAAAGATATTTGTATGTAAGTGTACAATCTACAGGTCAAAGTTTTGGCTTGATTAAGAAGCTACTTATTATTAAATATTTGCTTTATTGCTTCTAATTTGAACTATAACATACATATCTTGTCAGGTGTTATTTTATACTTGCTGGTAGATTTGGTTTATGGATGAAGATATTGTATTTTATATGTAAATATTTATTCCGTTACCTTCTCATGTAATATTTGTGCCAGGTTTATTATTTTACAAATTTAGTCTTGAATGAAGATATTTGTTTCATAAATACCTATGTCCTTGTGAAAGAAGGTTATTTTATTATTTTCTAGCTTGAATTATTTATGTAGTTTATTTACTTATATTGGTCTGTATTCGTATTTTAGCTATCAATATTTAAATGATATTCATATGCTCATTTATTTATATTTATATTTTATATTTTGATTACCAATATTTACATTATATTCTTAAGTTTTACTTATATTTAATACTTATTTTTATATTTATTTCCAATTATAATTTATTCAAATTATATACATAAGTTTGACTCATATTTTACATTCATATTTTATATTACTAGAATTAGATTTTAAATTTTAAACATTATTATTCATATGTATATTTATCAGATGTAAACAAAGTAAAGTGTTTTAATTTAATTACATAAGACAAATTTTATTATAAATATTATTAAGAGATTTAAATTTAAATGCTCCAAATCAATCTCCTTTTTAAAACACAAATTTGTATAAACAAATGATAATATTTTCAAAGTCATATTCATTATAGTATGATCAGTTCACATTTTATTTAATTAGATTAAATATTTATTAAAATAAATGGGGCCAAAATCCAGGATCGTTACATTCCTCCCCCCTTAAAAGAATTTCATCCCCGAAATTTAAAATAAAGATAATTTAAAAGTCGTTATACTAATTATTCAAACATACATATTATTCACATATAACAAACAACCATCAGTCTATCCTAACAAAGATCACTAGTTATCTGAACACAAATTCGGATAAGTTTTCCTAAAATTATCGAGAGTTGCCTCTCGATGATCAACAATCCGAACTGGATTCCCGACCACAATCAAATTTGATTCAACTTCCAAATCCTGAACTACTGGTCCAACAACTAATGATGAATCATGAACAAATTCCCTTAGATGGGATATATGGAAGTCACAATGAATTCCGGACATTCGTTCAAGCAATCCAATCCTGAAAGCTACAGTACCAATTCTTCCTAATTTTATTGACTTGTTTATAAAATTTCAATTTCTATTCAATCAAGCCCGTACGATGTTCATATACCATTCGTACGCAATATAAAATTTGATCGCTCGCTCGATCACACAATTTCACTTCCCAACTGGTATCGTCCACCCGACTTCCTAGTGTGGACTCAGATCTGGTTTCTTGATCAGAAACTGTCATTCTCCTTGCATAGTCTCAACTATGATAGAGAATTTCCATAACCAATCAAAATCCATATCCATGGTTCGTCGTTGAAAATCGATTGAAAAACCCTAACTCGGATCGATATAACTATCTCGAAATTCTGTGCTCCAATCTGGATCAAATTGTTATGCGAATAAAATAATATACATTCATCCTACGTATTTATATCCATTGATTACCAACTATATCAATTTCTTTTATTCACATTATTTTGATTTCTATCCACTTGGAATAATTTTCTCAATATCAAATTTACTTAAGAGTTTCACCGTTCATTTCTAAGTTTAATATAAGCATTATATATATACACTCTTATATTATTACTCTACCACTTTAGCCTTTATATCCTCTTATTTGAATCTGAATTTCCAATTCCATGTGAATTCCAATTTATCTTCAACTCTGAATATTTAATTTTATTGACTATCTTCCATTTATAACTGATTCTATCATTATTTTAAATTAGTTTTATCTACTAGTTTATTTCAACCTCCAATTTGAAATCGTTTTGTTACTAATTTAATATACCCCTTTTTTTTTGGTTCCCAAATTTTTTGAAAAGTTTTGGCAGAGTCTCCATTTGTTTAGCATTACATATTTTCATAAGCATATATGTATAGATTTGACACTTATTACATTTACTTCCAATCAATTCTCAAATCATTCCCTTCAGTTTAAGTGATTTACAACTTACTTGCTTAAGCAAAACAACTCGTATTCATTCCAATTGATTTCATAGTCATCCTATTTTTCTTCTAATAATTCATAAAATTTTATCTAATCTCATTTACTTCAAACGACCCATTTTCTTATGCCATTCGACAATATCATTGTGAATAAATAATTACTTAAGCTTTATAACAAATTTTAAATTGATTCCACCCAATTTATACTTGATTCCATCCCAATTAATTTATTCACAATCCTTACATTGCATTTTTTTTCATTTCAAAAAGGTTTGATTCCAAACCATTTTATTAAACTTGACAATCCATATTTTAAATTAACCATCTCACAATTTACTCATGTTATTTATTTTCTTCAAATTGTTCCACCCAATAACTGAAGTTTATTCTATTCCACCAACTTCCATTTAAATCTTTGATTTGATTTTTCCTTTATTCAAATCTCAACTATTTACTAATTTATTTGATTAGTTTATTCTTTTATCCAATTTTAAATTTTAATTTACATTAACAATTTATTATTGAATTTATTTATAATAAGGTCATTTAATTTATGCTTGAGTTAGATATGTTTACAACTCACACCAATTCTATTTTAATTCAATTTAATACTTACTTATTTACTTAAGAATTTAATTTCATTCAATTTTATCTATAACTCGATTGAATTCATTTAAATTCAGTTTTATTCCAACTCAACTTCAGTTAAATTTAGCTACTTACCATTCTTTTAAATATTATTCCTCAATATATGAGTTCAAAGCTTATTTGTTTACTTAAAAGCTTATATTGCTTATTTGGGTCATTTCATCTTATAATCACAATTTCAGATTATATATATAGCACCTACTACCTTAAGGTATAAATTTTCATTTCACCTTTCAATTTAGTTCAATTTAATCCAATTTAATTCAAGTTCAATTTCAATTTTACTTAACTTATCTCAGTCTAAACTTAAATATATTTTCTTCATTTTCATTTACTTAAGTTAAATTTTAATTCCTGGATCAAAATTCCCAATTTCCTCTTATTAATATCAACTTTAATTTATAAGTACCATTGTTGATTTATTTAAATTTTCCACATTATTAAATAGAATTTCCTAGAATTCAATTGCCTGGTTTCAATTCCAAAACCATTTTGAAATGATAACTACACATATCCACTTGGTATATCAAATCAAATTTCCAAATTTCAAACACTTGTTTTCACCAAAACAAATTTTCTCTTTGAAGTTTCTAAAACAACTTGTATACCGAACAACCCCAAACAATATCATGACCAACTATCCTGGTAGGAATCCATCACTTTAGAAACTCGAAAATGAATACTGATGATGTGCCATCATCATCAGGATTATTTTCCAGCGATTGAAGTGAGTTCAGTGCTTCCTTACTTCCACAAATTCTTTCCAAAACAATTTCCATTCAACAATATTTTCCAAAACAATACTCCATTATTGCCTTCAAACCTTTGGAAAAACATTTCAAACATTCCCAAGATTTTTAAATTCCCCAAATCCTTTTGTTCAAATTCATTTAAACACCTTTCAAATTTCCGGGGCTTAAATTTTAGTTTAATCTAATTTTAGTTGTATTCCTTTTTATTTAAAATCATAATTAAACAATTTTATTTGGTTATAAACCACTAAATTTTTAAATTTTTATTAAACTATAGTATTAACAACCAAACATTAAAATAATTTCAGAAAAATATTTCTTTTATGACAAAATATAATTTTGGGTAAAATTATTTCATTTACCCTACTTTAAAAACAATACCGTGTCGGTTTACTTTGTTTAAGAGTTTAGAAATTCTTATCGATGAAATGGCGTCCCACACATCGACCAGAATCCATAAACACTCAACAGATAAGTCAACACAATATAAAAACAATTTTATATTCACTGATAAATACGCGCTCATATCTATTAATACACTCAAACTCATTTTAGAGTACTACAGACTCTATTCTATGAGTAATTCCTACCAGAGCCAAGGTTATCACCAAACCTATGCTCTGATACCAACTGCGACGACCACTACTACAAAACAGGCCATTTGCATCGGTTGTTTACCCCCCTTTTGCATCAGTTCAACAACCGATGCATATGCAACCGTTGCAACAGGCTTAACACTTTTGCATCAGTTCTGAACTGATGCAAAAAGGCCCTTTTTGCATCGGTTGTTACTAACAACGGATGCAAAATATCATGGTTGATTGCTTGAACACAGCCCCCATGTTGCATCGGTTGTAATGAAAACCGATGCAACAAAGGAACTTGTTGCATTGGTTGTTGTTGAAAACCGATGCAAACTTATCCCTCTATTGCATCATTTTTTATAACAACAGATGCAAACTAATCCCTCAGAAACCATTATTACAGTACTCAAATAGACTATATATATATATTATTGATAATCTTTATATATATATAAAAGAAAAAAAATACACAAAATATAAAATAAAAAGATTATTTCATTATCATTTACAAATTCTACTTTGGTTTACAAATTTCAGATCAGACATATCTGCCTACTGTTGTACTGCCTCCCCCTCTCCATTCATCTACAGTACCACAAACTGTTCGCTGTGCAACTGTGCTGTGCAACTTACATCTCTGCATACAACTTCCACTTACATATCCAACAGACTCTCTTCATACTATACCATACTTCACATACTTCACCACTTCACAACCTAACAACTTACCAATTACCATCACCTTTCACCATATACCACACAGCTCATTGCTGCAACCATCTACTGTCATCACCACACTGCAACCATCTCATCTGCTACAACACACTGCACTGCCTCGACTCCATCTTCATCCGTTACTAACCACAAACTCAACCCATCGTCCTGCCTGTCACCTCCCTATACCTCCCTGTTCCATACCATATACACTATTCCTCCATGTTCCTCCCTACTACATATCAAACAACCTTGTTTCATCATTCACAACTTCAAAACCACTTACCACTTCACTCCCTCATTTCTGCCACCAAACATCCGTACCGTCAGCCACCACATCGACCACATTCATCTGCATATAACAATGCACATACCCACAGCTACATTCACATTGCTTCACAATCAAACTACCATCAATCCATATTCTTCAACCACAACCTTCTTCCCCACTGTCTTTTCGAAAACTGCCACAACTACTCCATATACTCCTCTGCCTGCTGTTACAACACTGACCATCTCCACTTACAACTGACATAACTACTTCTTAACTGCTTACTGTCTAACTGACCACATTCACATACCCACACTGACTATGCATTTCAACCACAAAACTTGCATTTGCCTAATCTTCATCACCACTAGCTACTCTGTCACACTTCAACTACACCGACATCAACCAATGCAATTCCATTTCTTCACAATAACAGAAACTGTTGTACTGCCTGCAAATACCCCCACAGCATGATAATCTTCCCACCAGCCACCTATGACCACTCAAGCAACCATTATACCCATTGTTCCACTACAAGCCTGAACACAACCCTTCAACCCATCCCGTGCACAAACTGAAACAGTTTGAAATAATGTTCATAAAAAGCATGAAAATCAATCAGAAAGGTTTTGTAACATGATTGTTTTCAAGCATAAGTGCAGGAACAGAAAAATGACAAGATATAGTCTTACTTGTATCAACTTCATCACCTCCCAAATGAATAAATTTGAACTTGAACACCTTGCTAAAATCTGATTAATCAATAAAAAGAAAACGATAATCAGTTTAGAAATTACCATCAAAACCAACATTAAGGGATGATAAAAATATTCTTGAAGAAATGGGAATCACCTGAAAGAATACCATCTATGATTTGGAAGGTGAATTCATTACTAACATCAAGTGGTTGTTGACAATTTTTAGATGGCCACAATGTAGGACAACCTTTACCCCTGTAAAAAAATGTAGGGTTAATGTTTAATAAAATCAAAAGGCTATGAAGCACATTTTATCTAAGACTAACTGATTGATATATCAAAATTATTCGAATATATGTTAACATAGTCATGCATTAGTACCATGACTTTGAATGGCCATCAGTGATGTTGCAAGAAGCATGTCCTGGCTCAATCGTCCTTGTCACAAGATTAGTTTCGCATAATTGGCTAAATGTCTGAAAATAACAAGTTTTATAAAGTGATTGTTGTCATTGTATTAGGTGAATGATGATAACACAAATGCTCATAAAAACCATTTAGTTTCATATAGGTGTCTTAATTTGTGTCATGACTAAGAAGAGCATTCTTTCTGTCATGACACAGTCAAATTGCTCTTTATAAATTGAAGGTATTAGCTTACCTGTAAAGCATGAAGTGCTCCATATACTGTTTGTGCCTGCAATGGAATTTGATCAAATTAAATATCATAGACTAATAATCAACACATGAAATATCAAGAAAAAGATTGAAATTTATATTGCAATATACTGACCTCAATGTATGTATGCAAAGGATCCTTGCTAAGCAAAGGAATTAACAATTTGTAGGATTCATCAATGCCACAAGTCAGCTGTAAAATTGATAAACTGATTTACAACAAGCCAAGATCTGGGAACACTATTGGACTGGAGCATGAACTCCTCCAATGGGGGTTGCATTGCATAGGGATAGAATTGAAGACATGCATACTACAGAGAAGGGGAATGCAAGCAAGGTATAATGCAGACAGTAGAACTGAAGCAGAGCTATACAAAATTAAAGTTAAATGTTCGAAGTACAAAAATATATGATAAGACCTTGAATTATGCTCACAGATTTACTAGTAGGGACTTAATAGTTATTATTATCCTAGAACTGTTGTGCTTCTCTAATACATTAGTGATAGATTCAGTAAGCACTTGATTGGCTCTTTCCTTTATACTCTTGTTTGTTTTCCTGCCAATCAAATTAGCTGCTGCCAGTGCCATTGGAGTCCTATCCCGTTCATTAGAAGCTGAAGTAACATTTTACTTGTACCTATACATTTAGCCGAAGCACATGATAACAGGCTTTGTGCTTATTAAATTATTCTACCTTCTATGAATATTTTATCTCATCAGTGCACTATCTCATGGCAAGTTATTAAAATAAATAAATCTTAAAGACTGTATCTATAAAGATTTTTTGAATTTCACAGATTGGATTATTGTCACACAAAAGTATCTTAAAGACTGTATCTTAAAGACTGTATCTGTAATTATGGGAAGTGTATACTGCGTTATAAAACATTTATGCCAAGCAACTAACTTTAGTGCCTGTAAGCTTGAATGTCAGAAACTTCAAATTATATGCTTGAAAAACACATTTGCAAGACAATACAAGAAAGAATAATAAGCTAGTCAGAATACGCAACTGGCTAATTTGTGGTGTACTGAAAAATCTACAACACCTTATTATTGTGCCTTTCTGAAGTTAATTGATATGAACTGTGGCTAATTGATGAATCTACTAATAAATTATAAAAAGCATAACCACAAAACGTATATAAGTGGGTGTACACGCACATCCACACATATATATGCAAAATAGATATATACTAATCTACCGAGGATAATTCTGAAGAGAATTTCGAACTAAAATAATATAAATGAATATGACTAGCGTATGCACCATCAAAGTATTGGCAATTTTATAATAGAAACACGTGATGCATGCCCCATCAAGGAACATCATTCCTTGAAATAGAAACATATAAATTATGTACATTATTAACTCAACAAATGATGCAGTGAAACATCAATCACTGAACACTGAAGACTTACGTAAATTATTCTACATAAAACCCAAGTGCAAACAATTGAAAACTAAATGCCTAAAAGTCTGAATGCATGAATCATTAAAACAAAATTCTACCGCAAAATCAAATAAATTGCTGCTTCATGCTCCCCTCCAACAAATCGTTCCCTAATTCATTATTCTTTATTTTTATTAGTTTATAATTCAAACAATGGGTAATCATAACTTTATCTCGTTCATATCAAACAAATCAACAATCACCCACACACATCAATGTATTATTTATTTAATTGGTATTTAACGAGATGAAGAGTTTTACTTTTAGAAATTTCACTTCATTTTTGTTTCCCTCTTATTATAAAAATATTTCATCTAAATTTAATCACAAAGCCTCTCTTTTATTTATTTATTTCCTTCTCTTTCAAAATAACAATGATTGATTCTCTCATCTAATTTCAAATCCATATTTCAAAACGACTAATTCATTTCAGAGAACATTCACTCAAACTTGTCGATAAATTTAAAACCACAAAAATACATTCACTTAAAATTTTTAATTTTATAATCTTAAAGTACTATAAAGAAATTTATATCGTTTAAATACCTTCCAAAATATCAAATCCAACAAATATTCCCGATTCAAAATATTTGCAAACCCAAATATACAACTTCGAAATTGTTATTTAAAATCCTCTTTTATTTAAAGCCATTCATCCATCAAACTAATATTCTATTTTAAAAACAATATTTTACTTCCAAAATTCCATTTCATTTTGTTTATATTGAATCTCCATAATTTTATTTTTTCTCAATAAATAAACAATTTGCATTTACTTTGCATTCACTTCAAAATATAATTTATAACTTTCCGTCTATTAAATTACCATAACTCATTACTTTTAAAAATATAATTTTCAAACATCATTTCATAAATACTCTTCAGTTATTATTTTTTATAATCAAATTTTATCTTTTTTAACATTTTGCCACTACCTTCATTAAATTTACATTTGCATAAACCTGAATTGGATATTTTTTTCTTCAAATTAATTAATATGTTAAATAAGATTAAATTCTTGAAATATCAAGTAACAAGAAAATATCTGGCAACAACATACTCAACAGAACACTACAGACAAGCACCGTGCTTTCATACATTTCCAACTCCACCAGTTCCTCCCTTCTTACTTAGCATACTTACTGTGAAAGTATAAAGTTAATAGTTTTTGAAATAAAATTAAAATTGCTTTTCTCACGAGAAATTTTGCCCATCCTCTAACCAAAAAAATGATGGTGGTGTTAGGTTCAGGATATTAGCTGATAGTTATATAACCCGATATTTATTTTATGTTTTATTGTTCGAAAAAAATACAATAGTGTGAGAGATTTCTGGAAGAGCGATATAAAAGTGGCTATTTTCATGAGTGTATCAGAAACAGAGGTTATACAATAGTATATTTTTTTTTATCACATTTGGAGTTGTAGTTCGATGATATTCTATGATATTAGGTGATCCATTTTCCATATTCGCATATGAAGCTGAAGTTTGAAATGGGTCTATGTTGTATCATGATAAAGTGATTATAATCCAATTGCAAATGAAGTTAAAATTGGATAGTGGACTGTCTTATTCTAATAGTTGGTGGTTTGTTTCGGCAAATAAATAGAACTGTATTTTTTTTAATTTTTAAGTTTTATGTTTCTTTTAACTTTGTTGGTGACAATCGATCAAATGATATTATTCATTGGGAAAAAATATCATGGCTAATTTGCAAAACTAATGTTAATTAGAATTATCTGTTCCATCAAGATGATAGGGATTTATTGAATGTATTGATGCAGGGTAACAAAGTAATTGCAGTAAAACTGATAGGAGAAACCAAAAATTTGTTAATCCTTCACAACATTTATCAGTTCATCAACTGGCCATTAGGAAATTTATCTTACCACAGTGATACAAAATGGAATTATCTTAAGCAAAAAAATCAAGGGTCATAAAGACTTTATCTTTTATCTGTCTTGGTTCTCTACAATCTCAGATTGATTCTTTCATGCTTATTTTGATATTGAAAATGATGCTGAAACTAGTATATTTATATTTCAAAAATTAAATTAATAACCTTCCATTCCACTGATTGCCTGCGTATATCACAATTGCTGCCTTCTTTATCTGCCTCGACAACTACAACTTGACCTAAAATCGCGACCAATCCTGAACACTGCCACCATCCAAATCGCCTACAGCCCAATTCCTTAAAATCACCACAATCGCGCAAACCAACCTCTACAATCAAAGAATCTTTGAAATATTGTACCTCTGATTCATTAGTTAATTCAATATAATGGTATGAGTAAGTAAACAAAAATAACAGACATGACTTGTGCAGTTTGATACATGATGGGTTCAAAACTGGTACAAATACCTTTCACCTTTTTAATGACTTATTTCAAAGAAAAACTGAATATATGTCATTGTGTCTAACGTCATGTTTGCTGCCATGTTCCCTCAAAATTCCTTATATTTCATCAGATTCTGAAAGAAAAATAATATTTTGAGTTTTCACCTGTTTGGAGAACATGTTAATTTCGAGTATTAAATCATGGCCAACTCTTTTGAATAAAGGATGCTCCTTTTCAGTGATGAAGAAGATGACATCTGCAGGTAGGCAGCCTGGTCGCTCATCTCCTAATCCTTCAAATGTGATTTTTGTTCCTTTTTTCCATCCAGGATTTACTTTGATTGTCACTACTTCTTCCTTCTCAACTATGGCTCTGCAATTTTATATAATTCTTGGATTAGAATAGATGGAACAAATCTTTAAAATGTTCTTCTAAGCTTTTAATTGTATCCTAATATTATATGCAAGGGTTGTAGTAATACATTTTCGAGTAAGCCAAGCCGACGGCGACAAAACGTTAGAACTTTGTGTTAAATATAATGACAAAGCAACCTTTTAAAACAAGTAATATATATTGTATGACAATGAGATAATCTAAATACAAGTAATTGTGTCATTGTCTGAAGAAGACCACTTTGTCTTTAATAATTTTTTGCCGAAATAGTCTCTCTTACACTGAAGAATCTATGCTTACGTAGTTCTATTATTTAAATAAACGGATGACATACCCAAAGAATTGGTTATGTTATAATAAGCATTAAATTCTGAAGACTGCAAAAATTCCAAGTATATCTTCATAATTTTCAAACTGAAAAGTAAGGATGGGATATGGATAAACATAAGCACAACTGTAGTCATGATTATATATATTTTGTCCCAGAATGGGAAATTTAAAGGAATATGGTCTAAAACTAAGTTGATATAACTAAACTATTCACATTTTTGTACACAATTCTATTTCAATAGTGAAGTGATATCAATAGCCTGTTACTAATAAATGCAAGGCAATATCACTTTTATATGATTATATGTGTCCATTTGTTGATGCTATGCACTGCCACTTGAGGCTTGCATTAAAGTTCTCACTATTGAACTAGAGTAATCAATCATTAATCTTGAAGTGGATGAAGCTCAACAAACAATAGACCAAAATTCAACAAATTAAGCTATGGGCAGTACTACTATAATACTATGATTTGAATAAGCAATAAATCCAAATACTATCTTTTCCTAACAGTCATACTCAATACAACATAAGTAGTAACTGAGAACTAGTATATATGAAAAATGTATATAGAGAAAGTTACCCGTTCTTTGTAACTACATCTCTAACAAATTTGACTTCCTTGACACAACCACGCCAAAGTTCTTCCCGTGTGCATTCAAGATTCCTTTCATCAGGAGGCGGTTTCCTCCTAATCTGACCTGAGAAAGCTTTACGGCGCGTAGGAGAGTTGGAGGCAGCTGCTGTTGTGTCCCTTGAGTAATGGAAATCCTTAAACTCATTTCCAGGAGCACTTCCATGATTACGTGTTTTATTCGGAAATATTAAATCATGAAAAAACGTCGATGCTCCTCTTTTGTTAAAGAATTTTTTTATAATTCCTCAATGGTGTGCTTGCATATTTGTGCAATGGATCGTCTTTCTTTTTCTCTGGTTTTTTTGTGTTCGAGTTCTTAAACTCATCTCGAAGTGCCTGGAAAAGTGAAAGTCATTTTGATATTATTAGTGTTTATGAATTAAGATTTTATGATAAAAAAATGCAAGTTAGAAAATTTTGATCCTTCTATGTTCTTATTAGATTTTTCATGATTGCCAACATACAATGATTATACCTCTTGACAACAATTCCAACACAACTGCATACAACTGCACAAGCCGACCTCACCAACCAGCAACAAAGCGACTCCGCAACAGCAACTACATACACCTCCACTTACAACCAATCACCCCCCTTCAAACCGTGCCTTCACTGTGTAACCAACCATTACAACAGACTTCCACACTTGCAAACAAAACTGCATCAACAATTATCTTACACTTCTTCACCAATACTTGAAAACAAATACTTGACTTCTGTGCATATCAAAACTGCAAACAAATACCTGACTTCTGTGCATATCAAAACCATTCAGCAACCATATCCTCCGCATACAACTTCTACACATTACATTCAACTGTTACTGCATAAACTCACTGCTACTGATCAATCCATTTCAACTGCTGCTGCTACCCAAACCTCTTCTTCCCACCGCACACATCACCAGAACCACCCAACATCACCTGACCATCAACATCGCAAACAACCTCAACCACCACCTCTACTCTCTGATCAACTCACACAACGCTCTTCATCAAAACTCACCACAACATAGACAATCATCCTTCACCATTTCTCACTGCATCAACCATCACAAAACCTTCCACTTCAAATTCTACCATCATCAAGTCATAGTCCAATTCGAAACCAAACAACTGCATAAAAACTTCTTACCTTATAGCCTTCGCCTGCAACCTATGTGCAACCACAATCACAATTCACCCAAACTATCGACCTCGATTCGACCGCCACAAACAAATCAGCTACTGCAGTTCACTGACACACACGCGACCACTTCAATTACTGCTCGTTCAACTCTCTAATCACCAAAAACCACTAAACCCATCACGACTGCCGAACCCCTACCCCAATCGCCAATCCTCCAATCGACCCAAATCGCACCAACCTCCATCGCCTCTTAAAAATCGACAGTAACCACCCCCTTTCGATCCTGCAATCGATTCAATTTACTTCGCGGTGGGATCGAGAATTGAGAATTAGATTTCATGAATGAGTGTGTTCGCTGTTTATTTTTTTTGTGAATTGACTTCGCGAATTTGCAATTGATTTGAATTTCAAACGAGAATTTGCAATTGATTTGGATTTGAGAATTTTGTTTGTGAATTAGAAAGTTCAGAGGTATTTGCATGGCTGTGTTGATTAACGGGTTACAGGGGAAGTGCAGGGATAAATGAAAGCTAAGTGGGAAATGAAAAGTTAAGGGGAGGGAAAATGAAAGTTGGAGTAGCAAACCGATGGAAAATGAATGCAAACTAATGTAGTTGCATCGGTTGAATTTAAAACCGATGTGACTAAAACTATTTGCACGTACCAATTGCATCGGTTGTTGGTGACAACTGATGCAAATTTGATTTTTTATTACCTATTGCTTTTCACGTATCAATTGCATCGGTTATTGAGATGGAACTGATGTAAATAGTTCTATTTGCATCAGTTTTTACTTCAACTGATGCAAATGAGGCGAAGCAATATGCACTTTTTGTACTAGTGGACCCGCCCTTCTACTACCAGAAAGACGTATCATCATTAAGAAAGAAAGGGATAGAAATAGAAAAGAAAGAGAAAGAAAGAACAACAACATCAGAATCTTACAGCGAAACGGAACAAAATATAATATATCACATAACTAATACATAGTTTTACATATATCAGAGTTATACAATACCAACACATGTGACAGACATACATATATCTATCACTATATACATCAAAGATACAGTACAAATCGACTAACACAGCGGCATTAGACAAATAGCTACATACGTCTGGAAACTCCTGCTCCAAGCTCCTTTAGAAATCAAAGTCCAAAACCTATCACTTGGCTACTCATAAAAATTTGAGTACCTAAGAGTTTATGAAAAAAAGAATATAAACTACAGGTCAGACATGGGTCTGGTATGAGTAAACAGTTTAAATTGTTTAACTTTGAAAACATTTGAAAATAAAGGTATCACGTAAGACTCCCCACAAATAAATACGGGTAAGTTTTTACCTTACGCTAACCAAAACATTTCGTAGGAAATCATGTGATATTATAATAGTGTCTAGGGTTTTCAAGTAAATAGAAAATAGCCGAAATTGTTACATCTATTAAATTCCAGCTACTAGCCACAAAAGTGGGTAATACAAATCAAAACCGTAGGGTCTCGTAGGGAAAATGGATTTCCAACAATGGCAGGGCTACTGGGGTACCGCCTGTCACAGTACGGGGCCTAGATCACCGTACCGAGGATCACTCCCTCCCCCTTACAACACAAGGCCGGAACCACTTCTTACTGAACAGTCCAGAACAAGATAAACCCCGAGGTAGTAGCTAGAAACCGCCCACACAGCCGAAATAAAAAGGGACATCGAGACAGGGGAATATCATGTCCTGCTTGGGCATGACCCACCTAACCTTGCCGCATCTCCCCTGTTTTAGCCATTCCCGGTTGATGAGGCTAGAGGCCGCGATTACTTTTACATGACATATCACTTAGAATGCTCATCGTCCGCCTGACGATGTGCTGAAAGCATTCAATCCATACAAGTTCGTTCCGGGTTCGAACGAATCCGAAGGCATTATCTCGTCACACTCATTTTGGAATCACCCTCTGAGTCAACGACGATAACCCTTGCATTCTGAAGACACCATCTCGATCACCATTTCAGAATTCACGACCTAACGTTTAAATTGGATCGATGTGGTTTTCGGAGTCTCAATTGGATACCCGATCCCGGTCTCATCGAAATCCAAACGCCATTTTAAGGGCCAAGTTGTCTAATTAACTTAAACAGTTTAAATAATTTAAATTCAACAATTGAATTAACATAGCATTTATCACAGATAATCATATACAAGCATCACAGACATAACACAATATATCACAGAGCATCACAAAATATTATCAAATAAATATCACAATCAGATATTCTACACAACAATCCATAAGCAATTACCTTTAAATTCTCATTGTAATTAATTCAATTTAAATTAATTACTTGAGAATTTATCTCTTAAACATGTTTAATTGATTATTAATTATCAAGTAATTACTTATTCCATTTCAAATTATGTAACTAATTAATCATTTCTAAATCAACTATTAAATCTTAATTATTTCATTAATTACTTATTTTATCCCACAACATTTAATTAATTACTTCTTAATCGATTTGTTTAACTTTAATTAACCATTTATTAATAACCTTAATTATTAATAAATGAAACTTAATTACCTATTTATTTCCTCCTAATTATCTAATTAATCATATATTAATAAGTAGTTAAATTACTTAAATAATTGACTACTAACTATTCTTGAATTAACTTAAGCAGTTAATTGCAATTTCATATATTACTTAAACATCGATTGATCCATCGCTAATTACAATTAAAAAGTAATTATTCTAAATTGTTTTCTAAGATAATTAATTAATTATCATTCAATTTAATGAACACTTTAAAGCTCTTCTTTAAATTTTGAAATCCAATTAATTTTTAACTTTCAACTTAAAATGTTAATTAAATTTATACTTACTTAAATTAATCACTGTATAATAATTAAGTGTTAATTTTTTTTTAAAGATATTAACTAAAAATGCAAACGTATATTCCATTCTTATCTCAACGGTTAAATTTTAATTAAACTATAGAATTAAAACTTGTAGAAACAGATTCTTAACTTCACCTTAATATGCATTATTGCAATTAAGGATAACCCGAGCCTTCCTGCTGAAAACTCGAGTATGGCTTCAAGTTAACCGTCCAAAACACTCGAGCCCTTCTTCTTACTTCTTCTTCTCCCCTTTCTTTTTATTTTTCCAGTAAGTTTAATTTAATAACTTAAATCAAACATCAGTAAACTAACACACACTCGAACCAAAACAAACTCTAAGGAAAACCCACAACCACACGAGCACGACCCGAAGCGTTCGTCCCTCTTCCTCGTATACAATGCACGACCCACATCACTGTGTTAGAGAAGCGTATCATCGGCGCCGTACACGTGCACGGCGGCATCTCCCTTCTCCGGCGAACCACAAAGACTTCAACAAGTCACAAAACGACACTAGGCTTGAAATCAAGATCGAATTACCTTAAAAAGCTCGAATTCAAAAAAAAGGCCTCTGCTCGAAAAAAACTGTAACGAACACTCTGAAAATCGCCTTGCCACCACCGCAGGGACCATCGGCATCGCCCATATCTCGTCCACGCTGCGTCAACACGACCCTCCTCCCTTCCCCAAACTCTCGTGCAGCTCGATCACGCTATGACGACGAAACCGATTATTTGCAGAGTACAGAAAAACTCTAGAACTAAAACCCTAATTTAGCTTCATTCGACAAATTCTTGCATTGTAAAAATTAATTAGCATTTTTCCTATATAAATGCATCATCAAGCTAGTATCATACAAAATTTCAGCAATTAAAATTAATCGAATCATTGGATATTGACAAAAGTGCAACTTTTATACATATTCAATCTGTACCTTCAATATCAATCTAAAAATCATCATTTCTATTTCAAAAATCCTAACTTTGTACGCTAAACCAATATATGGGATCAAATTTACAATTTAAGACATTCGAATTTTCGCTATTGATTTATTTCTCTTAAGAACCTGTATATTCTGTTGTTACATTTCACTGTCAAGGTGTAACTCATTTGCATGTTATAATTTAAGTTTAAACAACCTACTTAGTAAAAAAAAATCCTAAGCTTTATATTCATGTGAAGATGTATAAGTTACAATTACTCAGAAATTTCAAAATATACAGGAGCATCTCAGAATCACAGATTATAGTAGATGGCAATACAAGGTACATATGAACAATTATCAACTTAAGCTTTAGAAATAGTTAGTTTACTCACGTTAAAACTCTGAACAAAAACACATCTTGAAAACCTGAAATTGGACTGTTTGTACATTTTCAGTTTTGAATTCAGTTTGATTTTCTTTCCATTTCCTTCTTTTTTTTGTTTTCCATCCTTTTGTATGATTTGCTGAACGAACCTAATGGTTCAGATGTACACACACACACATATATATATATATATATATATATATATATATATATATATATAGAGGACCACAGTTGTATGAAAGGAGGCTTAACTGGTGCAGTTGTTTTTTTATTATATGAATAGATTTTTCTTCTGCAAAGAAAAGATTTGTAAAATTTTGCTTTTGAACAAAGCATTGGCTGAGTTGATAGCAAGGACATACGCTGTTTCTAAATTAGTTTACATAATTATAACTATGTTCAGCTACTTAAAGATAATTATGTTCGGCTGCTTAATGATATTTGTATGTCAGTGTACAATCTGCAGGTCAATGTTTTGGCTTGATTAAGAAGCTACTTATTAATAAATATTTGCTTTAGTGCTTCTAGTTTGAACTATAACATACCTATCTTGTCAGGTGTTATTTTATACTTGCAGGTAGATTTGGTTTATGGATTATATGTAAATATTTATTATGTTACCTTCTCATGTAATATTTGTGCCAGGTTTATTATTTTACAAATTTAGTCTTGAATGAAGATATTTGTTTTATAAACACCTGTGTTCTTGTGAAAGAAGGTTATTTTATTATTTTCTAGCTTGAAAAATTTATGTAGTTTAGTTACTTATATTGGTCTGTATTCGTATTTTAGCTATCAATATTTAAATGATATTCATATGCTCATTTATTTATATTTATATTTTATATTTTGATTATCAATATTTACATTATATTCTTAAGTTTTACTTATATTTAATACTTATTTTTATATTTATTTCCAACTATAATTTATTCAAATTATATACATTAGTTTGACTCATATTTTACATTTATATTTTATATTACTAGAATTAGATTTTAAATTTTAAACATTATTATTCATATGTTTATTTTTTGATGTAAACAAAGTAAAGTGTTTTAATTTAATTACATAACACAAATTTTATTATAAATATTATTAAGAGATTTAAATTTAAATGCTTCAAATCAATCTCCTTTTTAAAACACAAATTTGTATAAACAAATGATAATATTTTCAAAGTCATATTCATTTTAATATGATCAGTTCACATTTTATTTAATTAGATTAAATATTTATTAAAATAAACGGGACCAAATTCCAGGGTCGTTACAATAACACATGAAAGTGTACATCAGAGTAGTGGTCAAACAAGATCCACAATATCAAAAAGAATAGATACAAGTGCTAGACAAAAGAATACATACACATCAAGGAGTCTATATCTCAATAGTATACAACAAAAACTACTAAACTAGAGTAGTTAGCCAAAAGTTCAGATGATGGTCCGATAAGGAGTCAAGCAGATGCACCTGTAAAATCTCAGTCTGACCCGAGTATTATTTAAGAAGAAAATAATAAACGGATCAGTCTAGCTATAATTATCAGTTAAAATGAGATATAATAAGAGATATAATAGAAAGACGTATGATAACCAAAAATGTCAAACTACGACAAGTATACATTAGAAAATCCACAAAAGTCATACAATATCTCAAGAATCTCATTACAACAAAAAGAATGTCATATTCTTTATTTAATTCACCAAGCCACAAAAAATGACATACATATCAATGGCAATCGTAAAAGTTGGTGAAACATAAATTCCAGAAATCAACAATTAGAAATCCAGAAATTAAATAATTCGGAGCAACGACGTCGTACAACGTAACGTCCGATGATCCAGAAACATAATAAATAGGAACAACGACGTCGTACAACGTAACGTCCGATGAATCCAAAACACAATAAAACGGAACAACGACGTCGTACAGCGTAACGTCCGATGAACCAAATCACAATAAAACGGAACAACGACGTCGTACAGCATAACGTCCGATAAACCAAATCACAATAAAACGGAACAATGACGTCGTACAACGTAACGTCCGATGAACCAAATCAAATAAAACGGAACAACGACGTCGTACAGCGTAACGCCCGATGAACCAAATCACAATAAAACGGAACAATGACGTCGTACAGCGTAATGTCCGATGAACCAAATCACAATAAAATGGAACAACGACTTTGTACAGCGTAAAGTCCGATGAACCAAATCACACTAAAACGAAACAACGACGTCGTAATGCGTAACGTCCGATGAACCAAATCACAATAAAATGGAACAACGACGTCGTACAGCGTAACCTCTGATGAACCAAATCACAATAAAACGAAACAACGACATCGTACAACGTAACGTCCGATGTACCGAATCAAAGAGACATCGCACATTGCTAGTCTAAACCATAAAATGACCATCATCGATCATCAAGAAGTGTCAATTACAGTAAGCTAGTAAATATATGAGCTTAGCTTCATGTCCTATAACCACTAGCTTAAGTTAAATATTTACGAACAAATTGTAGACGTCCACTAGAAAATTGTCACAAGAGATTCAATCGAACAAGTCCAAGAATTAACCGACGAAGTAAACGCAAGCGTTTCATACCACTTGTTTTACTAAGCCATTTAATTAGATTTCTCATACGCATGAGGTAAAGGTTTGTATATACTATTAGATTGGAAAACGGTTTAAGAAAGGAGCTTTGTAATAAAATGGTGTTGAAATCGTTTTAATGAAAGGGTTTTGATATTTACTACTAGTATAGAAAACCTTTATATTTTAAAGTGACAAATCATAGAAGTGATTGTAGAAACAATCAATCATAAAAATTCACATACGAAGATATGAATTGAATCCAAAGAAATCGATATCAAATCCATCAAAATGGATATCTTCAAAAATCCCAAAGAAAATGTCATCAAAGTCGATAATAAATGATAACAACAAAAGGGAAACAACACGAATCGATTAAAGTTGGAAATTCAAATAAATAGGCAATATAGGCATAATTGGCAAATAGGAGCAGGTCGGTCAATTGGACTTTCTGGGTCGGTTGACCGAAAAACAACCCAGATATGTCTCGGGCTACAGGTCGGTCGACCGGCCCAGGGTTTCGGTCGAACGAACCTGATGTTCTTCAATTTGAAACTCATTTCAAAGGAGGTGCAAACACCTTCAACTTGCAAACGGACAAGCACGGACGCTAGGGGTTTACGCCTATCGGCTACCTGGTCCTATAAGCTCATCGATTCATCACCAAAAACATGATCAAAACATCAAAGTTACAATTTTTAAAGATTTTGAACTCAAAATACCAAAAATTGGAATATTCACCAATTCAATCCAAACCAAAAGCAAATGCACATGAATAAGTGTTAGGAATTCATACCCAACATTCAAAGATAGATATAAGCATAGATGTGAGATAAAAATCTCACCTTTAAACCCAAAAACAATGAATGAGAAGCTTGAAGACAAGGGAAGATCAACCACACTTCAATCTCAACACAAGAAGCTTGAATCTAGGCTTAAAAGAAGAACATTTCCTAAACTAGGTTTAGGAAATTTCTGAAATTGAATGGAGAAAGAGTTGGAGAAGATGAAGAGAAGGCTTACCAAAGCTTCTTCTTGAATTTGGAGGTAGAAGCTTGAATTTGCAATAAAGATTAGGGTTTGGAGTTTTAATTTCCCATTCCTTCCACCATTATTGCAAAAGCTTGAGTATTAGGAATTAAAAATGAAGTAATGAAGAGTTGTAGTGGAGTTGGGTTCATATGTTGGTTAATGGGCTGAAACCCAAACCAAAGCCCTAAGTGAAAAAGTAGCAAAATTCTACTATCTTCAAACATATCAAAGTTTATACTTAAAAAGATCGCAAACGTCATTTTGAACTCAATGGAGGTAGTCCCGAGTCCTAATTCGACTGTTTGTAAAAAGTAGGTTTTCGGACTAAAATCCGACGAACGATGAAATATTTAAATAAAATATTTAAATGTTCAATCGTAAAATATGCAGGTTGTTACAAAAAGTTTAAAAACAAATAAAATAAGTGATAATTTATATGAGTAAAATTCTAATTTCTTTTGAGTTTAAAAATTTGAAATAATAAATGTTTTAAAAATCATTTGAATTTAAATTATATATAATGCATATATGAGTAGATTTGAGTGTATATATTGAATTTGAATTTAAATTGTACAAGTATATGTATGAGTATATAAATAGACATAAATGGATTATCATTCAAGTTGAATTGGAATTTGAATTTAAATTTAAAATAAATGCTTAGAAAAATAATTTGCATTGAAATCATAAATGTGTAATTTATATAGTGTAAAAGATTGGTTCCAAACATTTCTTCTTTAACATTGTATATACAAATGAATAAGGAATGTATTTATTAATAAAGTGGATTTGATATAGAATTTACTTAAAATTCTTTATCTTTGTAAAAAAATACAAGTGTTAAGCATGCATGAGAAAGATGGTGTGGAAATGAACAAGTGTAGTAATCTCATGATTGGTTTTAACAAGTGGCATTCAATTTAGGTAATTGAAAAATAATAATAAAACTTAGATTCATAAAAAAAAGCTTTTCAGCTTCTCTTTTTCAATCTTTAGCTTCTCAAATTTCTGAAAGAAAAGGAGAAGAAAAATCTTGAACATTACAAACTTCAACACCAAAGAAAATAAGAAAATCTGAAACTGCAACATCTTCTTGAATTCAAAATTTAAAATCTGAGAATCATCTCCAACATCAAAGCAATAGTTTTAATTCCATATCTCAGGTAAGTTTTAAGCTTCATAATCAATAGTAATTTTGAAAATCAAGTTTTAACATCAAAAGTTTGAACTACAGCTCAGTGAAACCAATGCTCCAGTCTTCCCAAAGAAACAGAGAAGGATTCTTCTGAAATAAATTTAAGGCAAGTAAATTATTTTAAAAAACTTTGAATTTGAATTTGTTAATCGGTAATAAAGCAAGAACTAAGAAAAAAATTACATCAATTAAGTGGCAGATAAAAAGTTTCAGGATTTCAAGCTGCAAACAAAGTCTTTCTCTGTTGCATTAAAATTCAAACTGTAAGTAAATTGAATTTTTTTGTTTGTTATTGATGAATTATGTAAACATATACAACAGAGATTAAGCAAAAATTTGTATTAACAAACTTTGCAGATTTAACTTCAAGATTAAAGTAGGAAAAATATTCAGGCTTCCATCCTTATTTTAAAAATAGTCAGGAGCTTTCTATTCTCAGGCAATAGGTGAGTGAAATTCTGTTTAATCCAATTATTTTTTGTTGTATATATGCCTGAATTGATGTTGAAAAACCCTTGAATGTGAACAAATTTGCGTGCTTGTGTATTTTGGCCTGGGAATGTTTACATTCAGGGTCTTCCATCCCTGTTCTTCTTAGTTTCAGGTTTACAGAGTAAGCCCATGTCTAAATCCAAATCTCCCTCTCTCTGTTTTTCTTCTAGAATTGAAATCTAAACAAAATAAAGTGTTTGTTTTAACATGCATTATGTTTTAATAATAAATTAAAGCAAAACAATTTAGTTTTCCCTGGAAAAAGTGGAAACACAGCCACAATTCAAATTATGTAAAAATTCGAATATCATAAATTTTAATTTCAGGAATACTATCTGAATCATCATTGAAAATAATGATTTTTGAAAGTTAAATCTAAATTTTTAATATAGTTTTAACTGGTAAATTGTAAGTTGATTAGAAAGTGGGATTTTGTAAAATTCTGATGATCTGTGTGTTTGTGGGCCTCGAGATCGTCGTCGCGGCTAGCTTAAGGGTTTGAAATCCTTAGAAAAATATAGATTAAATTTATAAATCATCATAATGTTGGTTCGAGATCGATTTAGGGTTGAAAACCCATATTTACTCGTAATCGAAAATGGATGTGCTGCGTTGCCTTTGGGTGATCGGAATTTCTGGCACCGGTACCAACCGAGGCATTGGACGTTGGTGAAACTTCGGTCAAGTTTTTATGCCCTCTAATGGATAGAGGATGTGGGGTGAGGCCATTTTCTGGTGATGGGTTTTGATGAAGAATGGGTCATGGAGCTCGATTTCGATCGTGGCGATGGTTCGTGCTTTGGGGTGGCTCGACGGTCGTAGCTTCGACCAGCGATGATCGGGACGGTGCGCAACGTGCACACGGTTTCGTTGTATCAGCAGTTCGTTTTTTTGGAAGGGATGATGTTTGACTCGAAGCACTACTCGGGGTTTGGGGGAGAAGACTCGAAGCCATGGTCGTGTCGTTTTGGCGTTGCACCGGATCGTTCAAACTTAAACAAAATTTTAGTTAGGAAAAAAATTTATACGGGTCGATTTATGGGAAACTCGAAGCAGGGAGCAATTTAGCTCGGGGATGACTCGAGACGTCCTCGGGTTGGACATTGAAACCAACAAACTTCAGTTTTGAAATTTTTGAAAACATAAGTTTAAACAATTTTCTGAATCCATTCTTTATAAAATAATGATAGTTTGTTAATGGAAGGTGGAGTAAATGGTATTGAAATGATTTTTTTGAAATTATTGAAGTTCAAAGATATTTCAAATTTTGATTTTTCAAAAAATTTGTTTTACACTTAACTTAATAAAAATTGAGAAGTAAATCAAATATTCAAAGTGTTAACTTAAAAACAAATTTATTTATAATGATTAAATAATGATTAAGAAATTAATGATTTGTAATTACTTTGTAATTGATAATTAATTAAAGAATAATTAATTAATAAAAGTAATTAAGATTTAATTAATCAACAATTAAGAATTAATAAATTAAGATAATTAATTAAAGAATAATTAATTAATTAAAGTAATTAAGATTTAATTAATCAACAATTGAGAATTAATAAATTAAGATAATTAATTAAAGAATAATTAAGTAATAAAGTTAATTAAGATTTAATTAATTCATAGTTAAGTAAAATTAATCATTGAATTAAAATAATTAATAAAAATAATTATGTGGTTAATTCATATAAATCACATTCGCCTTAATTGAAGATGATTGACTATTATCAAATGTTGTATACTGGATTGATGTTTCTATTATGATTGTGGTAATGTGTGATGTGAATTGCTTTGTGCTGAACTGTGATTCGTGATTTGCTTCTGTATGTATGTGAGAACCCTTTTGCCCGTAAAACGACATTTAAACTTCGATGCGACAGGAAGTCGGATTTCAGTCAGTTATCTGAAACCCACATCGAACCCTGAATGTGAATCTTTGTGATTGATCCACCCACGTGTTTTAAAATTGAGCGCCACTATTCGGATTAGCCGGGAGAGGACCTTTGTGTCAGATAACCCATTCTGAATAGTGATTCGACGAAATTAATAGCATTTGAAGACGGCGATGAAGACCGGGTGTCTTCGAAAACGATAGGATAACCTATCGAATGTCTCTGCACTGAGTTGCTCTGGTATAGAGATCTCCACATGTGATGGGGAGTCCGATCGGAATTGTGGATACCCGAATTTGCAAGGGCTTCTTCCTTTATTGGACGAAGTGCCTTCCGTTCTGTCCGAACCCGGAACGGACTTGTATGGTTGTATGTCTGACACTGCACCTTAAGATATTAAGCAGATTTCTTTCAAATACATATCTGTTGGTGGCGAAGAATTTATTCTCTTAGCTTAACACCCTTCTTTGACGCGTACGAGCTCAAAGGTTATGTAGTTGAAGGTTATCAGCAATATACTCCCAATTTGGTAGTGTGGCATGCTAAGTGCTGCTGTGTGTTGATGATCATTTGTTGATCATTTTGATCAAAGGATGGCTTTCGTGTAAAGCGTAGCTTTGTGGACGAGACCTCATCGGACCTCACACCCCGAAAATGGTCGAAACAGGAAAGATGCGGCACGGTTATGAGGGTCGCACCCTTTAGGGTATGTCATTCCCTTCTGGAAAAAGCTGATATCATGGTATGGAGCCCAGATACTTAACCTATGTGGTTGCTGCAATTTCATTACCCTGTGGTTGTTGCTTTGTGATTGAGGGCCCTCGGATAAAGGTCGCAAACGACCGAGGGGTGCCATACTCGACTAGTAGTTACCAAGTTACAGAGATAACCCGGCCTTGTGTTGGCAGAGAGCCGGGTAGGTTCTCGGGACATCCCTCCAGAGGCGTACCCATAGGTAATAGGAAGTTCCTTAGCCTGACCATTTGTTGGAAATCCAAAGAAACAATACGAGCCATGTACGATTTTGGTTGTATAACCTACCATGCAGCGTGGCGGTAACCTGCCACAAAACATGGTAGCTATGGTATGTTAGGAACTGAGTTGATGATGTTTTGATGACAACAACCTTATATAGTTATTATACTTTACTTTATAAAATATATACTGACATTTTCATATATATATATATATATGTATGTATATAGGAAGTATATGCAGGTATTATCGAAGACTGATCAGTATAAAGACTCAAGCATCAAGATGAAGATTAGAGATTCAAGATTCAAGACTCTAGAGAATTAAGATTTCAAGATCTCAAGATAAGTGTCTAGTATTTTGTTAAAACTTCATAATAGCACTCTCATCTTTCTTCCAATTTTCTTTTGGGATGGAACCCAATTTCTATCGAAACCAGTGGCTTACAAACCCACAACAAGTAGCTTAAAAACCTACGACAAGTGGCTTACAAACCCACGAAAATCAAAATCATTTAAACTACTTTATACAAGTTCTCGAGTCCTATGGAGGAGCTATGTAGGAAGGTTCTTGCAATTTCAGTTGAATAGATTTTTCAAAATGTTTTTAAATCTGCTTTTCAAAATGTTTTAGCTTTCAAAATCATGTTTTCAAACTTTGTTTTAGCCTCGAAATATTCCTCCATTCTGATTTTAAAAACTTCTATTTTTAAAACATCAAAACCTATTCTGATTTTAAATATTACTTATATAATTGACGGTCTATATCAATTATATATATATTTAAAATAATGCTTTATATTCATTCTCTATCTCAAAATATTGTTTAAACACTTTATTTTGCTTCAGAGAAGTTTCAACTTGTTTAAATCCAAATGCTTTTACAAAACAACATCTCTACAATTTTGAACTGAGGGATGTCGACATATGGGGATACCCCATGTCGACATGGTGACAGTTGGATTCAAAATTCAAATTTCAAAAGAAGTGTCCATTCGTTCAAAAACCTTTCGCCAATGGTTATGACTGTTGTGCATCTATATAAAGGCTTCCAAAACGAATTTTTTTAATAACTTCTTTCTTATTTTCTTCACTCTTTCTTCTCCACCATTCCATATCCATAAAACTTCATATTTTCAAGATCGTGCCATCATTCTGCCAAATTCTCAATAGGAAATCATTTAGATACTCTTTCTATTTGATTATCCATCATTCTACTAAAGATCAAAGTGCTATTCGGAGTTATACGATTAATTTATATTCAAAAAGTCCATAGAGTCTATCCATTCAAAAGGATTATTATTAGAAAGTATTAGGGTGATCTTGTGTCCCGTAAATCAAGAGAGTTTACCCCAGACTCGGAGATAGGAGGGTTCCTCAAGGCCTTAGAAATTGAGGGTTGTAATTTGGATATTGGCTTATAAAAATTTGTACAAGGATATTGCCTTGGTGCAAGACTGGATGTAGGAGGATTCCGAACCAGTATAAAATCCGGTGTGTTCTTTCCTTTTACTTGCTTTACTTTACTATTTGTGTTTGTTATATGTTCTGTGATCACTCTGTGTTAGAATTCTGTTTAGATTTGTGTTGAAAATTTTAATTTAGTCATATAGTTCATATATTCTTTAAAACGCTATTCACCCCCCTCTAGTGTTATTTCTGCCTTAAGATCTTAATCTGCATCCCCAACAATTGGTATCAGAGCATTGGTTTTCATTGTTTTCATAATCTGAAATTTTGAAAAGTTTTAATGGCACAACACACTAGTAATGTCACTCCTGTCACTACTACTTCTGTCAACACAAGCACTAACACTAGTTCATTTATAGAAGGCCAGTCTACTGTCAGACCACCACTTTTTAATGGTAGTAATTATGCATATTGGGCATGTAGGATGAAAATTTATTTACAATCCATAAGTTTAGATACTTGGAATACGACACAAATTGAATATGTTGAACCAACTACAAATTTTGCCCAGTGGACTACTGAGAAAAAGACAGTTGCACAAAACAATTCTAAGGCTATGAATATACTATTTTGTTCACTAGATAGGAATGAGTTTAATAGAGTCTCTGTTTGTAAGTCTGCATTTGAAATCTGGAAAACTTTGCAAGTAACTCATGAAGGAACAAGCAAAGTTAAACAGACTAAAATTTCCATATTAACTAACCAGTTTCAATTGTTTAAAATGCATGAAAATGAGTCTATTTCCGACATGTATTGTCGATTTCAAGACATTGTACACTCATTGATTGCTTTAGGAAAGGGTTTCTCAGAAGAAGATCAAGTCAGAAAAATACTCATTTCACTCACTCCAGAATGGGATCAAAAGACACTTACTATTGAAGAGGCAAATGATGTTAGTCAAATGAAGATCGAAGAGTTAATCGGTAATCTAATGTCTTATGAAGTTCAACTACAAGCAAGAAAAGAATCTAAGGCAACGGAAAAGAAATCGATCGCATTCAAAGCAACAACTGGAGATTCAGAACAAGAGAGTGATGAAGAAATTGCTTTCATGACCAGAAATTTCAGGAAATTTCTGAAGTATAGAAAGATGAATAACTTTAAAAGAAATGATCAAAAAAAATTCTAGAAATACTTCGGAGAACTACAACAACAACAATAATTGTGATAGATGCTATAACTGCAATAAAACATGGCACTACAAGATGGATTGTCCATATCCAGACAAACAGACATTTCAACCAAACAACGAGCAACCATAGAAAAGAAAGAAGGCATATGCAGCAACTCTTGACGATTCAGATTCATCCAGTGATGACGAGAAGAAAACTGATAATTCAAATCTGTGCTTCACGGCTATTCTCGAATCAGAAGACGATCGAAGTTTGGATCTAAAAATAGGTACACATTTATTTTAATTTTATTGGATGATTGCTTGATTTGATTTTGTTTGCAATTTCTTGAATTTTTAAATTCAAAATCACCCTTTGAAATTTGAATTTTTTAATTCAAAATAATATTATTTTAATAATATTTTAAATATTTAAATATTTAAATATTATTATATTTAATATTATTACTGGAGTTAAATATAGATATAGAATATAGATTAGTTTTCTTAGGATTTTAGGAATTTATTAGATTTTAGAAAAAGACACCTCTTTTCAAATTCAACATGCACATGTCGACATGCCATGATACCCCATGTCGACATGCCTCTCAGAAATTTGATTTCAAAATTTGAATTCAAACTTTTAAATTTCCCTCCACCTTTTTACTTCAAAATTCTGAAAAGACACCTCTTGACCAGAGAACATGACTTTAGAGAATCTATTTAATATACATCTCTTATCATCTTTTTTCACTTTATTCTCATAATTCAAACTTTCCGCATTATCTTCTACTCCTCTCAAACACTCATCAATGGCTTCCTTAAGTAACCCATCAACTATGAGGCTGCCCAAATCCCTCAAAAATGATCTTTTCAATGACCCGGAGGCTATCAAAGCTTACATAAACTATGTAAACTATGGTAAAGTCAATACGGGAAAATTTGCCATTTTTGATGATTTTTCTTCTTATGAAATTGATCAACTTTTTGAAGAAAACTCCATTCTTTCCATGATTGATAACAAGCAAAATGATTTCGTTTGTTATCCAAACCTTGTCAAAATGTTTTATGCAAACCTAAATCGTGGATTTTATAATGAAAATGAAGATCAAATTTGGAGTAGGGTTAAAGGAACACTTATTGTTTTGGATTCCGATATTTTGGGTACTATTTTGGGTTGCAAATCTACCGGTATGAATCTCTCGGAATTTCAAATCAATGAAATCGATCGGGAGACTTTTCATCACATTTTTGAAAGCGATGACCACATGGATTTTAAGAATCGCTTTTTCCGCCCAAAAGCAAGAATTGTCAACCTTCTTATTCAACACACAATTATTCCTAGGTCGGGAAACTACAATAATCCCACCTCAAAAGTGTGTAAAGCTCTTTTTGCTATTTTTGGAAAATATGATATTAATTAGGCATAAATTATTTTGGATGAGTTAAGACCCAAAAATTTTAATATGGGAGAAAACACTCTTTATCATGGAATTTACCTTACTCGGATTTCAATTATTTTGGTGTGGATGTTAAAAAGGAAGAGTTTGTAAGTAGAAAGTGTTCAATCATGGGAACATTTCTCTTATGAAAATCCCACTCATGTTTCAACCATATGAAACACTTGCCGAAAAGGAAGAGAGACTTGCTCATGAAGAGATGGAAGAAGAGGAAGAAGAAGAGGAAGAAGAAGGGGAAGGAATGGAAATTGAAGAAGAAGAGGAAGATGAAGAAACATCTTTGGAAAGTATAGAGTATCCACATACCCCCGCCAATCCGTCCAACAAAACCATACTCAAGAACCAAAAGATACTTGCCCAAAACCAAAAGGTTCTTAAGAGATCTATTAGCAAGAAAATGGATAAAATCTCCACCAAGATCGACAAGTTCTTTGGGAAGATAGGCAGGAAACTTGGCTTGTCTTCATCATCATCTTCATCAAACTAATCCTAGCCATTATCTCTCTAGCTATCGTTTATCTATCTTTGTATTTTCTACTTTTTTAGTTAAGATTATGTAATGTTAACTAATATAAGTAATGCTATCTTATTCTCTATTTTCCAGCTTTATATATCTCTGATAGTTATTTATTTTAAGTTTATATAGGTCCACTAGTATAAAAATAAACTTAAAAATCAAAAATAACTCAACTTGGTCATTCTGTCTAGACCATGTCGACATGCCCCATCCCCCCATGTCGACATATAACAGTCAGAAAGTAGTTACAATTTCTAACTTCAAATTCTTGTAACTACCAAGTGACAATTCATTTTGAATGGCCAATAACTCCTATAAATACCTATTTCTTCCATAAAAACTTCTCTACCTCCATTTCTATTCATCTTCTCTCATACTTCAACTTATTTCTTAAATTATGGCTCTCCAATTAAGAATTTAAGTGAAAATCTTAAAGAAACTCTTACTTCTTTCAAGAATATTCTCTCTTTTATACTTAGAAATCAAAGGCACTTAGAATTAAGCCAAATGCAGATGATCAAAGAGCAAGAGAAACACTTCGACGCACTTCGTTGGATGATCTCAAGCCTTAGCAAACACGAACCCGAAGTGAATCCACCAGTCACTCTCGATAAAGATAATTGGGATGTTATCAAAACTGATCCTATCTTTGGAGAAGATGGATGGGTGGAAGTTCCAAGGAATGTTTGATCATTATGTATGTTTGTTTGTTTGTTTGATTTGATTTGATTTAGATTTGATTAGGATTTGATTGGATTGTTTACTTAAGTTTGATTTGGATTTGGTTTGTATATAACTCCATATACTATACATGATTGGTTTGCTATGTATGGTATTGATTTGATTGTTAAGTTACACTTATATATATATGCACACACACTTGATCACTTACACGTTCACTTTACACTTTTATTCTATATATACTTTAGAACAGGTAAATCTTTTATTCCTTTTTGTTAATGACAAAGGGAGAGAAAGTTATAAAAATATATGTGCTTGTTGTAAGGGGGAGTCATGGAATAAAGGGGAGTTGTAGTTTTAAGAAGAAATCACGGAGTAAGGGGGAGTTATGGTATGGTAAGAATATTTTATAAATAAAGGTTGTCATCATCAAAAAGGGGGAGATTGTTTGGAACTGAGTTGATGATGTTTTGATGACAACAACCTTATATAGTTATTATACTTTACTTTATAAAATATATACTAACATTTTCATATAGATAGATATATATATATATATGTATGTATGTATATATGTATATAGGAAGTATATGCAGGTATTATCGAAGACTGATCAGTATAAAGACTCAAGCATCAAGATGAAGATTAGAGATTCAAGATACAAGACTCTAGAGAATCAAGATTTCAATCTCAAGATAAGTGTCTAGTATTTTGTTAAAACTTCATAATAGCACTCTCATCTTTCTTCCAATTTTCTTTTGGGATGGAACCCAATTTCTATCGAAACCAGTGGCTTACAAACCCACGACAAGTAGCTTACAAACCTACGATAAGTGGCTTACAAACCCACGAAAATCAAATTCATTTAAACTACTTTGTACAAGTTCTCGAGTCCTATGGAGGAGCTCTGTAGGAAGGTTCTTGCAATTTCAGTTTGAATAGATTTTTCAAAATGTTTTTAAATCTGCTTTTCAAAATGTTTTAGTTTTCAAAATCATGTTTTCAAACTTTGTTTTAGCCTTGAAATATTCCTCCATTCTGATTTAAAAACTTCTATTTTTAAAACATCAAAACTTATTCTGATTTTAAATATTACTTATATAATTGACGGTCTATATCAATTATATATATGTATATATATATTTAAAATAATGTTTTATATTCATTCTCTATCTCAAAATATTGTTTAAACACTTTATTTTGCTTCAGAGAAGTTTCAACTTGTTTAAATTCAAATGCTTTTACAAAACAACATCTCTACAATTTTGAACTGAGGGATGTCGACTTATGGGGATACCCCATGTCGACATGGTGACAGTTGGATTCAAAATTCAAATTTTAAAAGAAGTGTCCATTCGTTCAAAAACCTTTCGCCAATGGTTATGACTGTTGTGCATCTATATAAAGGCATCCAAAACGAATTTTTTTTAATAACTACTTTCTTATTTTCTTCACTCTTTCTTCTCCACCATTCCATATCCATGAAACTTCATATTTTCAAGATCGTGCCATCATTCTGCCAAATTCTCAATAGGAAATCATTTAGATACTCTCTCTATTTGATTCTCCATCATTCTACTAAAGATCAAAGTGCTATTCAGAGTTATAGGATTAATTTGTATTCAAAAAGTCCATAGAGTCTATCCATTCAAAAGAATTGTTATTAGAAAGTATTAGGGTGATCTTGTGTCCCGTAAATCAAGAGAGTTTACCCCAAACTCGGAGATAGGAGGGTTCCTCAAGGCCTTAGAAATTGAGGGTTGTAATTTGGATATTGGCTTATAAAAATCTGTACAAGGATATTGCCTTGGTGCAGGACTGGATGTAGGAGGATTCCGAACCAGTATAAAATCCGGTATGTTCTTTCCTTTTACTTGCTTTACTTTACTATTTGCGTTTGTTATATGTTCTGTGATCACTCTGTGTTAGAATTCTATTTAGATTTGTGTTGAAAGTTTTAATTTAGTCATATAGTTCATATATTCTTTAAAACACTATTCATCCCCTCTCTAGTGTTATTTCTGCCTTAAGATCCTTAATCCGCATCCCCAACATGGTAGGCATACAATAATGATTGTATGCTAGCTAAGATTTATATTATACTTTCAAAACGATTTTCTACACTATGCACTAGTAATAATATCAAAGAATTTTTCTCGTATCAAGCATATTTGACTATCATAAGAAGAAATCTCCTCCAATTCTACGATTGCATTGTGTGCATGGCGTGAGGTCTTATGGTAGTTTCATTTTCCAAAAGCATACCGAATTTTCTTTTATAAATCTTGTTTTATTTAAAAGCAACTGTTTTTGTTTACTCATACCAGTCTCATGCTGACCCGGAGTTTATTGTTTCTTCCTAAACTCTGGGTGCCCATAATTTCCACACGGGCAGCCTAGTAGCAGGTTTTCAGTGTTTTGGTGCTAGCGGTATTTTGGAGTCTTTTGGAGTTAGAAGCTTTCGGTTTTTGGAGGCTTTTGTCTTAGAGATATTTTGAAAGCTTTTGGATCTCAAAGTGCTTAGTTTTGGAAGTTCGCTATCACTTCATTTCTTTGAAGATTTTTTGGCATATGATCACTTTTTGTTCTATTATGATGTTCTATTTGAAGTTGTGATACATGTATAAAGATACTCTAGTATTGTAATGGATATTATGATTATGTTGTATCTGTGATGAAATGCATGATATTCATTTTTTTTCCGCTATTTTATACTCATCTAATGTTGTTATAAGCTTCATCCGACTGGAGTTCGATGTTTGAATCTTCGGCAGTCAAATACAAGTGAGTTATTTGATGTCAATTTTCGAACAATGGATTTGGGGTCGTGACAGTCCTGTAAGTAATTATAATATTGTTTGGAAATAATGAACTTATAAATGTGTGACTAAGAATTAATGACAAAAATTATTATGAGTTACGTATATATTTAGTTCATTCAATTGAATTGAAATCAATTGCAAATAAATCTAAATTAAATGTTACGTTAATGTTAATTACGGTAATATTTGAAAATAATGTTAATATTATCTATATTAGGACAATTTGTTGAATTTAAAAAAATGGAAATAAAGACTTATCAATTCAATGGGGTTTTGAACTATAATAATTGGATTTAATTGCAAATAAATGAAATTAAATATCTAAATATTACGTTAATGGAAATGAAGATGGAATGTGAGAATATTAATGTAATAGATTTTTAATCCAATATTAATTTCATCCGTTTGATAATAATGAATTGAATAATAGAATGAAAAGTAAATTAAATAGAATTATTGGAAATTTAATTTATAAATTTGGAATTTAATGAAATTGAGGTTAATACTGAAATCGATAAATTAATCAACTCTAATTTGACATTTAAATTTGTTTAAATCATTGTAAATGATTGAGAAATCAAAAATGATGAAAATTTTCAATTATCGAATTGAAATTGAAATTTGATTTAATTAATTTAATTCTAATTCATTTAATTAATATAAAAGTAGCCATTTTGGCCACTGACTCGGATTTCGATGAAACTAGTTTCATCGGAACTATAACGGTGAATTATTGTAGGGTTTCAAGTTTCGTAACGATCGGGCTTGTCGTTTGATCGTACGGTTTCGAAACGCCTTGAAATCGATTTAATTCAAATCAATTGAAATCAACTTGAAATAATTTGATTTTAGCATAACTTCTTCATACTATGAAATTTGGACTTGAAACCTGTTCCATTGCTTTTAAAATATTTTAAAAATCTATTTTGATATATGGGTTGATCCATTTTTGTTCTGGAGTCGAAATGGGTTTTTTGGGCCGTGTAGCGTTCAACTTTCAAACCGATTAGATCCAATTGTTTTCATTTTCTGACTTACCTATATATTCTTCGTTATAAACCCTAATTGTTTCTCATTATCATTTATCTATACGTACAATTCATTCTGCTCATCCCCTTTCTCAATGGCAAACAAATTCTCACTTCCAAATCCAATTGCAATTCAAAACCAAATCAAAATTTCAAACTCTTCAAACTATATCGTATTTTATGTTGTCAGAAAGTTCTCGACGAGCGCATCTCATATTTGAGATTCGTTTTTCAATTTGAATCATCGTTCTCCCAGAATTCGTGAATCAATTCTGGCCGTTCGTATTGGATTTTGGATGATCCAACGGTGGATCTGCGACGATAGGGCGATCAGCTGGTGGCGTTGGGAGGGTGTGCTTGAGCTGGTCTTAGCGTGTGATCCGCTCATGCTAGTGGTTGTGGGTTTGCCATAGTTTTCTTGTGAATGTTGGCGGCGGTGCATGGTGTTCCGGCAACCTGGAGGGGGCGTGACTAGGCCATAGGGGCGGCGTGATTGAGGCTATGCGACGGAGAGCGTGGATGTGGGTCTCGATACCCACGGCGGTGGCAATTGATGGTCAAAGGGCACGAGGTTTGGTGGCTCAGTTTGAACGAACGAGACTAGGTGGTTCATCCATTAGGGTTTCGAGCATTGCGAGGCAGCTGACGTGTAAGTAACTAAAGTTTATTTTTATTTCTAATTTAAACACTTTATGTTCTAATATCAATAACTTTCACATACGACGTCCATTTTAGGCGCGGTTTTCTCCGCTAAGTTCGTATTAGAATTCTACACATTTTGACATAGGTTTGGACGAATTCTGAGATTGTCCAAATTTTAGGTTTAAATTGGATTCAAATTCAATTTAAATTCAAAAGGTGAGTGGTTCAACCCACTCACAACTTCTAAAATTTCTTACGTGTGTTAAATTAATTTTTGATGTGATTAGAAATTTATTTATGGCTGTTTGGTATAGTTTTATCATCACTCCAGTTAAATTGAATTTATTGAATTAATTTTTTTAATTTATTATTGCATGAAAACTGCCAGTAAATACCTGTTATTTATTATCTGCTCTATATTGATGTTATTGTATGAATTGGATGATGATTGCGATAAATGGTTGATGGTTGATATTGGATGAATGATTGTTGTATTTATTTATTTTTATGAACTGCAAGTTGCTATGCATTTTATTTCATTCGGGATTGCGGTTTGAAATGATATATAACTGTATTTCTATTTTAAATTATGGATTGAAATGATAAATATCTGTATCACTTGACCATAGGTTAGAAAATTATATACAGACACCGTGGTCTATATCTAAAATGTTTTGAAAATGATTTCTATAGTTTTGGAAAGAAATATATGGTTAATGAATATTGATTTTTGATATTATATAAATATTATTTTATATATATAGTAAAATGCTTGAGTTTAAGCTATGTATAAGTTTGTTAAATAAAAAATTAAGTTTAATAATAGAATTTGATTTTTTTAAAATAAATGTGAGTAAGTATTTCAATTTTATTTTAATACAGAGTGCATAATGATTTAAATAAATTAAGGTTGGGAGATAAATTGGAGATTTATTTGGAATTAAATTTATTTAAGAATTAAACTTAAAGAGGTTTCTGTGAAATTTAATAGATTGGAAATTTTAAAAGGTATAATTTTTATAACTTGTTTTTTGGGTCAAGGTGAATTAAATGAGTATTTCAAGTATAAATGAATTGAAGAAAATATTTAATTATCTGTAATCTAAGTTTTATTTAAATGACAAGGGATTTATTATGTAAAATATTTCAAAACTAAATAATAAAAATTTAATTGTTGCATCGAAATTATCAAATTTAGTTGAAATTTTGGAATATTTAAAGCCTCGAAATATATCGAAATTGAAATGTTTTATCGAAATTGAAATGTTTCGAAGTTATGAATTTCAAAGTATTGTGTTAAAATTACAAATGTTTGGTTTTGAAGTGTATAATTTGGAACTTCTATGATTTTGGAAAAGGGATATATTGAAATAAAATGATATTATATTGATTTGAAATAAAAATGATATCATATTGATTTGGTTTTAAAATGGAAATGATATCGTATTTATATTGTTTTGAACTGGATATTATATTCTAGTTTGAAGTATGAACTATTTTGAAAAGACCGCGGTGTTATAATAATGTTTGGTTGTTAAAGAGACCGGGACTGGAAGTTGCATACTCTCTGCCAACTCCGGAAACCACTTTAACAACCATGTACACGGTGGAGATTTTAGAATGTAGTAGGATGGCGGCGACGTTTCCTTTGAGGTATATACGTGGACCCGACTCCCGTGAGTTGGCATAAGGTGGCTAAAACAGGAGCGATTGACGGGCTAAGAAGGTAGCACCTTTTATCGGACACACTCCTTCGATACCATTCTATTACTTCGTGATTGTTTGGGGCCCTTTTTGATTTTGGAGGTGTGGCTCGAGGTGGGCGGTAGTAGCTGCTACGCCTTACCACCGGTCCGGAAGAGTAATTGGTATATCTACCTTGGCATTGCCTAGTTGTGCCGTGTCACCTACCCTAGCGCGCCTTGTATGAGTTTGATTTTCTCCCATAGCTCGTGTGGTATCCTCTGGTGGCTTCCCGATCAGGAGAGACTATGATACTGGATGGACTACTGGGACTATTACGTGTTAAGGGCTATATGGGTAACCCCTTAATGCTATTTAAAAGTAAGTTTATTTTACTATAGAATAATATTACTACATAGTAAATAGTTTAACCGATCCTTAGAAGATGTGAATCCCAAGCATCTCTTAAGTTATTGCACTCACGTTGACACTGGATAGGAGATGTCAAATCCTGTAAACATCTCTGACGCCGTTCCACTCATATTTTACTGTTGATTTAACTTACATAAGATCTTTTAGTTCTGACTCAAGTGTTTTGTTTTTCAATTCGCTCGGGTCAGTCCGAGCATTTCAGGATTCGAAGACTTTATTTCTGGACGATGAAGACGAAGATTGTATTACTATTATTTACTATATCGTTCCACTACATTCATACTGTTCCGCTGCATTTTTTATTCTCTGGTATGTGAAACTCTGATACGTATTGTATAAGTATAATCAAATGTTTTGTAAAATAGCTTCATGAACTGTTTATTTGATTATTATATTTTGTCGTTCCGCTGTAAGATTCTATTTTGGTTTTTTTCTTTCTTTGCTTTTTCTTATTTACCACATAACAATCAGCCCTTCTATATGGTTTAAGTGTGACGTGTGTGGTTTATCGTCGATTTAAAGCGTACAAAAAGGCGGGATGTTACATCTGGTATCAGAGCTTTGGTTTAGCGATAAACCTAGCTTTGCGGGGTCTGACTCTTTATTAATATGGTAGTAATACCCTACGATGAGTCGCTGAGTGTATATATATGAGAGAGCGTATTTGTGAGTGTTATAAAAAGGTTTTATATTGTGTTTATTTGTTCCGTTTTGTATTTATAAATTCTGGTTGGTGCATAGGACGCTATGACATCAATAGGGATTTCTAAATACTTAATAGGAAAGACCGACACGATATTTGTTTTGAATATAAGTGAATGAAATAATTTTTTCTATTATATTTTCTATATATATAATTTTTTTTTATATATAAGATATATCTATGGTTGTGTTATATTGGTTATTAAGTAGTGAAATTTATAAATATTGATTGGAAACTAGAGTTGAAGAAAATAAAATAAAAATGAAAATAGGGAATTTTAGAACTTAAGTTTAAGGGTTTTGAAAATTTCTTTCAAATGATTTTGGAATATAATAATAATATTATTTATAAGTATTTTCTGGTATAAATATTTTAATAGGATTTGAAAGAAATGCTTTAAAGAAATTTTAGAAAGAAATAAATTTTGTACTCCCATCTCTATTGCTGGAAAATAATTTCGGTGATGAGTGCACGCATCATCGACATTCATTTTCGAGTTTTGAAGTAGGAAGGCCACTGTAGTAGTTTTGCTACAGATTTATTTTGATAAACAAATATAAATTTCAAATTGTTTTAAATATAATCGAATATATAAATTGCAAGTATATACATCTATCTATTATTTTAAAATGATTTGAAATAAAACCCGGTGTTTAAATTCTTAAGTTTCCTCTAATTAATAGTTTCAATTAGTGTAGTGAAATGAAATTAAACTAACAAACTAAAACCTCTAAAGGAAATAAGAGATTTAATGCTAAGCTATAAATGGAATAAAAAGAAAAAGGGTTGAAATTGTAACCTATAAAACAAAGGATATAACTATTGAATATTTAATTAGTTAAAAGAAATGAGAAAACTTGTATAACTTTCAATTACATCCTTAAAGGCATATATATAACTTACCAAAAGATGTAAAAAGCTGAAATGTTAATAAGAAAATGTAATGGATATTATACAAGTAAAACTTGAAGGAATAAAAGTATTCAATGAAATTCTTAAATCAATAAAATTTGATGTTGTAGTTTTTATAAACCTAAGTTATAATTGAAATGTTACTATAATAAAGTGAGATAGAAAGGTAAGTATTGAGAATACATAATTATAAACTTAAGTTAATAAACAGATATGCTAAGAAATTTGAATTTGGACAAGAATACTATTAATAAATGAACGTAAATAAATGAAATTGAGAAATGAATGAATGTAATGCAATGAAAGGAAAATTTATATAATATGAATAAAAAAATGACAATTTGCAAGAAATAAATGTAAATTAAAAAGATAAATCATTATATGAAAGAAAAGAAATCAAACAACAAAGGTTATGAAATGAAATTGAAAAATTAACTTGATTTATTGTTTGAAATTGTTGTTTGTTTAGTTATGGTTGTTTGGGCAAGGATACTTTAAAATTGTTTAGATGAATGAATAATCTATTTAGCTTCATCTAAGACTATTGAGTAAATGGTGCACTAAGTAGTTTATTTTCCATTCTGTGCAAATTAAAGTTTGAACCCGAACAACTATTTGTTTGTAGATACTAATGAATGATTGATTTGTGTTGATTTTATGTGATGGTTGTATGCCTTATTGCAAGTGATTGTTGTTTTTATTGATTTATTTGTTAGTGATTGAAACAACTTTAAATATTTCATTTTACATAATTACTAATCTTTTTTAGATTACATAAGTGAAATACAGGTTATGGAAGCGATTGCTACTGCTTTTGGTTTCATAATTAAGTGTAACTGCCCGACAAACAGGTACGTTTTCGGATTACGGTTTTATAGCATTATTATATAATTTTCCCGTTGTTGGGATATATTATTTTAAAATATTGTGATATATATTGTTATATTTGATATTATATTTTTCTCCCGAGCCTCTCCGTACATAGGAGACTTTGCCGAAATTTTCCATAAATTTTGGGCTTAGACAAAATTTGAAATGTTTTCCAAACTTTATTAATTTGAGTATAAAAAGATCTAATGGTTATAAATTGATATATTTTACTTAAATTATTAAATTTTGTAAATTTATTTGTTTATAAAATTAATATTTTGAATAAGATGTATTGACTCCTTAATTATTCCTTTTCCCTTCTTTTTCCTTTTCGGGGACGAAAAGTTTTGAGTGGAGGAGAGTATAACGACCCGTGAAATTCGACAACTAGATTGGTTAAATTAATAAGATTTTTTAACTAATTTAGAAAGAAATAAAAAAATTTATAATTTATATTGAAGTAAATGTTAAGAATAAATTGTAGCAATGGTTATTAAAAACTAATTATTGACAATTGAAGTGAAATCACAATAAAAATGAAATTATGTAAATTGTTGCACTTGGGTATAAAAATTGAAAATAAGTAAATAAGTGTAAATGTTGTATAAATAAAATAAATTTGTAATAATAAACAGTTATTGAATAAAATCAATGTCCTATAAGTAATTATACTACTGTTTGGAAATAATAAACTTATAAATGTGTGATTAAGAGTTAATGACAACAATTATTATGAGTTACGTATATATTTAGTTCATTCAATTGAATTGGAAATCAATTGCAAATAAATCAAAATTAAATGTTACGTTAATGTTAATTAAGGTAATATTTGAAAATAATGTTAATGTTATCCATATTAGGACAAGTTGTTGAATTTAAAAGAATGGAAATAAAGACTTATCAATTTAATTGCAAATAAATGAAATTAAACATCTAAATATTACGTTAATTGAAATGAAGATGGAATGTGAGAATATTAATGTAATAGATTTTGAATCCAATGTTAATTTCATCCGTTTGATAATAATGAATTGAATAATAGAATGAAAAGTAAATTAAGTAGAATTATTGGAAATTTAATTTATAAATTTTGAATTTAATGAAATTGAGGTTAATACTGAAATCGATAAATTAATCAACTCTAATTTGACATTTAAGTTTGTTTAAATCATTGTAAATGATTGAGAAATCAAAAATGATGAATTTTGTCAATTATCGAATTGAAATTTAAAATTTGATTTAATTAATTTTTTTATTTAACTAATGTAAAAATAGCCATTTTGGCCACTCACTCGGATTTCGATGAAACTAGTTTCATCGGATCCGTAACGGTGAATTATTGTAGGGTTTCCAGTTTCGTAACGATCGGGCTTGTCATTTGATCGTATGGGCTCGAAAACGCCTTGAAATCGATTTAATTGAAATCAATTGAAATCAATTTGAAATAATTTGACTTTGACATAACTTCTTCATACGATGGAATTTGGACCTGAAACCTGTTCTATTGCGTTTAAAATATTCTAAAACATCTATTTTGATACATGGGTTGATCTATTTTTGTTCCGGAGTCGAAACGGGATTTTTGGGCCGTGTAGCGTTCAACTTTCAAACCGATACGATCCAATTGTTTTCATTTTCTGACCTACCTATATATACACCTCGTTATAAACCCTAATTGTTTCTCATTGTCATTTATCTATACGTATAATCCATTCTTCTCCTCCTCGTCCTCAATGGCAAACAAATTCTCACTTCCAAATCCAATTGCAATTCAAAACCAAATCAAAATTTCAAACTCATCAAACTATATCATATTTTATATCGTCGGAAAGCTCTCGACGAGCACATCTCAGATTTGAGATTCGTTTTTCAATTTTAATCATCAGTTTCCTAGAATTCGTGAATAAATTCTGGCCATTCGTATTGGATTTTGGATGACCCAATGGTGGATCTGCGACGTTAGGGCGATCGGCTGGTGGCGTTGGAAGGGTGTGCTTGAGCAGGTCTTGGCGTGTTCTCCGCTCGTGCTAGATGGCCATGGGTTTGCCATGGGTTGCCTGGGTATGTTGGCGGGGTGCTTGGCATTCCGGCAACCTGAAGGGGGCGCGACTCTGCTATAGGGGCGGCGTTATTGAGGCTGTGCGACGAAGAGCGTGGATGTGGGTCTCGATACCCATGGCGGCGGCAATTAATGATAAAAGGGCACGAGGTTTGGCGGCTCTGTTTGAATGAACGAGATGAGGTGGTTCGTGCGTTAGGGTTTCGAGCATTGCGTAGGTAGCTGACGTGTAAGTGATTAAAGTTTATTTTTATTTCTAATTTAAACACTTGTGTTCTAATATCAATAACTTTCACATACGAGGTCCGTTTTGGGCGAGGTTTTCTCCGCTAGTTCGTATTGGAATTCCAGACATTTTGACGCTTGTTTGGATGGATTCTGAGATTGTTCAAATTTGGGTTTAAATAAGATTTAAATTCAATTTAAATTCAAAAGGTGAGTGTTTTAACCCACTCGCAACTTCTAAAATTTCTTACATGTGTTAAATTAATTTCTGATGTGATTAGAAATTTATTTATGGCTGTTTGGTATAGTTTTATCATCATTCCAATTAAACTGAATCTATTGAATTAAATTGTTATTTAATTTATTATTGCATATAAAGAGTCCTTAAATACCTGTTATTTATTATCTGTTCTATATTGATGTTATTGTATGAATTGGATGATGATTGCGATAAATGGTTGATGGTTGATATTGGATGACTAGATGTTGTATTTTTTTTATTGTTATGAACTGCAAGTTGTTATGCATTTTATTTCATTTCGGATTGCGGTTTGAAATGATATATAACCATATTTCTATTTTAAATTACGGATTAAAATGATAAATATCTGTATCACTTGACCATAGGTTAGAAAATTATATACGAACACCGTGGTCTATATCTAAAATATTTTTGAAATGATTTCTATAGTTTTGGAAAGAAACATATGGTTTAATGAATATTGATATTTGATGCTATATAAGTATTATTTTATATATATAGTTAAATGCATGAATTTAAGCTATGTATAAGTTTTTTAAATAAAAAATTAAGTTTAATAATAGAGTTTGGCTTTTTTAAAATAAATATGAGTATGTATTTCAATTTTACTTTAATATAGAGTGTATAATGATTTAAATAAATTAAGGTTGGGAGATAAATTGGAGATTTATTTGGAATTAAATTTATTTATGAATTAAACTCAAAGAGGTTGATGTGAAATTTATTAAATTGGAAATTTTAAAGGGTAGAATTTTTATAACTTGATTTTTGAGTCAAGGTGAACTAAATGAGTATTTCAAGTATAAATGAATTGAAGGAAATATTTAGTTATCTATAATATGAGTTTTATTTAAATGACAAGGGATTTATTATGTAAAATATTACAAAACTAAATAACAGAAATTTAACCGTTGAATCGAAATTATCAAATTTTGTTGAAATTTTGGAATATTTAAAGCCCCGAAATATATCGAAATTGAAATGTTTTATCGAAATTGAAATGTTTCGAGGTTATGAATTTCAAAGTATTGTGTTAAATTTCAAATTTTTGGTTTCGAAGTGTATAATTTAGAAGTGCTATGATTTTTGAAAAGGGATACATTGAAATAAAATGATATTATATTGATTTGAAATAAAAATAATATCATATTGATTTGGTTTTAAAATGGAAATGATATCGTATTTACATGGTTTTAAAATGGATATTATTTTCTGGTTTGAAGGATGAACTATTTTGAAAGGATCGTGGTGTTACAATAACGTTTGCTTGTTGGAGAGACCGGGATCGGAAGTTCTCTACCAACTCCGAAAACCACTTTAACAACCGTGTACGCGGTGGAGATTCCAGAATGAAATAGGATGGTGGCGGCGTTTCATTTGAGGTATATACATGGACCCGACTCCCGTGAGTTGGCATAAGGTGGCTAAAACAGGAGCGATTTACGAGCTAAGAAAGTAGCACCTTTTATCGGACATACTGCTTCGATACCATTCTATTACTTTGTGATTGTTTGGTGCCCTTTTTTATTTTAGGGGTGTGGCTCGAGGTGGGAGGTAGTAGCTACTATGCGTTACCACTGATCCGGAAGCGTGATTGGTATATCTAACCTGGCATTGCCTAGTTGTGCCGTGTCACCTACCCTAGCATGCCTTGTACGAGTTTGGTTTTCTCCCGTAGCCCGTGTGGTATCCTCCGGTGGCTTACCGATCAGGAGGGACTATGATACTGGATGGACTACTGGGATTATTACGTGTTAAGGGCTATATGGATAACCCCTTAACGCTATTTAAAAGTAAGTTTATTTTACTATAGACGTTATTATAATAGCGTAATATCACTACATAGTAAATATTTTAACGGATCCTTAGGAGATGTGAATCCCTAGCATCTCTTAAGTTACTGCACTCACGTTGAAACTGGATAGGAGATGTCAAATCCCGTAAACATGTCTGACGCCTTTCCACTCATATTTTACTATTGCTTTAACTTACATAAGATCTTTTAGTTTTGACTCGAGTGTTTTGTTTTTCAATTCGCTCGTGTCGGTCCGAGCATTTCAGGATTCGAAGACTTTATTTCTGGAGGAAGATGACGAAGATTGTATTACTATTATTTACTATATCATTCCACTACATTCATACTATTCCGCTGCATTTTTTCATTCTCTGGTATGTGAAACTCTGATATGTATTGTATAAGTATATCAAATGTTTTGTAAAACAGCTTCATGAACTGTTTATTTGATTATTATACTTTGTCATTCCGCTGCAAGATTCTATTTTGTTTTTTCTTTCTCTGCTTTTTCTTATTTACCCCATAACAATCCGCCCTTCGATATGGTTTAAGTCTGATGTGTGTGGTTTATCGTCGGTTTAAAGCGTACAAAAGGCGGGATGTTACAACCACTCTAAAGTACATGACCTTAAATAAAGAAGTTAACTCAAATTCAATCATAATTAATCGGAAGTTAAATCAAATTCAATCATAATTAATCGTACTTTATCCAACAAAGTTTGACTACTTCTTATAAATGTACCATTATGTATTATAGGGAGAAGTTACCGTTGAGAATGAATCTTTATTCATTTGAGGTACGTTTGGAATTCTTTCCAATATATGCTCACATGATCAAATCGAATCAATTCTTCTACATGTTATATTATTTACTTCTGTTTTATATTTTATGATCTTATCATAGACTTATACATGTGTATTAAATACACACATTTATGTTGGTGGTAACTCATTGGTGAATATAACAAAGTATGTGGAACCATTTTGGTATTAATAGACTTACAATTGCATACATCTATATTTATCAATCCTAAGAGTCCATTAACTCTTATGATGCTCCCATCAAATGGGTGCATCACGCTTAATTGTTTGAGATATAACTAACCAGTATTATATGATTCATGATCATATAATAAAAATTATTTCTCAAAACTACGATTTAGTCTATAATTCCAAAATAATTGTAAATAATTTTAGATACTTCAGTATTTACCAATGCATCACTTTTGTGGTGAACAAAAATACCACATTATGGTTTTATTTCATAACGATATTCATAACATTCACATTGAAATGTAACTATCTATGTTACAGTTGCCATCGAAAAATAGTCATTATTTCACAGATAGTGTTCAGTATATTTTGCAAAACAATTTTCATAACTTCATGTAATCAACAAGTGCTATATGATATGCTTCCACTATTTTCTCCACTAGTGTAATAGTGTACTAAATTTGGAGGTCCATCATTCACTTAATATAAATTATTTATTTTATATACTACAACTCGTTTATAGCAGAGAGTTCTTTGATCAAATATCTTAAGCTTAAAGAAATAAACTTATAGAAAATAATTTTTTATGTGGCAACACATTTCAAAATAGAAATCATATTTCTTATTCCAATATTAAGTATCAATTATTATTTTACAATTCTCGTCTCTGATGTTTCTTTATGAAGCAGAAGTGATCATTCTCTCTCTTCATCTCAACTATACCTGAACTCATATCTACTCTTGTACATTCATAATTCTATCTAAATGGTCGAACCATTTAACCGAATATCCTTACTACAACATCATATGAATTCTTTACAAAAGCGCACTCGATCATCCTTAACATTTAAGAACATCAAATATGTTGCACCTTGTATAAATTGATCAAATTGACGTTTCAGCTATTGAGTTCTTAGATCTATATTGTAGTTTTGGTCTTGTGTTACATTTAACGCAATACGATTTTTTTTGTCAATAAAATTGAATACTCGTTGTAACGACCCGTAAATTTTCGATAATTAAAATAGCTAATTTAATAAGTTTTCGTGATTTTAGTGTTAGAAAAAAATTATAAGTCGTTTGGAATAATAATAAATGGAATGAATTGCGACAACAATTATCCAAGTAATGAAAAATTAATGCTACTTAGTGAATGTCTTTGCAATCAATAGTTGAATAGGATATTAAATGTTAAATTCATTGGTATGATAGAGTAATTGATTGATAAGTAAAATCTATTTGAAATCAAATATTGAATATTGAACACGTAATTGTTTAAATTAAATATTTAAAACTTATTGAATAATTGAATAACTGTAAAATGAAAATAGTGTTCTAAATTTTGAAATGGTTTTAAAAGTTGAATCTTATAAGTTCAATTTCAATATTTCAAAAGATAATGAATTATTGGATAAGCGAAATTGTCTAAATTAAATATTTGGAATTTATTGGATAAATAAAATAACGGGTTTATTATGATTAAAAATGATTTGTAAAATTTTATTTTATCATATTGGAGTTATAGTGATGTTATAGAACTTTTAAAACTGAATTTAAAATTTATTTGTGAAAATTGAATATTTTAATATTTAATTATCGCCTGAAAAATAGCCAATTTTTGAACAGTCTCAGAATTGGACGAAACTAGTTCTATTGGATCCGTAATAGTTAGTTATTATCGGATTTCAATTTTCGTAGCAATCGGAGTTGTCGTTTGACCGTGGCAGCTCGAAACGCGTTGAAATTGTTTAATATTAATTTGGCGAGTTAAAAGTAGTCATTTTTCAAACGGTCTCGGATTTCGACGAAACTAGTTTCATTGGATCCGTAATGTGATATTATTGTAAGGTTTCAAATTTCAAGTCAAACGGATTTACCGTTTTTCCGGGGCAAGCCAAAACGCATAGAAAATCGTTTAATCGGTTTAATTTAAAATTGATCGTTTATTGCCGTAACTCACACATACGATCGAATTAGCTTCCGAAACACGTTCCATTGCGTTCGAAACGTGGGGTAAACCTTAGAAACGCCTGCCGGCACGATTCGTTTGGAGTTCGAGAATTTTCGGTGAAAAGTGTTTTTGCAATTTTCTATAAAAGGACCCATCCTCTTTCATTTGCTCAAAACCCTAACCCATTTTGACCAGCCGCCACTTTCATTTCAATGGCCTGAAAATTTCGAAACTTCCTCCTCATTTTCCTCTCAATCCATCAGCAATTAGCAAAAACTTTCAACTACAAAGTTGTAGAGCACGATGAAAGCTTCAAATCCATACGGAGATGATCGAAAACGGAGCCACGGATCAACGGGAAATCGAGATTGGACCTGCTGCGTTTTTCACGCAATTCGAGGCAGAGGGGGCGACCGAGCTTCAGGCTATTGATGGTGAAGGTGGAGTAAGGCGGTGGCTTCGAAGTGGTGTAACCTGATCGTGTTCAAATTGCTTGTAGAAGGAGCATAATTTAACCCTAGTTTCATGAAGATGGGTTCAAGTTGCGTGTTGTAGCCTGTAGAACGAACGTGAAGATGGAGAAGCAAGGTGCGGTCCTGATGTTGAGGGGTGAGATCCTACGGTGATGATCTGCTTAGGTTAAAATTAAATAAAATGTTGTATATATTTATTAAGTTAAAAATTCGTGTAACTTCAAAAATACATATCTTTTTCATACGAGGTCGAAAACGCGCGAAACCAGTCGCGTTGGAATCGTATGGACGAGCTCTTCGCTATGGAACTGGATTGAAATCATTTGGAGCTAGAGAAAATTTTGAGTTAAATCGAACGTCGTTCGATTTGATTTAAAATCGAAAATCAAGGTGAGTGTTTTATAACGCTCACACCGTACTAAATATTTTTATGCTAGTTAAATTTGATATTATGAAGTGTTATGATTTTATTTGTCGTTGTTTGGTAAAAATTTAATTGTCATATAGCTTGTCATTTGCATTAACCGTTGAAAAATTAAATTGACAGTTAAATTGAAATTAAAATTGAATTGCGATTAAATTACCTGACATTGATAACTATGAAACTGCCATGAATTGTATTGTTTATTGGATGATGTATTTTGATGGATGCTATTGATTGATAATTGAATGTTTGGATGTTTATTTGCTTATATAGATCCTGTTATGCATACATATGATACTGAGATTAATTTAAGTAATGTATACTCATTCCTGACATTTAATTGAAATAAAAAATTACTTGGCCATAGGATAGAAAATTATATACGGACACCGAATTGGCTAAATAAATAATTTTTGAAATCGTCGATTTAAAATTTATTTAAATGTTTTGATTTAAAAGTTATAAATAGAAATCAATTTATAGAAATCAAATTTGTCGAAAAATTGAGTTGGAATGTTGAAATAAATTTTGGTTAAAAGAAATTGGTAAATAATTTAAGTTGTGACTTTAAAAAAAATAAATAAAAATTTGGATATGATTGAATTTCAAAAATCTATTTATTTTAAAGATTGAACATTATTTCGAGCTTTGAATATTACTAAGTAAAAGTGATATGAAATGATATTTTGAAATCGAGTTTGGAATTGAATCATATTTGGAATTTGGATTTAAACTTGAATATTGTTGGAAATTTTGTTAAGTGTTATAAATTGATATTTTGAGAAATCAAGCTCCAAATCGATATAAATTGAAATTGAATTAATTAAAGGTGAATGTAGAATTGAATTGATTTGAAGTAAAAGTTGACATTGTTTTGAATTGAAATCGAAATTGAATCGGTAGAATGGAAATTGAAATTGATTTGAATTGGGAAGTTATAATTGAAATGGATTGATTTTGAAGCTGTTTTAATTTGTTTTCCAAATTACTCTGTTATATAAACCATTTTGAATACTTAAACTATTTTAATCTATTTTAAATCTACTTAACCCAATTTAAATTATTTTAAACTAATTTATCTATTTTAAATCCATTTTAAAGATTTTAAGTGTTTTTAACTATTTTAATTATTTAAAACTACTTTTAAACTACTTAAAACTATTTTTCTAAAATCCTAAGCTGGTCAATAAGGTGAAATGTTTATATTTAAATCTTGAATTTAAATATGAAATCTGATATTTTGAAAGATACGATGATATTTGAATGGATGTGATTTTTGAAGCGAATATGATATTTTGATATCAATTATGAATCGATTTGAAATATAAAAGAGCCAACGGTGTAATAATACGTAGTTATTAAAGAGACCGGGATCGGATATGGACATACTCTCTGTCGATACCGAAAACCACTTTAATAACTATTATACGCGGAGTGTTGATCCAGAATGAAGTGGATGGTTTGGTGAACGTGTTGACTGAAGAAAGAGAACGATTATTGGATGACCCCTGACATGACTAAAACAGGAGCCGCGCCGGGCCATTGAGGTTCGCCACCTCTAGCGGACACACTTCTTCGATACCATATCTATTACATTTGTGATGCGATTTGGGTGCACCCCTTGATTTGGGAGTGTTGTTTCGCGGTGTTGGGGTAGCTGCTGGCTATGCCCAACATCAGTCCGGATCACGCAACTACTAGTATCCTAGTTGGTATCGCCTCATGTACCTTGTCATACTGATTATCCTATTCGCGACCACTACGTTTTGATTTGTACCTTGAGTATATGGATTGCCCTCTGGTGACTTCCGGTTTTGGGGAAACTACGGTCTTGTATATGCTTTTGGGAATATAAAATGTGTTAAGGGGGATTATGGTAACGCCTTAACGCTATTTTGATACTTTATATTACTGATAGACATTATCTACTTAGCGTATATTACTACATAGTAGATAGTTTCACGGATCCTTGAGAGATGGAAAATCCCGTAACATCTCTTAAGTTATTGCACGCACGTTGACACTGGATAGGAGATGTCAAACCCCGTAAACATCTCTGACGCCGTTTACACTCATATTTATTTACGATTGATTTAACTTTCATAAGGATATTTAGTCCTGACTCGAGTGTTTTGTCTTTTCATTTCGCTCGGGTCAGTCCTGAGTTTTCAGTTTAGGTTGAAGATCATTTCCTTGGAGGACGGAGATGAAGATTTGGTATATTATCTACTACTATTATATTCATTCCATTCCGCTGCATTGTTGTGTGATATTTGTTGTGTATGTAACTCTGATAAATGTTGTATAATAATAATCAAATGTATTCATTTCAAATGTATTCATTTAATTAACAGCTTCATGAACTGTTATTTTATTATTATACTTTAGCCTTCCGCTGTGAGATTCTGTGTTGTTTCATTTCCTTTATTTCCCTTCCTTTTCTTTTCTTAATTACCCCAATAACTATCTGACCTTTTAATGGTTTGGAATCGACATGGGTATTTGATCGTCGGTTTAAATTGTCCAAAAAGGCGGGTCGTTACAGTTGGTATCAGAGCTTTGGTTTAGCGATAAACCTTGGCTCTAGTGGGGAATAACTCATTGAAATAGAGGTAAACTATATGAATGAGTTGAGTGTATATGAGGGAGCGTACTTGTTATTTGATATAAATGGTTTTATATTGTGTTAATTTGTTCCGTTGAGTATTTATGAATTCTGGTTGATACTTGGGACGCCAAGGCGTCGATAGGAATTTCTAAACACTCGAATAGGACAAACCAACACAATATCGTTTTGGAATATATTTTATATAAAGAATTATTTGAATATTTATTCATTTTGATTGAATTGATTGTTAGGAGATGATAATATTAGATTATTATCGTTATTGTTTGATCAGTCAATATTTACAACAATTGATTAAATAACAATGGATTTAGGAAAATGAAATCTTGTAGACACAATTGATAATGAATATAAATGAATTTTAACTTGGATTTGGGAATTTAAATTTCGGTGTTTGAAATTGACTTACAAGAATTTGAAAAACATAATATGAGTATTATATGATAGTATAATTGAGTTGAAATTGTTTTCGAAGGATTTTTTTTTATGATAAGTGTTATATTCCCTACTCTTGACGTTAGAAAATGATTTCGGTGATGAGTGCACGCATCATCGGCGTTTATTTTCGAGAGTCTGAGTGGGGGAGACCACTTAATAGCTTGTCTAAACCTTGTTTTGATTCAAATTTATTTTATTTTGTATTCTCTATAGTATGATTTGATATATAAATTATATAAGTATATATTATTTCAAAACTTGATTTGAAATGAAACCGGGTTTGGAATTCTTAAGTCCTTTAATAATTAATGATTTTTTTTTAAATGATTGAAATGAATTTAGACTTGAATCATTAAGGAACTTATGAATTGTGAAATGAGAAATTAACCTAAGAGCTAAGTGAAAATATCAATTGAAGTAGAAATCCTTAGAATTAGGAAATTATGAACTTAAAATAAAAGTGAAACTGTAAAACTCGCGTAGTATTAAAATTCATTCTATAGCATAGATATAACTTACCAAAATATTTAATAAGTTCAAAAATGTTATATGAATTGTTAATTGGATAATATACAAGTATAGGTTTGAATAATGGAATATGCATTTAATCAAGGGTTTGCAAATATAAATAAAATTGTTAGTAAATAATTGGAATTTAAATTAACCTTTAAAGGTGATTCACAATTATGTTAATATAAAATGGAAATACTATATGTGAATGTAAATGTGAAAAAAAATTATAGTGAAATTTAAGTAATGACTTAAGAATTAATAAATTGAAAATTCAACTTTAAATGGAAAGAAGTTGTATGTTGTTTAACTACGTTCTATTTGCATAACTATAACTTACCAAATACTTAAAAGGTTTACAATGCTAATAAGGATAAGTAGAGAAATAATATACAAGTGTGAGAATGAATAATAAAATGTGAAGATCTATTGATAGTCGTAAATATAAAAGAAATTTAAGCTGTAAAATGAAGGATATATATAAGTGAATGAATAAAAATTTAAAATTAATGAAATATAGATTTGGTAAATGGAAACTAATTAAATTTGAATATAACTAAATGTCTATAAGCTTGGAAGTGTATGAAATTAAAATTGACATGGAAATGTATAATTGATTTAGTGTAGATTTTGGATGGATGTCAATGTTTGATATGCGTTGGTTGTTAGATGGATGATAATTGATTAAGTAGAATTCATTAGTGTTAATGGAATTGAATAAACGGAATAAAATTTTAAAATAATTAACTTCAAATTTGAAGCAAAGTGAAATTAAATATAATTGAATTCAATTTAAATTGAAGCAAATTGACTTGAATTAAAAATGTGAATGAAACAAACTTGAATAAATCGGAAACAAATTAAATGTAAACCTATTGCATGGATGAATAAGAAAATAAATGACTTTGTGTTTATGATTGTTCTTTAGAAAATTTGAAGTTTTGATGTTTTGTACTTTGAAATAATAAAAGCAAATTCTTGGAAAAAAAAAAAAAAAAACCAACATTGTCCAATATATGCTGAAACGAAAACAACCATAACTTTTAAATGGCTGAACGGAATTCGACGATCTTGAACTTTTCGAAAAGCTTAGAAACTATAGCACAACTTTTGTTTAGATAACTTGAGAAAATTCCTTCGTCTACTAGGTTAAAAACTTGAATGTTACTCGCTGTCCTGTGTAAAAATAAGTAAAATCTGTAGTATAGACCCTTAGTATTTTTGACATATCTTTTTACTGGTTTATCGGATTTTGATGATCTTGTACTTTCTGGAAAGCTAAGAACATAAGCTAAAACTTTTGTTTTAAGTGTTTTGTGTTTTGACACCGTTTAGAAGGTCGAAACCACGAGTGAACGTCACAGACCTGCGCAATGCATTGCTCAGGCTGAGGCGTATACTCTTAGTAAAACTGCCATAAATTTTGAACGGATGATCCGAATTCGATGATTTTGGACATTACGAAAAGCCTTAAATGAATGCAACAACTTTTGTTTAGATTCTGTTGTCAAATATTACCGTTTAGGTGACCTAAAGCTAAGATTTGTTTGCTGTCCAGAAATTGAAATCTCAGTTTTGAAGCTAAATATGTTATATATATGTTGTGTAGGCTAAGTATAGCGATCTATCTTTATATGCATGATTCTAACTTAGTTATTGAGCATTTTAGTAGGTAGCAAAGGGGTTGCGCTTCGTTGTGGAACTCGCTTCTACGCTAAATGCATAATGTAAGTAAAATGCTAATAAATGCTAAATAAAAGGTACGCTTACAGTTTTATATGATATTGGTGATATTTATATGTTGTTTCCCCACATATGGGATGCCTCATCATTGAGATGAGATGTATATTTGTGATATACATGCTATTATATTTTTTCCGATCGAGCCGCGCAAAGGAGACTCTGCCGAAATTTTCCGAAAAATCCGGGTGTTAGAAAATTTTTCAAGTTTTAAATTTTTTTTTTTTATAACTTGTTTTGATAATTAACTTTTAAGTTTAGAAAACCGTTTGGAGTAGCTTAGTGGAAGCGTAGTTATGACTTTATAAATGGAATTTCATTGTTTATAAGTGGATAATTTTGAATAAAATATATCAAATGTTGAATTCTTTACTTAGTTCCTTTCTCTTCTTTTTCCTTTTCGGGGACGAAAAGTTTTGAGTGGGGGAGAGTGTAACGACCCGTAAATTTTCGATAATTAAAATAGCTAATTTAATAAGTTTTCGTGATTTTAGTGTTAGAAAAAAATTATAAGTCGTTTGGAATAATAATAAATGGAATGAATTGCGACAACAATTATCCAAGTAATGAAAAATTAATGCTACTTAGTGAATGTCTTTGCAATCAATAGTTGAATAGGATATTAAATGTTAAATTCATTGGTATGATAGAGTAATTGATTGATAAGTAAAATCTATTTGAAATCAAATATTGAATATTGAACACGTAATTGTTTAAATTAAATATTTAAAACTTATTGAATAATTGAATAACTGTAAAATGAAAATAGTGTTCTAAATTTTGAAATGGTTTTAAAAGTTGAATCTTATAAGTTCAATTTCAATATTTCAAAAGATAATGAATTATTGGATAAGCGAAATTGTCTAAATTAAATATTTGGAATTTATTGGATAAATAAAATAACGGGTTTAATATGATTAAAAATGATTTGTAAAATTTTATTTTATCATATTGGAGTTATAGTGATGTTATAGAACTTTTAAAACTGAATTTAAAATTTATTTGTGAAAATTGAATATTTTAATATTTAATTATCGCCTGAAAAATAGCCAATTTTTGAACAGTCTCAGAATTGGACGAAACTAGTTCTATTGGATCCGTAATAGTTAGTTATTATCGGATTTCAATTTTCGTAGCAATCGGAGTTGTCGTTTGACCGTGGCAGCTCGAAACGCGTTGAAATTGTTTAATATTAATTTGGCGAGTTAAAAGTAGTCATTTTTCAAACGGTCTCGGATTTCGACGAAACTAGTTTCATTGGATCCGTAATGTGATATTATTGTAAGGTTTCAAATTTCAAGTCAAACGGATTTACCGTTTGTCCGGGGCAAGCCAAAACGCATAGAAAATCGTTTAATCGGTTTAATTTAAAATTGATCGTTTATTGCCGTAACTCACACATATGATCGAATTAGCTTCCGAAACACGTTCCATTGCGTTCGAAACGTGGGGTAAACCTTAGAAACGCCTGCCGGCACGCTTCGTTTGGAGTTCGAGAATTTTCGGTGAAAAGTGTTTTTGCAATTTTCTATAAAAGGACCCATCCTCTTTCATTTGCTCAAAACCCTAACCCATTTTGACCAGCCGCCACTTTCATTTCAATGGCCTGAAAATTTCGAAACTTCCTCCTCATTTTCCTCTCAATCCATCAGCAATTAGCAAAAACTTTCAACTACAAAGTTGTAGAGCACGATGAAAGCTTCAAATCCATACGGAGATGATCGAAAACGGAGCCACGGATCAACGGGAAATCGAGATTGGACCTGCTGCGTTTTTCACGCAATTCGAGGCAGAGGGGGCGGCCGAGCTTCAGGCTATTGATGGTGAAGGTGGAGTAAGGCGGTGGCTTCGAAGTGGTGTAACCTGATCGTGTTCAAATTGCTTGTAGAAGGAGCATAATTTAACCCTAGTTTCATGAAGATGGGTTCAAGTTGCGTGTTGTAGCCTGTAGAACGAACGTGAAGATGGAGAAGCAAGGTGCGGTCCTGATGTTGAGGGGTGAGATCCTACGGTGATGATCTGCTTAGGTTAAAATTAAATAAAATGTTGTATATATTTATTAAGTTAAAAATTCGTGTAACTTCAAAAATACATATCTTTTTCATACGAGGTCGAAAACGCGCGAAACCAGTCGCGTTGGAATCGTATGGACGATCTCTTCGCTATGGAACTGGATTGGAATCATTTGGAGCTAGAGAAAATTTTGAGTTAAATCGAACGTCGTTCGATTTGATTTAAAATCGAAAATCAAGGTGAGTGTTTTATAACGCTCACACCGTACTAAATATTTTTATGCTAGTTAAATTTGATATTATGAAGTGTTATGATTTTATTTGTCGTTGTTTGGTAAAAATTTAATTGTCATATAGCTTGTCATTTGCATTAACCGTTGAAAAATTAAATTGACAGTTAAATTGAAATTAAAATTGAATTGCGATTAAATTACCTGACATTGATAACTATGAAACTGCCATGAATTGTATTGTTTATTGGATGATGTATTTTGATGGATGCTATTGATTGATAATTGAATGTTTGGATGTTTATTTGCTTATATAGATCCTGTTATGCATACATATGATACTGAGATTAATTTAAGTAATGTATACTCATTCCTGACATTTAATTGAAATAAAAAATTACTTGGCCATAGGATAGAAAATTATATACGGACACCGAATTGGCTAAATAAATAATTTTTGAAATCGTCGATTTAAAATTTATTTAAATGTTTTGATTTAAAAGTTATAAATAGAAATCAATTTATAGAAATTAAATTTGTCGAAAAATTGAGTTGGAATGTTGAAATAAATTTTGGTTAAAAGAAATTGGTAAATAATTTAAGTTGTGACTTTAAAAAAAATAAATAAAAATTTGGATATGATTGAATTTCAAAAATCTATTTATTTTAAAGATTGAACATTATTTCGAGCTTTGAATATTACTAAGTAAAAGTGATATGAAATGATATTTTGAAATCGAGTTTGGAATTGAATCATATTTGGAATTTGGATTTAAACTTGAATATTGTTGGAAATTTTGTTAAGTGTTATAAATTGATATTTTGAGAAATCAATCTCCAAATCGATATAAATTGAAATTGAATTAATTAAAGGTGAATGTAGAATTGAATTGATTTGAAGTAAAAGTTGACATTGTTTTGAATTGAAATCGAAATTGAATCGGTAGAATGGAAATTGAAATTGATTTGAATTGGGAAGTTATAATTGAAATGGATTGATTTTGAAGCTGTTTTAATTTGTTTTCCAAATTACTCTGTTATATAAACCATTTTGAATACTTAAACTATTTTAATCTATTTTAAATCTACTTAACCCAATTTAAATTATTTTAAACTAATTTATCTATTTTAAATCCATTTTAAAGATTTTAAGTGTTTTTAACTATTTTAATTATTTAAAACTACTTTTAAACTACTTAAAACTATTTTTCTAAAATCCTAAGCTGGTCAATAAGGTGAAATGTTTATATTTAAATCTTGAATTTAAATATGAAATCTGATATTTTGAAAGATACGATGATATTTGAATGGATGTGATTTTTGAAGCGAATATGATATTTTGATATCAATTATGAATCGATTTGAAATATAAAAGAGCCAACGGTGTAATAATACGTAGTTATTAAAGAGACCGGGATCGGATATGGACATACTCTCTGTCGATACCGAAAACCACTTTAATAACTATTATACGCGGAGTGTTGATCCAGAATGAAGTGGATGGTTTGGTGAACGTGTTGACTGAAGAAAGAGAACGATTATTGGATGACCCCTGACATGACTAAAACAGGAGCCGCGCCGGGCCATTGAGGTTCGCCACCTCTAGCGGACACACTTCTTCGATACCATATCTATTACATTTGTGATGCGATTTGGGTGCACCCCTTGATTTGGGAGTGTTGTTTCGCGGTGTTGGGGTAGCTGCTGGCTATGCCCAACATCAGTCCGGATCACGCAACTACTAGTATCCTAGTTGGTATCGCCTCATGTACCTTGTCATACTGATTATCCTATTCGCGACCACTACGTTTTGATTTGTACCTTGAGTATATGGATTGCCCTCTGGTGACTTCCGGTTTTGGGGAAACTACGGTCTTGTATATGCTTTTGGGAATATAAAATGTGTTAAGGGGGATTATGGTAACGCCTTAACGCTATTTTGATACTTTATATTACTGATAGACATTATCTACTTAGCGTATATTACTACATAGTAGATAGTTTCACGGATCCTTGAGAGATGGAAAATCCCGTAACATCTCTTAAGTTATTGCACGCACGTTGACACTGGATAGGAGATGTCAAACCCCGTAAACATCTCTGACGCCGTTTACACTCATATTTATTTACGATTGATTTAACTTTCATAAGGATATTTAGTCCTGACTCGAGTGTTTCGTCTTTTCATTTCGCTCGGGTCAGTCCTGAGTTTTCAGTTTAGGTTGAAGATCATTTCCTTGGAGGACGGAGATGAAGATTTGGTATATTATCTACTACTATTATATTCATTCCATTCCGCTGCATTGTTGTGTGATATTTGTTGTGTATGTAACTCTGATAAATGTTGTATAATAATAATCAAATGTATTCATTTCAAATGTATTCATTTAATTAACAGCTTCATGAACTGTTATTTTATTATTATACTTTAGCCTTCCGCTGTGAGATTCTGTGTTGTTTCATTTCCTTTATTTCCCTTCCTTTTCTTTTCTTAATTACCCCAATAACTATCTGCCCTTTTAATGGTTTGGAATCGACATGGGTATTTGATCGTCGGTTTAAAATGTCCAAAAAGGCGGGTCGTTACACTCGTTCTCGTAGTACCATTTATTGGGTTATTTCAAATGAATTAGTTTCATCGAAATATCATACAGTATGAATTGTGACTGTTGCCTATATAACACTTACATTCGATAATATATGAATTAAACATCCGTAGTCCTGTATTGCTTTTAGAGTTTAAAACTCATTGAATGCAATGCATGGAATAGACCAAATAAACACATAAGTGACCAAATTACAAATGTATTAAGTAGTTGTAAAATTAGGTACTGGCATAGGTATAGAAAACATTAATATGCAAGAAGTATTTAATAGCGTATGTGTGTGTAATATTTCTATTTGTCAATCTTCAATTGAATTCATTTGTATATCGTAATTGATAAACATTTTATCAATCATATAAAATGGACAAATTTATCGATGTAGATTATTATAACATTATACAGAATATGCTCTTAAAATATTAGAAAAGTTAAATGTCATCATTTCATTTTTCCAATAAGGCTCCCACTTGTCTTTTATGTTTCCCCAAACCCTAAGTAGAAACATAGAAGTCTTTTGACTTCATTAGTAGATGTTAGGACTCATTCGTCTTGGAATTCTGACCTTGAGTCTGCTCAACCAATCATAGCTCCATGGACAATGGATAACTCTTTATTCGTTATATCTTTATTCGTTATATCATATACAACTCCCAACCTTTTGGTACCTTATCCTAATTCTGCTTCGACCTTGAGTCTGCTGAACAAATCGAAAAGAAATTATTCACTAGTATCTACCATATCACGATGGCCAAAGTACGGTATATATGCCTTGAATCTACTCAACAAGTAGATATAGTTACTTACCTCATTTATCCAACATATTAATAAAACTACACATAACATCCCTAGCTTGAGTCTGCTCAACAAGTACGGAATATGCAAGTAATTTACTTATATATATATATATATATATATGTTAGATGACAACATTATATTACAGATTTATAATCTTTAATATATTATATAAAGTGATATTGACTTATGGAATAATGTATTTTTTATAAAATACCCTCATGATTCAAGTGTCAGACATATATGAAATTACAATATATATACTATACATATGTGTTCATATATATACTATACATATGTGTTCATCGCTTAAGTCTATTTTTGGTTTCTTATTGTTCCATCTTTTATTGTACATTTATATTATATAAGTTTTATTATTATATAACTTTTATAATTCACATTACTTATATAATAGGCTTATATATAATAATATATTAATTAAATCTTATTTAATTAATTAAAATTTTAAATAATTTTATATTAACTTAATATAACATTTATATTTAATTTATTACATACTATAACCTTTATAGTATAACACATATATCATGTATATACACACACATTATTTAACTAACATTTTATTTATTTATTTATTTAATCAACCTTTAATTAATTTTATTTAATTAAACAGTTTTAATAACATTATACTAATTTTAAAACTCATTTCATACACATACATGTATACTTATGTTATTTTAAACATTTTAAAACAACATAACATATGTCAAAATATATAATACATGTATACATTTATTAATTGAATAACCTAATTTATTTATTTATTTATTAATCTTATTAACAAATTTTATGAATTTTGAAATTAATGTATATTAATTTTAAAATATTTTAATTTTTTTATTATATTTAACATTTATAATATGCATACATTTTACTTCAAATTTAACTATTACATTTAAAATCTTATATTTCAATTTTCAAAGAATTTTGATAATTAATCCAAGGCCTAATTTAATATGGGTCCTTTCTATTAGGGACAAGCTTTGAGCTGTAAGCTTAATAGTTGACTATAATATGGCTGATTTACACAATATATGCTACTGGGTTCCGATACTATAGTCGGACCTATGCCAACTCGTAGTGGAAGTTATAGGTAAATATCAAAAAAGTTTACCCTATTGGAACTATAGTGCACCTATAAAGTCTAATTTATTTAGAACATTTCTAGTTTTAATTTAAATAAAATCTCTTATTTTATTTACAAATTATCAAAAGAATTTTATTTAATTTATATTCAGTTAAATATAATAGTACACACATGTAACATATACATATGTATGTTTGCGCATGTGTGACATAATAATCCATGCAAGGTATAACATGTCTGTATATAAAGTTTGAGATTTACATCGCAGCGGACATATCTACTCATCCTATATGTATTAAATGTTGTCCAAATATATGTATGTATGTGGACTTGTTATTTATATAAATATTAAAAACTGTGTAAATAAATAAATAAATGTATGTACGTGTGTGCTTGCGTATATATCTTAATTATTAATCATATATATATTATTGCATTAAATATTAAATAAATGTGTATATATATATGTATATGCATAATATATAGAGATTTTTTTAAAAATCATTTTACACACACACATATATATATGAATTGCTATAACAAAATTATTATTATTATATTTAAATATATATATATATATATATACACATAAGTATATTTAAATATTTAAATATGTATATATATATTTATATATTTATAATGTATGTATATTAGTTATGCATTTAATATATATATATATATATATATATATATATATATATATATATATATATGGGTGTGCATATGTGTATCCATACATACATACATACATATACATATATATATATATTAATACCTTTCCTGATCGAACACACAGTAAAAAAATTTATTATACTTTATTACATTAATATAAATATATATTAATTATTTGAATTGTAATAAAATAATAATAAAAAATATTTTCATGTTATATTATTCGAAATTTAAATTTTTTGAAATCAAGCATGATATTTTAAAGTTATAAAATTTTTTCTAAAATTTTCTCAATCAAAATAATACTTCTAATTAATTAATAGGTTTAGGTTGTTTATTAAATTAATTTTTTAAAAACATAAAAATTGATTTTTAGATTTGGATTTTTTGCCCGAGAGTTTATATGATGATAATTTTTTTATAAAATTTTGAAATTGAAATTTTAAAACATATTTTATTTTATATTATTTTTTTAATTAGTATATTGATTTAAATAATATTAAATAATAGTAAATTATTATTAAAATTTAATTAGCAACCACTGAAAAATATAATCTTTGATGGCCTATTTTTTTAACCCTCAAAAGTCGATACTAATACATTCACAATATTCACGTGCCGAGCATCGGAGTGCCAAAAAGACAGATTGCTGGGATGAAAGAAAAGAAAAGGCAAAACAATATCTCACATCACGTCCAGTAATATGTAATATCCAAATAATCTTTACAAATAGAAAACATTAATATACATACAACAATCAAAGTAAACTAACCTATCATCCGCCTTGAAAGTTATAACACCCCCTCCTTATAAATGTTGCTAAATACAAAATAAGAAATATAGTGAAAATAAAATACATCGGGTCTTAGAGGCATCCAGCTTGTCCCAAGAAACTCTAAGCGTCCATTGCTTAATATAGAATTATACTCGGGTCTGACCCGAGTACTATAAGAAAATAACATCCGGATCAATCTGGTAATCATCATGAGAAACTAAAATCATTTGAATTATTTAATGTTATAAAATCTTTCAAAATAAAGGTATCTCGTAAGACCACGCCATATATAAACACGGATGGGTTTTAACTTTACGATAACCAAACCATTTTATTAGAAAATCTAGTGACATTATAATATTGTCTAGGGTAAAAATAAATATATAGCATAGCTAAAATGCTTGCATCTCACATTCCATTTCTTAGGCACAACTAAGTCTGTACGGCACGTATTGAAGAATGGATTTTATCAATGACAAGGCTATTGGGATACCGTCGTCATAATACACCTCTATAAAAATGTAATAAGGGTCTTACATGGACCCACTGCCAACACAGAGCCGATCTACCCCTTCCTTAATAATACTGTATATGTCATCACCCGGCTGTTGCACACAACCGTACTAAGCCCCAAGCATACATAAATCCACAAATACTAATCTAGATTAGGTGATGACCGTACCCTAACGCTAGCAAACCACATAGCTCTGATGCATATCTCATGTTTTAGTCATTACCGCGTGCAAGGCTTGAGGCTGCATTTTACATTTTTAGCAAATTCCATTTGGAATGCTAACACTGTACTCCAAGCAACAGTGCAATGTCAACATTCAATTTATTGGGACTTTAAATTCTATTTCATGTGAAAATTGTCTAATTTCAATATAATGGGAATATAGTAGTTAACATAAGTAAAAGATGGAAATTATAGCGTATTAGTGAGGTGAAATATAAAACAATGTTAACTATGTCTATAGAATAATAATTGATTGAATATAAAGATCGAAACCAAAATTAATAAATTTATTGAAATCAAATCATATTAATTGGATTTAATTATAGTTGTCATTGAACACTGTTATTCGTGAAATATTTAACACTGAATTATATTTTAAATTGTTTTGATTTATTTTAAATGTCCATGCAATCAAAAATGATAAAAATTGGTTAGTTAATTATCTGAATATAAAAAATGATTAATTAATTTAATATTAATTTATTTAATTAACGTGAAAATAGCCATTTTGCCATTGACTCGAATTTTGAAGAAACAAGTTTAATCGGATCCGTAACAATGAATTATTGTGGGGTTTCAAGTTTTGTAGCGATCGGACATGTCATTTGATTGTGCGGGTTCGAAACGCGTAGAATTCAATTAAAAGGATTTAAATGAATGTAATATGATTTTTAAAGCTAAATTCTGTATATAATGGAATTAGGGTTTGAAACTAGTTCCATTGAGTTTAAAAATATCGAAACCCTATATTTCGATATATTGGATGACACATTTTCGTTTCGCGAACGAAGCGGGCTTTTGGGGTCGTTGATATCGTTTCGATCCAACCCTGCTTATATATAAGCTGTTATAAACCCTAGCTGTTTCTCACTTCATTATTTTTATACGTACATCTCCTTCCTCCTTCTTAGAGGACAAAACATCAAATCTAATTCCCAAAATCCAAAACTAATTTCAATTTCCAAAAAAAATATGGATCTACATCTACTTTGGGTCGCGCTTCGGGTTTCAGAGGCAAAAACCCTGCAGCAACTTCGGGTCAGGAAGAAAATGACTCGGACCTTGGGTCGTTTGGCAAAAACTCAGAGCAAGCACTAGGGATTTGAGGCGGCGGACCGAAGCTGAACCTGAAGTCGACCTAGGACCATATTTTTTCAATCTTCTAGTTATCATAACTTTTTCATACGAGCTCGGATTCATGCGCGGTTTATTTCATTGGGATCGTATGGAAATTCTAGTTATTTTGACGCTAGCTTGGATGATTGAATTTTGGGCCTTTATTTGAATTTCAAATCGATTGAAATTCAAAGGTGAGGGTTTTAACCCACTCACAACTTATAAAATTTCTTATATTTTTAAAATTAAATTTATGATGTGATTAGAAATTTATTGATTGTGTTTGGTATGTTAAATTGTCATTCTGATTAAATTTGACTTTTATTGCATTTAGTTATCGTTTGATGTAATAATAAATTATAATTTGCCAATTTAATACCTGTATTGATTATCAGTTATCTATTGATGTTCATTGATTGATTTGGATGATGATTGTGATGAATGTTTGATTTGTTGATATTGGATGACTAGATGTTGTATTTTATATTGTTATAATATTGCAAGTTCCTTATGGGTTGAAATGATACATACCCAAATGATCTATAGATTAGGGAAAAATCATTATGGGATGAAATGATAGACTCGAGCGATGTTATGGATTTTTAGTTAATTCGGGATTGCGGTTTGATATATAAACGTAAAATTTTAAATTACGGATTGAAATGATAAATATCCGTGTCACTTGACTCATAGGTAGAAAATTATATACGAACACCTGATTGGTTAAATTAAATGATTTTGAATCTTTAAAATTTTTGAATTCAGTTAACTAGTATTTTGAAATAGAAATTGATTTATATAAACAGAATTATTTTCGAAGCCCAAACGTAAATGTTCAAATTAGAATTAATTTAATGAATCATTCAAAGGATTTAAATTTAATTTTTTTAAAAGTTGAGTTGTCAAATATAAGTGAATTTCTCGGAATTGAGCTATTGAAATGTTTGGATATAACTTTGAAATCTATTTTAAACTAATTTTGACTATTTTAACTAAACTAACTATTTTAATCAATTTTAAACGATTTTAATTTATTTTAATCTATTATAACCTATTTAATTCAATTTAATCTAATTTACCTATTTTAAACTAATTAAATCTATTAAATCTATTTTTTAATATATCTAATGTTATTTTAAATCATTTAATCTATTTTAAATCTATTTAATCTGTTTAAAAATCCACTCAATATAATTTAACTCAATTTAATCTATAATTAATCTATTTAAAACGTTTTATACCTAATAAAATATATTAAATTTATATAAATCATTTTGAATCTAGCTGAATCAAATTTAAATCTATTTAAACTATTTTTACTATTTATTTAATCTATTTAAACTATTTAAACTATTTTACAACTATTTTTAACTATTAAAACTATTTATGATTATCTAAACTATTTTCTAAAATTTCAGACTGCGTAAAGTTGGAGTATTTATATTTAAATCCTTGATGATGATACAACCTAAGTTGGAATTTGAAATTGATACCCTTTTGTGAAATGACATATTTGAGTAAATATGGTTTTGAAAGTGAAGGCGATTTTTATAGTAAATATTCCAGACCTTTTTTAGCTCGGATTCATGCACGGTTAGTTTTGTTGGGATCATATCGAAATTCCAAACATTTTGAAGCTTGTTTGGATGAGTTCTAAGACAGCTGAATTTTGGGCTTTTATTTGAATTTCAAATGGATTAAAATTCAAAGGTGAGTGTTTTAACCCACTCACAACTTCTAAAATTTCTTATGTTTTTTAATTAAATTTATGATGTCATTAGAAATTTATAAATTACTGTTTGGTATGTTAAATTGTCATTCTGATTAAATTTGACTTTTATTGCATTTAATTATCGTTTAATGTAATACTGAATTTTAATTTGTCAATTTAATACCTGTATTTGATTATTAGTTATATATTGATGTTCGTTGATTGATTTGGATGATGATTGTGATGAATGTTTTATTTGTTGATATTGGATGACTAGATGTTGTATTTTATACTGTTATAATATTGTAATTTCCTTATGGGTTAAAATGATACATACCTGATGATCTATAGATTAGGAAAAAATCGTTACGGGTTCAAATGATAGACTCAAGCGATTTTATGGATTTTTAATTAACTCGAGATTCCGGTTTGAAATGATATATTACCGTAAAACTTTAAATTGCGGATTGAAGTGATAAATATCTGTATCACTTGACTCTAGTATAGAAAATTATATACGGACACCGGATTGGTTAAATTAAATGATTTTGAATCTTTAAAATTTTTGAATTCAGTTTACTGGTATTTTGAAATAGAAATTGATTTATATAAACTAAATTATTTTTGAGGCCCAAGCGTAAATGTTGAAATTGGAATTAATTTAATGAATTGTTCAAAGAATTTAAATTTGATTTTTTTTTTAAAGTTGAGGTGTCAAATATAAGCGAATTTCTCGGAATTGAGCTATTGAAATGTTTGGATATAACTTTGAAATCTGTTTTAAACTAATTTAAACTAATTTAAACTATTTTAACTAAACTAACTATTTTAATCAATTTTAAACTACTTTAATTTATTTTAATCTATTATAACCTATTTAATTCAGTTTAATCTAATTTTCCTATTTTATACTAATTAAATCTATTTAATCTATTTTTAAATATATTTAATATAATTTTAAATCTATTTAATCTGTTTTAAATCTATTTATTCTGTTTAAAAATCTACTCAATATAATTTAACTCAAATTAATCTATAAATAATCTATTTAAAACATTTTAAATCTAATAAAATCTATTAAATCTATACAAATCATTTTAAATCTAATTAAATCAAATTTAAATCTGTTTAATCTATTTTTACTATTTTAAACTATTAAAACTATTTATGATTGTCTAAATTATTTTCTAAAATTTCAGACTGTGTAAAGTTGAAGTATTTATATTTAAATCCTTGATGATGATAAAACCTAAGTTGGAATTTGGAATTGATACCCTTGTAGGAATTGACATATTTAAGTAAATATGGTTTTGAAAGTGAAGATGATTTTTATAGTGAATATGGTTTTGAAAGCGAATATGATTTGAAATTGATATAGGTTGGAGAATATGATATTTTGATATCAATTGTAAATTTACTTTGGAAATGTAAAAGAACCATCTGGTGTGAAATAAGCATTTGGTTGTTAAAGAGACCGGGATTGGATATTGTCATACTCTTTTCCGATACCGAAAACCACTTTAACAACTATGTATGTGGTGGAGATTCTAGAAATGAAGTAGGATGGTTTGGCGAATGATTTCTGTAAAGATATGACATGACCCTTACTCCCGTGAGTCAACTTAGATGTGACTAAAATAGGAGCCATGCCGGGCCAAGTGAGGTCATTCCTCCTATCGGGCACATTTCTTTGATACCATTCTATTATGTTGTGATTGATTTGGTGGCCACCCTTGATTTGATTTGGAAGTGTGTTCGAGGTGGGTGGTAGTAGCTGCTATGCGTTACCACCAGTCCGGATCCATAGTTGGTATATCTACCTTGGCATTACCTCGAGTGCCATGTTCACATACCCTAGAGTGTTTTATATGAGTTTGTTTTGTACCATACCCATGGAATGCCCTTTGATAGCCCTCTAGTTTACGGAGGAATTACGATACTGTATAGACTATGAAAATATATAAAAAAGTGTTAAGGGGGATACGGGTAACGCCTTAACGCTATTTTAATACTTTACTTTACTGTAGACACTACTATAATAGCATACTGTACTACATAGTAGACAGTTAACAGATCCCTAGGAGATGGAAATCCCGAACGTCTCTTAAGTTATTGCATTCGTGTTAGACAATTGATAGGAGATGTGTAACATCCCGTCTTTTTGAACGCTTTAAATCGACAATAAACCATACACGTCAGACTCAAACCATACAAAGGGCGATTTGTTATTGGGGTAAATAAGAAAAAAGAAGAAAGAAATAAAAAAAACAAAATATCATAGTGGAATGATAAAATATAATAATCAAATAACAGTTCATGAAGCTGTTTTACAAAACATTTATTACAGCACACATCAGAGTTACATATACCAGAGAATAATAAATAATGCAGCGGAAAAGTATGAATGCAGTGGAATAATATAATAAATAATAGTAATATAATCTTCATCTTCGTCCTTTCGAAATAAGATCTTCAAACCCTGAAATTCTCAAACTGACCCGAGCGAATTGAAAAGACAAACACTCAAGTCAGAACGAAAAGATCTTATGTAAGTTAAATCAACGGTAAATAATATGAGTGGAACGGCGTCAGAGATGTTTACGGGATTTGACATCTACTATCCAGTGTCAAACGTGAGTGCAGTAACTTAAGAGATGCTCGGGATTCACATCTCCTAAGGATCCGTTAAACTATTTACTATGTAGTAATATTTCGCTATTATAAAAATGTCTATAATAAAATAAACTTACTTTTAAATAGCGTTAAGGATTTACATTTTCCACCTTAACACGTAATAGTCCCAGCAGTCCATCCAGTATCATGATCCCTCCTGATCGGGAAGCCACCAGAGGATACCACACGGGCTACGGGAGAAAACCAAACTCGTACAAGGCTCGCTAGGGTAGGTGACACGGCACACAAAGCAATACCAGGGTAGATATACCAATTACACACACGGGCTGGTGGTAACGCGTAGTGGCTACTACCGCCCACCTCGAGCCACACCCCGAAATCAAAAAAACAAAAGTGGCCACCAAATCAATCTCAAAATCATAATATAATATCGAAGAGTATGTCCGATAAGAGGGGCTACCTCCTTGGCCCGAGATCGCTCCTGTTTTAGTCACCTTACGCCAACTCACGGGAGTCGGGTCCACGTATATACCTCAAAGGAATGCCGCCGCCATCCTACTTCATTCTAGAATCTCCACCGTGCACATGGTTTTAAAGTGGTTTTTGGTATCGACAGAGGGTATGCCCATATCCGATCCTGGTCTTTTCAACAACCAACCGTTATTATAACACCGCGGTCATTTTCAAAATAGTTTATACTTTAAAGCCAAAATATCATTGCCTTTTCAAAACCAAATCAATACGATATCATTTTCATTTCAAATATATCCTTTTCTAAAATCATAACATTTTCAAAGTTATAACATTTCGTAATCAAACACTTGAATATAACACTTTCAAATTTTAATACCTTGAAACTCATAACTTTGAAATATAACTTCCACCGCTTAAATGGTTTAAATATTTAAAATACTTTATATAATAAAATAGCTTCTTCACTTTCACAATCAAATCCAACACAACTCGAATTTCTACATTTTATATTTAACCAAATTCCAAATCATAAATATCAATTCAATTCAGTATCCAAATAAACTATTCCAAATTTATCGATTTCAAAACAGATTTGATCCACATAATAAACCATTTCATAATCAATATATTTCAAACTTTAAGTATTAAACAATTTCAAAACTAAGTTTGATAATTTCATATATATATATATATATATATATATATCAATTTCAGTTTTCTATTATTTAGTCTCGAAACATTTACTTGATAAATCCATTATCATTTGAATAAACTCAAATGACAAATAACTAAATATTTCCTTCAATTTATTTATAATTGAAATATTCATTTAATTCTCCTTAAAACAAAACCAAGTTATAAAAATCATGCCTTCTAAAATCTTAAATTTAATACATTTCATATCAAACTTGTAAAGACCCGATTCTTCGACTTTCGAAAATCAACATTAATACGTCCACTGTATCAACTGCCGAGCAATCGAAGGTCGGAAAACCGAACCCTTAGGGTTTAAGAAGAAGAAAAGGATAGAAGAAGTAAGAAAGGAAAAAAAAAAGAAAACTGAAACAATATCAGAATCTCACAATCGCAGCGGAACAACATATAATAGATAAATGAATATCTTTTAAAACAAAGAACTATATCAGTTATTACATTACATCACATTACATTACATTATTAGAGTTTACAACATCAAACAGCGGAAAAGAAATACTATATACTAGTTGATACGCCATGCCATCCAACTTGCCTCCAGATCTTCACAGCAACTCCTGAATTTCAGAATGACCTGATAACCTAACTCTAGACTGCTTGTGTGGAAAATGATGGGCACCCATAGTTTAGGAAGAGAACAGTAAACTCCAGGTCAGTCATGGGACTGGTGTGAGAACTTAAAAAGTTTACCTTTTTTTTAAAACAAAGAAATATTTTATTTTAAAATAGATTCGCAATGCTTTTAGTAAATGAAACTACCATAAGGCCTCCCGCACACACACACAATGCAAACGCCGAATCGGAGGAAATTTCTCCTTATGATAGTTAAATATGCTTGATACGTAAATTTCTTTGATATTATTACTATAAGTGCAAAGTGTAGGAAAACATTTCGAAAATATGGTACAAATCTTAGCCAACATACGACCAGTATCGTATGCCTACTATAGCTACCATCTAAACGGTGGGGCGCCACCATAAGTAAATGGCAGGTTATACAACTAAAACTGTACAGAGCTCGTATTGTTTCTTTGGATTTTCCAACAAATGGTCAGGCCAAGGAACTTCCCATTGCCACATGGTTACGCCTCTGGAAAGATGCCCCAAGAACCTAACCGGATCTCTGCCAACACAAGGCCAGGTTACCCCTAGCTGGGTAACAACTGACACGAGTATACCATCCCCCGGTCGTAACCAACCTTTATCCCGGGATTCACCAACAACCACAAAGAAATAAATTTGCAGCAACCACACAGGTTAAGTATCAGGGCTCCATACCATAATACCACCTCTATCCAGAAGGAAATGAACATACCCTATGGGGGCGCGATCCCCAAATAACCTTGCTGCATTCTTCCTGTTTTGACCATTTCCGGGGTGTGAGGTTCGACGAAGTCTAGTCCACAAAGCTACGCTTTTCATAAAAGCCACGCTTTGATCAACAAATGATCAGCAGCACTCAACATGCCATGTTACCAAATTGGGAATATATCACTAGTAACCACCAACTACATAACCTCTGAGCTCGTATGTCTCAGAGAAGTGTGTTAAGCTAAGAGAATAAATTCTCCACCACCAAAAGAGACGTATTTAATAGAAACCAGCTTTACATCTCAAACTGTAACGTCAGACACACATCCATACAAGTCCGTTCCGGAATCGAACGGAACCGAAGGCACTTCCAAGGAAGCCCTTGCGAATTCAGATATTCACTAATCACGTCTGGAATTCCCATCAAAAAGGGTGATTAAATCTCTATATCGTGGATCAGCCGATGCAGAGTCATTCGACGGTAATCCTTCCGTTTTCGAAAATATCTGGTCTCCAACAACGGTCTTCAAATGCTATCCACTATGACGTATCACTATTCGAAATGGGATTTATGACCCAAAGGTCCTCTCCTGGCTAAACCGAATAACGAGCGCTTATTTTCAAATAAGTGTAGCATTCAAATTCAAGCAAATCACAACAAATACCCATCTAAAGGTAAATATTGATAGTTGGTTATTTAACTATCAATAGATATGCACAACATCACCAGATTCCAAATAAATTTTCAAATTATTTATTTTCCAAAAAAATATCTTTACAAGATATATTTTCCACACTTCAACCATTTGAAAACAATTTCAAATCACTTTTCACCTTTACAACTTTTGAAAACAAATTTCAAATCATTTTCCTTACGTGGGAACATTTTCAAATATTTATTCATTTTCACTGGAAATCATTTCCAAATACTTATTTAACAATAAGTAATTCACAAATCTATTTATTTCCAATACTTAGAAAGTATTCAATATACTTAAAACACGATTAAGTGTATATTTTATTCTTTTAGGAAAACGTTCTCTTAAACACATTCATTTGAGTCAAAACGAATGTTGCGTAAAACATCGTTACGACAACCCAAAAACACTAGTATAAGGATTCAAAATTAAGATAGATATATAAGTCCCAATACTATACAAAAACATTTCCTTTCGAAAATCATTTACTATAACAACAGTGTTATAGTCCACCATTTCCTTATTTCTCGAAAACGTCTATTTCAGCAATGAATGTTGAAATCTACGGTTTCGATCCTTAACACATTTTAAAACAACTTCAAATCGTTTAATTTCCATTTAAAAGATCACTTCCTAAAACATTTCTTTAATATATTATTCACTGTCCAAAATCGTGAATATAAATCGTTTACAAATTCAACACTCCCACATATTTAATTTAAAGGATTATCCACTGTCCAAAATCATGGATATATTTTCTTTAATAAGCTTTCATATTTACTTATCAGATTCAGTTAGTTTCGGATTTATAAAACAACGTTTATAAATTCACATTCATATATATTTTATAAAAACTACAACTTATAAAATCCCTTAATTAACAAATTCTATTTATATCTCATTTAAATACCAAAATCCAATTTATAAGTTAATTACTTATAAATCTTTTATTTTACAAAATCTATTCATTTTATAACTTCAAAATTTATAAATCTATAAATTTCATTCACTTATGAAATCCATTATAGTTCATTTTAACACTTATAAAAACCCATTTTATAATTCCAAATATTTTAATTTATAAATATCAATTTTATAATCTTTTATATAAACCATTTATAATAATTCAAAAATCCCAATTTAAACCATTTTACAAATTAATCAACTACTTATTTCAAAAATCACATTTCGGTTATATTTCACAAAAATCATAATTTTTATAACATAAAAATTATAACATTTATTTATTTAAAAAGAATCAATTTCAAAATTCAATAAAACGTATACTTTCAAAAATCACTTAAAAATCCTTTTAAATTTGAAATCGTTACTTTAACATTTTTAAAACTCCAAAAATAGGCCCAATGCTGCAACAACACCAATACATCAACCACGGCATCCAAACATCATATATCAATATGATAAGAGAATATATCGTAAATATCTGTAAATAAATCAATACTATTGAGGAATCCAGTTGGATTCCTCCAACCTGTTTCCCTGCATCCACAGATGTTAGCACAATACCAATCCCGTTTCAATACGGGATATCGCGGTACATAGGTTTATATAAAATATTATCCGCTATTATGCGACGCAATACGGTCTCATCCACTATATAATGCGGAAAAATCAACTACAAGTACATATATAATAACAAATCCACTCCAAGGTGGAATATCGCGGTATATGTGTTTAATAAATAACATCCGCTTAATATACGACATATAGGGTTTATTTTAATACAATAGATAACAATTTATCATTCAGTCACACAATCAAGCAATTTTAAACCTAACTATTTAAAATTTAAATCGAAATAGTTTCGATTGAGTGAGAAGTTCTCACCTTGTTTCAAATACAGTTGCAGTGTTTCGTTCCGAATAAAATTAAACACGCGTTTAATTTTACCTAAAATTTACACTAGCTCAAATCAACCCTGATCCAGCTACATCGCGTAGTGCTCGTCAATACGAACCCGATGCAATTCGTTTCGTCAATGTTCGACCTCGTATCAAAAAGTTATGACAGTTTAAAGATTGAACGAATTAATATATAATAATTTTCAACTTTTATTTATATTTTTATAACCTAAATCTAGGCCGTTCCTTTTGCTATTGAAAATCTGGGCCGTTCCTTATGCTTCTCCTTCTTCCCAGTAAACAAGCGGTCGAAGAACCTATCCTAGCCACCCAAAACCCTATAGCCGCGACCCATACGCTCGACTTCACGACGATCAGCGACCGCCATCTCGAAGAGCTTGGCGTGACACCCCAATGGCCAGAGCATTGGCAAGCTCGGTCACGTACTAGCTTCGAAAAACATGCTGAAACGATGAACGAACGCGGCCAATTTGCAGACGATTGGCTTCGAGTTAAATGATCATAACCGTTGACAACATAGATCCCATCACACTCGACATTTTTGTAGTTGATGACTTTCTCTAATTGTTGATGGATTTGAAGATATTAGAGGAAGAAGATGAACAATTTTCGGCCATTGGACTTATTAGTGGCGGCTGAAGCTTTAAACCTAGGGTTTGTGCAAAGAACAAAGAATGAGGTCCTTTTATAGAAATTTACGCGACACTATTCATCCGAATTTTTTTCGAACTCCAAATGAAGCATGACGCCTGGCGTTTATAATGTTTTACCCCTATTCCGAACGCAATGGAATATATATCGGGAGCCAATTCGATAAATTTTGGAAGATAGGTTTTCGAATCGACTATTTAAATTTAAAAATTAACTTAAACCGTTTTCAGTGCGTTTTAGCTTGCCCCAGACAAACCGTAAGTCCGATTGACACAAAATTTGAAATCTTACAATAATTTAGCATTATGGATCCAATGAAACTAGTTTCGCCGAAATCCGAGGCTGTTTGAAAAATGGCTATTTTTACCCGTCAATTAAATATTAAAATATTCAATTTTCACAAATTAACTTTAAATTCAATTTTTAAAAGTTCTAAAACATCATTCTAACTCTAATATGATTTAATACAACTTTACAAATCAAATTTAATCACATTAAACCCAATTTCCAATTATTTCTGTAATTTCAAATATTAAATTATCGATTTAATTATCCAATTAAATCTAGATTTTCGAAATAACAAAATTTATTCGACTTACAAATTTTACTTGTTAATATGAAAAATCAATTTAAATATACGAAATGACAGGAATTCTGGGTCGTTACAAAACTTATTTGAGTTTAATTCTTAAATAAATTCAATTACAAATTTATCTTCCAACCTTAATTTATTTAAATCATTATAAACTCTATATTAAATTATATTTTAAATACTTAACCAGATTATCTTCAAAAAGAAAAAGAAAACTTATTACTTAGCTTATTCTATATTAAAACTAATTTATACGTAGCTAAAAATCAAGAATAAAATAACATTTATATAATATCTAAAATCAATATTTATATAAAACCATATATTTCTTTACAAAACCATAGAAATCTTTTCAAAATATTTTTATATATAGACCACGGTGTCTGTATATAATTTTCTATCCTATGGTCAAGTGATACGGATTTTTATCATTTCAATCCGTAATTTGAAATATAAATACGTTTATATATCATTTCAAACCACAATCCCGAATGAAATAAAAATCCATAACAACTTGCAGTTTATAACAATATAAAATAAAACACCCATTCATCCAATATCAATCATCAAACATTTATCACAATCATCATCCAATTCAATCAATAACATCAATATAGAACAGATGATAAATAACAGGCATTTACTAGTAGGTTATATTCAATAATAAATTAAATAACAATTTTACCCAAATAAATTCAAATAAACTGAGATGATGATTCAAAATATGCCGAATAGTCATAAATAAATTCTAATCACATCATAAATCAATTTAACAAACATAAGAAATTTTAGAAGTTGTGAATGGGTTAAAACACTCACCTTTGAACTTAAATTGAATTTAAATCCAATTTAAACCCAAAATTTGAACCGTCTCAGAATTCGTCCAAACCAGCGTCAAAATGTCCGGAATTTCAATACGATCCCAACGCAAGAAACTACGCATGAATCAGACCTTATACGTAAAAATTTTGCATATTAGAACGAGTTGAAAATGGAATTAAATAAAATAATTAAAAGCAAAAACCAGATCGTGACACCTCACCCCTCTCTCTCTCTCTCTTCCAGAAACATGCTAGCCGCACGCGAAAACATACAGAAGCCTCGCATTGTTCACGAACGACGCATGCACCCAACTGCTGCCCACGTTGACCACGATTTGCGAGCGCCTCCGACTTCCATTGCGATGCCGATCACCACCATTGGAACCACCTCCCCCTCCTCCATCGGTCGCACCCCCTCCGATCGCCTAGAAGCACGGCGCCCCGCCGGGCCCACGAAAACCTAATCAATTGTCACGCAAAATCCAGCTGTCAATCAACTAGTTGGGTGACACAGATGCACTCCACTCATCCCCCTCCATGCGACTGTAACCTTGATTTGACGATCTGACACAAATGATCATGGCACGATGAACGGTCGAGAATTGATCATCAATTTTTGGGCAACCAATGATTCAATTTAAAAAACGAATCTAAAATCTGAGATGCGCTCGTTGAGAGCTTCAGATCGATATAAAATTTGATATTATTTGAGTATTTTGAATTTTTGTTGTTGGATTTTGAATTGGAATTGAATTGGAAAATTTAAGGTTTACAGCCATTGAGGAAGAGGAGCAACATAAGTTTTTGTACGTACAGAAATGAGAAATAGAAAGGCTGCTAGGGTTTATAATCGGATACATATAGGTAGGGCTGAGAAATAGAGAAACGAATGCGATTGGTTTGCACCGTTGAACGATAAATGGCCCGAGAAGCCCGTTCTGAAGCCCGTTCTGACTCCGGAATGAAATTGGGTCAACCCATGTAGTTTTAAAATATTTTAAAACCAATAGAACAGGTTGCAAATCCAAATTCCATCATATGAAGAAGTTATGCTTAAATCAAGTTATTTCAAATTGATTTCAATTAATTTCAATTAAATTGATTTCGAGGCTTTTTGAGCCCGTACGATCAAACGACAAATATGATCGTTACGAAACTTGAAATCCTACAATAATTTACCATTACGGATTCGATGAAACTAGTTTCGTCGAAATCCGAGTCAGTGGCAAAAATGGCTATTTTCCAGTTATTAAATTAAATTAATAATCAATTAATTAAATCACCTTTTCAGCTCAAATTTAATTATTTACCCTTTCTATCATTTTTGATTTCTTAATCAATTACAATAACTTAAACAATTTTAGATGTTAATTTAAAGTCGATTAACTCATCAATCTCTGTGTTATTCTCCAATTTCATTCAATTCGAAAATTATAAATTAAAACTCCAAAATCCATTTATTAAATTTTTGTACCTCGTTATTCGAGTTTCTTATTACTATAAGGATATAACTAACATTGTTCTAAATTTTGGTGCTTAATATTTTCGAATTTCCTCTTAATTTCTATTTTCGTAATATTAAATATTAAATTTTCATTTAATTCCAATTAATCCAATTATTAAATTTAAATTAATAAATCTTGATTCCCACTCTTTTTATTCAATTAATCATTATCCTATGAATAAACTTAACATTACTATATCCAATTGCCCTAATGGGTTATAGTCATCAACTAAACATATTAACTTAGTATTTAATTACGTTTAATTGCAATGGATTTAGATCTAATTCAATAGATTAAATAAATGGGTAAACAATTAATAATTATCACTATTTGCCAAATTTAATTCTATTCATACTTTATTATCAACTAACAACTATTATAATTACTTATCTAACATTGATTTTATCAAATTACAGTTTACTGCGTATTTTTTTGAGAAAAATGTGTGATCCTCTACGGATAGAGGAGAGCACACATGTGAATATATATATATATATATATATATATATATATATATATATATATCATGGACATAAGGTGCTGCCAACATGCCTGGTAGGTAGCAAAAACAAAATACATATATCCAATCTCAGGTACTCCTAAGATGAGTTCCGGCAAGGTCACCTCCCAACGCACCTCAATATCAAGCTCTAGCATAGCCACCGCCCGATATTTAGGTGTTAGAAGTACCAAAAAGACTAAAGAAATAACAAAACAACTGGATGATGTCTCAAACTAATAAGAAAGCTCCAAAAATCTGAAACAGAAGAAGTGAATAAGCATATGCTCTAAAGTGTATCAATTGAATAGAGAGACCACTTTGAAGGCTCTGAACAAGAAGAAGGAGTACCAAACTGAAGAAATAGACCTCGTGAAATAAGTACTCCATAAAGAAGATAGCAGTATCCCACATCTGAGGAGATAACTGCTAATAGTCCTAGATGAAGAAACTCTGCTCTGATGACCTCTATATAATCTGATATCCAGCAATCTAAAGACAAGAGAACCCGCAAAAAGAACCTGATATCCTATCTCCCATACCTATATCTGAAACATGACTAAGGAAAAAAATTAGAATGATACATGTATATGTATATTTATATAGTAAATATACATATATATGTAATTATAAGGAAGGAAATAAAAACCTAAATAAGACTATCTGGACAGTAATTAAAAAATGAATAATCTGAAAACTAATACCCAACAGAAACTAGAACAAAAATTGAGACAGATCTAACTTATGTATCTTTAATCATCAGTAAGCTATGATTTAAAGTGAGATCATCATGTAAATTTGGGAAAATATTAATAATACTATGATTAATGTTAAAAAATTATTGTTGTGTTTAAAAAAGTTAATTTTATGACTAACCTTGTTAAGATACCGTTTGAAATGGATATTTTTAGCTAATTTATATTTGGGATTAGAAATCCAATTAAAACAAAATGAAGAAATTGAAAAAATCAATTTGTTAAAATGACTATTATTATTATTAAAAATTCTTTGATTTTTTTCAAACCAAATAAACCAACTAATAATAATAAATAAAGTGTCTAATAAAAATCTAATGTTCTTTTCGAATTTGAATCTATAATTATTCCAGCAGAATAATTATATGAAATTTTAGTTATTATATTGAAGTTAAAAAATTTAAGAGTATTAATTAGGATGTAATTAGAATCCAAACAATCATAATATATATGATTAATGTCCTTAAGATGCAGATTCCAAAATAACATTTATTATCATTTTGAATGTTTTTTCTCTTTAAAATTTTTATTGTATTAAGTTTTCCATGAAGTATTAACCACATGTGAATTTTGGATTTAGGAGGAGCATTAGATTTCCACATATATTTAAAAGAGTTATTAATAGTACCCGAAAAATTAATACATCTATAAAAAGAATTTGGAGTATATTTCTTACTCTTATCCCATTCCCAGCTAATAAAATCATTATCGTTATCAGGATTATAAAGATATAATCTGGCATAAAGTAAAGAAAGTTTCCTAAGGGTTGATCTTATTAAAATTCTGTTAAAACTGAAATTCCAAAGAGGATCATTTTCCGAAGAACAAACTTCATTGATTAAAGCATACTTAAAGTTACAAATATCATACAATTCCTTAAATTCTAACTTTAGAGGCAAGATCGAAATCCAACAGTCGTGCCAAAAAGAAGTACAATTTCCTGAATGTACTATCGTCTTAGTTCCTAAATTAAAATTTTCATAACATTTTAAAATGTTTGTCCAAAAATTAGAAAATTTATAGGAATATGAATAATCAATTTGGTATAAATTGATATTACCATTATAGTAATATTTAGAAATGATCTCTTTCCAAATAGCGTTATCATTTATATCTTTAAACTTCCAACGCCATTTACCTAGAAGAGACAAATTCATGTTATGCAAGTTAATAAATCCTAAACCACCTTCCCTTTTAGCTTTACAGACAGTTTCCCAGTTTACTAGATATTTTATACTGTTATTAATATTATCCCTACTCCATAAGAAATCTCTTCTAATTTTATCAATTTTATCAATAATCCAATCTGGAAACAAATGCATAGACATCCAATAGATCGGTAAGGCTGATAAAACCGAGTCTATTAAAACTAACCTACCTGCTCTAGATAGAAATCTCCCATTCCAATCAGATATCTTATTTTTAATTTTATTAATAATAATAAGCCAATCATCATGCTTGATTTTGGTAGGTCTAATCACGAAACCTAGATATTCGAAAGGAAAAATCATACTTTTGCAATTTAGTGTATTAGCCACTAAGTTTTCAACTTTTTCAAAATCATTTAAAACTAAAACGGAACTTCTGTCAAAATTTATTTTTAAGCCAGATAAAAGCTCAAAACTGTAAAGAATAAACTTAATATTAATAATGTGTCTTAGAAGATGAGAAGAAAAAAGTAAGGTATCATTAGCAAATTGAAGAACCGATAAACCATTACACGATATGTCATTGCCAACACTTCTTAGAGATCCATTATCCACTGCTCTTTTAATAATTTTAGCAAAAACATCAGTGGCTAAGTTAAATAACAAAGGTGATAAGGGATCCCCTTGCCTTAAACCTCTCTTAGAGTGAATTCTATTACCTAATATACCATTCATCATAATACTAGAGTTTCCAGTTTTAAGCAAAGTCAAGATCCAACTAATCCATCTATGACCAATTCCTCTAGCATGAAAAATATCTACAAGAAAATCCCAATCTACTGAATCAAAAGCTTTAGCAAAATCAAGTTTTAAAATCGCACAGGTTATATTATTCTTACAATAGTAATTAATATATTCTTGAATAACAGCCACTCCATTAGTGATATTTCTCCCTTTAATAAAAGCAGATTGTGAACAATCAATTAAATCGTTCATTCTAGTACTGAGTCTATTAGCTAGAACATTAGAAATGATTTTCACTAAACAGTTAACCAAAGAATAGGTCTAAAATCTTTTAAGTTGTTAGCTCCTACTTTTTTATCTAACAAAATAACATTTGCGAAATTAAATCTCCCTAATTGCAAATTACCATTATAAAAATCATTAAACAAATTAACTAAGTCAAATTTTAAAACATCCCAAAAAGTTTTATAAAATAAAATAGGAAACCCATTAGGGCCCGGGGATTCATCACTTGGCATGTCATTAATTGCTTTCTTAATTTCCTCTTCTGTAAAAGGATTATCTAACTCTGATAGATCAACAATAGAATCTGATGGATACAAATCTGTCCATCTAACATTGATTCTATATTTGATTTTAGAACCAAAAACATCCTTATAATAGTCTGTAAAAGCCTTGTTAAGATCTCTTTGATCAACTATCTCTATATTATTAACAAATATAGAGTTAATTGTATTACTACATTTTCTACCATTAGCAATATTATGAAAAAATTTGGTATTATTATCACCTTCGTTGATCCATTGAATTATGGATCGCTGTTTTCACATAACCTCCTCTTTTTCTAAAATAGAATTTAATTCATCTTTTAAATTAGCAAGAACGTTACGTTCACCTAGATTCAGAGGTCTAGATTCTTCTATCTTGTTAATTTTAAGCATATCATTAAGAATATTATCTTCTTTTATTTTTAAATTGCCAAAAACATTTTTGTTCCAATTTTTAAGAAATATCCTAAGATCTCTAAGTCTAGAAATAAAAGCTTTTGCATAATTTTCCTTATTTCTGATGTTATGGAAACTCAAATAATTCCATTTATATATAACTAAGTTCACAAAGTTAGATTCCAAAAGCCATATCTTTTCAAATTTAAAATTATTTATAATAACTCTATGATACTTGCAAGAAAGGATAATAGGACAATGGTCAGAGTAGGTATAAGGTAAGCCATTGACTCTACAGATTGGAAATTTGTCCTCAATTTCATCACTAACAAAAAATCTATCGAGAAGAGCCATAGATGGAGACTCTCTAGCGTTACTCCAAGTAAACTCTCTTAGAAAGGGGAATTTCAATCAAATTAGAATTAAAAATAAATTGATCTAATTCCTCCATAGCAGAGTAATCCCCTTTCCTAGGATAACGCTCACCTATGAAACGCGTAACATTAAAATCACCCCCTATAATCTAAGAACTCGGGGCAAGGGATCTAAATTTTAGGCATTCATTCCATAAAATTCTCCGATTAATTTTAGAATTAGGCCCGTAAACATTGAAAATATTTAATAGAGAGTTATCTGAAAGATTAATAAGAATAACATGAAGCGAATGTTGCTTAACAATACATTGAAGTAATTTAAAATAATTATCTCGCCAACCTATCATTAATCCACCTGAAGAGCCAACAGAAGGTAAAAGAACCCATTTTCTAAAGTATAAACCACCAAATCTTCTAAAGAAACGAACATCAGGATAGTTAATTTTGGCTTCCTGAAGTAAAGCAATATCTATAGAGAAATCTTTAAACAATACTCTAACCTTATCACATTTGTTCAAATCATCCAAACCTCTAATGTTTCAACTAATGATCCTCATAGATGAACTGTACTAGCCCTCTCTAATTCCTTACATATAATATACTGCCGATCTAGCTCAATGTCAGTAAAACTAAAAGATGTGTCACGAGTTAGCTGACTAAACTCAACAGAAGAAAGACTACCTAAAGCATAAGTAGAAAATGTACTACCTAAAAAGGAGCTCATACCTGAGCCTGGATACATAGAACCACTCGTGGCACTCGATCCAGGTAACTCACCTATAGAAGAAGACTAACAGTTGTGGATTCTAGCACTTCGACGAACTGAACTACTAGAAGCTACCGACAGCTTATGCTTTCCTCTCTTCGAAGATGTGGAGTTAGGGATTGAAAAAATATTACACTCCAAATTATCAAACTTCAAAATATCTGAAGCAACTATTACTAACTCTTCTTTTATTTCTGGTATAGAAGCAACATAAGAGTTCTCTTCGTGTACCACAGTGTCATCATGCAAATCATCTAGAGAAGCAGCGAAAGTATTTGAAAACAGATCAGGTAATCGAGACTCTAACTCAGCAGCTATATCATCATTTTGATGATCGAAGGACAATAAACATTCATGAACCAATTCATCAATAACTTTCATGCCTTTTACTACTGGAAAGGAAACATCACATATATCTGCTACTGCCTGATCCCTAAAAACTATCTCAACTGAATGTGAACGCTGTGCACCATGCACACCATTAACATCATGCACAACATCTAATGGAACCAAGGATAAATTTGAAAACACACCAGAAATTCAAGATTCAAGTTCAACGGATAAGTCATCTTCCTTCTGCTGTTCAAAGAACAATATCCAATCACGAAAAACTTCTATTTCGAACAAACGAACATCTCCTGAAAAAACTTCTTAATTTTTATTCATCTCAGCATCACCATTCACAAAACAAACTGGCCCTTCAGTGCAGTCATCTAAACATACTGACACATCACCAGTGGTAATTCCTTTACAGTTTACACTAACATAAATTCTATTTCTATCATTATTTATAAGATTAGTACTTGCTGATATAGGGGCAGCCGAATCCATTTCTCTTCTTAAAACAGAAACACCTTGTGTACTGTTATCTTATATTCTATTGCCAGTTTTAGCACCATTACAAACTATGATATCAACTGCTTTATCACTGCTATCTCTTAGAACATAAGCAATTAATGAAATAGGGATATGTGTATCCACTTTTCCACTACATACAGAGACACCATATACACTGCTACCATTTAACCTATCAATAAAATTATCAGTAGAGATATCCAAGTTTTGAACTGTAGACGATGAAACATATCTCTCCGATTCAATAACATATGAAGCAATCAACATCTTGTCATTGGGAAGCAGCATCTCGACACTGTCATTTACAGTAGCATTATCTGATAGTGAACAACCTTCTTTATCTTTATCAACCCCTGACCTGTCAACTGAATTTGACATTCTATTACCATCAAAAGAGTTTCCAGCAATTATGTTTGAAGACTTTCAATTTGTATCTTCAAAACTTTCTATTTGATAAACTGAACCCCGCCTTTCATCAGTTAAAATAATAGACCCAAGACATTCGAAAGAATTCTTTCTAGATATTTCAAATGAGCAATTGTCATTAGGTAAAACTCTTTTTTTCCTCTTTAAAACCTGAGTAAACCCGACATCATTCATTCCAGACTTAATTTCAGAATCTATCGAGACATATTCCATTAACAAATTTGAGCTCGCAGATAATGCAGAAACAACAGGATCTGGGAGCATTGTCAAATGCACAAAAACTACCTATCACAACGTTGCCATTAGAATCCATATTATTGATATAACCTTCCATTTCACTGTCAGCATTCAAAACGAAATATGTAAAACAAGATTCCAGATCGCCCAAATATTCATCATGGTTTCCAGAACGGTCTTGATAACTTTTACGAGTATTACATGAATTTATAGCTTCCAATTGTCTAAATAATTCCTCCATATATCTAAAAGACACATCTCTCATTTGCCATAGATTTTCTAATAGTAAACCCCTTAAAAATAGATATTTCAAAACGAATTGGAACCCATGATCAATCAAAGAAGGTTTGGGATTGTAAGATGTATTCACTGACTCTGATTTACCAAAATAAATTTCAGAATCTCCAAATCGATCTCGATAACCCTTTTCGATGTTTGGCGAATTGATAACATCAAAATGCTTAAACATTTCCTCCAGATAATTAAGACTTTCTTATCTTTTATGCCCAAGATTATCAAGCAAAAGCCCTCTTAATAGAAGATATTTCAACACAAATTGAAACCCATGGTTGACCAAAGAACAAGGAAACAGTTTACTGCGTATTATTTCGTCAATTAATATAACTTTGAATTTATTTCCTAATTTACTATTTCAATCAATTATAGCCTTACAATTGTTTCAATTAATTGGGATCGCACCAAATTAGTTATTTATTAACTTGCATTAACATTCTTACATTTTATTCCCGTCATTAATTCATTAACAAATTACAAATTTTTATTTATTCCAGATTTAATTACCAAAATCTTATTAAATTAACAAATTTTAAACATCGAAAATCACGGGTCATTACACTCTCCCTCACTCATAACTTTTCGTCCCCGAAAATGAAAAAGAAGGGAGAAGAAAGAATTGAGTAAACAATATATATTATTAAAAAATATTAACTTTATAAACAAATAAATTTACAAAATTAATTATTTTAAATAAAATATACCAATTTTACAACAATTAAATCTTTTTATGCTCAAATTAATAAAGTTTGGAAAATATTTTTCAAAATTTTTCTAAGTCCAAAATTTACGGAAAATTTCGGCATTCTCCTTTGTACGGAGAGGCTCGGGAGAAAATATAATGTCAAATATAACAATATACCACAATATTTTAAAATAACATATCCCAACAACGGGAAAATAATATATAACGCTATAAAACCGTAATCCGGGAATGTACCTATTTGTCGGGCAATTTACGCTTAATTATGAAACCAAAAGCAGTATCAATTGCTTCCATAACCTGTATTTCACTTAAATAATCCAAAGGGATTAATAATTATATAAAATGAAATAGCTAAGGTTGTTTCATCCACTGACAAACAAACTAATATAACAACAATGACTTGCAGCCAATATACAATCATCATATAAAATCAACACAATCAATTATTCATCCATATCAAACAAAATAAATAGTTGTTCGGGTTCAAAAACTTTAAATTGTACAGAATGAAAAATAAACTACTAAGTGCACCATTTACTTAACAGTCTTAGATGAAACCAAATAGATTATTCATATATCCAAACAATTTTAAAGTATCCTTGCCCAAACAGTCATAAACCAAACAAACAACAATTTCAAACAATAGATTTTCATTCTTATCAGTTTCATTTCATACATTTTTTGTTGATTCTCTTTTCATTCATATAATGATTTATCTTTTAAAATTTACACATATTTCTTGCAAATTTTCATTTATTTATAGGATTCATGTTCCATTCAATGGCTTAGCATTTAAATTCATTTACTTAAGTTTCAAATTGCTTACTTACAATACTTACTTTCTATCATATTTTATAATAGTACATTTCAATTATAACTTAAGTTCATAACCCCTATAACATCAAATTATTGTTTAGAAAAGAAATTCATTGAACACTTTCATTCATAAGTTTATTTGTACAATTTCCATTACATTTTCTTATTAGACATTTCAATTTTTACATCTTTTGGTATGTTATATATATTCTTTTTAAGAATGAAATTGAAAATTATACAAGTTTATCTTATTTCTTTTAATAAACTTAATGATCAATAATAATATCCTTTGTTTTATAGGTTACAAATTTCAAATTTCATTTAATCCCATTTATAACTTAGCATTAAATCTCTTATTTCATTTAGAGGCTTTAATTATTAGTTGAATTTCATTTCACTACACTAATTGAAACTATTAATTAGCGGAAACTTAAGAATTAAACACCAGGTTCCGTTTTAAATCATTTAAAAATAATATATATAACCATATCTTTATATATCCCTCAAATGATATTAAAATTCAAAATCAAGATTTGTTATCAAATAATTGTGTAGTTACCACTACAACAAGCTTCCCAGTTCGAAACTCGAAAATGAATGTCGATGATGCGTGCACTCATCACCGAAATTAATTTCCAGCGATAGAGATGGGAGTACAGAGCTTATTTCTTTCCAAAATTTTCTTTAAAATGATTCTTTCAAATTATGTTGAAACATTTATACCAGAAAATACTTCTAAATAATATTATTATTATATTCCAAAAATTTTCAAAAGAAATTTTCAAAAACCCCGGGACTTAGATTCTAAATTTCCGAATTTCATTTATTTTATTTTAAATCTTATTTCCAACCAATATTTGTAAATTTCACTACCTAACAACCAATATATTACAACCAAATATATCGTTTATAAAAAAATTATTTTATATATAGAAAATATAATAGGCAAAATTATTTCATTCACCTATATTTAAAACAAATATTATGCCATTCTGTCCTATTAAGTGTTTAGAATCCCCTATTGATGTCATACCATCCTATGCACCAACCAGAATTTATAAATACGAAACGGAACAAATTAACACAATATCAAAACCTTTTTAAAACACCAACAAATACGCTCTCTCATATATATATTCTCAGTGACTCATCATCATAGGGTATTACTACCCTATTAATAAAGAGTCAGACCCCACAAAGCTAAGGTTTATTGCTAAACCTCGCTCTGATACCAGACGTAACATCCCTCCTTTTTGTACGCTTTAACTCGACGATAAACCGCACATGTCAGACTCAAACCATACAAAGGGCGAATTGTTATTGGGGTGAATAAGAAAAAGGAAGAAAGAAATAAAACAAAGCAGAATCTTACAGCGGAATGATAAAATATAATAATCAAATAACAGTTCATGAAGCTGTTTTACAAAACATTTAATTATACTTTTTCTACACATATCTGAGTTGCACATACCAGAGAATAATAAATAATGCAGCGGAACAGTATGAATGCAGTGGAATAATATAATAAATAATAGTAATACAATCTTCGTCTTCGTCCTCCAGAAATAAGATCTTCAAACCCTGAAATGCTCAGACTGACCTGAGCGAATTGAAAAGACAAACACTCGAGTCAGAACTAAAAGATCTTATGTAAGTTAAATCAACGTTAAATAATGAGTGGAACCGCATTAGAGATGTTTACGCGATTTGACATCTCCTATCCAGTGTCAAACGTGAGTGCAGTAACTTAAGAAATGCTCGGGATTCACATCCCCTAAGAATCCGTTAAAATATTTACTATGTAGTAATATGTAGCTATTATAATCATGTCTATAGTAAAATAAACTTGCTTTTAAATAGCGTTAAGGCTTTACATTTTCGACCTTAACACGTAATAGTCCTAGTAGTCCATCCAGTATCATGGTCCCTCCTAATCAGGAAGCCACCAGAGGATACCACACGGGCGAAAACCAAACTCGTACAAGGCTCGCTAGGGTAGGTGATACGACACACAAGACAATGTCAGTGTAGATATACCAATTACGCACATGGGCTGGTGGTAACACGTAGCAGCTACTACCGCCCACCGCGAGCCACATCCCCAAATCAAGAAAACAAAAGTGGCCACTAAATCAATCTCAAAATCATAATATAATATTGAAGGAGTGTGTCCGGTAAGAGGGGCTACCTCCTTGGCCCGAGATCGATCCTGTTTTAGCCATCTTATGCCAACTCACGGGAGTCGGTCCACGTTTATACCTCAAAGGAACGCCGCCGCCATCCTACTTCATTCTGGAATCTCTACCGCGCACACGGTTGTTAAAGTGGTTTTCGGCATCGAAAGAGAGTATGCCCTTATCCGATCCCGGTCTCTTCCACCAACCGTTATTATAACACCATGGTCATTTTCAAAATAGTTTATACTTTAAAACCAAAATATCATTGCTTTTTCAAAACCAAATCAATACGATATAATTTTCATTTCAAGTATATCATTTTCTAAAATTATAACACTTTTAAAGTTATAACATTTCGAAATCAAAAATTTGAATATAAAACTTTCAAATTTTAATACTTTGAAACTCATAACTTTGAACTATTACTTCCACCACTTAAATTGTTTAAATATTTAAAATACTTCATATAATAAAATAGCTTCTTCAATTTCACAATCAAATCCAACACAACTCGAATTTCCACATTTTATATTTAACCAAATCCCAAATCTTAAATTTCAATTCAATTCAGTTTCCAAATAAACTATTCCAAATTTATCGATTTCAAAACAGATTTAATCCACAGAATAAACCATTACATATTCAATATATTTCAAACTTTAAGTATTAAATAATTTCAAAACTAAGTTTGATAATTTCATATGTATATATATATATATCAAATTCAATTTTCTATTATTTAGTCTCGAAACATTTACTTAATAAATCCATTATCGTTTGAATAAACTCAAATGACAAATAACTAATTATTTCCTTCAATTTATTTATACTTGAAATATTCATTTAATTCTCCTTAAACAAAAACCAAGTTATAAAAATCATACCTTCTAAAATCTCAAATTTAATACATTTCATATCAAACTTATTTGAGTTTAATTCTTAAATAAATTCAATTTCAAATTTATCTTCCAACCTTAATTTATTTAAATCATTATAAACTCTATATTAAAAATATGTTAAATACGTAACCAAATTATCTTCACAAAGAAAAATCAAACTTATTATTTAGCTTATTCTATTTTTAAAAAAAATTATACATAGCTAAAAATGAAGAATAAAATAACATTTATATAATATCTAAAATCAACATTTATATAAAATCATATATTTCTTTACAAAACCATAGAACTATTTTCAAAATATTTTTATATATAGACCACGGTGTCTGTATATAATTTTATATCCTATTGTCAAGTGATACGGATATTTATCATTTCAATCTGTGATTTCAAATATAAATACGGTTATATATTATTTCAAACCGCAATACCGAATGAAATAAAAATCCATAACAACTTGCAGTTTATAAAAATATAAAATACAACATCCATTCATCCAATATCAATCATCAAACATTAATCACAATCATCATCCAATTTAATCAATAATATCAATATAGAAAAGATGATAAATAACAGGCATTTACTGGTAGGTTATATTCAATAATAAACTAGATAACTATTTTATCCAAATAAATTCAAATAAACTGAGATGATGATTCAAAATATGCCAAACAGTCATAAGTAGATTCTAATCACATCATAAATCAATTTAACAAACATAAGAAATTTTAGAAGTTGTGAGTAGGTTAAAACACTCACCTTTTAAATTTTAAATTGAATTTAAATCCAATTTAAACCCAAAATTTGAACAGTCTCAGAATTTGTCCAAACTAGCATTAAAATGTCTGGAATTTCAATTCGATCCCAACGCAAGAAACCGCGCGTGAATCAGACCTCGTATGTAAAAGTTTTGCATATTAGAACGAGTTGAAAATGGAATTAAATAAAATAATTAAAAGCAAACCAGATCGCGACACCTCACCCCTCTCTCTCTTCTAGAAACATGCAAGTCTCACGCAAAAACATACAGAATCCTCGCCCTGTTCACGAACGACGCACGCTCTATATTGCCACTCACGTTGACCACGATTTGCGAGCGCCTCCGACCTCTGTTGCGATGTCGATCACCACCATTGGAATCGCCTCCCCCCTCCTCCATCGGTCGCACCCCCTCCGATCGCCCAGAAACACCGCGCGCCGCCAAGCCCATGAAACCCTAATCAATTATCATACAAAATCCAGTCGTCAATCAACTAGATGGACGACAAAGATGCACTCCACTTGTCCCCCTCCACGCGACTGTAACCTTAATTTGACGATCTAACACAGTTGATGATGGCACGATGAATGGCCGAGAATTGATCATTAATTTCTGAGCAACCAATTATTCAATTTGAAAAACGAATCTCAAATTTGAGATGTGCTCGTTGAGAGCTTCAGATCGATATACAATTTGATATTATTGGAGGAGTTTGAATTTTGGTTGTTGGATTTTGAATTGGACTTGAATTGGAATATATAAGGTTTACAGCCATTAAGGAAGAGGAGCAATAGAAGTTTCTATACATATAAAAATGAGAAATAGATAGGCTACTAGGGTTTATAACCGGATATATATATAGGTAGGGTCGAGAAATAGAGGAACTGATACGATCGGTTTGGACAGTTGAACGATAAATGGCCCGAAAAGCCCATTCTGACTTCGGAACGAAATTGGGTCAACCCATATATCAAAATAGACGTTTCAAAATATTTTAAAACCAATGGAACAGGTTGCAAATCCAAATTCCATCGTATGAAGAAGTTATGCTGAAATCAAGTTATTTCAAATTGAGTTCAATTTATTTCAATTAAATTGATTTCGAGGCGTTTCAAGCCCGTACGATCAAATGACAAATCTAATCATTACGAAACTTGAAATTCTACAATAATTTACCGTTACGGATTTGATGAAACTGGTTTCGTCGAAATCCGAGTCAGTGGCCAAAATGGCTATTTTCCAGTTAATAAATTAAATTAATAATTAATAAATTAAATCACTTTTTCAATTTAAATTTAATTATTTACCCTTTCTATCATTTTTGATTTCTTAATCAATTACAATAACTTAAACAATTTTAGATGTTGATTTAAAGTCGATTAACCATCAATCTCAGTGTTATTCTCCAATTTCATTTAATTCAAAAATCATAAATTAGAACTCCAAAATCCATTTATAAAATTTTTGAACCTTGTTATTCGAGTCTTTTATAAAAATAAGGATATAACTAACATTGTTCTAAATTTGGTACTTAATATTTCCCAATTTCCTCTTAATTTCTATTTTCGTAATATTTAAATATTAAATTTTCATTTAATTCCAATTAATCTAATTATTAAATTTAAATTAATAAATCTTGATTCCCATTCTTTTTTTTCAATCAATCATTATCCTATGAATAAACTTAACATTACTATATCCAATTGCCCTAATGGGTTATAGTCATCAACTAAATTCATATTAACTTAGTATTTAATTATGTTTAGTTGCAATGGATTTAGATCTAATTCAATAGATTAAATAAATGGGTAAACAATTAATAATTATCACTATTTTCCAAGTTTAATTCTATTCATACTTTATTATCAACCACCAAATATTATAATTACTTATCTAACAATAATTTTATCAAATTACAGTTTACTGCGTATTATTTCATCAATTAATATAACTTTGAATTTATTTCCTAATGTACTATTTACAATCAATTATAGCCTTACAATTGTTTCAATTAACTGGGATTGCACCAAATTAGTTATTTATTAACTTGCATTAACATTCTTACATTTCATTCCCGTCATTAATTCATTAACAAATTACAGATTTTTATTTATTCCATATTTAATTACCAAAACCTTATTAAATTAACAAATTTTAAACATTGAAAATTGCAGGTCGTTACAAGATGTCAAACCCTGTAAACATCTTTGATGCCATCGCACTCATATTTAATGTTGATTTAACTTACATAAGATCTTGTAGTTCTGACTCGAGTGTTTTGTCTTTTCAATTCACTCGGGTCAGCCTGAGCATTTCAGGGTTGAAGGCTTTATTTCTGGAGGACAAAGACGAAGATTTGTACTATTAGTATTTATTATATTTATTCCATTGCATTTTGTTTTTCCGCTACATTTGTCTATTTATTCCTGTTTTATGTAACTTTGATTTTTGTGTTGAAAAGGATGTATTTATAAAATAGCTTCATGGACTATTATTTGATTATTATATTTTGTCATTCCGCCGCGAGATTCTGTATTTGTTTTATTTCTTCCTCTTTTTCTTATTTACACCATTAACAATCTACCCTTTTGTATGTTTGAGCTGACGTGCGTGATTTATCGTCGATTTAAACCGTCGAAAAAGGCAGGTCGTGCATTTGGTATCAGAGCTTTGGTTTAGCGATAACCTTAGCTTTGTGGGGTCTGACTCTTTAGAAATAGGATAGTAATACCCTAGAATGAGTCGTTGAGTGTATATATGAGAGAGCGTATTTGTTAGTGTTATAAAAGGGTTTTGTATTGTGTTAATTTGTTCCGTTTTGTATTTATAAATTCTCGTCGGTGCATAGGACGCTATGACATTGATAGGGATTTATAAACACTTAATAGAGCTGACTGACACAATACTTATTTTGAATATAGGTAAATGAAATAATTTTTCCTATTATATATTTTGTATATAAAATAATTGATTTTATAAATGATATGGTTCGATGTAATATGTTGTTTGTTAGGTAGAAAATTTTATGAATATTGATTGAAAAATGAGACTTACAAATAAAATGAATATAAATTGGAATTTGAGAACTTAAGTTCCGGGATATTTTAAAATTTCTTTCGAAAGATTTTGGAATATAAAATAAATATTATTTAGAAGTATTTTCTGATGTAAATATTTCAAGATGATTTGAAAGAAATGTTTTCAAAGGAATTTTGGAATGAAATAAGTTTGTACTCCCCTCTCTGTCGTTGGAAAATAATTTCGGTGATGAGTGCATGCATCATCGACATTCATTTTCGAGTTTCAAAGTGGAAAGACCGTTGTAGTAATTTTACTGCACAATATTTTCGATAAATTAATCTTAATTTTGAATTCCAAATATGATTTGATATATAAAAGATATAATTATACATGTTATTATTTTAAATTAATTGAAATGAAACCCGGTTGTTTAGTTCTTAAGTTTCTATAAATTAAAAATTGAAATTATTGTAATGAATGGAATCCTGACTATGAAATTTCTAAGACGAAAATAAGAAATTGATGTTGAAATGATTAATGAAATAGATAAGGAACTGAAATTTTGAAAACAATGAATAAAAAGGAAAATGGAAATAAGAAATGGTAACTATTGACCGTTTTGTCTACTAAATAAATAAGAGAAACTTGTACAACTTTCTATTGCATTCTAAAAGACATTTATATATATAACTTACCAAAATGAAAAGTTGTAATGTTAATGTGACGAGACGGATTTTGCCCGCTCGAAAATCGACATCCATACTTCAAATCGTATTCGAATGCCATAGATTCGACCGTTCAAATCCGATTCGCCGGAGCTTATAACAACATTAAGTAAATAACATAGCGTAATAAAAGAATAATACATTGATATACAGCTTTGGTACAATATCTGATACAACAGATGATCCAGTAGATATCAATATACATCAGAGATATGATACAATAAATAGCAGCGAAAAAGAAAATAAATGACATCTAGCAGCGGAACAATATAACTCTAAGATAGTCTTCAAAAGAGAACTCCGAGAACTGCAACTCCATTTCCAAGAACCAATCCAACAATAGCTCGAACTCCCAAAAATGATGCACATAGATAAGCAAGTGCAGTATGATCCAAAGACTGAACTAACTCCAAATAATCCACTACATCTAACTATCTGAAAAACCCAACTCTAAACTGCTCGTGTAGAAAAATTTTGAGCACCCAGAGTTTAGGAAAAAGCAATAAACTCCGGATCAGTCATGGGACTGGTGTGAGCAACAAAAACAGTTTATCTTTAAAAACAAATAACGAAATATTTAAAAATTAATTCGCAATGCTTTTTAGAAATGAGACTACCATAAGGCCTCCCGCACACACACACAATGCAAACGCAGAATCGGAGGAGATTTCTCCTTATGATAGTCAAATATGCTTGATACGCAATAAAAGAAACATTTGATATTATTACTAGTGCATAGTGTAGTAAAAATCATTTCGAAAGTAAAGATATAAATCTTAGCCAGCATAGGCATTCCGCACTTATGCCTACTATAGCTACCATCCAAACAGTGGGGTGCCACCATAAGTGAATGATAGGTTCTACAACTAATACCGTACAAGATCGTATTGTTTCCAACGAATGGTCAGGCCAAGGAACTTCCCATTGCCACATGAGAACGCCTCTGGAAGGACGTCGCCGAGAACCTAACCGGATCTCTGCCAACACAAGGCCGGGTTACCCCTAACTGGGTAACTACTGACACGAGTATGTCATCCCCCGGTCCTTTGGGACCTTTATCCGAGCGCTCGTAATCAACATCACACCAAAATAATAAATGTTTCAACATGAGTAAGTATCTGGGCTCCATACCATGATACCACCCTTTTCCAGAAGGAAATGCATATACCCTAAAGGGAGCTACCCCTCATAACCTTGCCGCATCTTTCCTGTTTTGACCATTCCGGGGTGTGAGGCTCGACGAAGTCTCGTCCACAAAGCCACGCTTTATACAAAAGCCATGCTTTGGGTCAACAAATGATCATAGAAATGATCACCAAGATAAGTGATCAAACAAATGATCATATCACAAATGATCAAACAATGATCATTTCACAGCAACACTCAGCATGTCACATTACCAAATTGGGGATATATCGCTGATAACCTTCAACTACATAACCTCTGAGCTCGTACGTCTCAGAGAAGGGTGTTAAGCTAAGAGAATAAATTCTCCTCCACCAACAGAAATGTATTTAAAAGAAATCTGCTTTATATCTCAATTTGTAACGTCAGATATACAATCCATACAAGTCTGTTACGGGCTCGAACAGAACCGAAGGCACTTACAAAGAAGTCCTTGCAATCCGGATATTCACAATCTCGATCGGATTTCCCATCACTTAGGGAGTCTCTATACCGTCGCGACTCAATGCAGAGGCAATCGATAGGTCATCCTATCGCTCTCGCAAATACTCGGTCTTCACCATCGGTCTCCAAATGATATCCGTAACGTCAAATCACATATTCGGAATGGGTTATACGACACAAAGGTCCTTTCCCGGCTAAACCGAATAGTGAGCAAAAATATTTAAACCATATGGATATGGAATTTCAATTAAGTCACAACTTAATAATTCAAAACTTTCTTTTCAAATGGTTAAACAAATTGCCATTTCAAATCTTTTAAAACAAAAGATTTATTTCACAAAATCCCATTTACGGATTTCAAAACAATTTCCATTTCATTTGGATTAAATCGTTTAAAATCTTTAAATTAAAGATTTATCTTATAGCTTTCAAACCGTTCCTAAATGTTCACTTTCAAAATTCATTTCCAAATATTCATCAATAACTTGGTAAACTATTTCAATTTAAACTTGAAATCTCTTTTATATAATTTGATATTCGTTTCTCCTATGAAAGCTTTTTATCATTTAGAAACAATAGTCTTATTTCGAAAAAACCCAATTTCATTTATACAAGTTACAATCTTTGGGTTAATTCAAATTCCCAAAAATAATACTTTAAAAATGGTTTAACTCATAATGACTAGTATAATATCGTTAATCCCTAGTTTCAAATTACAGAATTCAATTTGAATATTGAATTCAAATTTAAATTAAAGTATTTAAATTCCAACACTTAATCCAGTTATTCAAAATAAATTTCCATCTTTGAAATTCCATTTCAAAAGCTTTTCACTTCAAACCCAATCCATTTTCAAAACATTTGAATTTAAAAATTCAAATACAAAACTATTTTCAAAAATCTGTGACTTAATCGATTTCCTCGTGAAATCCATGTTTGTGTGTGTATGGTGTGGTCCAAGGGTTTAACACAATAGTGCAACATCATTCAATCATCATAGATCAAAACACAGAAATATAGTTGATAAGCGATATAACTATAAAGCTTATCGCCCATTCACAGATTCATAGATAATATATAGATGTATCATCACTAAATGAATAAATTATATACAGCTCAATCCACGGAATAAAATATCACAGATCAGATAGGACAATCAATTCAAGGCATTTCATACAATATAATCATTCATAAGTAAGGTCAAGCATTCAATAATCATTTATAAACAGGATTGTTTAATCCTAATTAATTCAATTTATCTCCAATTAAATTAATTACTTATGAATTTTTTTATCCAATTCTGATTTATTTATTCCAAATCATTTGATATAAATTAATTTATCAAACACTTTAATTAATTAAATTATTCTTAATCAATCATATTAATTAAATTAACTTTTGAACCAATTATATAATTAATTAACTGTAATTAATAAAAATATCCAAAATTAATCACTATAAGTGATTAATCCTTAATTACTTTCATGAAGTAATTTCATTTTAACAATGTATAATTGATTATCTAAACTAATTAATCTAATTAATTATCAAGATTTATCGCATTAATTTAATTACTTAATAATCTCTAGTTAATTATCTTTATTAACTACTAATATTTCTTTAATCACTTTCTTAAGAAATTATCTTAGATTAATTATTATTAATCATTTCTGATTTTAAATTAATCTAAATTTAAAATTTATAATCAAATAAATCATTCTTTAATTACCATATTTATTAAACCATTTGATTACCTTGATTATCTCTAAGATAATAAATTTCTTCATTAATGATTTTCATTAATCCTTTAAGTGTAATTTAAACATTACACTTTTAAATTCAAATTCCATTTGAATTTAAGATTTAAGACGAATATGTATTTAAATATTAACCAATTTAAATATCAATTTATAAACCTTAAAATAATGTAAAGAACATTTATTATTTTCATAGGAAACTTATATAAGGAAAGCCTTTAAATTCAATTACTTAAATTTTAAGCTTTTAAATCACATTACATTTTTAACTTGCAAATTTCAAGTTTAAAAACAAACGTTTAACCTTCCATTTAACTTCAACCCTTTTTTTTTCCTCTTTCTTCTTACTTAACCACTCAATGCCTTAAACAATTTGAGTTAAAAAAACAAACTTTATTTTATCAAAATCTAATTGTACAATCTAACTTGAATTATACTTAAAGTTTTATTTAGACTCAGATTTATTTGATTTTAAATTTAAAAACTAGAATTTAAATCTGTTCAAAACTATTACAGGTTTAAAACCTGAACAACTTCAACCCGAGCCTCCCCCTTATCTACTTCGAGCAACACGTGAAGCTTCCCCGAGAAAATCAACATCCTGCTTCGAGTTTCCCCCCCTTCATAAATTCGAACCCATCTTCTTCATCAATGCGAAAAACCCCAGATGCATAGAACTTTACCTCGTGCGCGTGTACAACTCCGTTGATTGCTTCGAGCCACCACCTCGACGTCGAGCAAGTCATCCATCTTCCCCCAACCCGATCTCGTACACCAAAAAGCCAAGATCCACGTCGCCATTCAAAATCGAAGGCGAGCTCGAAAAATGAAAACCTGGCAACATCCCATTCTCGCCGCCTCGGCCACCGGTGTTCACGAAACTCCGGCTACACCACCCTTAGCCCCCACACTACCTTCCCCTCCAAACACGTGACGCTCGACGCACCAAGGAAGGCGCAGCGATCAAAATTTCCAACCCGTTCAAAAACTAGGTTCAAAAAATTTGATCCCTCGCCGCCGACTCCACCGTCGCTTCCATCACCTCCGGTCATTTTTCCTACCACCACCGTGGCTTCGTCTATCACCATGAACAACCCCGACCCTCCTCCTTGACGTGTTCACCATAATTTCCCCAAACAATGAAATTTGAACAAAACCCAACCCCTCTTAAATTCGTGATCTAAAAATTCCAATTCTTGCCTTAAAAATCAAGCCAAGTTATAAGAATTCAAATTATATGTTTGAATTCGAGAATTAAGACATTCGAATTTTTGTATATATGATGATGTTTCTCAGTGCTTGTGTAACGACCCTGGATTTCGGCCCCGGTTATTTTAATAAATGATTAATCTAATTAATTAGAAATGTAAATTGATCACATTAAAATGAATGTGATCTTGGGATTTATTGTTGTTTACTTATTTAAACTGTGTTTGAAAAAGAAGATTAATTGGGAAATTGAAATAAGTATTTCAATAATATGCCCAATAACAATCTATATTATATAATTACTTAAGATACTTTACATTGTTTATATGTAGTATAAAATAATATATATAGATGATAATGTTGAAATTCTAAAATAAGTTTCTTAATAATATTATTAATAAAACTGAACTCATAATTAAATTAGAATGCTATACATTGTTAACATTGGTTAAATAAATCCATATGCTTGATAATGTTTAAAATTTAAAATCAAATTCTAGTAATATAAAATATAAATGTAAAATACGAGTCAAACTTATGTGTATAATCTGAATAAAGTATAATTGGAAATAAATATAAAAATAAGTCTTACATATAAGTAAAACTTAAGAATATAATGTAAATATTGATAATCAAATTATAAAATACAAATATAAATAAGTAAGCAAATAATGAAACTGTTCTTTTGTATACAATATCTACACAGTATAAACATAATAATAATTATGTAAACAAAGAGTAGAACAAGAACAAAGCATAATATAGATAAAGTTAAATGTGAAGTAAAATATGATACATATGTATGAACCTTTTTGCAAACTAGAAAATAACATGATGACAAAACAAATATTACTTATAAAATATCTTCATATAAATATTTGATCGAGAGTTGCTGTGTAATCATGTGTGCAGAGAAGTCAAAGTTTATAAATGAACTACAAGATATACCTATGCATATGCAAAAAGATTTGTACTGAAAAAAAAAATATTCATAACATTTAAATACAAAATCTTTATACATGAAGCTTCATTCACAAGCCTCTTAAATGAGACAAAATAAATTTATGGAGCTATAAACTAATTATATTACTGCATACTATATTTACATATGAACCATTCTAAGATGATGAATTATTACTATAACCCACATATACACATGAATAATGAAAAGAAGACAAAACATTTACAGCAAGTACAAAATATCTCTGCACTAGGAACATGTAGCCGAGATAAGTAAACTTCCAGCTAATAAATTACCTGTAAACTAAATAAGTAACAAATGAAACATATAGGCTGCAGTAAAGATTTTTATAGACATAAGAAACAAAAGATTTCACTTCGAAATTTAAAAAAGAAAAAGAAAAGAGAAGATCATTGTCTTGTACAAAAATGAGCAAGCATCAGTAAAACATTAAATACTTGTCATCATAATTAAGAGCATGAGCATTAAATAGCATAATTTCTTGTTTAATAAAGTACATGTAGCCAAGATCTATCATTCATATTGCAGTAAATTTAATACCAAAATTCTTGCTTGGTCAAACAAGGTGGCTGTCCAGTTATATCCTATACAAAGTCATTTCTATTTATATATCACCCTATTTCAATTCATTTACAAACTGAAGTATTAAAACTTATAAAGTAAACTTGAGAAAAACATTGTTTTAGCTTTGCAAACAAAATTAGTTCAAAACAGAGAAAAGGAACAAGTGGAGTTTCAGGGTATGTCTGCAGTGCCTTCAACATTTGCTTGCTGTTCAACTGTTTCTTTTAGGTGAGTAAATAACTGATTTCAAAACTTAATCTTGAATATTTGCTTCTTGAATGATCTGTGCTTGATATAGTTTAAGCAAACTACTCTGTGTATATATTGGTTTGCACTGGAAACTTTTATAGTTTGTTTTCAGTAAATTCAAGTTTGAACAAAGTAAAGCCAGAAAACTTCCAATACCTATTCAGCTAATTGTTTGATCTTGGTAGTGAGCTATTTCAAGTTGGATTGTCCTAAACAAAAGTCTGCACACATGTTTTAAAGTTAACAGTAAGTACATACTGTATTATTCAACTACAGGTAAAAAGAGAAATCAAAGCTTCAATTTCAAATGATGAAATTTGTAAATCCAATAACATATTTAGTTTACATAAACATAATTATGATTTTTAACAAAAAAAATCTTGATTTTTAAGCAAAAATCAACAGAGCAGTTTTAAAATGAATCAAAAATGGGTTTTCTTCAATTTTAGGGGATCGAGCTAATTTTAGTTTCTTTAAATTAACAGGAAGCAGGTTTGTAAACCCTTTGATTCAGGAAAAATGTCAACTTATTTTTCAAATGCTTAAATTTTGAGTTTGAATCACTAATAGGGTTTGAGTGCTTAAAATTGTGATGCTCTGTAAAATATTGATTTCGGCATCATAGGTGAATCGAGTGGGTCGTGAGCTTTAGTGGAGGTAGGTAGGGGTGTGAGCGACGTACTGGTGAGGTTTCATCACCTCCGGTGATGGGTGGTGGCCGCACGAGGAAGTTTTTGGGAAGGGGTTGGTGCCGCATGGTCGAGCTTCAGGCAATTCTATGCCTTCGACCGAATCGAGATGTTTTGGGTATCATATTCGTATGAGAGGTCGGTTTGAGGTTTGTGGGGACTGTCGTGGGTCGCCGGTGGCAAGACGAACCACCGTGCACGTGCACGGTGGTGGTGGATGTCGAGTTAAAGTGCCATAAGGGTCGCGTGATCACTTTCCCGAGTTGTGCGCGTGTAGTTTTGAGTGTTGCTCCGGGTTCGCGTTCGAGTGTAAGGGTCTAATGCTATTTTGGGTTTTCCTGAACTTAATTACTGAAGGAAGAAATATAATGAAGAAGAAGATGTTGTACAGAGACGACTCAGGTAGTTGCGTGGGAAACTCGAAGGAACACTCGAGCGAGGATAGGGAAGTCTTGGGTTCATTGAACTGTTGTATTTTGTGGAAGTGTTTAACAAAATTTAGATACAATTAAATACGAGATTTAGTGTGGAAGTAATATTTCACAATGGTTCAGAATCTTAGCTGCTATTTTAATCATGAAATTAATTTAAATTAAGTAACGGGTTAACCAATAAAGTAATGTTGTGGTTAATACTATATTTAATTATACAATTTAAAAGAAGACTTTTACATATTTAATGAAGTTGAACAATAAGATAAATAAATCATTAACAATTACTTTTAAATTAAAAATAACGGTAGATTAATTCTTGGTGGAAGTTGATTGAGAGTAATTGCTTCATGGGCAAAGATCGAGTAAATAATTAAGAGAAGGGGTAAATTTGGAAATTATTTACTTAAAGTCAATTTTATGAATGACTAATAGTTGATCAGTCGAGTAAATTAATTAAGAGTAAATAAATGGTTAAGTAAGTAATTAGCAGTAATTAAATGGAACAAATAAGACTATTAATTAAATGATTAATTGAAGTAAATAACTGGATTAAGGAGAAATTAAGTAATTGATAGTGTGAAATAAATAATTATGTAATTAGGATTTAATAGTTAATTAAGAAATCATTTATTAGATGATTTGAAATGAAATAGATAATAAATTGTTAATTAATAAAAAGAGTTAAGAGATTAACTCTCGGGTAATTCATTCTAAATTGAATTAATTACAAATAGAATTTAAGAGTAATTGTTTGTGGATGGTAGAGTAGAATATCTGATTTGTGATGTTTAAATTGATGATATTCTGTGATGTTCTGTGATATGTTATGTTATATCTATGATGCTTGTATATGTTTTATCTGTGATAGATGCTATGTTAATTCAATTGTTGATTTTAAATTATTTAAACTGTTAAGTTAATTAGACAACTTGGCCCTTAAAAGGGCGTTTGGATCTGATGAGACCGGGATCGGAAGAATCAAATTTGATTCTCCGAAAACCACATCAATCCAATTTAAACGTTAGGTCGTGATTGCTGAAATGAAGGTCGAGATGGTGTTTTCAGAATGCAAGGGTTATCGTCGTTAACTCTGAGGGTGATTCCAAAACGAGTGTAACGAGATAATGCCTTCGGTTTCGTTCGAAGCCGGAACGAACTTGTATGGATTGAATGCTTTCAACACATCGTCAGGCGGACGATGAGCATTCTAAGTGATATGTTCTATAAAGGTAATCGTAGCCTCAAGCCTCATCAACCGGGAATGGCTAAAACAGGGGAGATGCAGCAAGGTTAGGTGGGTCATGCCCAAGCAGGACGAGATATTTCCCCTGTCTAGATGTCCCTTTTTATATTTCGGCTTAGTGGGCGGTTGCTAGCTACAATCGCGGGGTTTATCTTGTTCGGGACTGTTCAGTAAGGAATGGTTCCGGCCTTGTGTTGCAGGGGATGAAGGGAGTAATCCTCGGTACGGTGATCTAGGCCCCGTATTGTGACGGGCGGTACCCCAGTAGCCCTGCCATTGTTGGAAATCCATTTTCCCTACGAGACCCTACGGTTTTGATTTGTATTACCCACTTTTGTGGCTAGTAGCTGGAATTTAATAGATGTAACAATTTTGGCTATTTTCTATTTACTTGAAAACCCTAGACATTATTATAATATCACTGGATTTCCCATGAAATGTTTTGGTTAGCGTAAGGTAAAAACTTACCCGTATTTATTTGTGGGGAGTCTTACGTGATACCTTTATTTTCAAATGTTTTTCAAAGTTAAACAACTTTAACCCGTTTACTCATACCAGACCCATGTCTGACCCGGAGTTTATATTTTGTGTTTTCATAAACTCTCGGGTATCCAAATTTTTACGGGTAGCCAAGGGATTCAGGTTAGCTTTGACGAATTCTGGAGGAGCAATGAAGCAGGAGGCTTCAGCGTCGTGGATATATATATAGTTCTGCTGTGTTGATATCTCTGAGTCATATTGTTTGAGTTGTATTGTATTGGGTTGTATTAACTAGACAGGTGTTTATAACTGTCTAGTATTGATGTATTATCTGTATAACTCTGATATATGTAAAACTATTAAATATTTAAGTGATATATTATATTTTGTTCCATTCCGCTGTGAGATTCTGATGATGTTGTTCTTTCTTCTATATCTTTTCTATTTTCTCATCCCTTTCTTTCTTAATGATGATACGTCTTTCTGGTAGTAGAAACGCGGGTCGTCACAGTTGGTATCAGAGCATAGGTTGGTGATAACCTTGGCTCTGGTAGGAATTACTCATGGAATAGAGTTTGTAGAACTCTAAAATGAGTTTGAGAGTATAAATAGATATGAGCGCGTATTTGTTAGTGAATATAAAACTTGTTTTTATATTGTTGATGTATCTGTTGAGTGTTTATGGATTCTGGTCGATGTGTGGGACGCCATTCCATCGATAGGGATTCCTAAACTCTTAAACAAGATAGACTGACACAGTATTGTTTTTAAAGTAGGGTAAATTGAATAATTTTACCCAAAATTATATTTTGATATAAAGAAATATTTTCTGAAATAACTATATATACTTGGATGTTTGGTGTTAATAGTACAATCAAATAAAAATTTAAATGTGAGTGGTTTATAACCAAATAAAATTATTTAAGAATGATTTTAAATAAAAAGGAATATAATTAACATTTGAATAAACCAGAATTTAAGTCCCGGGAATTTGAAAGGTGTTTAAATGAATTTAAACAAAAGGATTTGGGACTTTAAAATCTTGGGAATGTTTGAAATGTTTTTCCAAAAATTTGAAGACAATAATGGAATATTGTTTTGGGGAATATTGTTGAATGGAAATTATGTTGGGAAGAATTTGTGAAAGCAAGGAAGCACTGAACTCACTTTAAGTCGCTGAAAAATAATCCTGATGATGATGGCCACATCATCAGTATTCATTTTTGAGTTTCTAAAGTGATGGATTGCTACCAGGATAGTTGGTTATGATATTGTTTGGGGTTGTTGGGTATGCAAGTTGTTTAAGAATTTTCAAAAGAGAAAATTTGTTTTGGTGAGAACATTGAAATTTGATTATCATTTCAAAATGATTTTAGAGATGAAAACCGGGAAACTGAATTCTAAGAAATTCTATTTAATAATGTGAAAGGTTTGAATGAATCAACTATTGAACTTATAAAGTAAAATTGATATTAACAAGATGAAAATTGGGAATTTTAATCCAGGAATTAATATTTAACTTAAGAAAATGAAGATAAGAAAATATACTGGAGTTTAACCTGAGATAAGTGGAATTGCAGTTCCAAATGAACTTAATTGGCTATAAAGTTTGAAGGTAAAATGATTGTAATTGTGCGATGGAAATTGATACTTTAAGATGCTAAGTGTTATATATATATATAATCTGGAATTGTGATTATAAGATGAAATAACCCAAATGAGTAATATAAACCTTAAGGTAAACAAATAAGTTTTTGAGCTCATATATTAGGAAATAAATTTAAAGGAATGGTAAGTAATTAAATTTAACTGAAGTTGAAATAGAATAAAACTGAATTTAAATGAATTCAATCGAGTTACTGATAAAATTTAATAAGATGAAATTCTTATGTAAATAAGTAAATGTAAATCAAAGTAAGTATTGAATTGGATTGAAATAGAAATGGTGTGAGTTGTAAACAAATCTAATTCAAGTATAAATTGAATAACCTTATTATGAATAAATTCAATAATGAATTGTTAATGTAAATTAAAAATTTAAGGATGGATAAAAGAATAAATTAATCAGTAAGTAGTTGGGATTTGATTAAAAGAAAATCAAATCAAAGATTTAAAATGGAAGTTGGTAGAATAGAATGAACTTAAGTTATTAAGTGAAATAGTTAATGACTTAAATAAATTGTGAGATGATTAATTTAAAATATGGGTTGTCAAATTTAATAAAATGGTCTGGAATCAAATTTTTGAAATAAAAAGAAAATGCAACGAGAGGATCGTGGATAAATTAAATGTGATGGACTCAAGTATAAATTGAGTTGAAATCAATTTAAGATTTGTTATTAAGCTTAAGTGATTATCTATTCACAATGATATTGTTAAATTGCCTAAGGAAATGGGTTGTTTGAAGTAAATAAGATTGAATAAAATTTTATGAATTATTGGAAGCAAAATAAGATGATTTCGAATATGAGTTTGTTTTGCAAGTAAGTTGTAAATTCCTTTTAATTAAAAGGGAATGGTTTGAGAATTGATTGAAATTAATTGTGTTGAGGATTGGAACCTTACATATGTGCTTATGAAAATATGTAATGGAGAATATGTCAAAGCTTTTCAGAATTTGAAAACTATAAAAAAAAAATTTAGAAACAAAACAATTTCAAATTGAAAATTTAAAGTAAACTAATAAATGAAACTAATTTAAAAATAATAATAGGAATCAGTTATAAATGGAGATGATCAATAAAGGTTCAATATTCAGAGATTAAGAAAGTTGAATTCATATGGAACTGGTAATTCGGGTTTAAATAAGAAGATTAAGGCTTAAGTGACAAATAATAATGTAAGGGTATATATATAATGCTTATATTAAGCTTAAGAAATGAATGGTGAAATTCTTAAGTAAAATTTGATATAGAGAAAAATTATTCCAAGTGGATAGAATCAAAATAATGTGAATAAAAGAAAATTGATATGATTGGTAACCAATGAAAATAAATACGTAGTATGTACGTATATGATTTTATTCATGTAGCAATTAGATCCAGATTCGAGCACAGAATTTCGAGATAGTTATATCGATCTGGATTAGGATTTTTCACTCGATTTTCGACGACGAACCATGGATTTGGATTTTGATTGATTCTGGAAATTCTCTATCATAGTTGTGACTGTGCAAGGAGAATGACAGGTCTGATCGAGAAACCAGATCTGAGTCCGTACTAGGAAGTCGAGTGGACAATACTAGTTCGGAAGTGAAATTGTGTGATCGAGCGAGCGATCGGATTTGATACTGCGTACGAATGATATATGTACATCGTACAAGCTTGATTTAATAAGAATTGAAATTCTGAAAAGTGGTCAATAAAATTTGGAAAAGGTTAATACTGTAGATTTCAGAATTTAATTTCCAGAATGGATGTCTGGAATTTATTGTGTATTCCATATATCTCAGGAAATTTGTCCATGATTCATCATTAATTGTTAAACCAGTAATTCAGGAAATTGGAAGCTGAGTTGAATTTAATTGTGGTCAGGAATCCAGTTTGGATTATTGATTATCGAGAGACAAACTCTCGATAATTTTAGGAAAGCTTATCCGGATTTATGTTCGGATAACTAGTAATGTTTGTTAGAGAAGACTGTTTGATTTTGTTATTGTATGACTGATATGTATGTTTGGATGGTTGGTATAATAGCTTTTAATTTATCTTTGTTTTAAATTTCGGGGACGAAATTCTTTTAAGGGGGGAGGAATGTAACGACCCTGGATTTCGGCCCCGGTTATTTTAATAAATGATTAATCTAATTAATTAGAAATGTAAATTGATCACATTAAAATGAATGTGATCTTGGGATTTATTGTTGTTTACTTATTTAAACTGTGTTTGAAAAAGAAGATTAATTGGGAAATTGAAATAAGTATTTCAATAATATGCCCAATAACAATCTATATTATATAATTACTTAAGATACTTTACATTGTTTATATGTAGTATAAAATAATATATATAGATGATAATGTTGAAATTCTAAAATAAGTTTCTTAATAATATTATTAATAAAACTGAACTCATAATTAAATTAGAATGCGATACATTGTTAACATTGGTTAAATAAATCCATATGCTTGATAATGTTTAAAATTTAAAATCAAATTCTAGTAATATAAAATATAAATGTAAAATACGAGTCAAACTTATGTGTATAATCTGAATAAAGTATAATTGGAAATAAATATAAAAATAAGTCTTACATATAAGTAAAACTTAAGAATATAATGTAAATATTGATAATCAAATTATAAAATACAAATATAAATAAGTAAGCAAATAATGAAACTGTTCTTTTGTATACAATATCTACACAGTATAAACATAATAATAATTATGTAAACAAAGAGTAGAACAAGAACAAAGCATAATATAGATAAAGTTAAATGTGAAGTAAAATATGATACATATGTATGAACCTTTTTGCAAACTAGAAAATAACATGATGACAAAACAAATATTACTTATAAAATATCTTCATATAAATATTTGATCGAGAGTTGCTGTGTAATCATGTGTGCAGAGAAGTCAAAGTTTATAAATGAACTACAAGATATACCTATGCATATGCAAAAAGATTTGTACTGAAAAAAAAAATATTCATAACATTTAAATACAAAATCTTTATACATGAAGCTTCATTCACAAGCCTCTTAAATGAGACAAAATAAATTTATGGAGCTATAAACTAATTATATTACTGCATACTATATTTACATATGAACCATTCTAAGATGATGAATTATTACTATAACCCACATATACACATGAATAATGAAAAGAAGACAAAACATTTACAGCAAGTACAAAATATCTCTGCACTAGGAACATGTAGCCGAGATAAGTAAACTTCCAACTAATAAATTACCTGTAAACTAACTAAGTAACAAATGAAACATATAGGCTGCAGTAAAGATTTTTATAGACATAAGAAACAAAAGATTTCACTTCGAAATTTTAAAAAAAAAAAAAAGAGAGAAGATCATTGTCTTGTACAAAAATGAGCAAGCATCAGTAAAACATTAAATACTTGTCATCATAATTAAGAGCATGAGCATTAAATAGCATAATTTCTTGTTTAATAAAGTACATGTAGCCAAGATCTATCATTCATATTGCAGTAAATTTAATACCAAAATTCTTGCTTGGTCAAACAAGGTGGCTGTCCAGTTATATCCTATACAAAGTCATTTCTATTTATATATCACCCTATTTCAATTCATTTACAAACTGAAGTATTAAAACTTATAAAGTAAACTTGAGAAAAACATTGTTTTAGCTTTGCAAACAAAATTAGTTCAAAACAGAGAAAAGGAACAAGTGGAGTTTCAGGGTATGTCTGCAGTGCCTTCAACATTTGCTTGCTGTTCAACTGTTTCTTTTAGGTGAGTAAATAACTGATTTCAAAACTTAATCTTGAATATTTGCTTCTTGAATGATCTGTGCTTGATATAGTTTAAGCAAACTACTCTGTGTATATATTGGTTTGCACTGGAAACTTTTATAGTTTGTTTTCAGTAAATTCAAGTTTGAACAAAGTAAAGCCAGAAAACTTCCAATACCTATTCAGCTAATTGTTTGATCTTGGTAGTGAGCTATTTCAAGTTGGATTATCCTAAACAAAAGTCTGCACACATGTTTTAAAGTTAACAGTAAGTACATACTGTATTATTCAACTACAGGTAAAAAGAGAAATCAAAGCTTCAATTTCAAATGATGAAATTTGTAAATCCAATAACATATTTAGTTTACATAAACATAATTATGATTTTTAACAAAAAAAATCTTGATTTTTAAGCAAAAATCAACAGAGCAGTTTTAAAATGAATCAAAAATGGGTTTTCTTCAATTTTAGGGGATCGAGCTAATTTTAGTTTCTTTAAATTAACAGGAAGCAGGTTTGTAAACCCTTTGGTTCAGGAAAAATGTCAACTTATTTTTCAAATGCTTAAATTTTGAGTTTGAATCACTAATAGGGTTTGAGTGCTTAAAATTGTGATGCTCTGTAAAATATTGATTTCGGCATCATAGGTGAATCGAGTGGGTCGTGAGCTTTAGTGGAGGTAGGTAGGGGTGTGAGCGACGTACTGGTGAGGTTTCATCACCTCCGGTGATGGGTGGTGGCCGCACGAGGAAGTTTTTGGGAAGGGGTTGGTGCCGCATGGTCGAGCTTCAGGCAATTCTATGCGTTCGACCGAATCGAGATGTTTTGGGTATCATATTCGTATGAGAGGTCGGTTTGAGGTTTGTGGGGACTGTCGTGGGTCGCCGGTGGCAAGACGAACCACCGTGCACGTGCACGGTGGTGGTGGATGTCGAGTTAAAGTGCCATAAGGGTCGCGTGATCACTTTCCCGAGTTGTGCGCGTGTAGTTTTGAGTGTTGCTCCGGGTTCGCGTTCGAGTGTAAGGGTCTAATGCTATTTTGGGTTTTCCTGAACTTAATTACTGAAGGAAGAAATATAATGAAGAAGAAGATGTTGTACAGAGACGACTCAGGTAGTTGCGTGGGAAACTCGAAGGAACACTCGAGCGAGGATAGGGAAGTCTTGGGTTCATTGAACTGTTGTATTTTGTGGAAGTGTTTAACAAAATTTAGATACAATTAAATACGAGATTTAGTGTGGAAGTAATATTTCACAATGGTTCAGAATCTTAGCTGCTATTTTAATCATGAAATTAATTTAAATTAAGTAACGGGTTAACCAATAAAGTAATGTTGTGGTTAATACTATATTTAATTATACAATTTAAAAGAAGACTTTTACATATTTAATGAAGTTGAACAATAAGATAAATAAATCATTAACAATTACTTTTAAATTAAAAATAACGGTAGATTAATTCTTGGTGGAAGTTGATTGAGAGTAATTGCTTCATGGGCAAAGATCGAGTAAATAATTAAGAGAAGGGGTAAATTTGGAAATTATTTACTTAAAGTCAATTTTATGAATGACTAATAGTTGATCAGTCGAGTAAATTAATTAAGAGTAAATAAATGGTTAAGTAAGTAATTAGCAGTAATTAAATGGAACAAATAAGACTATTAATTAAATGATTAATTGAAGTAAATAACTGGATTAAGGAGAAATTAAGTAATTGATAGTGTGAAATAAATAATTATGTAATTAGGATTTAATAGTTAATTAAGAAATCATTTATTAGATGATTTGAAATGAAATAGATAATAAATTGTTAATTAATAAAAAGAGTTAAGAGATTAACTCTCGGGTAATTCATTCTAAATTGAATTAATTACAAATAGAATTTAAGAGTAATTGTTTGTGGATGGATGAGTAGAATATCTGATTTGTGATGTTTAAATTGATGATATTCTGTGATGTTCTGTGATATGTTATGTTATATCTATGATGCTTGTATATGTTTTATCTGTGATAGATGCTATGTTAATTCAATTGTTGATTTTAAATTATTTAAACTGTTAAGTTAATTAGACAACTTGGCCCTTAAAAGGGCGTTTGGATCTGATGAGACCGGGATCGGAAGAATCAAATTTGATTCTCCGAAAACCACATCAATCCAATTTAAACGTTAGGTCGTGATTGCTGAAATGAAGGTCGAGATGGTGTTTTCAGAATGCAAGGGTTATCGTCGTTAACTCTGAGGGTGATTCCAAAACGAGTGTAACGAGATAATGCCTTCGGTTTCGTTCGAACCCGGAACGAACTTGTATGGATTGAATGCTTTCAACACATCGTCAGGCGGACGATGAGCATTCTAAGTGATATGTTCTATAAAGGTAATCGTAGCCTCAAGCCTCATCAACCGGGAATGGCTAAAACAGGGGAGATGCAGCAAGGTTAGGTGGGTCATGCCCAAGCAGGACGAGATATTTCCCCTGTCTAGATGTCCCTTTTTATATTTCGGCTTAGTGGGCGGTTGCTAGCTACAATCGCGGGGTTTATCTTGTTCGGGACTGTTCAGTAAGGAATGGTTCCGGCCTTGTGTTGCAGGGGATGAAGGGAGTAATCCTCGGTACGGTGATCTAGGCCCCGTACTGTGACGGGCGGTACCCCAGTAGCCCTGCCATTGTTGGAAATCCATTTTCCCTATGAGACCCTACGGTTTTGATTTGTATTACCCACTTTTGTGGCTAGTAGCTGGAATTTAATAGATGTAACAATTTCGGATATTTTCTATTTACTTGAAAACCTTAGACACTATTATAATATCACTGGATTTCCTATGAAATGTTTTGGTTAGCGTAAGGTAAAAACTTACCCGTATTTATTTGTGGGGAGTCTTACGTGATACCTTTATTTTCAAATGTTTTTCAAAGTTAAACAACTTTAACCCGTTTACTCATACCAGACCCATGTCTGACCCGGAGTTTATATTTTGTGTTTTCATAAACTCTCGGGTATCCAAATTTTTACGGGTAGCCAAGGGATTCAGGTTAGCTTTGACGAATTCTGGAGGAGCAATGGAGCAGGAGGCTTCAGCGTCGTGGATATATATATAGTTCTGCTGTGTTGATATCTCTGAGTCATATTGTTTGAGTTGTATTGTATTGGGTTGTATTAACTAGACAGGTGTTTATAACTGTCTAGTATTGATGTATTATCTGTATAACTCTGATATATGTAAAACTATTAAATATTTAAGTGATATATTATATTTTGTTCCATTCCGCTGTGAGATTCTGATGATGTTGTTCTTTCTTCTATATCTTTTCTATTTTCTCATCCCTTTCTTTCTTAATGATGATACGTCTTTCTGGTAGTAGAAACGCGGGTCGTCACAGTTGGTATCAGAGCATAGGTTGGTGATAACCTTGGCTCTGGTAGGAATTACTCATGGAATAGAGTTTGTAGAACTCTAAAATGAGTTTGAGAGTATAAATAGATATGAGCGCGTATTTGTTAGTGAATATAAAAATTGTTTTATATTGTTGATTTATCTGTTGAGTGTTTATGGATTCTGGTCGATGTATGGGACGCCATTCCATCGATAGGGATTCCTAAACTCTTAAACAAGATAGACTCACACAGTATTGTTTTTAAAGTAGGGTAAATGGAATAATTTTACCCAAAATTATATTTTGATATAAAGAAATATTTTCTGAAATAACTATATATACTTGGATGTTTGGTGTTAATAGTACAATCAAATAAAAATTTAAATGTGAGTGGTTTATAACCAAATAAAATTATTTAAGAATGATTTTAAATAAAAAGGAATATAATTAACATTTGAATAAACCAGAATTTAAGTCCCGGGAATTTGAAAGGTGTTTAAATGAATTTAAACAAAAGGATTTGGGAATTTAAAATCTTGGGAATGTTTGAAATGTTTTTTCAAAAATTTGAAGACAATAATGGAATATTGTTTTGGGGAATATTGTTGAATGGAAATTATGTTGGGAAGAATTTGTGAAAGCAAGGAAGCACTGAACTCACTTTAAGTCGCTGAAAAATAATCCTGACGATGATGGCCACATCATCAGTATTCATTTTTGAGTTTCTAAAGTGATGGGTTGCTACCAGGATAGTTGGTTATGATATTGTTTGGGGTTGTTGGGTATGCAAGTTGTTTAAGAATTTTCAAAAGAGAAAATTTGTTTTGGTGAGAACAAGTGTTTGAAATTTGATTATCATTTCAAAATGGTTTTAGAGATGAAAACCGGGAAACTGAATTCTAAGAAATTCTATTTAATAATGTGAAAGGTTTGAATGAATCAACTATTGAACTTATAAAGTAAAATTGATATTAACAAGATGAAAATTGGGAATTTTAATCCAGGAATTAATATTTAACTTAAGAAAATGAAGATAAGAAAATATACTAGAGTTTAACCTGAGATAAGTGGAATTGCAGTTCCAAATGAACTTAATTGGCTATAAAGTTTGAAGGTTAAATGATTGTAATTGTGAGATGGAAATTGATACTTTAAGATGCTAAGTGTTATATATATATATATAATCTGGAATTGTGATTATAAGATGAAATAACCCAAATGAGTAATATAAACCTTAAGGTAAACAAATAAGTTTTTGAGCTCATATATTAGGAAATAAATTTAAAGGAATGGTAAGTAATTAAATTTAACTGAAGTTGAAATAGAATAAAACTGAATTTAAATGAATTCAATCGAGTTACTGATAAAATTTAATAAGATGAAATTCTTATGTAAATAAGTAAATGTAAATCAAAGTAAGTATTGAATTGGATTGAAATAGAAATGGTGTAAGTTGTAAACAAATCTAATTCAAGTATAAATTGAATAACCTTATTATGAATAAATTCAATAATGAATTGTTAATGTAAATTAAAAATTTAAGGATGGATAAAAGAATAAATTAATCAGTAAGTAGTTGGGATTTGATTAAAAGAAAATCAAATCAAAGATTTAAAATGGAAGTTGGTAGAATAGAATGAACTTAAGTTATTAAGTGAAATAGTTAATGACTTAAATAAATTGTGAGATGATTAATTTAAAATATGGGTTGTCAAATTTAATAAAATGGTCTGGAATCAAATTTTTGAAATAAAAAGAAAATGCAACGAAAGGATTGTGGATAAATTAATTGTGATGGACTCAAGTATAAATTGAGTTGAAATCAATTTAAGATTTGTTATTAAGCTTAAGTGATTATCTATTCACAATGATATATTGTTAAATTGCCTAAGGAAATGGGTTATTTGAAGTAAATAAGATTGAATAAAATTTTATCAATTATTGGAAGCAAAATAAGATGATTTTGAATATGAGTTTGTTTTGCAAGTAAGTTGTAAATTCCTTTTAATTAAAAGGGAATGGTTTGAGAATTGATTGAAATTAATTGTGTTGAGGATTGGAACCTTACATATGTGCTTATGAAAATATGTAATGGAGAATATGTCAAAGCTTTTCAGAATTTGAAAACTATATATAAAAAAAAATTTAGAAACAAAACAATTTCAAATTGAAAATTTAAAGTAAACTAATAAATGAAACTAATTTAAAAATAATAATAGGAATCAGTTATAAATGGAGATGATCAATAAAGGTTCAATATTCAGAGATTAAGAAAGTTGAATTCATATGGAATTGGTAATTCGGGTTTAAATAAGAAGATTAAGGCTTAAGTGACAAATAATAATGTAAGGGTATATATATAATGCTTATATTAAGTTTAAGAAATGAATGGTGAAATTCTTAAGTAAAATTTGATATAGAGAAAAATTATTCCAAGTGGATAGAATCAAAATAATGTGAATAAAAGAAAATTGATATGATTGGTAACCAATGAAAATAAATACGTAGTATGTACGTATATGATTTTATTCATGTAGCAATTAGATCCAGATTCGAGCACAGAATTTCGAGATAGTTATATCGATCCGGATTAGGATTTTTCACTCGATTTTCGACGACGAACCATGGATTTGGATTTTGATTGATTCTGGAAATTCTCTATCATAGTTGTGACTGTGCAAGGAGAATGACAGGTCTGATCGAGAAACCAGATCTGAGTCCGTACTAGGAAGTCGAGTGGACAATACTAGTTCGGAAGTGAAATTGTGTGATCGAGCGAGCGATCGGATTTGATACTGCATACGAATGATATATGTACATCGTACATGCTTGATTTAATAAGAATTGAAATTCTGAAAAGAGGTCAATAAAATTTGGAAAAGGTTAATACTGTAGATTTCAGAATTTAATTTCCAGAATGGATGTATGGAATTTATTGTGTATTCCATATATCTCAGGAAATTTGTCCATGATTCATCATTAATTATTAAACCAGTAATTCAGGAAATTGGAAGCTGAGTTGAATTTAATTGTGGTCAGGAATCCAGTTTGGATTATTGATTATCGAGAGACAAACTCTAGATAATTTTAGGAAAGCTTATCCGGATTTATGTTCGGATAACTAGTAATGTTTGTTAGAGAAGACTGTTTGATATTGTTATTGTATGACTGATATGTATGTTTGGATGGTTGGTATAATAGCTTTTAATTTATCTTTGTTTTAAATTTCGGGGACGAAATTCTTTTAAGGGGGGAGGAATGTAACGACCCTGGATTTCGGCCCCGGTTATTTCAATAAATGATTAATCTAATTAATTAGAAATGTAAATTGATCACATTAAAATGAATGTGATCTTGGGATTTATTGTTGTTTACTTATTTAAACTGTGTTTGAAAAAGAAGATTAATTGGGAAATTGAAATAAGTATTTCAATAATATGCCCAATAACAATCTATATTATATAATTACTTAAGATACTTTACATTGTTTATATGTAGTATAAAATAATATATATAGATGATAATGTTGAAATTCTAAAATAAGTTTCTTAATAATATTATTAATAAAACTAAACTCATAATTAAATTAGAATGCTATACATTGTTAACATTGGTTAAATAAATCCATATGCTTGATAATGTTTAAAATTTAAAATCAAATTCTAGTAATATAAAATATAAATGTAAAATACGAGTCAAACTTATGTGTATAATCTAAATAAAGCATAATTGGAAATAAATATAAAAATAAGTCTTACATATAAGTAAAACTTAAGAATATAATGTAAATATTGATAATCAAATTATAAAATACAAATATAAATAAGTAAGCAAATAATGAAACTGTTCTTTTGTATACAATATCTACACAGTATAAACATAATAATAATTATGTAAACAAAGAGTAGAACAAGAACAAAGCATAATATAGATAAAGTTAAATGTGAAGTAAAATATGATACATATGTATGAACCTTTTTGCAAACTAGAAAATAACATGATGACAAAACAAATATTACTTATAAAATATCTTCATATAAATATTTGATCGAGAGTTGCTGTGTAATCATGTGTGCAGAGAAGTCAGAGTTTATAAATGAACTACAAGATATACCTATGCATATGCAAAAAGATTTGTACTGAAAAAAAAAAATACTCATAACATTTAAATACAAAATCTTTATACATGAAGCTTCATTCACAAGCCTCTTAAATGAGACAAAATAAATTTATGGAGCTATAAACTAATTATATTACTGCATACTATATTTACATATGAACCATTCTAAGATGATGAATTATTACTATAACCCACATATACACATGAATAATGAAAAGAAGACAAAACATTTACAGCAAGTACAAAATATCTCTGCACTAGGAACATGTAGCCGAGATAAGTAAACTTCCAGCTAATAAATTACCTGTAAACTAAGTAACAAATGAAACATATAGGCTGCAGTAAAGATTTTTATAGACATAAGAAACAAAAGATTTCACTTCGAAATTTAAAAAAAAAGAAAAAAAAAAAGAAGAAGATCATTGTCTTGTACAAAAATGAGCAAGCATCAGTAAAACATTAAATACTTGTCATCATAATTAAGAGCATGAGCATTAAATAGCATAATTTCTTGTTTAATAAAGTACATGTAGTTGAGATCACAATATCATTCATATTGCAGTAAATTTAATACCAAAATTCTTGCTTGGTCAAACAAGGTGGCTGTCCAGTTATATCCTATACAAAGTCATTTCTATTTATATATCACCCTATTTCAATTCATTTACAAACTGAAGTATTAAAACTTATAAAGTAAACTTGAGAAAAACATTGTTTTAGCTTTGCAAACAAAATTAATTCAAAACAGAGAAAAGAAACAAGTGGAGTTTCAGGGTATGTCTGCAGTGCCTTCAACATTTGCTTGCTGTTCAACTGTTTCTTTTAGGTGAGTAAATAACTGATTTCAAAACTTAATCTTGAATATTTGCTTCTTGAATGATCTGTGCTTGATATAGTTTAAGCAAACTACTCTGTGTATATATTGGTTTGCACTGGAAACTTCTATAGTTTGTTTTCAGTAAATTCAAGTTTGAACAAAGTAAAGCCAGAAAACTTCCAATACCTATTTAGCTAATTGTTTGATCTTGGTAGTGAGCTATTTCAAGTTGGATTATCCTAAACAAAAGTCTGCACACATGTTTTAAAGTTAACAGTAAGTACATACTGTATTATTCAACTGCAGGTAAAAAGAGAAATCAAAGCTTCAATTTCAAATGATGAAATTTGTAAATCCAATAACATATTTAGTTTACATAAACATAATTATGATTTTTAACAAAAAAAATCTTGATTTTTAAGCAAAAATCAACAGAGCAGTTTTAAAATGAATCAAAAATGGGTTTTCTTCAATTTTAGGGGATCGAGCTAATTTTAGTTTCTTTAAATTAACAGGAAGCAGGTTTGTAAACCCTTTGATTCAGGAAAAATGTCAACTTATTTTTCAAATGCTTAAATTTTGAGTTTGAATCACTAATAGGGTTTGAGTGCTTAAAATTGTGATGCTCTGTAAAATATTGATTTCGGCATCATAGGTGAATCGAGTGGGTCGTGAGCTTTAGTGGAGGTAGGTAGGGGTGTGAGCGACGTACTGGTGAGGTTTCATCACCTCCGGTGATGGGTGGTGGCCGCACGAGGAAGTTTTTGGGAAGGGGTTGGTGCCGCATGGTCGAGCTTCAGGCAATTCTATGCCTTCGACCGAATCGAGATGTTTTGGGTATCATATTCGTATGAGAGGTCGGTTTGAGGTTTGTGGGGACTGTCGTGGGTCGCCGGTGGCAAGACGAACCACCGTGCACGTGCACGGTGGTGGTGGATGTCGAGTTAAAGTGCCATAAGGGTCGCGTGATCACTTTCCCGAGTTGTGCGCGTGTAGTTTTGAGTGTTGCTCCGGGTTCGCGTTCGAGTGTAAGGGTCTAATGCTATTTTGGGTTTTCCTGAACTTAATTACTGAAGGAAGAAATATAATGAAGAAGAAGATGTTGTACAGAGACGACTCAGGTAGTTGCGTGGGAAACTCGAAGGAACACTCGATCGAGGATAGGGAAGTCTTGGATTCATTGAACTGTTGTATTTTGTGGAAGTGTTTAACAAAATTTAGATACAATTAAATACGAGATTTAGTGTGGAAGTAATATTTCACAATGGTTCAGAATCTTAGCTGCTATTTTAATCATGAAATTAATTTAAATTAAGTAACGGGTTAACCAATAAAGTAATGTTGTGGTTAATACTATATTTAATTATACAATTTAAAAGAAGACTTTTACATATTTAATGAAGTTGAACAATAAGATAAATAAATCATTAACAATTACTTTTAAATTAAAAATAACGGTAGATTAATTCTTGGTGGAAGTTGATTGAGAGTAATTGCTTCATGGGCAAAGATCGAGTAAATAATTAAGAGAAGGGGTAAATTTGGAAATTATTTACTTAAAGTCAATTTTATGAATGACTAATAGTTGATCAGTCGAGTAAATTAATTAAGAGTAAATAAATGGTTAAGTAAGTAATTAGCAGTAATTAAATGGAACAAATAAGACTATTAATTAAATGATTAATTGAAGTAAATAACTGGATTAAGGAGAAATTAAGTAATTGATAGTGTGAAATAAATAATTATGTAATTAGGATTTAATAGTTAATTAAGAAATCATTTATTAGATGATTTGAAATGAAATAGATAATAAATTGTTAATTAATAAAAAGAGTTAAGAGATTAACTCTCGGGTAATTCATTCTAAATTGAATTAATTACAAATAGAATTTAAGAGTAATTGTTTGTGGATGGTTGAGTAGAATATCTGATTTGTGATGTTTAAATTGATGATATTCTGTGATGTTCTGTGATATGTTATGTTATATCTATGATGCTTGTATATGTTTTATCTGTGATAGATGCTATGTTAATTCAATTGTTGATTTTAAATTATTTAAACTGTTAAGTTAATTAGACAACTTGGCCCTTAAAAGGGCGTTTGGATCTGATGAGACCGGGATCGGAAGAATCAAATTTGATTCTCCGAAAACCACATCAATCCAATTTAAACGTTAGGTCGTGATTGCTGAAATGAAGGTCGAGATGGTGTTTTCAGAATGCAAGGGTTATCGTCGTTAACTCTGAGGGTGATTCCAAAACGAGTGTAACGAGATAATGCCTTCGGTTTCGTTCGAACCCGGAACGAACTTGTATGGATTGAATGCTTTCAACACATCGTCAGGCGGACGATGAGCATTCTAAGTGATATGTTCTATAAAGGTAATCGTAGCCTCAAGCCTCATCAACCGGGAATGGCTAAAACAGGGGAGATGCAGCAAGGTTAGGTGGGTCATGCCCAAGCAGGACGAGATATTTCCCCTGTCTAGATGTCCCTTTTTATATTTCGGCTTAGTGGGCGGTTGCTAGCTACAACCGCGGGGTTTATCTTGTTCGGGACTGTTCAGTAAGGAATGGTTCCGGCCTTGTGTTGCAGGGGATGAAGGGAGTAATCCTCGGTACGGTGATCTAGGCCCCGTACTGTGACGGGCGGTACCCCAGTAGCCCTGCCATTGTTGGAAATCCATTTTCCCTACGAGACCCTACGGTTTTGATTTGTATTACCCACTTTTGTGGCTAGTAGCTGGAATTTAATAGATGTAACAATTTCGGATATTTTCTATTTACTTGAAAACCTTAGACACTATTATAATATCACTGGATTTCCTATGAAATGTTTTGGTTAGCGTAAGGTAAAAACTTACCCGTATTTATTTGTGGGGAGTCTTACGTGATACCTTTATTTTCAAATGTTTTTCAAAGTTAAACAACTTTAACCCGTTTACTCATACCAGACCCATGTCTGACCCGGAGTTTATATTTTGTGTTTTCATAAACTCTCGGGTACCCAAATTTTTACGGGTAGCCAAGGGATTCAGGTTAGCTTTGACGAATTCTGGAGGAGCAATGGAGCAGGAGGCTTCAGCGTTGTGGATATATATAGTTCTGCTGTGTTGATATCTCCGAGTCATATTGTTTGAGTTGTATTGTATTGGGTTGTATTAACTAGACAGGTGTTTATAACTGTCTAGTATTGATGTATTATTTGTATAACTCTGATATATGTAAAACTATTAAATATTTAAGTGATATATTATATTTTGTTCCATTCCGTTGTGAGATTCTGATGATGTTGTTCTTTCTTCTATATCTTTTCTATTTTCTCATCCCTTTCTTTCTTAATGATGATACGTCTTGCTGGTAGTAGAAACGCGGGTTGTCACATCTTGGCTTTTCCAGAGACATTTCAATCTTTATTTAACTTAAACAAATTTTTTAAAACCTTCTTTACGACAAAACATACAAGTTTTATTTAAATCTTAAATCCAGACATATATTGGGCTGAGGGATATTGATTTTTGAATCAAGCACTGGAGCCTGGAATCTAAACAGAGCAATACCGATTCATAGCACATGCACACAACTATATACAAACATATATGTATACAGGACCATCTACCTATATTCACACAAACACAATATTTTAATAAAACATGAATACTTGATTATCTTCATAACTAATGCAAGCAACCAGTCAAAAATAATACTTAACCATATTTAAAAAAAAATAAGTTACTCACAGTTTTTTTTTTGAAAAGAAGAACAGAGCTCCTTTTTTTTTTTGAAAAACAACAGGCTTGACTTTTTTTTCTCTTCCTTAAATCTTCTTGCTTTGGTTCAAATGAATGATGCTTCAGTTGTAAAAATGCTTGCATTGATTTTGTGTTTGATTTAAATTTGTTGATCTGAAGTTCACTCACTTGATTTTGCACAGAAAAACAAAGCCTGGAATTTTGATCTTTACTCATCTTGCTTTTGTTTTTATTTCTTTGTTTTGAACGAACTGAAGTTAAATAAGTTGATATATAAAGGAAGGCTAGAGGAGAATTATATTTGTTACAGGTAGGCCATAACTTCCTTTGTACCTTTATCAGAAATATACTTTTATTTGGGGGCTGATAGTCTTGTTTTGATGTTACCAGAGCATGCGGCATTTAATGAAAGCATGCTATGTATTGTTCATGCTCCCCTTTGTATGTTATAGCATCTTATTTTATTTTGTGCAAGTACTTTTTATTTTGTTATTGTATAGATTTTTTTCTTTGCCTTGAAATACTTACAGCAACTTACATTATTTTGTTGTTTCTTTCTTTTGTTTCTTGTTTTTGGTTCTTTGTTTCATAAGTTCATACTATTTCAATTGTATATGCATTTACAGGTTACCTATTTTATTTGCCTACATTTGTTTCTATTTCTAATTTGAGTGTATTTCTTCTTTTTCTTTAGAATGGTGGCTGCATTTATTAATGTTGTTTTTTTATTTGTTATCATTTTATATTTTCTACTTATGCTTTTTAATATTTATATGGTTTATTCTATTTTAAACATTTACTTCTATTTTAACTTAAATATTTACTTCTAGAACTTTTTATATGTTCATTTCATAATTTATATAACAATAAATTTACTTAAATATTTGTTTAACATCAACACAAACTTTATTTCCTTGTAAAGTTTAACTATCGACTATTTTATAATTTTCAAATACTCTATTATTAAAATTTTACTAACATTTCGTATAAATTACCAATTATTACACAATTTTTATTCAAAAATTAAATTAATTGTCGAATTAAAATAAATTAAAACTCGGGATCGTTACAATTAATTAGAATATGTGGTAGAATATTTTACAAGTAAAACTCTAGAAAATGAAATTGTTCAATAGAATTACTTTTATAAATAAGACTTCTGATATTATAAACTGATATAAGCTAGAGTTAATAGTTGAAATGTTACTAATTAAATGTAATAAAGGTGAATAATGAAAGAAAAATGATTATAAACTTAAATTGACATTTAAGCTATCTATAATCAGATTAAATAGTAAAAGGTGAACATTGTAAGTAAATAATTATAAACTTAAATTAATGTTAAAGCATCTGTATAATTAAATGTTTACTATATAAATTGAATGATTATAACTTCAGAAACATTGAAAGGATTTGGAAATGGAATCAATATTCAATAACGCTATATATGGAAGAATGAATTTGAAAAAGAAATAATCTATAAATGGTGAACTAAATCATAAAGAAACTTACCTAATAATATACTTCAATAATGGAAATAAAATAACTTATTTAAGCAATGAATGTAAAGTAATAAAATGAGAGAAAATGCCACTGTATGAATAACTTTTGTAAGTAATAATGAATGTACATGAGTGAAAATAAACATTATATGGATGAGAAAATAAAAGTAGACGAAAAAGGAAAATCAAACAAAAATTGTAAATGTGAAGTAAACTAGAATATAATGTATACAATATTTTAATAAGGAATTCAGTTATGATCCAAATAATTGAAACGGATATAACCTATGTAAGTAAAGAATGTAAATTAAAGAAATAAGCCTTACATGAATGAATGAAACTTAAATTTTTGTAAGTAATGAACGTGAATTAAAGAAAAATCATTGTATGAGAAAAAAAATGAAAATAAGAAAATATGAATAATAAATGATGTGAAAAAGAAAAATAAAGTAACCTTAAAATGTATTGAATTCTTTGTTTGCATTAGCTTATGGATTGGTTGGGAAAGTGTACTTCTATTTTGTATAAAGATGTATAAATAACCTATAAAGTTTTATCTAGGACTGTTGAGTGTATGATTTACTTCATATTTTATTTATCATTTTATATGATTAGAGTTTTGAACCCGAACAAACCATTTGTTTTGGATGCTATGGATGAATGATTGCTCTCTTTGTCGAAATGATGTTTGTACAGTTATTTGTTGCAAACGAAATTGTTGTTAGGTGGTAATGTTTTGTTTGTTATTTATTGAAACAACTTAAGTATTTCTCTTTATATAATTTGCTAACTTCTTTTAGATTATATAAGTGAAACACGGGTATGTAACTAATAGCTACTGCTTTTGGTTTCATAAAAAAAGCGTTAAGTGCCCGACAAATAGGTACGTTCTCGGTTTACGATTTTCTAGTGATATTATATTGTTTTTCTCGTTGTTTAGTATATATTATTTTGAAATATATGAGATATTTTTCTATTATTGATTTTATTATTTCTTCCAGACCTCTCCGTACAAAGAAGACTCATCCGAAATTTCCAGTAAATTTTGGACTTAGAAAATTTTAAGAAAGGTTTTCCAAACTTTTATTAACTTGAGTATAAAAGGATTTAATGGTTATAAATTGATATATTTTATTTAAGTTATTTAATTTTGAAAATTTATTTGTTTATAAATTTAATACTTTGAATAAGATATATTGATTACTTAATTCCTTCCTTTCCCTCCTTTTTTCTTTTCGGGGACGAAAAGTTTTGAGTGGAGGAAAGTGTAACTACCCATAAACTTTTGATAATTAAAAATTGTTAATTCAATAAGATATTGCGATTAATGTTGGAAGAAATAAAATCTGTGAATTAATAATAAAAATATAACTGAAATAAAGTGAAACGGTATAAATTTAAGGTAATTGACAACTGCTTTAAATATAATTACAATTAATTAAAATGATTAAGAGTTAAAATTGATATAGATTGTAAATAAATTATAGTAATATGTGCATTAATTAATAATTGGATATAAAGAATAATTGATAGTTAAAAAGTGATTAATTGATAAAATGAGTGTAATCAAGGTTGTTATAACAACTAGTGGTAAATAATAAATTACAAATGTTATTAAATGTAGAAATGGTGACTATTGTTATTTGTTACCAATTTAATTAATCAATTACAAATAAATGTAAATAAATGTTATATTAATGTGAGTTAAGACAAAAACTGTAAAATGTGAATGTAATAAAAGGAAAAGAAATGTTAATTATATTCATAAGGTAATAATTGATTTAATAAAAGAGTGAAACTAAGATAAATAAATTTATTGGGACTTTAAATTCTATTTCATGTGAAAATTGACAAATTTCAGTATAACTGGAATATAGTAGTTAACATAAGTAAAATATAGAAATTATAGCGTATTAGTGAGGTGAAATATAAAACAATGTTAACTATGCCTATAGAAAAATAATTGATTGAATATAAAGATCGGAGCCAAATTTAATAAATTTATTGAAATTAAATCATATTAATTTGATTTAATTACAATTGTAATTAAACACTGTAATTCATGAAATATTTAACACTGAATTATATGTAAAATTATTTTCATTTATTTTAAATGTCTATGCAATCAAAAATGATAAAAATTGGTTAGTTAATTAATTTGAATATAAAAAGTGATTAATTTATTTATTTAATTAACGTGAAAATAGCCATTTTGGCCACTGACTCGGATTTTAATGAAACTAGTTTCATCAGATCCGTAGCAGTGAATTACTGTAGGGTTTCAAGTTTCGTAGCGATCGGACTTGTCGTTTGATTGTGCGGGCTTGAAACACGTAGAAATCAATTAAAAGGATTGAAATGAATATAATCTGATTTTTTAAGCTAAATTCTGTATATGATGGAATTAGCGCTTGAAACAAGTTCCATTGAGTTTAAAAATATCGAAAACAATATTTCGATATATTGGATAACTCATTTTCGTTTCGGGAACGAAACGGGCTTTTTAGGTCGTTGCTATCATTTCGATCCATCCCTGCCATATATAGGCTAAACCCTAGCTGTTTCTCACTTCATTATTTTTGTACGTTCATCTCCTTCCTCCTTCTCAAATGACAGAACATCAAACCTAATTCCCAAAATCCAAAACCTAATTTCAATTTCAAGAAAAAAAATGCGGATCTACAGCTATTATGGGTCGAGCTTCAGGTTTCAGAAGCAAAAACCCTGCAGCAACTTCGTGTCAGGAAGAAAATGACTAGGGCCTCGGGTCGTTTTGGCAAAAGCTCAGAGCAAGCACCGGGGATTTTAGGCTGCGAACCGAAGTTGAACCCGAAGTCGACCTAGGACCAGATTTTTTTCAGTCTTCTAATTATTATAACTTTTTCATACGAGCTCGGATTCTTGCTTGGTTTATTTTGTTAGGATCATATTGAAATTCTAGACATTTGGACGCTTATTTGGACGAGTTCTAAGACAACTGAATTTTGGGCTTTTATTTGAATTTCAAATCGATTGAAATTCAAAGGTGAGTTTTTTAACCCACCCACAACTTCTAAAAAATTTTATGTTTGTTAAATTAAATTTATGATGTGATTATAAATTTATAGATTGTTGTTTAGTATGTTATATTGTCATTCTGATTAAATTTGACTTTTATTGCATTTAATTATCGTTTAATGTGATACCGAATTTAAATTTGTCAATTTAATACCTGTATTGATTATCAGTTATCTATTGATGTTCATTCATTGATTTGGATGATGATTGTGATGAATGTTTGATTTGTTGATATGGGATGACTAGATGTTGTATTTTATTTTGTTATAATATTACAAGTTCCTTATGAGTTGAAATGCTACATACCTGAATGATCTATAGATTACGAAAAAATCGTTATGTGTTGAAATGATAGACTCGAGCGATTTTATGGATTTTTAATTAATTTGAGATTGCGGTTTAAAATGATATATAACCGTAAAATTTTAAATTGCGGATTGAAATGATAAATATCTGTATCACTTGACTCATGGGTAGAAAATTATAGAATTTGATTTATATAAACTAAATTATTTTCGAAGCCCAGGCGTAAATGTTGAAATTAGAATTAATTTAATGAATCGTTAAAAGGATTTAAATTTGATTTTTTTTTTAAAATTGAGGTGTCAAATATAAGTGAATTTCTCGGAATTGAGCTATTGAAATATTTGGATATAACTTTGAAATCTATTTTAAACTAATTTAAACCATTTTAACTCAATTTTAAACTATTTTTATTTATTTTAATCTATTATAACCTATTTAATTCAATTTAATCTAATTTACCTATTTTAAATTAATTAAATCTATTTAATCTATTTATATATATATATATATATATATAATATTATTTTAAATCATTTAATCTATTTTAAATCTATTTAATCTGTTTAAAAATCTACTCAATATAATTTAACTCAATTTAATCTATAACTAAACTATTTAAAACATTTTAAATCTAATAAAATCTATTAAATTTATATAAATCATTTTAAATCTAATTAAATCAAATTTAAATCTATTTAAATTATTTTTATTATTTAAATCTATTTAAACTATTTTTATTATTTTAATTATTTTAATCCATTTAAATTATTTTAAACCATTTTTACTATTTTAATCTATTTAAACTATTTTGAACTATTAAAACTATTTATGATTATATAAAATATTTTCTAAAATTTCAGACTTTGTAAAGTTGGAGTATTTATATTTAAATCCTTGATGATGACAGAACCTAAGTTGGAATTTGAAGTTGATACCCTTTTGTGAAATGACATATTTGAGTAAATATGGTTTTGAAAGTGAAGGCGATTTTTATAGTGAATATGGTTTTGAAAGCGAATGTGATTTGAAAATGATACGGGTTTGAGAATATGATATTTTGATATCAATTGTAAATTTCTTCGGAAATGTAAAAGAACCATTCGGTGTGAAATAATCATTTGGTTGTTAAAGAGATCGGGATCGGTATTGTCATACTCTCTTCCAATACCGAAAATCTTTTTAACAATTGTGTACGTGGTGGAGATTCCAGAAATGAAGTAGGATGGTTTGGCGAACAATTTCTGTAATGGTATGACGTGACCCTAACACCTGTGAGTCGGCTAAGATGTGACTAAAACAGGAGCCATGTCGGACCAAGTGAGGTCATTCCTCATATTGGGCACATTTCTTTGATACTATTATTACTTTGTGATTGATTTGGTGGCCACCCTTGATTTGATTTGAGAGTGTGTTCGAGGTGGACGGTAGTAGCTGCTATGCATTAACGCTATTTTGATTTGTACCATACCTATGAAGTGCCCTCTGATAGCCCTCCAGTTTGCGGAGGAATTACGGTACTTTATAGACTACGATAATATATAAAATGTGTTAAGGGGGATATGGGTAAAGCCTTAACACTATTTTAATACTTTACTTTATTGTATACACTATTATAATAGCGTACCGTACTACATAGTAGATAGTTTAATGGATCCTTAGGAGATGGAAAACCCGAACATCTCTTAAGTTATTGCACTCACGTTAGACACTGGGTAGGAGATGTCAAACCCCGTAAACATCTCTGATGCCATCGCACTCATATTTACTGTTGATTTAACTTACATAAGATCTTTTAGTTCTGACTCAAGTGTTTTTTCTTTTCAATTCGCTCGGATCAGCCTGAGAATTTCAGGGTTGAAGACCTTATTTCTGAAGGACAAAGACGAAGATTTGTAATATTAGTATTTATTATATTTATTCCGCTGCATCTTGTTGTTCCGCTGCATTTATCTATTTATTCCTTTTTTATGTAACTCTGATTTTTGTGTTGTAAAAAAATAATCAAAAGTAATTATAAAACAGCTTTATGAACTGTTATTTGATTATTATATTTTGTCATTCCGCTGCGAGATTCTATATTTTTTGTTTCTTTCTCTTTTTCTTATTTACCCCAATAACAATCTACCTTTTTGTATGGTTTGAGTCTAACATGTGTGGTTTATCTCGATTTAAACCGTCCAAAAAGGCAGGTCATTACAATTCATCCATACAAGTTATTCAAGGTATGAACAAATCGAATGTACTACTTCTACTATATCTTTTTTGGAACCAACCTCAGGATTTGTAGTATATAGTCCTTGCACTTCAAAGTACTCCGTCTTCGATTTCTGTCATGTTCAAGATGTCCCTAATTCGAACGCTTATGTCGATTTGAAGTGCTTTTCGAATAACTCATGCTTATCCGATTCCGGCCTCTCCAAACCAACGACTGATAGATTCAAAACTGGTCAAGGTTTGATAGTTGGTTATCCAACTATTAAATAAGCAAACGCTCTAATCAAAGATTTAATTTCATATGGAAACTAAGCATGATTAAGCATATAAGCAAGAACTAAGCCTCTTTAATTAACCTTTCTTTAATTAAACCATTTTTTAATTATTTGTATTATGGAACCTTTACAAAAGATATACACAAACATTTCTACCCTTTTCAATCCTTGAAAAAGTATTAATATATTTATCTCAACGGTATAGTATATTCATAAACCATTTCACTTTCAATACATAGAAAATGTTTCCACATACTTATATCAATGGTATAAGTATATTCACAAATCTTAAAAAAGATTTGTCCTTTTCCAAAATCATATTTAAAAGGGTCAAAAACAAATGTCATTAAACACTGTTTACTGTAAACCCCAAAATACTTTTCCCTTTTAGTGTAAGTAAATGGATCATATGGAAATTAGACCAAATATACTTATTACCTCTTTCCGATCTCAAACTTGTACTATCGCTCAATTAACAATGTAGTCACACAAGATAGCGTACTATCCTGGTCTCAGCATACATTCTTAAACTCTCACAGACAGTGACAAGTTTCTCTACGTTGGAATTTGGTGTTACGTATGAAAAGAATGCTTTTCATACCATCATAAATTAAAGATGATTTATAGAAATCAAATCTCATATACATGTCACGTTTTCGATATTTTGACTTACTTCAGCCCTCGTACAGAAACAAAGCCAGGTAAGTTAGGGCATTGATTGCTCCTAGCCTTGTCTTAGTTCAAACACTTCGATTCTAGATCTTGCAAATAGAGGATCAATCTACTCATCGGCCTTTAGTGCCAAGAATAGGACAACTTAATTTCCATAAGTAACCAAATTCATATATAGAAATAGTACTTCATATACTTAATATCAATCTTTAATTTCAAACTTAAACTATAAAGCTATTTAAGTTGGGGTATTATTACCACTTAAACTTTGACTCAACAACATTCTTATCTTTCAAGATAGGTAGAAGTTTTCCTACCTCAAAGCTTAATATCAAGTATAAGACTTCGTAAATTCCGTATACTATTTTATACAAAGTATTATAACCAAACTCTTTTTTTTTGGAAAAAACATTTAATATAACAACAAATGTCAAAGTCCTTGTTTCTCAAATTTCCAAAAAACATTTACTACAACAATGGTGTTGAAATTCATGCCTTCTTCCATTTTAAAAACATCTTTTAAACACTTTTGAAGCATAGTTTAAACCTTCGTTTAAAAACATCCTTTCCAAATATTGTTTTCATTAAAAGATAACTTTGACTTTAAAAGGTAAAGACATTTTCTTTATAAAAATTTAAACTTTAATATCCAAATAAATCCTTTTTAGAAAATGTATTTAAATCTCAAACCACCTTTAAAAAATTTCTAGACAAGATATAACCAAAAGTATAAAAGAAAATAGCTAAGTTTTTAAAACACTTTCCAAATTCTTTTCAAATCAAAATAGAAAAAGATAACCTTTTGTAAATTGTTATAAAAATTTGGAATCACTTTAAAACTCATTCTTGAAATTATTTCTTTCCAAAACCAAGTGTTTGCGCAAGGAAAAACCAAAAACATAACAAAATATATTTTCCAAAAGTTTTCTGAAAAAGGGACTTAACCAATTACCATAATACGAATTTAGGTACTACTACTTCGATATTCAAATTTGAACATATCAAGTTTACACATCACATAGCCAAGCTACCAAGTTTTACATGAATATAATTCATATTAAAAATATGTAATGAAATTAAAATCAACGGTTGCAAGGAATCCTGTTGGACCCCTCCACAAAAATCAAATCTTTCGAAGTGTTCACGTCGCGACCTATTTGCTCCGTAACACTTCTGCTGTCTTTCACAATTACCCTGTCTAATCCTATGTGTCATTTGAATTTACACACTCAAGTGTATAACACTAACACTCCACCTCTATAACCATATTACCTAATAGTATTATTGGATAATACTGTCGATTAACATGGAGAAGGAGGCGATGTAGGTGAAGCACAGATGAATATTACCTTGGACCAACACTGCATACATCTCATAATATAAAAATTACTCACCTCAATGTAAACAGTCTCGGTACAATGCAATAAACATGTTTGGTGCCCAGTGATTATACAAGATAAATCTAACGCATATAAACTAACATAACATAAATACATAAGTCCAAATATACAATATACTATATGACTAATATTCTGCCCTCCAACTAAGCTTAATAAGCCAATTCTATCACACGTCCATGAATTTGAAATGTCTTGGACTGATCTTGGTATTACATAAATAATAAATGGGTCAGATATGTCTATATTCAATGGTGAGAATATAAACGATATCTCAAGTAATAATATACATAGCATAATAAGAAATCCAATCATTTAAGGAATAATCAAACATATACAACATATCCAACAACATCCATAACCCATCAAACATCTAAACAGCCATCAAACATCGAAACATCCATTGCACACATCGCTCACCTCGCATAACACACAACGCACATCACATACAACATACATTGCAAACAACACTCCACAAACATCAATTATTCATATTTATTTAGTAGTATTAAGTTTATTCATTTTATTCTTCATTATTAATTTCATTACTACTGCTGTTATATAGTGCTTACTGCCAAATGCCGAGTTTATACCCGAGTCTCGATGCTTCTCAGGTGCAAAAGGGACCCAACTCATAAATTTTTGTGAGCGTTCTTACCAGTCTTTAGCTACACAAGACATCGTACATCGCTTCCTCACTTCCTCGCCTCCTCGCTCCTAACTCCCACCATCAACCTCCTTGCTCGTGTAGTAGACAACGACAATGCGATAAGGAGCCATGTCGCCGTAGCAATCAGGTAGTGACCCCATGGTCGGTCAAGCTAGGATGAAGCTAGCAAAATTACTTCTGCCGTCAAATCCTCATTAGGATTTCGTACTATTCGTTCCACTAAAAAGCGAAGATAATCATATCCCCTCTTTAAATTAAAATAAGAAACAATATAATATGCCTCACAAGTCAAGTCAGAACTCCAAATAATATAAATCAATATGGGTGTATAATATAGAATAATCCACTGATATTCAAATATCAAATACTCAGTTCTCGGTAAATTATTCAACATTATACTTGTGTTGAATAAATAAGTACGCCCCACACAGACGTCCCATAGTGCCCAGTGAAATATAATTGTATACACAGCACCCTAAGTTAATCAACATTAAACAAATTTCTAGGTCGCTTAATGAATCACTCTCACTTAAATCACTTTTATGCTCATTATTCTTCAATTTTACTATTCTATTATTCAACACAATAGGTAATTTTACTTCATCTCTTTCGTAGCAGACAAATCAACAATCATCCCTTCACATCAATGTATTATTTATTTAATTAGTATTTAACGAAGATTTTTATTTCGATATATTTTACTTTATTTTGTTTCCCACTTATTATAAAGATACTTCATTTAACTTTAACCACAAAACATTTATTTTATTTATTCCTTCTCTTATAAAATAGTAATTATTGATTCTCATATCAAATTTGAAAATCCATACTTCAAAACAGTTTGTTTGGTTTCAAAGAAACCTTTATTCAAACTTGTTAAATAAATTTTAGAAACTCAAAAATAATTTCTCTTTAAATTTCCACTTTAATAATAATATGGAAATATTTCAAAGGAAATTATATTCTAGAAATATCTTTTAAACATCAAATCCCAATTATTCTCAATTCAAAATATTTGCAAACACCAAATATACCATTCCAAAATCGTTATTTTAATCCTCATTTATATTCAAATGCAACTTTTTAAAGCTAGTAATCATCAAACTAAAATTCTATTTCAAAAATAATATATTGCTTCTAAAAATCCACTACTCATTATGTATATCAAATTTCTTTTAGATTCGAATTGCTCGTAATTACATAAACATAAATTTCAAATATTTATTACATAAATATCCTTCCTTTATTTTTATAGTCAATGACAAATATATATAAATATTCAAACTTCATTTGTTTTATTTCAAAACTCATCATTTGCCACATAAATTTTAATTCGTAAAGTCTTCAAAATTATTCAACTTATAAATAATTTTTTTTTCAAAATCATTCTTCTTTCAGAATTTTCCTTTAAGTTAATAATCTCAATATTAAATGAAAGTATCTTTCTAGCATCCATTATTTACCTCTAAAATAAATTTATTTCCAATTTACATCATTTAATTCATTTATTTTTCTTTTTCAAACAATTTCCAATATCATTCGATTATTTGTAATCATCTAATTACTACTCAAACAATATAAATCCATATACAAGCATTAATCATCACAACATATAATAATCCATGATTCGCTATAATTCCAACCAATCCAACTATATCAATAAAGCAATCGTCAACAAACGATTATTCATAACCAATAATCAACCATCAATTCAATCAAGCAATCAAATCAAACAATTGTACAAGGGAAAATGCACTAAATAAAAAGAAATAGACATAGTTGTGAGTGAGATTAACTCATCAAAACGATGCTCGATCCATCCAATTAATGACTGCCATCGATAGACAAGCTTCAGGCTTTATTTCACTCATGCTTCCACCATCAACAGATGCTTCACCTCACCTAACATTACCGGCTTGCGAACGTCGTGTGCTTTCTACTTCATCGGGCCATTGCTCGACTATAGGACATCGTTAGCTCGGCCACCAAAGAACGATCATACACGGACCACTATCTCAGCCTCTAATTGCATAAACGTTCCTCTTCATTTCCCACTTCCTAGCGATAGCAGCTACAACCTTCACCTCTATCCCAGGTCAGTCACGACCTCTTCCAAATCGATAACAACGTCACCAGCACGCTCACCCAGTCTCCCAATGCCATGTCAACTTCGCTCAAGTTGCACCATGTCGCGCTCGACCTTAGCATCCCCCACGTCATCAGTAACATCATGACAATCTAAGTCGTAAAATTAGGTCATGTTCCCATCTTGAACGCGAGCTCCTCCATCGCGTCACATGTCATCAACAACCCCGGTCCTTTCCTTCCTCACGTCGTCGGCGTCACCGATTTAGGCAGGCATGTACATGACTTTGATTTACCCTCTTTTTAAGTGACAAACTGATTTTCCCCTTTGGAAAATGAGGGAAAGTGCTAATAAGGGGAATTAGGTTTGGACTTAGTTGGGAACTGGGTAGAGATTTCCAGAATCGGATAAATGAAAAATAAGTTTGGCCTAATCTAATGTGTAGCCCCAATTTAATTTCAATTCAATTTTAGTTAATTTGCAATGCATTTCAAATTTGAATTTCAATCCTCAAAATAAATTTCAATCTTGCATTAATTGGTTTACATGATAGTCCAGAAATCATATCTCAATATTTGGACAAGTTTATTCAGTCTGATGCTTGCTTAATTTTATTTAATAATTCATCGTTCTGTTACAAAATAAATTTATTTTCCAATAATTTCAATTGTATAAAAATTATTTACACCTCAAAGTACTTTATATTGATTTAAATATTTAATTTGATTTCAACAAATTATTAGAAAGAGTTTATTAATTTAATTGAATTTATTACAACAAAATATTTTGTTAATTAGAATTTACTTAACCAAAAATTTATGTTCAAAACATAATCATTATAATTTGAATTCAATCACTTTAATTTTAAAAAATAATTTATTTATACAGCTTGGAAAGCCAGGCTGTTACGGACTTTCTCTCTTAAGAAAATTTCATCCTTGCATTTTCCTATAGGAAAGTTAACAAACACTAGTCAACCATGAACTTTCCTCATATTCCTCGCTTTTCTGCAAAATTCTACTAGTTGATTCTTTGTATGGCTCTCACACTCCAACTCATCTTATCTTATGCCACTATTTTAAATAGATTCAATTCAACTTTCTATTCTTCGCATATGATATAGTTATATGAAAATTTTCTAACTCTTGAAATTTTTGGAAATTTCGACAGTCTCATTTATGCGGAGAGCATTCTAAAAAATCAAAACATAATATAATTAAAAAAATATACGTCTTTGAAGAGGCATCCCTACACGGGACATCTCGTAACATGTAGAAACAATATAATATCATATCATATATTCGTATACCATAAAAATGTACTTTGTTTAGCATTTTTTTTAAAAATTGCTTATTATTTAGTAAGTAGAAGTATGTCATCGTCGCCAAATAGTCGACATGTTTCACATGTACCTAAACTCAACTCAACTTCAAAAATTAGTTGTTTATACTAAGATTTAACAGGCATGTATAATTTAAATGTAGATAACATGCATTTTAATTAAACCACTTCTCAAAAAGATTTTAAAGAGAAAAGATCATCAAATTAGACTAGAATTTTAAAGTGGAGTTATGGTATATTGTATAGGTATTCATAAGCAAGTCCCAAATCCTCAAAACATCAAATATACAAGGAATTGTGCTGCAATTCACAAAACATCAAATCTAAAGAAAATGTTTAAGTGTAGGTCCACCCATTAGTTTTGCGTTTTTAGCCATGAAAACCTCGAAATTTTACAAAAAACTTCAAAAACAAGTTGTAGCGTATGTTTTAATATTTTGAATTGGGAAAAATCATCGAAATCGGACAAACGGATCAAAGATTATTAGTGTTACCTGGAGATATGACCGGGTAACTAGAGACATGACATTCGTGCATCGTTCGGCATCCAGCGCCCTTCGGCATGGCGTTCTCGTTCGGCACAATTGGGTCGCTCGGCATTCAGCCTCGACCGGCATTCAGGCGTCGTTCGGCATTCAAGCATCGACCGGCATCCAGCCTCGCCTGGCATTCAAGCCTCGGCCGGCATCCAGCCTCGCCTGCCATTCAAGCCTCGATCGGCATCCAGCCTCGCCCGACATTCAAGCCTCGACCGGCATCCAGCCTCGCCCGGCATTCAGGCCTCGACCGGCATTCAGCCTCGCTAGGCATTCAGGCCTCGACCGGCATCCAGCCTTGCTCGACATTCAGGCCTCGACTGGCATCCCACCTCGCTAGGCATTTAGGCCTCGACCGGCATCCAGCCTCGCTTGGCATTCAGGCCTCAATTGGCATTCAGGCCTCGACCGACATTTAGCCTCGTTCGGCATTCCAGCCTTGTTCCGCATTCATGCATCGTTCAGCATTCCAGCCTTGTTCGGCATTCCAGCCTCGTTCGGCACATGGCCTCGCTCGGCATGAGCATGTCGTTCGACATCTCCCTTGTTCGGCATCGGATCTCGTTCGGCCTGCACATCCCACTCAACATACTGCCTCGTTCGGCCTAGAGACATGGTTCTTATGACGACCTGCAAATCCGTACCCTTTGAATCGACAATAATCCATACATGTCCGACCCAAAACGCACAAACCGACGGAAAGTCAAGAGAAAGAAAAGAAGAGAGAAGAAGAGAAGAGAAGAAAGAGAGAAGATAGAGCCAAACAGAACAATACATAATCTCACATCGCAGCGGAAAATATATAATATCATATCAATGATCTTTAAAAAATAGAAACTGTATATATATATACACACATACATCAATCAGAGTTCAACAATAAATCAATAGTTATCAGCTTGACCAGTTATAATAACCCGTCCTTACAAATGTCGATAATATAAAACAACTAAGCACAGCGAGTAATCAATAATCAAAACAGATACGCGTATACGTAAATGAAGATCTTCAGCTCTCCTGCTGAAGCTCCAAAAGCACCAATCTAAACCTGTAAATATACTCGGTCTGAACCAAGCATTGAAAAGGAAGAACGCCCGGATCAGTCTGGTAAACCAGCGTAAGAAACACACTCAACTGAATTTATTAAATTACCAAACTTTTCCTTAGTTTTCAAAACAAAAGTATCTCGTAAGACAAGTCAACACATAAACACGGACATGTTTTTACCTTACGATAACTAAAACATATATCAAATCTCATGTTATATTATAGTAGTGTCTACTATATACAAATAATATTAATCATAGCCGAAATTGTTACATTGATTAAATTCCAGAATATAGCCCAATTGGGTAATACAATCAAAATGGCAAATACGTAGTGGAGTTTGGATTTCCATACAAATGACCAAGTGAAGGGACTACTTTTCGACAGTACATCGCTAGAAAAATGTATCGAGGACCATCACTAAGGATCCTCTACCAATACAAGACCGGCCCACCTCTATAGCTACATGGTACCGAATATATCATCCTCCGGTCGTTACCGACCTTTACCGAGGGCCCTTATAGCATACAAACTACAATAATCAGATACACGACGTCATAGCATATAAAGATATATCTAGAAGAGGATGATTATATCCTAATGGGAATGACCCACTTAGCCCTGCTGCATCTAACACTGTTTTGGTCATTTCCAGTTGATGAGGCTAGAGGTAACGATTACCTTTCACAATCACATATCACATCACTTAGAATGCCACACGGCCATTTCAGTTGACTACTAATTGCCTTCCACAAAAATACAACCCTTAAGCTCGTATGTCTCAAGGAGGGTGTTAAGCTAAGAGAAGTTGCCTTCTCCGCCACCACTGATGTACGTTTGTAAAAACCAATGTACGTAATCTATAGAAATGTAATGTCAGAAAAACATCCATACAAGTTGTCCAGGAACATGACAAACCAAAGGTACTTTCCTACCACATCCTGTCGGGAAATCCTTAGTATTAGTAGCGAATAGTCCTTGCATTGGATATTTCATAATGAAGAGACCGCTGCTACTGGATGTATATTGGGATTTTAACCCCAAATGATCAACAAGCAGTCCCCCACCTTGAAACTCTGAAATATCAATATCATCACAAGCAACCTGCACAATCGTCGCATATACGTTGGTCCAAAGTGATTTTCGGATAAACCGATCCCGGTCTCTTTGCACCAACAATGCAAAAGCGTTTCTCGACCTCACACAACAACTAAGTCTCATAGACTTATCACGTTTCCAACTTTCAACTTGCTATCATTCGGGCCAAGAAGGAAGCTCGATAGGTTGGAGTGATACTCCGCTCTATACGAATCAACATCCTCAACACAAAGGATAATCAAGCCTATATAGAAGGCTACATACTAAGTGTACGACTAAATAGTTAACACATCAAGTCGAGGAACTAAAATTTTGGCCTAGTCTGATAGTCGGTTATTTAACTATCAAAACAAAAAAACAAATATTCAGCACCATAACAATCATTGGGCCCTTTTAATTAATCATTTATTAATTAAATCATTTGCCAAATATTCACTTCAAATTATCTTTAGAAAGATATATTTCCAAACCATTTCAACTTCAATATTGGAAAACATTTCCATATACTTATTTAACAATAAGTAATTCACAAATCAATTTATTTTCAACACTCAGAAAATATTCAATATACTTAAATCACGATTGAGTATATATTTTATTCTTTAAGGAAAACATTCTCTTTAAACACATTTATTTGGGTCAAAACGGATGTTGCGTAAAACATCGTTACGACAACCCAAAATCAATAGTATAGGGATTTGAAAATAAGATAGATATATAAATCCCAATAATATACAAAATATTTCCTTTCGGAAACCATCTACTATAACAACAGTGTTATATTCCATCTTTTCCTTATACTTTTGAAAACGTCTATTTCAACAATGAATGTTGAAATCTATGTATTCGATACTCAACACATTTTAAAACAACTTTAAACCATTTGACTCCATTTAAATATCACTTCCCAAAACATTTATTTGATATATTATTCACTGTCCAAAATCGTGAATATAAATCTCTAACCAAATTCAACACTTCTACATATTTAATTAAAGGATTATCCACCGTCCAAAATCGTGAATATATCTACTTTAATAAGCTTTCATATTTACTTATCAAATTCAATTGATTTCGAATTTATAAAACAATGTTTATAAACTCCATTTATATTCTATAAAAACTTCAAGTTATAGATTCTTTTTATTTACCAATTCCATTTATAACTCAATTATATACCAAAAATCCAATTTATAAGTTAATTCACTTATAAGTCATTTATTTACAAAACCCATTCATTTTATAACTTCACAATTATAAACCTTATTCATTTGTAAAATCCATTTATAACTTCATTTTAACACTTATAAAATTCGTTTTATAATTCCAATATTTTAATTTATAAAATATCAATTTTATACATCTTCGATTTATAATAAGTCAAAAATCCCAATTTAAACTATTCACAAAATAGTTATTTCCATATTTCAAAAATCATATCTCAATTATATTTTCCAAAACATCATAATTTTTATAACATAAAAATTATCATATTTATTATTCAAAATAAATCAATTCTTAACGATTCAAAATTTCAATAAAAAAATTATTTCCAAAATCACTTTAGAATCCTTTTAAATTTGGAAATCATCACTTTAACATTTTTAAATTATCAAAATAGGCCCAATGCTGCAACAACACTAAATACAACAATCACGACATCCAAAATATCATGTATAATATGATAACAGAATATATAACAATATATGTAAATAAATCAATACTGGTGAGGAATCCAGTTGGAGCCCTCCAACCTATCACCGGCAACAAATATACATATTAGAATATGTGTACAATATTCCCTCCAAGGCAGACGCGCGTACAAAGGGTCATCCGCTCATACACGGGAACATATAGGGTCATCTGCTCCACTAGGCAGGTATCCAAATATCAACCAATATATCATATATCATCCAAAACAATCATCAATCATCATATAACAAATTATTTCTCTCTTATATAAAAATATCAGTGAGTCAGAAAGAGTGAGTTGTACTCACATTGCTTGTTGTCGTCACGATAGCGATTTATTCCGATTAAAATTAAAGAAGCGTTTAATTTCAACCAAAATTTTCACTTACTCAAATAAATCCCAATTTAGCTCCATACTATAGTGCTCGTTAATACAAACCCAACGCAATTCGTTTCGTGCGAAAGGGACCTCGTATGAAAACGTTATAGCGTTTAAAAGTTTGTACGAATTAAAAGATAATTAATTTATATTTTTCTATTTAACTTTAAACCTAGAATCAATCGTGGCCGTGCGTTTCCTCCACTTCAGATCTGGGCCGTGCTTAGCTTCTTCTCCCTCTCCAGGTTTTGAACGTGAATATGAACCCATAACCGCCAATATTCATTGAATTTTCGAGCCCACTTCGTCGAAGTTGAAGACGATCGAGAAGCGCCATCGTGTAGCCCATCTCCACTCTACTTTCACCTGAAACGCCATGAAGCTCGGCCAACATTTTGACTTGAAAACCGTGCATGACTTCCTGATGATCGTGGCTAATTTGTCGACAATCTATGGCTCCATTCTAGATCACAACCGTTGAGAATGTAGATCACGCGATGCTCTACAACATCCGTGTTGAAAGTTTCTCGAATAGATTTACGAATTGGATGGTATTGGAGGAGAAAGATTCGAAATTTCTGGCCATTGAAATTATTAGTGGCGGCTAGGGCTTTGAAACCCTAAGGTTTGAGAAAAAAGGAAAAAATGATGGGCTTTTATAGAAAATTACGCGCACTATTCATCCGAAAATTTTCCGAACTCCAAACGAAGCGTGCCGCCTGGCGTTTATAATGTTACGCCCATTACGAATGCGATGGAATATATATCGGGAGCCAATTCGATCAGATTTGAAAGATAGGTTTTCGAATCGACTAGTTAAATTTAAAATTCACTTAAACCGATTTCTACGCGTTTTAGTTTGCCCCGGACAAACCGTAAATCTGACTGAAATAAAATTTGAAATATTACAATAATATAACAATACGGATCCAATGAAACTTGTTTTGTCGAAATCCAAGACAGTTTGAAAAATGGCTATTTTCACTCGTCAATTAAATATTATAATATTCAATTTCTATAAATTAACTTTTAGTTCGATTTTAAAAGTTCCGTAACATCATTCTAAATCAAATAAGATTTAAAACAACCTTATAAAACATTTTTATTCATATTAAATCCAATTTCCAATTATTTACGCAATTTCAAATATTAAATTAACAATTTAATTATCCAATTTAATTACTATATTCGAAATATTATTTATTCAGCTTATTAAATTTACTTGTGCATATTTAAAATCAATTAAATATCGAATTTCAAATGACATTAATTCTGGGTCGTTACAGTTCGGCATTCGTCGCTCGGCATTTGTAGCTCAGCATACAGAAGTCATTCATTTTGGGCCGAGATATCTTGCTACTAGGCCTATCAGGGAAGTTCAACCCATATATTTCTATAAATAGAGAGGTAGGGGAACAGTGAAAGGGACTTTTTTTCGAGAACACCAGGGAGACTCTGCCGCATTCAAGACCCGTTCAAGACTTATCTTCTTTGCTTAACAATTGTAATCAAGTAGTTGGTGTATGGATTGTATATGTAATCGATTATTGAGAAAAGCAATAAAGATTAACCTCAAAGTGGACGTAGACAGTTACGCCGAACCACTATAAATCTGGTGTTCTTGTTTTTTGCGTTTAATTTAGCATATTGTTCTCTGTTTAAATTTACTTTCTTCATTAATCTCTCTACACAATCTCTCTTAAGGGTATTAGTGACCAATTCTGGTGCTAACATTTTGGTGCTTTCACCGAGAGTCGAATTCTTAGGCCGATAGGATCTGCATTGGAGCTATGGATTGAAAAATCCCTTGAAGGAGATCCGACTTATTCATAGGACGCTCATGGAATCTATTCAGAGTTTCTACCGACAACTCTACTATGGGAAGACCACGTACCCGATCAGCCTCTCACAATGCGGACGTCCATGAGACTACTAGCGTGCAACAAGTTGGACCTGGCAATCAACAAGCAAATTTAGGTGTAGGGACTACCGCCCAAGCTCAAACGAAAGTCGTCACCGGGACGGAGTTCAATGATTTGATGAGGGAACTCCAAGAAAGTAGAAGGCAACTCGCTGAGCAAATTCAGGCTAACGTTAATCTCATGACTCAGTTGACTTAGCAGCAGCATCAGAATGCTGGAGGTAGACCTGCTCCTTATTCTTTGATTGATATCTCGACTCAGCCGATGGACGTCCTAGGCGTAGATGCTGTAAGACTGAAGCTGCACAGGCAGGTGCCACTGATCGATCCACTAGGGATCAGGCATGTTAGGAGACCGGATGCCCGGATCACCAAGACCCTAATAAAGCTGGCCTTCAAGATGCACGTTTGGCCGATCGCCAACAAGCGGGACATCAACCTACACGGTCCCGTGGAACGGAACCCAACCTTCCATCCTCCAAACAAACTCCATACTTATCAGTTATGGTCAAGCAGTTAATGAGACAGAACCAAGGCTTGACCAATGAAGACTGGTGAGTGTCCAGGAGTCATATTCCCTTCACAGATACTATTCTACAGGCTGAGTATCCCAGTAAGTTTAGTATGCCGACTATCCCAGCCTACGAAGGAAAGACTGACCCTAGGTAACACGTGATGAGGTACGAATGGATGATGGATTCTACAAGAGCGAATGATGTGACCAAGTGTAGGTGCTTCCTAATCAATTTGTTCGGAATCACCACCATGTGGTTTACTCGACTACCTCCGCGGTCTATATCCAGCTTCGACGAGTTGGCAATGAAATTTGTTAAGCAATTCAGGATACATGCTACTCGTCCAATGGATGTGATGTCCTTAACAAGCGTAATACAGGCTTCGAGAGAGTCTTTGAAAGCGTACTTGTAGAGGTTTCATGTTGCTGCCACTAAAGTTAGCAACCCTAACGACTATGCAATTTTGATGGTCGTAAGTCGAGATGTAGATCCAGACTTAGAGTTTGGAGATTGGTTGGCGGGAAAGCCCCCAACTACGTTGGAGCGTTTCTATTCGAAAGCTCATCAATTCATAAGGAGGGGAGAAGCTCGATGGACAGGACGAGATAAGGCACCAGGGCTTGTTCAGGAAACTGTGAAAAGTAACATCACCGTGAAGTAATCCGGCGACAACTCGAGAAAAGTTCAAGTCAACATCCAGAACAAGCCTGGGCAATCTAAAGGATCCGGAGGTGGAAATCCCAGAAAGAAAAAAGAGACAGGGAAATGGAAGTCGAGGACTCCGACCTACAGCGAATACACCCCCTGAATACGTCTCTTGAAAATATTTACCTCTCTACATGTAACACCTTTCAATACAGAAAGCCGTACCCAAAGGAGTCCACAGAGGAACAGAAACAAACGGGGAAGTACTGTCGCTTCCATGAGACCCACGGGTATAATACCGAGGAGTGTAGACATCTTCAGACGCCATAGAAAAGTTGATCAGGCAGAAAAAGCTGCAGGAGTTTGTTAAGAACCCACCAGAGGGTAGTTAAGGAACGTCAGACCCCGGATGCAGGCCGGCTCCACGCCATTCAGAGGAGCCTGCTTGAACCGTGGGTAGGTTGATCATCAACAGGACCTCATCCTGCAGACAAGAATTGGCAGGAGATGGAATGATATGCTACCTCCTTGAGGCATGCGGATTATGAATGTTGTTCGAATGTGGAAGATGGAACCCCTGCCAAACAACAAAGCATGATGAAAGACGATATAGTGTTAAGGAGTTGAGATGTAGAGAAGGTGGAGGATTATAATATTGACCCGATGGTCATATCTGCGACGATCGGGTCAGCTTACGTCAAAAGGATTATGATTTATTGTGGAAGATCTATCAACATCATCTTCAAGAAGGCTTATAACCAAATGAAGATGGAGACAAAAGTTTTAAAACCATGCAAAGCCCATATCCACGGCTTTAATGGTGCCGCAACTGACGCAATGGGGTATATTGAGTTACTAGTTGAACTGGGAGAAGGTGAGCATAGGAGAGCGCGAATCCTACCGTTCATAGTAATGGATGTTGACTCTCCATACAAATTTATTTCTGGGTCGTCTAGCCCTGGCAGAGTTTAGGGCAGCTTTGGCCCCATGGTGTTTGAGATTAAAATTTTCGACAGGCAAAGGAGTCGGCGTAGTACATGGCGATTAGGAGACCGGTCGTGCATGTTATGTGGCAGAGCTGAGAGAAGCTCAGCGGAGAGAAAAGGGGAAGGTTGCAGACAGCTCCGTCCGCATCTAAAACATTGAAAATTGAAAAGTAGTGATCGAGTCCTGGCTCGAGCAACATTCTCGGATCTACAGAGACATAGATCCGAGAGATGATGATGGGGGACCCAGGGGAGTGAATGCAGCACCGGTTGAGCTGACGATTGACGTTCCAATCAGCCGGAATGACCCGTCACGAGTACTTAAGATTGGATTGAAATTTGATCCGACATCGGCCGAGGATCTTGTTGATTTCCTCCAAGCGAACCTGGACGTTTTCGCTTGGACACATTCTGATATGTGCGGGATTTCTCCCGCTATTGCAAGTCATATGTTGAACATAGACCCGTAGTACGTAACAGTAAAACAAAAACAGAGGGGCATGGACCCAGAGAGGTCCGCTGCTCTCAGAGAGGAGGTGGACAAACTCAAAGCCAATGGGTTCATCCATGACGCCCTCTAACCCGAATGGGTATCTAACCCTGTGCTGGTAAGAAATGTGAATGGGAAGTAGAGAACTTGCATTGATTATTCTGATTTAAACAATGCATGCCCGAAGGATAGTTTCCCCTTACCTAGGATCGACCAGCTGTTCGATTCAACTGCTGGACACGAGCTACTGTCATTTATGGATGCATACTCGGGATACAATCAAATCTCGATGCACATTCCTGACCAAGAACACACCAGTTTCATCACAGACGTTGGGTGGTATTGCTATGTAGTGATGCCCGTTAGATTGAAAAATGCTGGAGCGACTTATCAGCGTTTAGTGAACTGAATGTTTAAAGATCAGATCAGCAGAACAATGGAAGTCTATGTGGACGACATGCTCGTGAAGTCACGACGGTCAAACGACCACATTCGAGAATTAGCAGAGATGTTTGATATACTCAGGCATTATGGGATGAAGATCAACCCTTTGAAGTGCTCTTTTGGCGTTGCATCAGGGAAGTTCTTGGGTTTCATTGTAAATGCACGTGGAAATGAAGCTAATCCAGAAAAGATTCAGGCTATTCAGAACATACAAGTGCCCAGAACTATAACACAAGTACAAAGCTTGAACGGAAAGGTGGCCGCGCTGAGTCGATTCATATCCAGAGCTACGGATAAGTGCATTCCTTTCTTCGATGCGATAAAGAAAGGAAAGAGGAATTTCGAGTGGACATCCAACTGTGAGGAAGCATTCCAAGCTCTGATTAGACATCTAGAAAGTCCCCCTGTGCTATCAAAACCAATTTACCATGAAATGTTGTATGTATACCTGGTTGTATCCCAGCATGTTATCAGAATGGCTTTGGTTCGCGAGGAGGACCGAGTTCAAAAGCCAGTGTATTATGTCAGTAAACGTTTGACGGGGGCAGAAAGAAATTATCCCAAGATTGAGAAACTTGCTTACTGCTTGGTGATTGCATCACGCAAGCTTCGCCCATACTTCCAGGCACACTCGATCAGTGTTTACACTGATCAACCCTTGCGACAGGTACTCCAACGACCAGAAACTTCTGGAAGGATGTTAAAATGGAATATCGAGTTGAGTCAGTTCGATATTACCTACCTTCCATGAAGGGCCATACAGGGGCAAACGCTAGCAGATTTCATTGCTGAATTCACCATGACAGACGAATCAAATGGTCATAATGTCATACCTCCTGTTCGATGGAAGATGTACATCGATGGGGCATCTAACAACCGTTGTTCGAGGGCTGGCATAGTTCTTATGACTCCTGAAAACCGATCAGTTTGCTATGCTATGAAGCTCGAATTCACAGCAACAAATAACGAAGCCGAGTATGAAACATTGATTGCTGGCTTGAGACTTATTAGAGAATTGGGAGTAAGATCGGTCGAAATCTTTTGTGACTCACAACTGGTAGTGTACCAAGTCTGGGGGGACTATCAAGCAAAGGGGCAGAGACTTGCCCCATACCTTGCCCGGGTTCAAGAGATGCTAACGAATCTCGAGTATTATGATATTTCACATGTTCTACATGAGCAAAACAGAGTAACCGATTCATTGGCAAAATTTGCAAGCACTGGTGATGCGCAGCAGATGGGATTGTTTTCCGTTGAAAACTTACATGCTCCGAGCATAAATATGATGGAGGTAGATTTCATGTTAGAAACAGAAATCGAGAAGGAATATGGATGGCCCCATTCAAGCAGTACTTGTTACACAGGGTCATGCCCGAAAGAAGGAACGAAAGATGACAAGTCATTCGTAAGGCTTCGCGTTATGTAAAGCAAGACGGGATAATGTATCGGAGGGTATTCTTGACCCCCTTACTCCGGTGCATTGCCCATGATGAGATAAAACGAGTTTTGAAAGAAGTCCATGAAGGGGAATGTGGTGGTCATATTAGGAGGCAGATGTTAGCAAAGAAAATCCTGTGCTATGGATACTATTGGCCGACTGTAAATCCGGATGCCGCAAACAATGTGAGAAGATGTGACAAATGTCAGAAATATGCGAAAATCCTAAGAGCTCCGCCTACAGAACTCACACAAATGGTTAGTCCCTGGTCGTTTGTAATGTGGAGGATCGACATAGTCGGTTCCTTACCTATACCCAAAGGTGGTGCGAAATACGCGATAGTTGCAGTCGATTAATTTACCAAGTGGACAGAAGTAGAGCCATTGGCCATTATCACCACCAAAAAGGTCATTAATTTCATTGTACGAAATATCATATGCCATTTTGCCCTTCCACGAGCCATCAGTACAGACAACGGAACTCAATTTGAAAGCAAAGAGTTCAAAGAATTTTATCGAAAATATGGTATTGAGAAAAAGTTTGTGGCAGTTGCTCATTCGAAAGCCAATGAACAAGTGGAAGCCATGAACAAGATAATCAAATCCATATTGAAAAAGCGTTTGGAAAAGGTTGGATGAGCTTCCAACAGCACTTTGGGCTTATAGAACCACCCATAAGTCCACGACTGGCCACACTCCATTCGCATTGGCATATGGCATGGAAGCTGTTATACCCGTAGAACTTGAAGTTCCATCACATAGGGTAACTTATTATGACCCTGAGTCGAATCAAGATCTTTTGCTGGAATCATTGGACTTAATTGATGAAAAGCGCGAAGAAGCTAATTTAAGAACGGCCGCATACAAACACTGAGTCGCTCGATATTATAATGAAAAAGCCCTACCGAGAATCTTTAGTGTGTGAAATCTCATTTTGAAATGAATTTTCCCAGTTTCATCACATATGAGCCCCGCATGGGAAGGCCCATACGTAATTGAACGGAAGCTTGGAAAAGGAACTTTCAAGCTAGCGACCATTGATGGTGCGACACTCCCCCGAGCCTGAAATAGCGAGCATTTACGGCATTATTATACTTAGTTTATTTCTTTCATATTTTAGTTGCAATTATTTCCAGCAAGTATTTATTTCTAGTTTACGGCATGTAATAAGACAATTTAGCTTGTTTGCATTAATAAAGACTTGAAGCCATTTTTTCCATGAATTGTCGATGTTTCTGTATATGATAACCCTGTGACGAATAACTAAGAGATACATTATTCTGTCAGACATACGAACGCGCACGAACAATCAAAATCTCCAAGTCCCCAGAGTGCGGACTGGAGTACTCTGAGTCCCCAGAATGCGGACCAGAGTATAAACGACTCAAAATCTCCAAGTCCCCAGAGTGCGGAATGGGGTACTCTAAGTCCCCAGAGTGCGGCTTAGAGTATAAACGACTCCAAATCTCCAAGTCCCCAGAGTGCGGACTGGAGTACTCTGAGTCCCCAGAGTGTAGATCAGAGTATAAACGACTAAAAATCTCCAAGTCCCCAGAGTGCGGACTGGAGTACTCTGAGTCCCTAGAGTGCAGACTAGAGTATAAACGTCTCAAAATCTCCAAGTCCCCATAGTGCGGACTGGAGTACTCTAAGTCCCCAGAGTGTGGAACAGACTATAAACGACTAAAAATCTCCAAGTCCCTAGAGTGTGGACTGGAGTACTCCGAGTCTCCAAAGTGCGGACTAGAGTATAAACATCTCAAAATCTCCAAGTCCCCAGAGTGCGGACTGGAGTACTCTGAGTCCCCAGAGTGCGGAACAGAGTATAAACGGCTTAAAAATCTCTAAGTCCCCAGAGTGCGGACTGGAGTACTCTGAGTCCCCAGAGTGCGAACCAGAGTATAAACGACTCAAAATCTCCAAGTCCCCATAGTGCAGACTGGAGTACTCTGAGTCCCCAGAGTGCAGACTATAGTATAAACGACTAAAAATCTCCAAGTCCCTAGAGTGCGGACTAGAGTACTTTGAGTTCCCAGAGTGCGGACTAGAGTATAAACGTCTCAAAATCTCCAAATCTCCATAGTGCGGACTGGAGTACTCTGAGTCCTCAGAGCGCGGAATAGAGTATAAATGACTAAAAATCTCCAAGTCCTCAGAGTGCGGACTGGAGTACTCTGAGTCCCTAGAGTGCGGACTAGAGTATAAACGTCTCAAAATCTCCAAGTCCCCAGAGTGCGGACTGGAGTACTCTGAGTCCCCAGAGTGTGGAACAGAGTATAAACGGCTTAAAAATCTTCAAGTCCCCAGAGTGCGGACCAGAGTATAAACAACTCAAAATTTCCAAGTCTCCAGAGTGCGGACTGGAGTACTCTGAGTCCTAGAATGCGGACCAGAGTATAAACGACTCAAAATCTCCAAGTCTCCAGAGTGCGAACTGGAGTACTCTAAGTCCCCAAAGTGCGGACTAGAGTATAAAAAACTCAAAATCTCCAAGTCCCCAGAGTGTGGACTGGAGTACTCTAAGTCTCCACAGTGCGGACCAGAGTATAAACGACTCAAAATCTCCAAGTCGCCAGAGTGCGGACTGGAGTACTCTGAGTCCTTAGAGTGCGGACCGGAGTATAAACGACTAAAAATCTCCAAGCCCCCTAAGTGCGGACTAGAATACTCTAAGTCTCCTGAGTGTGGACTGGAGTACTCTAAGTCCCGTGAGTGCGGACCAGAATATAAGCGGCTTAAAAATTTCTAAGTCCCCAGAGTGCGGACCGGGACACGAATGACTTGAAGTCATCAAGTCTCCGACGTACAGACTAAAAAGTATTCTAAGTGTTTGAAGCATGGAATATAGGATGAACAACTCCAAAGAATTTTAGAGTTATATGAAGATAAAGTGAGAAGTTCATGTAACTCACAACAGCTTGGGTTTTGATCACAATCACACAGAAAGCTGAATGATAAAAGTCTTTTGAAAGACAAAAGAACTAGGCTTTATTTATTCAAAATTAAGTCTCTACTATAACTTCTCCAAAATTCGGAGTCAAAAGTCTATTTACATGGACTGCGTGGATAAATAAAAATAATTACATAATCTAAATTAACTCTCGTTGAACAAGAGTAAAGATTACTTCTTCGACTTCTTTCCAGAGGACTCCTCTCCTTTGCGTTTTCCATTGGTAATTTTCTTTGATGGGGTGGTAACAACTGAAAATGTACGAGGAACTTCGGTTGGTCTGGACCCGCCATGGAGGATGACCTTCAATGGCTTATTCAAAGAATAGCCCAGGTCCACAACTTGTGGCTCAACTTTGATTTCGACCGTCTTTTTCTTCTCATTCTCAAGTTGCTCCTTCATTCTCAGTTTAGATGTATGTTCAAAGGCGCATGTAATCTCGATTTCATAACTCCCATTGATGGGAGAGGAAGTCTCGGAGTTATCCTCATCAAGCGCTCCGATCACCTGAGCATCTGGACCGGGAGCCTCCCCTGCATGAGTAGCCTCACTTGTTTTTTCCTTCACCTCCTTGGCAATGTCGCTCCATGGAGTGGGCTCAGGATCAGAACGGCCTATAAAAAATCATGAAAAACAAACATTAGAATACAATATCCCCTCGTAAAAAATGACGACTTTTGGAATGTTAAAGTGAAGGGTTATCTATCAGGTTCCGGCTGGCTCTCAGCCGTCCGTGGGGTCTCACCCTCTGGAATGGGAGACAGAATGTGAACGCTGAGGCCAGGGTCCTCCGGGTCATAACCGATTTGCTGCTCAAATGGATCATGTATCGGACGATCAGCCGATTGAATAGGCGCATGAGCTGAAGGCTCGATCCCAGATGGACCGGCAGTAACATCCTTCCCATTCGATGAGGAGGAGCCTTTGCAGTAAAGAGCTTTCGCCGCAGACAGGTCTGGCTCGTTCCCCTTAAGAAATTCCCTTATCAAAACTTCCTCATTGACCTCCTTGGTGCCAAGTTCAACCTTCCTAATTTTCACTAAAGTCTCCCACGCCTCAGCTAGGGATTCGAGGTAGCCCTCTTCCAGAAAAGTTAAGTCTCGATGCATAAGGATGGGGGCATTGAATTCTGCAATCAATGGGTCAAACATGCTTTTGATCTCCTCCCTACCAACTTCTTTAGCCGCCTCAAGGCGGGAGTCAAACTCCGCAGATGCTATTTTCTTACCCTCTTCATGGGCTTCATTCTTTGGCATCTCAATCTTAGAAAGTTCATTATCAAGCTTCGCCTTCAGAAGTCGTGTGGCAACGATCTCGTCGCAATATCATTGCGACTCTTCTTGGGCAGCGGTGTTCTCCTCTCTTTCTTTGCGAAGTTGCTCCTCTAGCTCCTTAACTCGGAGGGCAAATGCGTCCCTTTCCTTCTGCACTGAGTCCTTCTCTAAAGCTAGGGCCCCATGGCGTTGAACCGTCTCGTCAGTTACTTTTTTATGGGTTGACTCCAGACGTGTAACGACCTCGGCAGTGTCTTTAGCACTCTGCTGGGCGGCTTCAAGCCGAGACTTATAAGAAGCAAGCTCTTCGTCATGGGATTTAATAATGTCTTTATCGTGGATAGGCTCAAGCTTCAGATGATCTATCTCATGCTGTTGCTATATCGAAACTTATGAAACTTTCTCGGCTAAGTGCACGAACGCATCATGCTGGACATAGAGTCATTGGTGCAAGCAATGGCACTTTGCTTGACATGCCCTGGAATCCGGTGAATCGTCGGAAGAAACTTTAAGCCATCAAATCATATCTTCGGAAACGAGGCTTTAAGCTCATCAAGTCATTCGGCGACCGTTGGATCAGTTACGGGAGTAGGAGGAGTCTGCTTGGAGACCGTAGGCATTCTATGGGGATCTCGAGATTGCCTGGTACTTGATGAACCGAAGTGTTGATCCCAATGTGCCTCAGGCTAAGACCCCTTATGTCCAGATTTCTCTTTGCCGTGCTTTGGTTGAGAAGGAGGATCGTGAGGATATGAGGGCTGGTTATAAGTTTTTCTTCGGTGTGATGACTCTCAGCGGTGGTAGTCTCGATGCCGGATTCATCTCTATCTCGACGCTTGCCGGAGCCCCAATCCTGGCCAGATTGGTAAAAAATTGATGAACCGCGAAGACGGTCAAGTCCATGTGTGCGCCCCATGTCACCTACACAAAATTTAAATAGCGATGATTTAGCAAGGGGTAGGGTGACGATGGAAATTTAAATGCAAGGTGAAGTGCATGTGTTTGTGTGTGTCCTAGTGTTTCCCCCCGACGGACCAGTTTCTTTACTAGTAGGAGTTTTTTCTCTCTGGTTTTGGGCTTGAACGCTTGTATCGCCTCTCGCGGGAGAATTAAGCTTAAGGGCCTCTGGATCGTCGAAGCCATAGTTGAGAAGATCTTCCGGTATGGTGAGGTTCGACAGTCCCTTCAGAGAACTTTCTAAGTGCTGAGAGGAAGCTTCTTTCTCCACTGGAATAAGGGTAACTTTAGAAGTTCCACCCCCATTTTCTTCCTCAGCCTATAGGTCAGCATCTTCTTCCTCTTCGAAGAGGAAGGCGACGTTTCAATGTCATTAACTTCAAATATTGGGTCCCTGGATGGACTAACATTTTCGCCCTGTGCTTTGGGCGTTTCGGTTTCTTTAATCTCCCCCTCCTCTAGCATCTCAGAGGCATTGTGTGCTAAGGACTTGGCCTTCTTCTTTCCTTTTCCCGAAGCAGGCTTGGGTATGGAAACACCTTGAGGGAGGCTTATTTGACGACCTTCTGCCAGCAACCCGAACTTCGAAAGCGACTCATTTGAAATGAGTGATCCGATGTCCCGATCTTTCGTGGAAATGGCTCGAATAGCTTCGACTGCCTCAGAGTACCCGGAGCCTTCGGGACATGGGTTGATACCTGAAAAAATGAATGAAGAGTCACAAAAGATGTAAATCTTAGCAAATTCAAGTATCGATTCGGAAAAAGAACTTACTTCCTTCTACCCATCTTCTGGCGAAGCCAGAGGGGCAACGCACATAGAACCACTCTTGCTTATACCGCGCAAATTTACTCCATGTCCCAGTGAGAATTTGGCATTTTTATGCAGCTCGAGAAACATGAATGATGGGCTATCCGTTCATCTCTTGATGCGATAGATGTATCAGATATCGCCCAGAGTCGAAGCCTGAAGAGGACACTCATAAAGAGGATGCAAGTACCATATATGAATGCGTGGCTATTCGGATGCAGTTGCAATGAGGCGATCTCGATATACTGCAACACGTCTCGAAGAAATGAGTTGAATGGTGGCACGCTGCCAACCCAGCACATGAATCTGTTGCAAGCTGTGTATCCGTCTGGGGCAAGTGCGAACGATCACGCCCCGATGGAGCTAACACATCATCGAAGGGAATTCCATGGACGACGAAGTGTACTTTCAATAATCTTTGAGGCCTGTGAATAGATTGGGTCATCTAAGAAAATAGCTGTCTCCAAAGCGTCGGGATCCAAATCGACAGATGCAGTCGCAGGGCTCAGTAAGCCTTGAGCAGGGGTAGTTGATGGATTTGAAGTTCCTACAACTTCTTGTCGAGTGGATGGCCCAGGTCTATCAGAGATCGTAGCAGAGCTTGATTTCCTAGACATCTCTAATGAAGATTGAATCTGACAAGGCACCTGTTTCAACTATACTTGAAAAACAATCGACATTAGACTTAACGACATAAATATTCCCCCCGTGTGGTGTGTGAACTAGTGCGATCATTCAAACGTAAGTGCCGGGCGGTGAAAAGACACTGGATTGATTAAATAAGTCCAAGCTTTGAATTGTTGTCTTCGAAGACCATCATCGCTGACCGTCTACGAAAGCTTGTCGTAAGACGGTTTATGTTTTGAACCCGATATCGTCACTACATTCGAAAGGTTATTAACTGTTGAACAAGTTAAAGTCCAAATTGTCAGTTGTTCAAACACGGGATTTATCAGTCTGGAATTGTCCGATATGCTTTGTTGTTTGAGTCTGTCCTTGTTCATTATCCTATGTTCAGGCATAAAGTATGTATTTAGTCAATAATGCATTAGGTTCGACTGGTGTTGCTATTGTACACAACCCTCCTACCTAACCACTTCAACGTTCGGCATTCAACTAGGTATGCCGAACCACAATCATGCCGAGCCACCTCGCTCGACATGCCGCCCTCAACAACAAACACTCTCCTACCATTCATTATTACCGTTCGGCATGCGGCAAGACATGCTGAACCGCATGCATGCCGAGCCACACCATTCGGCATGCCACTCTTCCAACTCTTCCTCTTCACCGTTCGGCGTGCGAAAAATCATGTCGAATTGTGCTCGTGTCGAGCCGCATCATTCGGCATTCTGTCCTTAATGCCACTTTTACTCCTTCCCTTCGTCCCTACTGACAGGCATGGCCAAGTGCTTCGACGAGTCATACCGAGCCATGTCGCTTGGCATTCTACCTAATTACTACTTCTTTCCTGATTTTCCCTCCAATCTCGATGGATATAAGGAAATTATGCTGAGTTGTGGCTGTGCTGAGCCGTACCGCTCAGAGCATTAAATCGTAACTCCATTTCTACTCCCGTACATCCCTCCATCGCTCGACATAAGGAGGTCATGCCGAGCCACAACGTTACTTCTTCCACCACCTCTCTCCTTCAAGCACCTCCAACGTCCACTTCTCTCCTCCACTCCGCCTAGCCTTAAACTCCTCTAAACAACAACTCCTCGCCCTTAATTCCCATTCCACACGATACCTAATGACCTCGACTTTACAGAGATTCACGAGCTCGAATCTCGTGCTAGGTTCCCTGTTCGAGGTGTAGTGTTTAGAAGAAAGGCCGTTACCTAGAGAACTTGTTGAAACTTAAGGAGATTCTATAGTAGGAGACGAGGCAACATATTGAGTTTGGGGGAGGAAGGGAAGGTAGTTTGCTAAATTCTGTTTGGAGTCGAGCTCGTAGTTTCTGAAAAATAGATGTAAAAAAGAAAAAGAAGGAGTGTCAGCTTAAATAGAGAAATGGGAAGTTGAATGGGCCGTGACCGGTAGAATCGGTCAATGCACGCCCCTCTTTCGGCATTATGTCGTTTGGCATTAGCATGTCGATCGGCAAACAATGCCTCGATCGGCATTCAGGGAAAAGTACTATCGAGGAGACTAAGCCAAAGCTCGAAGCAAAACATGGAGGACTCGTGATTCAAAGCACATCATGTTCGACCACATGAGGCACTTTGGGGGGCAAGTGTTACCTAGAGGTTTGACCAGGTAACTAGAGACACGGCATTTGTTCACCGTTCGGCATCCAGCACCGTTTGGCACGGCGTTCTCTTTCGGCACAACTGGGTCGCTCGGCATTCAGCCTCGACCTGCATTCAGGCCTCGTCCGGCATTCAAGCATCGGCCGACATCCAGCCTTACCCGACATTCAAGCCTCGGCCGGCATACAGCCTCGCCCGGCATTCAAGCCTTGACCGACATCCAGCCTCGCTCGGCATTCAGCCTCGCTAGGCATTCAGGCCTCGATTGGCATGCAGCCTCGCTCGGCATTCAAGCCTCGACCGGCATGCAGCCTCCCTCGGCATTCAGGCCTCGACCTGCATCCAGCCTCGCTCGGCATTCAGGCCTCGACCGATATTCGGCCTCGCTCGACATTCAGGCCACGACCGGCATCTTGCCTCGGTCGGCATGCAGACCTCGCTCGGCACTCAAGTCTCGAACGGCATTTAACCTCGTTCGGCATTCCAGCCTCGTTCGGCATTCCAGCCTCATTCGGCACATGGCCTCACTCAGCATGAGCATGTCGTTCGGCATCTTCCCTTGTGCGGCATCGGATCTTGTTCGGCCTACACATCTCACTCAACATACTGCCTCGTTCAGCCTACAGACATGGTTCGGCATTCGCCGCTCGGCATTTGTGGCTCGGCACACAGAAGTCATTCATTTTGGCCCGAGATATCTTGCTACTAGGCCCATCAGGGAAGTCCAACCCATCTTCGTCTATAAATAGAGAGGCAGGGGCATAGTGAAAGGGACCTTTTTTTGAGAACACCGGGGAGACTCTACCGCATTCAAGACCCGTTCAAGACTTATCTTCTTTACTTAACAATTGTAATCAAGTAGTTGGTGTACGGATTGTATCTGTAATCGATTATTGAGAAAAGCAATAAAGATAAACATCAAAGTGGACGTAGGCAGTTACGCCGAACCACTATAAATCCGGTGTTCTTATTTTCTGCGTTTAATTTAACATATTGTTCTCTATTTAAATTTACTTTCTACATTAATCTCTCTACACAATCTCTCTTAAGGGTATTAGTGACCAATTCTGGTGCTAACAATTAGTAAAATGGTTCATCTCAGTTCTTGATACATTTTGGGACAACGATCCTTACTCTCATTATCTTATGTTTAAACCATCACAAACTTTAAAATTTGGCTTTGTATTCCAAATAAAAATTATTCTCTAATAAGACAACTTTCTAATGAATCTGAAATCATCGTAAACCAATAAATCGTTTGAAAGTTATGGATAAAACAACAGTGTATTTTAGCTTAGAATTTTCTAAGCACAAATCTCTATTTTACCTTGCTTTTAAACACATGTTAATAATGGAAAACTTCAAAATCTCAAAAGTGATAAACAAGAAAGCGACTACTTATGAAAATATCTTCTCAATGAAAGAAAATCGACAAAATCCGATTAAAATTTCACATGTTATGGTTATATTAGTAAAAACTATAATCTCTTCTCTTTTCTATTTCAAAACAATCAATACTTTTCATTTACGAATCTCTTTTGACAATACATTATATCACCTCTAATTATGTTTGTCATCTTTATTTCAATATCTTCTAATATTTTAAAACCACTTTTCAAAAGTTCATCGAATTTTCCCCAAAATAATGTTTTCTTTTTTCATTGTAAATCAATTTCAATGTATTTTTATTAACATTAAAATAAACATATACATGTACATCTTTACCTTGCTTTAACATCATCAAATAATAAAGTAACCAAATCTTGATTTCAAATTACAAAGAAATTGGACTTATATAAAATTGATTAGCCAATGTAGATGTGAAGTAAATAAGAATCGATTATAAACATTCATTGTTTATTAATTGCTTACACTATGAATTAATTAAAGAAATTTGTGTTTAATTGAGTAATAATACTAAAAGGATAAATATGGTCTTAAAAATTTGACAGCATTAAGAAGTTTGATATAACAAAACTAAGCCATGAATTTTTTTCGAAACATCATTTTCAATATATCAATTTGTTTATCCTCAAATCATATATTTATTTCAAAACAATAATTTTTTCCGTTCTCTAAACCATTTTTCATAACAACATTTCAGAATAATATTTACTTTTTTCAATACAAACAATTCGATATACTTTATTGGCATCAAAATCAAATTACAATTTTTTCATTCGTCTAATTTTTTCATAATGCATCATATCGCAAAATTTGCATAACATGCATTAAAATCGTAAACATCATACAATTAAGCAGCCACTAAATCATAAAAATCACAATCATACCAATTTCAAATCTAAATATATTTATTAATCTAGCGACAATGGCATGCCATGAGTTTCTTATGGTCTACTTTGCCAATTGGCTGCAGTGTTGACCGTATGATCAACATTGCCTCGCCATCGACTATAGCTGCCCATTAATACTCGATGGCTGCAATTATCACATCAAACATCTAAATATAGAAAAAAATTATTACTTTTCAAAATAATTTGTTACCTCACTATAATAATACTTAATCTCAAATACTCAAGTCAAAATAATTTATAAAACTTCAAAACATTATAAAATTTCATATCTCGTCTTTTCTAAATCACCATCTTAAAAGAATATCCCTATTTTCAAAATATATTTTTATATATATTCTCTCTAAAGCTCAACTCAAATACTTCTTTAAAATATCGCTTTCCAGCCAAAAAATGCTCAAAAATATTATTTATACTTTTCCTCAAACTGCATATTCCATTCAAAACAATAATTTTAAATTCTCAAAACATCTTGCTCGCTTTAAAATATTCTACAAATCCCTCTAGCCTCTTCAAATTTGAAATATTATTTTCAAATATTGGTTTATAATATAACTCAAAGTCTATTACTTCTCTATAAAATAATACATCTCACTTTGAAATCTTGTGCCTATAAGTCTTGTTCTAATGTTTAGGAATCCCGATGATTACGTTAGCCTAATGCGTCGACCATAATTCTTAAACACTCAACGGACAAATTAACACAAAGTCAACTTCATAAATTCTTTAAATATTTACTTTTAGAACAACTTAATCTTTTATAAAAACATTCACTAACTTCTAATAAAACATTTTCTCAAAGAACATACATATTATATGCAAAAAGATTTCTAGTCAACGTATGTTTGCTTATACCAAAAGGTTTATAAATAATCAATTGAGTACTATCAAAAATACAGACTTACAAAATCCCAAATAACATTAATCATCTATCTATAAATAAGCAAGATTTCTCTTCAGATTCACTTAAATCCCATTTTAATTTTATATGAAAGTATACTGATTTATTTTATGAAATTTATTTCCATTATCACTTGAGGTGACTTCGCAATCGAAGACGTAGGTAGGTTCAAAATCTTCCAAATTCATATGAAATACTACTTTAAGTGACAGTTCCAATTGGATACCACACTCAAGATGAATCCTTTAAACTAAACATTATCAATCATACAACAACATAAAGAAATCAAAACATCTGTCATCCAATCAAAACATGCAAATAATTAAAATATTTGGTGAAAAGTAATTTATATACTTCCGTCGCTCTACTCTGATCATTACTAGATCCTCTCACTCACCTCTTCTTATCACAATTTGAAATCATGAAGTATTCAATGCAAAATTCAACTTAAGTCTTTTACAGTTTCTCTAACCAAACAATTTCCTTCTCACTTCAAAGACATAGAGTTTCAATATTCACCTTCAATACCGACACTAACAGCCCGATCAACTACTTCTACCTTTTTAACCTCCATTTATTCCTTTATGTCATATAGAGATCTACACTGGATAAAAGGTAGAAAAATATACTATATAATAAGAAAAGTTGTGATGACTCGCCATTTTGGACAATTTAAGTCGATAATAAACTACACATGTCTAACTCAAATAGTCCAAAAGACAGATAATCAATGGGGTTAATGAAGAAAAAGGAAGAAGAAAAACAATGATCAAAATCTTACAGCGAAATGACAAAATATAAAAATCACATAAATAGTTCATGAAGATATTTTAAAATATAAATTTAACTTTCATTTTACAACATAATCAGAGTACAATAAAAAACATACAAAATAATGCAGCGGAATAATACTAATGAATATGATCACTAATCTCCTTATTTATCTTCAAGGGTACGTCTTCAAACACTGAAATACTCAGGCTAACCCGAGCGTAATGAAATGACAAAACACTCGATTCAGAACTAAAAATTCTAATGTAAGTTAAATCTCTATCATGAGAAATAAGGTACAAGTAACTTAAGAGATTTTAGGAGGTTTTCCATCTTATAAGGATTTGTTAAACACTTTTTATATAATAGGATACGCTATGTACGTAGTGTATATCAGTAAAGTAAAGTAATAAAATAGCGTTAACGCTTTACATTGATACCTCTTAACACAGCTTTAAGTAGGTAGTCTATTCAGGTCCTATAAAACAACCAGCAATGTCAGTAGCCAGTGCATCCCGTATCGGTACCACGCTAAAATAAATCATAGTGGGCTCGTATAAGGATAATTGTATGATAATGCACGTGAGGCAATGCCTAAGGTAGGATACTACCGTTTTGCATTTCCTGACCGGTTGTAACCCCTAATGACCGATCGCGTCCATCAATACAAAATCAAAGGTGCGCACAGTTTCAAAATCATGATAGTAATATGAGAGGAAGATGCCCGCTAGAGGTAGCTAGCCTCATTGGCCAGGTATGGATCCTATTGTAGTCATTTCAAATTGATACAAATGTTTATGTCATCCATCATTGTTCTCTTTCTTCATTCTAGTAAACACCATTAATTCAGCATCTACATTCTGGATAACATCTATCGCGTACACGATTGTTAAGAGTGGTCCCGGTAGAATAACAGTGCCAATCATCCATCCCCGGTCTCTTTGATAACCAATCGTCCATTTTACACGCCGTTTGGTCATTTTAAATTACAATAAAAAAAAATCATATTTTCATATCACAAATCAGATTTAAAATATATTCAAATTTCAATTTTAATATTTGCATATCATAAATATCATTATTAAAGTTCAATCCTTTACCCTTAAATAGTTTCGGATTTAACAGCGTCGAATTTAAAAATATTTTGAATTATAATAGTTTTTAATATAAAAATAGTTCGAATTTTAAATAGTTTTGAATTTAAAATTGTTATAGTAAGTTTTTTTTAATATAGTTTGAAATAAAATAGTTTTAATAGAAAATAGTTGGAGATTAAAAACAGTTTGAAATAAACAGATTTAATAGAAAATAGCTAGACTTTAAAAACAGTTTGTAATAAATAGTTTTATTAAAAATAGTTTTGGATGAAAATATTTATAATTATTAAATGATTCCTTTTCTTTTGAACCACTTAACCCAATTCCAAATTTCGAATTTCATTTTGAACAACCTTTCAATTTAAGACGAATTTCTAATTTCAACTTTAATTTAAACCAATTCAAATTTCAACATTGATTTAAATGACTTTAAATTTCAAATAATTCAATTTTGATACATTCAAGTTTCATCTAATTCAATATTTAACCCTTTAAAATAATTCAATTTCAATAAATTCACATTAAATTTCAATGTCGGCCTTTACAATTTAAAGTTGATAAATTCAAGTTAATTCCTTAACAACAATTTCATTTAACAAATTCAAATTCCAAAATTATAAAACCTTTTCATTTGACCAAATTTGGCGACCGTATATAATACTCTACCCTATGGCCAAGTGATTATTTTTTAAAATTTCAGTTATGAGTATATATCATTTCAACCCATATTTAGATGTCATTGGCGTATCATCATTTCAACATATTTCTTAATCCAGTTATTAATGTTCAAATGATCCTGATGACAATTTATGTAGTTTAACAGTATATATAGGGTTATAACAGAGATATGACAAAATTAATAATATCATCCAAATAACAATGCATCGTCCATAATCAATTTATAAGCATACACATGTAATTAATATTCAAATCAAGCAATTAACATATAATCATAAAATTATTAATTATCACATATCAGGGTGCTCAACAAGCATAGCTAGTTCAGTTTAAATGTCAATTTAATTTCTCAAACCGCAATCAAAATAATCTATCACATCATGATTTTTAATTTAACTTGCAAAAGAAATTTTTAGTATTGCGTGAGTGGGTTTAGTCGCTCAACTTTGAATTTAGCCCATTAGAATCAAAACTTAAGCCCGAAATTTCAACTCCAAACTTAGCCAAACCAAGTTTCACGTTGTCCAGAATTTTAATACGAATCCAATGAAAGAAATTATGCGTGAATAGGAGTTTGTATGCAAACTAAGATGAGGCTTCAAGCAAGGATGGAAGAACAAGCTAAGATGAGGGCAGGACGTGTAGAAAAAAATGAAATATGAAGTTCGTGTTTCATAAAAAAAGTTTTGAATTTCCAAAATTGAGAGGTTTTGAATTTGCAAGATCACGTTAAAATGATTCAAGGAAAGGAAGATTTGAATCGGAGATCTAAACATAGAAATAAGATGGCGAAAGAAAAGAAAAATGAAGGAATAATTTTAAAAAGTGAACAATTTGATGATTAGAATATAGCTTCAACAAAGAACAATTTGAACTGAATGAATATGAGGTTTCAGGAGAAGCAAAATGCAAATGAAAAAATAAAGTGGCAGGTTACTTAATATTAAGGAAATAAAGGTTGCGGGACAAAAATAAATGTCGCATTTTTTTTTTGAAAGCTTCAGGCATTAATAGTGCATAAGCAAATGTATGTAGAAATGGGAAATTTGCAAACCTGAGGCAAGTGAAATTTTGTACAACCAAACATGAGGTGGCAAGAATTAGATGCAATCTAAAAATTTAGACTCAGGTTGTAACGACCTGATATTTTCGACCATTCGCATACATTATAAGTGTATAGGTAGACACTCATGCCGGAATTGAATTGCTCAAAATACCGCGTTGTAAATAAAAATTTGGCAAATCTCAGAATATACAGTAAATAATAATCACAGATCACAGACACAGAGTATATAATAATGCAGCGGAAGTAAAAAGAGATAGTAGTTCATGAAGCTACTATATAAAAATAAGATACATCATAGTTAAATAAGATACAGTAGAAGAGTAACAAGATACATCAGGTATAAATCAGAATACATCACTGAAACATTGGATACTGAAACAAAATAGATGGCTGGATCTTCAAGGAAAGCTCCAACTTCGAAGGTGAATCTTGAATGCTAACTCAATCAATCTGACTCGAGCGTAAAGCAAAATACAAAACACTCGAGTCAGGACATAAATACTTATGAACTATAAATAAACTCAAGTGAACAGTAAAAAAAATGTATCAGTAACTTAATGGATGCTTAGGATCGCCCATCCTTTAAGGATCCGTTGAACTATTTACTATGTAGTAATATTGTGCTACTATAATAATGTCTACAGTAAAATAAACATACTTTTAAATAGCGTTAAGGCTTTACATTTTCCACCTTAACATAATTAATGCCAATAGTCTATACAGTACCTGCATATCTCCTGATCGGGAGACTATGAGAAGATACAGCATAGGTACGGCACAAATAGAAACTCGTAGTAAAGGCTCGGTATGATAGGTGACACGGCACACAAGGCAATGCCAGGGTAGATATACCAATTACGCACACGGGCTGGTGGTAACGCAGCAGCCACATACGCCCACCTCGGAACACACTCCCAATCAAAATCGGAGGATGGCCATCTAATCAATCACCAGTAAGAGTATAGTATCGAAGAAATGTGTCCGACCAGAGGTGCTACCTCCTTTGGCCCGAGATCGCTCCTGTTTTAGCCACCTTATGCCAACTCACGGGAGCTGGGTCCATGTAATATACCTCAAGAACATCGCCACCATCCTACTTCATTCTGGAATCTCCACCGCGTACACGGTTGTTGAAGTGGTTTTCGAAGTTGGCAGAGAGTATGACAACTTCCGATCCCGGTCTCTTTAACAACCAAACGTTATTATAACGCCGTGGTCATTTCAAAATAGTTTATACTTCAAAAGGATCAAATCATTTCATTTCAAAACTATATTCCTTTCAAAATAGTTTACACTTCGAAACCAAAACCATTTTTATTTCAAAACTATATTCAAATCAAATTGTTTATCATTTCCATTTCAAACATATATTCACCTTTTAAAAAAATTCTTAATACTTTCAAAGTATAACTTTTCCGAAACCAAAATACTTGAAATCATTACACTTTGAAAATCATAACATTCTGAAATCATACATTTGAAATCAATCTTTTAATTCTTTACACTTTACAAATTTATTCCATTAAACCAAAATTTCAAATTTCCAATTTAATTCAATTCAAACCACCAGTTTCAATTCTGTTTAATTTTCTAACAAAACATTTCAAATCTTACAAATTTCAAATATAGATTTGATCTACAAAATAAACAATCCAATTTTAGTATATTTCCAAACTTTAATATCCCACATTTCAAAACTAAACTTTATAATTCCATATATTCATATCTCAAATCTAATTTCATTATTATTTCGTTTTGAAATATTCATTTCATAAATCCAACATTATTAAAAAAACTTAAATTACAATTAAACCAAATATCTTTTCATACAAATATAAACTTCAAATATTCCTTTATCAAATAAATCAAAATCAAATATTATTCCACATTCATATTCTTTATCAAAATAAAGATCAAATCATTTCCAAACCATTTCAAAATCATTAAAATATTACATCCTTTCAAAACTTCATAATCAAATCATTATTTGAATTCAAATGCAAATATTCAAATTTAAATATCATTTAAAAATCAAATATGTCATTCATTTATTATTTCAAACATCATTACAAAATACATTTCAAAATTCCATTCAAAAATTCATTTATTACATTACATTTCATTCCATTTATCACATAACCAAGCATACCTTATTAAATTCAAATTCAATTTAAATTCCTTAAAGTTCAAATTTAAATATTAAAAATATATTCAAAACTCCTTATATTCACAAATAATCAATTTCCAAAAGTTAAATCATTTAACACTTTAAAATATAACACAAATAGTGTTAAAATCTATAACATTCAAACATTGTCAAATTTATACCAGCGACAGCATTTATAAGGTGTTATCGTAGCTTATAATTTCCAAAATAGTTTAGTTCAAGAATAACGGCATTTATAAAATGCCGAAATAGATATTCAGCTATTTCAATCATAGTTAAATTCCAAAAACAACAGCATTTAAAAATTCTGTCAAAAGACTGCAACATTTTGGAAATGCTATAAAATTCCAGATTTTATTTTAACTTTTCAAAAATAATAATAAAACTCAAAATTTTTATTGTTGTAACTTACAAATCATATTTCTAGACTTCAAAATTTCACATTTAAAATCATTTTAACATATGATTTAACACAATAAAATTTTTAAGATCAAATATTCAATTTAAAAACTCCATTCATTTATTAAGTCAAAATTCACTGTTTATTAACTTATAAATTTAATAAAACTTAACATTTTACTTCAAATATCATCTCAAAACTTTAAATTTAATTTCCATTATTTATTTACATTTAAAATAAAATTTAAAGTCAAAAATCACAATTACTTCAAATTTACATACTTAAAATCACAATTTCAAGACTTAATATTTAATTTTCTTAAAACAATAAAATATATATTTTTAAATCAAAATTTCATACTTTTAAAAATACACATTTTAAAAAAAAATCATTTAAAAATATACCACGGGGTCTGTATATAATTTTCTAACCTAGGTCAAGTGATACGGATATATATCATTTCAATCCGCGGTTTACAAAGAAAACCCAGGTTCTATCGTTTCAAACCCGCAATCCCAAGTCAAATAAAATACAATAAAAATCGCTCAGGCCTATCATTTCAGCCCATAACGATTTTTCCCTATTCTAAAGTCCGTTCGGGTATGTATCATTTCAACACATAGTGATTCTATTCTAACAGGGAACTTGCAGTGTGAATATATGCATAAACAATATAAACAATGTCAATGTCACAATATAATGTCATATATCAGATGTCAGGTGATAATTAATAGTTTTAACATGGTAATAACATGGCATAATATATCATATGATCATCATTAACTTGCATAAACATTTTATATTACTAAACATTTGTCATCAATTCACTGTTTCATAAGTATGAATGTCAGAGTGAGATGGACTCACCTTTTACGAAGCTAGAGACAAACAACACACACAAAAGCGATTCCAAAGGCACGAAAAGCACGATTTAATTTGAATGGATGGAGAGCCTTGTAAACAATACACAAAATATAACATACATAAGTGCAAAATATAAATATTTTACATACAAATATAATCAACAACTTAAGTTTGCAAAACAATGGCAAAACATGAAAGATAATCGAACCTTAGAAGCAACAGACTTGCACAAGACACATAGGCTTGGCCTAAATACAAAAAGGCTTGATCTCATCACACCTAGGCTCGGCCTAGGTCATGTGTGCTCGGCCATGAGTCATGAGATATGGTTATGTACATGAAAATGGAAGGCAAAGGCATGGAGAGGCAAAGGTAAGCAAAGGGTCAATGGATGGAAGGTTTTGGAGCAACATAGACTCGACCTATGTCAATATTTGGCTCGGCCATGCATTGTTTCAGGTCAGGTCAGTGGAGTGGCTGATGGTCAGAGGTGATGTAGGCAGGTGGTGGTGGATGTAGGGGTGGCCAAGGCAAGATATGGAGGAGATAGTGAAGATAGGCTTGGCTAGGCAATGTTTTCAAGGAGTGTTGCAATGTTTTGTGGAGTTTTGTGGTTATGGCTTCATCCAATGGTCACGGCCTGATCTGGAGGAGGGGATAGGTGGTGGTTGCTGCTGGTGATGGTGGAGAGTATGGTGGTGATGGTGGGTGGTAGAGGCCAAGCAAAGTTAGGTAGAGATCTAGGCAAAACAATGAAAAGAAGAAGGAAAAGTAGAAGAAGAAGACCATGAATTTGCCATTTTTTTCACAAATTGAAATGCCGTGACTTTTTGATGGTGGGAAGAATATTTTCACGTGAATTTCTAGAGAAAATACATGGCTATAGGTAAGTAGTGTACGGCCAAAAGAAAGGAGAGTAAAAGCCAAAAGAAAATGAAGAGACAAGGAGATGAAAAGACTAGAAAATGAAAGGTCTAGTCTCTTTGAATTTCTAATTTCTTTAAAATTTTAAATACATGTAAAATATGTATAAGTACAGATAAAACAAGAAAATATAGTAAATAAACAAAAATAAATAAGTAAATATTAATTAAATATAATTAAATTAAGAAAATAGCAAAGAAAATGTAAACTAGGCTTGAAAATTTGAAAATAAATGAAATGAACTTTGGGAGAATTGTATGTACATGAAAAATATCTATAAATAAAGATAAAAAAATAAAAATAAAATGCATACATAAAAATGAATAAATAATTTTTAATTAAATATAATTTAAATGAAGAAAATATCAGAAAAATGGAAACTAACCTTTAAAAATAAGAAAATAAATTCAATGAGCTTTAGAAAAATTCAAACATCACTTTAAAAATATTTGAAAGGTAAAAATATATGTAACATAGCATATAATACAATTTAGAATAAGACATGACAATTAAAAAGATTATTTATATAATTTAAAATAAACAATTTTGTTAAATACAGCAAATTTCACACAATAGTTAAAAAGGCATAACTTTCACATTATAAATCAGATTTCAACGAAACGAAAAGCAGTGTTCTTAAAATTTTATTTAATTTCATAATAAAATATAAAATTCAAATTTTCAAACTTTCAAATTTTAAATTTAAAAGTCACAGTTTGACCAGATTGACCAAAATTCACATTTTCTAGAAATATCCAATTTATTAATGCTTGGAATTCTAATTTACATACAAATCAAAATATATATTTAAAATAACAAAATTATTCATTTTATAAATAAAATAAAGTTTTATCCATTTAAATAAATAAATAAAGTTTTTAAATCAGAAATTTAAATTAAAATAATTAAAATATACAATTACAATAATCAGAAAATACAGGGTTGTTACACTCTCCCCCACTCAAAACTTTTCGTCCCCGAAAAGGAATGAGGTACGGAAAAGCACAGAAAAAGATAGAATGAAATAGTATTAAGACAAGATGACAAGAAGATTAAATTTTACCTGATAACTGTTGTTATAGGTAAGTTTATCAGGGTGGAGATGATCTTCTCAAGATCCTCCAGAATCAAGAACACAAGCAAGAAAAAGATCTTCAAGAGTCTGATTCACTCTTTCCGTTTGACCGACGGTCTGTGGATGGAAAACAATGCTCAAATTCGAAAATGAGTACCAAAGACTACAGAAAAGTTTCCATTTCCAAACACACTGGTATAAGCAATAGCCTCCCATTCTGTAGCAAGATAAGGAAATTAAGGACAACCAAAAGATAGTTTGAAAAAAACAAAATAAGATGATAAATTTGAAACCATGAAAATTTCAACTTATATTGAAAATTAATTTTACATAAGTTAAATAAATATAACTATCTTTAATTTCATTATCTTATCATCCAATTATCTTAAATTAACAAATCCCTAAAATCATATATTTGAAAAATCTTTTATTATACTCAAAATGTACTAAATAAAATTTAATTCTTCTTCATTTCTAATTAAAATTAAGTTTATTTCTCTCAATATATCTTATCACCCATGTTAAATATATTTATACTAATTATAACTGCTTTAATTTATTCTTAGTTCCTTTATCATCATTTTATATTGTAAATTATTCCATTACACTTTTTCTTTATTTACCTCTGTTAATCCTTTTATAACTAAAATTTAAGTATATAACATTTATTATAACCACTCAAATTTTATTTATAAAATCTTTTTTTTATATTGTATATTATCCAATTACATATTCAACTTCGGAAAATTAAGGTAAGTTATATTGGAATGAAATTGTGTATTATACAAATAAAACTTTCTAATTCAATTATTTCAAGCTTGAATATTTATCCAATTATTGAAATTATACTTAGAAATTATCCTTGAAGATAAAATTTAGGAATTAAATTTCCGATAAATTCCAAACTATTTAGAGATAAATAAATGCTCATATACTCTATATATATATATCCATTCAAATTCAAATCATATATCAGCATATGTTATAAATCCATTCTTATTTTAGAAATTAAAATCAACTAAATTTTCCCAAATCAAAACTGTAGCAAGACTACAGAATGGTCACTTCACTTCGAAACTCGAAAATGAATGTCGGTGATGCTGCAGTCATCACCGAAGTTATTTTCCAGCGATAAAGAGAAGAGCACTAGTTTTAAACTTTAAAATTCTTTGGAAACAAATTTCTATTCCAAAATACTTTAAATAATATATCCTTTAAAACTTTAAACACCAAGTTTGAAATCCATCGAAAATTAAATTCTCAAATTCTTGTTTTACATTCATTTTAAATTTCCAAATAAATTTATAACCATGTTTTATAGTTCAATTAGATATATGAAACAATAGAAAATGATATATAAAATCAAATATTATTTATTAACAACCAATTCAAATAAAATCCAGATAAAGATATATCATAAAGGTACAAAATTTATTTCACAAACATTTATTTCATTACTAAATTTTAAAAACATATTGTGTCAGTTTGCTCTGTTCAAGTGTTTTGGAAATCTTATCAATAGCGTTGATCAAACGAATCGATTAGAAACCCAAATCAACATCAACAACTCAAATAACACAATATATAAAACATTTTAAATATTAGTTTACAAATACACTTCAAGAATAATTTGAAGATAAGTTGGAAACAAAAATGAGATGATTAAATAACAGAATAGGGAGATGGATAAGCTTATATAAATCGCGGGCAACCTTAACCGGGTCAACCGTGACTTAAAGTATAAGTTCGATGTGGATTTCTGGGTAAATCTACATTCGACTTCAAGAGATAGAGTTTATGATAATAAGAGATACTAGCATCTAAACCAAGGACATAAAATCTTTGGTGAATCAATGCTGTTGTAAAGGAGTTTCACCCCTTTACAAATCAATTTGAGATTGGCAAGACCGCCGACTCATTATAAAGATCCTTTTGAAGTGGAGTTATGGGATACTCCAAAATCAAAAGAAGATGAATAGTGAGGGACACGAATGGGTTTTGGACCAGCAGGGAATGTTCCAAAAATTCAAATGAATCGAGTCAAAAGGAAGAGATTTAAACTCGAATGGAAGTGATTCTGCAATTTCATTTACCCTATATACCGAGTTTTGCCTGGAGCTACCAAAGCTCTGATACCAACTGTAACAACCCGATATTTTCGACCATTCGCATCCATTATAAGTGTATAGGTAGACACTCATGCCGGAATTGAATTGCTCAAAATACCGCGTTGTAAATAAAAATTTGGCAAATCTCAGAATATACAGTAAATAATAATCACAGATCACAGACACAGAGTATATAATAATGCAGCGGAAGTAAAAAGAGATAGTAGTTCATGAAGCTACTATATAAAAATAAGATACATCAGAGTTAACTAAGATACAGCAGAAGAGTAACAAGATACAACAGGTACAAATCAGAATACATCACTGAAACACTGGATACTGAAACAAAATAGATGGCTGGATCTTCAAGGAAAGCTCCAACTCCGAAGGTGAATCTTGAATGCTAACTCAAACAATCTGACTCGAGCGTAAAGCAAAATACAAAACACTCGAGTCAGGACATAAATACTTATGAACTGTAAATAAACTCAAGTGAGCAGTAACAAAAATGCATCAGTAACTTAAAGGATGCTTAGGATCGCCCATCCTTTAAGGATCCGTTAAACTATTTACTATGTAGTAATATTGCGCTACTATAATAATGTCTACAGTAAAATAAACATACTTTTAAATAGCGTTAAGGCTTTACATTTTCCACCTTAACACAATTAATGCCAATAGTCTAGAGACTATGAGAAGATACTGCATAGGTACGACACAAATAGAAACTCGTAGTAAAGGCTCGGTATGGTAGGTGACACGGCACACAAGACAATGCCAGGGTAGATATACCAATTACGCACACGGACTAGTGGTAACGCAGCAGCCACATACGCCCACCTCGGAACACACTCCCAATCAAAATCGGAGGATGGCCATCTAATCAATCACCAGTAAGAGTATAGTATCGAAGAAATGTGTCCGACCAGAGGTGCTACCTCCTTTGGCCCGAGATCGCTCCTGTTTTAGCCACCTTATGCCAACTCACGGAAGTTGGGTCCACGTAATATACCTCAAGAACGTCGCCACCATCCTACTTCATTCTGGACACTCATGCTGGAATTGAATTGCTCAAAATACCGCGTTGTAAACAAAAATTTGGCAAATCTCAGAATATACCGTAAATAATAATCACAGATCACAGACACAGAGTATATAATAATGCAGCGGAAGTAAAAAGAGATAGTAGTTCATGAAGCTACTATATAAAAATAAGATACATCATAGTTAAATAAGATACAGCAGAAGAGTAACAAGATACATCAGGTACAAATCAGAATACATCACTGAAACACTGGATACTGAAACAAAATAGATGGCTGGATCTTTAAGGAAGGCTCCAACTCCGAAGGTGAATCTTGAATGCTAACTCAAACAATCTGACTCGAGCGTAAAGCAAAATACAAAACACTCGAGTCAGGACATAAATACTTATGAACTGTAAATAAACTCAAGTGAGCAGTAACAAAAATGCATCAGTAACTTAAAGGATGCTTAGGATCGCCCATCCTTTAAGGATCCGTTAAACTATTTACTATGTAGTAATATTGCGCTACTATAATAATGTCTACAGTAAAATAAACAAACTTTTAAATAGCGTTAAGGCTTTACATTTTCCACCTTAACACAATTAATGCCAATAGTATATACAGTACATGCATATCTCCTGATCGGGAGACTATGAGAAGATACTGCATAGGTACAACACAAATAGAAACTTGTAGTAAAGGCTCAGTATGGTAGGTGACACGGCATACAAGGCAATGCCAGGGTAGATATACCAATTACGCACACGGGCTGGTGGTAACGGAGAAGCCACATACGCCCACCTCGGAACACACTCCCAATCAAAATCGGAGGATGGCCATCTAATCAATCACCAGTAAGAGTATAGTATCGAAGAGATGTGTCCGACCAGAGGTGCTACCTCCTTTGGCCCGAGAGCGCTCCTGTTTTAGCCACCTTATGCCAACTCACGGGAGTTGGGTCCACGTAATATACCTCAAGAACGTCGCCACCATCCTACTTCATTCTGGACACTCATGCCGGAATTGAATTGCTCAAAATACCGCGTTGTAAATAAAAATTTGGTAAATCTCAGAATATATAGTAAATAATAATCACAGATCACAGACACAGAGTATATAATAATGCAGCGGAAGTAAAAAGAGATAGTAGTTCATGAAGCTACTATATAAAAATAAGATACATCATAGTTAAATAAGATACAGCAGAAGAGTAACAAGATACATCAGGTACAAATCAGAATACATCACTGAAACACTGGATACTGAAACAAAATAGATGGCTGGATCTTCTAGGAAAGCTCCAACTCCAAAGGTGAATCTTGAATGCTAACTCAATCAATCTGACTCAAGCGTAAAGCAAAGTACAAAACACTCAAGTCAGGACATAAATACTTATGAACTGTAAATAAACTCAAGTGAACAGTAACAAAAATGCATCAGTAACTTAAAGGATGCTTAGGATCGCCCATCCTTTAAGGATCCGTTAAACTATTTACTATGTAGTAATATTGCGCTACTATAATAATGTCTACAGTAAAATAAACATACTATTAAATAGCGTTAAGGCTTTACATTTTCCACCTTAACTGTAACAACCCGCATATTTATCGATTTTATATTTAAATGTTTTATTTAAATATTTTATCGTTAGTCGAATTTTATTCCGAAAAGCTACTTTTTGCATACGGTCGAATTAGGGCTCGGGACCACTCCCATTGAGTTTAAAATACCGTTTGCAACCTTTTTGAGTATAAGCTTCGATATGTTTGGAGAAAGTTGATTTTTGCTACTTTTTACTTTGGGTTTGGTTTTAGGGCTCATCCCTATGTTAACTAATGCTCAAATCTGAGCCACTCTTCCCCACTCACCCTCATTCTCTTCTCATTTCAGTTTTCTTAGCTTAATGGTGGGAGATATTGGAAATTAAAACTCCAAAACCCTAGTTTCTCTTGCAAATCAAATTCCTAGCTCCAAACTCAAGAAGAACCCATTGGTAAGCTTCTCTTCTTCTTCTCCAACTTATTCTCTTACCAATTTCAGAAATTCCTAAACCTAATTTTGGGAATGTTCTTCTTTTTGAGCTTAGATTCAAGCTCAATTGGGTTGTGTTGAAGAGAGGTTGATTATCCATTTGCTTTCAAGCTTCTTCTTGTTCGATTTTGTGAAAAGGTGAGATTTTTATCTCACATCTATGACTATAATTATCTTTGGTTGTTGGGTATGAATTCCTAACACTTATTCATGTGCATTTGCTCTTGATTTGGATTGGTTTTGTGAATACTCCAATTTTTGGGTTTTTAAGTCAAATTTGTGTGAAATCCTTTTATGGATGTTTGATCATGCTTTTGGTGATGCATCGAGGAGCATATAGGGCCGGGTTGCCGATTGGCATAAACCCTTAGAGCCAATGTTCGTCCGGTTGCATTTTGGAAGAGTTTGCTCTTCATTTATATAAGGCTGAAAACAGCCCAGGCATGATTCAGTCGACTGAATATCTCTGTTCAGTCGACTGAACCTGAAACCCGAGAGTTTCCAGGCATGATTCAGTCGACTGAAAAACTCTGCACAGTCGACTGAAACTGGAAACAGAAAGTTTCTTGAACCTGGAAAATTTCCAGGCACAGTGTCAGTCGACTGAAAATCTCTGTTCAGTCGACTGAACCTGCTGTTTGAGTCCAATTTCCCTTTTTGGATTGTAATTCCAATTTAAATCGATTCGTGATAATCCTATTTGTTGTTATCATCTATTATGACTTTGATGACTCTTTTTTAGGGATTTTGAATATCCATTTCGATGGATCCTTTATCGATTTCGTTGGATTTTATTCACGTCTTCGTATGTGAATTTTTGTGATTGATTGTTCTTACAATCTTCTTCGTGATTTGTCACTTTAAAAATATAAAGGTTTTCTACACTAGTAGTAAATATCAAAACTCTTTCCTCAAACGATTTCAATACTATTTTAATACCAAATTCGTTTATAAAACCGTTTTCCAATCTATTAGTATATACAAACCTTTACCTCACTCGTATGAGAAATCTAATTAAACGGCTTAGTAAAACAAGTGGTATGAAACGCTTGCGTTTACTTTATCGGTTAATTCTTGGACTTGTTCGATTGAACCTCTTGTGACAATTTTCTAGTGGAGATTTACAGTTTGTTCGTAAATATTTAAGTTAAGCAAGTGGTTATGGGACATGAAGCTAAACTCATATATTTACTAGCTTAGTGTAATCGACACTTCTCGTTGATCACGACGATCATCTTTGTGATTTAGACTAGCAATGTGCGATGTCTCTTTGTCTGCGAGGGAGACTAAACCCCGTTTTGTGGAGTTTCGAATCAATTTGTGATGGGGTAGCAACCCATGGTCTTCGGGCCGTTTGTGGAGCTTCGGCTCAATTTGTGATGGTTAGCGACCATGGAATTAGCGTTTCGTTTGTGGTACACGTGTTGGTGGGCTTTATGCTCCCGTTTGTGATAGGCCTCCCCCCTTTGTGATTTCTGGATTTCTTGTGTAGATTCCTAGAATTTGTGTTTCAACAATTTTCGTGATTTCCACTGATAAGTTTTATCAATATTTGTGCATTGGTGAATTTGTGTGTCATTGACTTTAGTGGTTTCTGGATTTCTTGTGTAGTCTTCTAGAATTTGTGTGTCATTGACTTTTGTGATTGACGTTGATATTATCGTCAATATTTATGGTATGGTGAGCAAAATTAGGAGTATGACGTTTCTTTGATTCTTGTGTAGATTTGGTGACATTGATTAATCTCTTGATGATTTATCAGCTAAGTATATATTTATATATATATCACAGCTTGGCATTGTGATTATTATGTGTTTAGTCATATCTCTTATTCTATATCGTTTCATCTGATATTTATAGTTAGACTGATCCGTTTATTATTTTCTTATTAAATAATACTCGGGTCAAACCGAGATGTTACAGGTGCTTCTGCTTGACTTCTCTCTTGGGATTGATTTCTCTTGCTTTTGGTTAACTACTTAGATTAGTAGTTTTTGTTGTATACATTGAGATATAGACTCCATAATGTATACTTATTCTTTTGTGTAGTTCATGTAACTATTCTTTTGTGATATTGTGGAACTTTTGAGACCACTACTCTGATGTACACTTTCTAGTGTAATATTCATATCTTATTCCGCCTTTGTGATATGAATTGTCTGTGACTGATTTGTGTTATGCTTATTTCTATATTTGTTTTCCGAAGGATTTTTATAGCCACCGTGTAGTAGCTTTGAGTTTGTGTCGGTATGTCGGATTTCCTCTTGAAATCGAATGCATGATATATTATCTGACATATCGGTGCTCGCGCAAAGAAATTACGTGGATGGTCGCTCCTCAACAGCCTTATTCTCCGTGCTAGTCGACAGCATTCACCGTAATGTTCTTGGCTAGCGTGGTTATAGAGGTGGGGCGTCACAGCTTGGTATCAGAGCCAAACTTCGAAACAATATGGAATATTATAACAAGGATCATCGTCCTAAGTCTTTCTTTGGAGTTGTGCTTTAGGATTTTATTCGGGTCTTCGTACCGTTCTATCCTATTTTCTTTATGATTCCTTGTTTTGTCTATCAAGATTGCTTGATATTCAATTTGGTGAATGACCTTTTTATTCCTCTTCTTTCTTTCTAAAGGAAGAGAAATGTCTAGACCTGGCCGCCCCAGAGCCGTGCCATCTAGCACTCCGCCCCAGGATGGAGTTTTTATGACTGCTCAACAGCTTCTTGATTTGGTAACAAATGCTCAAGCAGCTGGAGCTAACCCGGAACCTACTCACCCAAAGTCGGGATTTGTACGCTTGTGTAGCGATTACACTAATTTGGGTGGGGAGCCATTCAGAGGTTCCGAAACTGTTATTGAAGTACAGGCTTGGCTAAGAACATGCGATCGCATCTTTTCGCGCATGAATCTTATTGACCTTCACCGAGTTCAGGTGGCCTCTAGTATGCTCCGAGAAAGAGCATTGGACTGGTACGAACTTCTTATTTCTGAGATTAATGAAGCGGATCTCGCCTGGGAGAAATTCCGAGAGCGCTTCGAGTTAAAATTCGTACCAGAAGCAGAAAAAGTGACATTGGCTCGACGGTTTATAGACCTTGTTCAAGGTGAGTCCTCCGTGACTGATTACGTCGCCTCCTTCGAGTCGCTTTCCAAATATGGGGTTGAATACATCAACACCCCTCTGAAGAAGAATCAGAGATTTTTTTATGGCTTAAACAAAAGTCTCAAGAAGCCATTACTTCTAAAGTTAGAAGTTTCTTTCGACCAACTCGTTGATATCGCTCTTCGTCTTGAAGAGGCGGATAGAGAGAATGATGTTGAAGTGGTGGGTTCCAAACCAAACTTCAACAACAGAAAGAGGTCAAACAAATTTAAAGGCCCTTATCCCAATAAGAAAGGGAAGCAAGCAACCTCCGTGGCAAAGACTTCTTCCTTTGGTCGTGGGGAATGCTATAATTGTGGTTCGAAGGACCATTATGCGAACAAGTGCCCAAAGTCTCTTTCTTGTCGCTACTGCAAAGTTCCCGGTCATGTTATATCTTCATGCCCCAAGCTTCAGGGCAGGAAGGAGGGAAAGTTAAATGTTGCTCAATCCCCTGGCAACACATCTCGTGGCCAAGGTATTTCTCATTCTATTCTAGATGGAATTATTTTGTTTCGTGATCATCCTATTCGAGTTCTTTTTGATACAGGTGAATCCCATTCTTTTATATCAAAAGAACTTGTTGATACTTTTTCTTTGGATGTTTTGTGTTTAATGACTTCTTTGAGAATTGCGAATCCAGTTGGTGGATCCGCAACAATCAGTTTATTGTGTAAAGATGTCGAGATTATTTTGTGTGATTTTTCTTTTCGAGCCGATTTGCATGTCATGCGTTATTTAGGTTTTGGAATGATTTTGGGAATGGATTGGCTTAACCATTATGAAGCTCATATCCTATGTCCTGAGCGGACTATTCATCTTCGACATCCTCAATCTGTTAATCAGGTTTCTGTTATTCTTAAAGACTCAGATTCTGCTTTGGTTGCATCTTTATATTCTTTAAATCCTCGTGATGACGATGATGATGATGAGGGTGATATTATTTCTCTTATTCACGTCATTTGTGAATTTTCCGACATATTCGAGCCCGCTTTAGGATTACCACCTAAGCGAGCAATTGAGTTCAGAATTAATCTTATTCCGGGAGCTTAACCTATCACTCGTCCTCCTTATCGTATGTCCAATAAAGAATACGAGGAGATGCGTAAACAATTATCTGAATTGGAAACGAAGCAATTTATTCGCTCTAGTTCCTCGCCTTGGGGAGCTTCAGCTATTTTTGTGAAGAAATCCGATGGTACACTTAGGCTTTGCGTTGACTACCGCAAGCTTAATGATCTTACTATCAAAAATAAATATCCTTTACCTCGGATTGATGATCTATTCGATCAACTTAGTGGTGCTAGAGTCTTTTCACAATTGGACTTGGCTACCGGTTTTCATCAGCTTCGTATTGCAGAGGATAGCATTCCTTTGACATCGTTCCGTACTCGGTATGGATCTTATGAATGGCTTGTTATGTCATTTGGGTTAACTAATGCCCCGGCTTATTTCGTTGACTTAATGAATCGAGTTTTTAAAGACTTTCTCGACCGGTTTGTTCTCATCTTTATCGATGATATTCTTGTTTATTCTAAAACCGAGGAGGAGCATGAAAAACATCTTCGGATTGTGTTGGAAACTCTTAGGAGTAATCAATTAAAGGCAAAATTTTCTAAGTGCCACTTTTGGCAATCTCGTGTGAAGTTTCTCGGTCACATTATTTCCGAATCCGGAATTTCCGTGGATCCTTCAAAGATTGAAGCGATTCAAGATTGGAAGAGACCGGAGAGTGTGACAGAGATTCGTAGTTTTCTTGGATTGGCGGGCTATTACCGTCGTTTTATTAAAGACTTTTCTAAGATTTCCGTGCCTCTCACTAGCTTGACGAAGAAAGGTGTTAAATACATTTGGTCGGACAAATGTGAAGCTTCTTTTCAGAAATTAAAGGAACTTCTTTCTGATGCTCCTATTCTTGTTATTCCCGATGGGAATCAAGATTTCGTTGTTTATACCGATGCTAGTCGCATTGGTTTGGGTGCCGTTCTTTTGCAAAAGGAAGCGTTATTGCTTATGCTTCTAGGCAATTAAAGCCTGCCGAGACTAGATATGCCACTCATGATTTAGAGCTCGCGGCTATTGTTTTTGCTCTTCGGATTTGGCGTCATTATCTCTTAGGAGAGAAATTTGTTCTTTACACAGATCATAAGTCTTTGAAATATTTATTCTCACAAAAGGAACTTAATTTGCGTCAACAGCGTTGGCTCGAATTTCTTGCACCATATGATCTTGATATTCTTTATACTCCCGGTAAGGGTAATCTTGTCGCCGATGCTCTTAGCCGTAAACAACAAGCTGTTGTTTCTATGATGATATCCGAATGGAACGATCTCGAGATTTTATCCACTTGCGAAATTCGAGACCGTGTTTCCGATTTATGCTCATCATTTGTTTTATGTAGCCTTGAGGCTCATCCATCTCTTTTAGACCGCATTCTTGAAGCTCAAAGGCTAGATCCCGACTTGGCTCTTCTTGGCCAAAATATTAGGGATAAAATTGATATTGAAGGTTTGAAAGACTTTAATATCGATTCTCGTGGCGGCATTCGGAAATTTGGTAGGATTATCGTGCCAAATGTTAGGGATCTTCGTAAAGATATTTTAGAAGATTCTCATCACTCTAAATTTACCATTCATCCCGGTAGTAGTAAAATGTACGCGGATATGAAGCGACTTTATTATTGGGAGGGAATGAAACTTGACATCGCTAACTTCGTTAAACGTTGCATGACTTGCCAACTCGTTAAGGCCGAACATCAAAGGCCCGGAAGGTTATTGCAACCTTTAGAAATTCCAGTTTGGAAGTGGGATCAAATTTCCATGGATTTTATAGATGGCCTTCCCCGTTCTCGATCGGGTTATGATAGCTTATGGGTAATTGTTGATAGACTTACTAAATCCGCCCATTTTATTCCCGTTCGGTCTAACCGAACCGTTCCTCTTTTGGCCAAACTCTTTGTTAAAGAGATTGTTAAATTGCATGGGGTTCCTACTTCAATTGTTAGTGATCGTGATCCATTTTTTACTAGTGGATTTTGGAAGAGTCTTCAAAAAGCTTTGGGAACGAAGCTTAATTTTAGCACCGCTTATCATCCCCAGTCCGATGGACAAACCGAGCGTGTGAATCAAACTCTTGAAGATCTTCTTCGTGCTTGTGTTCTTGATTTTGGTGGAAGTTGGGAAGATCATATTTCACTTGTTGAATTTTCCTATAATAATAGCTTCCAATCTATTATTGGTATGGCACCTTTTGAGGCACTTTATGGAAGGCCACACCGATCTCCTTCTTGTTGGCTTGAGGCCGGTGAGAAGCTGGCTTTAGGTCCAGATTTTATTCGTGATTCCACAGAAAAGATTGATCTTATTCGTCATAGGATGAAAGAAGCCCAAAGTAGAAAAAAATCCTATGCCGATAACCGGAGAAGGAAGTTAGAATTTTCTGTGGGAGATCTTGTGTTTATTCTTGTTTCACCAATGAAAGGTGTTGTACGTTTCAGTCGATCGGGAAAGTTAGCGCCTCGATATATTGGGCCATTTCCTATCACTGAACGTATTGGTTCCATGGCTTATCGCCTTTTATTACCGGCTCAATTTTCTGCTATGCATGACGTGTTTCACGTTTCTCAACTTCGGAAATGTCTTCGAGATTCCGATTCTATTCTTGAGCCCGGTGTTGTGGAAGAGATTGAAATTTCGCCTAATTTAACTTATGAGCAACATTCTATTCGTATCATTGCTTCGGAAGTCAAACGACTTCGAAATAAAGATGTTCCGCTTGTTAAAGTTCAATGGTCTTCAAATCCTAAGGATTGTTCTTGGGAATCTAGAGAGTACATCGAGCGTACACATCCGGACTTACTTTCTCGTGCTCTTTGAGGTGAACTTCTTATTTCAAACTTCTTTTGTGTTGAATATGCTTTTATGGTTGTTACTATATATCTTCTTCTTGTAATATTGCGAGGACGCAATTTCTTTAAGGAGGGGAGTCTGTAACAACCCGCATATTTATCGATTTTATATTTAAATATTTTATTTAAATATTTTATCGTTAGTCGGATTTTATTCCGAAAAGCTACTTTTTGCATACGGTCGAATTAGGGCTCGGGACCACTCCCATTGAGTTTAAAATGCCGTTTGCGACCTTTTTGAGTATAAGCTTCGATATGTTTGGAGAAAGTTGATTTTTGCTACTTTTTACTTTGGGTTTGGTTTTTGGGCTCAGCCCTATGTTAACTAATGCTCAAATCTGAGCCACTCTTCCTCACTCACCCTCATTTTCTTCTCATTTCAGTTTTCTTAGCTTTAATGGTGGGAGAGATTGGAAATTAAAACTCCAAAACCCTAGTTTCTCTTGCAAATCAAATTCCTAGCTCCAAACTCAAGAAGAACCCATTGGTAAGCTTCTCTTCTTCTTCTCCAACTTATTCTCTTACCAATTTCAGAAATTCCTAAGCCTAATTTTGGGAATGTTCTTGTTTTTGAGCTTAGATTCAAGCTCAATTGGGTTGTGTTGAAGAGAGGTTGATTATCCATTTGCTTTCAAGCTTCTTCTTGTTCGATTTTGTGAAAAGGTGAGATTTTTATCTCACATCTATGACTATAATTATCTTTGGTTGTTGGGTATGAATTCCTAACACTTATTCATGTGCATTTGCTCTTGATTTGGATTGGTTTTGTGAATACTCCAATTTTTGGGTTTTTAAGTCAAATTTGTGTGAAATCCTTTTATGGATGTTTGATCATGCTTTTGGTGATGCATCGAGGAGCATATAGGGCCGGGTTGCCGATTGGCATAAACCCTTAGAGCTAATGTTCGTCCGGTTGCATTTTGGAAGAGTTTGCTCTTCATTTATATAAGGCTGAAAACAGCCCAGGCATGATTCAGTCGACTGAATATCTCTGTTCAGTCGACTGAACCTGAAACCCGAGAGTTTCCAGGCATGATTCAGTCGACTGAAAAACTCTGCACAGTCGACTGAAACTGGAAACAGAAAGTTTCCTGAACCTGGAAAATTTCCAGGCACAGGGTCAGTCGACTGAAAATCTCTGTTCAGTCGACTGAACCTGCTATTTGAGTCTAATTTGCCTTTTTGGATTGAAATTCCAATTTAAATCGATTCGTGATAATCCTATTTGTTGTTATCATCTATTATGACTTTGATGACTCTTTTTTAGGGATTTTTGAATATCCATTTCGATGGATCCTTTATCGATTTCGTTGGATTTTATTCACGTCTTCGTATGTGAATTTTTGTGATTGATTGTTCTTACAATCTTCTTCGTGATTTGTCACTTTAAAAATATAAAGGTTTTCTATACTAGTAGTAAATATCAAAACTCTTTCCTCAAACGATTTCAATACTATTTTAATACCAAATTCGTTTATAAAACCGTTTTCCAATCTATTAGTATATACAAACCTTTACCTCACTCGTATGAGAAATCTAATTAAACGGCTTAGTAAAACAAGTGGTATGAAACGCTTGCGTTTACTTTGTCGGTTAATTCTTGGACTTGTTCGATTGAACCTCTTGTGACAATTTTCTAGTGGAGATTTACAGTTTGTTCGTAAATATTTAAGTTAAGCAAGTGGTTATGGGACATGAAGCTAAACTCATATATTTACTAGCTTAGTATAATCGACACTTCTCGTTGATCATGACGATCATCTTTGTGATTTAGACTAGCAATGTGCGATGTCTCTTTGTCTGCGAGGGAGACTCAACCCCGTTTTGTAGAGTTTCGACTCAATTTGTGATGGGGTAGCAACCCATGGTCTTCGGGCCGTTTGTGGAGCTTCGGCTCAATTTGTGATGGTTAGCGACCATGGAATTAGCGTTCCGTTTGTGATACACGTGTTGGTGGGCTTTATGCTCCCGTTTGTGATAGGCCTCCCCCCTTTGTGATTTCTGGATTTCTTGTGTAGATTCCTAGAATTTGTGTTTCACCAATTTTCGTGATTTCCACTGATAAGTTTTATCAATATTTGTGCATTGGTGAATTTGTGTGTCATTGACTTTAGTGGTTTCTGGATTTCTTGTGTAGTCTTCAGGAATTTGTGTGTCATTGACTTTTGTGATTGACGTTGATATTATCGTCAATATTTATGGTATGGTGAACGAAATTAGGAGTATGACGTTTCTTTGATTCTTGTGTAGATTTGGTGACATTGATTAATCTCTTGATGATTATCAGCTAAGTATATATTTATATATATATCACAGCTTGGCATTGTGATTATTATGTGTTTAGTCATATCTCTTATTCTATATCGTTTCATCTGATATTTATAGTTAGACTGATCCGTTTATTATTTTCTTATTAAATAATACTCGGGTCAGACCGAGATGTTACAGGTGCTTCTGCTTGACTTCTCTCTTGGGATTGATTTCTCTTGCTTTCGGTTAACTACTTAGATTAGTAGTTTTTGTTGTATACATTGAGATATAAACTCCATAATGTATACTTATTCTTTTGTGTAGTTCATGTAACTATTCTTTTGTGATATTGTGGAACTTTTGAGACCACTACTCTGATGTACACTTTCTAGTGTAATATTCATATTTTATTCCGCCTTTGTGATATGAATTGTCTGTGACTGATTTGTGTTATGCTTATTTCTATATTTGTTTTCCGAAGAATTTTTATAGCCACCGTGTAGTAGCTTTGAGTTTGTGTCGGTATGTCGGATTTCCTCTTGAAATCGAATGCATGATATATTATCTGACATATCGGTGCTCGCGCAAAGAAATTACATGGATGGTCGCTCCTCAACAGCCTTATTTTCCGTGCTAGTCGATAGCATTCACCGTAATGTTCTTGGCTAGCGTGGGTATAGAGGTGGGGCGTCACATTAACACAATTAATGCCAATAGTCTATACATTACTTGCATATCTCCTGATTGGGAGACTATGAGAAGATACTGCATAAGTACGACACAAATAGAAACTCGTAGTAAAGGCTCGGTATGGTAGGTGACACGGCACACAAGGCAATGCCAGGGTAGATATACCAATTACGCACACGGGATGGTGGTAACGCAGCAGCCACGTACGCCCACCTCGGAACATACTCCCAATCAAAATCGGAGGATGGCCATCTAATCAATCACCAGTAAGAGTATAGTATCGAAGAAATGTGTCCGACCAGAGGTGCTACCTCCTTTGGCCCGAGATCGCTCCTGTTTTAGCCACCTTATGCCAACTCACGGGAGTTGGGTCCACGTAATATACCTCAAGAACGTCGCCACCATCCTACTTCGTTGTGAAATCTCCACCGCGTACACGGTTGTTAAAGTGGTTTTCAGAGTTGGCAGAGAGTATGACAACTTCCGACCCCGGTCTCTTTAACAACCAAACGTTATTATAACGCCGTGGTCATTTCAAAATAGTTTATACTTCAAAAGGACCAAATCATTTCATTTCAAAACTATATTCCTTTCAAAATAGTTTACACTTCGAAACAAAAATCATTTTTATTTCAAAACTATATTTAAATCAAATAGTTTATCATTTCCATGTCAAACATATATTCACCTTTTAAAAAAATTCTTAATACTTTCAAAGTATAACTTTTCCGAAACCAAAATACTTGAAATCATTACACTTTGAAAATCATAACATTCTGAAATCATACATTTGAAATCAATCTTTTAATTCTTTACACTTACAAATTTATTCCATTAAACCAAAATTTCAAATTTCCAATTTAATTCAATTCAAACCATCAGTTTCAATTCAGTTTAATTTTCTAACAAAACATTTCAAATCTTACAAATTTCAAATATAGATTTGATCTACAAAATAAAAAATCCAATTTTAGTATATTTCCAAACTTTAATATCCCACATTTCAAAACTAAACTTTATAATTCCATATATTCATATCTCAAATCTAATTTCATTATTATTTCGTTTTGAAATATTCATTTCATAAATCCAACATTATTAAAAAAACTTAAATTACAATTAAACCAAATATCTTTTCATACAAATATAAACTTCAAATATTCCTTTATCAAATAAATCAAAATCAAATATTATTCCACATTCATATTCTTTATCAAAATAAAGATCAAATCATTTCTAAACCATTTCAAAATCATTATAATATTACATCCTTTCAAAACTTCATAATCAAATCATTCTTTAAATTCAAATGAAAATATTCAAATTTAAATATCATTTAAAAATCAAATATGTCATTCATTTATTATTTCAAACATCATTACAAAATACATTTCAAAATTCCATTCAAAAATTCATTTATTACATTACATTTCATTCCATTTATCACATAACCAAGCATACCTTATTTAAATTCAAATTCAATTTAAATTCCTTAAAGTTCAAATTTAAATATTAAAAATATATTCAAAACTCCTTATATTCACAAATAATCAATTTCCAAAAGTTAAATCATTTAACACTTTAAAATATAACACAAATAGTGTTAAAATCTATAACATTCAAACATTGTCAAATTTATACCAGCGACAGCATTTATAAGGTGTTATCGTAGCTTATAATTTCCAAAATAGTTTAGTTCAAGAATAACGGCAGTTATAAAATGCTGAAATAGATATTCAGCTATTTCAATCATAGTTAAATTCCAAAAACAACAGCATTTAAAAATTCTGTCAAAAGACTGCAACATTTTGGAAATGCTACAAAATTCCAGATTTTATTTTAACATTTCAAAAATAATAATAAAACTCCAAATTTTTATTATTGTAACTTACAAATCATATTTCTAGACTTCAAAATTTCACATTTAAAATCATTTTAACATATGATTTAACACAATAAAATTTTTAAGATCAAATATTCAATTTAAAAACCCCATTCATTTATTAAGTCAAAATTCACTGTTTATTAACTTATAAATTTAATAATACTTAACATTTTACTTCAAATATCATCTCAAAACTTTAAATTTAATTTCCATTATTTATTTACATTTAAAATAAAATTTAAAGTCAAAAATCACAATTACTTCAAATTTACATACTTAAATTCACAATTTCAAGACTTAATATTTAATTTTTTTAAAACAATAAAATATATATTTTTAAATCAAAATTTCATACTTTTAAAAATACACATTTTAAAAAAAATCATTTAAAAATATACCACGGGGTCTGTATATAATTTTCTAACCTAGATCAAGTGATACGGATATATATCATTTCAATCCGCAGTTTACAAAGAAAACCCGGGTTGTATCATTTCAAACCCGCAGTCCCAAATCAAATAAAATACAATAAAAATCGCTCAGGCCTGTCATTTCAGCCCATAACGATTTTTCCCTATTCTAAAGTCCGTTCGGGTATGTATCATTTCAACCCATAGTGATTCTATTCTAACAGGGAACTTGCAGTGTGAATATATGCATAAACAATATAAACAATGTCAATGTCACAATATAATGTCATATATCAGATGTCAGGTGATAATTAATAGTTTTAACATGTTAATAACAGGGCATAATATATCATATGATGATCATTAACTTGCATAAACATTTTATATTACTAAACACTTGTCATCAATTCACTGTTTCATAAGTATGAATGTCAGAGTGAGATGGACTCACCTTTTACGAAGCTAGAGACAAACAACACACACAAAAGCGATTCCAAAGGCACGAAAAGCACGATTTAATTTGAATGGATGGAGAGTCTTGTAAACAATACACAAAATATAACATACATAAGTGCAAAATATAAATATTTTACATACAAATATAATCAACAACTTAAGTTTGCAAAACAATGGCAAAACATGAAAGATAATCGAACCTTAGAAGCAACAGACTTGCACAAGACACATAGGCTTGGCCTAAATGCAAAAGGGCTTCATCTCATCACACCTAGGCTCGGTCTAGGTCTTGTGTGCTCGGCCATGAGTCATGAGATATGGTTATGTACATGAAAATGGAAGGCAAAGGCATGGAGAGGCAAAGGTAAGCAAAGGGTCAATGGATGGAAGGTTTTGGAGCAACATAGACTCGACCTATGTGAATATTTGGCTCGGACATGCATTGTTTCAGGTCAGGTCAGTGGAGTGGCTGATGGTCAGAGGTGATGTAGGCAGGTGGTGGTGGATGTAGGGGTGGCCAAGGCAAGATATGGAGGAGATAGTGAAGATAGGCTTGGCTAGGCAATGTTTTCAAGGAGTGTTGCAATGTTTTGTGGAGTTTTGTGATTATGGCTACATCCAATGGTCACGGCCTGATCTGGAGGAGGGGATAGGTGGTGGTTGCTGCTGCTGGTGATGGTGGAGAGTATGGTGGTGATGGTGGGTGGTAGAGGCCAAGCAAAGTTAGGTAGAGAACTAGGCAAAACAATGAAAAGAAGAAGGAAAAGTAGAAGAAGAAGACCATGAACTTGCCATTTTTTTTCTCAAATTGAAATGCCGTGAGTTTTTGATAGTGGGAAGAATATTTTCACGTGAATTTCTGGAGAAAATACATGGCTATAGGTAAGTAGTGTACGGCCAAAAGAAAGGAGAGTAAAACCAAAAGAAATTGAAGAGACAAGGAGATGAAAAGACTAGAAAATGAATGGTCTAGCCTCTTTGAATTTCTAATTTCTTTTAAAATTTTAAATACATGTAAAATATGTATAAATACAGATAAAACATGAAAATATAGTAAATAAACAAAAATAAATATATAAATATTAATTAAATATAATTGAATTAAGAAAATAGCAAAGAAAATGTAAACTAGGCTTGAAAATTTGAAAATAAATGAAATGAACTTTGGGAGAACTGTATGTACATGAATAATATTTATAAATAAAGATAAAAAAAATAAAAATAAAATTCATACATAAAAATGAATAAATAAATTTTAATTAAATATAATTTAAATGAAGAAAATATCAGAAAAATGGAAACTAACCTTTAAAAATAGAAAATAAATTCAATGAGCTTTAGAAAAATTCAAACATCACTTTAAAAATATTTAAAATGTAAAAATATATGTAACATAGCATATAATACAATTTAGAATAAGATATGACAATTAAAAAGATTATTTATATAATTTAAAATAAACAATTTTGTTAAATACAGCAAATTTCACTCAATAGTTAAAAAGGCATAACTTTCACATTATAAATCAGATTTCAACGAAACGAAAAGCAGTGTTCTTAAAATTTTATTTACTTTCATAATAAAATATAAAAATCAAATTTTCAAATTTTTAAATTTTAAATTTAAAAGTCAAAGTTTGACCAGATTGACCAAAATTCACATTTTCTAGAAATATCCAATTTATTCATGCTTGGAATTCTAATTTACATACAAATCAAAATATATATTTAAAATAACAAAATTATTCATTTTATAAATAAAATAAAGTTTTATCCATTTTAAATAAATAAATAAAGTTTTTAAATCAGAAATTTAAATTAAAATAATTAAAATATACAATTACAATAATCAGAAAATACAGGGTTGTTACACAGGTATTAAATGTTTACAAATGAATGTGTAAGTATTAATAATGAGGTACCTAATTCAAAACATAAAGACAACAATTAATAACAAAAGAAATGAAGGGACCACGTAAATCGCACAAATTTGTGAATTTCAACTTTTGAAACTTATTTTCCGAACCAATTTAATTTTATTAATTCAAATAATACTCAAATTTATACCCATTTAATTTTTTATCAACGCTTGATAAATAAAATTATACTTACCTTAAAAATGAAAACATTCAATTTGGTTTTCATAAAATGATCATTTATTTCCATTAAAATGCCCTTTTCGTATAACACAAAACGTGTGTTTTTTTACATCTATACATTGCAATCAACGTTTTATTTCTTTTTAGTTGAAATATTTCAATTACATTAACTGCAATTGATTACAAAGTTAAATTTCAAAACAGACAAATAAAATGGATAAAAAAAACAGAACAATTGTTTTTTTAGTCCTTTAAACACGTTTATAAATTTGTTGTTTATACACCAGAGTAATAAATAACTTACTTAAATAAATGATTTTCTTATTCTTGTAATCAATCTGTGTAACGACCCAAAATTTTGGCAATTTGATTTTAAATGTTTAATTATTTTTAACTATTTAAATAATTGGATTTTGGAATTTAATAACTTATAATTGAAATATAGCTAATGTTTAAATATTTGAATTGTGAATTAAATGGATTTAATAATTTCATTTAACTCCTTTTAATTAATAAATGATATTGGTAAATTCAATTTGTATATTTATTTACAAAATGAATGGATCGGATAACTATTGATAATTAAATATATATAACGATATTTAAATATGTGAAATTAGCCTTTCAGGGCATTCTCTCAATCTTTGACGAAACCAATTTCGTTGGATCTATGATAGCGAATTATTATATGCCGTTGAATTTCATGGCAGTCGAACGTATCATCTGGTCGTGCGAGATCGAAATGCGTAGAAATTAGTTTCCAAAATCTATATAATAATTTAGTTTAAAAAGCTATCTTCTGCATATGAACAAATTAGGCCTCGAGATTAGTTCCATTTCATTTGGAATAGGGGTATAACATATAGAACACCAGGTGACACATCTCGATAGGAAATTCAGATTTTCGGACGTTAATACTCGATTTTTAAATAAAAATAATATATGTTAATATAACAATTTCTTCAGTCATCCCATACCAACCCAATGACTAGTCCATACCATCTAATTTTCAAACCATACCCTCTCCCTCCTTTTAATTCACGGATCAACAGAGAATTTGAGTTAGGTTCATTTTTTCTTTCAAACTCAAACCCTAGCCTGCAACCAACGACTAAGCCTCATCGGGGACAATCGACTTCGATTCAGGTACGGTGATCAACTAAGGAATTATTCGACTTGGAAAGGCGAAGCAGATGAATGGCGAGATTGGCTTGTGATGGTCGTTGATGGTCGGTAATCGTGTTCGAAGACGTTTGACTTATTGGGTTCAACGGCGGTGATGGCAGCAACTTAGGGGATGGCGAGGGTGTCGATGGACGCGGGATGGTCAGGGCTATGCCTTGAAGCGTTGTGGCAACGGTTAAAACACAGCGGCGGCGGTTGAGATCTTTTGGATCTCGACGTCATGTAGTTATTATCTACGACCTGGGTTCATAACGAATGAGAATTAGTTAAGTTAATTATAAAGTTAATGATGTAATTAATATTAGTTATGTTATTTAATTTCTAAATCTTATAAACACAATAACTTGTCCATGCTAGGTCCAAATTGAACACGGTCAGTGGCTTGGGTTCGTAAAGACAACGTCTACATTATGGAGTTGGTTTGGTTTGATTTGGAGTTTGTTGGAATTTATACTAAAATCGAACGGTCATTCGGTTTTAGTCCAAAATCAAGACGTTTCGGCAAAAACGAAAATCAATGTGAGTTTAACTCACATTAGATTTTATTATATCGTATTTATGATGTTATAAACATTTATTGATTTCTTAGATATTAGTTAAATTGATTTATTGCTTGTTTGCTTGAATTTTCGTATGGAAAATGGATGACATATTAATTTGACCATTATGAAACCATATGATTATATATATTATCCATAACCATTGTTTTGCAGAGAAAATATGTAGAGAGACCTCAAGGGATTTGTCGTCAATAATTATTATTTATATCCCTATGTTGTTATGTTGATAGCAATTGAAATAAAATCTTGAAAATTCCATTTTATTTGTTAAGTGTTGTCATAGCGATTTCGCTATATCGTCATTTATTAAATTTCATCCCCAATACTCTGTTATATGTTTTTGAACTTGAGCTTGTTATTTCACTAAATAGAATGTTAGAATTCATTAATTATTTTGATTAATGACAATTTAAATTAATTAATCATTTTATCTAATGATTTTGAAATTAATTAACCAATTTAATTAATGGTTTTTAAAATTGGTTTATCTTTTGATATAAGTGAGACTGGTTTTAATTAATAATTTTAACTAATGATTACTTAATTTAATTAATTATTTTACTTAAGGATAATTGAAATTAATAATCATTTTATTAATGATATTTAAAAGGAATTAATCATTTTAAATAATGATATTTAAAATGATTTATTTATTTAATTAATAATTGTTTTAAACTTAACTGATTGTTTTAACTATTGATATTTGGAATTTAGTTAAATCATTTTAATTAATGATGTAATAACCCGAAATTTAACCCGCAATAATTAATTCATCAATTAACTAAATAATAAAATAACTTTGTGAAATTATCAGAAATGAGCCACGGGAGTTGCACCATTGTATCGGTGGTACATTTCTAGTCAATTTTAATATATAGAACATTAGAATCTGGATTAATATGAGCAAGAAACGAAGTAAACAAAAATCAAATAATAATAATAATATGCCAGGTCGACCGTACGATCAACGTGGGCACAAAGGCGATCGACCACCTGGTCGACCGACCTTCCCATTTAGGCGAACGAAAGAATGTTCATTCAAATGTTGTTGACCTATTTTGCATTCTTCAACTTGATCTGGTCCTTCCATTCATGCATCTGATGGCTCCTATTTAGCCTATGACGTGGTTGCATCCAATTCAATCCCCAAATCCAACGTTCTGAGATCCACTTCTACCCCTATAAATAGAACCCTAGGCCAAACATTTTTTCTTATTTTTAGATTTTCTCCAATTGGGTTCACCTATTTAGAAAGGACCCTAAGCGAAATAATTTTCCAAAGAGGAAATCATTTTAAATAAAATATTTAACAACCCTAAGTGGATCTGAGAAAACCTAAAGGAAAGAGCAAAGGACCAGAGATGAGTGACTGTAATTATTTTAAATTTCTTTAAGTAATTTAAAATAATAGGATTTCCAATGGTTGTAGTTTTTACTATGATTTTGGGAGTAACCTTTTTAGTAATTTATTTACAGTTTTTAGAATTATTTTCATTCTATTCTTTCTAGCTATTCTTTTCAGTTAATTTAGTTTATTTCTATTAATTATAGCTTTTCCTATTTAATTGCAGTTTATTTATAGTATTTTAATTTATTTACTGTTATTTATGTGTTATTTACATCTTCTTCCTATGCCTTGGATTTCCTTCTATTTTCATTTTTCTTTTATTTCTCCTTCTTCTTCTTCGCTTATAGATTAGAATAGAATTAATGCAAAATTGGATTAAATTATAAGAAATGTGAAATAATGGAACATGAGATGTAAATCGTAAAGATTATAATATAAATGGAATTAGACGGAAATTATGCCTAATTATGATATTAATTGGACTGAAATTATGCCTAATTATGATATTAATTGGACTGGATTAAGAAAATTGATCTAGTTATAGCTTAGAATTATAACTAAAAAGGACAAAAAGAGAAAGAAGCTTATTTTCATACTTAGACCTTGGGTTAAGTAATAAGCATGATTATAACTTAAGTTAAAAATTGATAAACTATGGAAACTATGGTAAACTGTGGAAACTATGGTGCTTATTTCAAAACTTAGGATAAATTAACAAGCAATAATAGTAATTGATAAAAATAAAGGCTTATTTAAATAATTTATCAAACTTAATAAGCAAAGACAAGAGTAGGACCTGTATGAAATAGCATTCCTTTAATATTTCTATGGTTACGGTGTTTTACATAATCTAAAGTGAGACGAGGTGCTTCGCATAATCTTGAAGTGAGGCGAGGGGTACACTTATGCTTATAGTGGTAGTAAATGGTCAATCTATGGTAGTTCAAATCAAAGGGTTTCGAACAAAGGGCACAACTAGATTATTGTTTGATAGGGACCAGTACCAATAGCATTTCCCCTATTTTTCTATGGACACGGTGTTTCACATACCCCTGAAGTGAGACAAGGTGCTCCAAATAATCCTAATGTGAGGCGAGGGACACGCTTATGCTGGCTAAGGCAAATAAAAGGTCAAAAGAGGGAGCAACAAGTAGCATGGACATGGTGGCAGTTATGCATGCGACTTTCATTTTGGTGCTCAGTAATCGCTATGAGTTCCAAGCGCTTAGTAAGTGTGTCTTTCGTAGACACCAAAGTCTACTATGTAGGAAAACGTCTGGTCCATAGTAGACTCCATGGGGTAGCAGGCTGATCAAAGGGTAGAATTAGGACTTCGGCCTAATCAAAGTAGCTATCAAGGACAAGTGCAAATAATCAAAGTTAGCTTATCATATAAATTGAGTACTAGTTAATTCGTATTTATTTCCAGCTTTATCTCTCCTATTTCCTTTTATATACTAGAACAATTGAAAGGTCAATTACTTTTACTTTGCTTAAAGATTCTAGTAGTTACTATCATTCACCATACTTTGAATCCGAACCACTCCTATATTTTCCTCTTTCCCCCATAGGCAATCAAGGTAGATGATGGTAGATTGCGGTTACATGGAGGATTCTTGGAGAAGATTTCTACCATGTATTTCTTTTATTCTAGCTTTAGCTCTTTTTGTGTACTGGCTTATTATGAGTGATATTTATACTCTGATTTTTATTGAGACTACAAGTTTTTATTTCATGAGACATATTGATATTTGAGATATGTATATTGTACTTGGTATTTGACTTATTTGGTTTATGAAGTAATTATGAATTTTTTGTTTTGAATAATTTATTATTATTATTTTCGTTGTTTTTACCTATTTTGGTCTTGTGAATCTTAGTCTCTGTTAGTTTCAGTTATACCTACAACGCATCATGCCTTTTAATGTGTCCTTTTGGGTATATTAAGGGGTGTGGGATATTTCATTTGATATCGAAGCCTAAGGTTACAAGATCCCAAAAATTTATTTTTAAAAGTAAAGTATTTTCCGAAATAATTGTTTTAAAAGGTACTTTTCAGATAGGAACTCTTAGAAATGTTTTTAAGTATAAAACAGTTTTTATAAAATCCCCTCATAAGTCCAATTCAGTCTCCCTTTGACACCTTCCTAAACTATCTTTTCCTTTTTCTTAGAATGGTTGATGCCCCAAACCTTCCCAAGGGCATTCCAGTCCCAGCCTGGTTTCGTTGGTATCTACAAACTACGATTCCAGAGGTGCAAGGGCAAGCGCCCAATCCTACACCAGTGGGTGGGAATCGTTTTCATCAGTTTCTCTAGGCTTTGTAAGGATTTTACAAATATGGGTGGAAAGACTTTTTTTGGTATGGATATTTTTATGGAGGTGGGGTCTTGGCTAAGGAACATAGAGAGGATATTCAGGCTATTGGGATTGGATGAACAACAGCGAGTTCAGCTAGCATCTTGGCAGCTGGAAGAGGAGGCTTCTTATTGGCGAGAAGTTATTGAGTTGGAAGGAAGAGAGATTACTTGGAATGGATTTCAAGAGCGATTTGTTAGGAAGTTTTTTCTCAAGAAAAAGAGAGTGTTCAGTTGGACTGATTCATTAATTTAAAGCAAGGGAGTTTGTCTATGAAGGAATGCATCAATCAATTTAATGAGTTGTCATGGTTTGGAATGAAGTTGGTAAATACACCACACAAGAACGCTATGAAGTTCGCGAAGGGATTAAATCAGCCGCTTTAAGGGTTGTTGTTGACTCACATACCGATGGGAGCTACCTGTGAGCCACTAGTAGAGATGGCACTTATGTTTGATGTAGATAAGAAGGGGGAGCCTAAAGAAGCCGTTACGTCGGGAGATTCTAAGAGGAAAGAAGAAGGCCCTGAAAAACGGATCAAGAAAAGGTGCAAAAGTTGTGGAAAGGCTGGTCATTTAGCCAAGGACTACAAGAGAGGGAAGATGAAGGGAAAGTGCTATAATTGTGGACAACTCGGTCACATTAGCAAGTATTGTCCCCAAAAGATGGGGCAAGGAGTGGGTGTACTAGCAGCACGGATTCAGGCTTAGGAGGCAGCACCCTCCAGCAGTAGACCAAATCGAGGTGGGAAAATTTGATTTCTATTTTTGGTTTTTCCCATTTGGGCTCTTTTTCAATTCTGGAGCTTCTCACTCTCTCATCTCTAGTTCTCTAGTAGATTGTTTGCACTTAGACATCTCTTTAGTAGTAGCCCCAATTATTGTTTCAAACCCCATAGGTAGATCAACACATTTTTCTATGGTTTGTAAGGGTTTGAATTTTTTTATCCTAGACTAAGAATTTGACTGCGATGCACATGTTTGTGGATTTTCAGGGTATGGGATGATTTTGGGAATGGATTGGCTATCCACATATGGAGCTATAGTAGATTGTGAGAGGAGAGTCGTTAGGCTAGAGACATGCAGCGGTAGGACTCTAGAGGTTTCTTATGACTCGTAAGGGTCAATTATGTTTAGTTTTCTCTCTTCTCGATTCATCTTCAGTAGAGTTAGATTCGGTTCCTGTCGTCAGAGAATTTCTAGACATCTTTGAGGAGTTTAGGGGACTACACCCTAAGAGAGATATTGACTTCAAGATTTATTTTTCTAGCCAGTAGCATTACTCGTAGGGCATATGGCGCCTAGGGAAAGGAAGGGATTGAGCAAGCAGACCCATGAGCTTCTAAGAAAGGTTTCTTAAGAAGAAACATATCAGAATAGGGAGCACCAGTCGTCTTTGCTACCAAAGCAGGTTGTTCTCTTTGATTTTGCATTGACTATGGAGAATTGAATAAGCTCACAAAAAAGAAACATTATCCACTACCTAAGATAAATGAACTTTTTGACCAGTTAGTTGGCTCTTTAGTATTTTCTCAGCTTGGTCTAACCATTGGATTTCATCAGCTTAGGGTAGCTGATGATGTCATTGCTAAGACCGGATTTAGGACACCCGACAGATTCTTTGAGTGGTTGATTATGACTTTTGGGCTAACCAATGCCCCAGCCAACTACGTAGAATTGATGATCTGCGTCTTTAGAGAAGTCTTAAATAAGTTTATGGTTGTATTCATGGATGATATTTTGGTGTTTTCCAAGAGTAAGGAGGAGCATGTTTTTCATTTAGAGGAGGTACTTCGTATACTTTGCATTCTTCTGTTGAAAGCGAAGTTCTTGAAGTATCACTTTTGGCATAAGGAAGTGTATTTCTTAGGCATAAGGAAGGTCTGCACATGGAAAGAGTTTAATAAACAATTTTGTACATTTAGGATCGGTTTGTGAAAATCCAAAGAGAGGTAGGCAACGAGTGGGGGATGTACAATAGGTTTAGTTGATAAGAAAAAATGAAAACCTATGTGTAGATAATTACAGAAATTATAACTGTTTCATTTAAGTGGATTTAACGGTAGTACCTTGGAATAAATCTAACAAAAGAATTTAGTGAGGAAATGGGATTTCCAAGGTTTAAGAAAAAATACTCCTAGGTTAGTAAGGACAAAATCCACTTTACGCCAAGCCCAATAAAATGAAACTTTTGAAATTTAAAAAAAAAGGGAAAAAAGTAATTGTTAGAATTGAATATTTTCATTGTTAATACTTCCTTTTAGAAAATAAATATGGGGTTTTTGAAGAATAATATGAAATTTAGGTTGGTTTTTATATAATGAAAAATTAGAATTCTTTTTGAAGAATTATGGAGTGTATATATATAACTCACTAGTTTCATCGTAAGTAAACAAAGATTTTAAACATGAAGACCTAGAGTGTATAAAGTATCGAAAACGTAGATTACAACTTCTATTATTGTAATAAACGTTTTCATAAAAAATAGGAGGAGCATAGGCTATAACACTATTTTTATAGTAATGACTCCCAAGAGAAATATTTTTACATAGGTATATAATATTAATTGTATTTATTTAATCAAATCCATACACTTATATTTTTGGGTTGTAGGAATGGTGTTTTACGCAACATCCGTTTTATCCTAAATAAAAATTTATTTTTAAAAGATAATTTCTAAGTATAGAAACAAAATGGTTTGTAAAGTACGTTTATTCTTTTAAATAAGTATAAGGAATTTTTTTGCACTTATGAGAATGTTAAAACAGTTTTGATGATGAGTTTTTCTAAAAGGAAAACATATAATTTAGATATTAGAAAATATTTATCATGGAAGGACATAAATTAAACATTCTTTAATCTATTCGAATGAATAGAATAATGTTATGATTTTCTATGAAACCAATAAAAATGTTTTGTGCAAGTTACAAGGAATACATGAAAGAGATATACAAGGTATGAAAAGCACCATATTTTGTATAGCCTATTTCGAAAAATATAAAATAAGTTCCTTATAATCTCACATAAACATGAAATTCTCTTTTAAAGATTTCATAGAAGATTTTAGCGCTAATAATTTCTCATTTGAGAAAGTAGTTCCAATATATTATGGTATGAGACCGTAAGGTATAATAAGAAGATGTTTTGAAAACACATAAAAACAGTTTAAAGATATTGTTAAAGAAAATGGTTTGGTAAAAAAGTAAATAAGTTTTTGTAAATGGAAACTTAATAGAATTAGAATTTGAAATTTCAATTTTTTTATAGAAACTGAAAAGGCCTTTAACAGAAAACGAGGAATAAGTTTCTGACTTAGAATTTGAATGTTTTCCACTCTAAGTTGGGAAATAATGTTAAGTAACCAAGTATTCTTGAATTTAATAGGAACTCAAAAATAACACTTTTTAAAAACAAAGATTTTGTGATTTGATGTTTTAAAAATTTAGAAAACCTTAATTTTTAGAATTGAATTATAAACACCGAACCAAACTCCTAAATGTGAAGTAGATAGGAATCATTTCCTAGGTGTAACGGAAAAGGGGTAAGGCTACAAATGAGACAGTAGTAATTACTTTTGGATGTAATAGTAGAGTTTCCGTAGAGTGTATAAGACCCTAGTAAGAACCTAGGAATGTTGATTCATTTGAGCAGACTAAGAAAGAACAACAAAATGAAGTTAGTAAAATTGTAAGACACGCATGGTTGAGAAAAGATATTCCTGATTTTGAAAGAAATTGGGTAAAGCATCTTCCTTTAGTGGAATTTACATAAGATAGTAGTTCTCAAGCTAGCATTGGAATGACACCTTTCAAAGCTACTTATGGAAGACCGCGCAAGTCGCCTTCACGTTGGATAGGGTCTACAGAGGGATTGCCTTGGTTCCGACATAGTTAAAAAAGACTTCGGGGAGGATTGATTTGATTGGGAGAAAAATTTAATTTCGTATCCACATTCCTTTGATGATAAGTTTTTAGAATTTCTTATTTTCATCATTAGTTTTGAATAGGTTCTCTCCTTTATTATCCTTTGGGAGAGTAGAACTTAGGATTTAACCTATGGATGGTAGGAATTGATGTAAACATGTTATTAGAACATGATATTAATGATGTATGCTAGTGATTGCAAGTGTTTGCTAATGGATACTAATGGACGCATATAGGTACACTAGGCATAGGGATCGGCGTAATTAGGACACTAGAGCATATGCATATGGGTGTGTTGCGCACTTTTAATTTATTTCTATGGTTGCTATAAATAGATGATTATCACATGGTTGTTGCATTTGAATGATGTTTGTAGCACGCATATAGAACTATTAGTTATCATTAGGGAATTTTTTGCATTCATTTGGATACATGGCACAGACATGATTGCATAAAAGGATGTCAACTGAATCAATGGACCACCTAATCTTTTGCATTAATTATGGGCATTTACACTACACTAATTGCATAAGTATCATAAATTGCATTAGCAAAACATAAGGACAACGAATGTAATGGGTGATGATTGAGTAGTTGGTTGTAAAATTGAATGAAACATTTAGTACATTCTTTTAACCTTAGAGATTTCGGGGACAAAATCCCTTAAGGAGGGGAGAATATAACAACTTGAAATTTAATATGTAATAATTAATTCTTCAATTAACTAAATAATAAAATAATTTTGTGAAATTATCAGAATTGAACCACGGGAGTTGCACCATTGTGTCCGTGGTAATTTTTTATTCAATTTCCATATATAGATTGTGAGAATCCGGATTAATATGAGCAAGAAACGGAGAAAAAAAAGACCAGGTCAACTGCCCGGTCGACCCAGGCACAATGGCAGTCGACCGCTCGGTCGATCTACCTACCCATTTGGGTGAACAAACGAATGTTCGTTCATTCAAATGTTGTAGACGTGTTTTTCATTCTTCAACTCGATCTGCTCCTTTCATTCATGCATCTGATGGCTCATATTCAGCCCATGGAATGGTTGCATCATATTCAATCCCCAAATCCAATGGTCTGAGATCCCCTTCTACCCCTATAAATAGAACCCTAGGCCTAACACTTTTCTCATTCTAATATTTTCTCTAATTAGGTTTACCTATTCAGGAAGGACCCTGTGCGGAATAATTTTCCAAGGAGGAAATCATTTTAAATAAAAATATTTAACAACCACAAGTGGATCTGGAAAGACCTAAAGGGAAGAGCTAAGGACCTAAGGTGAGGGGTTGTAATTATTTTAAATTTCTTTAAGTAATTTAAAATAATAGAGTTTCCAATAGTTGTAGTTTTACTACGATTTTTGGCATAGCCTTTTTAGTAATTTATTTACAGTTTTTAGAATTATTTTCAGTCTATTCCTTCTAGCTATTCTTTTCAGTTAATTTTAGTTTATTCTGTTAATATAGCCTTTCCCGTTTAGTTACATTTTATTTACAATATTTTAATCCATTTACTGTTATTTATGCATTATTTACATCTTCTTCCTACGCCTTGGATTTCCTTCTATTTTCAGTTTTCTTTTATTTCTCCTTCTTCATCTTCTTTGCGTATGGATTAGAATAGAATTAACGCAAAATTGGATTAAATTATAAGAAATCTGAAATAATGGAATATGAGATGTAAATCGCAAAGATTGTAATATAATGGAATTGGACTGAAATTATGTCTAATTATTATATTAATTGGACTGAAATTATGCCTAATTACAATATTAATTGGAATGAATTAAGATGATTGGTCTAATTATAACTTAGAATTATAACCAAAATGAATAAAAGAAGAAAGAAGCTTATTTTCACACTTAGAACTTGGGTTAAGTAATAAGCATAATTATAACATAAGTTATGAATTGATAAACTATGGAAACTATGGTAAACTATGAAAACTATGGTGCTTATTTTAAGACTTAGGATAAATTAACAAGCAATAGCAATTGATAAAAATAAAGGCTTATTTAAATAATTTATCTAAGTTAATAAGCAAAGATAAGAGTAGGACCTGTACCAAATAGCATCCCCCTAATATTTTTATGGTTACGGTGTTTCGCATAATCTTGAAGTGAGACGAGGTGCTTCACATAATCCTGAAGTGAGGCGAGGGTTATACTTATGCTTATAGTGGTAGTAAACGGTCAATCCATGGTAGTTCAGATCAAGGGGTTTGAACAAGGTGCGCAACTAGATTATTTTTTGATAGGGATCGGTACCAATAGCATTTCCTCTATTTTTCTATGGATACGGTGTTTCACATAATCCTGTAGTGAGATGAGTTGCTCCTGTAGTGAGGAGAGAGGCACACTTATGTTGGCCAGGGTAAATAAAAGTCAAAAGAGGGAGTAATAGGTAGCATGGGCATGGTGGTAGTTACGCGTGCGACTTCCATTTCGGTGCTCAGTAATTGCTATGAGTTCCAAATGCTTAGTAAGTGTGTCTTTCGTAGACACCAAAGTCTACTGTGTAGGGAAACGTCTGGTCCATAGTAAATTCTATGAAGTAGCAAGCCGATCAAAGGGTAGAATTAGGACTTCAGCCTAATCAAAGCAGCTATCAAGGACAAGTACAAACAATCAAAGTTAACCTATCTTATTAATTGAGTACTATTTAATTCGTATTTATTTCTAGGTTTATCTCTCCTATTTCCTTTATTTCCTAGAACTATTGAAGGGTCTATTACTTTTACTTTGCTTAAAGATTCTATTGGTAACTATCATTCACTAGACTTTTGGTCTAACCCACTACTCTATTCTTCCATTTCCCCCCATGGGCAATCAAGGGAGAGGACTGTAGATTGCGGATACTTGGAGGATTCTTGGAGAAGATTCTACTATGTATTTCTTTTACTCTAGCTTTAGCTCTTTCTATGTACTCGCTTATTATGAGGGATATTTATACTTAGATTTTTGTTGAGACTATGAGTTTTTATTTCATGAGACATATTGAGTTTTGAAACTTGTATGTAGTACTTGGTATTTGAATTATTTGGTTTATGAAGCAATTATGAAGTTTTTATTTCGAATAAGTTATTATTTTAGTTTTCGCTGTTTTTACCTATTTTTGTCTTGTGAATCTTAGTCTCTGATAGTTCCAGTTATACCTATAATGCGCCATGCCTTTTAATGTGTCCTTTTGGGTATATTAAGAGGTGTGGGGTGTTTCAAATGATGTTTGAGAGTTAAATAAATAATTTTAACAGATGATGTTTTAATTAATCGTTTCACTGATAAGGTTTAAATTTAATTAATATAATTAATTTATGATTATTTGAAATTAATTAATTGTTTTAATTAATGGTATTTAAAATTTATTTATCATTTTAATTAATGATGTTTAAGATGAATTATTCAGTTTAACAAATGATTATTTAAATTGAATAATCTATTTAATTAATGATATTTAAAGTTAACTAATTGAATTAATAAAAAGTTAATTATGTAAACTAACTAATATAATAAAAGTGTTTTCAAAGTAATAAAGGTTTAAAAGTCAATTTACTGATAATATAAAAGTGTTTGAAAGTAATTATGTATTTTATTAAAGATAATGGATTTGTTTACTTAAAAGGGATTATAAATGTGATTAGTTATTTTCGGGATAATTAATATTGTTTAAAAATTTATAAAGATATTTAAATTGTTTTATTATCTTTTGGGATAATAAACAGTGTTTTAAATTTATAAATAATCGTTTATAAATGAGAAAATCCTTTAGAAGGAATTATTTATTAATAAAGCTAAGTGTAAATTGTTTTTGGGTTTACAGTAAACAACTTTTAACTACAATTGTTTTTTGACCCTTGTTTTAATACACTCAGTATTATAAATTTTATCTTGTAAACAAATGTTTAAAAGAGTATTTCTAAAATGTTTTACAAATACTGAAATATGGAAATCAAGCACAAGTTGGGTTTTTAAAAGTAAAGTTCGATTTCGGTTATGGAAAAATAGTTAAGTAATCAACAACGCGTATATGTAAAGGATTTAGTCATGCTTTTAATGCTAAACATTGTGGCTTGGACTCACTTCTATATCGAAGGTTAAAAATGTCATCAAGGCGATGCCTAGAAGCAACACTATCTCAACTTGTTTGGATTCATTTTCAACCAAGAGATAACACTTGTTTGGAAACGAGTAGTGGTAAATATATAATATTTAATTTCCATACACGATCATTTTAATTATCCCCGATAGTTGACTATTATTGGATTCATCTTTCTTCATGGTGTATCATCACCTTAAAAACGGTTTGCTACTCTTTGAACCTTGTTATACTTTGTCAGAAATGATTAAATCCAAAGAGCTTATAGACGTCCAACTATGTGGGTTTGCTTCCATCAAAAGGGTATTTCATATCTCATTTAGGTTGGATTTGGTTGTGCATTCAGATGTGAAATATTCGAATTATCAAGAAGGTTTAGCAGGGTCTAGCTGGTACTTTTCCCGAGGAGGTCACCGAGTATATGACCTTCCAAAAAGTATATTACTAGAGGTATACATAAAGGGGACCGTACTCTCCTTGTCATTTATTGGAAATTTTCTTTTTCTTATTTGATTCGAACCTTCGAATTTTTTTTCTATAATTGCAACATGAAGAGTCAACCACTCTTCATGATGCTTAATTACATGTTTGTCCATTCTATCATGTTTGGACAGTTATCTTGTTTTGTCTATTTTATCAAGATTGGACGGTTATCTTGTTTTATCCGTTATATCTAGTTTGGATTTTGCTCGGATTATTTTCATTCTTCCAAGTCTAGATTTTTAATACTATTTATGCCCATTCTTTGGGATTTGTCTCCTATTGTTTATCTGAACTCTTTCTTATATGGATGTTATTCTTGTGAGGTAAAAACCCATTCCGCGTTAGCAGCGTGATCTCACAGAACTTCTGTATGTTTCCCTAATATTCGAATTTTCTCATGCTGGTATTTCCAGACTGATCTGGGTGTTATTTTATTATAATGCTCAGGCCAGATCGAGTATTTTCTCAGGATATCATTGATGTTATAGAGATCTTAAAGGGGAGCTAAAGATTCACCTATTGCAGTGTTTTATTTTCCGCTATATTATATAGTATCTCTATCAGAATTTGTAAGGTCGGGAGTTTATAACTGTCCAGTTGATAAGCTTTGCTTTTAACTCCGATATACTCTATATTTGGAGTAACAGTTTCTACTGTTCTTGTTATATTATATACTGTCTATTCCTCTATTGGACTCTAATGTTCTCTGTTCTACATTCTACTTATTTACCATAACAATCCTCCCTTCTGTCGATTCCATGCACGATGTTTGAACACGGTGATAGTGTTCCTATCGATTTTCGGTGGATAAAAAGGCAGGTCATTACAATTTGGTATCAGAGCGCAAGGCTAAGTGAGAACCTTGCTTTGGTAGGGTCTGGCTCATTACAGATAGAGTAAGCGACACTCTAGAATGAGTTTGAGAGTATTATATATACAAGAGCATATTTCTTTATGTTATAAAAGCGTATTATGTCAATTGGTCCATTTAGCTTTTATGAATTCTGGTCGAGATATGTACGCCACGGTATCGATAGGGATTTCTAAACACTCGACCATGACCAAACATATATGGTATTGAATTTTTGAAAATTTTAGCAAGTAAATATTTTACCTATGATTATATTTTATATATATAAAGGAATAATTTTCAAAACATTATCTAGTTGTAGAATGCATTTTTTTAAGTGTGATAATATTTATTTATTATCCTATTGTTTGTTCAATTATGCTTAATATGAATAAGAAACATTGACTGTTGTTTATTAGTTGTTAAAATTGTTCTCGGTTTATTCAGGAACATTTATCTCTTTGATTTAAAATGAACCCTTTCGTGTATTTAGTCTTCACAATTTGACTATAAGATGTTCGAAGAAAATATCAAGTTGAAAATTCACCATTTAATAATGGTGGCTTAAGGATTGGACCTTAATAAAAAGTTGTTAATATAATCCAAATAGTGGGATAAGATATTTAGGGAATAAATACTCGAGATAATTCTATTATAATAAAGAAGGATTATTATAGTATGAACTGATTTTTGTACAAAGGAAAGTTTATATAAATTTAGTTTATAAAACGTGCTTTAAAAAAGGATTTTTGAATCTAAATCCTGGAATTTTTGAAAATAATTTCCAAAGAATTTTGAGAAATGAATTAGTAGTACTTTTGGAAGTAATTAAAAATAAAAATTTATTGGGAAGTAGAATTTTAAATGGAATACATTTTCTTTGGAATAATTTGGAGGAAATCATTTCGATTAGTTCTGTGGTAATCTGAGTAATCTTTTCAGTGACGATCAGATGTTAGCTTAGGCGAACTTATGGAATACTTAGCAAATTATACTTTTAATTATTGTGCGACTGAAATGAGTTAAAAAAACCGAATGAATCCAAAGTGAGTTTTAATAAATAAATCATTTAAAGTTATTATATATATATATGTAGAATTCTTTTGAAGATGTGTTTTTGAAATTAAAAACCAAGTATTTATTTTTATGTTCCCTTAGAGGGAATTGTTTTCCAAACAAAATGTATTTATGATAAGAGATTGTTTTTGATAAATAAGATTTTTTCCCTTGGATAAGATATAGGATAATTTAACAAAGGTTTAAAATGATTTAAATTGTATAAGAAAGCTTTGAACCCATTGTTTTATTAAAACCATAACGTTTGTTTAAAACATCTTAGTAGTGTAAACTACTTGTTGATTGGGTCAAACCATAAATATTATTCATTTTAACACTCTAAGTTAAAAGGGTTTAATAGGTTGACTCAATTTTAAGAAATCATAATTTGATTTGATCCCCGCTTAGATCTTCGAGAAAGTAAGAATTTGCATGTACTCTTAGGATATAGAGGAGTATTATACAAGTAAATAAAGTGGAAATAAGTTACTATTTTATCTTTTATAAAGAAATGACTTTATAAAATATTTTTAAAATTAGGGTGAAAATTTATGAAATAATTTATTAATTTTTAGTATTGAATAAAATACTAAGTTAAAATATAAGTGTTCAGAAAAATCCATGTACTTGAGAAACTAATTAATTTTGAATGTAACTTTCCATTTTGTCCGAGTGAGTTTAGATAGTCTCCTAAGCAAAAGCCAAAGGCTAATAAGTAAAATGATACACTTAGATAATTATCTATATTTTTGGACAATAAAGAAAGTTTTGAACCTAATTGAGATTTGTTTATTAACCATTTGACACTTTAAAACAATGTTAAGTGATAGGATTTCCCTTATGGAATTTAACTGATTGACTGATATTGTTGGCATATTCCTATATGCAATTTGATTTGATTTGACGGAATTTGATTAATTGACTAGATTGAATATTGATTAACTGATTTTTTGATCATATATATATATCATAGTTTATAAAGTTAAAATTTATAAACTAAGGTATTCGACTTGTTGTTATTAGACCATTGGTTATAAAGTTTAAATTTATAGATAAAGGGTTTTGAAATTGTTGTTATTAGGACCAAAATCCCAGTGATTTTGGAAAAAGGAGATTTTGAAGATTTTGGAAAAGGAATGATATATGTTCACTCTAGTTGATTTTTTTGGAGGAACCGGAATACTAGTGGACTCTCCATGTTGTTTTGATTCTAGAGTTTCACCATACATTATTAAGAGGAATCCCCTCCTTGTCAACTTTATTTTTGATCTTTGATTTTTCTTGTCTGAGAAATTTGAAAATAAAATTTTGAACTTAAAATCCCGAGTATTTAGATCTAAATTTTATCATTTGAAAATTTTGGATGCATAACATCTATTACAGAATATTCTCTATATTTTGTTGCATATGATTGAGATATGGTTGTTGGTTGCATGTAGATTTATATCATACTAGTTTTTGCATGTAGAGTTACATCATATTGCTTTTGATAACCTGATTCTCTTTTAGATTATGTAAGTACAAGGAAGCAAGAGATTTCCATTTGACTTCTTGTGCACCTGCATTTGCACAGAGATAATACACTACTTGCCAGAGTATAAATCGAACGCAAAAAGGTACTTAATAAATCTATAAATCTTGAATTGGTTAATCATTTTATGCCCTAGATATGGGAGGCCACTTGGCTTTTTATTCCTGGGTTGGTTTAGAGCCCGTAGAGGTAATTTATAGTTTTTCCGTTGAGCCGTGCAAAGGATAAACTAGCAAAATTTTCCATAAATTTAATAGTTAGAAATTATTGAGAAATTTGGAAAAAACATTGGTAACAAAAATTTGATTATTGAGTTATAACTTGGAATGTATTAATGGAAGGGAATTAGTAGGCATAGGTCGGTGAATTTAAAAGACTTGCAAATTTTAGAATCTATTCAGCTAATTGGTTTCGAAAAGTTAATATGTTTAACAACTTATTTTAATTAATAGGTTTAAAAATTAAGGGTCTGAACCTTAGGAATATTAGGAATGAAATTCATTTAAGGAGGGAGAATATAACAACCCAAAATTTTGGTCATTTGATCATAAATGTTTAATTAATTTTAAATATTTAGATAACTAGATTTTGAAATTTAATAACTTATAATTCAACTATAGGGAATGTTTAAATATTTGAATTGTGAATTATATGTTAATTAAATGGATTTAAAAATTTCATTGAACTCCTTTTAATTAATAAATAATGTTGGTAAATTCAATTTGTAAATTTATTTACAACTGTGAATAGGTCAGATAAATATAGATAATTAAATATAAAATGATATTTAATCTGTGAAATTAGCCTTTTAGGGCATTATCTTGAATTTCAATGAACCCAGTTTCATTGGATCCGTGATAGAGAACTATTATATGCCGTCGAATTTCATGACAGTCAGACATATCGTTCGGTTGTGCGAGATCAACGTGTAGAAATTAATTTTAAAAATCTATATAATAATTGAGTTTAAAAAGCTATCTTCTACATATGATAGAATTAGACCTCGAGATTAGTTCCATTTCATTAAGAATAGGGGTATAACATATAGAACGCTAGGCGGTACGTATCGATAGGAGTTCGAGATATTTCGGACGTTAATACTCGATATTTGAAATAAGATAATATATCTTAATATAACAATTTCTTTAACCAGCCTACACCAACCTAATGCCTACCATCTACTATTCAAACCATACCCTCTCCCTCCTTTTAATTCGTGGATTACTAGTGAATTTGAGTCGGCTCGCTTTTGTTCTTTCAAATTCAAACCCTAGCCGTGCATCCAACGACCAAGCTTCATCGGCGATGATTGGTTTCGATTCAAGAAAGGTGATCAACTAAGGAATTGTTCAGCTTAGGGAGGTGAGGCAGATGAAAGGTAGGATTGGCTCGTGATGGTTGTTAGTGGCCGGCAATCGTGTTCGGCAGCATTTGACTTATTGGGTTCAACGGTGGTGATGGCATTGATTTAGGAGATGGTGAGGGTGTCGATGGACATGGGATAGTCAGGGTTATGCTCTGTAGCGTTGCAGCGGTTGTTAAGGCATGGCGGCGGCGATGGAGATCTTTTGAAGCTCGACGTCATGTAGTTGTTATCTGTGACCTGGGTTGATAACAAACGAGAATTAATTAAGTTAATTACAAAGTTAATGAAGTAATTAATATTAATTATATTATTTAATTTCTAAATCTTATGAACCTAATAAATTATCCATGCTAGGTCCAAATTGAACACGGTTAGTCGAGTTGGGTTCATAAGGACAACGTAGACATTATGGAGTTGGTTTGGTTTGATTTGGAGCTTGTTGGAGTTTATGCTAAAATTGAGCGATCATTCATTTTTAGTCCAAAATCGGGACATTTCGACGAAAGCAAAAATCAATGTGAGTTTAACTCACATTAAATTCTATTATATCATATTTATGATGTTATAAATATCTATTGATTGCTTGGATGTTAGTTAAATTATTTGATTGGTTGGTTGGTTGAATTTCCACTTGGAAAGTGGATAACATATTAATTTGATCATTATGAACCCATATGATTATATATTATCCAGAACCATTGTTTTGCAAAGAAAATCTATAGAGAGACCCTAAGTGGTTTCTCATCTATAATTATTATTTACATCCCTATGTTGTTATGTTGATAGTAGTTCAAATAAAATCCTAAAAATTCCATTTTATTTTTTAAGTTTCGTTATATCGATTTCACCATATCATCATTTATTAAATTTAATCCCCAAAACCCTGTCATATGTTTTTGAACTCGAGCTTGTGATTTCACAAACAAAATGTTAGAATTCATTAATCATTTTGATTAATCACAATTTAAATTAGTTAATAATTTTACCCAATGATTTTAAAATTAATTAACCAATTTAATTAATGGTTATAAAATTAGTTTATCTTTTGATTTAAGTGAGACTAGATTTAATTAACCATTTTAATTAATGATTACTTGAGTTTAATTAATTATTTTAATTAAGGACAATTGAAATAAATAATCATTTTTGTTAATGATATTTAAAAGGAATTAATCATTTTAAATAATGATATTTGAATTTAAGTAATCATTTAATTAATGATTTTTTTAAATTCAATTGATTGTTTTAACTAATGATATTTGGAATTTAGTTAAATCATTTAAATCATTTTAATTAATGATGTCTGATAGTTAAATAAATCATTTTAACAAATGATATTTTAATTAATTGTTTAACTAATGAGGTTTGAATTAATTAATCCAATTAATTTATGATTAGTTGAACTTAATTAATTACTTTAATTAATGGTATTTAAAATTTATTTACCATTTAATTAATGATGTTTAAGTTGAATTATTCATTTTAACTAATGATTATTAAACTAAATAAATCTTTTTAATTAATGATATTTAAAATTAATTAATTGAATTAATAAAAATTGAATTAAGTAATTAAATAATATAATAAAAGTGTTTTTAAAGTAATAAAGGTTTAAAATTTAATTTACTAATAACATAAAAGTGTTTGGAAATAATTGACTTTTTTATTAAAGATAACGGATTTGTTTATGATAAGTGATTATAAATGTGATTAGTTATCTTTTAGGATAATTAATATTGTTTTAAGTTTTTTAAAGGTATTTAAATTGTTTTATTATCTTTTGGGATAATAAACATTGTTTTAAATCTATAAATAATGGTTTATAAATGAGAAAATACTTTAAAAGGGATTATTTATTAATTAAGCAAAGTGTAAATTTTTTTTGGGTTTACATTAAATAATGTTTTAACGACGATTGTTTTTTCCCCTTGTTTTAATGCACTAGGTATTATAAATTTTGTCTGGTAAAAGAACATTTTAAAAGAGTGTTATTAAAATGTTTTGCTAATACTGAAATATGGAAATCAAGCGCAAGTTCGGTTTTTAAAAGTAAAGTTCGATTTCGATTATGGAAAAATAGTTTCGTTATTGATACTACTTATATGGAAAGGATTTAGTCATACTATTAATGCTAAATGCTGAGGATTGGACTCTTTTTTATATTAAAGGTTAAAAATGTCTTCAAGGCGATGCCTAGATGTAACGCTATCGCAACTTGTCTGGCTTCATTTTCAAACGAAAGATAGCACTAATTCAGATTCAACAAGTAGAGGTAAATATATGATATTTATTTTCCATATGCAATTATTTTAATAATCCCCGATGGTTGATTATTAATTATCAGATTCAGCTTTCTTCATGGTGTATCGTCACCTTAAAAATGATTTGTTGCTCTTTATTGGAAATTACTAAATTCAAAGAGCTTATGAGCGTCCAGCTATGTGTGGTTGCTCCCATCAAATGGGTATTTCATATCTCATCTAGGTTGGATTTGGTTGCACATTTAGATGTGGAATACTCAGATTCTCGGGAAGGTTTGGCAGGCTCCGATTGGTACTTTTCTCGAGGAGGTCATCGAGTATCTGACATTCTGTAACAATCCAAAATTTAAGCGATAATAATTAACTAATGAATTAATTAAATGATAAAATAACTTTGTGAAATTATCAGAAATGAGCCACGGGAGTTGCACCATTATGTCCATGGTAATTTTCTAGTCAATTTTCGTATATAGAACGTCAAAATCCAAGCTAGTATGAAGGAGTTACGAATTAAACAAGAAAACAAGAGAAAAAAATATATGATAATAATAAGTGGAGCTAGGTCGACCACAAGGTTGACCTAACCGCCACCTTGGCCGACCGGTCAGTCGACCTAGGAGGGGGGACGGTCAATAGGCAGGTCGACCCATCCCTGTTGGTGAGCAAAGAATTGATTTCTTCGTTCGCCTACAATTTCTACACCTCATTTTTGATTTTTTTTTCTCTCATCTGGTCTATCTGTGTTTCCATCTAATGGCTTCTATTCAACCTATGACTTGGTTGCACCATATTCAATCTTCAAATCCAACGGTCTGAGATCCACTTCTACACCTATAAATAAGACCCTAGGCCTAGTAATTTTTCTCATTCAAGATTTTCTCCATTTGGGTACACCTTTTCGGGAAGGACCCTAAAAGGAATAATTTTTCGAGGAGAAAATTGTTTTAAATTAAAATATTTAATAACTCCAAGTGGATACGGGAAGACCAAGGGAAGAGAGTGGGACCGCATGTGAGTGATTGTAATTACATTGGAGTTTTAAGTAATTTAAAGTAATAGGGTTTCCAACAGTTGTTGTTTTTCTACGATTTTGGATTAACTTTTTTTTACCAGTTTATTTTTGATTTAGATTTATTTTTCGGTCTATTTCTTTTTAGCTATTCTTTTTCAGTTATTTGTAGTTAAATACCGTTAATTATAACTATTCCATTTAGTTATAGTTATTTACAGTATTTTTAATTATTTACTATTCTTTATGTTTTATTTACATTTTTTTCTATGTTTGGGATCTTCTTCTATAATCTTCAGTTTCTTTCTATTTTTCCTTTTTGTGCAAATGGAATATAATTGATTAAACATGAATATGGATTAAATCAAAAAGAATACTAAAATTACAAAAATTAAGATGTAAAATATAAAGACTGTAATAAAATGGAATTGGACTAAAATTGAAATATTTTCATGCCTAATTATGATGTAAAATTAGGACTAAAAAGAATAAAAGAAGAAGTAGCTTATTTTTTTTCTTAGACCTCAGGTTAAGTTAAATCACAATTATAACGTAGATTATAATTAGAAACAGAACAGAAGGAGGTTATTTTAAGACTTAGAATAAATTAATAAGCTATGATAGCAAGAGTGACAGTAGAGGCTTATTTAAACAATTTACACTATGTTAATAAGAAAAGATTAAAGTAGGACTAGTACCAACAGCGTTCTTTGGTATTTCTATGGACGCGGTGTCTCACATTAGCCTGAAGTGAGATGAGGGGATGCTTATGCTGTAGAAGTGGTAAATAAATGGTCAAATAATGGAAGTTCAAATCATGGGGGTTTGGACAAGGGGTGCAACTAGATATTATTTGGATGACGGGCCTCTACCAACAACATTCCCTATTGTTTCTATAGGCACAGTGTCTCACATTAGCCTGAAGTGAGATGAGGGAATGCTTATGTTGGAGTGGTGATAAATAAATGGTCTAATAGGTTGAGCAACAGGTAACATGAGCATAGTGGTGGTCATGCGTCCGGCTTCCAGTTGGTGCTTAGTAATCGTTATGAGTTCCATGCACTTAGCAGGTGCCTTCCATAGGAACTGGTGTCTAAACTTCAGTAGACACGTAGTAGAAGGCCGATCGAAAGGGTAGAATTAGGAATTCAGCCTAATTAAAGTAGGATTGGGAATTCAGCCTCATCAAGTAGCTATCAAGGACAAGTGCAAACAATCGAAGTTATCCAATTGAATTAATCTAGTAGTTAAATAATATTTATTTTAGTTTTACCTTTTCTTCTATTTCCTTTATTTCTTTTCATAACTAGAACCGTTGCAAAGTCTATTATCTTTACTTTACTTAAAAATATTAGTAATTACTATCATTCACAAGACTTTTAGCTTGACTCGCTCCTCTATTTTCCCATTTTCCCCCATAGGCCAGCAAGGGCAAGGATGGTAGATTGTGGACTCCTGGAGACTTCTTTGGCGGAGATTTTCTCATGTACTCCTTTTCTTCATTTTCAGTTTTAAGTTATTTCATTGTACTGGCACTCTTTGACGAATAGTTTGTACTCTAATTTTCAAGAAATTGAGGTTTTGATTTCATAAGACATGTTATGGCATTTTGAGACATCCGATGTATTTGGTATTTTGTGATTTATTTGGTTTATAAAGTATTTATGAAGTTTGGTTTCAATAGTTTCCACTGTTTTCATTTGTTTTGTCTTGTGAATCTTAGTCTCTGCAAGTTTTTATCTATACCTACAACGCACCATATAGGGTGTGGGGTGTGGGTGTTTCATTTGGTATCAGAGCCTAAGGTTACAAGTTTCCTAAAAATTTGTTATAAAAGTAAACTATTTTTCAAAATAAATTGTTTTAAAAGTATTTTTCAGAAAGGAAGTCGTAGAAATAGTTTTCAAGTATAAAAGAGTTTTTATAAAAATCCCCTCAAAAGTCCAGTTCAATCTCCCTTCGACTCTTTCCTAAATTCTCTTTTCTTTGCGTAGAATGGTGGATGCCCCTAATCTTCCTGAGGTTATTCCAGTCCTAGGCTGGTTTCGTAGGTATCTACAAGTCACTACTCCAGAAGTGCATGGGAAAATGCCCAATCCAGCAAACCAGGTGGGAATCTCATTAACCCGCCTGCAGCAGTCAATTTCTCTAAGCGTTGTAAGGATTTTGCGAATTTGGAAGGAAAGAGTTTTCTGGTACGAAGACTTCTATGGAGGCGCGGGCTTAGTTAAGGAACATGGAGAGGATATTTAGGTTATGGGGATTGGAGGATCAGCAGCGGGTTCAGCTAGCATCTTGTCAGCTGAAAGAGGAGGCTTCTTTGTGGTGGAAGGTTATTACGTTGGAAGGAAGAGACGTTAATTGGAATTAGTTCTAGAAGTGATTTGATAGGAAATTTTTATCTCAAGCAGAAAGAAAGAGTCCAGTTGGAGCAGTTTATTAGTTTAAAGCAAGGAAGTTTGCCTGTGAAGGAGTATATCAACCAATTTAATGAGTTGTTGCGGTTTGGAATGGAGTTGGTGAATACACCACACAAAAAGGCCATGAAGTTTGCGAAGGTATTAAATCAGCCCCTTCAAGGATTGTTTTTGACTCACGTACCGATGGGAGCTACCTACAAGTCTGTAATGACACTGACTTGACCTTCGAAAATTGACGCCCAAATACATCATCCTTATTCAAATGCCGCAGATTCAAACGTCGAATCTGGTTCGCCGGAGATTATAACACATTAAGTACAACAACACAGCGGAAGAAAAACAATATATATCATTGATACAACAATGGATACAATATCTGATACAATATGAATATCAATATTATCAGAGATATAATAGCGGAAAGATTAACATTAAGCTTAACATCAACTTTGATTTCCAAAAGAGAGAGAGAATCCAACAGATTTCATCCACAATGCTAAAGCTCCAAAACTCCAACCAAACAAGCTCGAACTACCCAATATGTTGAAGCGAAACAAATGTGATCGTAAAATTCCAATGACTTTGAAGATTTGTCAAAAGCTATACCTACTATTTGATTATCTAAAAATCAAACTCTAGGCTGCCCGTGTGGAAAATTATGGGCACCAAGAGTTTAGAAAGAGAAAATTAAACTTTAGGCCAGTCATGGGACTGGTGTGAGCAAATGAAAACAGTTTTATTTTGAAACAAACAAACAATAAGAGAAGTAAGAAGAAATCCACAGTGCTTTTGAAAAATGAAACTACCAAAAGGCCTCCACGCATAAATACAATGCAAGCGCACAATTGGAAGAGATTTCTCTGTATTATAATCAAACATGCTTGATACTCAAAATCCTTTTTGATATTATTATTAGCGCATTGTGCAGAAAACATTTGCAAGTATAATATTAATCTTAGCCAGCATACATACCATTATAGTATGCCTACTATAGCTACCATATTATATGCCAGGTTCTACAACTAAAACCATACAAGGCGTGTATTGGATGATTTGATTTCCAACAAATGGTCAGGCTAAGGAACTTCCCCACCACATGGGTACGCCTCTGAAGGGATGCCCTGAGAACTTAACCAGCTCTCTACTAACACTAGGCCAGATTACCTCTGTAACTAGGTAACTAACTATCACGAGTATGCCATCCCCCGGCCATTACCGACCGTTATCCCAGGATTCACCAACAAATAGCAACAACTACATAGATTAAATATCTAGGCTTCATACCATGATACCACCTTTTTCCAAAAGGAAATGGACATACCCTAAAGGGCTCAACCCTCATAACCTTGCTGCATTCTTCCTGTTTCGACCATTTTCGGGTTGTGAGGTCCGACAAGGTCTCGTCTGTCAAGCTACCTTTTCACAAAAGCCATGCTTTGATCAACAAATGGTCAGCAACATTTAGTATGCCACATTACCAAATTGGGAATATATCACTAGTAACCATCAACTACATAACCTATGAGCTCGTACGTCTTAAAGAAGGGTGTTAAGCTAAGAGAATAAATTCTCCGCCACCAAATAGAAATGTATTTGATAGAAACCAACTTTACATCTCAAAGCGTAACGTCAGACATACATCCATACAAGTCCGTTATGGGTTCGAACAGAACCGAAGGCACTTCACAAAGAAGCCCTTGTAATCCGGGTATTTACAATCCCGATCGGACTCCTCATCACATATGGAGATCTTTATACCAACGCGACTCAGTGCAAAGACATTTGATAGGTAATCCTTTCATTCTCATAAATACCCGGTCTTCACCACCGGTCTTCAAATGCTATCCATTTCATCGTAAGTGGGTTATATGACATAAAGTCCTCTCCCGGCTAAAACGAATCATGAGTGCTTAATTTAAAAACCATATGGATGTATTGGGATCTTAGTTAAGTCACAACTTTTTTACCCAAAACCTTTTCTTCGAATGGTTTAAACAATTTTCCATTTTAATATTTTATATAAAAGATTCACCTTGAAGTTCCTCTTCAATTTTAAAACAAGGTTCACCAATCTTTAACAAAGATTCATTCATAGCTTTTCAAAACAATTTCATTTCAAATTTGAAATCTCTTCAACAAAAACTGGAATTTCTTTCATTATATGAAAGCCATTATCATTTGAAAACAAATGCTTTTCATTTCGGGAAAATCCAATTAAATTTGCACAAGTTACAGCTTTTCAAAATGTACATTAGAAAATCAGCGAACTACCGTATTCCCGGCAAGTTCTATTTGAATTAAATTCAAATCTCCAAATAATTTATCTAATATACTTCAGAATGATTTAAAATCTATATATATATATATATATATATATATATATTATAACTTCTATAATCCTTTCAAACCATATTTCCAAAATAATTTCAAAATAAGACATAATATATTCAAACTAAATTTAGATTTAAAACTTCCTTTTCAAAAGCTTTTTATATTCAGCTCAGTTTTACTTCAAACCAATTGGATTCAAAATTCAACTTTTAAACAAAATAATATTTAAATTCAAAATATCCGTGACTTAACTGATTCCTCGTGAAATCCATATTTGTGGTTGTGTGGTGTAATCCAGGGGTTTTACACACAACAACAACATATCACAACCATCATCAATTCAAGCACAATAATATCGATAAGCGGTATAACCCTATAATATCTTCATTCACAGATTCACAGATAAATATGTAAATTCATCGCAGATAAATAAATCACAGTTCACAGCTCAATTCACATAATTCATGTCACAGAACATCACACATAAGGGATATCAAACAATTCAAACATTCAATGCAATTCAAACATCCATAAGTAAGATCAATTAATCATATGATTAATTTAAATCAGATTAATTACTTTTGAATAAATTACTAATCCAAGTTTATTAACATTAATTAATTACAAACCATTTAAATTAATTATACTTTAATCATTTATTTATTAACCTTTAATAATAAATTAATCAACCTTTAATTATTAATTAACCAATCTCAATCAATCAACATTTGATCATAAAACAATTAACCTTTAAATCATTTAATATTCCTTAATTAATTATCCTTTAATTAACTATATTTATTACTTAACCCCTAATTAATAAATCATCCCTTAATTACTTTCATTAATTAATTAAAATTTAAATTAATTAAGTATCCTTAAACTAATTACCTTAATTAATTTATCACATAAATTAATTATCCTCAAATTAATTATTCTTTAATCACTTGATTAATCAACCTTTAATCAATAATTAATAACCTTAATTATTAATTAATTAACCTTTAATTAATCACATTAATTAATAAATTACCTTGATTAATTATTCTATAATAAATAATATTAATTAATCGCATTAATTAATCATCTTAATTAATGCCATTAAGTAATTAACCTTTAATTACTTATATTAATTAACCCTTAATTCACCACATTAATTAATTACATTAATTAATAATTTGAATATCCTTTAAATAATCACATTAATTAATCAGCTTCTAATTTATTAATTTTCATTGAAAATCTTATTAATAACCCTTTGAAAACAATTGTCATTAACATATAATTTATCTTAAATCTTTAAGTTTAAAATCAAAACCATGTTTAAGACAAACATTTATCTTTAAAATCTCATTTAAATATCCTTTGAAATTAATTTTATTTTAACATACAAATTAACTTAAACTTCTTAAGTTAATTAAAAAATACATCATCCTTTAAATTAACTGATTATACCATTAAAATTTTATTTTAAATAAACTTAAGAATTCCTTTTTAAAAATAAGGACATACATTTAAAACATTTTAAACTTATTTAAATAAATTAAGAATTCATTTAAAAATAATTTATTTAACGAACCTAAAGTATAGATAAGAAATGATTTAAGAATATTGTTTAAAACTTAAACTTGTTTTATTTAAAAAAACTTGTTTAATTTAATTAAGGCTGTTAAAACATGAACCCGGGACCAACTCGAGTCAGACTCGAGCCATCATGCAGTTTACCCGAGTGAACCCCCGAGCTACTTCTTCTCCTTCCTTTTTTTTCTTCTGTTTTGGTTTTAGATTTTTTAAGACTTGTTGCCATTAAACACACGTATATTACCTGTGTGCTTTCTCGAGAGAAACCCAGACTTCCCCGAAACAAAACTCGTGATAATCACCCTCGCTTCCCAAACACAAACTCACTGACACAACCCATGACCGTGCACGTGTACGCCAATTCTGGTTACCTCCGACCAGAGCCACGACCACCCACTCATCGCTTATCATCTCCTCCATCATCACGAAAACCCAGATCGTTGAATTTGATAGGAAATCAAAAACGAGCAATTCGACTCCATGCTGAACCCAAACTTGATCATCTAAAACGCCTCGTGTAGCTGCCTCCGACCACGAGAAGGTCTGAAATTCGGACCATAGCCTTGCCGCAACACTATGCATCGAACCCCCATGGTTCGAGCACTTCCGGTGTTTCAACATTAACGAAATTGTTGCAGGAACCACCTCAACCAAAATTAAGTATAAAATCCTAAATCGTCGTCGATCGATCACCACGACCACCTGAAAAACTCCCCACTATTTTTTCGACGATCTACATCCTCCAAACTACCCTTGACATCAACCACAACCAATATCACCTCGCCAATCGTCGGTGATCAAGGATAGTACCAAATCTAGTCAACTCACAAATTCACGATATATACTAACCTTAAAATCATAAAATGATTATCAAAAATCATGAGTTTGTTGTGCGAATCTGATGGTAAAACCCAAACATGATTTCCAGATATTCAAATTTAACTTGTATTTGATTTTCTCTGTAACTATACTATTTCTGCAATAATCTTTTAATATAAACACTTAAATTTATTTTTAAAAATGAATTCTGGTTGATATTATCAAATTCCATGTAGAAATCAAATCCTAAAAGGGTTAGGTGGAATGATTTGCATTTTTGAACAGGTTTCAAAACCTGTAGAGTAAGAACAGAGGTAATTTTTTCTATATACAAGCATGCATACATATATTTACAAACATGCAGGTATATTTATGCAATCATACAACATATTTCACATCACAGCTTCAAAGATTATCACAAGTTACTCAGATATAACAAGTTTAGAAATTTGTAATGGTAGTTTGCTCACCTGGAATATGAACAAAGGACAGGTTTTCCATTTTTATTAATCTGGATTTTGTATTTGATTGATCTAGAGCTTTGAGTCTCTGCTTTATTTCCAATTGAATTTGAATTTATTTGGTCTTTATTTTGCTCAGATTAAAGATTGATCAGATTTGTTTTCAGGTTTGCTTATTTGAAATGAATCTAACCAAAGGTTGTTAAACTTTGGTCTTGAATTTGATCTGAAACTTTGCTTTACCGGATTGAATCTTTTCTGGTTGAAACATCTTGAAATTGCTTGATAAAATTGAATCAATTTGCATGCTTCAGATTTGAGTTGATATTGATCTTTGCTTTGCTTTTAATACCGAGTTGAACTTGATTGTTTGATGTTTTGAGATGCTACAGGTTTTATTTTCTGGTTTTTTTGTTTGATTCAGATTTTTTTCCTTTAAGTTTTGGTTTGAATGGATTAAAGAAGAATGAGAAGGAAGAAGGATAGCTATATATAAACTTGTTTTACATTTTATTTATTGTTTTGAAAAATAAAGACACTTGTATTTTTGCATGGTGAATTACTCAACACTTGTTAAACTTCATATTCAAAAGAGTTACATTTGTTAATTTATTAATTATAAATGTTACACACGTCTTTTACATTATAAAGTGTTTACATTTGTAAATTTCATGTATTAATAAGAATTTTATATAATATATATTAGTTTATATTTAGTTATATATATATATTTATATTCTATTTTTAATTTTAATAATTACTTTTCCTTTTATAAATATTTTTAAACTTTTAAAGAAAATGATTTTAAAACTAATTATACATTAATAAATAAACACATGTATATATGTATTAGAACTCAATCCTTAAATGGCTTTTGAAAATTATCATATTCAAAATATCGCTTTCAAATCACAATGTGTGTGTGTATATATTATATATACATATTATAACTACAAAACAAATTCTTATTAATTTTAAAATATAGAGTTTTAAATCCAATTTATTTTCAATATATTAATTTTAAGTTTCAAATTCAAATTTCAAATTACGATCTATTTATACAAATAAACAGGCACATGTATTTTTTTTTAATTTGAAAAATTCAAATAAATTCACAATTTAATTAAAAAAAAAATATTAATTGCTAAATTTAATTTGACTCAAAACCAGGATCGTTACAGATTCCCCCCTTAAGAAAATTTCGTCTCCGAAATTTGCTAAACAGGGAGACAAACAAAAGCAAATAGAGAAATGTTTTACCAGATCAAACTAAATATCAATTCTATATTTGGCTTACCAAATTAGAATATCAAACACAAGAACGAATTTATTCAATACTTCATAAGATACTCGGGTCATCAAATCTACGAAATATGCAGGGGCACTGGTTAGTTCAAAGGGATAACTAACCATTCATGGAATATATCTGGATCCTAAAAGAACAAACAAATGGATACTCAACTCTAGTCAGAATATACCATAATATACACTAGCTTGTCCCTCTTCGGAATTGGATCCTTACAAGAAATCATAACAAATTTTTCCAAGTTTGGTTTTAACCGAAATCGTTTTATTGATACAATCCAGTTTTAGCTTCCTATTTGTTTATCAGTTTATTTCAATTAAAATTTAAAATTCATTAAAGTTTAAAAACAAAAGGCTGATAAAAAACTGATGAATAGAATACGAAATAGGAACTTATTTACATGATTCGCAGGGCCACTACCACACCAAAGCTTTTTCTTCGAGCTGCCACGAAAATGATCAAAGAATTGGATGATGATCAAAAGAGGTTGATAGAGAAAGTTGTTCCCGTTGTTGTAGGGTATTGACCATTTGTAGTGGTACTTCCGTGTCCCTTATCTCGTCCTCTTCTTTCACTCATACTCATTATTAGTGGATAGTAAGAGAATTTACTGAGCCATACGAACATGATATCTTAGGGATATACTTATTCTAGGGTATTTATAACTCTATCGTTGATGAGTCACCTAATGTGTTATACTCCTGAGCTAGCGTTCTTATTCAACCTTCAGCTCTGATGCCACGTAATGACGCTGACTCGACCTTCGAAAATCGACACCCAAATACATCACCTGTATTCGAATGCCGCAGATTCAGACTTCGAATCTAGTTCGCCGAAGCTTATAATACATTAAGTACAGCAACGCAGCAGAAGAAAAAAAAATATCATTGATACAACAATGGATACAATATCTGATACAACATGAATATCAATATTATCAGAGATACAACAACAGAAAGATTAACATTAAGCTGAACATCAACTTTGACTTCCAAAAGAGAGAGAGAGAGCGAGAATCCAACAGATTGCATCCACAATGCCAAAGCTCCAAAACTCCAACCAAACAAGCTTGAACTACCCATTATGATGAAGCAAAACAAATGTGATCGCCAAATTCCAAAGACTTCGAAGATTTTCCAAAAGCTATACCTACAATTTGATTATCTAAAAACCTGACTCTAGGCTGCTCGTGTGGAAATTGTGGGCTCCCAGAGTTTAGAAAGGGAACAATAAACTCCAGGTCAGTCATGGGACTGATGTGAGAAAACGAAATCAGTTTTATTTTGAAACAAACAAACAACAAAAGAAGTAATAAGAAATCCGCAATGCTTTTTGGAAAATGAAACTACCATAAGGCCTCCCCGCTCACACACAATGCAAGCGCACAATTGGAGGAGAATTCTCCTTATGATAGTCAAACATGCTTGATACACAAAATCCTTTTTGATATTATTAGTAGTGCATAGTGCAGAAAACATTTGCAAGTATAATATTAATCTTAGCCAGCATACGTACCATTATCGTATGCCTATTATATCTACCATATTAGATGGCAGGTTCTACAACCAAAATCGTACAAGGCGCGTATTGGATTTCCCACAAATGGTCAGGCCAAGGAACTTCCCCACCACATGGGTACACCTCTAGAGGGACGCCCCGAGAACATAACCAGCTCTCTGCCAACACAAGGCCGGGTTACCTCTATAACTAGGTAACTAACTGTCACGAGTATGACATCCCCTGGTTGTTACCGACCTTTATCCTAGGATTCACCAACAAATAGCAACAACCACATAGGTTAAATATCTGGGCTCCATACCATGATACCACCTTTTTCCAAAAGGACGTGGGCATACCCTAAAGGGCACGACCCTCATAACCTTGTTGCATTCTTCCTGTTTTGACCATTTTCAGGTTGTGAGGTCCGACGAGGTCTCGTCCACAAAGCTATGCTTTTCACAAAAGCCATGCTTTGATCAACAAATGATCAGCGGCACTTATTATGCCACATTACCAAATTGGGAATATATCACTAGTAACCATCAAATACATTACCTCTGAGCTCGTACGTCTCAGAGAAGGCTGTTAAGCTAAGAAAATAAATTCTCCGCCACCAAACAGAAATGTATTTGATAGAAACCAGCTTTCTATCTCAAAGTGTAACGTCATACATACATCCATACAAGTCCGTTCCGGGTTCGCATGGTACCGAAGGCACTTCACAAAGAAGCCCTTGCAATCCGGGTATTCATAATGCCGATCGGACTCCCCATCACATATGAAGATCTCTATACTGGCGCGACTCACTGTAGAGACATTCGGCAGGTAATCCTTTCGTTCTCCAAAATACCCGACCTTCACCACCGGTCTTCAAATGCTATCCATTTCGTCTTTTTATTATTCGGAATGGGTTATATGACATAATTCCTCTCCCGGCTAAACCGAGTAATGAGCGCTTAATTTTAAAACCATATGGATATATTGGGATCTTAGTTAAGTCATAACTTTTTTACCCAAAACTTTTTCTTCGAATGGTTTAAACAATTTTCCACTTTAATCTTTTAAATAAAAGATTCATCTGAAGATCCTCTTTAATTTTAAAACAAGTTTCACCAATCTTTAACAAAGATTCATTTATAGCTTTCAAAACAATTCCATTTCAAACTTGAAATCACTTCAACAAAAACTGGAAGTTCTTTCGTTATATGAAAGCCATTACCATTTGAAAACAAATGCTTTTCATTTCATGAAAATCTGATTAAATTTGCACAAGTTACGGCTTTTCAATGCGTACATTAGAAAATTAGCGAACTACCGTATTCTCGGCAAGTTCTGTTTGAATTAAATTCAAATCTCCAAATAATTTATTTAATATACTTTAAAATGGTTTAAAATCCATATATATATATATATATATATTATAAGTTGTATAATCCTTTTAAACCATATTTCCAAAATAATTTCAAAACAAGACATAATATATTCAAACTAAATTTAGATTTCAAACTTCCTTTTCAAAAGCTTTTTATATTCACCTCAGTTTTACTTCAAACCAATTAGATTCAAAATTCAACTTTTTTGAAAAAATATTTAAATTCAAAATATCCGTGACTTAACCTATTCCTCGTGAAATCCATATTTGTGTGTGGTGTAGTCCAGGGGTTTTACACACAACAACAACATATCACAACCATCGTCAATTCAAGCACAATAATATCGATAAGCGGTATAATCCTATAATGCTTATCTTCATTCACAGATTCACAGATAAATATGTAGATTCATCATAGATAAATAAATAACAGTTCACAGCTCAATTCACACAATTCATATCACAGAACATCACACATAAGGGATATCAAGTAATTCAAACATCCATAAGTAAGATCAATTAATCATCTGATTAATTTAAATCAAATTAATTACTTATAAATAAATTACCAATCCTAATTAATTAACATTAATTAATTACAAACCATTTTAAATTAATTATCCTTTAATCATTTATTAATCAACCTTTAATAATAAATTAATCAACCTTTAATTATTAATTAACAAATCTCAATCAATCAACCTTTGATCACAAAGCAATTAACCTTTAAATCATTTAATTATTCCTTAATTAATTATCCTTTAATCAATTACATTAATTAAACCTTAGTTAATAAATCATCCCTTAATTACTTTCATAAATTAATTAATCTTTAAATTAATTAATTATCTTTAAATTAATTACCTTAATTAATTTATCACATAATTAATTATCCTTAAATTAATTATTCTTTAATCACTTGATTAATCAACCTTTAATCATTAATTAATAACCTTAATTATTAATTAATTAACCTTTAATTAATCACATTAATTAATAAATTACCTTGATTAATTATCCTTTAATTAATAATATTAATTAATCATCCTTTAATTAATCACATTAATTAATCAGCTCAATTAATGTTATTAAGTAATTAACCTTTAATTACTTATATTAATTAACCCTTAATTCACCACATTAATTAATCACATTAATTAATTATTTGAATATCCTTTACATAATCACATTAATTAATCAGCTTCTAATTTATTAATTGTCATTGAAAATCTTATTAATAACCCTTTGAAAACAACTGTCATTAGCATATAATTTATCTTAAATATTTAAGTTAATTTAAAATCAAAACAATATTTAAGACAAACCATTTATCTTTAAAATATCATTTAAATATCCTTTGAAATTAATTTTATTTTTAACATATAAATTAACTTAAAATTCTTAAATTAATTAAAAATACATCATCCTTTAAATTTATTGGTTATACCACTTAAATTTTATTTTAAATAAACTTAAGAATTCCTTTTTAAAAATAAGGATATGCATTTAAAACATTTCAAACTTATTTAAATAAATTAAGAATTCATTTAAAAATAATTTATTTAAATAACCTAAAGTTTAGATAAGAAATGAATTAAGAATATAGTTTAAAACTTCAACTTGTTTTATTTTAAAAAAACTTGTTTAATTTAAATTTTCAAGGCTGTTAAAACATGAACCCAGGACCAACTCGAATCAGAGCCGAGCCATCATGAAGTTTACCCGGGTGAACCCCCGAGCTACTTCTTCTCCTTCCTTTTTTTCTTTTGTTTTGGTTTTAGACTTTTTAAGACCCGTTTCCATTGAACACTCATATATTACCCGTGTGCTTTCTCGAGCGAAACCCAGACTTCCCTGAAACAAAACTCGAGATAATCACCCTCCCTTCCCAAACACAAACCCACTAACATAACCCATCACCGTGCACATGTACACTAATTCTGGTCACCTCCTACCAGAGCCACGACCACCCACAAATCGCCGATCATCTTCTCCATCATCACCAAAACCCAGATCGTCGAATTCGATGGGAAATCGAAAACGAGCAATTCGACTCCATGCTAACCCAAACCTAATCATCTGAAATGCCTCGTGTAGCTGCCTCCTACCACCAGAAGGTCTGAAATTCGGACCATAGCCTCACCATGACACTACGCATCGATCCCCATGGTGTGAACACTTTCGGTTTTTTGACGTTGATGAAATTGTCACAGGAACCACCCCAACATAAACTAAGTATAAAACCCAACATTGTCATCGATCAGTCGCCACGACGACCTGAAAAACTCCCTACTATTTTTCCGACGATCTACATCCTCCGAACTACCCTTAACATCAATTACGACCAATATCACCTCGCCAATCGTCAGTGATCAGTGATAGTACCAAATCTAGTTAACTCATAAATTCACGACATATACTAACTTTAAAATCATAAAATGGTTATCAAAAATCATGAATTTGTTGTGCGAATCTGAGGGTAAAACCCAAACATAATTTCTAGATACTCAAATTTTAACTTGTATTTTATTTTCACTGTAACTATATTATTTATGCAATAATCTTTTAGTGTCAACACTTAAATTTACTTTTAAAAATGAATTCTGATTGATATTATCACGTTTCATCTAGAAATCAAATCCCAAAAAGGGTTAGGTGGAATGATTTGCATTTTGGAACAGGTTTCAAAACCTGTAAATTAAGAACAGAGGTAATTTTTTTTATATACAAGCATGCATATATATATATATATATATATATATATATATATATATATATATATATGCAAACATGCAGGTATATTTATGCAATCATACAACAAATTTCACATCACAGCTTCAAAGATTATCACAAGCTACTCAGATATAACAAGTTTAGAAATTTATAAGAGTAGTTTGTTCACCTAGAATATGACAGAGGGAAGGTTTTCCATTTTTTTCTTTTTAATCTAGATTTTGTATTTCATTGATCTGGAGCTTTGAGTCTCTGCTTGATTTCCAGTTGAATTTGAATTTATTTGGTCTTTGTTTTGCTCAGATGAAAGATTGATCTGATTTGTTTACATATTTGCTTATTTAAAATGAATTTAACCCGAGGTTGTTAAATTTTGTTCTTAAATTCGATCTGAAACTTTGCTTTATTGAATTGAATCTTTTCTGGTTGAACGGCTTGAATTTGTTTGATAAAATTGAATCAATTTGCATGCCTCGAATTTGAGTTGATGTTGATCTTTGCTTTGCTTTTAAAACCAAGTTGAACTTGATTGTTTGATGTTTTGAGATGCTGCAGGTTTTACTTTCTGGTTTTTTTGTTTGATTCGGATTTTTTTCTTTAAGTTTTGGTTTGAATGGATCAAAGAGGAATGAGAGAGAAGTAGGAGAGGTATATATATAAACTTGTTTTACATTTTATTTATTATTTTAAAAAATAAAGATACTTGTATTTTTGAATGGTGAATTACTCAACACTTGTTAAACTTCATATTTAAAAGAGTTACATTTGTTAATTTATTAATTATAAAGTTACACATGTCATTTTACATTATAAAGTGTTTACATTTGTAAATTTCATGTATTAATAAGAATTTTATATAATATATATTAGTTTATATATATATATATATATATTCTATTTTTAATTTTAATAATTACTTTTCCTTTAATAAATATTTTTAAACTCTTAAAGAAAATGATTTTAAAACTAATTATACATTAATAAATAAACACATGTATATATGTATTAGAATTTAATCCTTAAATGGCTTTTGAAAATTATCATATTAATTTCAAAATATCATTTCAAATCACAATGTATATATATTATATATATACATATTATAACTACAAAACAAATTCTTATTAATTTTAAAATATAGAGTTTTAAATCCAATTTATTTTCAATATATTTATTTTTAAGTTTCAAGTTCAAATTTCAAATTACAATCTATTTATATAAATAAACAAGCACATATCTTCTTTTTAAATTTGAAAAATTCAAAAAAATTCACAATTTAATTTAAAAATTTATATTAATTGCTAAATTTAATTCGACTCAAAACCGGGATCGTTACAAAGTTACCGGTGGGGATGGCGCTAATGTCTGATGCAGCTAAGGATGGGAAGTCTGAAGAAGTTGTTAAGTCTGAAGGTCCTAAGAAGAAATGGTGGAAGAACAATAAAGAGAAGAAAAATGGAGAAGGCCCTCAGAAGCAAATCAAGAAAGGAGTGAAGTGCCATAGTTGTGGGATTGTTAGACATATCTCTAAGGACTACAGGAAGGAGAAGAAGAAGGGAAAGTGCTATAATTGTGGGCAACCCGACCATATGAGTAGGAATTGTCCCCAGAAGATGGGGTAAGGAGTGAGTGCACCGACAGCGCTGATTCAGGCATTAGATGCAGCACCGTCCAACAACGTACAAAGAGAGAGATAGAAAAGTCATCATAGACGGTTTGATTTCTATTTCTGATTTTCCCATTCAAACTCTTTTCGATTCTGGAGCATCATACTCTTTCATCTCTAGTTCTTTAGTGGATTGTTTGCACTTAGACATCTCTTTAGTAGTAGACCCCATTGTTGTTTCAAACCCTATATAAGGATCGGCACACTTGTCTATGGTTTGTAGGGGTTTGAAAAAATTTTATCCTAGGCGTAGAATTTGATTGTGACGCCTATGTAATGGGATTCTCGGTGTATAGGATGATTTTGGAGATGGTTTGGCTATCCACATATGGAGCTATATTAGATTGCGAGAGGAGAGTCGTTAGACTAGAGACATGTAGCGGTAGGACTTACGAGGTTTCTTGCGACCTACATGGGTCAGTTGTGTTGAGCTTCCTTTATTCCCTCGATTCATCGTCAGCAGAGTTAGATTCAGTTCCTATCGTCAAAGATTTTCCAAACATCTTTGAAGAGGTTAGGGGACTACCCCCTAAAAGAGAGATTGACTTCAGGATTTATTTGACCGATAATGCTAAGCCGATAGCATTACCTATGCAGCACATGGCACCTAGGGAGAGGAAGGAATTGAACAAGAAGTTCGTGAGCTTTTGGAGAAAAGTTTCATAAGAAGGAGCATATTGGAGTGGGAAGCGCCAGTCGTCTTCGCTAATAAGGCGAATGGTTCCCTTTGACTTTACGTAAACTATAGAGAATTAAATAAGCCCACGAAGAAGAATCGTTATCCACTTCCTAGGATATATGAACTTTTTGACCATTTGGTTGGCTCTTCGGTATTCTCTCAGCTTTATTTAGCCATTGGATTTCATCATCTTAGGGTTGCTGATGATTGCATTAATAAGACCGCATTTAGGGCACCCGATGGATTCTTTGAGTGGTTAGTCATGCCTTTTGGGCTAACCAATGCTCCGGCCTATTTTGTAGATTTGATGAGCTATGTTTTTATAGATGCCATAAATAAGTTCATTGTAGTAGTCGTGGATGAGATTTTGGTGCTTTCCAAGAGTATGAAGGAGCATGATGTTCATTTAGAAGAGGTTCTTCGCATACTTCGTAATCATCAGTTGAGGGAAATCTTTTCGATGTGTCACTTTTGGTGAGAGGAGGTACGTTTCTTGGTGCATGTAGTCTTGAGAGAGGGTTTGATTATTGACCCCGCTAAGGTGATTGCAGTGCTAGATTGGAAGGCCCTCAAGAACGTTTCTGAAGCTAAAAGCTTCCTAGGATTGGCTGGCTATTATAAGAAGTTCATCAGAGATTTTTCCTAGATTTCAGCACCACTTATTCGCCTCACTAAGAAGAACAAAGCTTTCGTGTGGGAAGTGGATTGTGAGAATTCCTTCACGAAGCTTAAGAGAGCTCTTATTAGTGCACAGTGTTAGTTTTACCTGATGGAGCTATGCCTTTTACAGTATACACTGATGCATGAGGGACGGGTCTAGGAGCAGTATTGCTGCAAGAAGGGAGGGTAGTATGTTATAGAAGTAGGAAGTTGAGGATGCATGAGAAGAACTACCCTACCCATGATTTGGAGTAGGCTGCTATTGTTTTCGCGCTCAAGTCTTGGAGGCATTACTTGCTTGGAGAGAGGTTCGAGCTTTTCACCGACCTTAAGTCATTGAAGTACCTATTCTCACAGAAGGATTTGAACTTGAGGCAGCAGAGATGAATGGAGATTTTGGCATTGTACGACTTTGATATAGCTTATACTATTGGCAAAGGAAATGTGGTTGCGGATGCATTAAGTAGAAAGAAAGCAACCCTTAGTCCTTTCTTCATAGAGTGGAGGAGTCTAGAGTTTATTTCCACTTTTGATTTTAAGCCCTCTACGGATGGATTGTTAGCAGATTAAGGTGAGGCCTACCCTTATAGATCAGATTGGCTCGAGGCAGCAAGAGGATTCAGAGCTTATGGACATTATAGATAGGATTAGCTGAGGAGAGGTCTCTAGACATCTCCAACGTTATTCCATTGATGGCAAAGGGTGGCTTAGGAGAGATGGAAGGCTTTGTGTTCCCCGCGTTAGTGATTTGTCAAGAGAGGTTCTAGAGGAAGCACACCATTCTCGTATGACAATTCATCTGGATAGTGAAAAGATGTATAGGGACATGAAGAGGATGATTTATTAAGTGGCATGAAGAAGGATGTAGCGGAGTTTGTAGTTAAGTGTCTTATGTGCCAAAGGATTAAGGTGAAGCAGCAGAATCCCGTTGGACTACTTCAGCCATTGGATATACCCAAATGAAGTGGGGCAGCGTTACGATGGACTTCGTGGATGTTTCACCCTGATCTAGGAAGGGGAATACTAGAATTTGGGTGATTGTAGATTGTTTGACTAAGAGCACCCACTTCATTCCGGTTAAGAGTTAGAGGATGACATCTTGTTTGGCATCCTTATATGTTTGTGAGATAGTCCGACTTCATGGAATTCCCTCTAGCATAGTAAGCGATAGGGACCCTATAGTTACTAGCGAGTTTTGGAGAAGCTTGCAAGTGGCTTTAGGGATACAACTTAGACTGAGTACATCCTATCACCCTCAGACAGATGGGCAAACACAGAGAGTTAATAGAGTGCTTGAGGATTTTTTACGGGTGTGCATTCTTGACTTTGGAGGAACTTGGGCGGACCATCTTCCTTTGGTGGAGTTCGCATATAATAACAGTTTCCAAGCTAGCATTGGGATGACACTATTTGAAGCTCTATATGGGAGACCTTGCAAATCACCCTCATTTTAGGTAGAGTCTATGGAGAAGTTGCTACTTGGTCCTGACATGGTTAGGGAAACCTAGGAGATGGTGTATTTGATTCAAAGGAGGATGAAGACAACCCAAGATAGGAAGAAATCTTATGCGGACAAGCGGAGGAGGGACATTGAGTTTGGGGTTGGAGACTTAATTTTTGTTAAGGTATCCCTGCTAAGGAAGGTGGTAAGGTTTGGATCAAGTGGGAAGTTAGCCCCTAGATTTGTAGGACCATTCCCTATCGTAGAGAGAGTAGGGAAGATGGCATATTGAGTGAAGCTCCCAAAGATGCTCGTAGGAGTGCACGACGTTTTCCATGTTTTGCACTTGAGAAAGTGCTTACATGATTCAATGGAGGTTGTGGAGCCTAGTTAGTTGGAGGAAGTGGAAGCAGAAAAGTAAGCATCGGTTCGTTATATTCCTATAAAGATCATTGGACAAGACATCAAGAGACTTAGGATTAAATAAGTTTCGCTAGTAAAGGTGCAGTGTGGAGATGATGTTATAGACGCTACATGGGAGGCCAAAGAGATGATTCGTACTTCCTATCATCGTCTTTTCGATAGTAAGTTTAGAATTTTCTATTTCCATCTTTAGTTTTGAATAGTTTATTTCCTTTATTATTCTTTGGGAGGGTAGAACTTAGGATTTAACCTATGGATGGTAGGATTTAATGTAAACATGTCATTAGAACATGTTATGTATGATGGATGCTAGTGGTTGCAAGTGTTTGCTAGTGGATGCTAATGGACGCATATACTTACACTAGGCACTATTATCCATTAAGGATCGGCCTAACTAGGACACTAGAGCATATGCATATGGATGTGTGTGCATTTTCATTTTTACTTTATTTTTCATGGTTGCTACAAATGGATGATTATCACATGATTGTTGCATTTGGATGATGATTGTCGTAGGCATATAGAACTATCAATTCTTATTAGGGAATTTGCATTCATATGGATATGCGGCATGTACATGATTGCACAAAAGGAGGTCGACTGTATTAGTGGACCGCCTAATACTTTGCATTAGTCAGGGACATTGACACTGCACTAATTGTTCATAAATCGCATTAGAAAGATTTAAGGACAATGGATGTAATGGATGATAGTTGAGTAGTTGGATGTAAAACTAGGATGAAAACATTTAGTTCATTCTTCTATCCTTAGAGATATCAGGGATGAAATCCCCTAAGGAGGGAAGAATGTAACAACTCAAAATTTAAGCTATAATAATTAATCAATGAATTAATTAAATGATGAAATAACTTTGTGAAAATATCAAAATTGAGCTACGAAAGTTGTACCATTGCGTCCGTGGTGATTTTTTGGTCAATTTCTCTATATAGAACGTTAGAATCCAAGCTAGTATGAAGGAGTTATGAATTAAACAAGAAAACAAGAGGGAAAAAATATAATAGTAATAAATAGGGCTAGGTTGACCATCAGGTCGACCTAACCACCACCTAGGTCAACATAGGAGGGGGGATGGTCGATAGGTAGGTGGACCCACCCCTGTTGGTGAGCGAAGAATTGATTTCTTCATTCGCCTATGATTCTACACGTCATTTTTTATTTTTGCTCTCATCTGGTCCATTCATGCTTCCATCTGACGGCTCCTATTCAGCTTATAACGTAGTTGCACCATATTCAATCCCCAAATCCAACGGTCTGAGATTCACTTCCACCCCTACAAATTAGATCCTAGGTCTAGCTATTTTTCTCATTCTAGATTTTCTTCATTTGGGTTCAACTTTCCAGGAAGGACCCTAAAAGCAACTATTTTCCGAGGAGAAAATCGTTTTAAATTAAAATATTTAATAACTCTAAGTGGATCTAGGAAGACCAAGGGAAGAGCTTGGGACCGTAGGTGAGTGATTGTAATTATTTTAGATTTTTAAGCAATTTAAAATAATAGGGGTTCCAATAGTTGCAGTTTTTCTACGATTTCGGAATAACTTTTTTTACCAATTTATTTTCAGTTTAGATTTATTTTTCATTCTATTTCATTTTAGCTATTCTTTTCAGTTATTTGTAGTTAATTACTGTTAATTATAGTTATTCCGTTTATTTACAGTTATTGACAGTATTTTTATTTATATACTGGTTTTATGTTTTATTTACATCTTTTATCTACGTTTGGGATTTTCTTCTGCAATCTTCAGTTTCTTTCTGTTTCTCCTTTTTATGCGAACAGAATAGGATAGATTAAACAGAAATGTGGATTAAATAAATAAGAATATTGAAAAGGAAATTAAGATGTAAAATGTAAAGACTGTAATAAAATGGAATTGGACTAAAATTGAAATATTTGCATGCCTAATTATGATGTAAAATTAGCACTAAAAAGAGTAAAAGAAGTAGATTTTTTTTACTTAGATCTCGGGTTAAGTTAATTAGCACAATTGTAACGTAGATTATAATTAGAAATAGAATAGAAGGAGGCTTATTTTGAGACTTAAAATAAATTAATAAGCAATGATAGTAAGAATGATAGTAGAGGATTATTTAAACAATTTACACTAAGTTAATAAGAAAAGACGAAAGTAGGACATGTACCAACAACATTCTATGGTATTTCTATGGACATTGTGTCTCACATTAACCTGAAGTGAGACGAGGGCACACTTATGCTATAGAAGTCGTAAATAAATGGTCAAATAATAGAAGTTCAGATCATGGGGATTTTGGCAAGGGGTGCAACTAGATATTATTTGGATGATAGGCCTGTACCAACAGCATTCCCTATTATTTCTATGGACACAGTGTCTCACATTAGCCTGAAGTGAGATGAGGACACGCTTATGCTGAAGTAGTGGTAAATAAATGGTCTAACAGGTGGAGCAATAGGTAACATGATCATAGTGGTGGTCATGCGTGCGGCTTCCAGTTGGTGCTCAGTAGTCGTTATGAGTTCCATACGCTTTGCAGGTGCCTTTCGTAGGCACTGGTGTCTAAACTTCAGTAGATACATAGTAGAAGGCCGATCAAAGGGATAAAATTAGGATTTTAGCCAAATTAAAGTAGGATGAGAATTCAGCCTAATCAATCTACTATCAAGGACAAGTGCAAACAATCAAAGTTATCTAATTGAATTAATCCAGTAGTTAAATCATATTTATTTCTGGTTTTACCTTTCCTTCTATTTCTTTTGTTTCATTTTATAACTAAAACCATTGCAAAATCTATTATCTTTACTTTGCTTAAAAATATTAGAATTTACTATCATTCATCGGACTTTTAGTCTGACCCACTCCTCTATTTTCCCCTTTTTCCCCCATAGGCCAGCAAGGGCAAGGACAGTAGACTGTGGACTTTTGGAGACTTCTTTGGCGGAGATTTTCTCATGTATTCCTTTTCTTCATTTTCAATTTTAAGTTATTTTGTTGTAATAGCACTCTTTGAGGGATAATTTTTACTCTTATGTTTATGAGACAGAGGTTTTGATTTCATAAGACATGTTTTGGCATTTTGAGACATCCTATGTATTTGGTATTTTGTGACTTATTTGGTTTGTAAAGTATTTATGAAGTTTGTTTTCAATAGTTTCCATTGTTTTTATTTATTTTGTCTTGTGGATCTTAGTCTCTACAAGTTTTTATCTATACCTACAATGCACCACATCTTTTAGTGTGTTCTTTTGGGATACTAAAGGGTGTAGGGTGTTTCACATTCTCAAAACTGTATTACTAGAGGTATATTTCAAGAGGGGCTGCACTCCCCTAGTCATTTGTTGGAAATTTTCCTTTTCTTATTTGATTCGAACCTTCAAATTGTTTTATGTAATTATAATGGGAAGAGTCAACCACTCTTCACAATGTTTAATTATAGGTTTGTCCATTCTATCAAGTTTGGACAGTTATCTTGTTTTGTCCATTTTATCAAGTTTGGACAACTATCTTGTTTTATCTATTCTATCTAGTTTGGATTTTTCTTGGATTATTTTCATTCTTCCAAGTCTAGATTTTTAATACTATTTTTGCCGATTCTTATTTGGATTTGTTTCATATTGTTTATCTCTACTCTTTCCTGTATGGATGTTATTCTTGTGAGGTAAAAACTCATTCCGCGTTAGCGGCATGGTCTACCAAATCTTTTATTTTTTTTTCCATTATTTGAGTTATCTCATGCTGGTGTTTTCACACTAATTTGGGCGTTATTTTATTATAATGATCGGGTCAGACCAGGTACTTTTTCAGGTTGCCTTTTGTGTCATAGAGATCTTGAAGAGGAGCTAAAGATTCACCTATCGTAGTGTTTTATTTTCCACTGTATTATATAGTATCTCTATCAGCATTTGTAAGGTCGGGATTATATAGTTGTCCAGCAGATAAGGTTAGTTTTTAACTCTGATATACTCTGTATTTTGGAGTGATAGTTTCTACTTTCCTTATTATATTATATGTTGTCGATTCCGATGTGAGATTCTAATGTTCTCTATTCTCCATTCCTTTTTTTTTGTTTACCTTAACAATCTGCCCTTTTATCGATTGGATGCTTAATTTGAACACAGTGGTAGTGTTCGGTGTCGAATTTCGATGGTCAATAACACAGGTTGTTTCAATCTGTATGCTAAAACACAATTCAAATAAACATATGTTTCTTCCTTTAATCAAATCATTATATTCTTTATTTTACTGAAATTAAACTTATATCCACAAATGAAACATTCATTTATTTAATAAAAATGTTCATTAAATTAAAAAATTTCTTTTATTTTCACAAAACATAAGCTATGTTTAGCTGCACCGAACAATTTACAATTTAGTGTCCTCTCTTTTATTAATTGAAATCATTCGATTGCATTAATTTCAATTGATTACATATGTGAATTTCAAAATGGACTAAATAAATGTAATGAGAAATAGAACAATTATTTCCTATCTAATAGTAATTTAAACATATTTATACACCATTGGATAAAAATGGGAGTTATACATTTCGTACTAAATAATAATTTCTCATCTCTGTAATCAATCTATAAGTTAAAACATATTTCAAATAAATAAACATATGTTTTCTTCTTTAATAAAGAAACATTTATTATTCTTTATTAAATTTGTTATTCTAATCAATTTTAAATTTATATTCAGACAGTTATTAATTTCATTCAAACCAATGTCATTAAAATACACACTAACATATGTTATCATTCTTACCATGTTGCAAACATATGTCATTATATAAAATTAAATTAAGCTCATAACTCATATGGATTTTACTAATTCATTTTATTTTATTTCATGATAATGGCCACTCGATATGGCGACATTTCGGCCACCTCTTTCCGTCCTCTTCCTAATCCCCTCCACTCCCTCTGATAGCCAAGAATTGCAAAGAAAAATCTAGGTTTGCTGCTTTACATGGTCCTTCTTCGACAACCAGATCTGGCCGCTCTTTCTCGTTATTGGAGTCGACTCAATCTCCATCGGCTTCATCTAGCCGTGGTTTCATCCTCAACCCTATGACGTTGTCACATTAGTCTCCATCTTCTCCAATTGTCTCATCAGTCCCTAGCTCGTCTCCTTCTCCGACATCTGTCGCAAATGTCCCTAGTTCGTTAAACCCTATTTCTTTATTCATGGATATCCATGCCTCGTTTCAGGTGGGTTCACTCCTTCTGTCAGGTATTACAATAGTTAACCCTTCATTTATTCGCATTTGATATCGCCTATTAGCAATTGGGTGTGTAAGGATGGAAATTTTAGTGCTGGTGCCAAGCAAAATAGTCTGTTGTGTGGTGGGCTTGTCTTGACTAACTTTGGAAGCTTGGATGTTGGCCTTATTGTAGAAGATTCGTCTATAGTTGAGAAGGATTTTCCAACTGTCTTTGGCAATAATATTATTCCGTCCAATTAGAATGATGGCGACAGTGCTTCTATGCCCCTGTTCTTGCCTCTGTACAGGTTTTGGTATCCTGTGATGCTCCTTTCTATAATGAATCCCCTGTAGAATGTTGTAGTGCTAATTCTAAGAATGTTAACAAGCCAGTTTGGTCATCCTTGTTCAAGGATTTGCCACAAAATGTAGGTGTATATTCCTCGCAATCTTTTAATACTTAAGTCATCAATGGTATTAACTTGATTCCACCCGATGTTCTCCGGGAAGTAGAGACCCGTTGGTCTGACCATTTAGTTAGTTTTTTCTCAGATGCTACATAGTCTTACTCGGTTCTTCGAGTGCACTATAGGCATGCGTGGAAATTGAACGGTTCGTTACATGTCCAATTTCTAAATTCATTTTTCTTCTTAAAATTTGGCAGTAAGGAAGACAGATTTATAGCGCTTGATAATAGCCCTCTCATTGTTGAAGGGAAACCATTTATTGTAACCCTTTGGACTGTTGGTATTGACAGCGTTAGAAATCAGATTTTATCTATTCCGATTTCGTCCACTTTCTCCAACATTACTTCCGTCCTTCAACCTCTGATAGGTATGAATTAGATTGCGAGCCTTATCGGGGTATTCAAATGCTTTGATGCTAGTATCGTTGCGTGAAAGAACCTATTATATGCTAGGGCATTGATTGAAATTACCTCTGAGAATCCATTACCGTTAATATTGAAAGTTAGAATCATGGAGGGTCATGAGGTGGAAATAAAAGTTAATTATAGCTGGAAGCCTAATATATGTACTATTTTTAAGTCATTTCGCCATACCGCAGAGAATTGCAATAGGAATGTTCCTCTTTCTCGTACTGAAATAATATCCCTCCCTAGGATGGAAATGAAATGGGTTACCAAGATTAGATCTCTGCCTACCTTTGATCATGTTGTTTCTATCTCTCCTTCTGTAGAGACAGATATTGTTTCTCATGCAGTTAACGATTCTGATGATGAGGTTGTTGTTTGGGAACCTAAAGATTTTTCCTGGATTCATGAAGCATCGAAAATAAGGTATGATCCACAAAGGCATAGTTATCACATGTTCTTAGGTGGTCCTAATGAGACTAGGAGGTTAGTGTATCATGTTGAGGGTGATTGTCTATCTCTGTCGACCACTAGGAATGATGGTGCTAGGAATTGGTGACAATTCTTAGATCCTACATGGGATCGGATTATCTTTACACTCCTCACTCGGGGTCTTTTGACCCGAACCTGGCTACGTATTTTTCTACTGTTCAGCATGTTATGGGTCCCGATACTGATGTGATATCAGTAATAACCGGAAGGCATGGGCCCTTCTGAGTAGTCTAATCCTTTTGTCTAGCTCCTATATTTTATCTTTCTTCTTTTTCTAATTGATCTGGCCACTATAAAACAGATTATAGTTGTTCCGTGGATGTATAGAACACTTGATATTTATTTATATTCATAGTGGCACGGCCCACTCTAAAGCCAGCTGGCTTTGCCAAAATTAAGCTCATAACTTGTGTTGTAATTTAATTTGTATTAATAAAGCCTTAATTTTATTATCCCTAACAATTTTATTCAAAAGTCTTATTTAATACTTTTAAATGGTTAAAAATAATCTCCCCTACTTTAAATTTTCATCTTTGCAACGGAACGAAGCAAAGAATCTAACATTTGATATATATTTTACCAAAAAAATCGACTTATAACATTTAAACCTATATATTTAAATTTACTATATACTGAAAATAATCCAAACCTTTTTTAAATACCTTTTTAAATTACTTTTATATATCTTGACGTCTTAATTGGTTTATTATTGATTTCTCAATTTCGAGACACAAAAAAGAATGTTGATGATGTTGCAATCATCACTAGAATTATTTTTATGTGGCTAAAGTGAGATTCAAAATATTAAAAGTCCCTAGAGAAATGTTTCATCTATCATTGTTCTTATAGAATTTATCCATACTTTAGCCAAACGCAGGGCTAGAATATCTAAGTACTTGGTATATCAGTTTTACCGTTGAGTAAAATACTTGAAAATCTTCCTTTCAAAATTGATATTCAAATTTTTTCAACATATAATAACCTTTCAAATCATTTCTTCCATACTATAAATTTAAATGGAAAAATTTATATAGATTCTTTTTTATAATATCTACCAAATTTTATACTTCTAAAAAACTAATATAAATCTAAATTATATCAAAATCAATAATATTTAAACTTGAATACTTTACCAAATTCATTTGTAAAATTTCCTTACTTCACATAATGTAAATTTCATTTATAAATACCATGTAAATATTCACCATAGCCATCCTTATAAGTATATGTAAATATTTGAAAATAATTATTAACATCATTATTATATTTAGAAATATGGCCCACTGTTTTTAAATTTGTAAAAAATTCCTTTAGGAGAGTGGAGGAACATAACGACTCAAAGTTTATCACAAACAACGAACCTGCACTCAACATTACTTCATAAATCCAACTTATATAGTCACCCTTTTTTGCATATAAAACATCTTTTATTAACTATACCAATTTATTTTATTTCAATTTCCTGTCATTTATTCAATATAATCAACTTATAATATCATATGGAAACATACAAAGCAACGACAACAAAACATAGGTTTATAGGGTTTTCTTTACATATATTCGAACTTTACTTAGGTTACAATTTAATTTCACTCTTTAAATTTACACCTTTCATTTTATTCTTTAAATTTATAATTTAATTTTTCCTTTTAAGTTTACCATTTAGACCTTAACATCTATTGTGAAATATATTATTTAAGTTGGCATTATAAATAATCGTTCAAATCAACATCCTTGATTAATTTATATTCAATTCAACATCATTACTTAGTATTCAAATCAATATTATCCCTAATTATTACTAATGTTATCAATGTTTTAAATTCTTACCATTAATTATTATTTATTACCATTTATTTAAAAATTATTCGAAACTATTTAAAATTACCAGTACTAAAGTTCAAATTAATAATACTAAAAATTTTCTTCATTTGCAATTACAGACCATGTTTCATAAACTATACTAATATAGATTATATTCATAAAAATTGTTTAACTTCCATAAATGAGTCTCTAGATATATTTCTTAGTTTCATTTATCTTTTCTTAGAATTTAATAAACTTCCTTTATTATAATCTTTAACACATAAATCATACAACGAAATCTTTACATCTCTGTTCAAAATATATTCTTACTTTGTATAAAGTTCTTTTATTCATAAATTTCATTTTATAAATTATATTTATATAAATCCCCTATATATAATACTATTAATTTCATAAATAAATACTCTACCAATCCTTCATGAAAACTGTTCCATAAGTATATATTCAAAATATTTCAATTAGAATCAGTTGCTAAAAAAAGTGGTATTAACAATTGTTATTAAAACATTCTTATTTCTAAATTTCTTCTTCATTTTTTCTCAGTTATTTTTCTATACTTATTTCTAACTTCAAAATACTTTTCATTATGATATAAGTATCTTCATAAATTACCAAACTAAGATTATTTACTTAAAAATATATTTAAGAGGGCGAATATGTATAAAACATATGTCTAAATAAAACTCTTCTTATTTTATTTTATTTTATTTTATTTGTATTCTATGTTTCAAATAACAATTAGAAAATATGCCAAATCAAACATAAGTATTTCCATAAATTGTTTAATTATAACATGTTTCACAAATTTGAAGAGTTTTAAAATAAATATTGTTGAAGATATTTACTATAAATAACTCTTGAAATGTTAACTTATAAATTATATCATTCTATATTCAAATTTGCATACAAAATAAGCTGATATATGATTCAAATGTTTTTACAATATTATATAAGGGGTTCTAGACTTGGAATTTTTCCAGGGTTTTTAAAAATAGCATCTTACAATAATGGTGTTAGAAAAAGTATTATCATCCTATCTGTCATTTAAGAATTCAATTAAAGATCATACTTATAAACTATATTTATATAAGTCATTTTTTTATATGCAATCACTACACTAATGTTTATTTAAAGAAAATATATAAGTCATTTCCTAACAAAAAACACCAAAAAATATATTATATAAATTTATAAAAATCATTTTTTATATATAAAATATAATACTAGGTAAAATTATTTCATTTACCTATTTCCAAAACAATACTGTGCCTATTTGTCTTGTTTAAGTATTTAGAAATACCTTTCGATATCATAGCGTCCCATGTTCCGGCAAGAATTTATAAATTTCTCAACAAACAAATTAACATAATATAAAACATTTTTATAACATTAACAAATACGGACTCTCGTATATGTACTCTCAACTCATATTAGGGCATTCCATTACCCTATCTCTTAATGAGTTTACCCCTTAATAGGCTAAGGCACTTCTGAACAAAAGCTTCGATACCAACTGTGATGACCTGCCATTTTGGAAAATTTAAGTTGGTAATAAACCACATATGTCTAACTCAAACAGTCCAAAAGACAGATAATCTATGGGGTAAATAAAGAAAATAGGAAAAGGAAAAACAATAATCAGAATCTCATAACAAAATGATAAAATATAATAATAATGTAAACAGTTCATGAATCTATTTTACAATATAAATTTAACTTTCATTTTATAACATAATCATAGTACAATAAACAAACATATCAAATAATGCAGCGGAATAATATTAATAAATACGATCAACAATCTCCATCTTCATCTTCAAGGAATAACGCCTTCAAACACTGAAATACTCAGCCTGACCTGAGCGTAATGAAAAGACAAAACACTCGAGTCGGAACTAAATATTCTTGTGTAATTTAAATAAATATAATGAGAAATAAGGATGCAAGTAAATTTAGTGATGTTGTGGGGTTTTCCATCTTATAAGGATCCATTAAACTATTTATATATAGTAGGATACACTATATATGTAGTCTCTATCAGTAAAGTAAAGTATTAAAATGGCGTTAAGGCTTTACATTGATCCCTCTTAAGTCTTAACACATTTTTAAGCAGGTGGTCTATGCAGACCCTATAGCGAAACCAGTGATGTCGGTAGCCAGTGAGGCCCCTATTGGTACCATACTAAAATGAAATCGTATTGGGCTCATATAAGGATAATTGTATGATAAGGCACGTGAGGCAATGCTCAAGGTAGGATGCTACTATTTTGTGTTCCTGACTAGTTGTAACCCCTAATGGCCGACCGCATCCATCAAGCCAAAATCAAATGTGCGCACAAATAAATTTTCAAAGTCAAGATGGTAAAATGAGAGAAAGATGTCCGCTAAAGGTAGCTAGCCTCATTGTCCAGGTATGACTCCTATTTTATTCATTTCAAATTGACACAAATATCAAGGTCATCCATCATCATTCTCTTTCTTCATTCCAGTAAATGCCACCAATTCAACATCTACATTTTGGATAACATCCACTACATCATAGTTATTAAAGTGGTTCCGGTAGAATAACAAATAGTATGCCATTCATTCGGCCCGGTCTCTTTAATAATCAATCATCCATTTTACACACTGTTCGGTCATATTAAATTTCAATAACATATCATATTTTCATATCACAAATCAAATTTAAAATAAATTTCTATTTCAATTTTATATTTGCATATCACAGATATCATTATTTAAATTCAATCCTGTACACTTTAACGGTTTCGAATTTAACAGCTTTGAATTTATAAATAATTTAAATTAGAATAGTTTTTAATACAAAAATAGTTTGGATTTAAATAGTTTTGAATTTAAAATAGTTTTAATAAAAAAATAGCATAGTTTAAAATAAAATAGTTTTAGTAAAAAATGGTTGAACTTTAAAAATAGTTTAAAACAAATAGTTTTAATAGAGAATAGTTGGAATTTAAAAATAGTTTTAATTGAAATAGTTTTGAATGAAAATATTTTTTAATTATTAAATGATTCCTTTTCTTTTAACCCAATTTCAAATTTCGAATTTCAGTTTAAACATCTTTTCAATTTAAGACAAATTTTCAATCTCAAACTTCGACTTAAACTAATTCAAATTCAACATCGGTTTAAACAATTTCAAATAATCCAATATTTAACCCTTTAAAATAATTCAGTTTCAATAAATTCACATTAAATTTCAAAATCAGTCTTTACGATTTAAAATTGATAAATTCAAGTTAAATCCTTTTAAAGCATTTCATTTAATAAATTCAAATTAAAAAATTTGAAACCATTTCATTTTACCAAATTCGGTGTCCATATATAATTATCTACCATATGGGCAAGTGATCATTTTGTTTTAAATTTCAATTATATGGGTATATATAATTTCAACCCATATTTAGATGTCATAGGCGGATATCAATTCAACCTATTTCTTAGTCTAGTTATTAAATGTCCAAATTATCCCGATGACAATTAATGTAGTTTAATAGTATATATGGTGATAACAGAGATATGACAAATTAATTATATCATCCAAATAATAATGCATCATTCATAATCAATTTATAAGCATACACATGTAATCAATATTCAAATTAACCAATTGACATATATCACAAAATTATTAATTATCACATATCATGGTGTTCAACTAGCAATGATATTCAGTTTAAATGTCAATTTAATCACTGAAACCGCAATCAAAATAATCTGTCGCATCACGATTATTAGTTTAACTTGGAAAAGAAATTTTTGATATTGCATGAGCGGGCTTAATCACTCACATTTGATTTTAGCCTATTAAAATCAAAATAGTAGCCTAAAATCTCAACAGTCCCTAAGCTTAGCCAAACCAATTTCATGTTGCCCAAAATTTTAATATGAGTTCCATGGAAGAAATTACGCGTTGATCAGAGTTTTATGCAAAAGATTTTCATGTTATAAGAAATATTATTAAAATAATAATTGGTACAATAAAAAAACAATTTTTAATACTCTCATTTTTCTCAAGATGACGCTTCAAGCAAGGTTAGGAGAACAAACTAAGATGAGGGTAGGATGTGTACGAAAAATAAAAAATTATTCAATTTACAATTTAATGTCCTCTCTCTTATTAATCAAAATTATTCGATTACAGTAATTTCAATTGATTACAAAGTTGAATTTCAAAATGGATTAAATAAGTATAATGAGAAATAGAACAATTGTTTCCTATCTAATAGTAGTTTAAACATATTATACACTATTGGATACAAACCAAAGTTATACGGTTGTTACTAAATAATAGTTTCTCATCTCTATAATCAATGTTTAAGCTAAAATATATTTCAAATAAATAAACGTATGATTTCTTCTTTAATAAAGAAACATTTATTATTCTTTATTAACAGTTATTATTCCAATCAATTGGAAATTTATGTTCAAATAGTTATTAATTTCATTCAAACCAATGTCATTTAAATACACACTAACATATGTTATCACTCTTACCTTATTGCAAACATATGTCATGAAAAGAAATTTAAATTAAGCTCATAATTTGTACCATAATTTAATTTGTATCAATAAAATCTTAATTTTTTTATTCCTAACAATTTTTTTCAAAATCTTATTTAATTTAATATTTTTAAATGGTTAAAAATGCGGGTCATTACAAAAGAACAAATATATCCCCAGGTGATTTCTCCTATAATCATCGTATATTCCTACTGTTACTTTAATGTAAACAATTATCTATGACATATCCACGGGGATATGGAATCTAAGTCTCTTCTTAAGTCAGGACTCGTGTCTTTTAAACTCTGGATTGTTCTAAACCTGCTCTGATACCAACAATGTAACACCCAACCTCTATACCCGTATTACTCAAAAGTATTGTTGAATAATACTATCGAGTAACACACAGAATGAGGCAATATAGGTGAAGCACACATGAATATTCTCTTAGACCAACACTAAATATGTCTTTTAATATAAAAATCACCGACCTCGACGTAAATAGTGTTGGGACAAAGCAATAAACGCGTGTTGTGCCCGAGGTTAGAACAATACACAATATAAAATAAATCACAGAGAACACAGATTCATCAATGTAGTGATAAAAGTATAATACATCACATAAGTTTGAATGGGATACAAAAAGTCAAATTCCCACTAAATCTCAAATGATTATATAAGGTAAATATAATACATCTAATCCAACAAAATATACATACACAAGTCCAAATATACAATATACTGAACAATTGATATTCTATCCTCCAACTAAGCCCAATAAGCCAATCTGGTCACATCGTCCCTAAACCTGAAATGTCTCGGACTGACCCGAGCATTATATAGAGAATAAACGGGTCATACTATGGTTATATTTAATGTTGAGAATATAAACGATATCTTAAGTAATAATATACACATCACAATAATAAATCCTATCAAAGGAATAATCAAACATCTACAACACATCCAACAACATCCACAACCCATCAAACATCAAAACATCCATCACACACATTACGCATCACACATCACATACCTCACACAACACACATCATATATCACATACAGTGTAACAAACCGCATATTTATCGATCGTATATTTAAATATTTTATTTAAATATTTCATCGTTCGTCGGATCTTAGTCTGAAAAGCTATCTTTTGCAAACAGTCGAATTAGGACTCGAGACCACTTCCATTGAGTTCAAAATGTCGTTTGCGACCTTTTTGAGTATAAGCTTCGATATGTTTGGAGTTAGTAGAGTTTTGCTACTTTTTCACTTTGGGTTTGAGTTTGGATTTCAGCCCAATGTTCCATCTTAAGACACTAGCTCCACTCCAACTCTTCATTACTTCATTTCATATTCCTGACACTTTAAGCTTTAAGCAACAATGGGGGAAAAGAGTGGAAATTAGAAATTCCAAGCCCTAGTTTCATTGCAAATCCAAGCCCCAACTCTAAATTCATAGAAGAAGCTTTGGTAATCCTTCTCTTCTTCTTCTCCAACTCATTCTCCTTCCAGTTTCAGAAATTCCTAAACTTAACTTAGGAAATGTTTCTCTTTTAAGCTTAGATTCAAGCTTGTGGGGTTGGAATTGAAGTGTGATTGTTCTTGCCATTGCTCAATAGCTTCTTCTTCATAGTTTTGGGTTTAAAAGTGAGATTTTTATCTCACATCTATGACTATAATTATCTTTGGTTGTTGGGTATGAATTCCTAACACTTGTTCATGTGCATTTGCTCTTGATTTGGATTGGTTTTGTGAATATTCCAATTTTTGGGTGTTTAAGTCAACATTGTGTGAAAATCCTTTTATGGATGTTTGATCGTGCTTTGGATGATGCATCGAGGAGCATATAGGGCCAGGTTGCCAATTGGCATAAACCCTTAGAGCCAATGTTCGTCCGATTGCATTTTGGAAGAGTTTGCTCTTCATTTAGATAGGCTGAAAAACAGCCCAGGCATGTTTCAGTCGACTGAAATCTCTATTCAGTCGACTGAATCTGAAACCCGAAAGTTTCCAGGCAGGGTTTAGTCGACTGAAAATCTCTGTTCAGTCGACTGAAACTGGAAACAGAAAGTTTCCAGGCATGATTCAGTCGACTGAATTCTCTGTTCAGTCGACTGAACCTGGAAACAGAAAGTTTCCAGGCAGAATTCAGTCAACTGAAAATCTCTATTCAGTCAACTGAATTTGCAGTTTAGTCAACTGAATTCTCTGTTTAGTCAACTGAATTTGCTATTTCAGCCCACTTTGCCTTTTGGGTTTGAATTTCCAATTTGAATCGATTCGTGATGATCCTATTTGTTGTTATCATTTATTACGAATTTGATGACTCATTTTTTTGGGGATTTTTGAATATCCATTTCGATGGATTCTTTATCGGTTTCTTCGGATTTGATTCACGTCTTCTTATATGGTTTTTAATGATTGATTGTTTCTACAATCATTTTTATGGTTTGTCACTTTAAAATACAAAGGTTTCTATACTAGTAGTAAATATTCAAACTCTTTATCAAAGATTATTTAAACTCTATTTTCAATATCAAACTCGTCTATAAAACCGTTTTCCAACCTATTAGTATATACAAGCCTTTACCTCACACGTATGAGAAATCTAATTAAACGACTTAGTAAAACATGTGGTATGAAACGCTTGCGTTTACTTCGTCGGTTAATTCTTGGACTTGTTCGATTGAATCTCTTGTGACAATTTTCTAGTGGAGATCTACAATTTGTTCGTAAATATTTAAGTTAAGCTAGTGGTTATGGGACATGAAGCTAAGCCCATATATTTACTAGCTTACTGTAATTGACACTTCTTGAAGATCAATGATGGTCATTTTATGGTTTAGACTAGCAATGTGCGATGTCTCTTTGATTCGGTTCATCGGACGTTACGCTGTACGACGTCGTTGTTCCGTTTTATTGTGATTTGGTTCATCGGACGTTACGTACGACGTCGTTGTTCCGTTTTATTGTGATTTGGTTCATCGGACGTTACGTTGTACGACGTCGTTGTTCCTATTTATTGTGCTTGGGTTCATCGGACGTTACGCTGTACGACGTCGTTGTTCCTATTTATTGTGCTTGGGTTCATCGGACGTTACGCTGTACGGCGTCGTTGTTCCGTTTTATTTGTGATTTGGTTCATCGGACGTTACGCTGTACGACGTCGTTGTTCCGTTTTATTATGATTTGGTTCATCGGACGTTTCGCTATGACGTTGTTGTTCCTATTTATTGTGTTTCTGGATCATCGGACGTTACGTTGTACGACGTCGTTGCTCCGAATTATTTAATTTCTAGATTTCTAATTGATGATTTCTGGAATTTATGTTTCACCAACTTTTACGATTGGCATTGATATGTATGTCATTTATTGTGGCTTGGTGAATTAAATAAAGAATATGACATTCCTTTTATGCTATGAGATGCGTGAGATATTTGTATGATTTTCCTTTGTTGATTTTCTAATGTATACTTGTCGAGGTATGACATTTTTTGTTATTATACGTTTTTATTATATCTCTTCTTATATCTCATTTTATCTGATAATTATAGCTAGACTAATCCGTTTATTATTTTCTTATTAAATAATACTCGGGTCAGACTGAGATATTACAGGTGCTTCCTCTTGTCTTCCTATCTGGAACCATCATCTGACTTTTGGTTAACTACTTTAGTTTAGTAGTTTTTTGTTGTATACAATTGAGATATAGACTCCTTGATGTATACGTATTTTTGTCTAGCACTTGTATCTATTCCTTTGTGATGTTGTGGATCTTATTTGACCACTACTCTGATATACACTTTTATGTGTAATATTCATATATATTTCCACCTCTGTGATATGAATTATCTGTGACTGATTTGTGTTATGTTTATTTCTATATTTGTTTTCGAAGATTACATATAGCCACATTGTAGTAGCTTTGTGTTTGTGTCGGCATGTCGGATTTCCTCTTGAGATGAAAAGTTATATTTTTATCTGGCATATCGGTACTTGCACAAAGCAATTAGACAGATGGCCGCTCCTCAACAGCCTTATTCTCCGTGCTAGTTGACAGCATTACTCCGTAGTGTTCTTGGCTAGCGTGGGTATAGAGGTGGGACGTCACATACAGCATCTCAAACTACACACCATAAACATCAATTATTCATATTTATTTAGCAGTATTAAGTTTATTCATTGTATTCTTCATTATTAATTTCATTACTGCTACTGCTACGCATGTGCTGTTTTAATGCTACCGCCAGAAACCGAGTCCACACCTGAGCCTTAATGCTTTTCAGGTGCAAAGGGAGACCCAACTTGTAATATTTTTGTGAGTGTCCTCATTAGTCGTTAGCTGCACAATACATCGTACGTTGCTTCCTAGCTTCCTCGCCTCCTCACTTCTCACTCCTATCGTCAACCTCCCGCTTCTTTTGAATTTTTCTCGTTGGCCCGTGTAGTTGATTATAACCATGCAATAGTCGATCAAGCTAGAATGGGGCTAGCAAAACTACTTCTGGCCATCACATCCTTGTTGCGACTTTTTACTTCTTATTCCACTCAAAAGCGATGATAATCATATTCCCATTTTAAATTAAAATAAGAAATAATATAATTTACCTCACACGTTAAGTCAGAAATCCAAATAATATCAATCAATATCGGTGTAGTATAGAATAATCCACCGACGTACAAATATTAAATACTTGGTCCTTAAGAATTATTCGACATTATACATGTGTTCAATAAATACACCCTACATGGACATCCCATATCGTCCGATGCAATATAATAATCTACATAACACCCTCAATTAATCAGCATTAAATAAATTTCTGCTTCGCTTATTAAATCAGTCTCACTTAAATCACTTTTATATTCATTATTCTTCAGTTTTACTACTTTATTATTCAACACAACGGGTAATTTTAGTTCATCCCATTCGTAGCAGACAAATCAACAACCATCCATCCACATCAATGTATTATTTATTAAATTAGTATTTAACGAGATAAAGATTTTCATTTCAATATGTTTTACTTTATTTTTGTTTCCCTCTTATTATAAAGATACTTCATTTAACTTTAACCATAAAACATTTCTTTTATTTATTCCTTCTCTTATAATATAGTAATTATGGATGCTCACATCAAATTTCAAAATCCATACTTCAAAGCAATTCATTTGGTTTCAAAGAAATCTTTATTCAAACTAGTTAAATAAATTTTATAACTCAAAAATACTTTTTCTTCAAATTTACACTTTAATAATAATATGGAAATACTTCAAAGGAATTTATACTTGAAATATCTTTTAAACATCAAATTCAAATATTCTCAATTCAAAATATTTGCAAACACCAAAATACCATTCCAAAAGCATTATTTAAATCCTCATTTATATTCAAACACTACTTTTTAAAGCTATTAACCATTAAACTAAAATTCTATTTCAAAAATAATATATTACTTCTAAAAATCCAGTTCTCATTCTATATATATATAATTTCATTTAAATTCAAATTACTCATAATTACAGAAATATGGATTCCAAACTTCATTACATAAATATCCTTCTTTTATTTTTATAATCAATGGTAAATAAATATAACTATTCAAACTTCATTTGTATTTTTTCAAAACTCATCATTTACCAAATAAATTTTAATTCACAAAGTCTTCAAAATTATTCAACTTATAATTTTTTTTCAAAATCATTCTTCTTTCATATTTTCCATTAATTCAATAATCTCAATATTAAATGAAAATCTTTCTAACATCCATTATTTACCTCTAAAATAAATTTATTTGCTTCCAATTTACATCATTTAATTCATTTATTTTTCTTTTTCAAATGATTTCCAATACATTCGATTATTTATAATCATCTAATTACTACTTAAACAACAAAATCTAAATTCAAACATCAATCATCACAACATCAAATAATTCATAATTCACTGCAATTTCAACTATATCAATAAACAATCATCAACAAATGGTTATTCACGCCAATAACCAACCATCAATTTAACCAAGCAATTAAATCAAACAATTATATATGAGAATACGCATTAAATAAAAAGAAATAGACATAGCTGTGGGTGAGATTAGCTCACCAAAAAAAGCTCGATCCATCCAATTAACGACTACCATCGATAAACAAGCTTCAGGCTTTGATTTCACTCACGTTTCCACCATCGACAGCTACTTCACTTCACCTAACATTACCAGCCTATGATCGTCGTGTGCTCTCTTATTCACCAGGTCATTGTTCGACTATACGACATCGTCAGCTCAGCCACCAAAGCACGTGTATCCCCGGCCCACTATCTCGGCCTCCAATTGCACAAACGTTCCTCCTCATCTCACACTTCTTAGAGATGGCAGCTTCAACCTTCGCCTCCATCCCAATTCAGTCACGACCACTTCCAAATCGCAGCAACATCGTTAGCATGCTCGCTAATCCCCTAACTCCACAATGTCTTCGCTCAAGTTCCACCATGACGCACTCGACCTTAACCTTTCCCTACGTCATCAATTACATCATGATAATCCAAGTCACAAAATTAGCTCATGTTCCCATCTTGAAATCGAGCTCCTCCGTTGTGTCATATTTCATCGTTAACCCCAGTTGCCCTCTCTTCTTACGTCATCGGCGTCGCCGATTTACCAGGCATGTACGTAAGTTTGATTTAACTTCTTTTTAATTGACAAATTGGTTTTCCCCTTTGGAAATCGAGGAAATGCTAATAAGGGGACTTAGGTTCAGGCTTAGTTGGGAAGCGAGTAGAGATTTCCAGAAGCGGATAAAGGAAAAATGGATTTGGCCTAATCTAGTGTATAGCCTCAATATAATTTTAATTCAATTTTAGTTAATTTGCAATGCATTTCAAATTTGAATTTCAAGCCTCAAAATAAATTTCAATCTTGTATTAATTGATTTACATGAAAGTCAACAAATTATATATCAATAATTTGACAATATTATTCAATCCGAGGCTCGCTTAATTTTATTTACTAGCTCATCGTTTTATTACAAAATAAATTTGTTTTCCAATTACTTCAATTATATAAAAATTATTTACACCTAAAAATAGTTTATATTGATTAAAACATGCAATTTATTTTCAATAAATTTAAGAAAGAATTTATTAATTTAATTGAATTTAGTACAAAAAAATATTTTATTAATTAGAATTTACTTAACCAAAAATTTATCTTCAAAATATAATCGCTATAATTTGAATTCAATTGCTTTTATTTTAACAAAAAATTATTTGTTTATACGGCGTGGAAAGCCGGGCTGTTACAATAACAAAGCTATTCAAGTCCCTGTAGAGAGATATTATATATGTCATCTGTTACGGAAACAAAATACAACCAATAACATATACACTTACATATATAACAAATATAATCACTATTCATACAAAAATATCAATAACCAAAGTAAGCAATTTTATTTACAACAAAAGATTTTTCTAGGGTCACTTTAAAGTTAAGTAACTCATATTTTGGTAAGCCAAAACCAAGTTAAGCCACCAGTTTTTGCAAAATTGAGTCAAAGAATAAGTCGACTTCCTTTTGATTTCTGACAAAATTTCTTTTCGAATTTGAAAGAAGTGTTCTGAATGAAAGTTCTTTCTTATTCAATTCTCTTTCATTTCAAGAAACGAATCATTCGATTTGGAGTTATTTTGAGGAAGTTAAGACTTGGGGAAGAGAAGGTATTTTCGAAATGAAAAATTAGGACAGAAATGACTTGGGTAAAAAAAGGGATTTAGACATTGCTGATCTCAAAATTTGAAAAAGCAATCAACATAAAAGTTCTTGCTTATTGAACTTTTTTGGTTTAACAAGCAAAATAATTTGATATGGTGTAGTTTTGAGGAATTTATGGCTTGGAGAAGAGGAGGAAAGAAGAGAGGCCATTCTTTTCAAGAAATGTAGTAACATAAATTAGTGAAGCCTTAGGTACATATCTATAAACTTAGATTTAGAGCCTTAGCCTAAATCTGCCTCCCTATCCTCATGATTTTGGCAACTAAAAGTGAACCCCACATGCTGGACTAAGATCATTAAGTACTACATTAGTACTTTAATATATAGAATAAAAATTGGCAAAAGTCACATCGCTTAATACTCCGCTTAAGTGCTTCTAGAATTCTCTTAATTATACTTACTTTTGGCTATTGATTTTTGCACTATTTAGACACTTATTATATGTGTAAGAGTGTAGTGTAAATGTGTATACAAGTGTTTAGCATTATTGCAATAACTTTTGTTTGATAAATAGTCAAAAATCTGAAAAATGAATTTCATTCCCATTTTCAATTTTTCATCGAATAATTTATTTTTGAAAACAAAATCTCAAAATAAGTATACTATCACTGTGCATTAATTAAAAGAGGGTTATTTGACTATTAGAAACCATTAATTGAATATTTAAAATAAATTAAATATTCAACAATAAATTTATGGATCATTACATAATCTATGTAGATATGCATTTGTAAAATATAAGTTTAACTATTAACAAGATTGAATAAAATAATTAAATAAAAGTCATATAATTAAAATTAGGTAATATATTAGAGCGCACGCGCACACACACGCACATATATATTAATGAATTGATAGTAATTAAATTAAAATTTATTTGGCTATGCACTTTAGATATATATAACACATTTTTTTAATAAATTAAAATATACATACAACCAATCTAATATGTGGCAACATTGATGATACACATAAGAATCTCACATAACTAGCAATATAATAATGATATATATATATATATATGAATAATATAATGTTATCTAGAAATTATAAATCATATAGTATAGTAAATACATATCTAATCCTAATGCCTTAGAGCACACCTAATGATGAATTCTCCCTCCTTTCAAAACTTCTCAATTCGTTAGACTGCTAATCCTTGAACCGTAGATCTTTTGCTATTTAATGGTTATCGCCTTTTGAATTGATTTGAGATAAATTTGTTAGAGATCCTCGTTGATGAGATTGGCCAGCAATGATAGGCAAATGTTAGCCCAAAATGTCCCTTTTGCATTAGGGTTAGGAGTTCTTATATAGTGGAAGAAATAAAAAGAAATATGGATCACAACTCGTACCATTTCTCACCAAACCTCAACTATCAATCTCCAAACTCCTCGAGTCTTTTTAGATGCCTCCTACAAGCCCTATTATTGCTATAACATCTTAACATCATGGACTAGTAGCCCATTTAAGTCCAAATAAATATTATTAATTAAATCTAATTTAATTTCTTGTCGATATTGCATATTGATCGATATATTTATAACTATTATAAATATATACAATAATATTTATTCCTCAAATCATATTTAAAATTTTATGTTTAATATTTCATAAATATTAATCAATTTGATTAATATATAGCGATTATAAACTAATTTGATCATTTGGTTTAAAGAGAATTCATTATTTCGGTTGTGCGACTCGTCGGGTGTAAATTTAGTCAGCGATTAACATCGAACTATTCAAATGTTAATGTTTACATGTCTAGTAAATGTTATGATATTTTGGCCAAATTTATCACTTAATTAGTTTTGCTAAAATCTAATTTTACATTATTAAGTGTTAGCAAATTGTGACATTATTATACACTAATTCTCTTTGTCAAAACTATATCACTTTGGACTTATAGAATTTGGTAATGGTCAAAATTCCAATCTCATCCATATTGAACTCTATATTCTGAAAACAAAGTCCTTGGTTCAATAATAATAATTATTATTAATTGAACAGCTATGACTAGAGACTTGACTTTGAGTTGACTTGAGCTGGCTTTAATATTGACTCCATGTAACTTAGAAGATGAATCCTCTCCAGAGTAGTACTTCACTTCCAAAACTTCCACTCGACCCAACTATATTCATTCGATGGACGTCGTGCCATGATTTGACTATAATCAAAGTGGAGCTTTCATATAGAAGATTCACAGTATTCTTAATGTAACGATTCTGTTTTTAAGCCAAATTTAAATTGGTAATTGATATAAAATTTTGGATTAAATGGGGAATTAATTTGAATTTTTCCAAAATGAATAAGATATTTGTTTGTTAATTTATATATATGTATATAAATTTATTGTAAATAGAATTTAAATTTGAAAATTCAAAAATAAATGTTTTGAAAAAAAATATACTAGATTTGAAAACACTGTACTTTAAACTAATAAAATTTGTTTTCTAATTATAATTATCTATATATATATTTGGAAGTTATATTTTGAATTAAAAATAATAGTGTTTCAAAAGTTATTTAAGGGTTAAAATTTATATTTTTAAAATAAATAAATATAATATATATGTGTTTATTTATTAATGTATAATTTAATTTTTAAAATCATTTTCAAGAATGGATAAAAGCTTTAAAAATATATATACATATCTTTTGAAATTTATAAGATAAATATAATAAGTATGATAACTTAAGTTTAAAATTTGAATAAATAAAGGGATAATATTATTTTTCTTTAAGATAATACATATATAAATATAGTTTGAAAATTTAATTAATTAATAAATTAATAAGTAAGGGTTTAAACATAAATTTAATTGTTTTGAACAAGTGTAGAAGAATTATTTCATGCATGAACAAGTGAAAGCATAGTATAACTTGAAAATTACAATTGGTAAACAAAACTTTCTTTTAAAATTTAATTATATAATAACATACATTAGTGAGAAACCAGGCTAATGTATATTTTATCAAATCTTCTTTCATCTTCACTTATTAAAATAAAAGAGACAACAAAACCTGAGATCAAAAGGAAAATAAAATTCAAGAAGCAAAGTAAGATTCAAAGTTTTAAGATCAAAAATCAAAACTTGAAGTATCTCAAAACATCAAGCAATCAAAAATTAGATCATAGATCAGATTCAACTCAACATAAGCAAGTCTCAGATCAAAACCCACAACAAATTTCCAGGTTAAACAACAAGCTTCAGTTCCAATACCATATTGCAAGCTTTGTGTTCTCTGTCTCTTTCAAACCAGGTGAGCAAACTTCTATTTTTAAACTTGAATCTATTTATAAACTTGATCTATGTGAAGTAAAGTGATGAAATTATGTTGCATATATATAAAAATAAGTATATATGTATGTGCATGCTTGTGTATATGTATATTGATGCTCTGTTATAAGTTACAGGTTTTAAAAACAAGATCAAGTTCAAATTTCTCTTCCCCTAGTTACTTTTAGGATTTGAAATCTAAAATAAATATGTTAGTATCAACCAAATTTTAATTTTAAAATTTGTTTCAGATAGAAAAATTTAGCAAATACTTTGAAAATTAGAAATTTACAGTAAATAAATATAAAGTCAGAAAATCGATGGATAAAAATTTACCTTCGAATGTATAACCGGATTCAAACTTGAAAATCAAGAATTTTGATCATAGTTTTAAATGTGTGAACGTCGAGTTATCTTGAGATGACCAGATTTTTGTTTTTTGGAAAATTACAACGAATGGCGTCGAATCCTGGATCGTGATTTTTGTCAAAGGTAGCTTGAAGGATGTAGATCATCAGAAAAATACTCTCTTGAGTTCTAGTTTGCCGTGGTAGCCGTGTGAAGTCAATTTAGGGTTTAATGTCATGTTTGGGTCGAGGTGGTTCTTGAGGTAACTGCATCGTCGATAATGATCCAGGGCGATCGGACCAGGGGGATTTGGGGCGTAGGTGTGTGAAGCGGCTCTGATGTGGTTCTCATGACCTCTGGTGGTCTTTGGTGGCGGGGCGTGACGATTCTATCGATCGAGGTTGGTTCCAGTTAGGTGTTTGTATGCTCGATTTTGAATGGCGACGAGAACGTCAAACCTGGGTGGTCAGGAAGTTCAAAAGGATTGTCGGCGATATGCTGGTGGCGACGAAGTTGATCCGAACGTTGGCAAAGTGATGTACACATGCACGCATGTGTTTGTGTATCGGTGTATTATGGTGATTGAGGAAGAAGATAGTGGCTCGGGTCACAGCTAGAAGTCGGAGCATGATTTTCTCGAAGGAATTGAAAAAAAATGCGTAGCTCGGAGTTGAGCTCGGGTTTATCTCGGGGGTTGCTCGGATTTCTTAACCTAATGATTTAGCAAATTTTCAAGAAACTATTAAAAACATATTTCTATACAAGTTTCAAAGGTTTTTCAAAGGTAAAGCAAAGTTTTAAATAAGTTTTCAAACAAGATTTTCAAAGGATAAGTATTTATCAAATTTTTAGAACAAGTTCAAAATAAAGTTCTAAATTCAAATAAGATTTGAAAGTAATTTGATTTGGTTTTGAAATAATTAAATATTTATTGATAAATTAAATAAATCCCTAAGTATTTTCCAAGTAAAATGATGAAATTTCGTAGTGATCAAGGAAGTGTATTAATCCTTAATTAATCAAGAAGATCTGAAATGATTGCGTATGTTGATAATTTCAAGTTTTTTTTTAATCTAATAAGATTAAAAAGGATGTAATAAGTAATTAAGCAAGGATAATTACTTAATGAAATTAATTAAGTATAATTACTTAATGAATGATAAATGAATGTGATTAGCTAAGGGTAAATTACTTAATTATGAATTAAGTAGTTGATTAAGATAGATGGTTTATCTTAATTTAATAAAGGTCTTAATTAACTAATTAATTAAAGGTTAGTTTGTTATTGTGATTAAATGAGGAAGATTACTTAATGAAAAGTAATTAAGGGATGATTTTTTTATGAAAGTAGTTAAAGGATTATTACTTAAAGGATAATTAATTAATATGATTAATTACTTAATGTAATTAATTAAAGGTCAATTACTTAATGAAAGTAATTAAGAGTTAATCACTTAATAATTAAAGATTAATTAATTAATTAGAGGATGATTAATTAATGTGGTTAGTTAAAGGTTAATTTATTAAAAGTGATTAATTAAAGAATAATTAATTAATGTGGTTAATTGAAGGTTAATTAATATAAGTAATTAAAGGATAGTTAATTACTTAGTGGCATTAATTAAGGTGATTAATGGATAACTACTTATGTGATTAATTAAAGGATAATTACTCAATTAAAGGACAATTAAGTAATTAAGGTTAATTAATTTATGTGAATAATTAAAGGATAATTAATTTCATCAATTAATAATAATAATTACAAATGGTTTGTAATTAATTAATGTTAATTAAAAAGGATCATAAGAAATTACATTATTTGAAATTAATTATAAGTTATGTGATTGATTGATCTTGCTTATGGATGATTGAATTCTATTGAATGCCTTGGATTGTTTGATATCTTTGATGTGTGACATTCTGTGATATGAATTATGTGGATTGAGCTGTGAACTTTGATTATTTATCTGATAAATTTACTTATTTATCTTAAGTTCGAAAAGCTACTTTTTGCAAACAGTCGAATTAGAACTCGAGACCACTTCCACTGAGTTCAAAATGGCATTTGCAACCTTTTTGAGTATAAACATCGATATGTTTGGAATTGAGTAAAATTTTGATGTTTTCATTTAGGGCTTTGGGTTTCAGCCCACTAACCCAACTCATCTTATATCCTAACTCCACTCCCTCTCCTCTTCATTCATTCCTCATTTCATAACACTTCAATCTTTAGTAAAAATGGGGGAGGAGATTGGAAACTAAAATCCTAAGCCCTAGTTTTCTTTGCAAATCCAAGTTCTAGCTCCAAAATCAAAGAGAAGCTTAGGTAAGCATCATCTTCTTCCTCTCCATCTCAATCTCCCTCCAATTTCATAAATTTCCTATGACCTAACTTAGGAAATATTTGCTTATGATCTTAGATTGAAGCTTTTAGAGTTGAAGCTGACGAGTAGTTGATCTTCCCATTTGTTTTCAAGCTTCCCAATTGTTGTTTTTGAGAAAAAGGTGAGTTGTTGAACCCGCGTCTATGTCTATAACCTTCTTTGTGGTTAGGTATGAATTTCTAACATCTATTCATGTTCATTTTCTTTTTATTTGAATGGATTTGCTGAGTTTTCCGATTTTTGATTCTTGTTGTCCAATTTATGATCATCCTACTATGGATGTTTGGACATGTTTTTGGGGTGTGCCGAAGAGCCTATAAGGCTGGGTTGTCGCGTGGCATAAATTCCTAGTCGTCATTGCTCGTTCGATCGCTTCCGTTTGGTTTTTGCCCTTCATTGGGGCTTGGTTGAAAATATTGAAAATCTCAGTTCAGTCGACTGAACTGGGAAGTCGGTCGACTGAACAAAGCCCAGGAATTTTTCTGAGCCAGTATCAGTCGACTGACCGTTATGGTCCAGTCGACTGAACCTGAAAACCGAAAGTTTCCAAGCATAGTTCAGTCGACTGACCACTATGGTCCATTCGACTGAATCTGCTATCTCATCCAATGTTGCTTTTTGTGTGGGTTTTCAATTTTTAATCGATTCTAGTGGATCTGATTTGTTGTTATCCCCTTTGTTGACGTTGATAACTTCTTTTTAGGGATTTCGAGAATATCCATTTTGATGGATTTTGTATCGATTTCTTTGGATTTAATTCACGTCTTCGAATGTGAATTTTTGGTGATTGATTGTTTCTACAATCATTTCTGTGACTTGTCACTTTGAAATACAAAGGTTTCTATACTAGTAGTAAATATCAAAATCCTTTCATCAAAACATTTCAACACTATTTTAATACAAAGCTCGTTTATTAAAACCGTTTTCCAACCTATTAGTATATACAAACCTTTACCTCGTTCGTATGAGAAAACCAAATTAAACGGCTGAGCAAAACAAGTGGTATGAAACGCTTGCGTTTACTTCATCGGTTGATTTTTGGACTTGTTCGATTGAAACTCTTGTGACAATTTTCGAGTGGAGATCTACAACTTGTTCGTAAATATTTAAGGTAAGCCAGTGGTTATGGGACATGAAGCTAAACTCGTTTATTTACTAGCTTAGTGTAATTCACACTTTTTATTGATCAATGATGATCATTTTGTGATTTAGACTAGCGATATGCTATGTCTCTTTGTCCACGTGGGGGACTATACCTCGTTTTATTGAGTTTCGTCTCATTTCTTTTATAGGCTAACGACCTATTGGTTCTTTGGAGTTTCGACTCATTTTTGTGGGCTAGCGACCCACGTTCTTTTATGGAGTTCGGTTCATCGGGCATACCGTTGTACTACGTCGTTGTATGGCTTATCAAGTTCATTACGCGTACCGTTGTACTATGTCGTTGTTTCGAATTATTTGAGTTCAAGTTCCTCGAGCGTACCATTATTGTACTACGTTGTTGCACCGGCTCTATGGTTAGTGACCATGGATTAGCGACCCGTTTGTGATGCACGTGTTAGTGAGTTTTTATGCTCCCGTTTGTGATGGGCCTCCCCCTTTGTGATTTATGGATTTCCAATTGATGACTTCTAGAATTTATGTTTCACCAATTTTGTGATTGGCATTGACATATTTGTCAATATTTGTGGTTTGGTGAATAAAATAAAGAATATGACATTCTTTTTTACTTCTGTGATTTTTGAGATATTGTATGATTTTAATTGTTGATAAACGTATACTTTTCGTAGTATGGCATTATTGTTATCATACTTTTTTGTTATATCTCTTATTCTATCTCATTTTATCTGATATTTATAGCTAGAATGATCCGTTTATAATTTTCTTACTAAATAATATTCGGGTCAGGCCGAGATGCTACAAGTGCTTGTGCTTGACTCCTTATCTGGGACCATCATCTGACTTTTGTGTAACTACTTAGTTTAGTAGTTTTTGTCATTTTTCATTCGAGATAGAGACTCCTCACTATATACATATTCTTTTGTGTAGCACTTGTTTCAATTCTTTTGTGACGTAGTGAATCTTGTATGACCACTACTTTGATGTATATTCTTATGTGATATATTCATATCTGTTTCCCCCCTTTGTGATATGGATATCTGTGACTGGTTTGTGTTATGCTTATTTCTATATTTGTTTTCGAGGACCACATAGCAACTATGTAGTTGCTTTGAGTTTGTATTTGGTATGTCGAATTTCCTCTTGAAATGAAATGCATGTTATAATATCTGACATATCGGTACTTGCAAAACGCCATTACATGGATGGTCGCTCCTCAACAGCCTTATTCTTTGTGCTAGTCAATGACGTTACCCCGTTATGTCCTTGGCTAGCGTGAGTATAGAGGTGCGGCGTCACAGCTTGGTATCAGAGCCAAACTTCGAAAAAATGTAGAATAATCTAGCAAGGATCATTGTCCTAAGTCCTTCATAGGAATCGTGCTTTAGAATTTATCCGAGTCATAGGACCCATTTTATCCGATTTTCCTTTATGATGCCTTGTTTTATCAATAGGGATTGTTTCATATTTATTTTGTGAATAACCTTTTTCATCTTCTTTCTTTCTTAAAGAAGAGAAATTGTTAGACCAGGCCGTCCTAGCACCGGTCAATCCAGTCCTACTCCTCAGGATGGAGTATTTATGTCTGCCCAACAGCTTCTATATCTTGTAAAGAATGCTCAAGCTGGAAAGCCATTTAAGGGTTCTGAAAGCGTTATAGAAGTCTAGGCTTGGCTTAGAACATGCGATCACATCTTTTCTCGCATGAATCTTACCGATTTGCATCGCGTCCAAGTGGCTTCTAGTATGCTCCAAGAAAGAGAATTAGATTGGTATGAGCTTCTGATTTCTGAAACTATTGAAGCGAATCTTACTTGGGAGCAATTCCGAGAAGGATTTGAATTGAAGTTTGTGTCGGAAGCTGAAAAAGTAACTTTAGCTTGGCGCTTTATTGACCTTGTTCAAGGTGAATCTTCTATGACGGATTACGTCGCATCTTTTGAATCCCTCTCTAAATATGGGGTCGAGTACATTAATACCTTATTGAAGAAAAATCAGAGGTTTGTCTATGGCTTGAATAAGAATCTCAAAAACCCTTTACTTCTGAAATTGGAAATTTCTTCGATCAACTTGTTGATATCGCTGTTCGACTCGAAGAGGCCGATAAAGAAGATGATGTTGAAGTTGTGGGTGTCATACCGAACTCCAACAACAACAAGAAGAGGCCTATTAAGTTCAAAAGTCCTTATCCCAACAAGAAAGGGAAGCAAGCAACTCCGGTAGTAAAGACTACTACCTCTAGTCATGAGCAATGCAACAATTATGGTTCTAAGGACCATTTCGCTAATAGGTGTCTAAAACCTATCTTTTTCGTTATTGCAAAAGTTCGGGTCATATTTTATCTTCTTGTCCCAAACTTCAAAGTAAGAACGAGGGAAAGCTAAATGCTGTGCAATCCCCTAGCAATACGTCTCTTGGTCAAGGTATTTCTCATTCTATCCTTGATGGCATTATTATGTTTCGTGATCATCCTATTCGAATTCTTTTTTGATACGGGTGCATCCCATTCTTTTATATCAAAAGAACTTGTTGATACATTTTCTTTAAGTGTTATGGCTTTGATGACTTCTTTGAGAATTGCAAAACCGGTTGGTGGATCCGCAACATTCAGTTTACTTTGTAAAGATGTCAAGATTATTTTATGTGATTATGCTTTCCAAGCCGATTTGCATGTTACGTGTTACTTAGGCTTCGGAATGATTTTGGAAATGGATTGGCTTAACCGTTATGAAGCCCACATCCAATGTCCTGAGAGGACTATTCATCTTCAACATCCTCAATCTGTTAAGCAGATTTTTATTGTTCTTAAAGATTCGGATTCTAAATTGGCATCAACCTTGTATTCTCTAAACCCTCATGATGACGATAATGATGATGAGGAAGATGTCATTTCTCTCATTCACATTGTTTATGAATTTTCTGATATATTTAAGCCCGTTTTAGGATTACCACCTAAGCGAGCAATTGAGTTCAGAATTAATCTAATCCCTGGAGCTCTACCTATCGCACGTCCTCCTTATCGTATGTCTAATAAGCAAAATGAGGAGATGCGTAAACAATTATCCGAATTGGAAGCGAAACAGTTTATTTGCTCTAGTTCCTCTCCTTTGGGAGCTTCAGCTATTTTTATGAAGAAATCGGATGGTACACTTAGGCTTTGCGTTGACTACCATAAGCTTAATGATCTTACCATTAAGAATAAATATCATTTACCTCGAATTGATGATTTATTTGACCAACTTAACGGTGCTAGAGTCTTTTCACAGTTAGACTTAGCAACCGGTTTTCGGCTTCGTATTGCAGAGGATAACATTCCTTTGACATCGTTCCATACTCATTATGGATCTTATGAATGGCTTGTTATGCCATTTGGTTTAACGAATGCTCTAGCTAATTTCATTGACCTTATGAATCGAGTTTTCAAAGACTTCCTCGATCGATTTGTTCTCATCTTTATAGATGATATTCTTGTTTATTCTAAAACCGAGGAAGAGCATGAAAAGCATCTTCGGATTGTGTTGGAAACTCTTAGAAGCAATCAGTAGAAAGCAAAATTTTATAAGTGCCACTTTTGGCAATCTCATATGAAATTTCTCGGTTTGATTATTTTCGAATCCGGAATTTTCGTGGAACTTCAAAGAACGAATCGATTCAAAATTGGAAGAGACCGGAGAGTGTGACGAAAATCTGTAGCTTGCTTGGGTTGGCGGGTTGTCGGTTCATAAAAGACTTTTCTAAAATTTCCGTGCCTCTTACTAGTCTGAAAAGAAGGGAGTTAAATACATTTGGTCCGACAAATGTGAAGCTTCTTTTCAGAAATTAAAATAACTCCTTTTCGATGCTTCTATTCTTATGATTCCCGAAAGGAACCAAGACTTTATTGTTTATACCAATGCTAGTCGTGTTGGTTTGGGAGCCGTTCTCATGCAAAGGTAACGTGTTATTGCTTATGCTTCTAGGAAATTAAAGCCTGCCGAGACTAGATATCCCACTCATGATTTAGAGCTCGCGGCTATTGTTTTCGCCCTTAGAATTTGGCGTCATTATCTTTTGGGAGAGAAATTTGTTCTCTATACTGATCATAAATCTTTGAAGTATTTATTTTCTCAAAAGGAACTTAATTTGCATCAACAACGTTGGCTCGAGTTCCTTGCATCTTATGATCCTGGTATTCTTTATACTCTCGAAAAGGGAAATCGTGTTACCGATGCCCTTAGTCGTAAGCAACAAGCAATTGTTTCTATGTTGATATCCGAATGGAATTATCTCGAGACTTTACCCACTTGTGAGATTCGAGATCGTGAATCCAATTTATGTTCATATCTTGTTCTTTGTAGCCTTGAGGCTCATCCATCTCTTTTAGACTGCATTCTTGAAGCTCAAAAGCTAGATCCCGAATTGGCTCTTTTTAGCCAAAGTTGTAGGGATAAAATTGATATTGAAGGGTTGAAAGACTTTGATCTCGATGTTCGTGACGGCATTCGAAGTAGACTTATCATGCCAAATATTGGTAACATTCGTGAAGATATTTTAGAAGATTCTCATCATTCTAAATTTACCATTCATCCCGGTAGTTGTAAAATGCACGCGGATATGAAGCGACTTTATTATTGGGGTGGAATGAAGTCTGATATTGCTAACTTCATTAAGCGTTGCATGACTTGCCAACTCGTTAAGGCCAAGCATCAAAGGCCCGGTATTGCAACCTTTGGACATTCCAATTTGGAAGTAGGATCAAGTCTCCATGGACTTTATTGACGGACTTCCCAATTCTTGTTCGGGCCATGACAATTCATGGGTGATTGTGGATAGACTTACAAAATCCGTCCATTTTATTCACGTTCGGTCTAATCGGACTGTACCTCTTTTGGCCAAACTCTATATTAGAGAAATTGTTAAATTGCGTGGAGTTCCTACTTCTATTGTTAGTGATCATGATCCATTGTTTACTAGTGGATTTTGGAAGAGTCTTCAAAAAGCTTTGGGAACAAAGCTTAATTTTAGCACCGCTTATCATCCTCAGTCCGATGGACAAACCAAGCATGTGAATCAAACTCTTTGAAGATCTTCTTCGTGATTATGTTCTTGATTTTAGTGGAAGTTGGAAGGATCATATTTCTCTTGTTGAGTTTTCCTATAATAATAGCTTCCAATCTAGTATTAGTATGACACCTTTTGAGGCACTCTATAGAAGGCCATGCCGTTCTCCTTCTTGTTGGCTTAAGGCCAGTGAGAAGCTGGTTTTAGGTCCAGATTTTATTCGTGATTCCACAGAAAAGATTGACCTTATTCATCATAGGATGAAAGAAGCTCAAAGTAGACAAAAATCTTATACCAATAACCGAAGAAGAAAAATAGAATTTTCTGTGGATGATTGGGTATTTATTCGTGTTTCACCTATGAAGGGTGTTGTACATTTCAGTCGATTGGGAAAATTAGCGCCTCGATATGTTGGTCCATTTCCCATCACCGAATTTATTGGTTCCGTGGATTATCGCCTTTTATTACCGGCTCAATTTTCTGTTATTCATGACGTGTTTCACGTTTCTCAACTGCGGAAATGCCTTAGGGATTCCGATTCTATTCTTGAGCTTGGTGTTATTGAAGAAATTAAAGTTTCGCCTAATTTGACTTATGAACAACATCCTATTCGTATTATTGCATCGGAGGTTAAACGCCTTCGAAATAAAGATGTTCCGCTTGTGAAAGTTCAATGGTCCTCAAATTCTAAGGATTGCTCTTGGGAATCTTGAGAATTCATTGAGCGAACACATCCGGACTTACTCTCTCATGCTCTTTGGGGTGAACTTCTTATTTCAAATTTTCTTTTGTGTTGATATGCTTTTATGGTTGTTACTTTTTAGTTCTCATTTTTCTTAAGTATTGCGAGGACGCAATTTATTTAAGGAGTGGAGTCTGTAACAACCCACATATTTTATGATTGTATATTTGAATATTTTATTTAAATATAGCATCGTTAGTCGGATTTAAGTTTGAAAAGCTACTTTTTGCAAATAGTCGAATTAGAACTCGAGACCACTTTTGAGTTTAAAATGGCATTTGCAACCTTTTTGAGTATAAACATCGATATGTTTGGAGTTGAGTAAAATTTGATGTTTTCATTTAGGGGTTTGGGTTTGGGTTTCAGCCCACTAACCTAACTCATCATATATCCTAACTCCACCCCCTCTCCTCTTCATTCATTCCTCATTTCCTAACACTTCAAGCTTTAGTAAAAATGGGAGAGGAGATTGGAAACTAAAATCCTAAGCTCTAGTTTTCTTTGCAAATCTAAGTTCTAGCTCCAAAATCAAAGAGAAGCTTAGGTAAGCATCCTCTTCTTCCTCTCAATCTCAATCTCTCTCTAATTTTAGAAATTTCCTATGACCTAACTTAGGAAATATTTGCTTATGATCTTAGATTGGAGCTTTTAGAGTTGAAGTTGAAGAGTAGTTGATCTTCCCTTTTGTTTTCAAGCTTCTCCTTTGTTGTTTTTAAGAAAAAGGTGAGTTGTTTAACTCACATCTATGTTTATAACCTTCTTTATGGTTAGGTATGAATTTCTAACATTTATTCATGTTCATTTGCTTTTGATTTGAATGGATTTGGTGAATTTTCCAATTTTTATTCTAGTTGTCCAATTTATGAAAATCCTACTATGGATGTTTGGACATGTTTTTGGGGTGTGTCGAAGACCCTGTAAGGCTGGGTTGTCGCATGAATCCCTAGTCGTCATTGCTTGTTCGATCGCCTCCGTTTGGTTTTCGCCCTTCATTGGGGCTAGGCTGGAAATACAGGAAGTCCTAGTTCAATCGACTGAACTAGGAAGTCAGTCGACTGAACAGAGCCCAGGAATTTTCCTGAGCCAGTATCAGTCGACTGACCCTTATGGTCCAGTCGATTGAACCTGGAAACCGAAAGTTTCCAGGCATAGTTTAGTCGACTAGCCACTATGGTCCAGTCAACTGAATCTGCTGTCTAAGCCAATGTTGCTTTTTGTGTGGGTTTCCAATTTTTAATCGATCCTAGTGGATCCGATTTGTTCTTATCCCCTTTGTTGACTTTGACAACTTCTATTTCGGGATTTTGGGAATATCCATTTTGATGGATTTTGTATCGATTTCTTTGGAATTAATTCACGTCTTCGGATGTGAATTTTTGATGATTGATTGTTTCTACAATCATTTCTGTGACTTGTCACTTTGAAATACAAAGGTTTCTATACTAGTAGTAAATACCAAAACCCTTTCATCAAAACGATTTCAACACTATTTTAATACAAAGCTCGTTTATTAAAACCGTTTTCCAACCTATTGTTATATACAAACCTTTACCTCGTTCGTATGAGAAAATCTAATTAAACGGCTTAGCATAACAAGTGGTATGAAATGCTTGCATTTACTTCGTCGGTTAATTTTTGGACTTGTTCGAAACTCTTATGACAATTTTCGAGTGGAGATCAACAATTTGTTCGTAAATACTTAAGGTAAGCCAGTGATTATGGGACACGAAGCTAAACTCATTTATTTACCAGTTAGTGTAATTCACACTTTTTATTGATCAATGATGATCATTTTGTGATTTAGACTAGCGATATGCTATGTCTCTTTGTCCACGTGAGGGACGGTACCTCGTTTATTGAGTTTTGTCTCATTTCTTTTATAGGCTAACGACCTATTGGTTCTTTGGACTTTCGACTCATTTTTGTGGGCTAGCGATCCATGTTCTTTTATGGAGTTCGGTTTATCGGGCATACCGTTGTACTACGTCGTTGTACAGGCTTATCAGGTTCATCGGCGCGTACCGTTGTACTACGTCGTTGTTTCGAATTATTTGAGTTTCAGGTTTCTCGGGCATACTGTTATTGTACTACGTCGTTGCACTGGCTTTATGGTTAGTGACCATGGGTTAGCGACCCATTTGTGATGCACGTGTTGGTGAGTTTTCATGCTTCCGTTTGTGATAGGCCTCCCCCTTGGTGATTTCTGGATTTCTAATTGACGAATTCTAGAATTTGTGTTTCACCAATTTAGTGATTGGCATTGATATATTTGTCAATATTTATGGTTTGGTGAATAAAATAAAGAATATGACATTCTTTTTGGCTTATGAGTTTTTTGAGATATTTATGATTTTAGTTGTTGATAAATATATACTTTTCATAGTATGGCATTATTGTTATCATGCGCTATTGTTATATCTCTTATTCTACCTTATTTTATCTTATATTTATAGCTAGACTGATCCGTTTATTATTTTCTTATTAAATAATACTCGGGTCAGACAGAGATGTTTAATTGCTTCTTCTTGACTCCTTATCTGGGACCATCATCTGACTTTTATCTAACTACCTAGTTTAGTATTTTTTGTCATTTTGCATTCGAGATAGAGACTCTTCGATGTATACACATTCTTTTGTGTAGCAATTGTATCTATTCTTTTGTGATGTAGTGGATCTTGTATGACCACTACTTTGATGTACACTCTTATGTGATATATTCATATCTGTTTTCACCTTTGTGATATGGATATGTGTGACTGGTTTGTGTTATGCTTATTTCTATATTTGTTTTCGAAGACCACATAGCCATTATGTAGTTGCTTTGAGTTTGTATTTGATATGTCGAATTTCCTCTTGAAATGAAATGCATGTTATGATATCTGACGTATCGGTACTCGCACAATGCCATTACATGAATGGTCACTACTCAACAACCTTATTTTTCATGCTAATCGACGGCATTACCCCGTAGTTTCCTTGGCTAGCGTGAGTATAGAGGTGGGGCGTCACATATTGGTTGTGATATTCTATTATAATGTGCAAAACCCCTGGACTGCACCACACACACAGATATGGATTTCACGAGGAATTGATTAAGTCACAGATATTTGAATTTAATATTATTTTCGAAATGATGTAATGGTTTTAAAAGTTGAATTTTGTATCCAATTGTTTTGGAAATGAAATTGAGTTGAATATGAAAAGATTTTGGAAAGGAAGTTTGAAATTAAAATTTAGTTTGAATATAATATGTCTTGTTAACGTTTTGAAATTATTTTGGAAATTATGGTTTGAAAGGGTTATACAAGTCATACAATATATATATATATATATATGGATTTAAACTATTTTAAATAAATTATTATGTTGGGAGTTTGAATTTAATTCAAATAGAACTTGCCAAGGATACGGTAGTCTACTGATTTTTCGGTTTATACCTTTAAAAGGCTATAACTTGAGAAAATTTGATCGGATTTTTCGGAAACGAAAGACTTTTGTTTTCAAATGATAACAAATTTCATATAAAGAAAGAATTTACAGTTCTTGTTGAAAGGATTTCAAGTTATGGGTAAGTCAAATTAAAATTTGTTTGAAAGCTATGAATAAAACTTTGTGAAAGACTGGTGAACCTTGTTTTCAAATTGAAGAGGATCTTAAAGGGTGAATTTTTTTGTTTAAAAGATTAAAAGTGGAAATTTGTTTAAATCGTTCAAAAGGAAATGTTTTGGGCTAAAAGTTATGACTTAACTAATATCCCAATATATCCATATGCGTTTTAAAATAAGCGCTCATTATTCAGTCACGACCCGAAATCCAGCATTCAAAAATTGACATCAAATACCTCACTTGTATTCGACTGCTAGAGATTCAAACGTCGAACTCCAGTTCGGATGGAGCTTAGAACAACATTAGATGAATATAAACAGCGGAACAAAAGATGATCTCATTAATCAACACCACAGTTACAACATCAGATACAATATTCATTACAACAGTTATCACCAACATCAGAGTACTACACATAAGATACAACAACAAAATGATAACCCTATAGCGGAACAATAGAGTTATCACAGCTTCAAAAGAGTCTTCAAAGAAATAAAGCGATAGCGAGATTCCAAATTAAGCACCTTCTACCAACTTCAAAGCTTCCAAAATCTGATAACTCCAAAAGACTTCAAAGATCCAAGCTACTATCCAAGCTAGCTCCATAACACGGATAACCTGCTTCAAGGCTGCCCATGTGGAAATTATGGGCACCCAGAGTTTAGGAAGGGAACAATAAACTCCCAGTCAGTCATGGGTCTGGTATGAGTAAACAAAACAGTTGTTTGTATAAAACAGGTTATAAAAGAAATCCGTTCATGCTTTTGGAAAATGAAACTACCATAAGACCTTCCTGCACACACACAATGCAATCGCACAATTGGAGGAGATTTCTTCTTATGATAGTCAAACGTGCTTGATACGAGAAAAACTTTTTGATATTATTATTATTAGTGCATAGTGTAGAAAATATTTTCGAAAGTATAATATTAATCTTAGCCGGCATAGGTACCATTATACTATGTCTACTATAGCTACCACCTGAGGTAGTATGTTATACAAATTGCAATCGTAAAGGGCTCGTATTGTTTCTTTGGATGTCCAACAAATGGTCAGGCTATGGAACTTCCTAAGCCACATGGGTACGCCTTTGGAAGGACGTCCCGAGAACTTAACCAGCCCTCTGCCAACACAAGGCCGGGTTATCTCGGTAACTAGGTAACTACTATAGGAGTATGTTATCCCCCGGTCGTTTGCAACCTTTATCCGAGGGCCCTCAACCACAAAGCAACAACCACAAAGTAGTGAATTTGCAGCAACCACATAGGTTAAGTATCTGGGATCCATACCATGATACCACCTTTTTCCAGAAGGAAATAAACATACCCTAAAAGGCACGACCCTCATAACCTTGCCGCATCTTTCCTACATCGACCATTTTCGGAGTATAAGGTCCAATGAGGTCTCGTCCATAAAGCTACGCTTTACAAAAAAAGCCATGCTTTGATCAACAAATGATCAACACAGTAGCACTCAGCATGCCACACTACTAAATTGGGAGTATATCACTGATAACCATCAACTACATAACCTCTGAGCTCGTACGTCTCAGAGAAGGGTGTTAAGCTAAGAGAATAAATTCTATGCCACCAAATAGAAATGTATTTGATAGAGATCAGCTTTATATCTCAAAGTGTAATGTCAGACATACAACCATACAAGTTTGTTCCGGGTTCGAACAGAACCAAAGGCACTTCGTCCAATAAAGGAAGAAGCCCTCGCAATTCGGGTATCCACAATCTCGATTGGACTACTCATCACATATGGAGATCTCAATACCAGAGCAACTCAGTGTAGAGACATTCGATAGGTTATCATATCGTTCTCGAAGACATCCGGTCTTCACCACCGTCTTCAAATGCTAAACCGAATAGTGAGCGCTTAATTTTTAAAACACGTGGATATATCATTCATAAAGATTCACTTCAGGGTTCGATGTGGGTTTCAGATAACCAATTGGAACCCGACTCCCTGTCGCATCGAAATTCAAATGCCGTTTTACGGGCCAATGGGTTTTCACATTCACACGGAAACAAATCACAGATATCACAGCTCAGCACGAAGTAATTTATATCACATAGATCACAATCACATATCAAAGACATTCATCAATGCAAAGCATTCAACAATAATCAATCATTTGAAATTAAGATGGACTAATCGTGTGATTATAATTAATTAATCGCATAATTATTTTCATTAATTATTCTTAATTGATGGTTAATTATTCTTAATTTTGAATTAATCAATCCTTAATTATCTATTAATTAATCCCTAATTATTGATATTTATAATTAATTCTTAATTATTTGTTAGTTAATCCTTAATTATTTGTTAATTAATTCTTAATTATTTCTTATTTAATCCTTAATTATTTTTTAATTAATCCTTAATTATTTATTAATTAGTGCTTAATTATTTGTTAATTAGTGCTTAATTATTTGTTAATTAATCCTTAATTATTTGTTAATTAATCCTTAATTATTTATTAATTAATCCTTAGTTATTTGTTAATCAATCCTTAATTATTTATTAAGTAATGCTTATTTATTTATTAATTAATCCTTAATTATTTATTAATTAATCTTTGATTAATTATTAATTATTTATTAATTATTTATTAATTATTTATTAATGAATTATTCCTTACTTAATTTTCTTAATTAATTAATACTTTATTGTAAATTAATTAACCTTTAATTAATTATTATTTACTTATTAAGTAATTATAAATTATTTAATATTTTTATTATCATTAACAATATCAATTAACTTAACTTTTAAGTTAATAATTTAAAACATTTTATTTATTCTTTAATTACTTTGTTAAGCTTTATTTAATATAAATTCTTTTAAAAGAATAAATTTAAAACATCTTTAAACTTAACCAATTTAGAAATATTTTTCTTTTCAAAACCTTTAACTTCACATTCCATCTTAACAAACAACCATTGTTAAAAAAAAAATTGGAAATTCAATTAGCTTAAATTGTTGTTGTTTTAAAAACTGGAAATGCAAGTACTCGAGATCACTTCAGGTGTTACCCGAGACCACTGCCTATTTGCTTTGAGGTTTTACAAAAATCGACCCGTGTACATTTTTTCCTTCAACTTAAAAATTTGTTTAACTATTAAACCCGGTGCACCACGAATTCACTTCGAGTTCAACTTCATGCTATCACCCAGATTCTCCGAGAACAGCTTTGAGTCACTGCCTTCTTCCCCAAACCCATGTTTACTGACACATACCTTAGGCTGTGTACGTACACAAAGGCTCCGGCCACCTCTGGTCTGTGTCGTGGCCATCGACAAATCGGCAAACACCTCCCCTAAGCCTTCGACCACCCAAAAACCCAAGTCATTGACAAATTCGAAATTTCGACATCGAACCCAAACTGGAACCACATTGATCACGAGAAAAACCCTTCGCCTCACCACCTCAGGCCACCAGAGGCCACGCAATCGCAGCCTAATCCTCGCCGACATCTAATGCTTCGATCCCCTAGTGTTCGGTGTCACTCGATACACCAGAGATGTTGTAGCAATTTGATTTCCGACCTTGACCCGAAAACCCACTTAAACCCTAATTCCGCCTCATCCGACCACCACAGGGACCTGACATCCCTTCGACTATTTTTGCCACCATCTCTAATCCTCTAGGAAGCTTCAGCTGAGACCCCGACCCGACTAATGCCGTCGATCACCAGAAAAAGCATGAAACCCAATTTCTGTTAATTCATCAATTTCTCTCGAGTTACCCAATTAAAAATCATGATTTTAATTTTAAAAATCAACATTTTCTAAGATTTTTAAGGTTATAAAATCAAATCAAAAAATTAAAGAAATCAAGTTTTTATCATGAGATGGGTTTACAGCAATTTCTTGTTCCAAACAACATACACTTGATGTTTGTTTTTAAAAGTTTTTTAAAATTAAGTTTTGATAAATTTGTACACTTTTTGTTTTAACATTTCAATCTATCAATAACTAAAAGCAGGTTTTTTAGGAATTTGACAGGTTTTCTGAAAACCTGGAACAAGAAACAGGGTTAAATATCCCTGTATATCAACATGCACAGAGGATATAAACACATATACAAACATTTTATATACATGCAAACAAACTGTACAATCTTAACTTCAAGCATGATCTCAAACACATATTTGAATTCCAGAATTTCAAAGTTTACTCACCTGTGGCTTTAAAATAGAGAGCTTTTGGTAAAGTCTGGAACTTGAATTAAATTAGAAAAAAATGGGAGCTTATTTGATTTGAAAACTAGATCCTTTATACTTTGATTTGCTTATGGTTGACGCTTTGATCCTGAAATGCCTTGATTGTTGAATTGTGCCTTGTTGTGTTGTTTGTTCACAGACTCGATTGTTTGCTTTTGATCTTTTATTGCAGATTCAAAGATTGAAGAAGAAGCCTTTTGTTTAAATCTATTTTGAAATGTTTTTCTGATTTGTTTGATTTATTTTAAAGTTTGCTTGATGATTTCTTTCTTTCTTTTTTCTGGTTTTGAGCATTGTACAAAGTTTTGTTTTTTTTAAAATGAAGGTGACAGAAATTGGAAAGGAGGAGATGAAGTGTTTTTGTAATCTTGTTTTCTTGCTTTAATTAAATTTTGTAACGACCCGTAAATTTAACTGGTTTTAATAAGGTTATTAATTGAAATTTTATGGAATTTTAAACGATAAAATTTTGAAATATAAATTTGATATTTGGAATGCGTCTAGTTAAACATAGCAACTGGTAAATTTTCATCCGAAAATATGAAAGTTTATTTCGTGCGTAAATTTACTTCAATTTAATCAGTTAAAAAGCGATGAAAACAAAACGTTTTCGAAACCTAAATATTTTTATATAGAAAATTTTTAAATCATATTCTGAGTAAGACATCACCTTTCATTTTTTCAAATTCGGACTTCTTTATCTCCGTCGATCGTATTTTCCTGCATTTTTCTTGCATTTTTGCTAGTAGAAAATTCAAAATTTTAAAATTTAATCGTACCACTGATATTTATATACCTTTTTGATCGTCTCGTCGTGCTGATCTCTACGGTATGTTCAATGCTGTGTTTTGGAATCCGGTACGCGGTAGAATCGACAAAACGATTACCATATCAGTATTCATTTTGAACTTTTTGAATTCCTGGTTGATTGTCGTGCACCATGTAAGCCTAACGACCACTTGATATTAATATTATTTGTGTTCAAGAGGTGGCTCTTACTTTTCCCAAAATTTTAAATTTATTTTAATCGGTTCATATAGCCTATCTTCTTTATATCTGCAATTGAAAGCATAGCGTTAGAAGATTTTAAAACCTTACATTCATTTCTCTCTGTTCTTCTCTTCCCCTTCCCTCCACTAATGCACGCAACACGGCCGATCTCCCCAGCACCATTCGCCTCGTCTCCGGACCTTACTGCATACTTGCCTCCCCTCCGCCTACACCAGGCCGCTGCCACGCGAGCCTAGCGCCTTCTCTTTTGTGCCGCGACCAACCTCCACTTTGTCATCACCGATCTACTCTCAGCAACCCACGTTTTTTTTAAAAAAGCTATCCTCTCCGATCCACCTCAGACCGGCCTCGCTGTCTCGGCTTTTCCCACATACACCGCTACAATCTCAAGCGGAGGGTAGCAAGTGTACCGGGGGTGACAGAAGAGCTATTTAATGCTTGGCAATCAACACTGGATCGTGAATAAAATATGCTGAATGCAGCCCCATGTCATATACATGCACTTATGTAACAAAGTAGAGGAGTGGGAAGGCTCATGCTCAACATCCTAACTCTAGAAGTCATACTCTGAGAGCTTCTAAAGAATCATGTCCTCACGCAACAGCAGTGCAACCGCATCAGACGCACTAACTCACCTCTATCTCCTCCTCACTGTTGCATAAACATATGTAAGTTTATATATGTACTTATATATTGATTCATATGCAAATATACATGAATTTGTTAATATTTTTAAGTATTTGTATAAAATGGTTCGGTAGAGTGATTATATATGTTTTAGGTTTCGAAGTATATACATACAAATCTTTAATATATGCATATATATATAATATATTAAGTACATATATAGATCCTGTCTGTTGAATATTATATTAAAAGCATTATATATACATAACATGTTTAAGTGTTAACTTGTATGCGGTTACATAAATAAATATAGTTATATACTATACTACCTGGATTTGCTGAAAGAAAGAAATTTGTATGATATATTAGTTTATATATCTTTTGTTATGAAAGTTAGTTTATAAATTTTATGTATAGTTTAGTTTGAATATGCTTCTATTTGTATTGATTTCAAATATACACGGTTGAATATTTTGTTATGAGGTTTTGTCTGTATATTTCTTTATAGTCAGTATTTATTTTACCTGTATAAAAGTTACAGATATACTGATTCAATATATATACATTATGGGTAATTGATACTATGCCCCACTCACCTTGTTTCGTGTTTCATCGGTATATATGTTCTGCTTTGTATTTATATAAGCCGCCTCTGTGGTTGTATATTTTAAGCATTCCATGTTGTTTAAGTATATATATATTATTTTAAAGATATAAAAACGTGTCATATTATATATTTCAAGTCTTCTACTATATATGTGTATATTATATGAGTTTATATGGACTGTTTGAGTCAAAATATTTATTTTGCAAGATAAATTTATATTAATTTTATTTTAAAAATTGATTTTTGAATTTTAAATAAAAGGGGTTTCGTTCGATATTAATTAAGATGATTTTATTTACATATGTATTTTATTTTGATATTTGTCTGAATATATATATATATATATTGATTTAATAAGGAAATAATAATGTTATAAATATTTTCAATTTATATCAAAAAACTGATACAGTTGCCTTTATCAATTCTTATCTACCATCTTTGACCGTTGAATTTGTACCAATATTGCTTTCTTTGGAATTCGTGTTCGGATTTCGGAACTCACTTCATTTTCTATATCTCCAGCCTCGAAAGGTGAGCAACCACTCACGATTAATGTTTCTTTATTTTTTAAATTTGATTTCAATTGAAACGACAATTGAAATATGCTACTGTTAGTGATTTACACTGTTATATATGCCATTACCGGTATCAGTTCACCTGTGACATCTGACACCATTATCTGTTACTTATGCGATGATTATACAAGTTTGGTTGATAAATGATTGTTGTATGATGTTGAAATTGGATGTAAATTGCAAATGTAAAGTGATAAATAGTATGAAATTGAATTTGATATACGATAGTTAAACAATTTAAAATGGATTTATATGCTGAATGTGATTAGTTAAATATGACCCCTTTTAAAGGATAAATTAATTGACACGTAGAATTTGGTTAAGTACACCTTGAACCGTTGAATGTATGTTGTATAATTTGTTGTAGTACAAATTTGAAAATGGACGACAAGTAAAGAACCGTATAAATATTAATGTAATAATCTTTAATCTACATGAAATGATAGTGTAGATTCTAGAAATAATTATATTAATTTGCACAAACAACAATGTGAATTAATACGATTATTTCGGCATTATTGAATTAATTATTGAAGTGCTATTGATGTTTGCTATTGTTGTTTATTTACTTCGACACCATCCCAGTTATCACACTACAAGTTCCCTTTGCTATGCTTTGATTTTTGAATTGAATTAGAATCGGGTTGAAATGATAAATACCCAAATGACTTTGACCTAGGATAGAGAATTAAATAAAAACCCGATTGGTCAATATTTTGATTTAAAAATAAAATGAAGATTTTATTTGAATAAATAATAAGTTTGAATAGAAGTTGGAATTTGAAATTAATGAAAGGAAGGTGTTTGAAGCAAGATATTAACATAGTAGTTGTTGAATGAACGTTGTGTTATAATAAATTATTTAATAATTAAATTTGGAATTATTTAATAATTAAGTTTGAAATTATTTAATAATCAAGTTGAAATTTATTTAATAATTTATTTTGAAATTATTAAGTTATGAAATTATTTAATAATTAAGTTTTGAGATTATTTAAAAATTGAATAAGATTGAATTAATTGATAATTAAGTAAAATTTGAATTCTTTGATAAGAGAAATTGAACTTTTGAATAAAGGAATTTGAACTTCGTTAATAAATAAAATTAGGGTTCTTTATTTATTAAGTTTTGGAAAATTATTTAAGTAAGTTAATAAATGAAATTGAACTTCTTGAATATTTTAAATTTAGTTTCTTTATTAATTGAGTTTTGAAATTTATAAGTGAAATTGAATTTCTTCAACAAGAAATAAAATGTGATTTATTGAAATTAATGTAAGACTTGTAATTTAAAGAATTTTATTTGACGAATCTAATTTAATTCAATTCGTAAGGCTTGATATAATGGAATTGAACTCAAGTAATTGATCTTAATGAATTGGTAATTTAATAGAAATTGTTTTGAATGTTAAATTTACTTAACGAATATTGAATGTAACTGATAAACGAATTTAATATTGATTTGAATGTTAAACTGAATTTTTTTTAAATGATTACGAAATGAAACTTATATACGAACTTGAATAAATATTTGAATTGTTTTAAATAAAAATTGAAATTGAATTATAAGATTTTTGAAATGGTAATTTGGAAGTTTTAAAACGTAAATTATGGAAATTGATTTAGAAAGACAAATGAAATGTTGGTTTACAAATTCTAATTGAAATTGAAATTGATTTGGTTTTTGAAAATTTATTAAATGACAAATCGGTGTAACAAATACGAAAGTTATTAAAGAGACCGGAATCGGTTATGGACATACTCTCTGTCTAAACGGAAAACCACTTTGATAACTATACGTGGAGTGTGATCTAGAATGAAGTGGTTGGAATGATGTACGTGATGACTGAAGAAAGAGAACAATAATGGATAGCCTTGACACTTGTGTCAAATTGGAAATGACTAAAACAGGAGCCGTGCCAGGCCAAATGGGGTTTGCCACCTTGAGTCAACACATTTCTTTGTAAATTACTCATTACTTTTTATTGATTGGTGCACCCTCTTACTTTTGGGAGTGTTGTTTCGCGGTATTGAGATCGTTGCGGCGATGCATTTTCACCAGTCTGGATCAGGCAAACGGTAGTTTCACTACCTTGGGTATTGCCTCATGTGCCTTGTCATACTTGTATCCCTATATACGCGACCACTACGAATTTTTTTTGTGTTATACCTATGGAGTACTCCCTGATATCCCACCAGTTTACGGTGGAGTTTACAGTGCTGCATAGACTACGACATTTATAAAAATGTGCTAAGGGGGATAATGGTAACGCCTTAACCGTATTTTGATATTTTATGTTACTGATAGACATTATCTATTTAGTATATATTACTACATAGTAGATAGTTTAAGGATCCTTAGAGGACGGTTATTCCAACGTCCTTTAAGTTACTTATATTCCAGTTGTTATTTCACTTGAGTTGGATTTATTGATATAAGAATGTTAATCCTGACTTGAGTGTTTCGTGTTTTGCTTTACGCTCGGGTCAGACTGAGTGGTTCAGCTTTTGAGACTCGCCTTTGGAGTTAGAGCTTTAACTGGAGATCCAGCTATCTATCCAGCTTTCAGATATTCAGTTGATTCAGTGACGTATTCTGATTCTTGTATTTGACTATTGTATTCGAGACTTATGTTGTAATTTATTTAACTCTGTTATATATATAGTAGCTTCATGAACTACTATCTTTTGCTTCCGCTGCATATTTATTACTCTGTGTCTGTGTTCTATGATTATTTATTTGTTGTATATATTCAGTTTTGCTAAAATTTAAATTAACAATTCGGTATTTTGAATTATTCAAGTCCGACATGTGCGGATGCGAATAGTCAAAAATAGCGGGTCGTTACAAATTTTCAAAAATGAAAACAAAGAAAAATGACACTTGTCTTGATTCATTAACACATGTAAATTTATTTACTTATGACCCTAACACTTGTTATGCATGCATACAAGTTTAGATAAATTTTTATATTATTTTTCTCTTATTTATATAAATACATTCTTTTGTTATATTTATACAACTTTTAAAGAGAAAATGTTTTTTAAGACTAATTCATACATAAATAAAATTATAAACATATGTTAATATTTTGAATCTAAATATTTTTTAAGATATTTTATTTTTAAATTTAAATTCAAATACAAGTTCAAATTCAAATTCAAATTCAAATTTGAATTACAATCCATTCTGTATATATATCGATATATATAAACAATCACAATATTCATATGTTTTGAAAATTTAAAAATAATTCAGAATAACTCCAAATTAAATTCTAGAAATTCAACCAAATTGGTAATTCTAAATTGATAAAATTTTGGGGATTTACATATTCCCCCCTTTAGAAAATTTCGTCCTCGAAATTCGAAAGAGAGGGAAAGACAAACAAGGAAAATATGAATATATAAAAGATAGAGAAATGGTTTACCAATCAAGTTGGAATATCCACCCTGCAATTGGGATAGGACTTTTGCTTGCCATCCTCTGTTTTCCAAGTACAGTCCTTTGGATCGCCACTCCATTGCACTTTGACTAATTTCATAACCTTATTCCTCAATTGCTTTTCCTCACGATCAATGATCTTCAATGGATTACTCTTTACTGTAAGATTTGCTGTGATCTCCAAATCCTGTTGAGCGGCTTCTTCAACGATACTATCTGGATCGTGCACATATTTTCGAAGATGTGAAACGTGAAATACATCGTGTACTCCAGATAACAAGCTGGGTAGCTGCACTCGATATGCCAGAGAACCGATCCTCTCTAGAATAGGAAAAGGACCAATGTATAGTGGTGCCAGCTTACCATTTTTCCCCAACCTTAACACACCATGCATTGGAGATACTTTTAAGAAAACGGAATCTCCAACCTGAAATTCCAAATCTCTTCTTCTGCGTTCAGCATAACACTTCTGATGACTTTGAGCCGTTTTCAATTTCTTTCGCATAAAATCAACTTTTTCGATAGCTTCTTTAATCATATCTGGTCCAAGGATAAGTCTATCACCTGACACGATCCAACATGTTGGTGATCGACACAGACGACCATATAAAGCTTCGAAAGGAGCCATTTCGATACTGGCCTGATAGCTATTGTTATATGAGAATTCGGCCAGATGCAAATGGTCCTCCCATGAACCACCAAAGTCAAGTATACAAGCACGCAAAAGGTCTTCTAAGATTCGATTTACCCTTTCAGTCTACCCATCAGACTGCGGGTGATAAGTAGTGCTGAAGTTCAGTTTGGTTCCCAATGCGGCTTGAAATGCCTCCTAAAATCTACTAGTGAAGACCAGGTCACAATCACTCGCTATACTGCTAGATATACCATGGAGGCGAACAATCTCTTTTATATACAACTTTGTCAGACTTGCTGTTGTTTGATTATATTTTACTGGAATGAAGTGGGCAGTCTTGGTTAAACGATCCACGATAACCCGAATCACCTCATTCCCTTTTTGAGTTCTTGGCAAACCGTCTATGAAATCCATAGACACTTGATCCCACTTCCATTTTTTTACTTTCAATGGTTGAAGTAAACCCACCATCTTCTTCTACTTTTAATTTGTTGACAAGTAGCACAATGACTCACATATATAGATATATCCTTCTTTATTGTCCTCCACCAGAAAGTTCTTTTGATATCTCTATACATCTTATTAACTCCGGGATAGATGCAGAGTTTAGACTTGTGACACTCGTCCAAAACTTTCCGCTTAAGGTCAGGGATGTCTAGAACACACATTCTGCCTTTCAGTCTTATAACTTTATTATCATCGACTTCAAAACTAGTATTTTCACCACGACGTATTCTCCCATAAATTTGATGAAGAAACTCGTCTTCTTTCTGCTTATTAGCGATCTTGTCAAGAAGAGTAGAAGTGACAACAAGATGAGCAAGAATAGCATGCCTTCCACTCAAAGCATCGTAACTACATTGGCTTTTCTAGGCGTATATAGAATATCCAGGTCATAAGACGCTAGGAATTCTAGCCAACGTTGTTATCGCAAATTTAGATCTTTCTAGGTGAAGAGATATTTCAAAGATTTATGGTCGGTGAATAGTTCGAATTTTTCACCTAAAACAAAGAGGGTTTATTAAGTATATTTATTAAGTTAAGTTAAACTTTTAAATCGTTAGGAAAGCTGAAAGAGATTCTTACCCAGAAGATAGTGTGGCCAAATTTTTAGGGCGAAAATAATAGCCAAGAGTTCCAGATCATGGGTTGGGTAGTTTCTCTCATGCGGACGTAATTGTCTACTTGCGTAGGCAATTACCTTCCCATTCTGCATTAACACAACACCCAAACCATCACCACAAGCGTCCGTATAGATGGATAAACCATGATTCCCCTTGATAATAGCGAGAACAGGAGCAGTAGTTAATCTCTTCTTCAACTCCTGGAAACGCTTCATCACATTTCGGAGTCCAATCGAATTTAGCATTCTTCATTGTTAGTTTACTCAATGGACTAGCTATTTTGGAGAAATCATGCACAAACTTTCGGTAATAACCCGCTAAACCCAGAAAACTTCGAACTTCTTTTAGAGTAGTGGGTTTCCTCCAATCAAGAATAGCAAAAATCTTCCCTGGGTCAATAGAGATTCCTTCTTCATTAACAATGTGCTCGAGAAATCTAACTTCTTTGACCCAAAAATGGCATTTGGAAAATTTAGCGAATAGAATATTCTTTCTAAATATCTCCAAAACAATTCTAAGATGCTCAGCGTGCTCCTCTTTGGTTTTGGAATAGACCAGAATATCGTCAATAAACACAAGAACAAATTTATTCAACACCTCTCGGAATACACGGGTCATTAAATCTACGAATTACGCAGGAGCATTGGTTAGTCCGAAAGGCAAGACTAACCATTCGTAGAAAATGTCTGGACCCATGAAAGCAGTCAAGTGAACACAGTCTTCGGCAATTCGTAGCTGATGGAATCCTTGAGCTAGATCCATCTTCGAAAAGAAACGAGCGTCGTGCAGTTGATGAAATAGATCATCAATTCTAGGTAAAGGAAATTTGTTTTTGAGTGTTAGTTTGTTGAGATCGCGGTAGTCCACACACAATCTCAAGGTTCCGTCAGATTTAACCACAGACACCACAGTCGAACCCCATTCGAAAACACTAGGACGTATCAACCCTTTCTCTAGCAACTGTCGAGTTTGCTTGACTAATTCTATCCTTTCCCTGGGTGCCATCCTGCGACTTGCATGAACGATAGGACGAGCATTAGGTACTAAGTCAATTTTGAATTCTATTTCTCTGTGTGGAGATAAAGATTTGGCTTCTTTAAACACGTCTGGAAATTCCTGGACTATAGGTATGGACTCCAAACTAGGTTCGGGATATCCCAAGGTATACATCAACTCATCTCTTTTAGGACTCAGATCCTCACAAGAAATCTCAATGAAATCTCCAAATTTGGTTTTGATCGAAATCAATCGATTGTTACAATCTAATTTGGCTTCATATTTTGTTAGCCAATCCATTCCGAGTAAGATTTCAAGCTTATTAAAATTAAGGACAAAGAGACTGATAGGGAATTGGCAATAAGAATATGAGATAGGAATGTCTCTGCATCGTAGATAAAGGTTCACAGGGCCTCCGATTTGATTTTTCACACAAATGGACTCATCGAAAAATTCCGATTCAAGATTTAATTCATTTACAGTTTGGAGAGAGATAAAAGTATGTATAGTGCCCGTGTCAAACAAAACTCTAATAATTCTATCATAAATAGTAAGGTTACCTTCTAAAACTCCTTTCCTATTTTCTACCTTAGAGGTTGCAAGTTTATCTTTGATAGTGTACAACTTTGTTGTCTGAGCTTGCTTCATTGTTAGGCAATATTTAACTTCGTGTCTCGGTTTCTGACAGTAATAGCATTTCCTGGGTTTTGTTTATACAGATTGATTTACTTGTTTCTTAGGCTTCGTACATCTGCTCGAGTAATGGCCCTTTTCCAAACAATTAAAACAAGTAACATTCCTCGCCGTTTTTTCCGGATTGCACTTTTTCTCCTTACCTTGATGCGGTTTCTTGCCTCCGAACTTTCTTTTTTCCTATTTGGATTGCTCGTTTTTCCTTTCTCCTCTGGGGCTTCTTGCATATCCAGGGTAGCATATCTATACCCCATATTGATCAGATCAGAAAATGATTCTTTAACGTGGGCAGTCATTCTTTCATGGAATTTCTAATTCATCCCACGAATGAACCTTTCATTTTTCTTTAGAGGTGTATTTAACAACTGTGGACCGAAACGAGACAATTCATTGAATTTGTTTAAGTACTCTTCAAATGATAAACTCCCCTACTTCAAATTCATAAATTCTTGGTACATTCAGGTGATACTAGTCGATGGCATATAGCGTTTCTCAAACACTTCTTTAAATCGCTCCCACGTGAATTCATCTTCTGGCTCATCTACTGTAACTATCTCCCACCAGGCTAGGGCCTCTTCTTGGAATTGTCAAGAAGCTATCAGTCGCATTTGATCGTCTCCAACTTTAACCCTTTAAAAATTCTTTCACATGATCTGATCCAGGCTTGGGCTTCAACAATAGATTCCTTGCAAGTGAACGGTGTTTGCGCCAAAATTGGTCACAAACACCCGATAGTCGATTATTCACAATCACAGATCTCAGATGAACAATAAGTATTAAAATCACTCAGAAAATTCACAGTAATGCAGTAAATGACACAAGATTTATAGTGGTTCAGCGATCTTGCCTACGTCTACTCTGAAGTTGATGACTTTACTGATTCACTTGATGATTTCAATCAGTTGCAGCAAGTTTACAGTTGATAATAGCTCTGAAATTTGAATACAATAATAGTAATGAAGTGTAGAATTGAATCCGGCAGAGTCTGGACGTACAAAGTCGAAATGATCCCTTTTATGAAGGTTCTAGGTGCTATTTATAGGCGTAGGAGGCTGAGATCGCGCTCAAACTTCGGAAGACTTTTTCTGGCACGTGAGTGGGCCCACACGACCGACCCCACCAAGTTTCGATTCAATCTGCGATCGATACGAAACGATTTCATATCCATCAAAAAATTCATCCAATCGAGCTGAAACTTGGCAGGAACATTCTATACCTTGTATGGAAGCTGCTGTGAAAATTTCATGGCATTTGGACTTATGGATCTCAAGTTATGATCGATACAAGATGGAGTTTTTCGTTCGGCCGCTTGCTTCGAATCAATCATTTCGAATCGATTTCTACGAATCGATATTTGCACGTGCTTTCGTGATGACGTGGCGCACACTCCTCGCATCGATCCCCTTTTTGCTCCGAGTTGACCGTTTCACATCCATGAACTTCGCCTCGTTTGTATCGAGAGACGTTGTGAATCCATCAATGATGTGTGCTTCGCATCGATTCGTAGCCTGCCTACTTCGTATCGATGAAGGTTATCCTTGTTCGATCGATACGGACAAGTAGTGCCGAGGATGGATACGAAGTGAGGTCATTTGATGGATATGAATCAATGCTATATGGTGGGTTCGATCAAGTGCTTTCTTGATGGATACGAACTAGACACTGAACGACCAATGCAAAGCACACTATTCATCGATGGATGCGAAACCGATCGATACGAAGTTGATCGTTGCAAACTTGTGCTTGAGGATGGATACGAAGTTGATCGTTGCGAACTGTGACGCGATGATGGATACGTCGATTCGATGTATGGCTCGTTGGTGGATACGAACCATATGAACACGAGAACCAGAACTTATCGATGGATACGAAACCCATCGATATGAACACGGATGGATACAAACCAACATTCTTTTTCTAACTTGTATCGATCATATCTCATTCATACGAACTCCGATTAACCTGAAATTTCAAACCGCTGGCTTTTATGGCTCTGCTTGTCATTTCTTGTCAATTGTGGCCCTATCCGGACTCGGACAGAATTCATCGATATCCGTAGCGAAGCAGTGTATAACCAATCTTTGAGATGAACTATCTTTGGTTCTTCGATCAATCTTTTGGTATCACGGCCTTTCCAAAAGGCGGGATAACATTTGCCCCCCAAAACATGCCTTGCGATAGGAAGGCGTGTTTTGTAATTCCGTGAGCTGGATGTTCATATCTTGCCAACAACCTATAAAGAACTTGAAAGTTTCATGTGACCTCGAATGAAGATCGTTCGGGATGTATGCCATTCGAGGTGAATCGGGACCGTTCACGGTCGATGCCATTCGTGGCAAATGATGGAATGGGACCGTTCACGGTTGGATGTCGTTCGTGGCAAATTACGAAACGGGACCGTTCGCGGTCAGATGTCATCCGTGGAAAATAAGGAAATGGGACCGTTCACGGTCGGATGCCGTTTGCGGCAAATAAAGAAATAGGACCGTTAGCGGTCGAATGCCGTTCGTGGCAAATAAAGAAATGGGACCATTCGCGATCGGATGCTGTTCGCGGCAAATGAGGAAATGGGACCGTTCGCGATCGGTTGGTGCATGAGGTAAAATGTGATCGTTCGCGATCGGATGCCGCACGAGGCAGAATGTGACCGTTCGCGATCGAATGTCATATTGGAGTGACTTGTAACTGTTCGTGGTCGAGTGCCGCATGAGGCATAGTGTGATCGGTCGCGATCGTGTGCCGTTCGAGGCGTCGTTCGAGGTTGTATGCCATTCGAGGCGAATTGGTGTGCCCGGGGGGGACTTAGTATTATCGATGCCAGATTTCACGTTCGGGTGAACTTCTGAATCAAAGACTTTGGCGGTTCATTGCCATACAAGAGGTGCTCGTGGACCGTTCGCGATCCAATGGGTATACAAGTAAATTTTTTCACAGAATTGCAAATATTAAAGCAATGATCATACGAATTCCACAACAGAAATGTCCAAACAAATTGAATCCAAAGATCCAAACCAAAACAAGACGGGAGCAAAACATGGATGTCAAAGTGTAAACTCTTACCATGGTGCGGTTAGTAGTCATTCAGAGCATGCCTATGGATCGTTCGCGATCTCATACTTGTGTAAACAATCTAACCGTGTTAATGGGGAGTTTATGACTTGTACATCGTTATCTCGATCAGTTGATAACCATACGGTGTTCCGGTTCAGGGTCACCTCTAGCTGATGTAGACGGTGGTCGTTCTGTCTCCACCGTTGGAGCTCACCTCCTCACATACCAAAGTAGCCTACCGTTCCTGATATGCCCTTCCACCTCATCCTTTAGATTCCTACAGTCGTTTGTGTTATGACCACTCAATTCATGGAATAAGCAATATTTGTCTGATTTTCTCTCGTCAACAGTTGGATCCCTCCGCATTGGTCTACGATAGGGAACTTGCTCTCTGGTATCCTGATAGATTCGCTCTAAACTCTCATTCGGCTCAGAATAAATGGTGAATCGCGGCTCCCTCCACGGCCGCTTTGACCTGTCATCTTTATTCTCAACCTTTCGTTTCCCTTTACCGGTCTCTGCACCCTTTCCGGGTGGAATTTCGCCCTTGATTGCGTAAACATCGATTCCTACTTCTCTCTCTGCACTAGCATCTTTCAATCGCAAAAACTTTTCCGCCTTGTGATAGAATTCTCCTAGATCCATAGGCGGATCTTTAGTTAATTAATTTTTGAATTATGTGCCATCAGCTATTCTGGACACAGCTGCCATCATAACCGTGGATGGATCTGGTCGGTCCACCGATGCTGCTGCAGCATTGAATCGCGTCAGAAAATTTCTCAAAGACTCCCTAGCTTTCTGCTTTAAAGTTGCCAAACTCATCACATTCTTGGGTCTTGCGATGTGAACCCTGAATTGCCTCATGAATTTCTCGGTTAAATCTGCCCAAGTTCCTATAGAGCCACTCTCCAGCTGTCTATACCATAATGCTGCAATATTCGTCAGATATAATGGAAAGCACCGAGCCATAACTTCCTGTGATGCCCCCAGCACTTCCATGTGCCTCATATACTTCGTCAGATGGACCGCGGGGTCCGTCCTCCCCTCGCACACCTCCACTGATAGTAACTTGAACTCTGGTGGGTTCCTAGCCATCCTAACCGCAGGAGAAAATGGACTCCTGTTCACGTCTTCAAGATCCCTGTTTACCAATCCGCCTCTCATAGCCCGTCTGACCATCTCTGCCAATCTGTCATTGTCTCCAAGATGTAATCCTCGTTCATTGCTGTCGATCTGCCCCCCGAGTCCACGAGAGCTTTTTGGAATCTGCCCCCCCCCTCGGCTGAGCGTTCACCCCACTACTACCACCAGGTTGCTTAGATGCTCCTTTCTCTCTCCCCGGGTTTGGATCAACATGCTCCAAGTGTGTGCCCCCTAGTTCTGGTGCTACGCCGGCTGGTTCTGCTCCATCCTGAACTCCATCCGCTCCTCGATTCTGCGCTCCAAGCTGCCCAATCTGTTGAAACAAACCCTGGATCAACTCCTCTTGTCTCTTCGTCATTGCCTTCATCTCATCCATGGTGATGAAGATCGATGCCTGATTCGCTCCTGAGGAAGCCTCTTGACTTCCCTCATGTTGACTTCTCTCTGGCCTCTGCCTTCTACTCGTTTGCCTTGTCATAGCTCCTTAGACCTGAATTCTTAAATCTTTAAATTCAACTTCTCCTGAATTAACTTCTCAGTAAATGCACCAAAATGTTTGCGTCAAAATTGGTCACAAACACCCGATAGTCGATTATTCACAATCACAGATCTCAGATGAGCAATAAGTATTAAAATCACTCAGAAAATTCACAGTAATGCAGTAAATGACACAAGGTTTATAGTGGTTCGGCGACCTTGCCTACGTCCACTCTGAAGTTGATGACTTTATTGATTCACTTGATGATTTCAATCAGTTGCAGCAAGTTTACAATTGATAATAGCTCTAAAATTTGAATACAATAATAGTAGTGAAGCGTAGAATTGAATCCGGCAGAGTCTGAACGTTCAAAATCGAAAAGATCCCTTTTCTAAAGGCTCTAGGGTGCTATTTATAAGCGTAGGAGGCTGAGATCACGCTCAAACTTCGGGAGACTTTTTCTGGCATGTGACTGGGCCTACGCGAACGACCCCACCAAGTTTCGACTCGATCTGCGATCGATACGAAATGATTTCGTATCCATCAAAAAATTCATCCAATCGAGCTGAAACTTGGCAAGAACATTGTATACCTTGTATGGAAGCTGCTGTGAAAATTTCGTGGCATTTGGACTTGTGGATCTCAAGTTATGATCGATACAAGATGGAGTTTTTCGTTTGGCCGCTTGCTTCGAATCGATCATTTCGAATCGATTCCTTCGAATCGATATTTGCACGTGCTTTCGTGACGACGTGGCGCGTACTCCTCGCGTCGACCCCCCTTTTGCTCCGAGTTGACCGTTTCGCGTCCATGAACTTCGCCTCATTTGTATCGAGAGACGTTGTGAATCCATCATTGACGTGTGCTTCGCATCGATTCGTAGCCTGTCTACTTCATATGGATGAAAGTTATCCTTGTTCGATCGATACAAACAAGTAGTGCTGGGGATGGATATGAAGTGAGGTCATTTGATCGATACAAACCAATGCTATATGGTGGGTTCGATTAAGTGCTTTCTTGATGGATATGAACTAGGCATTGAACGACCAATGCAAAGCACACTATTCATCGATGGATGCGAAACCGGTCGATACGAAGTTGATCGTTGCGAACTTGCGCTTGAGGATGGACACGAAGTTGATCGTTGCGAACTGTGACGCGATGATGGATACGAAATTGATCGATTCGATGTACGGCTTGTTGGTTGATACGAACCATATAGACACGAAAACCAGAACTTATCGATGGAACGAAACCCATCAATACGAACACAGATGGATACGAACCAACATATTTTTTCTAACTTGTATCGATCATATCTCATTCATACGAACTCTGATTAACCTGAAATTTCAACCGCTGGCTTTTATGGCTCTGCTAGTCATTTCTTGTCAATTGTGGCCCTATCTGGACTCGGACAGAATTCATCGATATCCATAGCGAAGCAGTGTATAACCAATCTTTGAGACGAACTATCTTTGGTTCTTCGATCAATCTTTTGGTATCACGGCCTTGCCAAAAGGCGGGATAACAAATGGCTTACCACAAGTCTCGAGAAGCTTTTATATAGATCAGCCAGATTCGGCTGAGTTTGAGTAGATAAAGCTGCTTCTGCTGTTGCGGGGTCTTGACCAGTTGTAGTGGTATTTCCCCGACCCCTAGCTCTTCCTCTTCGTCCGCTCATTCTTACTATCTATAATTAGTTAGAAAACTTGATTTAGGTATACGAACGAGTTATCTTAGGGAATATCAATAGTTAAAAGAAATAGACCAAGAAATTTTAAGTCTTTGGTCTCTTGGGTTATACTCATTCTAGGGTATACTTCACCCTATCTCTAATGAGCCACCTAATGTGTTATACATCGTAGCTAAAGTTCTTACTCAACCTTTAACTATGATACCACTTGTCATGACCCGAAATCCAGCGTTCGAAAGTCGACATCAAATACCTCACTTGTATTCGACTGCCAGAGATACAAACATCGAACTCCAGTTCGGATGGAGCTTATAACAACATTAGATGAATATAAACAGCGAAACAAAAGATGATCTCATCAACCAACACCACAGATACAACATCAGATACAATATTCATTACAACATTTATCACCAATATCAGAGTACTACATATAAGATACAACAACAAGATGATAACCCTAAAGTGGAACGATAGAGTTATCACAGCTTCAAAAGAGTCTTCAAAGAAATAAAGCGATAGCGAGATTCCAAGTTAAGCACCTTCTTCCAACTTCAAAGCTTCCAAATCTGATAACTCCAAAAGACCTCAAAGGTCCAAGCTACAATCCAAGCTAGCTCCAAAACACGGATAACCTGCTTCTTGGCTGCCCGTATGGAAATTATGGGCATCCAGAGTTTAAGAAGGGAAGAATAAACTCCGGGTCAGTCATGGGACTGGTATGAGCAAACAAAATAGTTGTTTGTATAAAAAAAATTATAAAAGAAAACCGTTCATACTTTTGGAAAATTAAACTACCATAATACCTCCCCGCACACAAACAATCCAATCGCACAATTGGAGGAGATTTCTTCTTATGATAGTCAAACATGCTTGATGCAAGAAAAAAAAATTGTTGTTATTATTAATGCATAGTGTAGTAAATATTTTCGTAAGTATAATATTAATCTTAGCGGCATAGGTACCATTATACTATGCCTACTATAGCTACAACCTGAGGTGGCAGCTTATACAAATTGCAATCATTAAGGGCTCGTATTATTCCTTTGGATTTCCAACAAATGGTCAGGCTAAGGAACTTCCTATTCCATATGGGTACGCCTGTGGAGGGACGTTCCGAGAACTTAACCAGCTCTCTGCCAATACAAGGCCGGGTTACCTCTGTAACTAGGTAACTACTATACGAGTATGCTATCTCCCGGTCGTTTGCGACCTATATTCGAGGGCCCTCAACCACGAAGCAACAACCATAAAGTAGTGAATTTGCAATAACCACATAGGTTAAGTGTATGGGCTCCATATTATGATACCACCTTTTTCCAAAAGGATATAGACATATCCTAAAGGGCATGACCCTCATAACCTTACCGCATCTTTCCTGTTTCGACCATTTCCGGGGTGTGAGGTCCGATGAGGTCTCATCCACAAAGTAATGCTTTACACAAAAGCCATGCTTTGATCAACAAATGATCAGCAACACACAGCAGCACTCAGCATGCCACACTACTAAATTGGGAGTATATCATTGATAACCATCAACTACATAACCTCTGAGCTCGTACATCTTAGAGAAGGGTGTTAAGCTAAGAGAATAAATTATCCACCACCAAACAGAAATGTACTTGATAGAGATCAGCTTTATATCTCAAAGTGTAATGTCAGACATACAACCATACAAGTTTGTTCCAGGTTCGAACAAAACTGGAGGCACTTCGTCCAATAAAGGAAGAAGCCCTTGCAATCTAGGTATCCACAATCCCGATCGGACTCCCATCACATATGGAGATCTCTATACCGGAGCAACTCAGTGCAGAGACATTCGATAGGTTATCCTATCGTTCTCGAAGACACCCAGTCTTCACCACCGTCTTCAAATGCTATCCATTTCGTCGTATAACTATTCAGAATGGGTTATATGACACAAAGTCCTCTCCCGGCTAAACCGAATAGTGAGCGCTTAATTTTTAAAACACATGGATATATATCGTTCACAAAGATTCACTTCAGGGTTCGATGTGGGTTTCGGATAACCAATTGGAACCCGACTCCTTGTCGCATCGAAATTCAAATGTCGTTTTACAGGCCAATGGGTTTTCACATTCACACAAAAATAAATCACAGATATCACAGCTCAGCACAAAGTAATTTATATCACGTAGATCACAATCACATATCAGAGACATTCATCAATGCAAAGCATTCAACAATAAACAATCATTTGAAATTAAGATGGACTAATCGTGTGATTATAATAAATTAATCACATAATTATTTTCATTAATTATTCTTAATTAATGATTAATTATTCTTAATTTTGAATTAATTAATCCTTAATTATTTGTTAATTAATCATTATTTATTTATTAATTAATCCTTAATTATTTGTTAATTAATCCTTAATTATTTTTTAATTAATCCTTAATTATTTATTAATTAATGCTTAATTATTTGTTAATTAATCCTTAATTATTTATTAAATCAATCCTTAATTATTTGTTAATTAATCCTTAATTATTTGTTAATTAATTCTTAATTATTTGTTAATTAATCCTTAATTATTTGTTAATTAATCCTTAATTATTTGTTAATTAATCCTTAATTATTTATTAATTAATTTTTAATTATTTGTTAATTAATCCTTAATTATTTGTTAGTTAATCCTTATTTATTTATTAATTAATCCTTAATTGCTTATTAATTAATTCTTAATTATTTGTTAATTAATTCTTATTTATTTATTAATTAATAATTCCTTAATTAATTTTTTTAATTAATTAATACTTAATTGTAAATTAATTAACCTTTAATTAATTATTATTTACTTATTAAGTAATTCTAAATTATTTATTATTATTATTATTATTTTTTTATTATCGTTAACAATATCAATTAACTTAACTTTTAAGTTAATAATTTAAAACATTTTATTTATTCTTTAATTACTTTATTAAGCTTTATTTAAAATAAATTCTTTTAAAAGAATAAATTTAAAACATCTTTAAACTTAACCAATTTAGAAATGTTTTTCTTTTCAAAACCTTTAACTTCACATTCCATCTTAACAAACAACCATTGTTTTAAAAAAAATTAGAAATTTAATTGGCTTAAATTGTTATAGTTTTAAAAACTAGAAATGCATGCGCTCGCGATCACTTCGGGTGTTACCCGAGACCACTGCCTGTTTGCTTCAAGGTTTTATAAAAATCGACCCGTGTACATTTTTTTCCTTCAACTTTAAAATTTGTTTAAGTATTAAACCCAACGCACCACGAATTCACTTCGAGTCCAACTTCGAGCTATCACCCAGATTCCTCGAGAACAACTTTGAGTCACTACCTTCTTCCCCAAACCCATGCTTACTGACACATACCTTAGGATGTGCACGTACACAAAGGCTCTGGCCACCTCTGGTCGGTGTCGTGGCCATCGACAAATTGGCAACCACCTCCCCCAAGCCTTCGACCACCTAGAAACCTAAGTCATTGAAAAATTCGAAGATTCGACATCGAACCAAAACTGGAACCACATTGATCACCAAGAAAATCCTTCGCCTCACCACCTCAGGCCACCAGAGGCTACGCGATCGCAGCCCAAACCTCGCCGACGTTTGATGCTTCGATCCCCCAGTGTCCGGTGTCACTCGATACACCAGAGATGTTGCAGCCATTTGATTTTCGACCTAGACTAGAAAACCCACTTAAACCCTAATTCCGCCTCGTCCGGCCACCACAGCACCTGACATCCCTTCGACTATTTTTGCCACCATGTCCAATCCTCTAGCTAGCTTAGCCGAGAGCCCAACCCTACTAATGTCGTCGATCACTAAAAAAAGAATAAAACCCAAATTCTGTTCGTCCATCAATTTCTTTCGAGTTACCCAATTAAAAATCGTGATTTTAATTTTAAATATCAACATTTTCTAAGATGTTTTAGGTTATAAAATCAAATCGAAAAATTAAAGAAATCAATTTTTAATCATGAGATAAGTTTACAGCAATTTCTTGTTCTAGAAAACATACACTTGATGCTTGTTTTTAAAAGTATTTTTAAAATTAAGTTTTGATAAATTTGTACACTTTTGGTTTTAACATTTCAATCCATCAATAACTAAAAGCAAGGTTTTTAGGAATTTTGACAGGTTTTTTGAAAACCTGGAACTATAAACAGGGTTAAATATCCCTGTATATCAACATGCACAAAGTATGTAAACACATATGCAAATATTTTATATACATGAAACCAACTGTACAATCTTAATTTCAAGCATGATCTCAAACACAAATTTGAATTCCAGAATTTCAAAGTTTACTCACCTGTAGCTTTGAAACAGTGAGCTTTTGGTAAAGTCTGGAACTTGATTTAAATTTGAAAAAAACTGGGAGCTTATTTGATTTGAAAATTAGATCCTTTATACTTTGATTTTCTTATGGTTGACGCTTTGATCCTGAAATGCCTTATTTGTTGAGTTATGCCTTGCTGTGTTGTTTGTTCATAGACTTGATTGTTTGTTTTGATCTTTTATTGTTGATTCAAATATTGAAGAAGAAGCCTTTTGTTTAAATCTGTTTTGAAATGTTTTTCTGATTTGTTTGATTTCTTTTAAAGTTTGCTTGATTGTTTCTTTCTTTCTTTTTCTGGTTTTGAGAATTTGCACACGGTTTTTTTTTAAATGAAGGTGAAATAAATTGGAAAGGAGGAGATGAACTGTTTTTATAATCTTGTTGTCTTACTTTAATTAAATTTTCAAAAAAGAAAAAAAAGAAAAATGACACTTGTCTTGATTCATTAACACATGTAAATTTATTTAATTATGACTCTAACACTTGTTATGCATGCATAAAGATTTAAATAAATTTTTATATTATTTTTCTCTTATTTATATAATTACATTCTTTTGTTCTATTTATACAACTTTTAAAAAGAAAATGTTTTTTAAGACTAATTCACACATATATAAAATTATACACATATGTTAATATTTTGAATCCAAATATTTTTTAAGATATTTTATTTTTAAATTTTAATTCAAATACAAGTTCAAATTCAAATTAAAATTCAAATTTGAATTACAATCCATTCTGTGTATATATATATATATATATATATACATAAACAATCACAATATTCATATGTTTTGAAAATTTAAAATTGATTCAAATTAACTCCAAATTAAATTCCAGAAATTTAAACAAATTACTAATTTTAAATTGATAAAATTTCAGGGATGTTACATATTCGGTTTAGCCGGGAGAGGACTTTGTGTCATAAAACCCATTCCGAATAATGATACGACGAAATGGATAGCATTTAAAGACGATGGTGAATACCGGGTATTTTCGAAAGCGAAAGGATTACCTGTCGAATGTCTCTGCACCAAAAGGCTCGGGCATAGAGATTTCCCTATGTGATGGGGAGTCCAAACGTGATTAGAGATTATCCGGATTTGTAAGGACTTCTTTGAAGTGCCTTCGGTTCCGTTCAGACCCAGGATGGACTTGTATGGACGTTTGTCTTACATTACACTTTGAGATGTAAAGCTGGTTTCTATCAAATACATTTCTGTTTGATGGCAGAGAATTTATTCTCTTAGCTTAACACCCTTCTCTGAGACGTACGAGCTTAGAGGTTATGTAGTTGATGGTTACTAATGATATATTCCTAATTTGGTAATATGGCATGCTAAATGTTGCTGATCGTTTATTGATCAAAGCATGGATTTTGTGAAAAGCATAGCTTTATGGATGAGACTTCGTCGAACCTCACAACCCGGAAATGGTCGAAAAAGGAAGGATGCGGCAAGGTTACGGGGGTCGTGCCCCTTAGGGTATGTTCATTTCCTTCGGGATAAATAGTGGTATCATGGTATGCTGCCCAGATATTTAACTCATGTGGTTGTTCGAATTTGTTGGTGTTGAGGATCCTCGGATAAAGGTCGATGACGATTGGGGGATGGCATACTCATGTCAGTGGTCACCTAGTTACAGAGGTAACCCGACCTTGTGTTGGCAGAGAGCCGGTTAGGTTTCGGGGCGTCCCTCTAAAGGCGTACCCATTCTGTGAAGGAAGTTCCTTAGCCTTGACCATTTTTTGGAAATCCAATCATCCAATACGTGCCCTGTACTGTTTTAGTTTTAGAACCTTCCATTTAACATGATAGCTATAGTAGGCATATTTTCGAAATGTTTTCTTCAATATGCACTAATAATAATATCAAAAGGATTTTGTGTATCATTCATGTTTGACTATCATAAGGAGAAATCTCCTCCAAGTGAGCGATTGCATTGTGTGTGTGGCGGGAGGCATTATGGTAGTTTTATTTTCCAAAAAGCATCGTGGATTTCTTTTTAGGTCTTTTGTTGTTTATTTTTGTTCAAAACAACTATTTTTATTTGCTCACACTAGTCCCATGATTGACCTGGAGTTCATTGTTCCCTTTATAAACTCTGAGTGCCCACAATTTTCCACATGGGTAACCTAGAGTCAGGTTTTCAAACAGTCAGATAGTAGATGTAGATTCAATAGCATTCGGTCTTTGGATCTGACCATCGCATTGTGCACCGGATTTTCTTAAGTTCATCATGGTTGGTGGTTTGAGCTTATTGGTTTGGAGTCTTTGGAGCTTTGGCATTGGAGATGTTGTTTTCCGCTGTTGTTGCTGTCTTATTATTTCTGCTATTGTATCTCTGATATGTTGATCATTCCATTAGTATCATTGTTGTACCAAATGTTACGTATCAATAAAGTTATTCATTCTGTTTCCACTGTGTTGTTTGCCTAATGTTGTTATAAGCTCCACCGAACTGGAGTCCGACGTTTGAATCTCCAGCATTCGAATCCAAGTGAGGCATTTGATGTCGATTTCCAGTCGCTAGATTTCGAGTCGTGACAAGTGGTATAAGAGCTGAAGGTTGAGTAAGAACTTTAGCTCAGGAGTATAACACATTAGGTGACTCATTAGAGATAGGGTTATAAAATACCCTGGAATGAGTATATCCCTAAGATATCCATCCATATGCCTCGGTCAATTCTCTTACTATTCGCTGATAGTGAGTATGAGTACAAGAAAAGGACAAGATAGGGGATAGGTAGAGTACCACTATAAATGGTCGATACCCTACGACAACAAGGAAATAATTTTTCCCATCAATCTCTTTTGATCATCATCAACTTTCAATTCTTTGATGATTTCTGGCAGCTACAAGAAGAAGCTTTGGTGTGGTGGTGGCCCTGCGAATCGTTGTAGAAAATTCCTACTTCGTATCTTCATCAGTTTCTTATCAATCTTTCCGTTTTTAAATTTAATGAATTTGAAATTTTAATTAAAATAATTGGTTATCAAAATATGGAGCTAAAATAGACTGTATCAGTAAAATAATTTTGGTCAAAATCAAATTTGAAAATTTGTTGTGATTTCTTGTGAGATTTTAAGTCCAAAGAGGGAGAGGCTAGTGTATACTTTGGGGTATTCCGACCTGAGTTTGGAATTCATATTATCCGTTTTTATACTCTTTGGGGGTCCCTACGAATGGTTAGTTATCCTTCGAACTAACCAGTGCCCAACATATTTCGTAGACCTGATGACCCGAGTATCTTGTGAAGTATTGTATATGTTCATTCTTGTATTTATTGATAATATTCTGATTTGGTAAGTCAAATGTAGAATAAATATTTCAGCTTGATCTGGAATGCTATTTTTCTATGTGTTCATCCGTTCTTTGCTGTCTCCCTGTGTAGCAAATTTTGGGGATGAAATTTTCTTAAGGGAGGGAATCTGTAACGATCCCGTTTTTAAGCCAAATTTAAATTGGTAATTGATATAAAATTTTGGATTAAATGGTGAATTAATTTGAATTTTTCCAAAATAAATAAGATATTTTTTGTTTATTTATATATATGTATATAAAGTGATTGTAAATAGAATTTAAATTTGAAAATCCAAAATAAATATTTTGAAAAAATATATATATTGGATTTGAAAACACGATACTTTAAATTAATAAAAGTTTGTTTTCTAATTATAATTATCTCTTTATATATTTGGAAGTTATATTTTGAATTAAAAATAATAGTTTTTCAAAAGCTATTTAAGGGTTAGAATTTATATTTTTAAAATTAATGTATATAATATATATGTGTTTATTTATTAATGTATAATTTAATTTTTAAAATCATTTTCCAGAATGGATAAAAGCTTTAAAATGCACACACACACACACACACACACACACACACATCTTTTGAAATTTATAAGATAAATATAACAAGTAGGATAACTTAAGTTTAAAATTTGAATAAATAAAGGGATAATATTCTTTTTCTTTAAGATAATACATATATAAATATAGTTTGAAAACATAAGTAATTAATAAGTTAATAAATAAGGGTTTAAAGATAAATTTAATTGTTTTTAACAAGTGTAGAAGAATTATTTCATGCATAAACAAGTGGAAGCATAGTATAACATGAAAATTACAAGTGGCAAACAAAATTTTCTTTTAAAATTTAATTATATAATAACATACATTAGTGAGAAACCAGGCTGATGTATATTTTATCAAATCTTCTTTCATCTTCATTTATTAAAACAAAAGAGAGAAAAAACCTGAGATCAAAAGGAAAATAAAATTTAAGAAGCAAAAGCAAGATTCAAAGTATCAAGATCAAAAATCAAAACTTGAAGTATCTCAAAACATCAAGCAATCAAAAATCAGATCAAAGATCAGATTCAACTCAACATAAGCAAGTCTCAGATCAAAACCTAGAACAAATTTCCAGGTTAAACAGTCAGTTCCAATATCATATTCCAGGCTTTGTGTTCTCTGTCTCTTTCAAACCAGGTGAGCAAACTTTTTTTTAAAACTTGAATCTATTTATAAACTTGATGTATGTGAAGTGAAGTGATGAAATTGTGTTGCATATACATATAAATATGTATGTATGTCTGTGCATGCTTGTGTATATGTATATTGATGCTTTGTTATAAGTTACAGGTTTTAAAAACAAGATCAAATTCAAATTTATCTTCCCCTAGTCTCTTTTAGGATTTGATATCTAAATGAAATATGTTAGTATCAACCAGATTTGAATTTTAAAATTTGTTTCAAATAGAAAATTTAGCAAATACTTTGAAAATTAGAAATTTACAGTAAATAAATATAAAGTCAGAAAATCGATGGATAAAAATTTAAGTTTTGAATATATAACCGGATTTAAACTTGAAAATCGTGAATTTTGATCATAGTTTCAAGAATTTTAAATGTGTGGACGTCGAGTTATCTTGAGATGACTAGATTTGGGTTTTTAGGCGAATTTCGACGAAAGGTGTCGAATTTGGATCATGATTTTTGTCAAAGGTAGCTTGAAGAATGTAGATCATAGGAAATATACTCCCTTGAGTTCTAGATTGCCCTGGTGGCCATGCGAAGTCAATTTAGGGTTTAATATCATGTTTGGGTCGAGCTGGTTCTTGAGGTAATTGCGTCGTCGATAATGATCCTGAGGCGACTGAACCAGGGGGATTTGAGGCGTAGGTATGTGAAGCAGCTCTGTTGTGGTTCGCATGACCTCTGGTTATCTTTGGTGGCTGGTCGTGATGATTTTATCGATCGAGGTTGGTTCCAGTTAGGTATTTGTGTGTTCGATTTTGAATGGCGACGAAAACGTCGAACCTGGGTGGTCGGGAAGTTCAGGAGGATTGTCGGTGATGTGTTGGTGGCAACAAAGATGATCAGAATGTTGGCAAAGTGATGTACATGTGCACGCATATGTTTGTGTATCGGTGTGTTATGGTGATTGAGGAATAAGATAATGGCTTGGGTCACAGCTCGAAGTCGGAGCATGATTGTCTCGGAGGAATTGAAAAAAATGCATAGCTCGAAGTTGAGCTTGGGTTTATCTCGGGGGTTGCTCGGGTTTCTTAACCTAATGTGTAACATTCCCGTTTTTAAATCAAATTGAAATTGGAAATAAATTTAATTTTTGGAATTTAATTATGGTTTAATCTGGTGTTTTCCAAAATTTAATAGATATTTGTTTGTTTATTAATGTAAATAAACGTAAATATGATTTTTAAATAGAATTTTTAATTGAAAATTCTAAACTAAATATTTTGAATAATATTTTAATTACAAATTTAATTGTGAATTTATTTGGAGATTTGAATAAATATATATATGTAGACTGTAAATAAAGGAATCAATTTAAAAATTCAACAGATTGATAACTTGATTCATTAATAAGAAAAAAATGCTTTTATCTTTAAAATAAACGAAGATTAATGATTTGGAATTCAAAAGTGAATATTTTATAAATAAACTATAATTTGAAAATGTGAATTTGAAATTCAAATGTTATTATATTGGAGAGTTATATTTTTAAATTAATATAGTAAGTGTTGTTTAAAACTAAATTTCATATTATTTAATATACATATCTTTTGAAAATCAATAAGGATTAAATTAAGAATTTTACATGCCTTCTTTTAAATTTGTTTGAACTAAATTGTAAATAAAATTAATTGATTGAAATCAAATGGATTATAAATAGAATTTGATTTTGAATTTAAGAGGAATAAATGATAAATGGAATATAAAGATATATTTATAAAAAGGTATTTGATTATTTATTCATTTATAAGTATAAATTTATTTTATATTAAATTTTGAATTTGAATTTGAATTTAAGATGTAAAATTAGATTTGTATATATGTATATATAAGAATATACGAATGTAAAGAAAACAACATAGATAAATATGTTTCATAAATTTAAATAAAATAAGGTTTAAACTAAAATTTTAAACTAAAGGACTTAAACATAATTTAAGTAACAAATGACATTTGTAAAATATTAACTTAAACAATCAACAAGTGTAAGTTAAAGAAAATGGTAAACTAACAAGTGTAAGCAAAGAGGAACAAGTGGCATTTAATTATCTTAAAAGTTTGATAACATGTACTAAAAGAAATTGGTCAGGCTCTCTCATCTTCTTTAATGAATTCGAAAATTGAAATGAAAAAAAGAAACCTGTTCAACAAGCAAAGTAGCAAATTCAAATTGCAGGTTCAAACCACTGTCCAGTTTTATAATTCGAAATAAAAATTGCAACCTGGAAATGAAAACCAAATCAAAGCCTGAAGCAACTAAGTATGATCCGGATTCAACTCAACATAGTTCAAACTTGAAAGCAGTTCAAGATTAAAACATTTTTCTAGTTTCAAAGCTTCAGTTTTCAAATCAGGAAAAAATCTAGTCTTAAAATCAAATTCCAGGCTCAAAGCCTTCTTTGCTGCCCCTGTTTCAAACTGTTCCAAGTGAGCAAACTTACTTGAACCCATCTATATGTTTTGATAACTGAGTTGATGCTTGAAGTATATTGTGGAAAGTGATTTTTTAGTGATAATTATGTCAGCATGCTCGCATACGTATTTGTGTAAAATTAGTGTGGGCATGTCTGTTTAAAACCATCTCTCTGTTCATTATTTTCAGGTTCTAAAACCTGTTCAAAAATTTGTATCACCGAAACGAATACATCTTAAGCTGTGATCTTTTAATGGAAGTAATCACAAAAGTGTAATACATATTCTAAAAACAATTTTAAGCAAAAACATTCAGTAAGTACTTCAAAAAGAAGAAATTACAGTAATAATTAAACTCAAGTAAAAAAAATCTATAATTACAATTTCCTGTTTGGATCTTACAAAGTGATTCATAATAGAAAATTATGATTTTAGAATCTAGTTTCAAGATTTTTAGGTTGGGAATTGTGGAGTTAAATCGAATTGAACAGTTAATACAAAAATGGCAATTTTCGATGATCGACGTTGAACTAGGAATTGGGTTTGATCGTGGTGAAGGCTAGGGTAATAAGGAGCATTAAAAAAATGGTTACAGCATTTTCAGATCATCGGAGAAGCTATACGATGAGGATTTAGGGTTTGTGGTCATGTTTGGAGTGTTGGCGTTCTCAAGCAAATCACGTCGTCGTCAAGATGTTTTAGGAGATCGGACCAAGGGAAGAAGGTTCGTGGGTGAGTGGCTGAGCTTTGGTCAAGCTCGCGTGGTCTCTGGTGATTGGTTTTGGTGGCGCATGAAGTTTTCTGATGATCGAGTCTGGGATTCGAGCATTTCGAATGCTTAATTTTGTTTCTCGATGCTTTTAATTTTGCTGGGTATTCGAGATGGATAGGGACGCGTTCGTCGTCATGCCGGAGGACTCGGCGTTGATCGAAGATGGTTCTGGCCATCGTGCACGTGCATAATGGCGAAATGGTGTCAGCGGGTTGATGTTAGGAAGAAGATGAAGATTGAACTCGAGGTCGCTCTCGAGAAAACGTGACGGTGGCTCAGGTTCGTGATGAATTGACTCGAGTATTTTAACGGGGGGGGGGGGGGGGGGGTTAAATTTTTTTTACAAGTTTTAAAGTTTAAATTTTAGCAATGTTTTTGCTCGTGAATTTCTAGATTTAGATCAAGTGAAAGTTTTGTATGACTCGGGTTCTTATTTTTGAGTTTCGAAGTTTTAAAAAGTTAAAGAGGAAAGTTTGTTCCAGATTTTAAAATTTAAGGGAAACAAGGGTTTCCAAGTTTAAAACTAAGCAGTTTTATAAGTTAAAGTATTTATTAAAGTTCCAAAGCAAATGTTTAAATTGTTTTGTTTTAAGAAAATTTTATACTTTTAAATTTTAAAGTTGATTGAAAAAAAATGTTTTCAAATGGAACTTAAATAATGTAAAGTGATTAATAAAGACAAATGGTTTAACCTTAAGTTAATCTATGGGTTAATAAATGAATTTCATCTTTGATTAATTAGAGTTTTGATTAATTAAAAGATCATTTATTAATCTTAAGGTAATTGATTTATGTAGTTAATTAAAGGGTAATTAATTAATGTTATTAATTAATTAAGATAATTAATTAAGGATAATTAATTAAAACTTAATTTATTTAATAAATAAGTAATTAAGAGATAATTACTTAATAATTAAAGAATAATTAATTTAAGTAATTAATTAAAGGTAAATTGATTAATTAATGAAGGTGATTAAGATTTAATCAATTGTAATTAATGATAATTGATCATTGATTAAAGAAAATTAATGAAAGTAATTATGTGGTTAATTAATTTAAACCACACGATTTATTCATCTTAATTGAAGATGTTTAATTTTTATTAAATGTTGTGTATTGGATTGATATCCATGTTATGTGACTTTGATGCTATGTAATATGAATTGCTTTATGCTGAGCTGTGATATCTGTGATGAATATACTATTATATGAATATGCAAACCCTTGACCCGTAAATGACATTTGAATTTCGATGCGACAGGGAGTAGGATTCTAGTTGTTTATCTGAAACCCACATCGAATCATATTAGCGAACCTTTGTTATTGATAAATTTACTTTATCTATGAATCTGTGAATGAAGATAAGCATTATAGCTTATACTGTTTATCGATATTGATGCGCTTTAATTTGTGATGTGATGATTGTTGTTGCACTATTGTGTGTAAAACCCCTGGACTACACTTGTACACACACAAACATGGATTTCACGTGGAAGTCGGTTAAGTCACAGATTTTTTGAAAATAATTTAAAAATTGAATTTTTTAAATCCAAATGTTTTTGATATGGATTGGGTTTAAGTGAAAAGGTTTTGGGAAGGAATTTAAAAGATAAAAATTATTTTTGAATCACTTGATTTAGTTTTGAAATTTGATTTAAAATTTGAATTCAAAATTTGAAATTGAATTCTGTGATAAGAATTTATGATGTAAAAAGGTTATACAAACTATAAATGTGTTTATATTGGTTTGTAAACCATTTTCGAAGTATAGTTTTAAGAATTTGAATTTAACCCAAGTTTGTATTTAAAAGGACTTAACTCGTACAATTATAATCCAGTTTTCCGAAACGGAAACAAGTGGTTTTAAATAATAATAGCTTTTATATAAGGAAAGATCTTCCAAATTCTGATGAAAAGATTTCAAATTTGAAATAAATTCGCTTTAAAAGTTATAAATGAATTTTGGAAATTATTTTGAAAAACTATGAAATGAGTCTTTGATTTAAAGACCGGATAAGTTAAATCCAATTTGAAAAGGAATAGTTTCGAAAGGCTGTAAATGAATCTTTGTCAAAGATTGGTGAATCTTGTTTTAAATTGAAAGGGGTCTTTAAAGTGAATCTTTTGTTTAAAAGATTTAAATGTGGAAATTGTTTAAACCATTGAAGGTTTTTGAAATAAATTTTTTTGTTTAAAAGATTGGTAAATGGTAATTTGGTTTAAACCATTTAAAGAAAAGTTTTGTGTTTTAAAGTTGTGACTTAACTGAAATCCCATTATCCATATGTTTTTAAATATTGCGCTCATTGTTCGGTTTAGCCAGGAGAGGACCTTTGTGTCATATAATCCATTCCAAATAATGATACGACGATATGGATAACATTTGAAGACCGATGGTAAAGACTAGATATTTTTTGAAAACGAAAGGATAACCTGTCGAATGTCTCTGCACCGACTGGTCCTCGGTATAGAGATTTGATCACCCTTTGTAATGGGGAGTCTGGACATGATTAGGGATTATCCGATTTGCAAGGGCTTCTTCAGGAGTGCCTTCGGTTCTGTTCGAACCCGGAACAGACTTGTATGGATGTGTGTCTGACATTACACTTTGAGATGTAAAACCGGTTTCTATCAAATACATTTCTGTTTGGTGGCGGAGATTTATTCTCTTAGCTTAACACCCTTCTCTGAGACATATGAGCTCAGAGGTTACGTAGTTGATGGTTATTAGTGATACATTCCCAAATTTGGTAATGTGGCATACGAAGTGCTGCTGATCATTTGTTGATCGAAGCATGACTTTCGTGTAAAGCGTAGCTTTGTAGACGAGACTTCGTTGAACTTCACAACCCGGAATGGTCGAAACAGGAAGAATGCGGCAAGGTTATTTGAGGGTAACGCCCCCTGAGGGTATGTTCATTTCCTTCTGGATAGAGGTGGTATCATGGTATGGAGCCCAGATACTTAACCTATGTGGTTGCTGCAAATTTATTACTTTGTGGTTGTTGGTGAATCCCGGGATAAAGGTCGGTTATGACCGGGGGATGGCATACTCGTGACAGTAGTTACCTAGTTACAGAGATAATGGCCTTGTGTTGGCAGCGATCCGGTTAGGTTCTCGGGACGTCCCTCCAGAGGCGTACCCATGTGGCAATGGGAAGTTCCTTGGCCTGACCATTTGTTGGAAATCCAATCACCAATACGCGCCTCGTACGGTTTTAATTGTAGAACCTGCCATTTAACATGGTAGCTATAGTAGGCATACTATAATGGTACGTATGCTGGCTAAGATTAATATTATACTTTCAAAATGTTTTCCACTATGCACTAAAAATAATATCAAAACAGATGTTTGCGTAGTAAGCATGTTTGACTATCATAAGGAGAAATCTCCTCCATGTGTGCGATTGCATTGTGTGTGTGCCAGGAGGCCTTATGGTAGTTTCATTTTCCAAAAAGCATTACGAATTTCAAATTTAAATTATGTTGTTTGTTTTAAAGTCAAAACTGTTTTCGTTTGCTCATACCAGTCCCACGACTGACCCGGAGCTTATTGTTCCCTTCCTAAACTCTGGGTGCCCACAATTTTCCACACGGGCAGTCTAGAGTTAGATTTTTCAGATAGTAGATATAGATATCGATCCAGTAGCTTTCAGCTTTCTCTTTGTAATTCTTTGGGGATCCTGGATATTGGAGTCTTTGGATTCAATGACTGACCTTGCTTAGCTTGGTGCAACGTGATGGTGGTTTGAGCTAGTTGTTTGGAGTTTTAGCTTTGGAGCATTGGATTGGAGTTATCTCTTGGCTATTTGTTTTCTGCTGCTATATCATTTTGTTATTCCGCTTAGCATTGTTATTTTATATCTCAGATATTGATTCATATTGTATCATTCTTGTATCGAATGTTGTATATCAATGATATTCATTTCTTTTTCTTCAGTTGTGTTGTTTACTTAATTGTGTTATAAGCTCCGGCATGACTTGAATTTCAACGTTAGGATCTGCGACATTTAAGTACAGTGGAGTACGGATGTCGATTTTCGAACACTGGAATTTGGATCGTGACATAATGATTTAGAAAATTTTCAAGAAACTATTAAAAACTGGTTTCTATACAAGTTTCAAAGTTTTTCAAAGCTAAAGCAAAATTTAAATAAGTTTTCAAACAAGTTTTTCGAAGGATAAGTATTTATCAAACTTTTAAAGCAAGTTCAAAACTAAAATTCTAAATTAAAATAAGATTTAAAAGTAATTTGATTTGGTTTTGAAATAATTAAATATTTATTGATAAATTAAATAAATCCCTAAGTATTTTCCAGGTAAAATGATGAAATTTGGTAGTGATCAAGGAAGTGTATTAATCCTTAATTAATCAAGAAGATCCGAAATGATTGTGCATGTTGATAATTTCAAGTTTTTATTTTAATCTAATAAGATTTAAAGGATGTAATGTAATTAAGCAACGATAATTACTTAATGAAATTAATTAAGTATAATTACTTAATGAATAATTAATGAATATGATTAGTGAAAGGTAAATTACTTAATTATGAATTAAGTAGTTGATTAAGATAGATGGTTTATCTTAATTTAATAAAGGTCTTAATTAATTAATTAAAGGTTAATTTGTTATTGTGATTAATTGAGGAAGATTGCTTAATGAAAAGTAATTAGGGGATGATTTTTTATGAAAGTAATTAAAGGATTAATTACTTAAAGGATAACCAATTAATATGATTAGTTACTTAATGAAAGTAATTAAGAGTTAATCGCTTAATAATTAAAGATTAATTAATTAATTAGAGGATGATTAATTAATGTGGTTAGTTAAAGGTTAATTAATTAAAAGTGATTAATTAAAGGATAATTAATTAATGTGATTAATTAATGTGGTTAATTAATATAAGTAATTAAAGGATAGTTAATTACTTAATGGCATTAATTAAGGTGATTAATGGATAATTACTTATGTGATCAATCAAAGGATAATTACTCAATTAAAGGATAATTAAGTAATTAAGGTCAATTAATTTATGCAAATAGCTAAGGCATAAATAGTTTCATCAATTAATTATAATAATTACAAATGGTTTTAATTAATTAATGTTAATTAAGAAGGATCATAAGAGATTAATTTATTTGAAATTAACTATAAATTATGTGACTGATTGATCTTGCTTATGGATGATTGAATTCTATTGAATGCCTTGGCCTATTTGATATCTTTGATGTGCGACATTCTATGATATGAATTATATGGATTGTGTTGTGAACTGTGATTTATTTATCTGTGATAAATTTACTTGTTTATCTATAAATGGAAGATAAGCGTTATGGGATTATACCGCTTATCGATATTGTTGTGCTTGAATTGATGTTGGTTGTGATATTCTATTATAGTGTGCAATACCCCTGGACTACACCATACACGCAGATATGGATTTCATGAGGAATTGGTTAAGTCACAGATATTTGAATTTAATATTATTTTCAAAATGATGTAATGGTTTTAAAAGTTGAATTTTTAATCCAGTTGGTTCGGAAGTGAAATTGAGTTGAATATGTAAGCTTTTGGAAAGGAAGTTTGAAATTAAAATTTAGTTTGAATATAATATGTCTTGTTAAGGTTTTGAAATTATTTTGGAAATTATGGTTTGAAAGGGTTATACAAGTCATACAATATATATATATATATATATATATATGGATTTAAACTATTTTAAATAAATTGTTTTGGGAGTTTGAATTTAATTCGAATGGAACTTGCCAAGGATACGGCAGTCCACTGATTTTCCGGTTTATAACTTTAAAAGGCTATAACTTGAGAAAATTTGATCGGATTTTCTGGAAACAAAAGACTTATGTTTTCAAATGATAACAGCTTTCATATAAAGAAAGAATTTTCAGTTTTTGTTGAAAGGATTTCAAGTTATGGGTGAATCAAATTGAAAATTGTTTTGAAAGCTACGAATGAATCTTTGTGAAAGACTGGTGAACCTTGTTTTCAAATTGAAGAGGATCTTAAAGGGTGAATTTTTTTGTTTAAAAGATTAAAAGTGGAAATTTTTTTAAATCATTCAAAAGGAAAGGTTTTGGGCGAAAAGTTGTGACTTAACTAAGATCCCAATATATCCATATGCTTTTTAAAATGAGCGCTCATTATTCGGTTAAGTCGGGAGAGGACTTTGTGTCATGAAACCCATTCCGAATAATGATATGACGAAATGGATAATATTTGAAGACGGTGGTGAAGACCGGGTATTTTCGAAAGCGAAATGATTACCTGTCGAATGTCTCTACACCGAATGGCCTCGGTATTGAGATTTCCCAATGTGATGGGGAGTCCGATGTGATTAGGGATTATCTGAATTTGCAAGGACTTCTTTGAAGTGTCTTCGGTTCCATTCAGACCCAAGATAGACTTGTATGGACGTATGTCTGACGTTACACTTTGAGATGTAAAGCCGCTTTCTATGAAATACGTTTTTGTTTGGTAGTGGAGAATTTATTCTCTTAGCTTAACACCCTTCTTTGAGACGTACGAGCTCAGAGGTTATGTAGTCGATGGTTACTAGTGATATATTCCCAATTTGGTACTATGGCATGCTAAGTGTTGCTGATTATTTGTTGATCGAAGCATGGCTTTTGTGAAAAGTGTAGCTTTGTGGACGAAACTTCGTCGAACCTCACAACCCGAAAATGGTCGAAATAGGAAGGATGCGGTAAGGTTACGGGGTCGCGCCCCTTAGGGCATGTTAATTTCCTTCTGGATAAAAAGTGAAATCATAGTATAGAGCCCAGATATTTAACTTATGTGGTTGTTGGAATTTATTGGTGTTGAGGATCCTTGGATAAAGGTTGGTGACGGTTGAGGGATGGCATACTCGTGTTAGTAGTTACCTAATTACAGAGGCAACTTGGCCTTGTGTTGGCAGAGAGCCGGTTAGGTTCTTAGGGCGTCCCTCCAGAGGCGTACCCATTCGTTGAAGGAAGTTCCTTAGCCTTGACCATTTGTTGGAAATCCAATCACCCAATACGCGCCCTATACGGTTTTAGTTGTAAAACCTGCCTTTTAACATGGTAGCTATAGTAGGCATACTATAATGGTACATATGCTGGCTAAGATTAATATTATACTTTCAAAATGTTTTCTACACTATACACTTATAATAATATCAAAAGGATTTTGCGTATCAAGCATGTTTGACTATCATAAGGAGAAATCTCCTCCAAGTGTGCGATTGCATTGTGTGTGTAGCGGGAGGCTTATGGTAGTTTCATTTTCAAAAAAGCATCGCGAGTTTCTTTTTACTTCTTTTGTTGTTTGTTTTTGTTCAAAATAACTGTTTTTGTTTGCTCACACCACTCCCATGACTGACCTGGAGTTTATTGTTCCCTTTCTAAACTCTGGGTGCCCACAACTTTCCACACAGGCAGCCTAGAGTTAAGTTTTCAGATAATCGGATAGTAGACGTAGATTCGATAGCATTCAGTCTTTGGATTTGGCGATTGCATTGTGCACCGGATTTGCTTAAGTTCAGCATGGTTGGTGGTTTGAGCTTATTGGTTTGGAGTCTTTGGCGCTTTGGCATTGGAGATGTTTTCCGCTACTGTTGCTGTCTTATTATTTCTGCTATTGTATCTCTGATATGCTGATCATTCCATTTGTACCATTGTTGTATCAAATGTTGTGTATCAATAAAGTTATTCATTCTGTTTCCGCTGTGTTGTTTAGCTAATGTTGTTATAAGCTCCACTGAACTGGAGTCCGATGTTTGAATCTTCAGCATTCGAATACAAGTGAGGTATTTAATGTCGATTTTCAGACGCTGGATTTTGGGTCGTGACAATTAAGTCAAGAAAATCGTGTAAATTAGTGAATCAATATTTTTTGTTTGACCTTAGTTATATTAACCAAAAGAAAATTATCAAGTAAGTCGTTCCATTGTTATCTAATAACAATTAGTAAGTAACCTTAGGTGGCTCCAGTAGTTATAAGTAATACAATGCCTAACATTTAGAGAGAATTATGCACTCCAGTCTCAACGGACACATCTGGACTAGGAAATTTTAAAATGGTATATTTGCTTTTATTGTAATAAATTACTCATGATTACATCACTTTGTAACTACTATCACAAAACATACCGTTTATGGTTTCTATTAAATATACTTTTAATTAAATTAACTGATTAAAATAACACATTACATCAAGTATATAATAGAAAGAAATCACTTTATTTCAGACAAGACTGATCAACAAGTTAGATATATGTAACAAATTACATAATTACCTCTAGTTAATACCCTAACGCTATCACTTCAGATGCAAAATTATTCTGTTGATGGATCGGTACTAATACATCCCAATCTTCCAAGCTTGTCTTTTTATCCAAAGCAGCATGTAGAACAATAACACAAGCCAAAATCAAGCATATTTTCCCTTTTGAAGGGTTGGTACCGATCCATCGATGGATCAAAACTGATCCATGGAACTGGATAAAATGCCTATCTCTTACTTGAACTCTTCATGGCTCAGGCATATATGAGCTTTTGATGGATTGGTCCCGTTCCTTCCATGTAATTTGTTGAAATGCCTATCTTTTTTCATGAACTCTTCATGGCTGATCTTCTTTAAGTCCAAAATCCATCTCTTCGTCGTTCCATTATTCAATTCCATCGGAATGTTGCTTGGTTCAAATATTGGATAACACAGTTCTCATTGTTAAATCACAAATATTATTATATCTATAATGATGAATGTTATGCATATGTAAAATTTATTTTCTAAAAATTCGATAATTTTTAATATAAATATCGTACCAAAGATCAGATTGTATGTAACAACCCGCCCTTCGTAGTGTTTTGAATCAGCGTCTAAAAATACGTCCAACTCAAAAATGCCATAAAAGGGAGTTTGTCAAGGGTAAAAAAACCATAACCTAGGCATATCGATAGAATCTCACATCGAAAAAATAATATATAATATACTGAGTATACATGAACAGAAATAAATAAATAATATATAAGAGACTGCACCAGCAGAAGTAACTGGTGAATAGATATCTATACTGGAATATCAGAATACATCTAAATATAATATCTAACACTACAGATCTCATATAAAAATACATATTTATCTTGGACTATAATAACATCAAGTATACAAAGTATTGACATTGCCTCTATAGCATGCTCCAACTGTCCTAAAGGCATATCTCCAAATGCACCTGATGTACAAACTACTCAATCGAGTACCTGGGAGTTGCCATGACATAAACAGACAAAGACAAAACATAGGTCAGACATAAAGCCTAGTGTAAGGGGAACAATATCAAAATACTGTATAAGAAAACAATATACAAGTAAAACAGGATGACACTGAGGCACAACTGGTCCTCTCCACAAATACGGCTCAGGTGTAACCTGGACTATCCATAAAAAAGTAAAGTAAACCTATCATTGATAGGAAATCATACCATAACCTACTCTATTCATGTCATCAGCGAGTCAGCAAAACCAAAGTATGGTGATTGATCCGTAAAGATGTACTATAATAAGGGAATGATGAAGAAAGGCAAACCTAATTTTAAACGCACAACAACTAATTTAACCAATGAAAGCTACCTAAGAAAGCAACCAAAGTATATGCATTGATATCCATTATTACTAATGGATCAACATGCGGGAGACTTGTGCCCGGGATAAATTGAGTCTGTACTTCAGTATACCACATACCCTGAGTTGCATGCAGTGCGATTCGAACACGTATAGGTCTCACCGTACCCTCATAATGAGCTTTGGTGATATATGACCTACTATATTTTCTTGAATCGTACGTCTGTGTTAGACATTGACTTATCATTCAAATTATCATGATCTAATGACTCCATTTGAAAGTTCAAGATAATTAGATCTCAGTATACTATAATAAGCTTTAGTGATATACGATCTGGTTTATGTACTTAAAACCTATTCCCGTAATAAATAGATTCATTACCTAAATGTACTATAGACCCGGAGTCGCATCTAGTGTGATCGAACTCGTGTAAGTCTCACTGTACCCTATAATGAGCTCTGTAGATATATGATACACTTTATTTATTTAGGACCTTTGCGGAACACAATGTACCTCTATAATGAGCTTTGGTGACATTTTACCCCATAGTAGATGATTTTCATCATCCCTCCCTAGAACATTAAGGATTTCAAAAGTAATCTGCATACGCCTGTATCAAAAAAGGAACGACTCTCATGTCTCACGTAATAAGCTCTTGGGACCACAAAGGAACATAAATGTTGTGTGTATGTGTGTGTGCGTGTATGTATGCGTAATAACCTGCCTTTTCGACCATCGAAAGTCAACACCGAATACATCCATGGTATTCAAATGCCAAAAATCCAATCTCTGGAAAGGCATATTGTTAGAGTAAAATAAAAGGAAAAGAACAAAGAACAGGGGAAATAGAATCTCGCAGCGGAATCAACAAGGTATAATATAAAAAAGACTATATAAACTGTCAATCCAAAATATAGGGTACATCAAAGTTAAAAATAAACCTTATCAGTTAGACAATTATAAAAACTTGGCCTTGTAATTGCTGATAGGTGTACAATATAATACATTGAAATTAAAATACTAATGAAGGTAATAAATCTAGCTCTTCTCTAAGATCTCCATACACCAAATCCAACATAGGAAAATACTCGATCTGACCCGAGCATTATAACAAAATAATACCTAGGTAAGTCTAGAAAACCAGTGTGAGAAAACTCAAATAATGGGATAAAAAAATTGGTGGGACCACATCGCAAACACAAAATAGGGTTTTGCAATACAAGAACAACATCTAGACATGGGAAAGCGGATATAAAACAAAGAAAACATATCCAAATATAAAGGATGAGTACAAGAAAGAACAAATCTCGTACTTATTGAAAGAGCATAAATAATATCAAAATCTAGACTTGATAGAATATGAAAAAATAATTAAACATTGAGAAGAGCACAGGGTGGTCCCCAATGCAATTGATGAAATAATTCAAAGATTCGAATTAAACAAGGAAAGAGAAGTTTTTACAATAATGACTAGGAGGGTGCACCCCTATTACTCGCTCTTTGGTTTTAGTCATTTTCGACAAAGTATATCAAACCTCAAATGAGAAATATATCATCCTAAATTGACGAAACACAAAAGAAGAGAAGAATAATTCCAAGATTCGAATCGAAACAAGGAAAATGAATTTACCCAAAATAACTAGAATTGCTTGGGTTTGCTCAGGTTCAAACTTACCTCAACCGTAAAGTGTTAATAAGGATAATATACTAAGTAACTATGATGCTCGCCTAGATAAGTACCATCTCGTCACTTAGAAGTCGAGAAATCTTTGAACTATCCCGTGCAACAATAACTATACCACACTAAAAATTTACAATAACTAATTATCATCCCAAAATGACATAATGCTTAACCATTCACTTGCTCGCAAGATTTATTTGTTAAATCAAGGTCGGCACCTAAGTCCTTCCGTGAAAACTCCAATTTGATTCCTTAACCCGACTACTGAAATCTCTTCACATGATTAGGGTTGTGCTTTAGAAATTTCTTAGTCATCTTAAGTATCCGACTCAGGTGATCATCTACCAAAATCAAGTGTAAACCCTTCCTAACTGGTGCAGATCACCAAGAAACTTTATTCTCGAACTATAAGTTAAGAATTGGCATGTGCATAGACTAATCTTTAGAAAATGTCCCTTTCGGAACATGGGATTATTCCCATCACCTGAAGTTTATTAAAATGAAGAAAAACAATTTTATCCTAGTAAAACGCCTATAACAGATCCGCTCGGTCTTTGCTTATTACTGGGCATCCACTAAACCCTTCCTAGATCTAAATCTAAGTCAAACTTCATCGAACCAATCCCACCTAACTTAAAAGTTCATTCATCAAGTTCGAACAATGGTAATCTTGGTCGCTTCTCCTTAGCTTTACAACTAAGGTGAACAATGGTAATCTTGGTCGCTTCTCCTTAGCTTTACAACTAAGGTGACTCATATAAGGATTATCTTTATCGAAGAATTTACCTATTATGAAAGGTGTCAAGTTTACCATATCTACCAAGTAAATAGTAACAGATAAAATACGTCGCTCAAGTATCGGAAGGAATAGAAGTGAGTTCCTAAAAATAAAGCGTATCTCACCATATAAGCTCCTTCTGTTTCTCTTGAGCCATAGGCCTGCTAGGACTCGGTAATGCCTATAAGACACAAGTCATCATCACTTACTCACCCTTCGAAGATATAGGACAATCCTTCTTTAAGTGATTATGCCAATCGCAATTGAAGCACTTACGTCTTGCTTTAGCTGGATGACATTTCATAGCGAAATGATCCATATGCCACTATAGTGACATGCTTGGTCGGCTTTCTTTTTTCCATAAGCTCGATCTTCCTTGTATCATGGTCTTTATGCTTTGATTGGAGCTTTAGTCGCTTTCCACTTATGGTACCTCAAACGATATCTCATAGGCATTCTCACAGAGGAGACCCATCCCAAAAAGACTTTCAAAAGTGGTTCCTCATAGGGATAAAATAAGCAATGAATCCCCAACCCATGCTTAAGATCCAAGGAAAATCTCTTTGCTCATAACAATGGAGTACCAACCATCTCAAACCCCAAAAATTAAAGGTTGAATTAGTCAACACTCCTTCACTGACAAGGTGCCTTTGCTTAAGTGGATGGAATGCTCAAGCTACATGCCTTTCTCGATCTCAAAAATGAATTGAGAACCAAAGTGACGTTTGAATTAATTCTAAATCACATGCTTGCTCATCAGCCAAACAAACACGGCATCTTACCCAACCAAAGTCTCCCTTCTCCAAATGCTGAGCAATAATCTTACTTATGAGAATGTTCTTAAAAATTATATTGACGGAAGCCCTCCAGTGCACGTATCCAAGACTGATGAACGTATTTTTCTTCATTTTAAACCGTTTGTTTCATATATTTTTATTTTAATAAAGCGGTATTATATGGATATTTTATTGTGGTTTTGCAGATTATAGATCTCGAAGTGCAACATTGGAATTAATCGGTTATGCCACCAATTGGTTCAAATGACCCACATAAAAGAGTGCAACATTTTAGACACCAAACGATTCAAAGAGAGAGCAGATATCGTTCATGAAGAAATGTATCTCATGTCACCAACATGTGTACTATTCATGCAAGAAATCAAAAGCAAATATTGAATGTGTTGTACACTTTCAAAGTTCAGCCTGAAAATCTCTCAAAGCATGGCCACGTTCAAATCGAGCAAACATCATTTCAAAGCAAGGCTACTTGTTAATCAAATAACATTGTACAATTATGTGACCAATTCAAGCAGCATATTATATGGCCACTTCAGTTCAATAAGTAGCACACGTCCAATCAATTCAAAGCATGGACTAAAGATATTTAATTCATGCAATATGGACCAATTCAAGCAATAACGTGGATGTATATATGTTCTCTTTCACCAATTCAAGCAAAGGACCAGTTCCTCCTAAAAAGCGGCAGTTAATTTTCGGGGCTGGAAAAGGCTATATATACAGCATCATACAACAACCAAAAATAATCTCTCTTACCCCATCATTTTCTCCTAGTTTATTTTTATTTTCAGCAATGTTTTTATTTTCGGATAGAGTGGATAGAACTGTTAATTAGTTTTAGCAGTTTATTTATTTTTGTTCTTATTCTTTTCAATACTCATTTTAGATAGTTAATAAATTTAATGCTTCTCTATTTCAGTTGTTTACTCTGTCATTTCCTTTTTCGCAATTTTAGTTTCTGCTCTGATTTCTACAATTTTATATTTTGATTGCAATTTTGATTAGATTCAAAATTGATTTAGAGTATATTTTTTTTTATTTCCTATTCAAGAACCACCATCGAATTTGTTTAACACGCCTAAGTTTAAATATAGATTTCAAATATTTTAAAACACAATTCCCTGTGTTTGACCTGAATACTACACGCCTGTGCGCTTGCAGAATTTATTAAAATTTTAATGCAACAACCCGCATATTTATCGATTTTATATTTAAATATTTTATTTAAATATTTTATCGTTCGTTGGATTTTGCTCCGAAAAGCTACTTTTTGCAAACAGTCGAATTGGGACTCGAAACCACCCCCATTGAGTTCAAAATGACGTTTGCGACCTTTTTGAGTATAAACTTCGATATGTTTGGAGTTAGTCGAATTTGGCTACTTTTTCACTTAGGGCTTTGGTTTGTTGTCTCAGCCAATTAACCCCAGCTGAGCCCTTGCTCCACCCCCACTTATCTTCATTTCATTTCTAATTCCTAACCCTTCAAGCTTTAGCAACAATGGTGGAAGAGAGTGGAAATTAAAACTCCAAGCCCTAGTTCCATAGCAAAATCCAAGTTCTAGCTCCAAATTCTAAGAGAAGCTTTGGTAAGTATCATCTTCTTCTTCTTCAACTCATTCTCACTTTGATTTCAGAAAATTCCTAAACCTAATTTAGGAAATGTTTCTCTTTTAAGCTTAGATTGAAGCTTCTTGAGTTGTTATTGAAGAGGAATTGATCTTAGCTTGTCTTAAGGCTTCTCCTTCATTGATTTGGGTTCAAAGGTGAGATTTTTATCTCACATCTATATCTATACCTATCTTTGTTGTTAGGTATGAATTCCTAACACTTATTTATGTTCATTTGCTTTTGGTTTGGATTGATTTGGTGAATATTTCAATTTGTGGTGTTTTGTAGTCAAATTTTTAAAAATCCAATCTTTGATGTTTGAACATGTTTTTGGTGATGCATCGAAGAGCCTATAGGGCTGGGTTGTCGCTAGGCATAAATCCTTAGTCGTCGTTGCTCGTCCGATCGCTCCCGATATGTTTTGGCCACTTTGGCCTAGGCAAATTGTTGCCCAGACCAGGTGACCAGACGTTTGGTGACCAAGTCCAGACGTCTGGTTTGGACCTGGAGAGGAAAAATATAGCCACGCAGAATATATAAAAAAGGCAGAGACTAATTCCAGACGTCTGAAATTTAGGATCAGACGTCTGGTTAGGTCTCAGACGTCTGACTTGATGTTTCAGACGTCTGGGTGTTCTCTGGGTTATTTCCAGAGAATAAATCCAGACGTCTGGATTCAAAACCAGAAGTCTGGAACTGTTTAATTTGCCTATTTTAGCTATTTTTGAGTATATTTCCAACTTTAATCGATTCATGTTGATTCCCTTTTTGTTGCTATCATTTAATATGGACTTTGATGACATTTTCATCGTGATTTTTTGGAATATCCATTTTGATGGATTCAGTATCGATTTCTTTGGATTTTATTCACGTCCTCGAATGTGAATTTTTGTGATTTATTGTTTCTACAATCAATTCTATGATTTATCACTTTAAAATATAAAGGTTTTCTATACTAGTATTAAATATCAAAACTCTTTCCTCAAAACGATTTCAATTCTACTTTCAATACCAAACTCGTTTATAAAACCGTTTTCCAATCTACTAGTATATACAAACCTTTACCTCACTCGTATGAGAAATCTAATTAAACGACTTAGTAAAACAAGTGGTATGAAACGCTTGCATTTACTTCGCCGGTTAATTTTTGGACTTGTTCGATTGAAACCCTTATGACAATTTTCTAGTGGAGATCTACAATTTGTTCATGTCAGGACCCGATTCTTCGACACCCGAAATTCGACATCAATATGTCCACTGTATCGAATGCCGATCAGTCGGATGCCGGGAAACCGAACACTGAGGGTTTAAGAAAGAAGAAAGAGGAAAAGAAGAGGTAGAAGAAGAGAGAAAGAAAAACAGAACAGAAAGAAATAACAGAACAACATCAGAATCTCACAATTCGTAGCGGAACAACATATAATAGATAAATGAATAATCTTTAAACAAAGAACTATATCAGTTATTACATTACATTACATTTCATTTTAATAGTTAAATTAACTGATAGTTTTATTTAAACCAGTTTCTTCTTTAATAAATTTATTTAAATAAAAATTTAATTTAAGAACTAAATTTTCTTTGATACTTTCATTTAAGGTATATAAACATTATACGATTTATAAATATTTGAACTAGACGAAAAATTTAATTTCTTATTTAAATAAATTTAGTTAACTAACAATTTTCACTTTAAGCTTTATAAATTCTACTTTTATGTTTAATTTTTTTTTTAACAAACCCCTTTTTAATAAATTATTTTAACTAAAATAATTTATATATTTCAAAAATCTAATTTTTAAATAACTTCTTAACATTTAAACAAACTTCTATCGGATATTTAAATTAACCAATGATTTTGCTTTAAAATAATTTCCTAATTCCAAATTATGATGTTAAATTTTTAATATTTAACTTACTGTAAATTAAAATCTCATTTACACATATGTTTATTTTCTGTTTTACAACTTACTGTCATTATTTTATTTTATTTTTAAATACTTCAAAATTATTATACAGTTAACATTTTATTTCAACTAATATTTCATTATCACTTCACATATCACAATATAAATTAAAATCAAAATCTTACACCTTTAAAAATTCGAACCCAGGCCAGAGAACCCTTCGCGAGTCCCTCGATCCGACCTTCGTCCTCCAAAGCTCGAGCCAACACCATCATTTCGCGCGCCCAACATCGCGAGTCGCCTCCCTGACAATTGCAATCCCCAAGACAACCCTAAACCTTCGCGCGAACGCCGACCCTCTACAGCAATCGCCTCATCGTCGACGTCACCACCTTCACCTCGGCCTACGCGCGCGTGCGCTGCCCCCCTCCAACGAGCGTCGTTGCCTCGCGATTTCAATTTAGGGCTTCGGCCATTTTTATTTGTCTTTTTTTTTATTTGAATCTGAGAGGGGCTTCGGCCGTTGTTTGTTTTGAACGAGATGGGGAGGAAACGAAAGCTTTTTGATTTTTGAACGAGAGGGGGAGGAAATGAAAGCTCGGCCATTGATGTTTTGAAATTTTATTCTGTGTTTTGATTTGAATAGAGAGTGATGTGTTGCGTGATGATTTAAAAAGAGAGAGGGAAGACAGGAGATCGTGATTAAGCAGATAGAACGTGTTTGCACGCTTTAGCCATGATTTTATGCGTAAAGTTAGGGATGCTGCCGTTTGTTTTAAATTTAAATTTAAATTTAAATTCACTTTGTTTCGATACAACTTTCAACGCGTTTACGTGTCGTATTCTCACACAACAACTCCGAATGCTACGAAATTTGAAACCCGACCATAATACAATATTACGGACCCAATGGAACTGGTTTCGTTGAATTCCGAGACTGTGCCTCGGACGGCTATTTTAAATATCGATTCAAACGATATAATTTCAAAACTGAACAAATCATTTTCAAATTAAATTCTGAAGCTTCTATTATCTTCAGCATTATCAATATGAATTTTACAAGCCTTTGAAATATTTTTAATCGGCTTAAAATTGAAGTTTCAAATTTTTATTCAACTTTCAATAAATTAAACTCCATAATTTAATCGCCAAATTCATTCTGATAATTTGAAATTCAAGTCAAACCATCATTCAAATATTTAAAATTAATTAAATATTTTCAATTTAAATTGTTCAAAATTCTGGGTCGTTACAATCTTCCCCCCTTAAAAGAATTTCGTTCTGAAATTACAAGTTAAGAAGAATGCCCTTATCCCGTCTATCATTTTTTCACAATCCAAATAGTTTTATCAACTTGCTAAAACAAATCTTTTTACTACAGATTCATTATCATTTCAACTAGCTTTCCAACTTCAATTATAAGTTTCAGACAACATTGTTTTCCTTAACAATTCAAATTTAAATTCAAATTCAAATTTTAAACTTCCAATTTTTCTCAAAAATTTTCTAACACCCTAAATTTTCGAAAAATTTCGCCAACATCTCCTTTGCGCGGCTAGCTTGGTACGACTACAAAATGGCACCACGGCCCCTCAGAATCAAAAAGAAAAGAGAAAGCCAAGAGCTGGAGAAGAAAATCACCAAATTTCATACTGAAATTGAAATACGTACCTTTTTGTCGAGCAATTCAATTTTTATCTCTGAAATCAAAATCCCAATTCCTTTATACACCTGTATATCCTGCTATCCATAATATCAATTCCAACATTCAAACCATTTTGCCAATTCTATTACAAAATTTCCAATATATGCTTCTTATACATTTTTACTTCACTATTGAAGTTACATATTCATTTCCAATTCATTTATTTACAATTTATTTTACAAATCCCTATTGTATATGAATTCATTTCCTTATATATATTTTTTTATTCATATTTATAAATTTCATCTGTTAAATGAATTTATCTCCAATCTTTGGTTATACATTTTATTTCTTACTTAATTCCATAAAATAATGATAATAATTTAATATTATTAACAACCATGCAACCATATACTATAATGATTCATAGAAAATCATTTCTTTTCTATCAAAAAATAGTTTTGGGCAAAATTATCTTATTTACCCGATTCAAAAACAATTTTATATTCACTAACAAATACGTGCTCATATCTATTATTACACTCAAACTCATTCTAGAGTACTGCTGACTCTATCTCTAATGAGTAATACCCTACAGAGCCATGGTTGTCGCTTAACCATATGCTCTGATACCACATTGTCAGGACCCGATTCTTCGACTCCCGAAATTCGACATCAATACGTCCACTGTATCGAATGCCGATCAGTCGGATGCCGGGAAACCGAACACTAAGGGTTTAAGAAAGAAGAAAGAGGAAAAGAAGAGGTAGAAGAAGAGAGAAAGAAAAACAGAACAGAAAAAAATAACAGAACAACATCAGAACCTCACAATTCGCAGCGGAACAACATATAATAGATAAATGAATAATCTTTAAACAAAGAACTATATCAGTTATTACATTACATTACATTTCATTTTAATAGTTAAATTAACTGATAGTTTTATTTAAACCAGTTTCTTCTTTAATAAATTTATTTAAATAAAAATTTAATTTAAGAACTAAATTTTCTTTGATACTTTCATTTAAGGTATATAAACATTATACGATTTATAAATATTTGAACTAGACGAAAAATTTAATTTCTTATATAAATAAATTTAGTTAACTAACAATTTTCACTTTAAGCTTTATAAATTCTACTTTTATGTTTAATTTTTTTTTAACAAATCCCCTTTTTAATAAATTATTTTAACTAAAATAATTTATATATTTCAAAATTTTAATTTTTAAATAACTTCTTAACATTTAAACAAACTTCTATCGGATATTTAAATTAACCAATGATTTTGCTTTGAAATAATTTCCTAATTCCAAATTATGATGTTAAATTTTTAATATTTAACTTACGGTAAATTAAAGTCTCATTTACACATATGTTTATTTTCTGTTTTACAACTTACTGTCATTATTTTATTTTATTTTTAAATACTTCAAAATTATTATACAGTTAACATTTTATTTCAACTAATATTTCATTATCACTTCACATATCACAATATAAATTAAAATCAAAATCTTATACCTTTAAAAATTCGAACCCAGGCAAGAGAACCCTTCGCGAGTCCCTCGATCCGACCTTCATCCTCCAAAGCTCGAGCCGCCACCATCATTTCGCGCGCCCAACATCGCGAGTCGCCTCCCTGACAATTGCAATCCCCAAGACAACCCTAAACCTTCACGCGAACGCCGACCCTCTACAGCAATCGCCTCATCGTCGACGTCGCCGCCTTCACCTCGGCCTACGCGCGCGTGCGCTGCCCCCCTCCAGCGAGCGTCATTGCCTCGCGATTTCAATTTACGGCTTCGGCCATTTTTATTTGTTTTTTTTTATTTGAATCTGAGAGGGGCTTCGGCCGTTGTTTGTTTTGAACGAGATGGGGAGGAAACGAAAGCTTTTTGATTTTTGAAGGAGAGGGGGAGGAAATGAAAGCTCGGCCATTGATGTTTTGAAATTTTATTCTGCGTTTTGATTTGAATAGAGAGTGATGGGTTGCGTGATGATTTAAAAAGAGAAGGGGAAGACAGGAGATCGTGATTAAGCAGATAGAACGTGTTTGCACGTTTTAGCCATGATTTTAGGCGTAAAGTTAGGGATGCTGCCGTTTGTTTTAATTTTAAATTTAAATTTAAATTCACTTTGTTTCGATACAACTTTCAACGCGTTTACGTGTCGTATTCTCACACAACTCCGAATGCTACGAAATTTGAAACCCGACCATAATACAATATTACAGACCCAATGGAACTGGTTTCGTTGAATTCCGAGACTGTGCCTCGGACGGCTATTTTAAATATCGATTCAAACGATATAATTTCAAAACTGAACAAATCATTTTCAAATTAAATTCTGAAGCTTCTATTATCTTCAGTATTATCAATATGAATTTTACAAGCCTTTGAAATATTTTTAATCAGCTTAAAATTGAAGTTTCAAATTTTTATTCAACTTTCAATAGATTAAACTCCATAATTTAATCGCCAAATTCATTCTGATAATTTGAAATTCAAGTCAAACCATCATTCAAATATTTAAAATTAATTAAATATTTTCAATTTAAATTGTTCAAAATTCTGGGTCGTTACAATCTTCCCCCCTTAAAAGAATTTCGTCCCGAAATTACAAGTTAAGAAGAATGCCCTTATCCCGTCTATCATTTTTTCACAATCCAAATAGTTTTATCAACTTGCTAAAACAAATCTTTTTACTAGAGATTCATTATCATTTCAACTAGCTTTCCAACTTCAATTATAAGTTTCAGACAACATTGTTTTCCTTAACAATTCAAATTTAAATTCAAATTCAAATTTTAAACTTCCATATTTTCTCAAAAATTTTCTAACACCCTAAATTTTCGAAAAATTTCGCCAGCATCTCCTTTGCGCGGCTAGCTCGGTACGACTACAAAATGGCACCACGGCCCCTCAGAATCAAAAAGAAAAGAGAAAGCCAAGTGGATGGAAAAGAAAATCACCAAATTTCATACTGAAATTGAAATACGTACCTTTTTGTCGAGCAATTCAATTTTTATCTTTGAAATCAAAATCCAATTCCTTTATACACCTGTATATCCTGCTATCCATAATATCAATTCCAACACTCAAACCATTTTGCCAATTCTATTACAAAATTCCCAATATATGCTTCTTATACATTTTTACTTCACTATTGAAGTTACATATTCATTTCCAATTCATTTATTTACAATTTATTTTACAAATCCCTATTGTATATGAATTCATTTCCTTATATATATTTTTTATTCATATTTATAAATTTCATCTGTTAAATGAATTTATCTCCAATCTTTGGTTATACATTTTATTTCTTACTTAATTCCATAAAATAATGATAATAATTTAATATTATTAACAACCATGCAACCATATACTATAATAATTCATAGAAAATCATTTCTTTTCTATCAAAAAATAGTTTTGGGCAAATTTATCTTATTTACCCGATTCAAAAACAATTTTATATTCACTAACAAATACGCGCTCATATCTATTATTACACTCAAACTCATTCTAGAGTACTGCTGACTCTATCTCTAGTGAGTAATACCCTACAGAGCCATGGTTGTCGCTTAACCATATGCTCTGATACCACATTGTCAGGACCCGATTCTTCGACTCCCGAAATTCGACATCAATACGTCCACTGTATCGAATGTCGATCAGTCGGATGCCGGGAAACCGAACACTGAGGGTTTAAGAAAGAAGAAAGAGGAAAAGTAGAGGTAGAAGAAGAGAGAAAGAAAAACAGAACAGAAAAAAATAACAGAACAACATCAGAATCTCACAATTCGCAGCGGAACAACATATAATAGATAAATGAATAATCTTTAAACAAAGAACTATATCAGTTATTACATTACATTACATTTCATTTTAATAGTTAAATTAATTGATAATTTTATTTAAACCAGTTTCTTCTTTAATAAATTTATTTAAATAAAAATTTAATTTAAGAACTAAATTTTCTTTGATACTTCCATTTAAGGTATATAAACATTATACGATTTATAAATATTTGAACTAGACGAAAAATTTAATTTCTTATTTAAATAAATTTAGTTAACTAACAATTTTCACTTTAAGCTTTATAAATTCTACTTTTATGTTTAATTTTTTTTTAACAAATCCCCTTTTTAATAAATTATTTTAACTAAAATAATTTATATATTTCAAAAATCTAAT